>OX336394.1:196240892-197641514 GCA_946902985.2 Meconema thalassinum
CCGGATCCGAATGCTGCTTTCTCTGAACTCTAGGTTCAGCCGGTGGAGTATTCCTTGAAAGACTTTCCATGGTTGACTGTCACGGTAACACCGATGAGGGACTAGGTCCCGAGTTACAACTCTGGATGTGATCCAGAGAGGTGATAATAAGGCCACTCCTCTGGAGGACAGACGCCTTGCGCAGCCGCCCCTAACCTGGAGAACAGACGCTGCATTTTCTACGCCGTTGACCACAAGTGGTTCATCCACCTTTAGGGGAAGTTTCCCACCCCAAGGGCAAGAGAGTGCCCCAACCTCCACCAGTTCATCCGCCTCCCTAGAGAGCCGTTGACCGGGTAGAGGTGGACTCCTTATCCCGGGAGTCACTCAGTCGTCAGAGCCTCGTCAGTCTAAAGCAGGGTGCACCACGTGCAGGTGAGGATGACTTTTGGGTAGGTTCTACCCCTTACACCCCAAATGATAATTTATTATAAAATATATTGTTTTTGACAAAAAATAGTGTGAGGGTTAAAACATTAAATAATCAATATCTCTAAAGCCATGAATTGTAAAATCATGGGCTATAGGTGTAAAAAGAGCTATTAAAACCCCCTATTTCAATGCATTAAGTCAATTCAACCCTAAAACCGTATTGAGCAATGGCACAAGCAAATGATAATACCTTGTCTTTGAAAAGAAAAGAAAAAGAGTAAGCTATAAGGGTGAAAACCAACCCAAAATTTAAAATATTATATTTCAAGTGTTGTTGATCCCTTTTTTTTAATGTGATGGGACATTTTATTTATAAAACGATTTATACAAACCACACATATAAAAATTATATTTTATCATAAGATAATATAGCGGGAAGGGGTTACTTGACATAGGATGAACCCTGGAGGAATGGTGTGATGTTGGCAAGGCGAGAGCAGCATCATGACATCAATGCAATAAAGGGAGATTGCTGGAAAACTGCATCTAGAACTTAAAAGCTTAAACATTTTTTAGATCCTGTGTATACAATAGACTACCATGTTGGATCACTATGCCATTTTGTGGTGAAAGAGTAAAAAAGAACTTATACACTAGATGTCTGGCTTCGTCTTATAATGTAGGGCACGATGATACTAAAAAGCAGATTACCTGAGGCATGATAAATACGATCAATAATACATTCCTATCAGTGCCGTTTAATTGTAAGCTTTTGCCGGCCAGGAGATTTCTTTGAATTAGCACAGATCAGGAGTTATGAAGGCAAAGGTATGAAAAGAAATCACAAGTCATTTCCCGAACAGAAGAAAACATCTCCTGACATTCCTTCTTAATTATTTTTACTGCACTACACAGGATAGCCTGTAAACTGGATAATTCATACCCAGATAATCAATAATGATTCAACAGTGGCGGAACTGCTGAAGCTGGCAAATGATGAAACTCTAGATGTACTAGTCAAGCTTTTTGAAGAGATATGGAGGACTGGGATGTTACCAATTGAATGGCTGTCAGCACTAATCCATCCTTTACACAAAAAAAGGGGATAAAAATGTCAACAACTATAGGGGCATCTCATTAGTATCTGTTTCGTATAAGATTTTCTCCATAGCAGTTCAGAAGAGAATAGCAGTGCATCTTGTCCAACAGATCGGGGAATACCAGGCCGGCTTCAGAAAGGGTCGTTCGTGCCCGGAACAGATCATTAACCTGAAGAACATCATCAGGTACAAGAGGACAGGAGGACATAGTTACGTGGTCGTGTTTGTTGACTTTCAGAAAGCGTATGACTCCATCGACCGGGAGTCATTAATGAATATTTTGGAAGAGTTTGGAGTGGATGATATATCAAGAAATTTTATCAAACAAACTCTAACCAAAACAGTGTCGAAAGTCAAATTTATGGGAGAGATATCAGAATCGTTTACAATCAGAACGGGCGTCAGACAGGGAGATGGACTATCCCCACTCCTCTTCAACTGTGTTTTGGAAAAAGTCATTCGAGAATGGAGGAAGTTGTTAGACTAAGAAGAAACGTAAGAAGATTGGTTCAGACTTGGTCCTAAGCACAAAGGGATATACGTTGACTGTCTGGCCTTTGCGGATGACCTGGCCATTTTCGCTAACGACATAGATTCAGCAGTCAACAAGATCAATAGGCTGTCAGAAATTGCTGAAAAGGTAGGACTCCAGATTTCTATTCAGAAGACAAAATATATGACAAACATCTGCGATGGACCTGAATGGATGATCACTAATCTTGGAAAAATTGGTCGAGTCACAAATTTCAGATATCTCGGCGAAGTCATTCAGCAGAATGGATCAGAATATACTCTGTGAACTGCCTGAATAGGATTGACATTTTGCCGGAAATTCCACGTCAGTCATCACCCCTCTGCCTCTTGACCATTGCATGTTCGCATAGCTGATGTCATAATACTCTGCGTTGCAATATTACAGCCCACGTGCTTCAGTGCCTGGGCAGCGGTATCGCTGGCTTGTACAGTTTGGCAATCTCGTTCTCAGGCCACATGGCGATAAGAGAACTGTCAATCCTATTCTGGCAGCTCGTAGAGTATAGGAAGCAGTTAATGTCAGGATGAGGAAGTTAGACCAGGCATACCAAATGACAAAGAATATCTATTACAGAAAGTCTATGAGTATAGGATCCAAGTTCCGACACTATATCATAGTTGTAAAACCTGAGGGATTATATGTGTCCAAAACATTGACCATGAATATTAAAGGTCAAGCTGACCAACTGGAAAAAAGAGAGAGCAGGATATTAAGAAAAATCCTAGGTAATAGATGGGTCGATGGACAGTGGCGAATGAGAGGAATAAGAACTTGTACAACAAAATAGACTCTATCACAGCATCAATTAAGAAGAGATGGCTACTATTTTACGGTCACCTCTTGAGGAGTGAGGGAAAGAATTGAGAAAAGAGGAGTGAAAGTGGAGAATGTACTGGAAGAGGGACGAGAGTGGTGGACAGACAGAAAAGTATGGAGGTCCTTGATACACACACCGACCCAGATCACTGGAACCGGGAAATGAAGAAGAAGAAGAAGAGGCAGGATTCAAACTTACAGCAAATGCATTACACAGTTCCAAAGCCTCCAAGCTGGCCCAGCAGCAACAGGTAACATGAAAATGGGCAAGGCAGATAGAATAAGGAATGCCTGTCTTGCCATGCCAAACAAACATTGCAGAGTGGGTACAATGTACCCACGAACATGGATGTCTAGATCCCCCAATTTGGCATATCAGGGCAAAACCCCACAGAATACATGGGAAAAGCTTAAAACATTAATTGCTGGTGTTGGAAACTCACCAGTTCATGAATTAGCCCTCAGTGAACACATGAAAGTGACATGAATGTGGGGTGTTTTAAAGACCATGTCATTTGAACAAGGGTGGCGTATAGACTCAAGTATTACTGTAGTTCACATATGGAATTGTGGAGAGTGAGGGTACTCTGGTATAGTCATTTTACTCTTTGCAAAGAAAGTAACACAGACAGAAGGAAAGCAGTGATTTACCAGGTAGGAATACTGTGGAAAAATCACAAAAGTAAGACATCACATGGATTAAAATGTTTGAGTGATGGTTGGTGGAAAAGAAAAGAAACAGGCTTTGGAAGAATGCATAGAGTTCGTGTCACAGTTTTTGGCCGGTGAGCCCCAATTGTGCAGTCGTACAGAGGACAGATGGCGAACCTCAGACATGTGCAATAGATACGCGAGTTGCTTTCCGCGCAACTGAAAACTCACGTATCAATTGCATATGTCTGAGATTCGCCATCTGCCCTCTGTACAACTGTGAAACTGGGACTGACCGGCCAAAAACCGTGGCGTGAACTGTACCTGGTTGGTGTGTAGGTAAGTGTCAATCCTGTGGATCATTATTTTCTGTAAGAGGATATAAGGAAACCAGAGATATATGAGCAAAGCGAACTGATGTGAGTTTAATAATAATAACGAACTGATGTACATGGATGGCAATAGCAGAACCGCGCAAACTAAACATGGCGCGAGTTTTAGACAAACTGAAGTATAAAAGGGCAGGTGGCAGCACCTTACATATATAGAACCGCATACTTGATAAATAAGATTAAAACCACCAAAGTTACAACACTTCCCCTCAAGTAGAGGTTCATACAATCTTTACACTCTCCAAACCAGCAAACTTCAAGCAACGTTCATGTTTCATTCGACTTAAACTCTTCGTTAGAAAGTCAGCTACTTGATCGTTCGTAGAGATATACTTCAAAACAAAATATTTATACTCAAAGATTTCACGAACAAAGTGATGTTTGATATCAATATGTTTGCTTCTACTGTGATACATCGCGTTCTTTGCCAAATTAATTGCACTTTGATTATCACAAAAGATGAACATAGTGGCTAAGTCTTTGAAGCCTAACTCGAGCAGAAATCGACGTAAGCACACAGCTTCCTTGGCGCACTCTGACAACGCCATGTACTCGCCTCCGTGGTGCTAAGGGCCACGGTTCTTTGTTTTCTTGAGTCCCACGATATAGGGCATCCGCCGAGCAGGAACACATACCCCGTGTAGGACCTCCTATCTTCTTGGCAGCTTCCCCAGTCGGCGTCGACGAATCCTTGGATCGGTTCGGTGTCTGCTTCGTAGATCAGCCCGATGTTCGAAGTCCCCTTCAAGTACCGCAGCACTCTCTTGGCAGCTTTCCAATGTTCGACTCCGAAGCAATTGTTGAACTGTCCCAGGTAGCTGACAGCGAACGAAATGTCCGGGCGTGTAGTTGTCGACAGATATGTCAGCGCGCCTACCAATTCGCGGTAAGGCAACTTCAAAACGTCAGTACTGGGATTCTCATTTTTGCTCAACTTCGTTCCAGGGTCGAGTGGTGTGACTACAGGGTTGCAGTCGGCCATCTCGTAGTGTTGGAGAAGCTCTTCAATGTAACCTTGCTGTTGCATGGCTATACATCCGGTCTCCTGGATTAGTTCAATGCCTAGGAAGTGTTTGGCCAATCCTAAGTCCTTAACCTTGAAATTTTCATTTTCACTCTGGAAATCTAGGCGATCGTCTTTTTGCATTTTGACAGCACCATCATGTCGTCAACATAAACGGCAATCAAAGTTATGCTATTTCCGGAACCAATTTGGAATAGACACGGATCCGATGCAGTTGGTTTGGCACAGCACTTCCTCAAGACCTCACGCAGTTTGCCATACCAGTTTCTCCCGGCCTGTTTCAATCCGTACAGTGATTTTTGTAGTAAGCAGACCTTGTCGCCTCCCTGCAACTGGCGAAGCATGTTCTTGGCCCTCTCCTTGGTTTCGTCGTCAGTTCCAGACATCGCAATGCTCTCTAACATCTCCCTGAAGTTCTTCGGTTGTTTCATGAATATTTCCTCGTCTAAGTCACCTACAGATAAGCCGTTGTGATATCGTACTGTCTGATTTCTACACCGAGCTTGGCAGCAAGACAAACCATCAATCGAATTGATTCCATTCGCGCCACCGGTGTGAACGTGTCAAAGTAGTTGATTCCATACTCCTGGTTGAAACCTTGAGCCACCAGCCTGGCCTTTCTCTTCTCAAGTGTTCCATCAGGTTTTAGTTTGTCGCACAGCACCATCCGGCATCCGATGAATTTGGCATCACGGGGAGGATCCACCAGCACCCATGTATTGTTTCTCAGGATAGATTCCATTTCCATGACCATGGCACCATGCCACTCATTAGAGTTTGGTCCTTTTATTGCCTCCTTGAATGGAATCTCTGCTAGAAAAATCTCCTCGTCTTCTTCTTGCTCCTCCACATCTTGGAGATTTGTTTGAAAAAATTTCTTCGGACTTCCACTTTTTCCAGTTCGCAGAATCTTGGGTCGACCAGGTCCTTGCATCAATTGAGGCGTAGTATCGGATGTTTCGACAGTCGTTCTATCATGATCATCCACTGGCGTCACATCGAAACCGAGGAAAGGTTCATCATCTTCTCCGATTTCGGGTTGAGAGACTGGTTCCTCCACGACAGCTGGTTGATTTTTTTCTCTTGGTGATTGCGGCGGTGGTTCTGCAAAGAACAGCTCCCAACAAATATCTTGCTTCGAGGATTCCGGGCGCTCCATCCTAGTCTCTTCCAGTGGCTTTTCATTCTCGAAGAATTTTACATCTCGGCTAATCAAAACTATGTCTTTGTCAGGGGAGTATATGCGAAAGCCCTTGGTTTCTTCGGAGTAACCCATGAACACGCCTTCTCTGCCTCGTTGATCCAGTTTCCCTCTTCCGGGATCCCTGTCCAGGAAGTAGACCTTGCTTCCAAATGTTCTGAATTGCGAGATGTCAGGAATCTCTCCTGTCCACAATTCGTACGGTGTTTTGCCTCCGATACTTTTTGATGGCAGGCGATTACGGATGTAATTTGCAGTATTCACTGCTTCCGCCCTGAAGCGGTGAGGTAATCCGGCGTCGAACAACATGCACCTGGCAGTCTTCATCAAAGTCCTATTCATCCTCTCCGACTTCCCGTTTTGTTCAGGGTTGTGAGGGACTGTGGGGCGTCTTATGATTCCGCACTTCTTCAGGTAGTTGTCGAACTCTTGATTCAGGTATTCCCTGCCGTTGTCAGACTGGATCACCTTTACTAGTTTTCCTTTTTGATTCTTCATCCTGGTAACGTACTCGACGGTAGCTTCGTAGACCTCTGATTTTGCCTTCAAAAATCTCACTTCACACCAATGAGAGTGATCGTCGATGAATTCCAAGAGGTACCTTGAACCTCCCATAGATGGATTCGGCATCGGTCCACTTACGTCCGTGTGGATCAAATCGAGTAGCTCCGTCCGTCGATCGGATTTCTTTGGAAACTGCGTCCTGGACATCTTCCCCTCGAGGCAGACTCTACAGTCCAGAGTCGTCGATGGATTCCTCAGCTCAACGCCAGAAACCCTCCCTTTTCTCACAGCTACCAAGATGTCCCCCACATTGACATGTCCGAGCCAACGGTGTAGCAATTTTTGGATCAATTATTTTGGATGATGCAGCCATGTTTTTCTCGTTCTTGACTCTCACTGACATAATATAGGTTATTCTTCCTCTCAGCTCGCATCAAGACTTCTCCTTTTTCGTTCACGACGACCGCGCCTTCCTTGTCAAAAATCACCTCGTGGCCGCGGTCGGTGATCATTCCCACCAACAGCAAGTTTGTCCTGAGGTCTGGAACGTGAGAAACATCTGAGAGAGAGACATCTATCTCTTCGTTCGCAATGCGGGTAGATAAGCGAACACTGCCTTTTCCCACGATCTCTGCCGTTGAATCATCAGCCAATTTCACCACACTCCTTCGTGACTCATCGATCTTCGAAAAAATCGCAGGGTTGCCACAGATATGTGAAGTGGCGCCACTGTCGAGACACCATATTCTGCGTATGCCACTGCTCTGAGTTGTCGTCGCCTGTAAGCATAGTTCTCGAGTGAAATTTGCCGATTGAGTATTAGAACTGTCTATACCTTTGTTCTTCGATGGATCTCTTTGTTTAAATCTGCACTGGCTGGCTCGATGACCTTGCTTTTTGCACACGTAGCACGGGAACTCAGATCCGCCTCCTTCTGTTTCACTGTTGTTGTTTAGTTTGGGTGTTTGTTTCTTAAAGTTCTTGTTACCTGGACCAGTCTTCTTCTTGACGAACATAGCTCCCGCTATTTCACCTTGTGTGCTCGATTTTCGTGTGTCATCCTCTTCGATGATTTTGGTCCGAAGAGCCTTGGGAGTCGGTAGGTTGTCACGTGACTCAATTGCGCACGTAAAGTTCTCGAATCGTGCCGGCAGACTGTATAAACACATAACTGTCAACAATTCCGGATTGATCGTGATGTTCATATCTCCCAATTTGTCCACGGTGTCGAAGAAATCGTTCAGATGGTCACGCACGTTGCCGTCGTCCGCCAATTTTTGTAAGGTTAGCCTTTTCAGTAAGATCGCCTTCCGAGCCGGTCCCTGGGATTGGTAGATCTGTTTCAGTCGTTGCCATGTATCACGTACCGTGACACAATTCTTGACTTGCTTAATTTCACTTGGCGACATCGACAAAATGATCAGCGACCGAGCCTTTTGATCCTTCTTGTCCCACTCTTGAATTGCCGCCGCGTTTGCATTTCCAGCTGCTGGTTCTGGTTTCGTAGAATTCCCGCCGACGAATTCCCACAAATCACCCATAATGAGGATAGCCTGCATCTGCACGGCCCACGTGTCGAAATTATCCTTACCGAGGGGTTCAATTCTCCCAATACTTCCGGCGTTCATTTTTGAGGTTAACTTCTGGCACGTTTTTACGAATAATTACGATTTGTTATTTACGCACTTAGTCACGCGCATCTGGGTCCATAACCTGTAAGAGGATATAAGGAAACCAGAGATATATAAGCAAAGCGAACTGATGTGAGTTTAATAATAATAACGAACTGATGTACATGGATGGCAATAGCGGAACCGCGCAAACTAAACATGTGCGAACATGGCACGAGTTTTAGACAAACTGAAGCATAAAAGGGCAGGTGGCAGCACCTTACATATATAGAACCGCATACTTGATAAATAAGATTAAAACTACCAAAGTTACAACATTTTCTTAACTTAGCATTGGGCCATGCTATGTAAGGTTTTCTTACCTGGTATAACCTACTGTGGCTCAGGTCATTGAGGTGCTTGCCTCCTGTTTTCAACATTCTGTTATTATAATTTGGCACAGTTGATTGGCATTTAAGAGTGTTACAATGGGTGAGACCCATGCCAGTAGTATTCCTGATATGTTAAAAATCCTCTTCTGGACAGTACTGTATTCTAGCACTCCAGTGTCTCTAAAACCACAGCAGTTAAAAAGAGACATTAAATTCATTGCATTACTCTTTCTGGTAGGTTGCTGCTCTCCATTTGTCTCCTCTAGTGTTGCATTATAGTCTACTACTCCTTGTTTGCTTTCCTATTTCATTTTTCAAGGAAATGTTAAGTTGTCCTAAATTACATGATGATACCGTAATACATCAGATCTGACATTATTCTTTCCTCTTTTAGATGCCTCTCAATCAGAACATTTTAATTATGGATGGTAATATGGAAGTACTAGAAAAGAGTCCTTTTGAAAAATGGGACTGGAGGTACAGTAATTGCACAACTGAAGATAAAGGAAGGCAGAAGAAGACTGATGATGAAACAACGTGATGGAGCAGCAACTATGCAGAAAACAAAAGTACCTTCTCTTCCTGAAGCCATAAATTAATTTAAATCCATGTATTAACTTGAAAAATATATACATATCCTCTCTCTTTGTACTTGAGTAAAATTCCTTGCTCAAAAGAAGATCTTCAGATTGTTAAATTATGTTGTACTGCTAATGTACTTAAACATTTCCCCTTAAAGTGTGGCTGATAGCTCCAGTAATCTGTTGTTCTTCAGTCTTAGTTGAATGGACTCTGGTGTTGATAAGCCTATTATACTTAAAAGTACTACAAGCACACCTCTCGGCTTCTAATTGTGGAGATATTCCAGTATAAACTGGAAATTGAGAAATCTTTAAATTATGTATCACTAGCAATAGTGCCCAACTTCGCCTGGTGAATTTATTTGTTTTATAATGAATACTACTACAGAACTGTCATATGATACTTAAACTAACAGAAAAAAAAACTTTTTATAGTGGTGGGGGTGATGAGTAGTACAGTATAATGGACGTAACACTCAGGTCATTTTCCCCTAATGATAATGATAATAATGAACAGGGAAACGGCTAATTACTAACCACAATACTGACGTATGTCATTTACAAACGAACTGAAAAATATAATGAGAAAGAGGAGTAAGTGAAATAAAAGACACTGCCTAGGGCCTATACTGTATCTCATTGGCTGTTAGAAAAGTAGAAGCCAATAGTGTCGTCTTTTGTCGCATAGCACTGTAGGAATATAAACAGAGTGTATTATGAATAAATAAAGTAACCTGTTAAGATTTATGAGGAGGTTTTAAATGCATTTATTATATTATTATGTATTCTTACCATATATGAAAACTACGGGAAAACTTCATATATGGTAAGAGTACATAATTGTTATTTTTTTTATTCAATTAATTCCAAAGAGCCATAGGCTCGTACAGAGGAATTGTACAGTAATATGTGTGTTTACACACCAGGAAGAAAATTCTGAAGGTAACACAAATTGATGAATAAGGGCATAGGCTTATTAGTAAAGTTGATACTATATCTAAGATTGTTTAGACCAAGGTCTCTTAAAATGATAAGCACAGGATTTTCAAGCTTATTTGATGTATTACGATGCATCGAATTTTTCCCACAATACTTTCGTAGTTTTCCTCTTAAATACTGACAAAGTTGGTGCACTTTTTACTTCATCGGGAAGTTTATTATATGACTGTGATGCAGAGAACTTGAAACTATTTCTACCGTATTTAGAAGAGTGAATGATATATAAGGCTACGTCCTTCGCATGCCTAGTTCCATAAGAATGATTGTCCGAGTTCAAGATGTAGGGAGAGCTATAGAGTATTGTGTTGTGTTTAATTTTGTATATTAGCATAGCTGCTCGGAGATCTGCACTTATGCTGAGGGGTAGAATTTTACTTCTGATGTACAGATCTTTTACTGGAGTGCAGTAAGGAAGGTTAAATATGTTTCTAATAGCCCTATTCTGAATAGTCATTAAATCATTCAGTGTGGATTTCCTGCAGTGAGCCCAAATAACATTTAAATATTGGAGCTTGCTATGTACAAGTGAATAGTAGATTTGTTTTACAAGGTTTAGGGGAATAAGATACCGAAGTTTCCTTAGGATCCCTACTATAGGTGAGAGTTTCTTAGCAATTCGTTCAACGTGTTCAATCCAGGTCAGGTGTTTGTCGATGATTAGACCTAAATACTTTGCCTGATTAACCTCTTTTATTTCAATATTATTTATATATATTTTGTCATGTGTGATTTCTTTCATGCTTTGCTTTGAAATTACCATGTAATTGGTCTTCTGTAGGTTCATGGTTAATTTATTGGCCTGGAACCATTGTGAGAGAGTATTTATTTATTTATTTATTTATTTACTTATTTATTTACATAGGTCCCAATGAGCCTGAGCTCGTGTTAGGGACAATCAAGTAACATAGTTACAGCATGGCATATATATAATTTTTGTAACATTATTGTTTAATTTAATAGTAACTTATATTATATTGCTAGTGACTAATTTTACAGAGATAATTCGGTATGATACATTGCATTGCTTAAGGCTATTGTACATGGGCTATTCATTCCTTAATAGGAAGTCTTTTGTTTTCCTCTTAAATGTTTTTATAGAGAAACTTTCCCTTATGCCTAATGGTAGCGAGTTGTATTCTTTTATTATAGAGGACATAATTCCTTTAGTTCCAAATTTAATGGATTGGGAATGGCTGGTGAATATTTGATTTACTCCTCTTGTTGCATAATGATGAATGTCATTTGCATGGGTAAAATGGATGTGTGTGTGTATATCTTGTTGCACATTTTGTATGATTTCAATTATGTCTTTCCCAGTGTAGAAGATATTTGTATCATCTGCATACAATTTGATATGCCCTCTCAAATTACATTCCACAATATCATTTATATAAATTAAGAATAATGTAGGTCCAAGTATAGATCCTTGTGGAACTCCATGAGTTATATATTTTCCTGAACTTATGCATTTATTCAAAGCTACATGCTGCTTTCTTCCAATAAGGTAGCTTTGGAACCATTTTAGTGCTATACCTCGGACACCAGCATTTTCTAATTTTGATAACAGTATTTTATGATCTACTGTATCAAAGGCTTTTGTGAGATCAATAAATAACCCAACTGCCATATTATTTTTGTCAATAGTTTCTTGTAGCATTGTTATTAAGTCAATAGTTGCTGCCTCAGAATAAATGCATTTAAAACCTCCGCATAAATCTTAACAGGTTACTTTATTTATTCATTCTTTTCTTCATAGACAGTTATGTAAAAGAAGATTAATACATAACCACACACTATTTGACAAGTTAAGAGGAGCTATTGATGCCATAATTCCACTACAAGGGACCTGTTTTTGTTGTATGAAAGTAGAATTGCCACATATCCACATTGGGCATTCTCTCAAATTCTTATAAGAATAATACTGAATTCTCCATCCTATACGACATGGTAAGTGATAATATATTATATAAAGTGGACATTTATCACATTCATATGCTAGCTAATTATGTTTTCTTTTATTTATATAAAATATTTTCAGACATATTTTATTTTCCCATCTATTAGGTTATTTCATGTTAACGTAACAACAGGTTGGCACCTATTCCAAATTTAAACTCCATATTTGAAGAAGATTTAGCTTACTCGATCAAGCGATGAGCTGAATTATTTATTGATTTTTGGCACTTGATTTTTAAATTATCTATTTTGTGTATATTTTAAACTATTATTTATTTATTTACATAGTTTACGCCCACATTGGAGCACTTAAATCAATCCATATACACTACAGTCTTTACAATATTAGAGTTGTAATGGCTTCTCAACTTCCTCTTCTCCCAGAGCTTCTTTAATCTCTCCGACCTGGCCGCCCTCTCTTCATTTGTAATGGTGTACTGTTTTCGTTTGACTGTTTTTAATTTCAATCTTGTATCCCTACTTCTCAGAATCCTCTTCTCTTTTCTCTCTGCAATTTGTTTCATTGTAATATTTAGCTCGTCTAAAACATTCTGGACCTCAACGAACCAGTTGTTCTTGGTTTTACTTTTCCAAAAGAAATTGAATAATTGTTTCAGTAGTCTGGTGTCTGGTAGTCTTACTATGTGGCTGAAAAAAGCAAGTCTCCTTTTTCGCATTGTATCCACAATTGATTCATTTTCCCGATAGACTATTTCATTAGGCAGCAGTCTCCATTGTCCATTTACTTGATGTTTTTTATTGATAATTGTCCTGATGATCCTTCTGTCTATTTTTTGAATTTTATCTGTTGTTGCTTTGGTATTCATCTTAAACAGGGTTTCACTTGCATAAGTTGCTTCAGGTTTAACTACTGAACCATAATGTTTGAATTTGGCATTCACCGAGAGAGATTTCTTCTTATAGGTTGACCATGTGACTCGTTGTGCTTGTCTCAGTTTTGTTGTTCTGTACTCTATTGCGGCTTTCTCATTTAGGTTCCAAGTTATAGTTTCCCCAAGATACTTGAACTTTTTTACAACCTTAATTTGTTTATTATCATTTAGTTGAAGGACAGGGGTGTCCACCTCGAAGGTTGGCATAATCTCTGTCTTTTCAAATGAAATTTGTAATCTCACTTTTGCTGCAATGTTTTCCAGTTGTTCAATTTGGACTTTAGCCTCTTCCACATCATTTGCCAGTAGTGCAAGATCGTCTGCAAATGCCAGGCAGTTTAGTTTAATATTTCTACTAATCTTGATGTTTGGTTGGCATTTCTTTCTCCATTCTCTCATGACCTTCTCCAGTACACAATTAAACAAAATAGGTGAGAGACCATCCCCCTGCCGAAGGCCGGTTGTGATTGTAAATGGTTTTGACAATTCTCCTCTAAATTTAACTTTTGCTTTAGTGTTCTTGAGAGTCATTCCAATAAGGTTGATCAATTTCCTGTGAACACCAAATTCTTGAAGAGTATTTAGTAATGACTTCCGATGAATACTGTCATAAGCTTTTTTGAAGTCAACAAAAGTGATGACTAGGTTCTTACTTCGAGCTCTGTGATGCTTCATAATCCACTTAAGACTGATGATTTGATCTGGACAACTTCTGCCTGGCCGAAATCGTCCTTGGTACTCTCCAAGTTCTTGGTCCAGTTGTTCCTGTATTCTTGAGTGAAGAATTTTTGAAAAGATCTTATATGTGACATCAACAAGGGATATTCCTCTATAATTATTGGGATCTGACCTATCACCTTTCTTGTGTAGGGGGTGGATTATTGCAGTGTTCCATTCCTCTGGCATTTTTTCAGAGTTCCATATGTCAATAATACGTTTATGTAGGTTTCGTAGAGTTTGATCATTTGCATTCTTCCATAATTCTGCAACCAACTGATTTTCTCCTGCTGCTTTATAGTTCTTGAGCAAGTTAACGGCTTTGATCACTTCCTCATATGTTGGTGGAATAACCTTTTCTAGTGGTGTTTTGTTTTTAGGTTTGGGGTCAAATTCCAGATTTTCTCTTGGGTCTTCGCAGTTGAGTAATTTTTTGAAGTAGACTGCCAAGATATTTGCATTGTCTTGGTTGTTATGTGACATTTTTCCATTTTCATTTCTCAGCATAAGTGTAGGTGGGGTATACTTATAGACTGATACTGTTTAAACGTCTTGTAATAATCCCTTGTTTTATGTTGCTTAAATGATTCATCTATTGTTCTGAGCATTTCATTCTGATGATTCCTTTTAATTCTTCGAATTTCTTTAGCAGCTTGTCTTCTAGCATTAGTTAGTTCTGTTCTGGATTCGTCTGTTTTCCTTTGTTGATCATTTAACCATGCTTTGTGCCTCATTTGAATTGCCTTATCGCACTCCTCGTTCCACCAAGCATGTTTCTTCCTCCTTTTAATGGGAGCAAGTTCTTCAGCTACTCATTTCAATTTATTAATTATCACCTCTAAGTCATCACTTAGTTGTGTTTTAGATCCAAGTATACTTTATTGTTCATTAAATAAGTGGGGTCATAATTTTTCTTCCTATTGGATTGGGCAGGCTTACGCTTTCTCTTAGGTGTTAGCTTTATTTTTATTTTGGATATGTAATGATCTGAATCAATGTCCACTCCACGGAGAACTTTGACATTATAAATTTCCTTAAGATAATTTTTATCCATGGCAACATGATCGATTTGGAATTCCCCCAATTTTATGTTAGGACATTTCCAGGTCATTAATTTGTGTGGTCGCCTCTTAAATCTGGTAGTTTCCAAAATAAATCCATGGTCTGTACAAAGTTCAATTAACCTTTGAACATTCCTGTTTGTTAGTTTATGAGCTGGCCATTTTCCTACTACTGGGCGGTATCGCCTTTCTCGTCCTATTTTTGCATTAAAATCCCCAAGCAAGATTTTAACATGTGCATCAGGGATGCTTGATATCATATGGTCGAGTTCCTCCCAAAATTTGTCCACTTCTTCTCTATCCTTTCTGTTTTTATCATTTGTTGGTGCGTGTACATTTATCAACGTGTAGGTTTTGTTTTCAACTTTAATTGTTAAGGTTGCTGTCCTCGCCGTGCTCGAGGAGAAGTCCTCTATTGAGTCTATTATACTAATATGAACCAGAAATCCCACTCCGAATTGCGGGACATTCTTCATTACCCTTTTACCTGGGGGTCTTTTATATAGACGATATCCTCCAGATTCAATTGGATCCTGATCTGTATTTCTAAGTTCTTGAAGCGCTGTTATTAAGATTTTATGTTGATCCATTATATCTGTTAAGTGTTTCAACTTACCAAGTTTCAGTAGTGAGTTAATATTTAATGTCGCAAAGTATGAAAACTTTCCTTTCTTGTTGAATTTAGGTTTCTTCTGTTGGGCTTTCAGGCGCTCCGACTCGCCTTGATCTTCTACGTGGCACCCCACCGTATTCCGAATGGTGTCTTGCTTGGATCTTCGATGTTGCATGTCCAAGCCGGTGGATTTATTCGTTAGAAGACTCTTCATGTTTGATTGATTGTCTGATCTTGACGATCGAAACAGTTCTGACCGAGGCCGGGGTTTACAATTCCAGATGTGATCTGGAAAGGGTGATTGGTGAGACATGGATTGGTGATTAATGAGATTGTGAAGTTTGTGTTTGGTCCGCGAGAGCTATTTTATTTCACTCAAGTCCGCCGGTATGCTGGTGAGGACCCCCCTATCCGCCACCTGGGACGCGCCACGTCGGAGTATCACCTCTCCGCCTGCTACGACAGCGTAGTAGGTTTTTGGTTTAAACTATTATATAAAGCTTAATATTTATTTACACTTACCATCAATATTTCTTATTTTCTAACTGAATTTTTGAAAATTATTATAAAGACCAATATTGAATTTTATTTTATTTAATACTGCATTGTACGGATATCCATTTTAGTACTATATTTCATTTTATTACAGTTATTGTTTAACAAATTCACTTCTTATTTAGATTTAAGTATATATATATATTATTTTTATTTTTATTCTTAATTGATTTTAATTTATTCTAAGCTGAAGATGACCTCGTTGTAAGGTTGAAACATGTCCAATATATAAAATATATATTTATGTAGTATTGATTCAGCGTATAATTATAAACTTTTAACAGTGTTACTCGTCGGGTTCCAAAGGGTAAGTGTGTAAAACGGTGTAGATTTGTATAAATAACAGACAGACAAACAGACAAACATAGAGCTTTATTCATATATAGAGATGGATATATTCATTTCTTTTTACTCAAAATAAAACTCAGACTGAATATAAAGGTTAATGCCAGCAGCAACAGACAAAAGGTATTTCAGTTCATGTTTCTAACATACGGTAATCTTAAATTTTGAATCTCTATCCGTCCAAAGAAGAAGATGCTTGAGGGAGTGCTCATTTCACGTCGGTCTTTTCCTCTCTCGCTTATGGAGTAGACCGGCTCCCAGTCCGAGGCTGGGTGTCAGTTCATGACACATGTAAGTTGTATGAAAGTTCCTGGAGTTATTGACCACTCCGGTGAACTAAATATTAGACACAGTGACACTCCAATACTTGACTCCGTCAAAGCAGTTAAAATTTTTCGGTAGAGCAGAGCGGATCAGAGCAAATTTCAGGATTACATGAATGAGTCATTTGTAAGATGGGCATCGGAGGGGTGTCATATACATGTTTTGTAGAAAATTTTTCTAAATATCATAGATCGTGCTATTGAGAAATTCGTACTGTTTAAATTGATGAAGCAAAACCCGGATCCAGAATATTACACAAGGGAAATCAGGGGACATAAAAAGAATTTACGGAAAGCTTACAACAAACGACACGATAGTTACGAGCATATGTGAAAGTTTAAATTATTATCGAAAGAGCTAGTCCTCAAAAAGAAGGCTGCTCTCAATAATTACATGCAAAACTTAATTGGGGTAGTGATGGGTGTAAAAAAAAAATATAGTTACGTTAGAAGGCCGAATGGAAATTCCAATGATTTGTCTGTGATAATGTCCGGAGATGGTGAATTAATTACTGAAAAACAGGCAATTGCTAATCAATTAAATACATGGTATGGTAGTGTGTTCAATAAATTGAATAGCTGTGTGCTGGACCTTAATGATGATTCTGATAGCCAACTTTTCCGAATAAACCAATCGTCGATTCTAGCAAGAATTAAAAAGCTACGTAGAAATATATCGAAAGGCCCAGACAATATTTGTGGAGATGTGCTAAAACTGGGAGGTACAGTCATTGGGCGATACTTGGGGGTGCTATTTAATGTATCAATTATTAACAATCAAATTCCCAAAGACTGGAAAAGAGCTACAATAATTCCAATATTTAAGGGAGGGAACAGATTGATAATGGGAAACTATAGGCCTCACATCCATCATTTATGTAAACTGATTAAGCACCTTTTTTCTGATTACTTAAGGGAACAGTGGGGAAAGTTATCATGGCTGGGAGACAACACGGATTTAGACAAGGGTACTCAAGCGAGAGCCAAATGTTATCACTTTTCAGGATATTAATGACTCGCCAGACAGGGGAGTGCAAGTTGATGCCGTAACTATAGAATTTGCGAAGGTATTCGATGTCATCCCACTAGACATACTACTCTGTAAATTAGCGGCATCAAAGATTGATCGAGTAATTCTATGGATTCAAGAGTTCTTGACTGGTCGCTCGCAAGAGGTTAAAATAGGTAATGTATCCTCGGAGGACATTTTGATAACGTCAGGGTGGTGTGATTGGGCCTCTGTTATTTCTGGCACTTATTAACTACTTACCAAATGTGATTCGACGTGACTGCCGATTGTTTGCGGATGATTGTGTAATATACCCAAAAATTCTCAGCTCACAGGCAACGCTCAGTTACAAAATGACCTCAAAATGGTTCACAAATGGGCGGTTGACAACAAAATGAAGATAAATACAAGTAAATGTAGTCTCATGAGAATAGTGTTTTAGATCCCTTATTGGGGGGGTGGTTGGATCTAAAACGGAAGAGTTATTGTGTTAATTTATAAAGAAGTGCCAAAAAGGGGGTAGCTTCCCGTAGTCGGGCAAGCTGACCAGTGTAGAGTGTTGTTTAGTGTTAGGGTGCTAGGGGATGCTCTTGTAAAAGATCTAGGTGTATTTTAGGGGATGGACTTAGCGTACCGGTCAACGCGCCGGTCGTCCAGCTGGCTGGTTAGATAATCGACTTGCACGCGTCAGCTATATGGCGCGTGCCGCTCCTAGCAGTCAGGCCGGTACGGGAATACAATGATGCTTGCCTTAGCAAGTATCTGGCTACTGTAAGTCACGTCTAATAGTGACGGAGAGTTCAGGAAGGGAGTTAGGGCGTAAAGAAGCGTGTAAACAGTAATGCAGGTGTAGTGTACTGACCAAGTGTTTATTGGCCAGTAATATTGAATTATGAGTCCCTTTTAAGGGATGTAGTGATGTTACAATGTGTACAAACTTGTCTATACAAATTGGTGGGTAAGGTTACAAAGTTATAGGATTCTGAACACCTGCTGACTCACTCACCTGATGATACCAGCATAGCCTCGGGCCGCCACACTGTAAGACTGATAATTGATTGAGAGCTTGACCTCCTTAAGACGCCCTCTTATACTCTTCGGCGCTGTGCTGTCAGCATTGTGCTGAATAGATGTCCTAGTTAATAGTGTGTCGCTGTTTGTAGTAGTGATGCAAGGATTGGGCCAGCTTTCCAGAATGGCTAGCTGTCCTTGCGGTGTTAGTAGATGTTGGTCTGGACTTACAAGGATTGCCAGTTAGGAGATTTAAATAGATGATGGGGGGATGGTCTCCAAGGGGTGCATACCCCTGGGGTACTGTACAAGCCTCTTCCCCTATTTAGTTCGCGTCCCCGCGAACGGGAACGGAACTTGGGGTTGGGATGTTGATGTTATAGATGTAGTCGATGTGGTTGTTTTTGAAGTCCCCTCGTATCTTCTGTAGATGTCTTCCTCGTCGTCGTCGTCGTCGTCGTGTGGTGATGTCGTGTTGATGTGTGTGCGTGAGATCAGCTCGTGTACAGAGGGGAGGGTTATGGGATATACATATATACATAACATTGACATTGGCATATAAATATTGCAACAGAAATCGACATTGGCATTTTGGAAGTTTGATGAAAAAAAAATACATGGTGCTGATGGTACATTGTTGTGCAGGGAGGAAAAAAACCCAGGGCCGAACGGATGATTGCGTCGTCCGCCCTATCTTAGGGAAAAAGTGCTCCCTGCAATAAGAAAGGTAGAAGAAAATAGAAAAAATGGGTGTTCCAGGGTATAATTTAAGGGAAATATTCAAAAGGCATTTATTGGTTTGGGATAAAA
Organism: Meconema thalassinum; assembly: GCA_946902985.2. NCBI lineage: Eukaryota > Metazoa > Arthropoda > Insecta > Orthoptera > Tettigoniidae > Meconema > Meconema thalassinum. The sequence continues at coordinate 196,260,402 of OX336394.1, forward strand.
CGGAACACCCTGACAAATGGGGAAGTTAGAAGAAAGAAAAATGAAAGAAAACAGATCATAGACATTGTGTACATGTGAACTTGATAAACAAACAAAAAAAATATAGTGTTTAATGTACTATGTTGCGATTTTGACATTTAGGAATATTATTGGTTTCCAGTGGAATAATTGCCCGTGGGCGCATGAATTTGTATGAAGTTTACCCTTTAAAATTATTAATTACAGTGGTCTTATGTCTAACTTAAGCGCGCTAATCCCTTATAATTCTAGTTTTTGTTTGGTACCTCGCGTGCACGCTATCCGTTTGTACGTACGCTTGCCGTCTCACGGCTGATCCTGTACGGCCACTTCTTGGTACGGTTTAGTGGTCGTACCGCTTGCAATGTATTCTTAACACCTAATCTGTGAAGCATCCTCTGTGGGTGAATGCTTTCACACTTGACAATGAGAGTCGCCGCCATAAATCGGTTGCGCCCTCATTGTCGTAATCTGCGTCGCATTTTGACGCTTTATGTGTTTCTGTTTAGTTGATCTGCCAGCAAGCCTGGTACCCCACAGGCACCAGTCCTGCTGTGCAGATTTTTTGGAGTGTGTAGCTGAAAAAAAAATGTGGTGAGCGTGTGAGAGTGTGTTAGGATTAGTGCAAGTTGACGTATATAAAAAAAATAGTACACAATCATGGCATGCCGTAAATAATATGACACTGCTATATGGTAGTGAAATTCCTGTCACCAGTTTCCTATATCTGGTGACGATGCCTGGAAAAAAAAATGGCGAGGTTTAGAAAAAACATATTAGTATGACATATTCTCTATGTCGCTTCCTGTGTCATTGTTTTTACTGGCTGAAGCTCTTCTTTCTCTGAAAAAAAATAGCATGATTAATGTTAATTTGATGTATGGCCGGGCTTACCCTATACGGTGCCGTAATGCCGTTTCTTAATGTGTTGTCGGTCTTACCCCGGTAGCGGAATTGTGGTTACCGGGTGCCGAGATATTCTATCTTAATCTATTGTATTATAATGTGTTATCTTAATGTGTTGTCGGTCTTACCCCGGTAGCGGAATTGTGGTTACCGGGTGCCGAGATATTCTATCTTAATCTATTGTATTATCGGGCTTACCCTGGCAACGAATTTGGGTCGCCAGGTGCCGATATATTCTACCTTAATCTAAAAAGAAATTTCCTTAATTTTAAAAATTGCCTTAATTGTAAAACTATGCTGTATGTACAAGCCGAGTAGACCTTATTCTAAAGCCGGAATGTGCTGTGCTCAATTGTAGCAACAGCGCTTGTTGAATTTGCTTACATCTAAGTGACCTTAAACATGGCACTGTACTTAAATACTAAAATTTAGATGGAGGCTGTCCGTTCGATTTCTCTCGCGGTGGTTCCCTTGTAGTACATTGTTGGGACCGGAACCCAACAATGCCTCGTAGTCCCCTCCGTTTTAATCCTATTGTCGACATCTATGCTAAATGATTATGAACTAGTATTAACCTAGTCACAGGCGCTTACGTTGCCACAAAGCAAAACGTTTCGCCTGCTATACCATCCTGCTCGTTGCCATTGTTGTCCATATGTTGTCATAGTTGGGTCTGCCCACTGTAACCCCTGTAGACAGCTCGTTGCATGTCTATTTAATGCCCTCTGACTGCCCGATGCGTCGCCATTTATGTGGGCATTGGACATCGTCCAATGGCATAATGTTATCTTCGCCTTCATTGGCAATCGTAGTCTGCTTTTCGCAGTAATATTTCTCTTCGCCTTTATCGGCCGCAGTAGTATGCTTTCCGCAATAATATTTCTCTTCGCCTTTATCGGCCGCAGTAGTATGCTTTTCGCAATAATATTTCTCTTCGCCTTTATCGGCCGCAGTAGTATGCTTTTCGCAGTAATATTTCACTCCAGCGCACGGGAGTCTTGCTTCCCGCTGTAGAAGCCCTACTGACTTAATTTTAGCTAGGAGTCTAGTCATAATGGGGTCGTCTCTAGGGTCATCCCCTGAGTCCAGCGCGGAGTGAGCTATTTCTCCCACCATCCTCAGAAAGACTTCCCTGCAGGTCTTGGCTTCGACGACCGTGGCACATAGTGGGTGTAGCATCCCTTCTTCCTAGGGGCAGTTGAGGCGCACCTAGGATTCCAGAGCTTGCCCGGCCAGGCCGCGAGTGCCTCAACCTTACGTGGTTCGTCTGTTTAGTCTAGTCGTTAAGTGAACTAGGGTAGGCTCAACATCGCCTTACCCGCTCTCAAAGTGTGGTGCCTTTGGCCTTTAGCTTGTGCCGCTATCACCAATCAGAGTGTTTCAGATTCCTTTGAAAAAAATATGGGCGTAACCTGTGTAAATAATTTAATTTTTGTGTAAGATGTAAAATATTTCCAGTGTTGTGGGATTGTAGAGCTTCTAAGTACATAGACTACTTCTGGTCTACTATTGCTACGTAAGCTTTCCAGCGATAATGCTCTTTTTACCTTAATGGAGGTGTTAGTAGGGTCTATGATGTCAGGTACCCTGTTATTAGGATCTGGGGGTAGTTATTCGTAGAGTGGGCTGAAAGCATGGTAGGAAGAGGTTGTGCATCTTTGGGCTCAAATAAATGGTGGCCTTGAGCCTGTAATGCTGCTAGGATTGTTCCTACAATGAGTGGACTGGGGAGGTAATTCCCGGGATTGCAAAAATATGAAAATTCCATGCAGGTTTGATAGTAATATCCCTGGTAAATGGATGGGATACTCATGCATGTATCTGGATATGAGGCATCTGCATTCATGTACGGATAGGTGTAGGGTGAGGCATAATACTAATATATCCCTGTCATGCGGGAGTATTTAATTAACAAAAAATGGTTAATATATGTAACTGTGGCCTCATCTCTCATTTGGAGATGCGCATTATGCTTAATTGATGTTTGCCGACCCACCCCTAATACTCAGGTGGTAGCATCGTGATCCAAGGCGTAGCAAGCCTTCTCTTTAGACGCATGAAGTCTATCAACCCCTTGTGTGTACTTTGTAATGTAGTGTACTTGTTTTGATCGTGTTCATGTGTCTGCGTTGGTCGTGTAGGATGTGGGAAGGTTATTGGAAGGGAGTAAGGTGGTACTGCCCCCGTAATTTGAATTATATTGAGACCACGATGGCTGTATTGGCAAATATGAGTAAAGTTATGAATGTCATAGTTATGACGTGGATATTCATGACGTAGGCACGGATGACGTAGACTTCATACAAGTAGGCTGATTGAGCTGAGATTCTTGGTGACGTCATGATTTTGTTCGAGAAAGATCTTAGATTTACGACGCAGTCGCAGGAAACAAGGTATTGTGCTAAGGAAGAAGCTACGCTATTGGAGGAGAGACTCGAACCAATGAACGATAGTTTGGAAGGAAGACGGAGATTGCTGAAACTACGATATTTAATTACTTTTGGCATGCAGATTTGTGGAAATCTATTTTCAGTTATGGCATTGATTTGGAATTTTGAAGAAATTAATTTTGTGTTTTTGAAATTTGAAAATCCGTCAAGTATAGCCAAAGTTAAAACTTCCAGCAATGACGCAGCAACAGGCTATGGAAGGGATGGATACGCCCCTTAAGAAGTTGATAAAAGGTCGTGCACAGGAGAGAGGAGCTCTCAGATCTCATATGTCAGATCGCATATATATTTCTGGTGATATATAGTTATTTTCAAGTGATTCAGTGAAGTAAGTTGTCTTTAGCGTGGTTAAAGCCTGGCGCATCGAACGAACTCGGAGCAGTTCCATTTTACGCTGCTCGAAACTAGGTGAAGTTGAAACGCTCACATTAACGTTTCCACCAGTCAAGATATCAAGCGCTAACTTCAGCCTTTATTATAGTTCTATTGGGCAGTACAACATTGAGGTGTGTACAAGATTTGAACAATTTCACAGTTATACTTCGAAAGATATTTGAACTTTAAGGCTGCCAACAAAAGTGATTTTCTCGCCACATGAGAAACACTTTTAAAATTCCACATTATACACTACGGCTGACACGTGGAGTGCAACAGTGATATTGGAGAATACGTTTGGTATTACAACGATACATTCGACTATGGAACATTATAATCTTACAGTGCTTTCAATGATTATAACAGTAGTTGAGATGGAAGGCTAAGGCTTTAATGCAATTGGGACATATATCGTTGGAGTAAAGTAACAGCATGGAACTTCGTTAATCGTCTTTCTACAAAAGCGAGCATGTAGTGAACATCCAACTACACTCATGCATCGTGAATCCATCGCTGAATTATACCAGATAACAGTGGAAATATTTTCATACTCCACAACTATGAATATTTCTGCGGAAATAACTACAATAAACTTCATGGCGAATTCCTGCAAGAACTTCAGGGAACTTTCAAGAGAGGCCAGGGTTGTCCCGGCGCACAAAGAAGAGTTTTGCCAGAAGGATGTTTTTCGTATCCACGGAGCAGTGCAATTTCGGAGGAGGAAGCAGTTCGATTCTCCGAGGACGCTGATTCCAGGTTCGAGGACGGAGCACATCTTTACGCTGGTGAAATGGAACCAACAGCAGTTTTCTTTGAAAACTTTCCTCTGGAACTTCAATCAACAGATAAGGTAGTCGTGAACGTTTCTTGTATTATTTGAGTCTTGTAGCGATATCTGAGCAACCATTCTTCCCATATTTTTTGTCCTATCTTTTGCCCCATTTTCTTGATTGATATTTCTGTACTCAGTACACTTCGATGATTTATGCCTTTTTCTTCGATTTGTTGAGACATTGCTATGTCATTGGCATACTTAATAATTTTGGATCAGTTGAGACTGATAATTAGATTCTTTCAGTAATTTGCATATTTTTGTAGTCACGATTTGACTGTAAAGTTAACGATTTGCTATGGCAGATTTGAATTCAGACAGCGTGTCATTTTATTAAAGTAATTCTATTCAGTAAATTACTTTGACCAATTTTCTGTCATCCTCAAGAAAGAAGAATAATTAAATGATTTTAGAGCGTTAAAATCTATTACGATATCGACGATCTTTGAAATACTAGTCGTCTTATGAACATGATTGCAACATAGACATTTATCATTGCATTATAGACAATTTTATGAAATATGAACTTTTATTTCGATTTATTGAATACACTATAGTAATGAACATTTGATAGGAGTTTTTCTCAATTCTAGATTGGAACAATAATGTTTGCATTCCACAATCTAATTGTATTCTATTCGACTATTTTGCAGTTTAGATGAACTTTGTTTGAAGATAGTATTTTTATACTGCGTTACTTTGAAGATGTTAATCTCAATTTTGATAGACCAGGGAGGAGTGTCTAATCGTATTCGCTATTAAATTTATTTGTGATTGGCAAATTTTTACTTCATATCGATTCATGAATGAAACCCACGAAGGTTAAATAATAACAGTCATTATTACAATTGATGAATATAAGAATTTTTAAAGAGGAACAATGGATGTATAATCGTTAGTTCAGTGGACGTGTAAAAGTCGCTGTTGAATAATGCCCTTGAATAATGAAGGAGGTTCCCACAATAATTAATGAAGTTGATGAATTAATAAGTGGAGGTTTTTGTGTGTAGTTTGGAAGATTTTTATGCCATATATATGAAGATATATGATGAATTTTGGGCCAATTGTTGTGCATTTTTGTGCGTTATGAGCGAAGTATTTTCCCGCTGATTGTATTGTTCTTGTTCTTTGAAAGATTATTCATATGAAGATACTGTTAAAATTTAACAAGAGTGTTAAATAATTTGAGATAAAGATTTTGAATGGAGGTTACCGTCACAAATATTAATAATTATTATTAAATCTTATTAAACCTGAATTTGACAGTTAAATATAACTAACCTTCATTGGTCGATTATATCATCACGATTTGAGTAATTATCAACCGGATAAACGTGTGGTTTAATGTATTCCTTGTATAAATAATATAAACAATATAATATTGTAAAATAATTTTGTAAATATCTTTGTTAAATAATTTGAAATGATAGTGATGAATAGAGGCGTGTATAAAATTTTCAATTGTCGTTTGACATTGTTATAAACAATTTATTATTGTTATAAATAATTAATGAACTTTTGTTATTAACATTTAGAGTTTTGTTTTTATACTCTAAACAACGCTAATTAAGCAAGTGGTTTGAACAATTTATCATGATTTGGGATTGTTGGAGTAATCCACTGGTGTTTGAATGAAGCATGTAAGACATTTGCGTGATAATATTTCAGTTGAGATGTGAACATTTACGTATTTGAAAAGGAGAGCCAAGCTCTGAGATAACACGCTTATGCTAGGGTTGAACGAACGGGAGTCCGCTTTGACAATACAGGTGCATTGCAGCTGGCCCGGACAACTGTGTTACAGAGGCCAAGGACGTTCCATAATAGCCTTGTGGCTATAAATAAAATGTGAAGTATATAAACACGCAAAACAATTGATATATGTGTCTCATCCAAAATCCCGTTTCCATCCCCAGTGCATTATTATTTTTACGTTGCTATGAGCTTGAGAAAGCTGAAACATTATATGTAGAGAATACAGGTCCTACAGGAGGACATGGTTATGTGGTCGATGGCTTCTGATTGCCACGTGGAGTTTGTTGTTTCATTTTTGTTAAAATCATTCTTTATGTGAAATAAATTATTGTGCAGTTTAAAGTTTCTCGTCTCCGTTCTGGTTCATTTTAAATATCATGGTGGAGGTTATTGTGTGGGCATACTTTAAGTGATCCAGTTGACAACCCAGTCCCCGAGATAAATTTAAGAGGTAAGTAAAGGTAAGTATGAACCCCCGTATATTTTGGTGTGTTCCACAATAATTTTCTTGTTAACTATTGTGCTCTAATCTCGATAGTATCTGTCAGTGCCATTTTCATTGATGTAGCTGTGCCGGTGCGTTTGATTATTGGCAATCCGATTGAGGGGGCGGATATCTGACAGCCTACTATCCGGATATCGGGTACAGTACGATGGTAGCCTGTGCTTCTGTCATCCTCCCTTGGTCCATATCTGCTTTCTATCCGCTCCTTGGGATAGTAAAGCGTCACGACCTAATCTGGTCTGCCATTTGTAGTGTGAATGTGGCCAGTGGTCGTAGTGCGACTGGCCATGTCCTAATCGCCTGTAATGGTTTTTGAAAACTGAAATCCAGAAAGGAAGTTATTGGGGGGGGAGGTCTTGTTTCCTCAGAGCCCCTGTCTGTGTTCGCTTCTAATTAGTGAGCGCGTGTGTGTGTGCCTATGTTCTGCTACACCACGCGGACGGTTGGTCTGTTACAGGCTAAGTCGTAATGTGTATCGCGTGTGTGGGCAGGAGGTGCCCGTGGCCTGTCAACGTCTTTGAGAACGTGCTCCTATGGGCCCAAGATAAGTTGCGATCTGTCACGTCTTGTCCATTGCTAAATGTTTTTGCAGTGTTGAAAAAATGTATGGTATTATGATTGTTTTACGTTTGTAATTTCACGGCCACTGCCGATACAACAATCGTGTCTGTCTCTAGTAGCTCTGTAATGCGCTCGAGCAGATTACTTGCTTTCTGCTCTGTGATTTGCAGTTGCTGCAACAATAGGGGATGGAGTGTTGGCAGGCAATCTACTTCACTAGCGCTGGATACTGGTGACTCTTGTGTTTGTTCACTGGCCTGGGATCGTGTAAAATGTATAACTTGTGCTGCGGCGGTAGGGTGTTGAGCACGGATCTGTGATGTTTTGAATTCAAGGTCCCTGAGAAGTTGTACTGCAGTCTGGTCAGTTATTAAGTCACTGTTCTTAATTTTTAGCTTCGGCAGGAGTGGAGTCGTACTAGCCGACAAATGGTGCGCAAAGTCTCTTAGTGTAGTTTTAAATGTGGACATTTAATTTCCACTGACTTTGCACTATGGGGTGGATGGGGGTTGGTGTAATAATACCAGCTCCTATATAATATAATAAAAAAAATGTGTGACGCAATATGAGGTCAAAAAAGAATTTTCAGTCTCGCTTGGCTGTATGCGGTACGGAAGGGGTCGTTTCTACTACGAGGGCTCGTTGGTTGAGTCCTATTTTACTGTGCGTAGTAGAGGCGCCTCCATCATCTGTTTTAGATCCCTTATTGGGGGGGGGGGGGTTGGATCTAAAACGGAAGAGTTATTGTGTTAATTTATAAAGAAGTGCCAAAAAGGGGGTAGCTTCCCGTAGTCGGGCAAGCTGACCAGTGTAGAGTGTTGTTTAGTGTTAGGGTGCTAGGGGATGCTCTTGTAAAAGATCTAGGTGTATTTTAGGGGATGGACTTAGCGTACCGGTCAACGCGCCGGTCGTCCAGCTGGCTGGTTAGATAATCGACTTGCACGCGTCAGCTATATGGCGCGTGCCGCTCCTAGCAGTCAGGCCGGTACGGGAATACAATGATGCTTGCCTTAGCAAGTATCTGGCTACTGTAAGTCACGTCTAATAGTGACGGAGAGTTCAGGAAGGGAGTTAGGGCGTAAAGAAGCGTGTAAACAGTAATGCAGGTGTAATGTACTGACCAAGTGTTTATTGGCCAGTAATATTGAATTATGAGTCCCTTTTAAGAGATGTAGTGATGTTACAATGTGTACAAACTTGTCTATACAAATTGGTGGGTAAGGTTACAAAGTTATAGGATTCTGAACACCTGCTGACTCACTCACCTGATGATACCAGCATAGCCTCGGGCCGCCACACTGTAAGACTGATAATTGATTGAGAGCTTGACCTCCTTAAGACGCCCTCTTATACTCTTCGGCGCTGTGCTGTCAGCATTGTGCTGAATAGATGTCCTAGTTAATAGTGTGTCGCTGTTTGTAGTAGTGATGCAAGGATTGGGCCAGCTTTCCAGAATGGCTAGCTGTCCTTGCGGTGTTAGTAGATGTTGGTCTGGACTTACAAGGATTGCCAGTTAGGAGATTTAAATAGATGATGGGGGGATGGTCTCCAAGGGGTGCATACCCCTGGGGTACTGTACAATAGGGAGAGAGCGAAGGAATGATTTTCAATATAATAATGGCTCAGAAATACTTGTAGAAGAAGACTCTTGCAAATACCTGGACATCCATGTGTGTTGTCATCTCCAAAGCGTATGAATCACTTCATTTTATAATGCGGGTATTAGAAGGCAGTAGTTCCACCGCAAAAGAATTGGGATATTTGACCCTGGTGAGGTCAATCTTGGAATACGGCTCAGCGGTTTGGGACCCATATCAGGTAGGACTCATCAATGAGCTGGAGATGGTATCAAGGAAGGCTGCTAGGTTTGTGCTCAACGATTTTAATCCTAGAAGTAGTGTAACTCGAATGATAGAAAAACTAGGGTGGGAATCTCTGGAAGATAGGACAAAATCCAGACTATATGCTTTGTTTAACACTTACACTAATCGGCCAGCATGGGGAGAACTAAGCAAACATCTGGAAAATCCCACCTACCTGACCAGAGCAGATTATCCACATAAAGTTAAGGGCCGACCGCAGCGTACAAATTATGGGAAATATTTTTTCATTAATTGTGGTATTGATCATTGGAACTCATTACCTACAACAGTCTTAGAGCCTTTCCCCAAACACATTGATGTGTTTAAGAGAAGACTGAAATTTTGTGTAATACTACGATGTAATTACTATAATTCTTGAATCGTGACTTGTGTACATTAAGTGTGTTTGATATAATAAATCTTTATTGCGACCAAATAGCCAAGATGAAATAGAAATTTTACATGTTTGCATATTCAGATAATGACTTTGTCCTTTTTGTGCATATTTCGATATGATAACGATCACATGCCGTTTCACACAGCCTACATTCACAGTCTATATTTGGTTCGTGGAAGTTTGTGTTCTTGCATATCAGGTGGTGGAATCCATGGACTGCCAACCTAGTGATGACGTGTCTGATTTCGACGTTTTCCTTTGTCCACGCACGGCCTACCATGGCTTCTGTGCTGTAGAATGTCGGATGAATTTCCTCTCTTTTCCTATTCAGTGTTACTAGCAGGTTCTGTGAGGCGCACGTGTTAGGTAGGAGTATGCTTGTCCTGAGATCTTCGATGAGGAAAGTTTCCTTCGCCAGCAGATATGTGTATCTTGAGTGCGTCATTTTTGACACTCCTAACGCTTTCTTTATGTATCTTGCCTTCACTCCTTCCAACGTAGATAGATTCTTCAATGTTAGGTGTGGCCAGATGATTTCTATGCCATACGTTAGTATTGGTAAAATCTTTACCCGGAATAGCAGCATCGCCGTCTCTAGGCTGAGGGATCGAATGTTTCTTATTTCGTGCATTGTCATTATCGCTTTAGTTGCCTTTTCTGTTATGTGTTTTGTGAAGCATTTTGCGGTCGTTTGTAGAGTAATTCCTAAATACTTGATTTCTGATACTATTTTCAGTTTTCTTTCCCTTATGTGTATCCTAGCTGATGCGGGGGCTATTCCTCCGTTTCTAAAGATCATTGTGTTCGTCTTAGATATGTTAATGACCAAGTTATTCTTGGAGCACCATTTATCCACCTCGTTTATTGTTGTCTGGAGTTCTGTATGTCTTTGGAGCCAATTACGATGTCATCTGCGTATGCGCACGAGAAGATTCCCTCTTTGCGGGTAATTCCAAGGATTTCTTCGGTTGCTAGTATGAACAGCAGAGGGCTAAGTGGGTCGCCCTGTAGTACTCCATTTGTTTGTATGATCGGTTCTGACATGGCAAGGTTATCTGAGACGCATATTTCGTTCCAGCTCAGCAGTGTGTTAATGAGGTTCGACCATATGTTGTTTTCCCCTAGTGTTTCCTTGAGTTTTTCTATCACTAGTTGCCTGCTTAATAGGTCGAAGGCTTTCGTGAAGTCTATGAAGACAGTATAAAATTTTTGTTTTTCCTCTAGGACTTCCCAAATTTGTTTCAGTAAGATTTTGATTGCTTGCAGGGTTGATCTTCCCTTTCTGAACCCGTATTGATTTTCTGGCAGGTGATTGTCTAATTCCTCACTTAATCTTCCTGTTATTATTTTGGTGAAGATTTTAAAGGGGCAGTTTTCCAATGCGATGCCTCTATATTGGTTTGGGTCATTGGGGTCTCCTTTCCCTTTATATAATATCTTGACACTTGATTTTCTCCATTGATCGGGGATAGTGGCTGTCTCTATGCACCTGTTGTATAGTTTGGTCCAAATCTGGTTTAGAAGGTGTGCAGTGTCTTTTATGAATTCATTGTATATTTCGTCCGGTCCCGCTGCTTTCTTGTTTTTTGTGTTTTGGATGGCATGTCCGACTTCCTCTGTGGTTAGAGGAATCCAGCCTGTAGCTATTGGTGATACAATTTCTTGGGATTTCTTTCTGGCGTCTGTTGTTCCCTCTTTGTTGAGTAAGTTGCTGAAATGTGATTTCCATCTGTCCATGTCTATGTAGTTTGTTTGGGCTTGTTTCTTTGGGCGAAGTGCCAAATATGGATCATTTTTGGCTTCCTCCGCTAGCAGCCTGCTCTCTTCCTCCAGGAAGGTGCATTTCTTTTCTTTTATGATTCTTTTGTAGTGCTTCCTCTCTTCAGCGTATGTGAGTAGGAGAGTGTCGTTTACCTCGTTCTGTCTCACCTGCTGCAGGATGTTTAGGGTGTCTCTTCTTAGCTTGTAACACTCGCTATCGAACCAGGGTTTTGCTCTTCTTTTGAATCGGGGGCTGGCAGCTTTTCTTAGTATTTCTCCTAGGTTTTTAGTAGCTTCTTCTAGCTTTGCATTTTCTATAAGTGTTTCAATATGCGTGTTCGCAACTATCTTGGCCTCTACTTTCCCGACATCTATCTTCCTTGAGAGGAGTTGTGTTGTCTCTTCTTGTTTCTTCTCCCAGTCATCGTTAATATTTATTTCTAGGGGTATGTGTTTCCTCGTTGTTGCGTGGTTTGCGTTTCAAAGTGTGGTTATACTTCCCTTTATAGGTCCTTTTGAGAGTGCGACGTCTATTGTGCTCTTGCCGTTGTGAGAGATGTATGTAGGTATCGTAGGGTTATTTAATAAAATGAATCCTTCTTCGTGCAGATTTTTCATCACTAGCTTTGCTTTGTAGTTTTGTGTGTCTAGTCTGCAGTTTAGGTCTCCCGCGATGATCAATGGTTTATTCTGCTTATTTTGGGTGATTATTTGGCCTATTTCATCCATTATATCGATTGCTGTTGTGTTCGGTTGTAAATATGCTGCTACTATAACGAGGCGATTCGTTTCTATTAGGAGGGTGTGTTCCTGTTGCTTGGTTGCTAAAATTGTCCTCAGGTGTGGTCTTAGGAGGATAGTTATCCCGCCAGATGGTCTACCTTTTTCGCCTTTTCTAGCCAAGAGATGTGTTCCGTAGAACTCGGGGGGCTGCCAGTTAGCGGTTAAGAACGTTTCCGTTAATATTGCTATGTCATACCCTTTTAGGAAGTATTCTGGGGTCATGTTTATTGCACTTTTTATTCCCTCTACGTTCCATAACATGATTTTTAGGTGTCCTGCTGCCACCTTTCCGTTTTGACTCCGTTTGTTTTGTTTTTTGTGCTCCTTCTATATTCCATAGTAGTGTCGTTTGAGTCGTGCAGTCAGTGGTATGGTTGTTGATGGCAGCAGAGTAGATTATGTTAGTCGAATCGGGCTCCCGTTGTTCCTCCCCTCCGAAAACGATATTGTTTGATCTGTATTCCAGAAGGCCAAAACTGAGGTGTGCTTACCCGTCGCAATTCGTTGAACGGTATGCCAATTTTGAAGGCTTTAAAGTATCCTTTAATTTGCATATCTTCACATTGTATGTCACACGTGATCCCTTGCTCCTGCATATGCCTTATGATTTTCTCGTTTGTGGTTTCCTGATGTGCTTTTCCCACATATAACCAAGCACGCCTTTCCCCTGCTTGTAGATCTGATTTTGAGGGATCCATGGTGCATATCACAACATTATGCTCATTTGAACGTTGTTGTCTGTTCACCAAATCAGAATAACTCTTTCGATGTCCATTCAGTATTCTAATCTCTTTCCTGGGAGTAAGTTCATTTGCTCTTTGACCTTGAGCGCTACTTATATTCTGCTCATGCTCTTTTGCTGCAGTCAGTATTGTAATCTCTTTCCTGGGAGTAAGTATATTTGCTCCATGACCTTGAGCGCTACTTGTACCCTTCTCATATTGATTTACTATATTCAGTGTTGTAATCTCGTGGGAAAGTTCATGTATTTGTGGAAATGTGATGAGAATTTCCTCTTTGATCATTGTTTTAATTTGATTTGATAAGTTTTCCCTCACAGATTGCATTTGAAGTGAGATCTTATCTTCTATTTTTGCTTCCAATTCTGCATCTATAAACAAGTTGCACACTAGATCGTCAGATGTCACTTGTAGCATGCATTCTCTAGCCATTTCAGCCTCGTTTTCCTCCGCTTCCGACGTTTAACCACTGGATGTTGGTAGTAGGTATCTGTTTGCCGACTTCAGGGTCATGTGTTCTGCCGACAGATGTCTCCACTTGTCCCACGAAACTGCTGTCTTCTCTGTGCATGTCTGGTATTTGACCTTCACTAACCTCTTGTCGATACGTTTCCTTTTCCATACTTTTACATACATGAGTAGTCTTCAGTGCCATAAAACATTTCTTGATGACACTTACCGCTTTTAGTATGTCGTCCTTTGTGTCTTTCTTTAGGTATCCACCTACATCCACGATAATTTGCAAACTTTTAAGAGCACCGTCAAGACGCAATTCTATCTCGTCCACCATCTTCTGCGTAGTTTTCAGTGTGTTTGATATTATTGTTGGTAATTTTCTGTAATTGTACGAGGGCGGATCGATAAGTCTTTACCCCTACTTTTTTTAGCCAAAACAAAATACATACAGGTGATTACAAACATATGTACTGTTCTACGTATCTTACACTATTTTTCCACATAGTCTCCACATTTGTTCAGACGTTTGTCCCAGCGCAGCACTAAATTTGAGATGCCTCTGTGGTAGAATTCAGCTGGCTGACTGGAACCATCGTCAGACTGCTGTCTTAGCGTTATTGTTACACGTGAATCACTATCCTTCCAGGAATTTCTTCAGCAGACCGTGACAGTGCGAGACCTCATGTGGCAACCAGAACCGCCAACAAGCTCTGGTCATTCCACTGGGAGAGTCGGACCACCCACCATACGGACCTCGCCCCTAGTGATTTCCACATTTTTGGTCCGCTGAAGAAGTTTATGGCAGGACAGTGATTCACGTGCAACGATGATGTCAAGACAGCAGTCCTACGATGGTTCCACAGTCAGCCGGCTGAATTCTACCACAGAGGCATCTCAAATTTAGTGCTGCGTTGGGACAAATGTCTGAACAAATGTGGAGACTATTTGTAAGCTACGTAGAACAGTACTTATATTTGTAATTAACTGTATGTATTTTGTTTCGGCTAAAAATGTAGGGGCAAAGACTTTTCGATCTGCTCTCGTACAATTTGCCACTGGAGAATTACCCCCATTTGCAAATGAAGTAAATGAATGAATGAATCCCGAACATTTTTTTTTCTTCGATCTGTGGTAATATCTCATCTGGGTGTAACAGGCCCTTGAGGACTTTCACTCTTTGCTGCAGATCTTTCTGGGAAATTCTCCTTGCTCCTTTGCTTTGACCAGTATCGCTCCCTTGATGGTCGTTGGAGCTGAAAGGCCAGCAGATGTAGGAACCATCCCGTCAGCAGAAGGGCGAGAGAGAGAGAGACAGTGGCTCTCTACTCCACTACAATTTTTTCAAGTTGTGATGGGGTGGACGAATGGCCAGCCCGTGTCGGTGAAGCTTTCTTTCCCCCTTTGGCTGTGGAAGATTTCTTTGCCGACCGTTTCAGAGAAGAGGAAGGTTGGGCTGACAGGGCTCACTGGCACAGCGAGGGGAGATTTTAATACAGCTGAGAAACAAACTCGAGGGTACTAGAAAAGTTCCACATCGCTATTAAAAATGATGTTGCGATGGAGTGCAACTCCACAGACTTCATTCAGGGTATCAACCTTAATGAGAATTTTGCCAAACTGCGTGCATTCCAGCAACGCTTTGGTTTGCTTCCGGTCATCGGTATGCAGCAGAAGTTGTCCAGTCCGGAGCTTGGAAATATGGTTAAGATCTCCAAAGCTGCTTCGGTGGTGTAGTTGGCAGCAAGCTGAACTTCTATGCCCAAGATCGCGGGTTCAAACCCAGCAGAAGTCATAAAATAATTTTCTTATATTAAATTAAATTAATATTACAGATGGTCTAAACATTCATTTGTGAGGGTTTTTGTTATCAGTTTGTTGTACGTTTCCTGGCAACGGTAGCCATTACAGAAATTTTAGCAATAATAATTAGGCAGATGAAAGTTGTCAGACGAGCAGGAGCTTGATCGGAGTCATTGCGTAAAAGATGTAATTTATTTATTTATTTATTTAATCGTATGGTAATTTATACAATGTACAATTATACATAACAAGGTATTAAAGTCCATCCTTCTCAACCATTCGGTTAAATCGGGTGTGAGAGCGAACAAATCATCAGGAATGCCAGGGTACGAATAAAGAGGACAGCGTTGGACCAGGTGTTCGATCGTCTGTTCTTCCAGGTTACACACATTGGTGAGCTGATCCAGCCCCACTTATACCTGAAATAATTGCAGCAACCATGTCCAGTCCTCAGCCTGTTGATGCGGCACCAGAAGTTCCTCGGTAAGTCAAAGCCGTTTGGTTTCTTTGTGGTATCAAGATGGTGGGCACTTGTTCTCAATGTTTTAGTTGACCACTCATGCTTCCAGCTTTCATTTAGGCCAAATCCAGCAGCAATGAGTTGCCCCGCAGTGACACTTACTGGTCTTCTAGATTGCAGTGGTTGCTGTGATGGATGACAGAATTCTTGGTGCAATGACAAAGAGGGTGATGCAAAGATTTTCTTAGCTTCCCTTAGTAGAGCTTGCTTCCTCCTTAAGCGAGGTGGAGGGATGTGACTCAGCATGGGTAACCAGTGACATGGAGATGATTTGATGGAACCAGTAATGCAACTCATTGTATCATTCAATTTTGTGTCTACCGTCTTCACATGTACGCTTTCCAACCAGACGGGTGCACAGTACTCAGCGGCCGAGTAGACAAGACTGATGGCAGATAAGCGTAAACAGTTAGCAGAGGCTCCTCAGGATGTACCACTGAGCTTATGCAATATGTTGTTTCTTGCGGCGACTTTGTGGGAAAGCTTAGTGCTCTGTTCTTTGCAGCTCTGGGATCTATCTAAAGTGACTCCAAGATGTAATATATTAAGAGGATCAACTTTAATTTATTTAACAATTTTCTTCATTTCTGTTATCAGTTGTATACCATTCTCCAGTAGAATAATGATGTTAAAGTTATGTGGTAAACCTTTCCACATTAATCTCATTGAAGCGTATGCTCCTACTAGTGACAAAAGCGATGAAGATGTTGAGGAATTCTATGCCCAAATTCAGACCGTCCTCAAAGACACCAAAGAACATGATGTAACCCTTGTTATGGGAGATTTTAAGGCAAAAGTTGGGTAAGGTTCTGAAGAACACATTGTGGGCCAGTGGGGTCTTAGACAAAGAAACAACAGAGGAGATCGTTTAGTGCAGTTTTGTAGAGAGGAGAACTTTGTCATTGCTAATACTTGGTTTAAGCTTCCTGCCAGAAGACTTTATACATGGAAAGCACCTGCTGATAGTCTAGAAAACATAATAAGAAATCAAATTGATTTCATTCTAATTAAAAATTTAGAAACAGCTTGATTTTTGCAAAAAACTATCCAGGGCAGATGTTTCTTCTGACCACAATCCTCTCATTAGCCAAATCTGTGTCTGGCTAATTAAGATTCCGATAAAAACATCACAAAAGAAATGATGCCCTTCGGGAAATAAATACAAGGTCACAGGTGGCTGCTGCTCTTGCCACTGATCTTAAGACATTGACTTCAAATGACATGCAGCCCTTGGAACTTTGGGCCAATTTTAAAACCTCATTGAAGAGATTTGGAGATCATTATCTTAGGAATAAGAGACAGCATAAAAAAGGAAGGCATGGATGACGGATGAAATATTGAATCTAATGAGTAGACGAAGAGAAGTCAAAGGAAGAGATAATGAAGAATATTGGTTGATTCATAGATTGATAAGAAATGAGATCAGACAAGCCAAGGAAGCAAAGAAATTGAAGAACTTAATAGTAAATATGATGTATTCCAGATCCATAAGAAAATCAAAGAGGTCTCAGGTAGACACAGGAAAAGAAACACAGTCAATTTAAGGTAACGCAGTATTTGAAGTAGAAGAAAAATTACAGGTTTGGGAGAACTATATACAAGAGCTTTTTAATGATGATTATCGTCCTTCCTAACCCGAAATTCCTTCAGTTGTTGGACCCATGATCACCATGGATGAAGTGAAATATGCGATTAGGATAGCGAAAAAAGGTAAGGCTCCTGGTCAAGATGACATTCCAGTGGAATTATTGAAGATCTTGGATGATGATAGCATTGTGACACTCACTACATTATATAACAAGATATACAACATGGGCATATTACCAGAAGACTGGTTCTTGTCTACATTTATTGCTCTTCCAAAGAAACCGATGGCTAAGTCATGTAGTGACTTTAGGACAATCAATCTTATGAGCCATGTGCTCAAGATATATCTCAAAGTTATTCATAATCGCATATACAGGAAATGCGAGATAATAATAATAATAATAATAATATTGTATGGCCTCGGGTGCCGGGTGCAAGCTTTGCTATTTGACACCCAAAGGGTAGATTGCATGTCGAATTTCATTATTCCTTGAAGCACTATGGAAGTCAAGGAGGTTAGATATCTGAGCTCCTTGAACACTATAGCGCTTTCTAGTAGAGAAATGAGGAACTTTGTGTTGGCAGAAACTCCCGAGATTAATTTTGCCATTATGAACACGTCCTACCGAATTCAAATGGGTTCTTTGACATGCCAACATCATATTACATGATGTCATAATTTTTGCCGCCTTTCAAAAATCACTTACCACGGCCAGGAGCGAACCTGCAAGCTTGGGGTTAGTAGACTGACACGTTGTCCACTCACCCACCGTGGCAAGCGAGATGAATATCAGTGACACGCAGTTTGGGTTCCGCAACGGTCTAAGAACTCGTGAGGCATTATTTGCGCTTTAAGTTCTTTTCCAGAGACGCCGTGAGGTAAATCAGGACGTATATGCTTGTTTTCTGGACTATGCAAAAGCCTTTGACCGTTGTCAGCATGATAAGTTGTATAATGCACTCAACAACTCAGGAATAGATGAGAAAGACATTCGGATCATCATTAATTTATACTGGGTTCAAAAGGCTAGTATCAAAAGTGATGGACATATATTGAGATCAGTGGAAATAATGCGTGGTGTGAGATAGGGATGCATTCTTTCGCCAGAACAGATTTTCCCAGAGGCACGTGATGGCATTCAACAAGGTAATAAGGTCAATGGTAATTATATTAATAATATACGGTAAGCAGATGATACTGTATTGATTGCAAATAGTGTCGAAGGACTTGAAGAGATAGTTACTATTGTGTATCAAAAGAGTAAACAATATGGCCTAGATCTCAACATTAAGAATACAAAATATATGATAATATTGCAAAAACCAGCATTGTCACAGGTCCTTTTGGTCGATGGACATCAGATTGAGCGAGTCAAGAGTTTGCTTTATTTAGGACAGATAATGAGAATTGGGATCCTTCGGTTGAAATAAGATGCCGTATAGAGAAGGCTAGATCCATCTTTATGACAATGAAACAACTACTATGTTGTCGAGATCTCAGTATGACGCTTAAGAAAAGAATTGTGAAGTGTTATGTTGTCTCCACCCTTCTTTATGGTGTTGAAGCTTAGACCTTGTCGGTAGCTACAGAAAAGAAGATTCGTGCTTTTGAAATGTGGATGTACAGGCGGATTCTTAAAATCTTGTGGACAGAACATGTGAGTAATGCCGAGGTTCTTCAGTGTGTTAGCAGCCAACCTAAGCTGTTCAACACAATTATGAAGAGGAAATTGGAACACTCCAAAATACCATATGCTCCAAGTTATACTTCAGGGTAAAATTGAAGGTCAGCGTGGACCGGGAAGGAGACGAATAACTTGGATAATTTACGAACGTGGTTTGGGTTTCTTCCTCGGAACTTTTCAGGATTGCACAGGATAAGAAAGTCTTAGCCATGGTGGTAGCCAACGTCCTTATCGGATAAGGCAGACGAAGAAGTGTAATAACGGTTCTTTTAATGTGATTAAATTAGTTTGTTTTCTAACCCCACCAACCTGGACCCAATGTTTGGGAAGCCAGGCTCTGCCTGTCACAAGTCAGGACAATGGGCGAGTGATAGAGGAGTAACACCACTTTAAAAAACCTTGATCCAGCTGACCCGGCTGGTAGTCCCTTGTAAGGGTCCCTTGCCAGTGTTACGGTGAAGACCTCAACGGCAGTTACAGTGGAGAGGATAATCCTCGGTACAGTGTAGATGGCGGATGTGGCAGCCCAGTGCTCGGGATTAATTGAGTAAAAGGTATCATCCTCATTTTGGGGGTAGATATCAGTTGTAGCGTCTGACCCGGAGCGGGCGGCTACACACGGCTTCTGTACCCCATGTTAGGGGCGGCCGAATTATATGCTGGCAGTAGCGTTAAAATGCCCTCAACGACAGACGAAGCGACCCGCCAGTTGAGGTATTTCCTGTCGCATCAATGGCTACGTCTCTTCTAAATTCGGAACATGCTAGGGCGTTCCCCCAAAGCGACGCGTGTCACTTGCGCCCGAGTGACGTGAGAAATGAGCGAGGGTTACCTACTCATGAACGGGGTAGGTTAAAGAAGTTAGTTCAACCAAAACAACTAAGACTAAGATTCGCTACCCTCAATATTGGAACGTTGACTGGCCGACATCGTGAGCTAACAGAAATGCTTAAACACAGGCATGTCAACATTGCCTGCATCCAGGAGACCAAGTGGAGGGGTTCAAAGGCGAAAGAAATTGGAGATGGCTACAAACTCATCTATCACGGTACCAGCGCAGCACGAAACGGTGTAGCAATAATCGTAGACCAGCACTACCGCAACAGTGTCACCAATGTCAACAGGGTGTCAGATAGGCTTATGTCTATCAAGATTGATTTAACAGAAATCACTGCCCACATTATATCTTGCTACGCACCTCAAACTGGATGTACAGAGGATGAGAAAGATGAATTCTGGAACAGTCTGGATACCCACCTTCGAGCAATCCCCCAGGATGAGTCCATTATTCTTGGAGGAGACTTTAATGGACATGTTGGGTCTCAGCGTGAAGGATATATGCGATGCCATGGAGGACATGGGCTTGGTGTGCGCAATGATGACAGATGTCGGATACTTGACTGTGCAGAAGCTCATAACTTGATTGTGACCAACACATATTTCAAAAAGAGGCTAACACATCTGGCTACTTATACCAGTGGAGGACATGCTACTCAGATCGATTACTGGCTAGTTCGGCAACAAGATATTGAACCCTTTAGTATTGCAGTGTTTATATGCAAGAAATCTTGATCAAGGGGTCGCGCTCAGTTCATAGTGTGATGTTTACGTTCGCCAAACAACATGCTCTACTGAGGCAAGGGTCATAGGATTAAAACTATAATTAAGAAAGGAAGAGACAAGACGTAAACTAATAACATAATTTAATGACTATTTGTGCAAAAATGAAATGAATATAAACAACAACAATAATATTCCTTCCTGAATCTTCCCATGACAGAAATATCTATCAACGTTGAGGAGTCAGACGGATCTCCCCCTCATAAAAATGTGGATCCAAGTTCCACTAACTTGCATTGG
The DNA here is from genome assembly GCA_946902985.2 of Meconema thalassinum. NCBI lineage: Eukaryota > Metazoa > Arthropoda > Insecta > Orthoptera > Tettigoniidae > Meconema > Meconema thalassinum. The sequence goes on from OX336394.1 coordinate 196,281,255, forward strand.
GATTTTATGTACGCGTAATGACTAACTACGAGGGATGAGTACTTGGATGACTGTTCGTTTACATCGGGTAACAGCCACGATGCTTACGAACAATCATCTCGTAAATCAACGTTTACGGATATGGGACACAACACTAATAAAAACCCTTAAGAATTAATACTGACACACAATCTAAAATCTAATATTTACAGGAATCTCCCTCGAGACCCTCCTTCAGTGCGATGACGCATCTGACAAATGAGCTGCCAACTCGGCCAATTGCTCAATACACAAACAAGGAAAAGACAGCATCGCACGTGACTGCACGGGTCACTGATATGAAACATAAACATGGAATGGAACCAACAACAACAAAAGCCTCAACGGCTGAGATTACCTTATATGAACAAAAATGCACGTTAAGCTAACGCTTCGGAGATTATAGTGATTCGTAGGCAACTCCCATTTATTTAAACAATTTTTATCATTGATCAGTTCTTATTCTGTATTTCAAGTAATTTTACGGAGCCAACAAGCACTCCACTAATGACCTTGATGCAATCCTTTTCAGCCCGCCTTGTGAAAACAGCTTCCCCCTACCACAACTCTTTTGTCATCGTCCAACTCCAGTGTGTAAAAATAACTTGGCCCACTGTCCCGTTATCTCGTAGAATCAACAGCAACAAATCTCAACCACATAAACATATGGTAAGACATTAATCGATATAGCCACATATGTCCTCGCAAGGCAACGATATGGACTTGGCACCAAGCTGACAGAAATCAGTCTACGCTGAAATTCCCGCATACACACACACACTGCTGGGAATGACATAACACATTTTTCACACAGGTCGGTTGAATCAGAAGCTCACAATCTATTTAAAAATATTAAAACCTACGAGAGAGCTGACTGCTCTTCGCCACAACACACATTGCTCCAACGGCAATAAACTCACTGAATCTGATCAATAATAATCATTACCAAGATTAATTTACCCTCCAATCTACTGTATGATTATATTAATTCAGTCCTACTTCTGAAACACAATATATCTCCGAGAGACGTTTCTTAAATGCATTGCGTAAACATATGCAAACACGGTTGTCCACATAGCCACGTTAGTTAAAACAAACAAACAAGAACTTACGACTAAGAAAACTTGTGCGAGCTGTTTCCATGCAAAAGGTGTGTCAGACCAAAACTAAATACACTACGTTAATCAACACAAGCAAGATATTTACAAACAAAATATGTCCCATATACCATAAGTTAACTTGTCAGATAATAAGAATATTATTCAGTACTCATCCTCGGCCAGTCACCGTCAACGAACATCTGCTGCCATCTCCCTACTTAATGCTGCTTAGCTCGTCTCAAACATCTCGATGGAGTGTTGACAGTTCCAAACTTCTTCCAGGACAAGCGATGTCATCTCTCGTGCTGATGCAAAAAGTTATAGATTATTACACACTCGATATCTGACTGCTAAATTCACCGTTTTAGGTACTTATTTCCCCAGAACAGTCTGTTGGCGAATTGTCGATGATACTGTCCCTACAAAATAGTACTGTGACTATCTATCACACTGAATTTAACACACATTTGTATTAATAAAAATCTGTGTCCTCATGACACGCAAAGTACAAGTGCCTACGTCCACGGACGCGCAAAATATAATAATAACCTGTGTCTTCCGATACACACAATGTAATAAGTCTACGTCCTCAGACGCACAAAATGTAATAACAACCTACGTCCTCAGACGCACAAAAATATAATAATAATGTCTTGGCTCTTCACGCCACTTATAAATGAACTGGCCCTAGGTATCGATAGAGGGGGAAATTATATAAAAATTTCTCAAAATAATAGTGGTTACAGGAATGAAACAAATATCACTGAACTCGTAAAATTGCGCAGGTCAAGAATATGCCCATTAAATCAAGAATCGATCGTAGAGATGTTGTCTAGCCGATCTCCCGCGTTAATGCTCGCTATCGCGTGCCCAAGCTAGACTTGGCGCGTTCGTAAGCATTCATCTCCCATCGGTTCCACTTTTTCAATATGTTCGCGGTTTTTAACAGACCTCGGCCTCGTAGGAGTGTCCAGTAGTACCATCAGCCACTCACGTTACTGCATTATATTTTTTCTAGGCGCGAATAGTACAATGAACATGCCATAAGCGTGTCTCACCACGCGTCCCTTCTATTTTGAGGTAGCCACCACCTGTCCTTCTGAAACATAGCTAGGCTCTTTCTTTTCACAATCCTTAAGTATTTAGCCTTTTGTCAAACTGCTGCAGGTATGTCCCCACTGTCTCCAACAAATGCTTGAAGTTTCCTCATCTTCGTCTGGCTATTTCATGACGCTGGTGGAAATATTAATTGATTGTAGAAATAAAACATCGAATCATTTATCCATCAGAGGATAAAGGGTTCACAACTCCTCCACTCACAAAATTTCGAACTTAGGATAAAGTCGATAATTTTTAAAAGACTTCCGTAGGCCAATTTGTTTTATTTCAGAATCACCCCTTTTCTATTACTTGGTCTAGCCGCTCCTGTCTTGAATGGCATTTACTCGTTTTATTTCCTGCTTGGACCTCGCCCTTTCAGCTGCTTGCGTGACGCGCTGATGCCTTAGGCAACACTCTGCCCGTCTCGTTAATGTTTGTCAACACCATCTCCATTTCCTCGTTCACGTGCCATACTCAACTGCCCCCCGTCCACTTGGTTGATATAGGACGTCCATATATTTAAACTGCATCATTATTTCGGCGCTCCCATGGCTCACTTCTTCGATACGTTTTTAAGTTGGCTGCATTGTAGACCGACATTGTTCCTGTGCTTAACTCTTTCACTCTGTATGCATTGTTTCCTTGGTTTCTTACAATAGAATAGGGTCCTATGAACTTTTCACAGAATTTGCTGAAGATCTTCTCTGGATCCGATGTAGCGGGTCGTTTCACCAAAACGAGCTGGTTGACTTCTAGATCACGGTGAAATCTCTTATTTCTCAATCGCCGTAATCTGCGATCTGCTTGTTTTCTCATGTAGGCTCTCGTTCTCTCTATTCGCAGGTCAGGTGCTATCATGGGATCTTGTGGGCAGTTAATGATGCTTTTCCACGTTCTCACTGGATACTCGTTTTTGTGTAAGACCATAGGGATCTGTCCTGTTGACTCGTGCCTGGTAGAATTCATGCATGTCTCTACATCCTTAATTTTATCCACCCACTTATGATGTTCTTTGGGAATGAAGATTCTTAAGTATGATGTTACACATTTTATTGCTCGCTCACTTGGATTAGCTTGGGCATGTCGGATACTGCTTAAAACGTGTTTTATACCCATGTCCTCCATACCTTTCTTGAATTCGGCGCTTGTAAAATGGCTGCCATGGTCTGACAATATAAATTCTGGTTTTCCAAGGATTGGAATAACTCTATTTCGAATACGACTGAGCACTTGTTTCGATGTAGTTTTCTGAATGGGGCATAATACGACAAACTTAGAAAACACATCAATGCACACTAGCAAGTGACGGCAACCTCGCCTACCTTTCGGGATTGGACCGAAACAGTCCAGGGCTACTAGCTCGCAGGGTTTCTGAGGTAGCAATGGTCTAGGATACTGCCTCATTAAATAGTTATTGGGCTTTGTCCTCTGACAAGGATCACAAGTCGTAATGACGTCACATATAGTTGTTCTCATACGTGGCCATGTAAATGTCTCTCCTATTGTCGCTTCGTACTTGTCTACTCCGACGTGTCCGTAACTTTCGTGAGTATGCCATGTCAATCCTCGCTGTAAAGATGCAGGTACAAGTATGCGTAACTTGGTGTGGTCATTATCTACCCATTTGTGCAGCAAATTGTTGACATAAACATATCTTCCTTCTTTTGCTTTCGCTTCTCGAAATGCAGGTGTTCCTGTAGGTAGCTGCTTTCTGAAGTATTGAATTAATAGGATCATCCATGGTTCCGCTTCCTGTTCTCGCTGTATCTCACGTAACTCCTCCAAGAATTCCCGGTCCTTCGGTGTTAACTCCAAGTGTTGTACCATCGCTGTTTCTTCAACATCAGGCTCTGGGTTTCTGCTGAGTGCATCCGGGATCACGTTCATCTTCCCTGGACAATGTTCAATCTCAATGCTAAACTGCTGAATATATATATACCAACGTGTCACACGTTCGCTTGCCATCGACGTCTTAAACAAGAATGTTAATGCCTTGTGATCAGTCCTGACAACAATGGGGTATCCATAAATTATTCGTTTCCATTGTTGGAGCGCATGAAGGATGGCCAACAGCTCTAGTTCCGTTAGAGTATAATTGCGCTCGTGCTTACGCAATTTTCGGCTGACAAATGCCAAATATGTTTTATGTTGCAGGTTAGCTGGATCTTCTTGGTAGAGCATGGCACCTATACCAATTAGTGAAGCATCCGCTTGGATTATAAATTTGGGCTTGAAATCTGGATATCCTAACTTAATGCAGTTTTCCAGTAGCTGTTTAGTTGCTTGGAACGCCTTCTCGCATTCCATAACCATTTATTATTCTTTTTTAGCATTTCCTGCATTGGAGCTACAGTCTCCGTGTAACCTGGACAGTTTTCTTTAAAGAATCCCGTTACGCCTAAGAAAGCCCGAATGTGCTTGACTCTCGTTGGTGTAGGGAAATTCTTATGTTATTTTGTACTTTTAGAAGAATAAGATTATTTTCCTTATCGCTTCGATCTTGGCTGGGTTTGGCTTCACTCCCTCCTTGTCAATGATGTGACCCAAATATAAGATCTCGCTCTTGAAGAAATGCGATTTCTTCAGGTTTACTTTGAAATTTGATGCATTAAGGTTGCCTAATACTTTATCTAAATTTTCCATGTGAATTTCAATGTTGTCGGATGCCAGCAGAATGTCATCAATGTAGCGCACCGTCATCTCCTTAACTTCCTCGGTTAGATTCCGATCCAGGGCTTGGATTAAAGCACAGCCCGCTGTTTTGACTCCGAAGGGCATTCGGACGAAGCAGAACGTTTGGTTATCGAATAAGAAGCCAGTTAGAAGCTGTGACTTCTCATCCAATTCAATATGGTGGAAACTGGACGTCAAATCAACTGATGAATAAATGCTCTTGTTCATAAAGCCTTTTAGTACGTCTCTGATAATTGGCGCTCTGTCATACTCAGGAAAAATGAGTCTCATGTTGAGATTTCTGGCATCTAAACAAAGTCTAATAGATCCATTTGGTTTTGTGACTGCCAAAATCGCATTCAGATAAGGTGTAGGTGTCTTCCTTATCACTCCAGCTTGTAACATCTCATCTATAATGACCTTGACTTGACCACGATATTTTTCCGGAATTGGGTACAATCTACTTTTGAAAGGTGACCAATCCTCGACTTGCATTGAATATTTGAAATTTAATATTTTCCCAGGTACTGTATCGAATACTGCTTTGTGCTTCCTTAAAATCTCTTCCAATTGTTTTCTATGTTCACCCCCAAGTTGAATGTCATTGAGCCGCTCCTGTAGTAACTCTTCAAATTGTGCAACACTGTCATCTCCTTCTGTTAATAAAGACCATATCTCCTGGGATTCACTCTCCTCATCTAGTTCCACAACAGCTCTTTCTATGATGTTATCTTCTGCCTTTCGTATCTCCTCTTCCGTCTCTTCCGATATTGCTTCCAATGCCCAAGAATTTACATCTCTTCCAGCAGTGATTTCATCCATATGCAATCCCACGTTCTTCAGTTGATCATACTCTCTAAAACTGACTGTGTTCTTGTGCAAATCTATCACTGCTTGATAGTCACAAATGAAATTTGCACCAAGAATTATATTGAAATTCATCTTTGCCATGATAATGAATGTTTGCCCAAAAGTGTTTTCCAATATGTTCAGCTCTAAGTATGCCTGACGTTTACAAGTGACGGTGCGTTCAGGAATAACACCCCTCACTTTGAGTTGTGGTACGGGAATCACAGGAATATTCTGACTCCGTCCCAACTCTCGAACCAAGGCCTCCGATACCAAACTGATCTGCGACCCCGTATCCAATAAACATCTTATATTAATTCCACCAATCCTCGCGTAAATAATGGGTAACTGCCTAATTTCATCGTTCCGTGGTTTCACCGTCTCCTCCAGGCAATCTTCTGGCAAAGCAATCCATTCTTGTATGTTCGCTACTATCCATCCATCTTCAACTTCCGACTGTTGCGTTTGTAGACTGTCCCCTTTATCCAAATTTAGCATTTTTTTAAGCTCCGCTGCGACTCCCGTCATCATTTTGTCGCCCACGCCCCTGATATTCCTCTTGTCTCAGTAGACTTTCAGCTTCCTCAGTATGTGTGTCTGGATTCTTCATGTTCCCAATGGCTTTCTCCCATCGTCCTTGCTCTCCACCTTGACTAGCGTGTAATTCCTCTAGGTAATTTTGTGATTGAGCGTGCCTATCATCCCAGTCATTTCGATAATTACGTGCCTCTCCTTGATTTTGATCTCTCCTTCCTTTCCATCTTTGATTCCCATTGTAATTACCGTATATTCCATAAGGCCTCTCATTTCTTCGATTTTCACGCCATTGTTGATACCCTCTCTGTTGATATATATTGTTGCCTTGATATGACCTATTGTTATAGTTATTCTCGTTACGCTGGTACGGTCTGTTTTCTACCTCTTCCTGGTTCCGCCTAGGTGTGGATGTGCTTGTATTTGTACCCTGCGTTTTAGTGTTCGCCTGTTTTGGTTTTATGACCTCTGTCGTATTTACTAACTCCAGTTGTCTTCCTCCTCTATAATGATTATGAGATGTAGTCTCATCTATCTGGCGTAATATCTGTTCTGCATGTAAGGCCGTACTAACGTTCGCTGTGACTAGTACTTGTTGCACGTTGACTGGTAATTGCCGCGCTATAGTCATCACCAGATCCGCTTCATTTAAAGGGTAATCAAGGTCGCGAAATTTTAGCATTTGCATGTTAAAGAAATCTGAGTATTTCGTTTGCTGGGTTGTTTGGTATTTCCTAGAGTAAAGCTCCATTCTTAGAATCTGTTGTAATGCCGGCGACCAGTACTTGCGCAGAAACGCGATTTTGAAATCTGCCATAGTTCCAAATGTATATCTGAAGCTTAAAAACCGTGTAAGGACATTTCCTGATAAAAATCTCTCCATCATCCTTAACCTACGTGCTTCAGGTACCCCAGTGTCATTGTAATGATCTTCAATTTCTTTAATAAAGGCTTTAGGTGTCACCCCTGAATTCTCCGTGTATTTCTGCGGTTTATAATCGTTCGAGTGAATTACTTGGATAAGTTTTGTGGGCTGATGACCGTCCTGTGGCGTGGAACTCCTTTCAATATTCTTGCGAAACCCCTCCGTGTTTGTCGTTAATGGGCTCTCTGTCTGAGTCTGACTTCCTGCTGTGCTCGTATCCTCCGGGCTATTTGAGTCGTCCTGCTTATCTTTCATTGTTCCCGTTTTAAATATCGAGGATTGTTCCATCGACCTCAGTTCAGCTTTAATGATCCTGTCTGTTTGTTCTTTAAGTTTACTCTTAATTTCTTGTTCCAATGCTTGAATACGAGTATGATTTTCGCCTACTGTCTTAAGGATGGTTGATCTTTCCTCTTTAGAATCGATATTCATTTTTCGCCAAACTTTTCTTATTTGCTCCTTAATCGTGCTTACTTTCTCCCCAATCTGGCTTTTAGTGTCATCCTGATTGTTTTCTATCTGGCTCAGCCTTTCTTCCAATCTCGCGCTATTTTCGTCGATGGTACTCTTTAATTGATCCTGATCCGCTTCTAGGCTTTTCCATTGCTCCGCTGATTTTATTTCGAGACGGTCCATATCTTTAATTATGCCAGATATATTTTCATCTACCGCTGATAATTGTTGATGAATGACCTTGCCGCTTTTTTCCATTTCCTTATACCGTCCTTCCAACTTATCCTGAGCTATCTTGACCTCGCTTGTACTCATAGTGCATGCTAGTTCAATTTGCTCTAATTTACCTAACACCGTTTCATCCAGAATGCTAAGTTTTTGATCAAAAATAATTTCCATTTTCTTAATCTGATCTAATAGTTTTTCATTGTTTTTACTAACATCTAGGGCCAGCAATACCATCTGTTGATTAGTGTGATCCTTCATCTCTGCGGTTAATGCCTCTAACTGCGAATTTATAGTGTCATTGATTTCACTTTTTAATAATCTAGCTTGTTCCGCCTGATATTCATTTTGTTCAATCCTACTGTTGTTTAATTGTGTCCGCAATGATTCACTTTGTTCATATAGTTTTGTGTTTAGTGATTCACTTTGTTCGGATAGTTTAGTTTTTAGTGATACACTCTGCTCAGACAATTTGTTTATAGACTCACTTTGTTCTAACATAGTATTGTTTAGTGATTCACTTTGTTCGGATAGTTTAGTTTTTAGTGATTCACTCTGCTCAGACAATTTGTTTATAGACTCACTTTGTTCTAACATACTATTGTTTATTTGTTCAGATAATTTCGCGTTTAATGCTTCACTTTGTTCTAACATACTATTGTTTATTTGTTCAGATAATTTCGCTCTGTTCTGATAGTTTAGTGTTTAATGATTCACTCTGTTCCGCCAATTTAGTGTCCAACAATTCCTGTGTCCTCCTAGCCGCATTTTCAATGATTTCTTGAATCTGTTGTACTGTTGCCATGTTATACACTTTATATGAGACATTAGGGAAATGGCATAAAGAAATGCCCCCTGACACACACATACAATCCCCATGCACATTTAATTCCTTTACCCTACTCAGTTCATTTATAATTTACATTTAATCCCACTAGTCAATTGCATCTCTGAGTGGTTCTAATTTTACTTAATTTAATTTAAACCCAAACACATATTCAGTCATTAAATTGTTATCCTGATCTGATATTAACACTGACTAATTAACAAAGTATTAATTGTCATTTAAGGCTACCAGCCTCCTAACATTTTCATGAGTTTGACTTTCTAAACAAATCTAGTTTTAACTTTAATCATTGGGCGCCCGATATCACGTATATTACTTTTTACTTTAATTCAATAGACAAAAACGTGAACCGTATTTTACATTGCAAACTCCTGATTTTAATTTATATTTCACACAGTTGGCGGTATCCTCTTCGCCTCAATTACTTTTAATAAAATATCACTTTCCGGTGATTAAAATACTGTCATATCTGCCTCCACTTGTGGCATGTCAGTTTTACTCAAATACGCCAACTAAATGTGTTCCAGCAGCGAACCAGCAACAAAAATACACCTTCATTGTTGCGTCAGTTTGTAAACCCAACTACGCTTACATTGACATGTGCAATTTCTTTGCCGCTACACCACAGTGAACCGCCCCACGCTTGGCCGCGCCAGTTTATCTCCTATGAACCCTTAAGTATTGCAGTGTTTATATGCAAGAAATCTTGATCAAGGGGTCGCGCTCAGTTCATAGTGTGATGTTTACGTTCGCCAAACAACATGCTCTACTGAGGCAAGGGTCATAGGATTAAAACTATAATTAAGAAAGGAAGAGACAAGACGTAAACTAATAACATAATTTAATGACTATTTGTGCAAAAATGAAATGAATATAAACAACAATAATAATATTCCTCCTTGAATCTTCCCATGACAGAAATATCTATGAACGTTGAGGAGTCAGACGGATCTCCCCCTCATAAAAATGTGGATCCAAGTTCCACTAACTTGCATTGGGATTTTATGTATGCGTAATGACTAACTACGAGGGATGAGTACTTGGATGACTGTTCGTTTACATCGGGTAACAGCCACGATGCTTACGAACAATCATCTCGTAAATCAACGTTTACGGATATGGGACACAACACTAATAAAAACCCTTAAGAATTAATACTGACACACAATCTAAAATCTAATATTTACAGGAATCTCCCTCGAGACCCTCCTTCAGTGCGATGACGCATCTGACAAATGATCTGCCAACTCGGCCAATTGCTCAATACACAAACAAGGAAAAGACAGCATCGCACGTGACTGCACGGGTCACTGATATGAAACATAAACATGGAATGGAACCAACAACAACAAAAGCCTCAACGGCTGAGATTACCTTATATGAACAAAAATGCACGTTAAGCTAACGCTTCGGAGATTATAGTGATTCGTAGGCAACTCCCATTTATTTAAACAATTTTTATCATTGATCAGTTCTTATTCTGTATTTCAAGTAATTTTACGGAGCCAACAAGCACTCCACTAATGACCTTGATGCAATCCTTTTCAGCCAGCCTTGTGAAAACAGCTTCCCCCTACCACAACTCTTTTGTCATCGTCCAACTCCAGTGTGTAAAAATAACTTGGCCCACTGTCCCATTATCTCGTAGAATCAACAGCAACAAATCTCAACCACATAAACATATGGTAAGACATTAATCGATATAGCCACATATGTCCTCGCAAGACAACGATATGGACTTGGCACCAAGCTGACAGAAATCAGTCTACGCTGAAATTCCCGCTTGTAATGACCAATAAAATACACACACACACTGCTGGGAATGACATAACTCATTTTTCACACAGGTCGGTTGAATCCGAAGCTCACAATCTATTTAAAAATATTAAAACCTACGAGAGAGCTGACTGCTCTTCGCCACAACACACATTGCTCCAACGGCAATAAACTCACTGAATCTAATCAATAATAATCATTACAAAGATTAATTTACCCTCCAATCTACTGTATGATTATATTAATTCAGTCCTACTTCTGAAACACAATATATCTCCGAGAGACGTTTCTTAAATGCATTGCGTAAACATATGCAAACACGGTTGTCCACATAGCCACGTTAGTTAAAACAAACAAACAAGAACTTACGACTAAGAAAACTTGTGCGAGCTGTTTCCATGCAAAAGGTGTGTCAGACCAAAACTAAATACACTACGTTAATCAACACAAGCAAGATATTTACAAACAAAATATGTCCCATATACCATAAGTTAACTTGTCAGATAATAAGAATATTATTCAGTACTCATCCTCGGCCAGTCACCGTCAACGAACATCTGCTGCCATCTCCCTACTTAATGCTGCTTAGCTCGTCTCAAACATCTCGATGGAGTGTTGACAGTTCCAAACTTCTTCCAGGACAAGCGATGTCATCTCTCGTGCTGATGCAAAAAGTTATAGATTATTACACTCTCGATATCTGACTACTAAATTCACCGTTTTAGGTACTTATTTCCCCAGAACAGTCTGTTGGCGAATTGTCGATGATACTGTCCCTACAAAATAGTACTGTGACTATCTATCACACTGAATTTAACACACATTTGTATTAATAAAAATCTGTGTCCTCATGACACGCAAAGTACAAGTGCCTACGTCCACGGACGCGCAAAATATAATAATAACCTGTGTCTTCCGATACACACAATGTAATAAGTCTACATCCTCAGACGCACAAAATGTAATAACAACCTACGTCCTCAGACGCACAAAAATATAATAATAATGTCTTGGCTCTTCACGCCACTTATAAATGAACTGGCCCTAGGTATCGATAGAGGGGGAAATTATATAAAAATTTCTCAAAATAATAGTGGTACAGGAATGAAACAAATATCACTGAACTCGTAAAATTGCGCAGGTCAAGAATATGCCCATTAATTCAAGAATCGATCGTAGAGATGTTGTCTAGCCGATCTCCCGCGTTAATGCTCGCTATCGCGTGCCCAAGCTAGACTTGGCGCGTTCGTAAGCATTCATCTCCCATCGGTTCCACTTTTTCAATATGTTCGCGGTTTTTATCAGACCTCGGCCTCGTAGGAGTGTCCAGTAGTACCATCAGCCACTCACGTTACTGCATTATATTTTTTCTAGGCGCAAATAGTACAATGAACATGCCATAAGCGTGTCTCACCACGCGTCCCTTCTATTTTGAGGTAGCCACCACCTGTCCTTCTGAAACATAGCTAGGCTCTTTCTTTTCACAATCCTTAAGTATTTAGCCTTTTGTCAAACTGCTGCAGGTATGTCCCCACTGTCTCCAACAAATGCTTGAAGTTTCCTCATCTTCGTCTGGCTATTTCATGACGCTGGTGGAAATATTAATTGATTGTAGAAATAAAACATCGAATCATTTATCCATCAGAGGATAAAGGGTTCAATATGAAGCTGGTGACAGATACCAAAGTGATTCCGTATGACAGCGTTGCCCCTCAACACCGATTGCTTGTCCTTGATATTCATAAAAACGTTAAACGACCCAAAACAAACCTAAAACTGGGCCTGAGCGTATCAAGTGGTGGAGATTGAATGCCCACCGCAATGAGTTGGTCACAGCCTTGGCAAACTTCTCCGTGAAGTCTGATCAATCAGTTGATGGCATGTGGAGGGATGCTGTGAAACAGATACATCAGGCAGCGAAAGAAACTGTGGGGAAAACCATACCCGGACGAAAATACATTGATAAACAGACCTGGTGGTGGAGTGATGAAGTCAAGCAAGTTATCAGGGAGAAAAAGATGGCCTACAAGACTTGGTGGAACTCGCGTCTTGATACTGACCTCCAGCAATACCGTAACCTGAAATCAGCAGCAAAAAGAGCAGTAGCTGCTGCAAAGGACAATTATTATCAAGACCTGTACGACCAGCTTGTCACACCATCAGGAGAAAACAATGTATATCGTCTTGCTAAGTCCCGTAATCGTTCAACTCAGGACATTGGACATGTCATGCATATCAAGGATGCGAACGCTAAGCTACTACGAGAACAGCAATCTGTCCTCCAATGTTGGGCAGACTACTTTTTTGGCATCTGCAACGAAGAATTTCCACACGCACCAATTGCAAGTCCTGACCCTACCTTAGGACCCGTTCCTCCAATTACATCCGAGGAAGTAATGCTTGCCATTAGCAAGATGAAGAGTGGGAAAGCAACTGGCCCAGATGACTTACCGACGGAAATATGGAAAATTCTAGGAAGGCCTGCCTCAGAATTCCTTGCCACACTATTTAACCGGATCATTGCTGAGAACCAACTTCCCCATGCGTGGACAACTAGCATAACAGTTCCAGTCTGGAAGGGAAAAGGTGATGTGGGTGACTGCTCAACTTATCGCCCTATTCGACTCCTCTGTCATACGTTTAAAATACACACATCAAAAAAAGTTTTGCATCACCTCGGTTCCCAGATCTCCGGCATATAGACGTTGACTGTGTATATTGTATCCAAGATACAGTCCCTTTGACTGTTCATAGATGTCACTAAAACTGCTCAAAGATGTAAACAACCATGCATGAGCAGGGCCTATTAGACGGAGGGGGTACGACAGCCGATCAGTTCCAGTCATTCCACCAGGACGAAGGTACGCTGCTCATGTTGTCTGTAGTTCTACCATGCCTAGAAGGTCAATACCGCAGTTCGATCGCGTCCGCATTGTTACTTTGTGTCAAGAAGGGCTCTCAACAAGGGAAGTTTCCAGGCGTCTCAGAGTGAACCAAAGCGATGTTGTTCGGACATGGAGGAGGTACAGAGATACAGGAACTGTCGATGACAGGCCTCGCTCAGGCCGCCCAAGGGCTACTACTGTAGTGGATGACCGCTACTTACGGATTGCCGCTCGGAGGAACCCTGACAGCAATGCCACCATGTTGAATAATGCGTTTCGTTCAGCCACAGGACGTCGTGTTTCAACTCAAACTGTGCGCAATAGGCTGCATGATGCGCAACTTCACTCCCGACGTCCATGGCGAGGTCCAGCTTTGCAACCCCGACACCATGCAGCGCGGTACAGATGGGCCCAACAACATGCTGAATGGACCCCACGGAATTGGCATCACGTTCTCTTCACCGATGAGTGTCGCATATGCCTTCAACCAGACAATCGTCGGAGACGTGTTTGGAGGCACCCTGGTCAGGCTGAACGTCTTAGACACACTGTCCAGCGAGTGCAGCAAGGTGGTGGTTCCCTGATGTTTTGGGGTGGCATTATGTGGGGCCGACGTACGCCACTGGTGGTCATGGAAGGCTCCGAAACGGCTTTACGATACCTGAATGACATCCTCCGACCCATAGTGCAACCATATCGGCAGAATATTGGAGAGGCATTTGTCTTCATGGACGACAATTCTCGACCTCATCGTGCACATCTTGTGAATGCGTTCCTTCAAGATAACGACATCGCTCGACTACAGTGGCCAGCATGTTCGCCAGACATGAACCCTATCGAACATGCCTGGGATATGTTGAAAAGGGCTGTTTATGGACGTCTTGACCCACCAACCACTCTGAGAGATTTACGCCGAATTGTCGTTGAGGAGTGGGACAATTTGGACCAACAGTGTCTTGATGAACTTGTGGATAGTATGCCACGGCGAATACAGGCATGCATCAATGCAAGAGGACGTGCTACTGGGTATTAGAGGTAGTGGTGTGTACTGCAATCTGGACCACAAATGCTGAAAGTCTAGCTGTATGATGGTACAACATGCAATGTGTGGGTCTCATGAGCAATAAAACGAGCTGAAATGTTGTTTGTGTTGATCTCTATTCCCTTTGTATTTAACGGTTCCGGAACTCTTGGAACCGAGGTGATGCAAAACTTTTTTTGATGTGTGTATTTGAGCGCGTGCTTGATTGTAGACTCAGAAATATTGTCACTGTAACACCAAACCAGTGTGGGTTTGTTAAGGGATGCAGTACCATCGATGCTGTCCATGCCATACGCCTTTTAATGGAAAAGCACAGAGTGAGGCAGCGGAGTGTGCACCTGGCATTTCTCGATTTAGAGAAAGCTTTTGACCGTATCCCTCATGATCTTATTTGGCGAGCTCTTCGTTGCCATGGAGTCCCTGAGGAATATGTAAGCTGGGTGCAACTTCTGTATCACAATGCCACTAGTGTAGTTCGGAGTCCAGCTGGAGTCTCCCCACCTTTTGAAATCACTGTAGGTGTTCATCAGGGTTCTGCTCTATCACCACTGTTATTCATCCTCTGCATGGACACAGCATTGTCATTTCTGCGTTTCTCTACTTGCGTAATTGAATTTTTATTTGGAGTTAATAATAATAATGTTATTGGTTTTACGTCCCTGTTAACTACTGAGCCTTTTAGAGATGCTATTCATGTTAATGTATATTGTGTTGTCTACATGTAATTACTTATGTGATTCCTTCTAAGCCTCCGTGGCTTAGGCGGCAGCACGCCGGCCCCTCACCGCTGGGTCCGTGGTTCAAATCCCAGTCACTCCATGTGAGATCTGTGCTGGACAAAACGGAGGCAGACAGGTTTTTCTCCAGATACTCCGGTTTTCCCTGTCAAAATGTCATTCCAGCAACACTCTCCACTATCATTTCATTTCATCTGTCATTCATTTAATCATTGCCGCAGAGGAGTGCGTCAGACCTCGGCAGCCGGCACAGTCCATATCCTCGCCGCTAGATGGGGCCTTCATTCATTCCATTCCTGACCCGGTCGGAGACTGGAAGCAGGCTGTGGATTTTCACTTATGTGATTCCTTGATCTGTCCTTTATTTTGTAAATTTCTTTTGTTGTTGTTTAATACATTTGATGAAATGACATTGTTTTTTTTTCATAGATAAGGGAAAGGTAGCTAGAGAAACTAACACGGTTCTGGGATTAAGGGTCTATCTTCTGCAAAACAGTCAATTTATTGTACCGGTAACATAAATGATGTTAAATGTGATGACTAGATTTCAGTCATTTTAGTGAACTTGAAACTACAGCAGTCATTAATAAAACCATGCTATATTTGATCCCTGACAGGTTTGTTTTTCTATGAAACACTTGTCATATTGAAGTATTTTTATTTCTGTGAATAACAAAAATAAGTACGATCAGAGAGAGGAGAGACTTACTGTATATTTATTAAGCAGAATTCTGTAACAAGAATTTGTATATTTTTTATGCTACATAATTGCAGAAGTTATTAACATTTTTATTATTGAAACATAAGAAGTAGTGGTACATGATGGTTATCTGATATCATATATTTTTATTTGATGATATTCTGCACAAGTTATATGATAATTGATGAAGATTTATTCCACAATTAGAAGTTGGTAGTGTGCAATGATAGAAGCTACGTGAATTTAAGGGTGTTTCCGCAAGAATGCGAGATGTAGTTACGCAAGCGTCGTAACAAATATAATGGGATGATTTATACCACGTATGTTGGAAAGTGAAGCCTATATTTTTAAGTAAGGCTCAAGTAAGGTTAAAATTGTAAAAACAGCTGTTTATTTTATTTAAATTGGTAACTGATGTATTTTGGGCTTTAACTTATTAGAAAGTGGATATAATTCGCAAGAATTAATCGAATTATTAATATTATTGATTAAGACATTACTGTGGGAATCGGAAGATACCTAATGAACGTTTTTGGGTTTCCCGCCAGCCTCGACACTGCCTGGTGGCGCCGCGTTAAGGAGTCAAGGGGAAGTCGTGAGAAAGAAAGACGATCAGTTACGAGTTTTGTGTCGAGTGAAGTCACGCTAAGTTCTGTGCAATCTCATCTGTTGTGATCTTATGTGTAAATATAGTTTTTATACTTACAATTACTACAAGACGTGTTCGGTTTATTCGCGTGCCAAAATCCTTTCCCACATTTGGGGGCTCGTTCGGGATGCGAAGGATTTCGAGTGGGGAACGGCAATTTTAGCTAGGCCTACAGCGATAAAACCAAAGACGGAGGACGACAAAGCGTGAATTGACATTTTTCTGGCAAGATTTACGACGACGACGTGGGTCCGTGGAATATACAAGACGAGCAGCTGTTCAACTTCCAAAGACGTGGTGGTTCGAGCAGGCTACAAAAGACGAGTTCCAGGATCCTGAAGCCTAAGACGACGAAAACAAAAGTGTTCAGCGAGAGTGCCGAAATACAAAGAAAAATGCCGGACAAGTTGGCGTGTTTACAAGATATTGAAAAAGTGAATAATAACATTAAGACGGCGCCCACGCCCGTGATTAAGACGTTACATAACTTAATTTTCGAAAAACTGCCACGTGATCGAAAGAACAGGCAGCGCTTAAGAGAATTCCCAGGATTCGAGTTTGAACGTGACTCACCAGAACACCTGGTGAAATTGAAATTCATTGAGACCGAATTCACCGAGGCT
Organism: Meconema thalassinum; assembly: GCA_946902985.2. Classification (NCBI taxonomy): domain Eukaryota; kingdom Metazoa; phylum Arthropoda; class Insecta; order Orthoptera; family Tettigoniidae; genus Meconema; species Meconema thalassinum. The sequence goes on from OX336394.1 coordinate 196,298,392, forward strand.
GACCTGATTGCCATTTGCACAGTGTTAAAAATTAAATATACTGGAGAGAAAGGCATGCTTGTGCAGCGCGTCTGTGACAACTTAATGGATCTTTCGTGGCTGGGGATGCCTAAATACGAAGATGATGAGGAAGAAGAAGAAGAAGAGACTGGTAAAACAAAAGATGTGATGAGCAAGATGAAAGACGCAAACGAAGCACTGGCGGAAGAATTACGTGAGTTAAAGGAGAAAATGGCTGGGATGAAATCCATGAAACATTCAGACTCGAGCACGTCAGGATCATCATCGGATTCATCTAGCTCGTCCAAAGACCAGGAACTCTCTAAAGCAATAGGAGGTAGGCCTAACCATAAAAACATAACAAAGACCAAACACAAATCGAAGACTGGAGAAGAAAGCTCAAGTGAAGGGGAAGTCGACAAGGACGTGGTGGACTCGCGGCACACTGCAAACCGGGGAGTCGCACACAAGTTTGCGTTGACTTTCCGAGATGTAGAGGGCTCTGTCAGAACCTATGATGGCAGTGAGAACTATCCGGTGCGACGTTGGATTGAGGACTTTGGGGAAACAGCAACGTTGATGGGCAGGGTCGAGATGCAAAAATATGTTTTTGCAAAAAAGTCGCTGACAGGCCTGGCTAAGTTGTTCGTGCAGAGTGAACGTGGCATCACATCCTGGCACAAGTTGAATAAAGCCCTGAAGAAAGAATTCCGAGATTATACCAGTGCAGCAGAGATTCATCGACTGCTAACCAATCGACGAAAAATAAAAGTTGAAACTCTTCAGGAATAATTCCTTGTGATGCGAGAAATAGCCAGCAGGTCAGCAATCGATGATAAATCGTTGATACAATACGTCATCGATGGCATCGAGGACGACACTGGATCCAAGATGATTCTGTATGGAGCAAGGGACATTAAGGAATTCAAGGACAAGTTGAAGATCTATGAGAGTGCTTACGCACGAAACTCCCAAAAGTTGACAAAAATTGAGAAGACGACAAACAAACATACACCAAGAGAAGACAACAGGCAGAGGCATATCTCGCCTGTAAAGAGATGTTACAATTGTGGTCAGAAGAACACTCATGAGTCCAGCAGATGTCCACACAAGAGTCAGGATCCAAAGCGCTTCAATTGCAGCAGCTTCGGACACATAGCTTCCAAGTGCCCAAATCCTGAGCAGAATGCAGAGAAGAAGACAGTGAATGTCGCTTTGGGAACCAAGTGGAATATGAAGATGAAGGAATTGTTGCTCCAGGGCCAGAAGATCAACGCATTAGTTGACACGGGCTGCCCAATCAATCTGATCCGTGAAGATATTTACACAGTGATGGGCGATCATGAGCTGAAGACTACCGCCATAGAACTCAAGGGGTTTGGAGATAGTGAGGTGCGTCCCCTAGGATATTTTCCAACCGACGTCTAGGTTGACGACGACACTTACTTGACTGATTTATATGTGGTGTCTGGAGATGTACTAAAGTTGCCAGGTATCATGGGTAACGACTTGCTGGACCAAGCCGTAACCACCATCAGCAAAACCGGTGTCAAGATGTCCAAGGACATATCAGAAGCGTACTTGTACCGAATCGACGTGGTAGCAGCCGAGGAGATGGACATAGGAAAGGCATCGGAAGAGGCGAAGAGTACTAGCGTTGAGATGAGCATCACGATGAAACCAGGACTCTTGCATTCCTCATTTAAAGAAAGCACACCATTTCACACTTACCATGCTGACCATCTTGAACCCTTGGATTCAATGAAAAAAGGATACAAGCATATTCTCGCAGTAACGGATAGCTTCACAAAGTTTGTGTGGCTGTATCCCACTAAAACGACTATCACGAAAGAAACTACGGAGAAACTGGACGTGCAAAATGGAGTATTTGGTAATCCTGCGCAGATCGTCACCGACCGTGGAACCGCGTACATTTCACATGAATTCGAAGAGTACTGCACTGCTAACAACATCACCCACTCGCTGATCACGACCAGACTCCCTCGTGCCAATGGCCCGATAGAAAGGATGAACTCCACGATCATCTCCGTGCTGGCCAAGTTGTCCGTCGAAAACCCTGGAGATTGGTACAAACACGTCGAATCTGATCGAAGAGCCATGAATTCCACTTACAACCGCAGTATCAAGCAGACGCCGTTCGAACTTCTGACAGGAGCCAAAATGTGCTGTGAAAATGACGTGAGAATAGTTGAGTTGATCAATGAAGAGATGGTAGACGAGTTTGAGACTAGGATAGATGATCACCGTGAAGAAGCGAGAGCACAAATCCAGAAAGTGCATCAAGAAAACAGGGTGTTGTTTAATCGACGTCGACGGCTTGCTCGCCAGTACCAAGTTGGCGATATTGTCACCATCAAGGGGACCCAGTTTGGACCAGGTCTTAAATTGAAGAAAAAGTACATTGGGGCTTACAGAATCTCCCGAGTCAAGCTGAATGACACTTACAACCTCTGTCGTGAAGGGAATCACTTAGACCCCAACGGAACAACTACTTGTGCTGAGTTCCTCAAACCCTGGGCTGAAGACTTCTCATCATCCAAGGCGGATGATCTGCAGGATGGCCGATTGTGGGAATCGGAAGATACCTAATGAACGTTTTTGGGTTTCCCGCCAGCCTCGACACTGCCTGGTGGCGCCGCGTTGAGGAGTCAAGGGGAAGTTGCGAGAAAGAAAGACGATCAGTTACGAGTTTTCTGTCGAGTGAAGTCACGCTAAGTTCTGTGCAATCTCATCTGTTGTGATCTTATGGGTAAATACAGTTTTTATACTTAAAATTACTACTAGACGTGTTCGGTTTATTCGCTTGCCAAAATCCTTTCTCATATTACTACAATGCTAAACTTAAACGCTTGGGCAATTGAAGCCAGAATATGACGATTTTAAACCAGATATGAGTGGGAAGCGTATTTAAAATGTATTTTGCGAGGAAATGTAGAAGAAGGATTCTCTGAGGAGAATGATAAACATTCATTTGGAATGAATAAGAATGTAGCGTTATAAATAATTGTACAGAACTTTATAAATATTAGTTCTAGTGTTCATAGTAGGCCTATTGTATATTTTAGATCAGGTGTGTCCAACCCGCGGCCCTCAATCCCATCACATGCGGCCCGCAGTGACATTTGCTCTATCACATCGCTTGCGGCCCGCAGTGATATTTGTAAGTTATAATATTATTTATGAAATAAGTAATTCTATTTGGAATAAGATAAACTTGAAAGAGCAAGCAATATCTTTTCCGTTCACAACACATGTGTTTGTGAAAGTTCACCTTACTCAAAACATGGAGAAATATATCCATTTTAAGAAATACCCAGCCCAGAGTTATATTTATGATCCTTCTTACCGCGCATCGCTTTGAAGCCTCCGTGCATTGTTGACTGCGCGGTAACGTTACTACTTTCAAAGGCGAGTGTGTGCCAGATATTTTATTGTCGTTACATTGCAGAACTTTCAAGTTAGTTTACTGTTTGCAGTTGTTCACTCACATTGTATTGTAAGTGCAAGTGAGGGGTTTGAAGAATATAATTAATTCTGTTTTTTATAAGTGATAATTATGGCTTCTAAGTGTAGCGGCAAGGAAAAAAAACGTTTCAGACGAAGGTAGATCATTTCAAATAAAGTGGGCAAATAAGTACTTTTTTACTGAAGTAAACAAGAAAGCAGTGTGTTTAATTTGCAGTGAAACAGTTTGTATTTAAGGAGTATAACTTAAACAGACAATACGGCACCAAACATACGTCTTCATATGATACATTTGAGGGTCAATTTCGTAAAGACAAGGTATCTGAACTTAAAATTAAACTTTCGGGACAGCAGTAATTCATTTTTAGTGTGTCACTTCAAACTGAATCTCTGGTAAAAGCTAGTTACGCAGTATAAGAAATTATTGTAAACAAATCTAAACCATTTTCAGATGGCGAGTTTGTTAAAGAATGCATTGAGAGTGTTGCTGATATTATATGTCCTGACAAAAAAGTGCAGTTTTTCAAAATTAAGCTTGTTGCGACAGACTGTAGCTCGCCGTATCAGCGACCATAAAATACCGAGCCACAAATTTCATTTCTATTCTCTGGCACTTGAGAGCAGTGATGCGATACTGCTCAATTAGCAATTCGTAAGGGGAGGGGGAGATGATTATTATTATTTCAATATTACAGAAGAATTAGCTGTTCTTGTGCCTCTTAAAGGCACCACTAAAGCCAATGATTTAACGAGGGGTGTAAAATGTTTGAACCGGCTTGGCTTCAAAATACACAAATCTATCTGGTGTAACATTCCTGCATTTGCAGGAAAACGAGAAGGGCTAGTTAAATTACTGCAAGCTGAGGCAGCTAAAGTAGGAAGCCTTTTTGTAATGCAATATCACTGCTTAATATACTAAGAAAACCTTTGTGCTAAATCCCTAAATTTAGATAGTGTTTTGAAGGTCATTGTAAAAGTAGTGAATTTCATTCGTTCACACGGTTTGCGACATAGAGAATTTCAAAATTTCTTACAAAATTTCGATTCAGAATTTGAAGATATTGTATATTGTACTGAAATAAGATTTCTGATCCGTGGCAAAATGTTGAAGCGAGTGTTTAACATAAAAACCGAAATACAAACCTTTATGGAGCAGAAGGGCAAACTTACATTTAGTTATTGTTGTTAGGTAGATTTCATTAGAAAGCTAACTATTGCAATGGGTCCCATGTTTCGACTTCCGGAAAATTTCGACATATCTTCGCGTTTCACATCCCCCAGACCCCAAAACCACCGTCAGTTCAAAAGTTTATATATAATTTATGTATGTATATATATATGTATATCAGTTTCTTGTGGACACGATAACTGCCGTAATTTTGCACCAATCACTTTGAATATTTTACCGAATATGTATACCTATAAAATCTCGGTCGAGTTCGTTAATGGGCAGAATCGGTCAAAGGGGGTGAAGATGGGAGGCTTTTTTCGAAAAAGTGAAATATCGCTATAACTCTCTTAATATCTGAAATATTGAATCCATTCAAAGTTCATACTATGTGTCGGACAAGACCCTAAAATTTATGTTTGAAAAGTTTTTTGATAGCTCCAACCATTGACCAAAGGGGTGGGAAAAAGTGTTTTTTTCGGGAAACATTAATCATATTGTCATTTAGACTTTCACGGCCCGTGTTATTATTCATAATGTTGAATTTTGGGCTTATGCCGTGTTTTATTATACTAATATTCGACCTTCTATATGTTCTTCGTTGCTTTCTCTTAGCAACATTGTCGTATTCCAGATTATTCCTGACGATGAAAGACATGGTTTCTTTCGAAACGCGTCGAATATTAGTATAATAAAACACGGCATAAGCCCAAAATTCAACATTATGAATAACATTAATCATATCTCTGTTAATAGGAACAATATCAAAACCGTACAAAATGGACAATATTCCTCCAATAATTACCTAAAACTTTTGTCTGAAAGAATTTTTGATATAACCCTCCATTACGCCACGGGGTGAGCAAAATGATTTAAATTGTAAGAAAATGCCAAGTGCCAAGAGAGGTTGCCATGACAACTTTACTTTTAAGTGATAAGGGATGAGCCATCAGCAGTTGCTATGACAACGCCACTGCACGAGATAACATTCAGTTTGCCATCTGTCTGTGGGAAGCGTCTTCGGTATCGGAACTGGTAGCATGCTGAACTTCTATGCCCAAGGTCGCGGGTTCAAACCCGGCTAAATTCGTCGGATTTACTAAGAGCGCTAAAAAAACTGAGTTTGCTTTCCTTCGGAGGGGAAGTTCCAACGTTCGTTGCGAGTTGATGGTTCCGGTGGCATCTAGTAGCCAAGTTCACAGCTAGGTGTCGTTGATGGTAGTATTTTAGGTAGATTTCATTAGAAAGCTAATTATTGCAATGGGTACCATGTTTCGATTTCCGAAAAATTTCGACATGTCTTCGCGTTTCACATCCCCCAGACCCCAAAACCACCGTCAGTTCAAAAGTTTATATATATATATATGTATATATATATATGTATATCAGTTTTTTGTGGACACGATAACTGCCGTAATTTTGGACCAATCACTTCGAATTTTTTACCGAATATGTATACCTATAAAATCTCGGTCGAGTTAGTTACTGGGCTAAATCGGTCGAAGGGGATGAAAATGGGGGACTTTTTTTCGATAAAATGAAAGATTGCTATAACTCTCTTAATATGTGAAATATCGAATCCGTTCAAAATTCATACTATGTGTCGGATAACGCTCAAAAATTTATGTTTGAAACGTTTTTTCATAGCACCAACCATTGACCAAAGGGGTGGGAAAAAGTGGGTTTTTCGGGAAACATTAATCATATCTCTGTTAATAGGCACAATATCAAAACCGAACAAAATGAACAATATTTCCCTAATAATTACCTAAAACTTTTGTCTGAAAGAATTTTTGATATGAGCCACCATTACGCCAAGGGATGAGAAAAATGATTTCGGAATTATAAGAAAATGCCAAGAGCTATCAGTGGTTGCCATGGCAACACTACTAAATTGATGAGGGATGAGCCATCAGACGTTGCCATGACAACGCACTTGCGCGAGATCAGATTCAGATTTCCATCTGACTAAGTGTGAAGCGGCTTCGGTGACGTAACTGGTAGCATGCTGAAATTCTATGCCCAAGGTCGCGGGTTCAAAGCCAGCCAAAGTCGTCGGATTTTCTAAGAGCGCTAAAAATCCCTCAGTATGCTTTCCTTTGGAGGGGAAGTTCCAACGTTCGTTGCGAGTTGCTGATTGCGGTGGCATCTAGTAGCCAAGTTCACAGCTAGGTGTCGTTGACGGTAGTATCTGGTAGCAACATTAGGAACTACTGTTTGAAATTGAGCGTCTTCATTCCTTACCTGAATTACAGACTAATACAGCCATCACAATTCATACCGTTTATCAGACAGATTCTACACTCACCCAAAGTACACGGGGTTACATGACCACGTTGTCGCAGCCCCTAAACTGAGGAACCAACCAACATTTCTGCGGGAGATATAATTTTGCGTGAAGAAGTAACAGACCGTTACATAGTTACACATCAGTGTCGAAACCTTGCATAAGGACAGTGTGACCACAAGTATAAAAATGGACTCCAAATGACAAGAAGGTTACCGTCATCATAAGACAATAGAATGTTAAAAATATGCATAAAATGACGAAAAACAAAGTTAATTAATTTCCAATTATAAAATACTTTCACGCAATAAATGTGGTCTGATCCTTCTACGAAAACCTGCTTATTCTGCCTATTTTCGCCTATCCCCAAGTTTGTCCGGTGAAATCTACCTCCGCCTTCCGGCGTGCCGAGAGGACTTTTTTTTATTGAATTTGAAGACACATCTATATCTTTCCGTATTTGCGCCTTTCCATTTATTCTTGTTGCGTCACACTTTTTGTTGACTACATTATTATTTTAGTTAATCCCTCTTGTGCGCCTTATAATCTAAGGGCGTTGTTTATTACTGCTGGCGTTCTTGCCCTTTACCAGGATAGTTTCTTCACTCATTTGGTATATTATTAGCCTTAGTCAATGTTCTTGTTCTTACATTTTTTGTTTATACTTGTTACTCTTCTTTTCGCTTCTTGTTGTGATCCTTATTGAAGCTTTATTTCTCGCAGCTTCTAGCTATCTTTTGATTGAAGGCGTTGTTGATTCTCACCCCTTGACCCCACTTTCCTATGACCCTGATGACTTGCTTCCATTAACACCTGCTCATTTCCTTTTTAAAAGTTATTTTCCTTCGCTTCCCCCCACCCCTATAGTGTAGATCTCTGGCGGGGTGGTCGAGTGTTGCCCGGGAAGGGACGAAAGGGTCAGGGTGGTGAAGATCTTGACACAACCAATGGGTATATTATAAGACCCATTTCTCTCAGTGCTACTCTTGTTTTCAATCTTTGACATCGTTCTTTTGTTCCCTGCTGGTATCTGGCGCCGCCCCCCCCCCCCCTCCCAGTTTGGTGTATTTCTCGAAATACACGGTCAATCAGAGTTAGCACTTGCTGCTCTTTGGTTTTCTATATTAATTTATTTATTTAATTTCCCTTCCCGCAGACACCAACAGCGAACCCTTACATTCTATTTTCCCCGTGCACTTGCTTATGTTTTGTATAAGTCCGTTCTAGATATGAATCTTCTATGGAAACCCTAGCGGCATCTAGCAGCTAACTGCCGAAGTCCTTCAATTTCTTTGATCTCAAGAGGACTTCCTCACCAATCCAATCCACCAGGCATCGTCATTGTCGCTAGCTAACATCTCCTTGAAGATTGCTCCATGAAGACAATTTACACTTGTACAAAGATGTTGTTTTTTGTATGTTGGTCATTCTGTTGTATACTCTCTTGCCTTATATCCCCTATCCCTTGCTTCCCCTTTCCCTTCCCCTCGTTTCCCTCCTCTGTCGTGTGAGGTATCACTCGTCCTCACTTATCATAGTTCGGCCGTCGAGTACATTGAAAGCCCTCCCACGGGCCAAGATCCTGTCCTCTTGAGACTTTTTAAACCAGACGCCATGTCTGCATTTTAAACCAACCATCACGAGGAACCATCGCCTGTTCTACATGAAAAGAAAGCTAAGTACAAAACTTCAATGTTTTAGAACATATTTAATGGCTTTTAAAGAGCTTAATGCTTTTAATTTAAAATTATAGACAGTGTGTGGAATTGATAACTATTGTGCAATAACCGTCTTCGAGGGATTTTTCTTGTCATGCTCTCGCTATCTAAGCTGACTTTAAAACATGAACATTTAGTACTTCTTGTACAAATTAAATGGGAATACCTTCCCACACCGTGGGATTCCTGTTAAACTAACCACTGTCTATAAAACTTAGCTTTCCACCGCGGGACCTCTCTTGCCCTATTCAACCGTCATCATAACTCCAGAACTTTCTACGTAAACCAATCTTTCTAATAATCAAGAAACCTAGTATTTCTTATGGCAAATAAGAGAATACGCTACCCCACCGAGGGACTTCTACTGCATCAATTAACTGTTGCAACAATTCTGGAACTATTATGTGCATCTTAAAACTTGTACAACGCAAGTAACATGTTAAAATTCAAATAAGTGATCTCCATAATTGCAATAACTTTTCGCTTCATAATCTTTCTGTGCTGCAATAGTGAACTCTTCCAATCAATCAATAGACTTTAGTGCAAATCAGTGCCCTTTCAACTATCAACCACGCCGCGTTCGTTAGAGCAGTAAATCTGGCCAGGACTATATCCTAAAGCTCTTATTTCCTTTTCTCTAATACCTTTTACTAACCAAAATTAAATTTAACCATTAGGGTCCTTTTTTTCTACGAGGCTTAGCCCATAGAGGCTCCCTCCCAATTTCTCGGATTTACAATACCTTCATTCTGCATAAACTGTGGCTAGTCCACATTTTAATATGTATCTTTCCCTTCTAAAATTAGGGAATCGTACTTTTTCAAATCATAAAGGAGTGAACTAATTGTAATCCAGGTTTTGTTAATACGACCTGTGCATTTTTTTGTACATTACCTCTGGTAATTTCTATTTAAAAGTAACGGTAATTTCCGCTTGTGATTTGTTCTTACTTTTCTGTTACAATCAGAAATCTAATACATTTGTTTGTAGCCTTTTCGACTCCCACAAGGGCATTCTAAAAGTGCTTGAATCATTCCCATTAAACTTTCAAAGTTACAATTGCTTTACAAGTGCCGTTGCAAACTTCAAATTTCTTAATCGTAAGCACACTTCTTTTAAAAAATCTTTGTAAGATTTTAGTGCTTTATCAGGTTCGAAACTTGTACTATACTTAATATTGTTCATTGTAAACCTCTTATTATCAGGTCTGAGACCTTGGCATTTTATAATTAAGCTAGCTGTACCCGGCAAGCGTTGCAATGCCAATCAAAGAAAGTGTTGGCGTTGTAACTTTGTTTGTTGAAGTCCTTTTGGATTCCCAATATTTATTTATTTTCCGTTAACCACCTCTAAACTATTGTAAAATTGATTTACTATCTCAAAGAAAATCATGGGAGCGTGCTCAACAACTCACCAAAGTTTAATTGCAATGAAATAAATGGTATATGAACGCATACGGGACTTGATTGAAACGATGCGAGTGCCGTCGCTCATTTGTTGAATATACTCGTACGTTACCTATTGTAAAATGGATTTACTAAAACGGAAACCTTCCCTGGCGTGTACACAACAACTCATGAAAGTTTCATCGCAATCGGATGAATCGCATATGAACGCATACCGGATTTTGTTTAAACGATTTACGCGCCTTCACTCATTTGTTGAATCTTCTTGTGCGCCACCCATTGAAAATCGGATTTACTAATTCATACACCTTCGCAGGACTACTCAACGCACCAACGTTTTATCACAATCGGATGAATGGTATATGAACGCATACGGGACTTGGTTGAAACGATTCACGCGCTGTCGCTCATTAGTTGAATCTACTCGTGCGCTACCAATTGTAAAATGGATTTACTGAATCAGAAATCTTTGCGGGAGTGGAAACAACATTTCTCAAACTTTCATTGCAATCGCATGAATGGTATACGAACACATACGAATTTTTTTAAACGATACGCGCGCCGTTACTCATTTGTTGAATCTACTCGTGCGCTACCTATTGTAAAAAGGAAGTTACTAAGTCAGAAAGTTTTCCTGGAGTGTGCACAACAATCCAACCAAAGATTCTTAGCAATCGGATGAATGGTATTTGAACGCTACGTGACTTTGTTTAAGCGATTCGCGTGCCGTCGTTCATTTGTTGAATCTACTTGTGCGATACCTATTGTAAAGTGGATGTACTAAGCCAGAAACCTTCCCTGAAGTGAACACAACTTCTCACCCAAGTTTTATCGCTATCGGACGAATGGTATATGAATGCATACGTTACTTTGTTGAAACGCTTCGCGCGTCTTCGCTCATTTGTTGAATCTACTTGTGCGCTACCTATTGTAACATGGATTTACTAAGCCTGAAACTTTTCCTGGAGTGTACACAACAACTCACTCAAGTGTAGTCGCTATCGTACGAATGGTATATGAACGCATATGGGACTATATTGAAACAGTTCGCGCGTCGTATTCGTTTAATCTACTTGTGCGATACATATTGTAAAGTGCATTTATTAACCCAGAAACATTCCCTGAAGTGTAACAACATCTCACCCAAGTTTCTTCGCTATCAGACGAATAGTATATGAACGCATACGGGACTTTGCTGAAACGCTTCGCGCGTCGTCACTCATTTGATGAATCTACTCGTGCCCTACCTATCGTAAAGATGATTTGCTAAGCCAGAAACCTTGCCTGAAGTGTACACAACACAACCTCGCACCCAAGTTTCATCGCTATCGGACGAATGGTATGTGAACGCATACAGGACTTAGTTGAAACGCTTCGCCCGTCGTCGCTCATTTGTTGAATCTACTCGTGCGCTACCTATTGTTAAGTGGATTTACTAAGCCACAAACCTTCCCTGATGTGTACACAACAACTCACCTAAGTTTAGTCGCTATCGGACGAATGGTATATGAACGCATACGGGACTATATTGAAACACTTCGCACGTCGTCGCTCATTTGTTTAATCTACTTGTGCGATACCTATTGTTAAGTGGATTTACTAACCCTGAAAGCTTCCCTGAAGTGTACACCATTTCACCCAAGTTTTATCGCTATCATACGAATAGTATATGAACGCATACGGGACTTTGTTGAAACGCTTCGAGCGTCGTCGCCCATTTGTTGAATCTACTCGTGCCCGACCTATCGTAAAGTGGATTTACTAAGCCGGAAACCTTGCCTTAAGTGTACACAACCACTCACCGAAGTTTCATCGCTATCGGACGAATGGTATGTGAACGCATACAGGCCTTTGTTGAAACGCTTCGCCCATCGTCGCTCATTTGTTGATTCTACTCGTGCGATACCTATTGTTAAGTGGGTTTACTAAGCCAGAAACCTTCCATGAAGTGTACACTACATCTCACCCGAGTTTCATCGCTATCAGACGAATAGTATATGACCGCCTACGGGACTTTGTTGAAACGCTTCGTGAGTCGTCGCTCATTTGTTGAATCTACTCGTGCGCTACCTATTATAACATGGATTTACTAAGCCAGAAACCTTGCCTGTAGTGCACACAACCTCTCTCCCAAGTTTCGTCGATATCGGACGAATGGTATGTGAAAGCATACAGGACTTTGTTAAAACGCTTCGCCCCTCGTCGCTCATTTGTTGAATCTACTCGAGCGCTACCTATTGTTAAGTGGATTCACTAAGCCAGAAACCATACCTGAAGTGTACAGAACATCTCACCCAAGTTTCATCGCAATGGGATGAATGGCATATGAACGCATGTAGGACTTTCTTGAATCAAACGCACGCCATTTTGTGGAAGCTACTCGCGCGCCATCTATTGTAAATTGAATTTACTATGCCTATAACTTTTCCGGGACTGTGCACAACAACTTGCCAAGATTTGATCGCAATCGGATGAATTGTATATGAACGCATCGCCATTACGCATTTGTTTAAACTACTCGCACGCTATTTATTTTGAAATGGTTTAACTATGCCCATAAACCTCCCGGAAGTGTTTACAACAACTCACCAAAATTTGATCGCAATCGGATGAATGGTTTATGAACGCATAAAAGACGAACACACGCAAGGCCACGGAAAAACTATCCAAACTCGCCGCAGACATCAGGAAACGAAGACTGAAATTCTATGGACACGTTCACAGACTCTCATCTTCAAGGTTAACTCACAAGATTTTGACATACTCTGGAAAACTGAAGAACGTATCTTGGATACAAGATGTTAAAAATGACATGGAAAAGGCCCGGATAGAAACGTCAGAAATACTAGACAGAAATGTCTACCGTCAGAAGATAAATAAATGGGTGGTACAGCCAGAGAATTAAGTCCCCAGAAGATCGGGAACGAAGTGGTCAGGAGAAAGGAAACAAGCGCACAGTGAAAGAATGAAAGCAATATGGTCTGTTAGAAAGGCGAATCATAAATGTAATGCGTGATCCAATAGGGTCCATACGCACATAATAATAATAATATATATAAGATTGTTATTCTTAACTCAAACTAAAATCAAAACCCAATTACTGTTATTTAGTTTACCGTTTACAATTTGTTAAATAAATTTATTATTGTTTTCTCTTTTTCTCTCTCGTTAGAATCACAATTAGGTAGGACCTTCTCCTCCCTGATTCTTCCTCCAAGCTTAAGCTCTCTTTGCGAATCTCTAAAACAATAAAGTCTTTACTACTTGTTGCATTAAAATTAAAACTTCAAGTAACAACGATTTCAAAGTTTCCCTTGGTTTTTCATAGCCAATTCTAACGAGCCATTGAGACAAGTACAGCTAGCTCCGCAAGCTTCCTACTTGTAGAGATTTTTTCTCTGACTTATGGCTTGTTCTCAAAACTTAAGTTTTGTTTGAGTTAGGTTTGAGGTCTTCCACTTTTCTAAATTTTTATTCGGCTTCTTGCTGGGTAAAAGCTTAGTTTTCCTAAAGTGCAACAATTGGTATTCGTTTAAGATTTTCACAGAAAACAATAACAACATCGCTCAAATCGTTAAAGAAACTGTCTCTTCCCTTTCTGAGAGTATTCGATTGGTTTATCAGAGAACCAACAGTGCCTAGAAATAAAAATATCGCAGCAAATTCAAATCTTTCCAGCATTCTCGAAAGCATAATAAAATCTAACCCTTCTGAAGGGAAAGTTATTTCATTCTTTTCTTTCGGATTACTTTGCCTTGCCAGAGTGCCACCCGTCCCCATAGTACCGGAATACCGGCTCGGTAGGGAAAGTGAAATCACCGAGCCTTCAGGCAACCTCTATTCATGCTGCGCTCTCCGCTTGCCTTGTTCTGGTCCCCACTAAAGTTAGGTTCCTCCTAAGTTTTGTACAGCGAAATTTCCTTCTACATATTACTCTACTTAAATTTTTGTGGTGGATTCTCATCCTATCTACCAATACTTGTCTATATGCCGAAACCTATCTCCTTTTTCTCTCTTATCATCTTCCCTTAGGTAGTGTTAATCCTCAGCAAAAGCCTACCAAATGTTGGTCGCAGAACCCGGGAGAATCCATTTGTCAATATCTTGCAAAATACTAACATCTATTTTGAATTTTTCAGCTATAACTTTACTGTGCAAAGCTGGTAGAGGTGAAAGAGGTTGTTCCTGTCTTCTTCAGTGTCATCACCTTGCAACCTATCCGCTGCTGCCACCCTGACAGCATTTCAAAATCTCTCCATTATCGTAGGTTGTACTTCCGTTGTAATTTTCAATCATGGTACCTCCATCTCAAGATACTGCAAAGGATGAAACTCTCACTGCAAGACGTTCTTCCTATAAAGGGCAACTTACCAGATTTGGAAACTTTCACAATAACTTAACTCCCGCCGATTGCAATTTAGATATCCTTTCTCAACGTTTAAAGTTGTACGAACGTTCATACGATCACTACGATCAAATCCAAACAGACATCGAATTCGTCTGCCCCGAACTTCAATCTGATAGGGACGAAGTCGAACCCTTGTACTTCGAGGGGATCGCTAAGGCCCACCAATTAATTCGAAGTTGCACAGAACAGGACACTAAGGTCATCAATCCGGCTCAGTTCGCATCTGCTTCAGTCCATAAGGACATTCACAAACCGAAGACTATACTTCCCAAAATAAGCCTACCCCACTTCTCAGGCCAGAAATGTGAATGGCACTCTTTTTTACGAGTTATTCTGCTCCCTTATCCACGATAATGATGATATCGTCGCTATTCACAAGTTTTATTACTTGCGTTCATGTCTACAAGGCCAAGCGCTTACACTCATGGAATCACTTCCTTTAATCGCTGTCAACTATTCTATCGCCTTTAAGTTGCTTAAAGAGAGATATGGGAATTCACGCCTCCGGGTTGCTCGTCATATGAAGTATTTGTTCAACCTGCCAGCGGTAAGCTCCAATGACGTCACCTCTTTAAGAGACCTGGTTGACACTATGCAACTGCATGTCAGAGCCTTATACCAACTTGAGCAGCCGGTCCAAACTTGGGACACTTTCTTGAATTACCTTGCTACTTCTAAATTCGACTTCCCAACATTAAAAGCATGGGAAGTTGAGTTAGCTCATAAACATGAGTATTCCTTCGAGTATCTTATCATGTTTTTAAACAGCCGGTGTCAATTTCTCACCGCACTCTCTTTCCAGTGTGAAAGTGTTGAAGCTAGTACTCGGCATCACAACACTTTTGATAATAAACTTGTCTTGTCAAATGGTCACAAGCCCCTATCTGTCGAGAACAAACAAACCCGTTCTACTGACTCCAACCGCCAAGGAGAACATACTAGACCGCTCAACAAGTCATCAAAATGCACACTCTGCAAAGATTCTCACGCTCTATACTCGTGCAAGTCTTTTAAAGAACTGTCCGTTGACGACAGAAGGAAATTAGTATCTCACCATAAATATTGTTTCAACTGTCTCTCACATAAACATTCCGCATCAAATTGTACGCCCACTAGGCTCTGCTTCCATTGTAAAAGAGCACATCACACTCGCTTGCATTTTCATGATCAATCGAGGTTATCAGTGCCTGCATATTCTAACTCGACGCAGAGCAGCTTGGAACAAACGAGTGCGTCTTCGTGCATTTCTAATGCCAAGATTCCTCTCAGTGCGCAAGTACTATTGTCCACTGTCCAATTTGAAATCCAGGATAAATCTGGCAACTGGGTCCGTGCCCGAGGTCTCCTCGACTCAGCGGCGAACCACAATTTCGTTTCTAATTCCTTAATTAAAAAACTGAGTCTTCCAGTAAACCCCACTTCTATTAATGTATCCGGCATTAACAGCTTAACAAGACAAGCTTTGCAGTCCTCAAAATTAAAACTGAGAGATATTTGCCAAAGAAACACTAATCTCCAACTGACTTGCCTCATTCTTAACAGCGTTGGCGAAGACACCCCTATCCACTCTGTCGATACCTCAGGTTTAAATATTCCTTCTTACTTAAAGCTTGCCGACCCTCTGTTCAATGTACAAGGTCCCATTGACGTCATTTTAAAGGCCGATGTTTTTTGGCAAAGTCTGCGTTCTCAAAAGAGCTACCTAGCCCGAGGCGTTTTTGCACTCGATACTCATTTTGTTGGATTATTACTGGTCGAATCCAACATCCCAGTCCTCAAATCAAGTCGGAATGTCATTTTGTTAGTGCTGACTTGAGCTCAGTTTCTGAAAGAGGGAACACTCACTTTTCCAATCTCAATGCATTTCAAAACAGTTTGCCGAAACTATATCTAAATGTCAATTACGTCACCGCTGTAAGCTACTTAATGTTTTTGCTTAATTTCCGCACAAAATGTCAATTCAAGCACGCCTCGCTTTGAGTCGCTTGTTTTATTGTCTTGTGTCATTCCTTGTAGCCGGTAATTGGTTAACCTTTCCATCGAAAACAATCCTCACTCTGCGTCAAACCATGGCTATCAGTCACCATCACTTTGCTGTTAGCTGTACAGTATTTCACTTCTTTCGCTGTTAAGTAGGAGGGCCACGGCCGCCTCCTTCCCTCTTCCTCACGCGCGGAAGCAGTATTTTAAACCGTTTGACAACCTGGGTTCTCTAGCTTCGAGAATGATGATATATAGGCCTAATTTCTTTCTCAACTTCCCGGCTTTTCTCCGCCGTTCAGGAGAATTCAGATTTTTTCCGTTGACAAAAGTTGGGTTTTGTAATACTCAAAATTATGTTAAACTGATTATTTGCTCTGTTTCCTCTGTCTTTAAATTGGTTTTTCATGCGCCCTTTAAAGTTCCGCTTCCATCAATGCTTGGTCGTATTTATTCAGTTTGTTTACTTTCAACCGTTTGTGTTGCGATCTTGTTTGTTTACGGTCTCACGTAATGACAAGCCACTATCCTTTGTCTGCACATATGACAAAGGTCATCGAGTGCTCGCCTTATCTGAAACTAGGCTACTTGCCAACTACTGCAAAGCAATAGCCAAACCGGTTTGCTCCCGTAATTCGGTGAGTCGCTTACTTCCCTGCCCAGATAAACTGGTTCAGATCGTTGACCTGTCTAGCTATTTATATCTGTTATCTCGCTATACTATGTGTGTCAAGGTTTTGTTCACTTATTCCGTTCACTCGCTTATACACGTAACCGATGTTTGCTCTGATTGTTGTTCAATACAATCTTTATATATCTTTGCTGCGTGCGTTTCTTGTATTCGTTGTAAGTATTTTGTGCTATTGTTGTTTATTGATCAACAAACCTATATCTTTCCGTATTTGCGTCTTCGCATTTATTCTTGTTGCGTCACACTTTTTGTTGACTTAATTATTCTTTTAGTTAATCCCTCTTGTGCGCCTTATAATCTAAGGTCGTTGTATATTTCTGCTAAATTATTGGTACCTATGGCGTTCTTGCCCTTCACCAGCATAGTTTCTTCACTCATTTGGTATATTATTAGCCTTAATCAATGTACTTGTTCTTACATTCTTTGTTTATACCTGTTACTCTTCTTTTCGCATCTTGTTTTGATCCTTATTAAAGCTTTATTTCTCGCAGCTTCTAGCTATTTTTTGATTGAAGGCGTTGTTGATTCTCACCCATTGACCCCACTTTCCTATGACCCTGATGACTTGCTTCCATTAACACCTGCTCATTTCCTTTTTAAAAGTTATTTTCCTTCGCTTCCCCCCACCCCTATAGTGTAGATCTCTGGCGGGGTGGTCGAGTGTTGCCCGGGAAGGGACGAAAGGGTCAGGGTGGTGAAGATCTTGACACAACCAATGGGTATATTATAAGACCCATTTCTCTCAGTGCTACTCTTGTTTTCAATCTTTGACATCGTTCTTTTGTTCCCTGCTGGTATCTGGCGCCGCCCCCCCCCCCAGTTTGGTGTATTTCTCGAAATACACGGTCAATCAGAGTTAGCTCTTGCTGCTCTTTGGTTTTCTATATTAATTTATTTATTTAATTTCCCTTCCCGCAGACACCAACAGCGAACCCTTACATTCTATTTTCCCCGTGCACTTGCTTATGTTTTGTATAAGTCCGTTCTAGATATGAATCTTCTATGGAAACCCTAGCGGCATCTAGCAGCTAACTGCCGAAGTCCTTCAATTTCTTTGATCTCAAGAGGACTTCCTCACCAATCCAATCCACCAGGCATCGTCATTGTCGCTAGCTAACATCTCCTTGAAGATTGCTCCATGAAGACAATTTACACTTGTACAAAGATGTTGTTTTTTGTATGTTGGTCATTCTGTTGTATACTCTCTTGCCTTATATCCCCTATCCCTTGCTTCCCCTTTCCCTTCCCCTCGTTTCCCTCCTCTGTCGTGTGAGGTATCACTCGTCCTCACTTATCATAGTTCGGCCGTCGAGTACATTGAAAGCCCTCCCACGGGCCAAGATCCTGTCCTCTTGAGACTTTTTAAACCAGACGCCATGTCTGCATTTTAAACCAACCATCACGAGGAACCATCGCCTGTTCTACATGAAAAGAAAGCTAAGTACAAAACTTCAATGTTTTAGAACATATTTAATGGCTTTTAAAGAGCTTAATGCTTTTAATTTAAAATTATAGACAGTGTGTGGAATTGATAACTATTGTGCAATAACCGTCTTCGAGGGATTTTTCTTGTCATGCTCTCGCTATCTAAGCTGACTTTAAAACATGAACATGTAGTACTTCTTGTACAAATAAAATGGGAATACCTTCCCACACCGTGGGATTCCTGTTAAACTAACCACTGTCTATAAAACTCAGCTTTCCACCCCGGGGCCTCTCTTGCTCTATTCAACCGTCATCATAACTCCAGAACTTTCTACGTAAACCAATCTTTCTAATAGTCAAGAGACCTAGTATTTCCTATGCCAAATAAGGGAATACGCTACCCCACCGAGGGACTTGTACTGCATCAAATAACTGTTGCAACAATTCTGGAACTATTATGTGCATCTTAAAACTTGTACAACGCAAGTAACATGTTAAAATTCAACTAAGTGATCTCCATAACTGCAATAACTTTTCGCTTCATAATCTTTCTGTGCTGCAATAGTGAACTCTTCCAATGTGCTGCAATAGTGAACTCTTCCAATCAATCAATAGACTTTAGTGCAAATCAGTGCCCGTTTAACTATCAACCACGCCGCGATCGTTAGAGCAATAAATCTGGCCAGGACTATATCCTAAAGCTCCTATTTCCTTTTCCCAAATACCTTTTACTAACCAAAATTAAATTTAACCATTAGGGTCCTTTTTTTTACGAGTCTTAGCCCATAGAGGCTCCCTCCCAATTTGTTGGATTTACACTACCTTCATTCTGCATAAACTGTGGCTAGTCCACATTTTAATATGTATGTTTCCCTTCTAAAATTAGGGAATCGTACTTTTTCTAATCATAAAGGCGTTAACTAATTGTAATCCAGGTTTCGTTAATACGACCTGTGCAATTTTTTGTATATTACCTCTGGTAATTTCTATTTAAAAGTAACGGTAATTTCCGCTTGTGATTTGTTCTTACTTTTCTGTTACAATCAGAAATCTAATACATTTGTTTGTAGCCTTTTCGATTCCCTTATGGGCATTCTAAAAGTGCTTGAATCATTCCCATTAAACTTTCAAAGTTACAATTGCTTTACAAGTGCCGTTGCAAACTTCAAATTTCTTAATCGTATGCACACTTCTTTTAAAAATCTTTGTAAGATTTTAGTGCTCTATCAGGTTCGAAACTTGTACTATACTTAATATTGTTCATTGTTAACCTCTTATTATCAGGTCTGAGACCTTGGCATTTTATAAATAAATTGTTATACTTAACTCAAACTAAAATCAAAACCCAAGTATTTTTACTTAGTTTACCGTTTACAATTTGTTAAATAAATTTATTATTGTTTTCTCTTTTTCTCTCTCGTTAGAATCGCAATTAGGCAGGACCTACTCTTCCCTGATTCTTCCTCCAAGCTTAAGCTCTCTTTGCGAATCTCTAAAACAATTAAGTCTTTACTACTTGTTGCATTAAAACTAAAACTTCAAGTAACAACGATTTCAAAGTTTCTCTTGGTTTTCATAGCCAAATCTAACGAGCCATTGAGACAAGTACAGCTAGCTCCACAAGCTTCCTACGTGTAGAGATTTTTTCTCTGACTTATGGCTTGTTCTCAAAGCTTAGGTTTTGTTTGAGTTAGGTTTGAGGTCTTCCGCTTTTCTAAACTTTTATTCGGCATCTTTCTGGGTAAAAGCTTAGTTTTCCTAAGGTGCAACAATTGGTATTCGTTTAAGATTTTCACAAAAAACAATAACAACATCGCTCAAATCGTTAAAGAAACTTTGTCTCTTCCCTCTCTGAGAGCATTCGAATGGTTTACCAGAGATCCAACAGTGCCTAGAAATAAAAATATCATAGCAAATTCAAATCTTTCCAGCATTTTCGAAAGCTTAATAAAATCTAAGCCTTCTGAAGGGAAAGTTATGTTATTCTTTTCTTTCGGCTTACTTTGCCTTGCCACAGTGCCACCCGTCCCCATGGTACCGGAATACCGGCTCGGGAGGGAAAGTGCAATCACCGAGCGCTTGCAGGCAACCTCTATTCATGGGCGCTCTCCGCTTGCCTTGTGCGGGTCTCCACTAAAGTTAGGTTCCTTCAAAGTTTTGTACAGCAAAATTTCCTTCTATATATTAAACTACTTAATTTTTTTTGTGGTGGATTCTCATCCTAGCTACCAATACTTGTCTCTGTGCCGAAACCTATCTCCTTTTTCTCTCTTATCATCTTCCCTTAGGTAGTTGTTAACTCTAACCTTGTTTTTAATATAAACACCGTGCAGTCTATACAGGTACAGGTACCATTCTTTATTTTTCCATCGTAACCAAGACAACATAACACATAAAACAATACCGTGTACATGATACCAATACCAAGAAATTAATTACTTTACCCTGACATTCTCCCACCTTGCAATTTTCAGCCCTCAATAAAATTGCAACATTCAAAGTGCGGCATTTATCTCATTGCAGGAATCGCATCGGACACCTCACTGCTCTCCCACTCCGAGTATGATATCTCTGCAACATCATGTTCTCTTGTTCCACGGCCTCTTTTTAGGTATCAATCACTCGTTCCTCCTCTTCAGACACTGACATAGAGCATTCTAATGGGATCAACCGTTGAACAGGACGCATGACTCCCCTTTTCTTTCGAAGTCTCTTACGATCATTAGGCAGAGGTGGGGTAGAAACTTTCAGTCGCTCTTTCTTGTACCTTCTGCAAACAACTCATTTTTGTACAGATGATCTCACGACTCGTCTTCCATTCAAGATCCAGTACTTCTCTCTAATAATACCCAACAGACTCTGTGGGCCTACATGACACTGCCGAATGTGCGTGTCATTAATAAGACGCTGCACATCAGGGTGATCTTCCGGCAATACAGCAGGCTGGCGAAACTCATTGTTGTCCTCCCTCTCTGTTATTCTGGTGTTTACTCGCAAAATGCCATGATTGGCTATTGAAGCCAGTTTCTAATCCTTGAAAACTTTCATTCTGGACAAGTTTAATTACTATTCTTTCACTGTCTTCTAATTCTGAACAAGTCAGTTCTCCATTCTGCCTGCTATTATATTTACAATTGAACATAAACCATCTTATCCACCCGATCAGCCTCACTATTATATCAAATCGAGAGAAATACTTGTAATACCAGTTGGAACTTGAAGGATCTTCTGCGACCAATAGAGTCGTGGCAGTCTTTCTTCTTTCAAGCATGATTTCATCTTCATTTCTGTTGCTATTATCTGAAGGCCATTGTTCTTTGGGAAGATACATCCATGACAGTCCCTCCCACCATCTCGATGCTATAAGATCTCTTGTTGTACAGCCTCGGGTAGGCAGATCAGCAGGATTGAGTGCCCCAGGTACATGCCTCCACGATTCTCTAACCCTGTTCTCAACAAAAACAGACCAGAGAACTTCTCGCTGTATCCATGTCAACACTGTCGTCGAATCAGTCCACAAATAAACTGTTTCAGTGTCAAACTCTTTTCTTATAGATGCCAGCAATCGGGCACTAATTGCAGCTCCCATAAGTTCGAGTCGAGGAATGGTCGGTCGAGGTGATGGAGCCACTCTTGATTTTGCTTGGAGAAGCTGAACATGAACTCCCGTCACTGTCTGCGTGCGTAAAAATACCACTGACGCATAGGCATCTTGACTCGCATCGCAAAAGGCATGGAGACTACGTTCCTCATATACCTCAGGGAGTCTTCTTGGGATCGTCAACTGGCCTAATTCTCCTATTTCACGAAGCCATTTTTCAAACTTGATTTGGATTTCCTGCGATACCTCCGTGTCCCAAGAAACCTCGTTTATTTTCTGCAGTAACAGCTTCGGTGATAACATAACCGGTGCAGAAAATCCAATTGGGTCATACATCCTATGAATAGCAGATAGTATCGACCTCTTGGTTACTTTTATAGGTGATAGCCTCTTCAGGGGTTCACTGTTCAAGCTAAGCGTGTCTTCCTTGCGATTCCACATTATTCCTAGGACGGGTGACATTTTTTCATCATCTTGAAGCACTGGATCACTACTCTCCCAACCTCTAAGCTCAAACTTGTGTTGGGCAAAAACATCTTGAGCAGTTTTAATAAACAATTGCAGCTCCTGTTTATTTGAGACACTTGTCACACAATTATCAACATAAAAACTGTCTTTCAGTTGCTCAATAATATTGACAGTCATACTGTTCCACCTTTCCTGATCATTTTTCAAGGCTTGGTCTAATTCAATCACAGCTGCCAGTAGGAAGCGGCTTGATGCCACTCCAAAAACAACTCGTATGTGTCCATATGTTTTCATTTTCTCTTTTCCCCACAGGAATCTCAAAAAATCTCGATCTTCTGGTGCTACCGAAACTTTCAGGAAAGCCTTGCGAATATCAGCAATAACTCCAATTGACTTCTTTAGAAACTTGTGTAGGAGAGATGGAATAAGTTGGATCAGATTTGGACCCTTTTCCAAACAATCGTTTAGTGACGGGTTGTTACCTCTTCTAGCGGAAGCATCGAACACTGGTCGAACAGGTGTTGTTCCATAATCCTTGATCACAGGTCGCTGAGGCAGATAATGGCCACATATTTCAGTATGATCACCATTAATCTCTTCTATTATCCCTTCAGCTAGCCATTCTTGAAAGACTTTATCATATTCTTCCAAGTATCCGTTAATATCTAGCTTTCTCCTCGTCATATCAAGGCGCTTCACTGCCATCTCGTACGAGGTTTCCAAGGGAAGATGATCCTTCAACCATGGCAGTCGAACTTCGTATCTACCATCTTCTTTTATTTCTACGGTTTCAATGAAATTTAATCTAGCTTCCTCTTCAAGTTCGCATCACTTCTTTTCAGTGATAGGATCTTCTATTCCCAATACGTCAAGTTCCCAGAGGTTGCTAACCTTCTCTATATTCAGCATAATAGGTGTAGTTTTACTCATGCCACACCCCGAGCGTTGGTCTCTACCAAATACTGTCCACCCCAATGTAGTGCGCAACGCTGTTAACTCTCCCACCGTTTTACGATCATTGGAGAGAATTGATCCTAGAAAATCAGCACCAATAAGGATCTCAATATCCTTATCCTTTCCTACATCTAGATGAGACAGTCCAAGTTTCACGACTTGCTCTGTTGTAAGGCGAGGAACCTGGCTGCAAATAACAGGCTGGCTAAGAGCAGTTATCGAGATTATGAAGAACAAGTTCAAATACGCCATGTTCCACCGGAGATCCAGTTCTGCCACCAAACACCGCATGGCTTAAAGTAACCTTCCTAACTTCCTTGAGACCCAATCTCTCTGCCAGTTCTTCTTTAATGTAAGAATGCTGTGAGGTAGAGTCTAGAAGAACGCGTACAAGCTCTATATTATACCCGTGAACAATCTTAACCAAAACTGTTTGTAGATATACACAGGAGGAATTTATGCAGAAGTTCGTCACTGACCTGGCCTGAGATGAGGCCTGGGTCTCCGTTTCAAGATTCCTTTCTGAAAAATCACACATAACTGGATAATGTTGCCGCTTACATAACTTGCAGGAGAGGTGAATATGGCATCTTCTTGCAACATGACCAACCCTGAGATATTTGAAGCATGCGCCATTCTTTGTCAACCTGGCCTTCCTTTCTTCAGTCTATAAAGGTACAGGTACCATACTTTATTTTTCCATCGTAACCAAGACAACATAACAACACATAAAACAATACCGTGTACATGATACCAATACCAAGAAATTAATTACTTTACCCTGACAGTAGTGTTAATCCTCAGCAAAAGCCTACCAATGCCGCTAAGATTTAACATTTTTAAATTTTTGTTTTTACGCATGTGCACTTGTTTTTTTTATGAGAGCGGGCTTTTTAAATAATCATTTATGGTTGAGTCATGTTTTAAAAAAAGATAACCAAAACATCGAATACTAATAGGTCATGCGCTTATTAATATCGCACGAACCAATAAGACTCGAGACATGTACGAGGTGTCAAATAACTCGGCCTGACGCCCTCTTTTTGAATGTATTTTTGAAATTTTGACAACAGGAACCAAACAGGAACCGAACCGGAACCGAACTAAACCGAACCGAACTAAATCGAACCAGAACCAAACGGGTGAGTAAATTTATTCTAGAGCAGGGGCTAATGCATACACCAAAGTACACGGGGTACATGCAAATATTCGATGCAGTTCTTATAGAGGATGAGACAAGCCTGCGATGTATGATTAAAAACAAGCCAACTCCTGCAGTGTATAACGTCACGTAATGCAGGTATTACAACCGAATGCAAGGTCAGCGCTAGGGTAAGGAAGTCTGTGAAACATAATTCTTGCTGACGTACAATGTCAGCGAAAAAAGAACTCTCTGCCGGATGCAAGGTTCAGTGTTATAAAATAGCAAGTTTGCGAAACATGATTCTTCCAGACGTAGGATGTTAGTGAAACATGAGCGGCTTCGGTGGCGTAGTCGGTAGCATGCTGAACTGCTATGCCCAAGATAGCGGGTTCAAACCCGGCCGAAGACGTCGGATTTTTAAGAGCGTTAAAAATCCTTCAGTATGCCTTCCTTAGGAGGGGAAGTAAAGCCGGCGGTCCCATGTCATAGATTTATGGCATGTAAAAGATCCTTTCACAGACTAAACTTGTGTAAAGCAAAATTTGTTAGGTTAGATTTCGTCAGAACGCTCTATCAAAGTTCCAATGTTCACCACTAGGTATCATTGATATCTGGTGGCGAAAGTTGGAACTACTTGAAATTGAACGGAACTTGTAGCTCACCCTTTAGGGTATCCGCTGGAAGCAGCTACAGACTCAGGCGAGCCGAACATGTCCTCGGACACTCCCGGCACTAAAAGCCATACGATAAATAAATAAATAAATAAATAAATAAATAAATAAGTGAAACATGATCTTGCCATTGGAAGCAAGGTGCTGTGTTACAGGATGCAGGTGTGTGGAACATGAATCTTGCAGACGTATGATGTCACGTGATGTAGGTGATTATTATAGAGCATGAGAAACGTTACATTGACAGATATTTGAGAAAACACAGGTGCACACATGACATAGGTGTGTTTGTGTTATAAAAGGCTAGGGTGGGGGAAGACCTTTCTCACTTTGTACTTGAATCTCGTGAACGGCAGTTGACAACGTGTTATCTCTACAGCTTACCTGCGTGTCGGAAGAGGACTTGGAGATACTTTGGTAAGTGTTTTCTTTTAATATTATATTTAGTTGGTTATAAGCACTCTATTAAGCTTGAACATTTACCACTAGGTATCACTGGCAGTGGCATTTAGTAGCTTAAGTTGGAACTACTTGGAATTAGACCTGATGGGAGCTTACAGATGATCAATTAAAATACCCTGCTATGACCATTGGCTGTAATAATTTTTTTCTTTTATTTGTTTTATATTTTATTATTATTTATAATTTCTTTTTATGTGTAATTTGGAGAGTAATCTTCATGTTCAAGTGTAGTGATTGCAAAAACAGTGTTGAGGGATATTTTCTTATTTTTTGATCATCTAGGTTGGCACTGCCTTGTACCACGCCAGTGATCGTCATCATGTTTTGGAGCTGTGTTGCGTGCTGACATGCTAATTGATGTATACGCATAAGTTGTTCTAAGTAAAGTTTTACGATGTCATATGTTCCGCTGGTTGTTTCCTTTCATCATAAGGCAAGTAAGTTCACCAAAAATACACAGTCCACTAGTTCAAACTCAACAAATGGTCCACCATGTGCGGATTTATGTAAAGCATATTAAGAATAAGGTTATGATAATCCAAGATGGCGAGCGTTTAGCTCAAGGCTATCGCTTGAAGAACAAATAGCAACAACCAATCAGAACGAGTCTTTCAATCACGTAAACCACCAGCCAATCCCCGACATCATTGCTGGGTAAAGTCAAACGACCTAAACCGACCAATCAGAAAAATTATTGACTGACCGAAGTACCAACTACAACATTAGAACTTTTCTCAATCTCCAAAGAGTTAACAGTCGCATTCTAGTACGCATCGTGCTCGCCAGATTTCGATAGGAGCCACACCATTGATACCATGACCACGGAAGTAGCTCAGGAATTAATAAACGCTCGAGGCCGCGTCAAGGCTAGTCTTACACGTATGGAAATGTTTGTGCGACAATTCACTGACGATCAAGACATCCTTTCAATCAAACTACGCATTTCAAGACTTCCAGAAATTTGGGTTAAATACGAACAGATTCAGGACAAGTTAGAAACCATTGACAATAATCATTCCGACCATGATGAAGATAGGACAGAGTTTGAAACAAATTTTTATCGCATTAATGTTGCCATGCAGAGAATAATTGACAATTACGAAGCACGGAATTCAGGAAATTCGCTAGATAGACAAGATTCAGAACGCAGCTTGTCGACAGGTTGTCAGCACAATTTAAAGTTACCCGCTATCAAACTACCGAGTTTTAGCGGAGAATATCACTGGATCACTTCCAGTGACATGTTTAGAGCCATTGTTCACGACAACGAACAAGTGACTCACGTTCAAAAGTTCCATTACCTGAAGTCAGCACTGCAAGGCGAAGCTGAGCGTCTTATTAGTAATTTGCCAATGACCACCTCAAACTATGTGGTAGCTTGGAAGTTACTAGTAGATAGGTTTGAAAGTAAGCGACTAATTGCGGCAAGGACATCCGACAGATTCTTGAAATCAAACAAATTCACAAAGAATCGGCTAGTGAGCTCGCGGAACTAGTCAACTCCGTGTCTAACAATGTGAATGCATTAGAAGCTCTTGACATTGAAGCTCCTCTGAGTGAAGTGATAAATTCACAAGTTGTGACGCAAAAGTTAGATCTTGCTACTCGCAAAGCGTGGGAGCTGAAGCTCAATGACACTCCATTTCCTCCCCTTAAAGATTTCATCTCTTTCCTAGAGAAGAGAAGACAGGCGCTAGAAAATGTGGAATCCACAAAGATTACCCATTCTCGTAACACGAAACCCAATCAAATTAAATGTGACAAGTCTCGTAGGGACAACGATACATTCCTATCAACCTCAAGTTCCAGCTGCCCAAAATGCAAACAATGCCATCCCTTATACAAGTGCGATGAATTCATCAATTCTCCTTTGGAAGAAAGATGGTCACTAGTCATTAGGTGTTATTTAAGCTTCAATTGCTTGCAGGACATTCACAGAGCACAAGTGTGCCCAAACAAACATCGTTGTAAGCAGTGTACTAAAGCCCATCATACACTGCTACACCAAGACAGCAAAAATGAACACCCAAGAAACAACAATGCTGCAGCAAATAATAAGGAAATCTCACCATTGTCACCTGGCGCAGCAGCATGGAACCCTTCATTATCATCTAGCGCAGGTCAAGGAAGTTATTGCAGTTTCAAGCAGCAAGGCTTAAAATCATGTCAAAGAGTACTTCTTGCCACCGCGGTAATCAAGGTCATAGATGCCCGAGGTCAACCTCAGACTTGCAGAATACTGTTGGACGGAGGTTCTCAATCAAGCTATGTTACTGAAGACTTAGCTCAACGCTTGAGTCTGAAGCGCCATTGTAATGAGATGCCGATAAACGGAATCAACGGCACATCGTGTTCAGAAAGCCGTAGTGTAGATGTCAAACTGACGTCTAAGGATGGAAGATATAAGAACACGGTAACCTGTTTCATTTTGCCAACCTTAACAGGAAACATATGTTGACATCAGTTGATCAAGAATACCCAAGAACATTCAGCTCGCCGATGAAGAGTTCAATATTCCAGGAAAAATTGATATGCTCATCGGATCAGATATGTATCCTTACCTCATGAAGGATGGACGCTATACGAATGGAGAAAATCATCCAGTCATTCAAGAAACCAGTCTCGGATGGGTGCTTCTTGGACGCGTAACTGATGACTATCACTGTCAGAACTCTACAACGTTATTTCTGAGCAGTAAGACTAGTTTAGAATCCCAAATACAAAGGTTTTGGGAGCAATAAGAAGTGATCATCACTCACCACACAAAGGAAGAGAGAGCTGTTGAGCAGCACTTCAAAGAGACTACCTCAAGAGATGAAACGGGTCGCTTTATAGTGAAGCTGCCTCGTCACTCAAAACATCCACCACTTGGTGATTCTTATATCGGCGCAGAACGAAGATTTCTTCAGTTGGAAAAGAAACTGACAAGAAATAAAGAACTGGATGAAAACTACAAGAATTTCATGCAGGAATATGTAGAACTTGGTCACATGCCACTGTATCTCAAGAACACCGAGGCTTTTATATATCTAGTAAAGGAGCAGCTGATAAAGATTTCTTTTTACCAAATCATGCCGTGCTAAAGCCTGATAGCATCACAACTAAAACAAGAGTAGTCTTCGACGCATCGCTTATGACTAGTACCGGAATTTCGTTGAATGACATTCTCATGACAGGCCCGACAATTCAACAAGATCTGCTGTCAATTGATACTGGATTTCGAACCCACACTTATGCCATAACAGCAGATATATCCAAGACGTATAGACAGATCCGGATACATACAGAAGACTACAATCTTCAGCGCATTCTATGGAGATTCTCCCCCGACGAAGATTTGAAGGAATACCAGCTACTCACTGTCACTTATGGGACAAGCCCAGCGAGTTTTCTAGCCACCAGATATCTATTGCAGCTGGCTATTGAAGACAACAGTTATCCGCAAGCAGCAGAAATCGTAAAGCGGGATTTCTACATGGATGATCTTCTAACAGGTTGTAAAACCATTGAAGAAGCAATAAAACTAAGAGAAGAACTTCAAGAGCTGCTTAGTAAAGGCGGTTTTCCGTTGCGAAAATGGTGCTCGAATAGCTCAGAGGTACTGGCGACTATTCCTCAAGAAGATCGAGCAGTTCAATCTTGTTTAAAGCTGGATGATAAGCAGAAAATTAAAGCCTTAGGACTTGTTTGGCATCCTTCAACAGATAAGTTTCAATTCGAACTTAATGCAAAACCACCATCTGGAAGCATTACAAAGCGCAGTGTTATGTCTGTCATTGCATCCATATTTGATCCATTAGGTCTACGTGGACCATCAGTCGTAATATACAAGATATTTATGCAGCATCTCTGGAAATTGAACATTTCATGAGATGAAGAACTTCCTCAAGAACTCAGGCGGACTTGGACTTCATTCCATCAACAAATTTCGAGACTAAATGAAATAGAAATTGATCGAAGAGTCTTAGGCCCTGGAGCAACTTCACGTGTACAAGTACACGGATTTTCTGATGCATCCGAGAAAGCATATGCCGCATATTCATATGTACGCACTATGAACGATACTGGAGATATTAGTGTGAATCTTCTCTCAGCAAATTCAAGAGTTGCACTACTCAAGCAAGTATCTACACCAAGATTAGAATTGTGTGCTGCACTCTTGCTAGCTAAACTTATTGATAAAATAATTCCTATCCTTAACCTGGATGTGGACGAAATTCACCTGTGGACCGATTCGACGATCTTCCTTGCATGGGTGACAACTGAACCTACAAGATGGCAAACATATGTAGCAAATTGCGTATCCGAGATTCAGCAATTGACCTCAATGGCACAATGGCATCACGTACCTTCGGAAGAGAATGCTGCTGATATTCTTTCCAGAGGTTTGGAACCAAACTTATTGCGGTGCTATGAATTATGGTGGCACGGACCGAGTTGGTTGGGTTCCCCTGAGGAACCATGGCCATCTTTACCAACCAACACACCAGTACAAGAAATACCCGAACAACGCAAGGCAATCACATGCACAGCTATGTCAGAATGTGACAGCTGGACACTCTTCTCAAGATTTTCTTCGTTGCATAAACTGTTAAGAGTTTTAGCCTATTGCATTAGATTTGTCGAGAGGGCATAGGGAAGGGGCCAAGCAACCACACAAACACCATCATGCGAAGAGATGCAACTGGCACAGCAGTGAAATACTGACAAAAATCAAGGTCATAAATTGTCATACAAACATTCCTAAAATTTTCAAAAACATCTGCTAATAATAACACATCTGTCTTTAAATATATGTCTGAAAATTAACCTAAAGTTTGAATGTCAAACTGTGCCCATACACGTTGTGCATGTAAATATTCCTGATGTGTGATCACTGATATGACTTCTGTTTAAGGAACTGAAAAATGCATCTTTTTGTGGCAAAGAACATTCCTCAAGACGATCTAGACAGTTAATATATTCATAAGGGAATATACCTTTTTGACGAATCAAATTAAAATCATCTTCTTTTGGAAAGACATGTTGAATTTCACAAAACTGATCTGATTTTAAATTACTAGCAAGTTCATCAATACTACTCGGCATAAAGCGGAATGAATCTAAAAATCGCAGTTTTATAGTTTTTTTACTGTCAGATTTGATGTATTTTGTGAACGATATGTATTGCTCCTTATTATTTGCAATCACATCAATTTTCACATCTGAAGCTCCAAATTCTTTAATGATAAAATGGTTATCAAATTTGCTACCGTTATGCAGAATGACTGGAATGAATTTAGTTACTCTATACTTAAAATTACATTCTTGGTGACCAGCACCACGATATTTTCCTGTTAAATGGTCATGATCGCGAACCCTGTCGGTATATAAACATTCACCACATATAAAACAATTAGTTTCAGTTTCAAAACACGTTTGCTGTGATGATGTTTGTGGCTCCATAGGAATGATAGTATTTAAAATAGAGGATATACGAATTGCATCTTTTTCAAGTCTTTCCATAAAATCTTTAGGTGCATCAGGTCCTCTATAGAGTTCAAACTTATTTAACGAGTCATCATAGCTACATTTAATATAATATGCAAAGCTAAAAGGTGGTGTTGGTAAGAGGTTTGGTTGGATTCGATGGACATGTATTAAAAGGTTTTAACAAAGCTTCAAAGTCAGCTTATATAACAAATGGCACTCGAAGCTGCTTTTCAAAGTCCTTAAATTTCAGAATGTTATTTCTAGGAGTAGGTAATACCGTACGAACATGATTACAACCTCATTTTTTATGTTGAGTTTGTTGGTCCTCTTTCTTAAAATATAGTAAACAACCATCACACAACCACTTTGTACCATTGCGTTTTGATAGCTGACTACTGACAAGTCTACTTAAATGTTTCATCCAGCAATAGTGAGCATTTTCACCTTCGGTTATGTATAATAAATTAACATGAGCATCTTTTTTTCCTGTGTATAATATAGAAGACCTACTATAATCTTATTTTCAATGCCATACACATTAATACTTACATTGAACTCTCCCAAAACCACTACTCGCATTAATAGGTCTACGTAACAAAACTAAGTCTCCAATTTCCAATGGTGTGCTGAATCGTTTTCCTTCGACTCTTTTCCGTCGCTTTTGAGCTGCCTTCTGAAGCTTCTCCTTAGCTCTATCGATCCTAGCTTGTCCTCCTACATCAGGAACTCTAGGAATGAAGTTGTTCGCGTTATTCCACGGTCTTTCTGGGTTCGGCTCTAAGTGTAGCAACATCGGACGCTCCGCCGGGCTTTCTTGAACTGTGGAGTTTAAGCAGTCTTCTATCATAGGCACATACTTAACCCAACTAGGACGATCGTATGGGCAGGATATACGACAGAACATAGAAAATTCATCCATATATCTTTCACTAGAATTCGACTCGGGATATCTCGCACTTGAAAATTGGTGTCGAATTCCTAACCATTCCATGTCTGCTTAAAATTCAGCTGAGGTAAACTGAGTACCATGATCTGACAATAGATACTCCGGTTTCCCCGCTTTAGGAAAAACAGCATTCCTAACCTGCTGACGACGCTTCTCGTGTTCGCTTTCTGCATGGGGTTCATGGTGACGAATTTAGTGAACACATCCACTGTCACTTACAAATACTGATTTCCTTGATAGCCCTTCGGGAACGGGCCAAAGATATCATATGCCACCAGTTCCCTTGGTTTGAAGTTATAATCGCTCTGGGTCTTCCCTTCGATCACAGGTTCTTATAATTCCCGCTATGTATGACCTCAGGTTAGTCCAGATAAATCTCTCTTTAAGGATGCTAAGAGTCTTATCTAGACCTCCATGTCCTATAGAGTGGTGCGCCAACCATACTAATTTTGAAATACAATTAGGGGGCACAACTATGCGCATCTTAGTGTTCTCGGGGTCTGCGTATTAGTATACCAGATCTCTGCTAAGTGTATTGTGATGCGAACGTATCTGGGTACTTGCATAATCCTCATCTGCAACATCCATATTCCCTTTCAGAAACCTGTACATCTTTCGTATGGGAGTGTGCCTCTTCTGCGACACTCCGATTCGTTCCAATCTCCTCAAGGTTTCAAGATCTTCTTGCTCAATCCGCACATGGTTAATCTGCAAATTCCTGACAGGGTTTCTAGACAAAGCGTCAGCCAACAGATTATCTTTACCTGGTTGGTGGACTATAGTTGCATTGAACTGCTACGTAAATAGGGCCTATCATGTCAACTTATCGCTCGACAAAGCTGTCTGCAGCATGAATTGCAATGCCTTATGATCGGTGACTATTATTACCCTGTGACCAATTAGTATCTTTTTCCATGCTTGTAGGGCCGTTACGAATGCTAACGCCTTTAACTAGGTCGTGGGGTAATTTTATTCATGCCTTTTCAATTTCCTTCTGGTAAACGCAATGTAGTGCTTATTTCCCTCTTCGTCTTATGCCTACACGCGATGCATTGGACTCAATGTAGAATATTCGGTCAAAATCCTGGTATTCTAACTTTACACTGTTCTTCAACATTTATTTTGCTTTCTCAAATGCGTATTCTGTAATACTCGTCCATTTCCTACGGTTGTTCTTTTTCAACAAGTCGTAGAGAGGAGCCATAATTTCTTAATATTGTTTTATCCCTCTGTTAGGGGTGGGATAAACAGGGTAGTGTAGATGTATTAATTTAAGGGATGTTTCCGAAAAAGGGTAGTTTCCCGTAATTGGGGGAGACCACTAGTGTAGTGTGTTGGTGTGAGTACGTGAACTATTGGGGGCGTTCCTACAGGATGCGTTTACCTGCTAGGGGATGAATGTCTAAGAGTGGGCTATTAACCTAGCCTGCCAATTATGTACGAGCGAGCGTTTAGCGAGCTCACATGCAGAGTCGACACTTCGGCACGCTGCAGTCTGGCTGCCTACTCGAGTACAATGGGATTCCTGACGGTGCAGTTCCTGGCCTTCACGGTCAGGGGCAATTAGGACTAAGGTCAGGTTGGGTGTAAGGATGTAAAAATGGGTGAAATGAGTAATCGATGTATGTGTTTACTGACCAAGTATTTATTGGTCAGTGGCAGTGATGTACTGTCCCTTTAAGTGGTGGACAGGTATGAAACAAAGCACAGAGTGTGTGAAATACAAAGTGTTCTGAGTAGGTGTTACAATAATTAGGAATCTGAGCACACGGCTAGTTCTCACCTGGTGAAGAGCTGGAACGGACCTTGGAGGAAAGGGCCGCTGGCCACGAATAGATAATGGGGCTCCTCTGGGTCTAGCTTTTAAGGCTTTCCCCCACTGCTTGGTCGGCGTTTCCTCACCGTCGCTGCTCCAGATAGTGTGTTTATGTAAATATTATGTTTAAGCAGTCTTCTATCATAGGCACATACTTAACCCAACTAGGACGATCGTATGGGCAGAATATACGACAGAACTTAGAAAATTCAGCCGTATATTTTTCACTAGAATTCGACTCGGGATATCTCGCACTTGAAAATTGGTGTCGAATTCCTAACCATTCCATGTCTGCTTAAAATTCAGCTGAGGTAAACTGAGTACCATGATCTGACAATAGATACTCCGGTTTCCCCGCTTTAGGAAAAACAGCATTCTCTAACCTGCTGACGACGCTTCTCGTGTTCGCTTTCTGCATGGGGTTCATGGTGACGAATTTAGTGAACACATCCACTGTCACTAACAAATACTGATTTCCTTGATAGCCCTTCGGGAACGGGCCAAAGATATCATATGCCACCAGTTCCCTTGGTTTGAAGTTATAATCGCTCTGGGTCTTCCCTTCGATCACAGGTTCTTATAATTCCCGCTATGTAAGACCTCAGGTTAGTCCAGATAAACCTCTCTTTAAGGATGCTAAGAGTCTTATCTAGACCTCCATGTCCTATAGAGTGGTGCGCCAACCATACTAATTTTGAAATACAATTAGGGGGCACAACTATGCGCATCTTAGTGTTCTCGGGGTCTGCGTATTAGTATACCAGATCTCTGCTAAGTGTATTGTGATGCGAACGTATCTGGGTACTTGCATAATCCTCATCTGCAACATCCATATTCCCTTTCAGAAACCTGTACATCTTTCGTATGGGAGTGTGCCTCTTCTGCGACACTCCGATTCGTTCCAATCTCCTCAAGGTTTCAAGATCTTCTTGCTCAATCCGCACATGGTTAATCTGCAAATTCCTGACAGGGTTTCTAGACAAAGCGTCAGCCAACAGATTATCTTTACCTGGTTGGTGGACTATAGTTGCATTGAACTGCTACGTAAATAGGGCCTATCATGTCAACTTATCGCTCGACAAAGCTGTCTGCAGCATGAATTGCAATGCCTTATGATCGGTGACTATTATTACCCTGTGACCAATTAGTATCTTTTTCCATGCTTGTAGGGCCGTTACGAATGCTAACGCCTCTAACTCGGTCGTGGGGTAATTTTATTCATGCCTTTTCAATTTCCTTCCGGTAAACGCAATGTAGTGCTTATTTCCCTCTTCGTCTTATGCCTACACGCGATGCATTGGACTCAATGTAGAATATTCGGTCAAAATCCGGGTATTCTAACTTTACATTGTTCTTCAACATATATTTTGCTTTCTCAAATGCGTATTCGGTAATACTCGTCCATTTCCTACGGTTGTTCTTTTTCAACAAGTCGTAGAGAGGAGCCATAATTTCTTAATATTGTTTTATCCCTCTGTTAGGGGTGGGATAAACAGGGTAGTGTAGATGTATTAATTTAAGGGATGTTTCCGAAAAAGGGTAGTTTCCCGTAATTGGGGGAGACCACTAGTGTAGTGTGTTGGTGTGAGTACGTGAACTATTGGGGGCGTTCCTACAGGATGCGTTTGCCTGCTAGGGGTTGAATGTCTAAGAGTGGGCTATTAACCTAGCCTGCCAATTATGTACGAGCGAGCGTTTAGCGAGCTCACATGCAGAGTCGACACTTCGGCACGCTGCAGTCTGGCTGCCTACTCGAGTACAATGGGATTCCTGACGGTGCAGTTCCTGGCCTTCACGGTCAGGGGCAATTAGGACTAAGGTCAGGTTGGGTGTAAGGATGTAAAAATGGATGAAATGAGTAATCGATATATGTGTTTACTGACCAAGTATTTATTGGTCAGTGGCAGTGATGTACTGTCCCTTTAAGTGGTGGACAGGTATGAAACAAAGCACAGAGTGTGTGAAATACAAAGTGTTCTGGGTAGGTGTTACAATAATTAGGAATCTGAGCACACGGCTAGTTCTTACCTGGTGAGGAGCTGGAACGGACCTTGGAGGAAAGAGCCGCTGGCCACGAATAGATAATGGGGCTCCTCTGGGTCTAGCTTTTAAGGCTTTCCCCCACTGCTTGGTCGGCGTTTTCTCACCGTCGCTGCTCCAGATAATGTGTTTATATAAATATTATGTAAGCGTGGCTGTCAGCAGTATTGCTGGGCCTGCTTGTGTTGCGGAAGTATGTGAGGCTTATGGTATGCCTATGAGGGTGGTTTTGGTGAAAAGATGAAGGGGTGGCTCTTAGGGGTACTGCCCCTGGGCTGTACAATATGTAGGGCAGTGACTACTTATGAACTGGCATGGACCCACGAACTCACGAACTTGCTTGACCTTAGTAGGCTTTGGAAATCTCATAATTGCCTCTACTTTCTCTAAGTTCGGGTGATAACCATGCTGGTTGTTAGTATGTCCCAAGAAATGAATTTCCTCCTGTAAGAAGTGACATTTATCGAAGTTTATTTTAATATTTGCCTCTCTTAAATCACAAAAAGTTTGCACAAGTGCACCAAATGTTCCTGTACATTCTCGGAAGAGATAATAAAATCATCAATGTAACAGAGCATGTCCTTCTTAACCTCATCAGTGAGGTTGCTGTCGAGGGCCCGAATTAGGGCTGGTTCACTGTTTATGATAACAAAGGGAACCCTTTGAAATACCCACGAAGTCTGGTCAAATAAAAATCCTGTGTACTGCTCACTTTCCTCCTCAAGCTCAATCTGATAGAACGACGCTGTGAGGTCAAGGACTGATAAACATGCCTCTCCCTTGAATTTTCTTAAGGGGACACCGATCTTCGGTGGTCGGTCTGTTTCGGGCATAGGCGTAATTGACCATTATTCTTATTCACCAAAGTAATCGGATTGAGGTAGGATGACGCCTGCTTCTTTATAATGCCATAGGCTTCCATCTTCTTGATGATCCCTCGTACTTCCTCGTTTTCTGTGATGGGATAGATCCTCTTCTGGTAAGGGGTATCATTGGTTAATCGAATCTTGTACTTGTAGTCCTTGATTAACCCAGGTTTATCGTCGAAAATATTTTTAAATTTCATTATTAACCTTTCAAATTCTTCTCTAATTTTTTCAAATCCCTCTGCTTCACAAATCCATGATCCCCGTTCTTTCTCGGCTTCCTCAATGATATGGTTAATGATCTCTTCCCTATAATCCACACCTGGACTGATTTCAAAATCCTTTTCTTCTAACCCTTCTGTGTTAATAGAGCCTTCGCTCAATTTAATAACTCGGTTCTTCATGTCAATTACTGCTCCAACTTTGGTAATTAAATCAATACCTAGCATGATGTCAGAATTAATCTTGTTCACGACAATAAAGATGTACTCATAAGTGTGACCATTAATTTCGAAGCTCAACAATACCTGGATATATTACTAATACGTTTACTGAGATCAGTTCGCACGCTAGTTACCTCCTTACTTATTTCTAATCGTGTGCAAGCGAATTTTCTTTCTATGTTATACTGAATTTCCTTAATGTGTCCCTTACTGGACTTATTCCACTCATTTTTCCACACCACTAAGTTAGCTTTCAACATCTCACCAATATCGAACTCTATATCATCTTTTAAAATTGTATTGTGGTCAATGACTTGGGGGAGCAAAGAGTCCACATTATCTTTAAGTACATCCAATGCATTGCTAGTCTTTAAATTGCCATTGGTCAAATGTGACTGTAACGCACCTATATTTTCTTTGCATTATGTCTTGGACATCTCTAACTCTTTCCTTACCTCATTCTGAAAAGGTACATTGTTAGTTTCGATATGGTTAAGTATGGACTGTATGCCATTAACATTTGCATTAACTTTGCCAATATCCCCTCTAACATTATTCACATCTATAAACATGTTATTGACCTCCGTTTGCATTTTGGTAACGTCCGCTTGTGTATTATTCACATGGGTTTGCACGTTA
This sequence comes from Meconema thalassinum, assembly GCA_946902985.2. Lineage (NCBI taxonomy): Eukaryota > Metazoa > Arthropoda > Insecta > Orthoptera > Tettigoniidae > Meconema > Meconema thalassinum. The sequence continues at coordinate 196,336,483 of OX336394.1, forward strand.
TTTACAAGGATTTGGATATTACTCACGTCGTTTTGCACATTACTAACATCTGCTTGTACAGTATCAACCCTTGTTTGCACAGTATCAACTTTTGTTCTTATATCGCTTACATCTATTTGCACAGTATCAACCTTTGTCTGGATCTCCTTGGAACTGACCTGCAATCGCGGCACATTATCATTGACTGCAGTGGCACTAGTCTGCAATCCATCTAAGGAGGACTGTACTCCGTGTATTTCCTCCTTCACACTTTCTTAAACACTCTCCGTAACTCGACCTGTAATGTTTTCAGCAATGTTTTCTACTACTTTTACAACAACATCGATATCATCTTTTCTATCCCTCTTAATCTGTTCCAGGTCTTGCTTGGTTTCCTGAAATTTACGTTGAATACGCTGTATATTCACCTTCAGATTCTCAGTCATCTCCTGCTGTAAATTAGATTGTACACTTTTCAATTGCTCCATCAAATTCTCCTTCAAGTTACATTGTACACTCTTTAAATTCTCTTGCATACTACGCTGCAAATTCTTCTGCAACTCTTCCATCAGCTTCTGTACATCCTCCTTCGCCATCGTTGCCACTGCAATGATATAAATTCACAAACTGCTGTACGGATATGCCAAAAACAGAGCATGATGACAACAATTTGGAGCAACAATTTCAACCATGTAATTGGGAATCCTAATGTCTATCTAAAAACTTAACATTAACTTGCCAAGTACTCTCTTAAGATTAATAAACTTATAGTTTCGTTCCGCTCCATCGCGCATTAAATTAACTATACTACCATACTAACATTTAAATTTACCAACGTTAAAACAAGTTAACTTAACAATGAACATGGCTAGCAAGGGCCATGAGCCGGTCTGAAATTTAAAAAATAGATTCAGGTCGTAGGTTATTTTCACAGAATTCTAACCTATTTATACCTATCTCAGGTTTTCCATCAGATCTGATCATTTCGAGTGCAACACTACTAAAAACAACTCAAAATCACCTATATCTTCGCACTCAATTATCACCTCAATTGGGCTGGATATATTTCCTCACTGAAATATGCTCTACGAATCTCTACAAACCTCATTCGTAGCCCCTTAAGTTGGGCGACCATTTTCTTCTACTGTACCCGTAAAAATCGAGAAGTTACTTGCTGATCATCCAAAGCAAAGCTGGATTGTAGAATAATGAAAGTTTCCGGCAAGATGAACAATCAAAATCACGCCAACACGCTTTTCAGGACAATACAAAGTAGTCTACGATCGTGTTATGGATAGAACAAACTAGCTTTAATTTGGTTAAAGTGTGAAACTTATCTTTTGATCTCGGGGCTATGTAGGATAAATAAGGACATACTGTACTATCTAAATTAGCCTGTTCCATAACACGTCTCTGCTTTTAGCATAAAATAAGGCACTCGAAACAGAACGTAGAAAATTTAAATTTATTAATAAAAGCTAATTTAACAATAAATAACAAATAACACCCAAATATCCTTCCTCATTTACGCCAATGAAGCTCTCATGACTTCACACATACACACTAACATTCCCAGCTACAATATGTAAAGACTCTGCCATTTACAAAAGCATAAAATAATAAAACGATTTACTTGAAATCTATTGAGTCTTGCATTCCATATAAAACGTTTAACATTCTTTACACGTGCCTGCCTGCATAACTGGCTTTCCGTCTCGTAAAAGCTTTGACAAGGTCCACAGACCTGTTCATTCACAATACACACAGCTGCGAAACTCGTTCCATTAAATAATCTGACCTTGCTGTTCTAACGGCGCTTGCTTGTATCGCACCAGTCAACGTTCCCTGTCCGTTTTAACACATGAAATACGTAAACTGGACTCAGTGGAAACACATCGTATTCTCAAACAATTACATTATACAAAACTCTCTATATAATAGCCATTTCTCTTCCAAACACATTCATACTACACAATAAACTTCCTATCACTTACATCATTCGCGACTGATGAAGCCTTCATACACGCAATTTTCAGATCCTAAAATGATTAATAGACTTTGCTCTTTCCAATAGTGAAATAATTTTTAAGAAATCTTTAATAGTTTCGGAGATATAACGTAAAATATAAATAGGTGTCAGCTGATCTGAAGCACTGTCATGCCCACGTCTCTGCGCCACCGTGGATTGTATTACTTCCCTTCTATTGAAGACTGGTGCTTCTAAATCTCTCACAGGCATGCTCCGTAGTACATTTCTCTTTGTATCTCAGGAACAGGAAGTCACGTGATGCTTTTTTTTTACCAATATAACTTAGTATCCGCGGTAACGGAGCGCATGTTAACCTGTGAGAAAGAAAAAAATTGTTCACCTGTGTTTCAGAAATTTTTTTGCAAGTGGCTGTGTTCATAACTTCGAAATGAGTAAACGGAAAGCAGTATATAGGCCTAAGAAAGTGAATTTCCGTGGAAATAGGCATACAACTGCAAGTGCTATCATTCATGATTCACCTAACCTAAAAAGTGCCTCAGCCAAGAAGCTTCCCAAAGACTGTGGCAATAGCAGTAGTGGTTTTGATGAGGTAAATATTATTTTCAACGTAAATATTATGTTCGAACAGTTGGAAAAGTGCCTTCGGTGTGTATGTGGGGGAAATGTGTAACTCAGTATACATACAATAGTAGGTTTTGGTTGTAATGTAACAATAGTGTGCCAGAAATGTGGTGTAATTGGTTCCTTTGACAGCTGCCATAAATTAGGAACAAACAACCATGTTTACTCCATAAACAGGCGTGTAATATATGCTATGAGGTGTTTAGGGCAAGGTTTAGCAGGATTAGGTATGTTTTGTGGCCTAATAAATTTACCACCACCAGTAAAGAAGTCCACTTACTCGCTGGTGTACCAGCGGATTCTGTCTGCCACCAACCAAGTAGCTAAAGAATCTCTAAGTAAGGCTGCTGAAGGGGAAGCAAGTCTTACAGGCAGTAGGGATGTATCTGTAAGCTGTGATGGCACATGGTTAACGAGGGGTCACAGTTCACTATATGGTGTGTGCACTGTTATAGGTGCAAAAACTGGAAAAATGATAGATATAGAGGTTCTGTCATCATCTTGCAACGGATGTGATCAGTGGAAAGGCAAGACTGGCACCCTAGCTTATCAAGAGTGGTGGAAGGTACATGAAGAGGTCTGTGACATCAACCACAAAGGAAGTGCAGGCAGCATGGAGGTGGAGGGAATGAAAATGATTTTCAGCCGAAGTGTAGCCAGTCACAATTTACGGTATGTCAATTATATTGGGGATGGAGATACCAAGAGCTACAAGTCTGTTTCTGATGACCAGCCATATGGGACAGATATTAATATAGTGAAAAAGGAATGTGTTGGCCATGTCCAGAAAAGGATGGGGTCTCAGTTGAGAAAAGTGAAGGAGAATATGAGAGGGAAAAAGTTAAGCGATGGAAAGCCACTCGGTGGCGAAAACAGACTGACTGAAGCTGTGATAAATACCCTCACCGTCTATTATGGGAATGCCATTAGAGCTAATAGCTTATCTGTAGATAATATGAGAACAGCCATATGGTACCACAAGGCTTCCACAGATGATCACCCGCAGCATTAATTTTGTCCAAAAGGTCTAGACTCTTGGTGTCTTTATCAGCAGACTGTGGTACAAGGCAATGCAGACAAGTGTAAGCACAAAAATAATCTAGCCCCTGCAATTATGGAGACAATCAAACCTGTTTTCAAGAATCTTGTGAAAACCGAACTGTTGATAAGATGTGTTGGTGGCCACACACAAAATAATAATGAGTCATTGAACTCTAAAATCTGGAAGATATGCCCTAAAACAATGTTTTCTGGAAGAAGAACTGTTCAGATTGGTGTTAATGATGTTACAATGACTTTTAATGATAGAATGAGGGCTAGAATTAAAATGTTGCAGCAGTTAGGGCTTGTGGTGGGAACATGCTGCTCCCAGTTCCTGCAAGATGAAGATGAGAAACGCATACTTTCGGCAAATAAGAGGGTTCTGGAGACTACAAAAGAAGCAAGGAAATGCAAAAAGAGACTGAGGTTGGAAGAGGAGGTCAAACTGATCCAGAGAGAGGGCCCTGTGTATGAAGCAGGGAAGTTTTAATGGACATACAACCCTTTGGTATGTTTATCATGCATTTTCTCAACATTTATTTTTTACACAGCGTTTTCACCATAACTCTCTTATTTTTTAAGCTACTGCAATATTATTTTGCATGAGTGTGAAGTTTAATCATGCCAACAACATGTACTAGGATCTTTCACATAACATGTTCAATTACATTTTTAAAAAATCTAAATAAATATTCAAATTTTTCCTCAACTTTTTTAAATAATCGAAAATAAATATTGTTCCTTATGCGATGTCTAAGATTCTAGCGTATGTTGTATCCTTGGGTCTTACAAGCAACGCAAGAAAAAAAATATTCAAATAATTACATAATTGTGGTAGTTATTGTGTAAACGCTGCGTGATTGCAAAAATTACGCAAGGAAGTTTTACAGTGTTGGTTTATTCTTTGGAATACACGTTAAGATAGAGAAAGCTTTTGCTTCTCTTTGCTTTAGTTCATCCCTTCCTTTTTTCGCAAACACCAACAGTGATCTCCTGATTTCTCTCTGTTGGTATATGTCTCTCATACTACCAGTAAGTCTGTTCTTGATATATATCTCCTTTGACCTACCTAGCGTCATCTAACAGCGAATCTCTGAAGTTCCTCAATTCTTCCCTGTACAAGAGGACTTCCTTATCAATTTAGCCACCAGATCTCGTCGCTATCGCCAGCTATCATCTCCGTGATCAAGAGAACTTCCTCTACTTTTTCACCCTCCAGGCTGCGCTAGTTACTCCTACTATCAACTCTTTGAAGACCATTTCATCAAGAAGATTTTTATAACCTTAAAGTTGGCTATTCTTATATGTATTCCTTTTGTCTCCTACCCCCACTCTTTTTCCCTTCCCTGGTCCCTCCGCGCTCCGTTGAGCGTGTCTCACTTGTACGTCGGAAGTCAACCCAGCCAGTTAGAGCTTAACTAAAGCTCGCCTCCTCAACTCTAGAGGCAAACTTTTAAATTCGACACCATGTTCGAATTTTAGAACCAACCGTCAACAACAACATCACCTTCTTCATGAAGCAAAGATAAGTACCGACTTCATGTTTTAACCTCATTCACATCGCTTTTAAAAGACTCAATGCTTTTATTTGGATTTTATAGACAGTGAAATTTGCTCTGTGAAAATAACTGCTTTCTAGAGATCTTCTTGATCAAACTTAAACTATCAAGTCTAACTTTCAATATGAAAGATTTTCTGAGATGTTATCTCACATCGAGGGATATTTCCAAAATACCCACTCTCTATATAATCTAACTTTCCGTCAAGGGATACTCTACCCAATTTAAACAAGTCATCAAGTCATCATTGCTCTGGAACCTTCCAGAACCTGCACTCTATCTACCAGTTATACTGTCATGTACTTTCCACTCACATATGGGAATACTTTTTCAAACTAAAGAATCTTCCTTATGAACTGCTAATCAATATCTAATTTTTCTTCCTCCGTTGGGATTTTTCTGGTGCATTCAACTATAACCTACAAGTTTCTCAAGAAATAGACTCTCGCTAATCTAGTGTAACTAGTTATTTTCCACCATTGGAATAACTTTCTTTGCTATCAACGTTTTGCGCTACTACAGTGAACTCTTCAACTATATCAACAGACTATAGTGAAAACAGTGCCTGTTCAACTTTTCATCCGCGTCGCGTTCGTCCGAGTACAATAAATACGGCCTTGAACACTTTTCCACAATCCCATTTGATCTTTCCCAAACCCTTCACTAACAAACCAAAATAATAAAATTGTTACTTTAGGTCTTTTTTCAATGAGTTGTCACTCTTCATAAGTGCCCTCCCTTATTTGCTCCATGTATAACGTATTAATGTCTGTAAAACTTCGTGTCTAGTACACGCTTTAAATTATATTGTTTCTCCCTTCTAATGAGGGAATCCAATTCTTTCTACTCAAAAGTGAGTTATCTCTAGGTTTCACGAAAGGGAAACTTGCCCCATTTTTCTCGTGATCCCTACTTAAACATAGGAGTTCTAGAAACTTCCTTTCAATTGTTCTCTTCAGGTTTCACAATAAGTGACCTGCCCTATTTGCATAATCTCCTATGTATAATCATTAAATGTAGTTCAGTATTAATACAAGAAGTTATAGAAAATTCTATTTCATTTCTTCCTGTTTTTTGTTGTTGCTTTCGAAGTTGTTATTATTTCTAAGATACTTATCTAGAAATCCTTAAAGTACACACCTTGTACTTGATTTATTGTTTAACTTTAATTACGTCAGTTATCTTTAAATTTTTCATTTATTCATCTTAGCCATTTCAAAATCTTACGAAGATTTTAAAGCATATAAAAGGTTTAAAACCAAAAGAATTATCATTTGACTGGCGCAAGCTTTAGATGTTTTCGGAGGTCTGCGACCCCAATTGTTCATAGAAAATCAAAATTATATATTTGTTACAAAAACTACTTCCTTTTACATTGTTAAATAAATTAAAGATTTGTTTTTTTGCTTTATCATTTCTCTAACATAACGGTTAGGCAAGATCCTGTCTTCCTTGATTCTTCCTGAAAATGAAAATCCACAACCTGCTTCCAGTCTCCGACCGGGTCAGGAATGGAATGAATGAATCCCCCAACTAGCGGCGAGGATATGAACTGTGCCGGCTGCCGAGACCTGACGCACTCCTCTGGGGCAATGATTAAATGAATGACAGGTGAAATGAAATGATAGTGGAGAGTGTTGCTGGAATGAAATGTTGACAGGGAAAACCGGAGTACCCGGAGAAAAACCTGTCTGCCTCCGTTTTGTCCAGCACAGATCTCACATGGAGTGACCGGGATTTGAACCACGGACTCAGCGGTGAGAGGCCGGCGTGCTGCCGCCTAAGCCACGGAGGCTCCTTGATTCTTCCTATTTAATAAAAATAAATCTATTGATAGGGTTTTCACCACTTGTTGCATTTGAGCAAGAACTCTTAGTTGGTAACTTAGTAAAGTCTCTCTTAGCTTTAATAGCTAATTCTAACTGGCCAGTAAGACAAGCATAGCTCGCTACGCCAGCTTCCTGCTTGTGGAGATTCTCTCTAACACTTATGGTTGGTTTTTCTAAATATAAGTGTTTCTCATTGTCTAAACTTTTAGTCGGCGCCTTGCTGGGTAAAAGCTTAGCCATTTCTAAATGCAACTATTGGTACACTTACCAAAATTATTCCCAAAGGTATAATTGCTTTATCCCTATCCTTCTTGGAAGCATTTGGTCGCTCTTTAGAAATTCTACAAGTTCAAGAACTAAAATATCAAAGCTGATTCAAATTATTTGCACTCTTCAAATTACCTGTTTAGAAACAAACTCCTTTGAACAGATACACAATAAATCTGTTACTCTTTGTCTTGCCAGACCACCACCCTTCCCCATAGTAGGCATATGTATGCTTGAGAGGGAATACGCTACAGCAACTTTCTTGCAAACAGCCCAAGTTCCAGCTGCGTTTCCCGTTAGCTTTGCCCAGGTCCCTACCCACTTTAGGTATCGGAGAGCGGATTTGCAGTGGCAGCTGCCTTTGAGTATACTTAAAGTTAAAATTATAACTTCTGTTGGACTCTCGTCCTATTTCTCCATCCTTTTTCTCCAGTCCGAAACCCACTTCTTTTTGTTTATCATCTTCCCTTGGGGGTTAGGTTATTCCCAAGCTAATAATCTACCCAAAATTTGGTGCCGAAACCCGGTAGAGTCCATTTATGACATTTTCTATTTGTCAAGGGTTATTTGACAATATTTTGCAAATCATTTATATCTTCTTTGGATTTTTCAGCTATAACTTCACCGTGCAAAGCCTGTGAAGTGGAAAGAGGCCGCTCCTGTCTCTTTTGGTGTGTCCCTTTCTTTCAACTTATTTGCTGCTGCCAACCTGACAGCATTTCCAAGGTTCCACAGTTTCGTAAGTTATACTTTAATTTACCTATTTTGTCATGGCTCCTACAGAAAAGGATAAGGATGAAAAACTTACTTCTAAACGAGCATCCTATAAAGGGCAAATTACCCGATTCAGAAAATACATCCCTCAGAAGCTCAATTAGATTTGTTAAAACATCGTGTAAAGGATTTTGAACGTTCATATGAAAATTATTGTAACATCCAAACTGAAATTGAAACTTGTATGCTCAATCAAACTGAAAATCGAGTCGAAGTAGAAAATCAATATTACGAAGGTATAGGTTCTGCTTTTAAAATAATACGCCAACTCGAAGAAGAACAGAAAAAAGATGGTTCTATTCTTGGTTCCCTTCACGAACAACAAACCTCTTCTCGCGATGGTACTCACAAGCCCAAACCAATTCTACCTAAAATTGATTTAACCCACTTCTCTGGAGACGAATCTACTTGGGATTCTTTTTATGAACTATTTTGTTCTCTTGTTCATGACAATGCAGACATTCAAGTCATCTACAAGTTTCATTATTTGAGATCTATCCTCCGAGGTCAAGCTCTGCAGTTAGTTGAAGCACTCCCATTAAGTGCCGAAAACTACCCCATTGCCTTTAACTTGTTGAAAGAAAGATACGGTAATTCACGGTTACGTATTCAACGCCATATGAAGGCTCTATTTAACTTACCTGCGTCACAGCACAACGACGTCACTAGTTTGCGTACTCTCATTGATACAGCACAACTGCACGTTAAAGCTCTATCCCAATTAGATCAACCCACTGATCACTGGGACACTTTCCTAATACATTTAGTGGTTTCTAAAGTCGATGTTGCTACCCTCAAAGCTTGGGAGATTGAACTTTCCAGAGAAGACGATTACTCTTACGAGCATTTAGTCACTTTCATAAATGCTAGATGACAACTCGTAACTGCTTTAGCTAATCAAAGTGAACCCTCATCCCCTAGTTCTAAATTTGAATCAATGTCTCTTAAAACTAAAAGCGAACGCTTAGCGTCTAGTACCCAAAAACCTGGGTCCAGCTCATCTAAACTCAAGTCAAACGCCACTGGTTACACAACTAGGTCTAGTGAACGCCGTATTGCTAGTTCTCTCGTTTTAAACACTCAAAGCGAACCCCGCAAGAGTTTAAATGAACCATTAAAGTGCATACTTTATAAGATTCCCACACCTTATATTTATGTAAATCTTTTAAATAACTGTCAGTCGACGACTGAAGAAAATTAGTTCCCAGAATAAACATTAATTCAACTGCCTAGCACCCACGCATTCTGCTTCAAATTGCAAGTCCACCAGACTTTGCTTCCATTGTGAAAAAGCTCATCACACTTTACTATATTGTCATGATCAAGCAAGGTCATCGACCGCATCTACTTCTCAGAAAAGTGACAATGCTAACAGTTCCAATGCTTCATCTTACATTCAAAATGCCAAGTCCATACGTAGTGCCCAAGTACTATTGTCCACTGTCCAAATCGAAGTTTTGGCAACTGGGTCCGTGCACGCGGTCTTCTTGATTCAGCGGCAACTCATGATTTTGTGTCTAATTCTTTGATTAGAAAACTAGGCCTACCTGTAAACCCCACTTCTATTAACGTATCGGGCATTAACAGCTCAAAATCGCAAGCTTTACAGTTTTCAAAGCTAAACCATAAGAGACATTTGTCACAGCAACAACTTTCTCAAAGTGAATTGTCTCATTCTCAATAGCATAGGAGAAGATACTCCAAGTCACTCTGTGGATATTTCAGGTTTAAACATTCCCTCGCATTTATGGCTAGCCGATCCTCTGTTCAATGTACAAAACCCCTTTGGCATACTCTTTAGTGCCAATGTTTTCTGGAATTGCCTTCGTAAACAGGTTCGCAAGTTATCCTCAAACGTGGTTGCCAGAGACACTAATTTTGGATGGATTGTCACCGGTCAACTTCCTCATTATTCTCCCCAACCCGTATCGCAATGTTATTTCGCTAATACTGACTTGGAACAGTTCTGGAGGCTCGAAAGCGTTGATTCTCCTAACGTGACCTCTTCAGAAAACGAATTCTGTGAGCAACTTTTTCTGAACACCACCACTCGTTCTTCTGATGGCCGGTTCATTGTTCAGATGCCAAGATTACACAATCCCCCTAAACTTATTAACTCTCAACCCAAAGCTCGAAAAGCTCTCTTTGCTATCGAGAGCAAATTCGAGAAAGAACCTCTCGTTAAACAGCAGTATACTGATTTCATCGATGAGTATGAAAGCTTAGATCATATGGAAGTTGTTAACAAATCTGATGACGAATTGCACCCCCCCCCCCCATTTGAAACGGTTTCCTTAAATCATCATCCCGTGTGGAAAAACCCTATTGTAAAGGATAAAATCCGAGTCGTTTTCAATGGTTCATCACCTGACGTTAATGGCAACAGTCTTAACGATACTCTTTACTCTGGTCCTGCTATTCAGTCAGATTTATGTGCTATACTCTTAAACTTTCGATTATTTCCCATAGCTGTTATAGCGGATATAAAACAGATGTACCGTCAAGTTTTAATTCAGCCTGAACAACGAGATCTCCAAAGAATATTGTGGCGCGACGAAATCAGCAAGCCTATTAAGGTATTTCGCTTAAAGACGGTTACTTATGGCCTACAACCTTCCGCTTTCCTTGCTATCCGATCCCTACACTTGTTAGCCTCTCAAGATGGTCATTTATTTTATTCTTTAGCTTCCGAAGCACTAACCTCATCATTCTATGTTGACGATTACTTGAGGAAGCTTCTTTCGTGTCTCTAGAACTTCAAGCATTGTTAAAGAATGGAGGATTCCCACTTCATAAGTGGAATTCCAACTCCCATGAGTTTCTCGACAGGTTTCCTATTTAAGATGTAGATCCCTCCTCCGTCGAAATTGGTGGAGACTCCGAATCCATAAAAATTCTTGGAGTTCATTGGTGCACTAGCACTGACACTCTCATCTATAAAGTTTCGCTTGCAGAAGAGCTCCCTAACACAAAAAGACAAATTCTCTCTGAAATTGCAAAAAAATTTGATCCGCTTCAATTCCTTGCCCCAGTTATTGTTATAGCCAAACTTTTCATGCAAGAGCTATGGTCACTCAAATGTGAATGGGACGACACTGTTCACCTTTCCTTTCTTAACAGATGGCTCTTTTTTCGCAGCAATTTGCTTGATCTTTCCCTTATTTAAATTCCCAGGAATTTAATTAACGCTCATCCTAATGCATCTTTTTTCCTTCATGTGTTTGCGGACAGTTCCGAAAAAGCTTACGGTTGCTGTGCATATTTGGTTTATCGCGGTTCATAAAATGGATCTTCAGTTTCCAACCTTGTTTGTGCCAAATCGAAGGTGGCTCCTCTTAAAACTATCACTTTGCCTAGGCTTGAATTGTGTGCTGCACTCATGGCCCAGAACTTGTTAAGAAATTACGGGAAGTCTTAAAAGTCGAATTCTCGCAAATATATCTCTGGAGCGATTCCATGATCACCCTTTCTAGGATCGCCAACAACCCCGCACATTGGCAAACTTTTGTTGCAAACAGGGTTTCCAAAATTCAAACTCTTTCTTCGGGATGTCAATGGAGGCAAGTGCCCAGCGCTGACAACCCTGCCGACATAATTTCTCGTGGATGTTTACCCTCTCAATAGGCAGCTTCTCAGGTGTACTGGCATGGTCCCTCGTGGTTAATCGGAGACTCTTCTTGTTGGCCTTCTAAGCCTCCAGCTACTAACTTCAACTTGCCTGACGCTAAAGTATCTAAATCTACTGCTTCGTGTCTTGTTTCCAACGTTTCTCATCCCTTGTTGTCCCGCTATTCTTCCTTTCACAAATTAATTCGAATTGTTGCCTATCTTCTTAGATGGAAATATCTTGTGTTTGACCAACCTCTTCTCCCCAAATCACACCTTACCAATCATGAATTGAATCTCGCTACCATTAAGGTTTTGCAACTAACACAGCAAGAAGCTTTTTCTTCTGAATTGTCTTTACTTTCTTCTAAAAATGATCTTCCCAGATCCAGTCGTCTTCGTGCCTTAGCCCCGTTCCTTGATGACAATAGGTTACTCAGGGTAGGTGGTAGGCTCTCGCAATCTTTGCTTTCTGAGGACAAAAAGTATCCTGTTATTTTGCCTTCTAAACATCACGTAACTTCTTTAATCATACGTGACTTTCATTATCATAATCCGCATGTTGGTACACGCACACTGCTTTGCCTCTTAAGGGAAAAGTACTGGATTATAAATGGAATTCATGAAGTTTCCTCTAAAATTCACAAATGCATTCCTTGCTTCAAAGCGAAACCTAAAGTCAATACTCAATTAATGAGCGATCTGCCCTCCTTTCGCTCTTCTCCTATACGTCCATTTGCTCTAACTGGTGTGGACTATATGGGTCCGTTCCAATATCAACGCAATTGCCCTGAAGCTAAACGCAAATTGTTTGGTAAGCTCTATGTTTCTCTCTTTGTTTGCATGGTTACTGGCGCGATCCATTTGGAACTAGTAACGAATGCCTCTACTTCTTACTTTTTATCAGCTTCGTTGCTAGGCGTGGTGTTCCTTCGGAGATGTTCTCTGATAACGCTTCCATTTTTCAAGGCACAGCTTCCTTGTGGAAGAAAGCTCTCACATCTTCTCCTGCCATGGAACAGATTTCTAATTCTTCCTACTCAAAGGGTTTCAAATGGCGTTTTATACCTCCCTACGCTCCTCATCACGGTGGTAGGTGGGAATCCTGCGTAAAGCTCACTAAACGTCATCTAAGAAAAGTTTTAGGTAATCGCATTCTGACTTATGAAGAATTTAATTCGCTGTCTGTTCAATTCTCGCCCTTTAACCCCGCTTTCCAATGACCCTGATGACCTGCTTCCACTCACACCTGGTCACTTCCTTATAGGCACTTCTCTTTCTGTCCCTCCTCCCCTTCCCAACTCTTACAGGGATTCTAATTTACCTATTGTTTGGCGTAAACTTGAAACCTTCCGTAATTCTTTCTGGAACAGGTGGAATTTGGAATACTTAACTTCCTTGCAACGGAGACAGAAGTGGTTTCTTTCCAATCCCGACATTAAAGTGGGGGACTTGGTCCTGGTTAGGAATGTTTCTCCTCCCTTGGTCTGGATCTCTGGTAGAGTGACCGAGTGTTATCCTGGAAGGGATGGGAGAGTTCGGGTAGCCAAGATCTTGACCACTAATGGGCATATTATAAGACCATTGTCTTTAATTGCTCCTTTACCTTTTAACTTTTAATTTCTTGTCTTTGTTCTCTGTTGGTGTTTCCCTCCCAGCTTGGTGTATTTTTTGGAATACACTGTAAGACAGAGTAAGCATTGGCTTCGCTTTGCTTTAGTTCATCCCTTCCTTTTTTCGCAAACACCAACAGTGATCTCCTGATTTCTCTTTGTTGGTATATGTCTCTCACACTACCTGTAAGTCTGTTCTAGATATATATCTTCCATGACCCACCTAGCGTCATCTAGCGGCGAATCTCTGAAGTTCCTCAATTCTTCCCTGTACAAGAGGACTTCCTTACCAATCTAGACACCAGATCTCGTCGCTATTGCCAGCTATCATCTCCGTGATCAAGAGAACTTCGTCTACTTTTTCACCCTCCAGGCTGCGCTAGTGACTCCTACTATCAACTCTTTGAAGACCATTTCATCAAGAAGATTTTTATAACTTTAAAGTTGGCTATTCTTGTATGTATTCCTTTTGTCTCCTACCCCCACTCTTTTTCCTTCCCTGGTCCCTCCGCGCTCCGTTGAGCGTGTCTCACTTGTACGTCGGAAGTCAACCCAGCTAGTTAGAACTTAACTAAAGCTCGCCTCCTCAACTCTAGAGGCAAACTTTTAAATTCGACGCCATGTTCGAATTTTAGAACCAACCGTCTACAGCAACATCGCCTTCTTCATGAAGCAAAAATAAGTACCGACTTCATGTTTTAACCTCATTCTCATCGCTTTTAAAAGGCTCAATGCTTTTATTTGGATTTTATAGACAGTGAAATTTGCTATGTGAAAATAACTGCTTTCTAGAGATCTTCTTGATCAAACTTAAACTATCAAGTCTAACTTTCAATATGAAAGATTTTCTGAGATGTTATCTCACATCGAGGGATATTTCCAAAATACCCACTGTCTATATAATCTAGCTTTCCGCCGAGGGATTCTCTACCCAATTTAAACAAGTCATCATTGCTCTGGAACCTTCCAGGACCTGCACTCTATCTACCAGTTATACTGTCATGTACTTTCCACTCACATATGGGAATACTTTTTCAAACTAAGGAATCTTCCTTAGAACTGCTAATCAATATCTAATTTTTCTTCCTCCGTTGGGATTTTTCTGGTGCATTCAACTATAACCTACAAGTTTCTCAAGCAATAGACTCTCGCTAATCTAGTGTAACTAGTTATTTTCCACCATTGCAATAACTTTCATTGCTATCAACGTTTTGCGCTACTACAGTGAATTCTTCAACTATATCAACAGACTATAGTGAAAACAGCTTGCCACGGTGGGTGAGTGGTTATAGTGTCGGACTACCAACCCCAAGATTGCAGGTTCGCCCCTGACCGTGGTAAGTGATTTTTGAAAGGCGACAAAAATCACGACACCCATGTCATTCGTTGTTGGCATGTTAAAGAACCCATTTGAATTCAGTAGGCCGTGTTCAATGGCAAAATTAATGTCGGGATTTTCCGCCAACACAAAGTTCCTCCATTCTCTACTTGACAGCGCTGTAGTGTCAAGGAATTTAGATATCTAACCTCCTTGACTTTCATAGCGTCGAAAAGAACGACGAATTTCGACATGCAAGCTACCCTCTGGGTGTCAATTAACAAAGCTTGCACCAGGCATCCGAGGCCATACGATATTATATAGTAAAAACAGTGCCTGTTCAACTTTTCATCCGCGTTGCGCTCGTCCGAGTACAATAAATACGGCCATGAACACTTTTCCACAATCCCATTTGATCTTTCCCAAACCCTTTGCTAACAAACAAAAATAATAAAATTGTTACTTCAGGTCTTTTTTCAATGAGGTGTCACTCTACATAAGTGCCCTCCCTTATTTGCTCCATGTATAACGAATTAATGTCTGTAAAACTTCGTGTCTAGTACACGCCTTAAATTATATTGTTTCTCCCTTCTAATGAGGGAATCCAATTCTTTCTACTCAAAAGTGAGTTATCTCTAGGTTTCACGAAAGGGAAACTTGCCCCATTTTTCTCGTGATCCCTACTTAAATATAGGAGTTCTAGAAACTTCCTTTCAATTGTTCTCTTCAGGTTTCACAATAAGTGACCTGCCCTATTTGCATAATCTCCTATGTATAATCATTAAACGTAGTTCAGTATTAATACAAGAAGTTATAGAAACTTCTATTTCATTTCTTCCTGTTTTTGTTGTTGTTGCTTTCTAAGTTGTTAATATTTCTAAGATACTTATCTAGAAATCCTTAAAGTACACACCTTGTACTTGATTTATTGTTTAACTTTAATTACGTCAGTTATCTTTAAATTTTTCATTTGTTCATCTTAGCCATTTCAAAATCTTACGAAGATTTTAAAGCATATAAAAGGTTTAAAACCAAAAGAATTATCATTTGAATGGCGCAAGCTTTAGATGTTTTCGGAGGTCTGCGACCCCAATTGTTTATAAAAATCAAAATTATATATTTGTCACAAAAACTACTTCCTTTTACATTGTTAAATAAATTAAAGATTTGTTTTTTTGCTTTATCATTTCTCTAACATAACGGTTAGGCAAGATCCTGTCTTCCTTGATTCTTCGAGAAAATGAAAATCCACAACCTGCTTCCAGTCTCCGACCGGGTCAGGAATGGAATGAATGAAGCCCCCAACTAGCGGCGAGGATATGAACTGTGCCGGCTGCCGAGACCTGACGCACTCCTCTGGGGCAATGATTAAATGAATGACAGGTGAAATGAAATGATAGTGGAGAGTGTTGCTGGAATGAAATGTTGACAGGGAAAACCGGAGTACCCGGAGAAAAACCTGTCTGCCTCCGTTTTGTCCAGCACAGATCTCACATGGAGTGACCGGGATTTGAACCACGGACTCAGCGGTGAGAGGCCGGCGTGCTGCCGCCTAAGCCACGGAGGCTCCTTGATTCTTCCTATTTAATAAAAATAAATCTATTGATAGGGTTTTCACCACTTGTTGCATTTGAGCAAGAACTCTTAGTTGGTAACTTAGTAAAGTCTCTCTTAGCTTTAATAGCTAATTCTAACTGGCCAGTAAGACAAGCATAGCTCGCTACGCCAGCTTCCTGCTTGTGGAGATTCTCTCTAACACTTATGGTTGGTTTTTCTAAATATAAGTGTTTCTCATTGTCTAAACTTTTAGTCGGCGCCTTGCTGGGTAAAAGCTTAGCCATTTCTAAATGCAACTATTGGTACACTTACCAAAATTATTCCCAAAGGTATAATTGCTTTATCCCTATCCTTCTTGGAAGCATTTGGTCGCTCTTTAGAAATTCTACAAGTTCAAGAACTAAAATATCAAAGCTGATTCAAATTATTTGCACTCTTCAAATTACCTGTTTAGAAACAAACTCCTTTGAACAGATACACAATAAATCTGTTACTCTTTGTCTTGCCAGACCACCACCCTTCCCCATAGTAGGCATATGTATGCTTGAGAGGGAATACGCTACAGCAACTTTCTTGCAAACAGTCCAAGTTCCAGCTGCGCTTCCCGTTAGCTTTGCCCAGGTCCCTACCCACTTTAGGTATCGGAGAGCGGATTTGCAGTGGCAGCTGCCTTTGAGTATACTTAAAGTTAAAATTATAACTTCTGTTGGACTCTCGTCCTATTTCTCCATCCTTTTTCTCCAGTCCGAAATCCACTTCTTTTTCCTTATCATCTTCCCTTGGGGGTTAGGTTATTCCCAAGCTAATAATCTACCCAAGTGTACTGATGACCAAAGGATAACTTTTTTAAAATTTTATAATTTTTTAACAGTATATAAGTTATAAATACTAAACCTGTAAATTTTCATTTTTCTAAATCATAGGGCTTCAGAGAAATAAAATATTGAAAATTCATAAATTTACACTAGCGTAGATTAGTTGTATTAACTGCCAGTTGTAACACTTCAGTTGGCCAAAACAAATTTGACTAATGAGTGGACGGAATACAATGTATATAATATATAATAAGTAAATAACACTCCTGAAAAAAATACATGTATTAGTTATGAACATTTTTATAATCATAAAATTGCGACTAATGAAGCCTTCATACACGCCTCAATCATCGCTATCGCAAACACTCATTTCAAAAACATTTATCCTTAATAGCTATAGTCAATATTAAAAACATGCAGTAAATAATTATTATTAAAATAATAAAAACCCTTAATTAAATAATTATGAAAATGTATATACAATATCGACACACGTCAATCGTTCCAAAGTTTACTTTCTTAACGATATTACTCTGTCAATATGATTATTAACACTATCTCTGGTTTAAAGTTCTCTCTTCTATATTTTCAAATAATTAAACTGCTATACCATCAAAGTCTCACGTCCGTAGGTTCTACCCTTAAAGTGCCCTACACGTGATCCCCGGGTGGTGCTAAGTAAGCAACAACAACAGGCTCTCAGACTATCTTATAGATCTCCTGACAAAATTGAATATGCATACATCACAGTTTACTGTACCAAACAGTTCTTCTCAGAACTCCTTGACACGAAATCTTGGACAAGGTGTTAAAATATGCCAATTAAATATTGAAGGTATCAGTCGATCCAAATGTGACTACCTATCTCGGATTCTCCGTGAGAATAATGTACATCTGGCTCTTATTCAGGAAACCCACACTAGCAATGAGGATGAACTCAGAAAAAGAGGCAAGATCTGTGGGTACACAATGGTTGGTGCAACTTATCACAGCGCATATGGAGTGGTAACATATGTTCGTAAAAATCTGGAAGATATCCATCTTATTTCTGCTTGTTCTGACAACAACATTCATTCTGTTGTAGTAAAACTGCAAGATATTACAGTTGTAAATATCTACAAGCCATCTACAATTCCTTGGCCTGCTTCTGATCTCTCACCTGCGAACCATCCTGCAATTTATGCTGGTGATTTCAACAGTCACCATGAAAATTGGAAATACGCCAAGAATAATGACTGCGGTGTTGCTCTTTCTGACTGGGCTGATGAACTCAACCTACATCTTATCTTTGATGCAAAAGATCGAGGGACATTCAGATCTGCTGCTTGGAAGAATGAACATAACCCAGATCTATGTTTTGTCTCTAGTGACAACAAGGGCCAATTCCTACCTACAACAAGAAGAGTACTAGCTGACTTTCCACGAAGCCAACATAGACCAGTACTTATAGAAGTAGGGCTATCTATCCACTTAATTACATCATTTCCTCATCCTCGCTGGAACTTCCTGAAGGCAGATTGGGAGAAGTTCTCAACCGACTTAGATAAATGCATCAGGTTTATTCCGGCAGAAAGAGTGCTATCAAAGGTTTGTTGGCCTGGTGATTTCTGTGGCAAAGATATACGTTCCAAGAGGTTTCAGAAAAGAGTATGTTCCAGGATGGAATCAGCAGAGTGATACACTCTACAATGAATATCTAAGACATGGAGACCGTGAAGTAGCGGAGGAACTGTTACGAAGCTTAGATGCGGCATGCAGGGAAAAATGGTCCAAGACTGTTGAAGAGATGGATTTTCGTCCCTCCAGTAGAAAAGCTTGGAGCTTACTGCGGATACTTGGGGGGTAGCACACCAATAATAAAAGAGAAATCTAACATTACACCAGATGAGATTGCTAAGCACATTGTCTCAACTTCCAGAATCACTCAGGATGTAAATCACACAAGACTGGTGAAAAGAAAATTAAAACAACTCAAAGCCTCTTCGCCAACTCATTCTGCATACTCTGGACCCTTCACTCATGAAGAAATCAACATTGCCTTGAAGGTCATGAAAGCTAGAAAAGCACCAGGCTTTGATGGTATCCATCCAGAGTTCCTCATACATATGGGAAACAATGCAAAAAATGGCTCGCTCGTTTCTTCTCTGATATTCTCCGAACAGGAATACTCCCAAAGCAGTTCAAGAAATCCAAAATAATTGCCATCTTAAAACCTGGGAAACCAAAAGATTTGCCTCAGAGCTATCGACCTATAGCCCTACTTAGCTGCACCTATAAGCTTCTTGAAAGACTGATTTTGAACAGAATCAGCCCCAGTTTCACCCAACACTTCCCCATTGAGCAAGCTGGTTTCCAGAAAAACCGAAGTTGCTGTGATCAAGTCCTCGCTCTTACATCTCACATAGAAGCTGGTTTCCAACTTCACCAGAAAACAGCCGTTGCCTTCTTAGATTTAACTGCTGCGTATGATACAGTTTGGAGAGAAGGTCTACTGTATAAATTCCTAAAAGTGATTCCCTGTAAATCTATGGCCCAGCTTATTGACAATATGATTAACAACAGACATTTCCAGGTTGTCTTGGGATCAAAAATCAGCAAATGAAAGAAGCTAACTAATGGCCTCCCACAGGGTTCAGTACTGGCTCCTCTCCTCTTCAATCTGTACTTATCGGATCTACCAGAAACAAACTCAAAAAAGTTTTGTTATGCTGATGACATAGCATTGGCCACTAGACCCCAAAATATGGAAGATTTGGAAAATGTACTTGAAGATGATTTGGCTAAACTTGGAAGATATGTCCACAAATGGAGGCTCCAACCCAGTGCTACAAAAACTGAGGTATCTTGTTTCCACCTGAGCAACATATTGGCTAATACCCAACTCAATGTAAAATTTGAGGGGAAGATTTTGAAATATAACAAGTTCCTAAAGTACTTAGGAGTAATACTGGACCGAACACTCTCTTACAATCAACACCTCCAGAGCACAGCAGCTAAAATTAGAAGCCGCAACAATATATTGCTAAAGCTATGTGGAACATCTTGGGGAGCTTCTGCCATTACTACAAGATGCTCTGCCTTAGGTCTAGCCTTCTCTGTGGCTGAATACTGCGCCCCAGTTTGGCTCAATAGCCCACATGTCAAACTCATTGACACCCAGTTGAACAACACCATGAGATTAATCACTGGTTGTATAAGAACTACACCAGCATATTGGCTTCCAGCTCTCAGCAATATTTTTCCACCCCACCTTCGTAGAGAAGTTGCCTTGTTACGGGAGTAGTACAAGATCATGGATCACGCTACACTACCTATTCATGAAGACATCCCCTCTCTTCAAATGAACAGGCTCAAATCCAGGAAGCCACCCATTTGTCATGCCCAGAGGCTTGTAAGAAACCATTTTGATTCCAGCATGCAGTGGATTACTGAATGGACACTAAAAGCTTGTCCTGAGTCGAGCTCCTACCTGGACCCTACAAGAACATCCACTCCAGGTTCCGATCTGCCTAGGAGGGCTTGGGCAACTCTCAATAGGATTCGGACAAACCACGGAGTATGCAATGGAACTTTGTTCAAATGGGGAAAATTTTTGTCTCCTCAGTGTGATTGTGGTGCTCCTAATCAAACCATCCAACACATTACAACTGACTGTCCTCTGAGAGCATATGGAGGGGACTGGATCGACTTCCTGTTGGCGACACCTGACGTGGTCGAATGGATAGACTCATTAGACCTGAGACGGTAATAATAGTGTAAACAGTAAAAATAATGTACAGTAGATTTTAAAGTGATTTTCTTTGTAACTTCCTCTGAAATCTTGTATTGCCAAACGATAAATAAATAAATACCATCAAAGTCAAAATTAGGTTAGTTGTCATCTCCGGTTTGATATGACCGATCAACAAAGATGAGTTCATATTATTAGGATAGTTCCAGGTTTAATATAGTTTAATAATGGTTTAGTGGACATGGATTAAATAACTTTCCCAACATCGTTCCGACTATTCCGACTATATGTCGTAGATCTATTCACACTTAGGAGTTTGCAACAATTCTACTAATGCACAACAATGATTAAACTTCCTCTCACAATAGTACAATACCATAATACGGCAATATCCACGTATATCAACACAATATGTACTCGCAGATTCCACCATCATCTATATACGCCATGAATTCCTCGTATA
Source organism: Meconema thalassinum (assembly GCA_946902985.2). Classification (NCBI taxonomy): domain Eukaryota; kingdom Metazoa; phylum Arthropoda; class Insecta; order Orthoptera; family Tettigoniidae; genus Meconema; species Meconema thalassinum. Next base: position 196,357,645 of record OX336394.1, read on the forward strand.
TCCAATACACAACTTCAATAACATCACCTCAATTGTTCCCAACGATTGTTCAACAGTACTTACATTACTTCCATCTAGCATTTATTTTATCGTTGTTCCAATCAACTGCTTACATGTTATCAGCAATATCTGTTCTAATGACACCCTTATCGTTCTCAAAACGATTATAATGAAAGATATTAGAGGTTTACTAAACGTCGTTACTGTGTTATCAATGCCATGTCTCTATACATTTAATAAAAATATATATATTCGTTTCTCCACACTGATCATTACTTCAAAGTTACACGGCTGCAATATTACATTGACAATTAACGTAGTGTTACATTTGTGTATAAATAATAACTTGTGTTATTTCAGTGTCCAATAAATATCAATCACGACTGGATGAGATTCTATCTAACTTTCCCTAATGTTGGATGAATTATCTTTCAAGAAGATATGTCTCAAATAATTTTACATTTAATGAAGGGCAAAGCCCTCCTACAACTATATGGGTTAGTCAACGCCTGAATGTATCTTCATTCTATACGAAGAATGTTCATAAGTACTTGACTTCACGTCGTAATTATGACGAATATAACTTGCCAGATAGCAAGAAATATTGATTTTATGAATAATAAAAATAATAAACTAATTAAGGAACATCCTGTCCTTCCTCATCATCATCATCTTCTTCTTCTACAGTTTCCAGCCCCTGGTTAGGTCTGCTTGGAACATAAGCTTCTCCATCGTTTTCTATCCTCCCACCACCTTTCACTCCTCACTCTGTCCCACTCCTCTCCTCTTTTCTGCTCTCCTTCCTTCTCACCCACAATCCACCTATTTCTTGGCCTTCCTCTTGGTCTCTCGCCCTCCATTTCCATCTCATGCATCCTCCTTGGTTTCCTGCCCCCCCTGCATTCTCCTAACATGTCCGTACCAACTCATTCTTGACTTCTCTATGATCTCTTGTAAGGGATTCTCTTCCACTATCTCTCTCACTCTCTCAATTCTTGCTCTATCCCTTCTTGCTATGACTAATCTGTTTCTCTGAAATTTTATTTCGCAAGCCTGGATCCTGCTCACCTATCTCTTCTTCATAACCCACGTTTCTGATGCATAGGTGAGTATTGATACAATACCCGTTTGATCTTCTGGGGGGCGTCCCCACTCCAACCAGACCTCTCACACTCTGCAGGAATCCATTGGCTTGCCTTCCTCTCTCTCTTATCTCCTTGTCATTTCTACCATTTACTTCTATTACACTCCCTAAATACTTGAAACTATCCACCTTCTTTAGTACTTCTCCTCCTATCATTATATCTGTTGTTACTCTTCCCCTATTTCTTATTTTCACCATCGTTTCCCACTTCTTTGCATTCAATTTCAAACCACGCTGTTTTACTGTCTCAACCCATACATTCAACCTTTCTTGTACCTCTGCCTCTCCATTGTCCCATATCATTAGATCGTCTGCAAACATCATTGCTCTCATATGCTCTTCTCCTATTTGTGTTGCCACTTCTACCATTACCTCATCCATCACAGAGATGAAACGCAGTGGAGATAGTGCACTCCCTTGCTTCAACCCACTCTTCTGCTTTAACCAGTCTTACCTCTCTCCCCCAACTTTCACCCAGCTCACATTTCCTTGGTACATCTCCTTTATTCTAGCCATAGTTTGATTTTTAACTCCCTTTTTCTGTAGGGTTTCCCACATCTTTCCTCTATCCAAGCTATCGTAAGCCTTCTCTATGTCCAGAACGACCATTACCAAATCCTTTCCATTTTCATAATGTTTTTCTTGGAGCTGTCTTATGCTGAAAATCAGGTCCACTGTTGATCTTCCTGGCCTAAATCCATACTGTTACTCCCGCAACCCTTCTTCTACTACTCTCCGCACTCTCCTTTCCAAGATCTTCTCAAATATCTTCGCAGCAAGGCACATCAACGTGATTCCCCTATAGTTCTGAACTATTTTCCTGTTGCCTTTCTTAAAAATTGGCACAATTATTCCTTTCTTCCAGTCTTCAGGTGTTCTCCTTTCCTTCCATATAACTCCCATGACCCGATAAAGCCACTGCACTCCTACGATGCCAGCTGCTCTTACCATCTCGACACTTATTTCATCCACTCCTGGTGCTTTTCCTCCTTTCATGGCCCTTATTGCTTCTTCCATTTCCTTCCAAGTGAGGTCCTTTTCATCTTTCTCTATATAATTCCTCATTAATTTTCTCCATATTCCCATTTGGATTCAGTAACTCCTCAAAATACTCATTCCACATCTCCTTCAGTTCTTGCATGTCCTCAATTTCTTTTCTTTCTTTATTTATCATCCTAGCATTTTCTGCCTTCTTTGACTTGACCATTGTATACAGAACTTTCCTACTTCCCTCACTGTCTCTTTCCATCATTTTTGTCCACTCTTCCATCCATTTCCCCTTCTCCTCTGTTACCACTCTCTTCGTCACTCTTCTTTTCCATATATTCCTTTCTTACTTCCTCTGTTCTTTCTTGGAACCATATCCGGAAAGCTTTGTTCTTCATTGCAGCCTTCTCCTTCACCCGCTCATTCCACCAGGGTGTTTCCTTCCACCTTTTCTTATCAGTTATCACTAGTTCTTCCACACACTATTTATGTTTCTTCCACCATCGTTGTTTTTAACTTTTCCATTCCTCCTCGACAGACTTCGTTTCATCTGTTGGTATGCTGCTCTTCACTATTTCTTGAAATTTATCTCTATATTTCTCTTCCTTCAGCTTCCATACTCGTATCCTTTTTTCCTGTCTCTCTATCCCCTTTCTCTCTTTAACTCCTCTAATAGTCACTACTAAAAGCCGATGATCACGATCCAAGGCTTTTATGGTATTACCTTTGTTAGTTTTAATGTAAATCTTTATTTATCAAGTGAGAAATACAATACAAAATACAAATCATATTTTGAGATGCTTGTCACATGTCACGCGAGCACGCACAGACTTTGCACTGACTCGTCTTTTGTTCTCTTCTTTATTGTACATGTCTATTTCACCAGGTGGCGCTACTGTGCTATTTTTCTTTCAAATATTAACACTTCCTCCAAAGAAAAATCAAATACAAATAAAAAATAAACAAGATGAACTATTGAACACTTTTCAGCCTCTAAGATGTCATCTTCTGCACGCCAATCCTCTCACGCAGCATCTCGAATTTGACCCTCTCCAGAGGTTTAGTTAGAAGATCAGCTAATTGATTGGTCCCGTCGATGTGCTCCAGCTCAAGGTCTCCGTCCAAAAATCTTTCCATCACATAGAAATGACGTACCTCAATATGCTTGGATTTTCGATGGTACTCCGGATTTTTAGCCAATTTAACTGCACCAGCATTGTCGATGTAAAGCGTAGGAGGTTTGTCAGCAGTTCCCAGTAATTCAGAAAACAATCTTTTCAGCCAAATCATCTCCTTTGCTCCTTCACTTGCAGACACAATTTCAGCTTCAGTTGTCGATGTTGACACAGACTTCTGTAACTGACTTCTCCACGATACAGCTCCATGATTGTAGGTCGAAAGACACCCGTCGTTGAACGTCTCGCCCTCTTGTCACCGGCGTAGTCAGCATCACTGTAGACCTTCAAAACGTCCTCTTTCCTATAGACGATTCCATGGTTCACTGTGCTCTTTAAATATCGAAATATCCGTTTCACTTGACTCCAGTCTTGAACTGTAGGATTCTCCATGGCTCGAGCAGCTTTGTTGACCGCGAATGCGATATCTGGACGAGTAGCTGTAGTCAGGTACATCAAGGATCCAACCGCCTCACGATAAGGAACCCTGGCCGAAGCCTTTTCTCCGTCTTCACTTTCTTCGCGTCCAACTGGGGTAGACACTCCATTTGACTCGGCCATCCCAAAATTTTCTAGGATTTTCCTCGTGTAATCCTCTTGACTGATTGCAATTGATCCATCATGGTTTTCTTGTATCTTCATGCCCAGGAAATTGTTGAGAGATCCTCTGGTCGTGTGAAATTCCTGCTGAAGTTTTTCCATGAACTGCTCGATGTCTCCTTCGTTGCCAATTACCAGACCATCATCCACAAAGATTACAACAGCCAACCACTTTCCATTTTTGTTGCTGTAAAAGAGACGAGGATCAGCTTTGCTGTTTTTGAATCCAGCTTTCTCCATGAATTTCTTGAAACGCTTGTTCCAGCAGCGTGGAGCCTGTTTTAAACCATATAAGCTTCTCTTTAGATGACACACTCGGCCAGTACCGTCCTGATGACCTTCTGGCTGTTCTATGAACACATCTTCTTCAAGCTCGCCTTTCAAGAAGGCCGTCTTGACATCAAATTGACCAAGTTCCATCTCCTTTTCAACAGCTACTGCCAACAGAGCTCGAATGGTATCATACCGTGCAACAGGGCTGAATGTTTCTTCATAATCGATTCCATGCTGTTGCGCATAGCCTTTGGCTACCAATCGTGCCTTGAAGCGAACTTCTCCACTGTCCGTTGTCTTCTGTCGAAGAACCCACCGATTTTTCAGGACCCGTGCACCATTTGGATGCTCAACCAATTTCCAGGTATCATTTTCCTTTAAGGACTCCAATTCTTCATTAATTGCTTTCAGCCACTGATTTTTATCACTAGACTGCAGCGCTTCAGAGTATGATTCAGGATTCTTTTCAACGATAGATGGTCCAGCCATGTACATGTAATTTCCACTGATCATCCACGATGGCTTCTTAATTTCACGTTTGCTTTTCCTTCCTTCTTCAGTCTCTCCTTCTTCCTCATCTTCGCTTCCTCCAGAACTGGATGCCGAAGCAAAATCTTCAATTTCGCTTAAGTTCTCATCTGACTCGGACCTCCTCTGTAGGCCTACATCAGACGATGAATTACACTGATTCCTCTCCACACGTTCTTCAAGCGTGACTTCAACTTTTCCGGCGTTGGCGCGCAGATTGCAGACAACTTCAGGTTTGAATTTCACATCATGGCTTAGAATAACCTTTCCCTGAGTTGGAATCCAGACTCTAAATCCATCCCTGTCGTTCACGTACCCAACCAGATGTCCAAAAACAGCTTTGTCGTCGAACTTTGAGCGAAAATTCTTGTCGTTATGCACGTAGCATTCTGTTCCGAAGATCTTCAGATGACTGAGACTTCCCACTGGTCGTCCATACCACAATTCATAGGGAGATTTGTTTTCAATGGATGACTTCCCAGTGCGATTCAGGAGGTACACAGCAGTGTTGCAGGCTTCAGCCCAAAGTTGTTCCGTTACCTTGCTGGGATTCAGCATAGACTTTGCGCACTCCACAATTGTCCGATTTTCACGTCCCGCAACTCCGTTTTGTTGTGCTGTGTACGGCGTAGTAATGCTGTGTTCTATGCCTCTGCTTTCGAGTAGTTCAGAAACCTTCTTGTTATCAAATTCTTTTCCTCCATCACACCTGAACAGCTTCACGACGTGTCCATTTGTTTTGGCTTCATTCAGGAACTGTTCCAGAACGGTGTACACTTCACTTTTGTGCTTTAAAAAGAAAACTCGTCGAAACGTGCTGAAATCATCCTTGAAACATACGTAGTAGCCTGCCTTTCCAAGAGATTCAGTAGACATTGGTCCATTCACATCGACGTGGATTTGTTCACCGGTGGCTGTTGGTCGATTCATTCGTGTCTTGAAGGACAGTCGATGCATTTTTCCCTGTGCACATCCATCGCAGAAATCCTCTTTACACATGTCTACATTGATGTTCATCTGCTTCAGTACATTCTTGACATGCGCTTTGTATTTATGACCAAATCTTTCATGGTGGATCTGGAGTTTGTCCGACGATGTAGCTAAATTCACTTGAATGGGTTGCGCCGGTTTCACGACGCGCATGTCAAGTACATACAGACCATGACTCACACGTCCAGCCATCATCGCCTTTCCAGTAACCTTGTCTTCAATTCTAACAGTTAGGTCGTCAAGTCTTGCACAAAAACCTTTCCTTGCAGCAGCTTTCACAGAAAACATTTGAGCCATTGCATCGGGAACATACAAAACTTCAGTCATCTCAGCACTCAACCAAGCGTTGTTCAGCCGCACTTGAATGTTTACAGCTCCTTTGCCGTGAGCTAGCATGCTCACACCTCGTTTTCCTAGCAAAATCTTCTCTGGAGCAGCAAACTTGACGTATGTTGTAAAATACTGTTTGTTCGCGGTGATGTGATTTGTGGCGCCACTGTCGCAGTACCACTCGTCGTCTTGAACAAAGTCGCCGTCTAACGCACTCATCGCATGTGTCAGAAACGAAGCATTGTTCTCCTTATTTTTGTTTCTAGTGTCACCCTTTTTCTTCTTCACTGGACATTCACTTGCCCAATGGCCCAATTCCTTACATTTGAAACATGGAAACTTTTGCTTTACTCGTTGAACATTTTTCTTCGACTTGTCATCAGCGCTGCCTTTGCCACTGCCATACTGGGAATGCTTCTTGGGAGCACTACGTACCACAAACGCAGTCGATTCCACGTTTCCTTGGTCACGCAGTTCAATCGTGCACAATTTTTCAATCAACAAGTTCACATTTGATTTTCCGTCGGAATCGTGTCCCACACGTGGATAAAATTCGACCGTTCAAAATCCTTTCAGATAACGTGTTTTCGTTGTGCTTTTGGAGTTCATCGTTCAGATCCTGATAAAGCTTCTGTAACTTTGCGACATGGGTGCTGATGTCCTCCTTGTCGTCACGTGTCACTCGGAAGAATGACTCGATCAACATGTTCAGTCGCTGCGTACTGCTTCGTTCGAACCGTGCGCTCAATTTTGTCCAAATTTCACTGGCATTGGTGCACGTCATCACGAGCTCGGCAACAGATTTTCCTAGCGCACCTGCTAGCAAACTGGCCGCTTTCGCGTCTTCTTTCAACCACTGCTTATATGCCGCTTTTTGTTGCGCAGTTGCATCTGCCGGCAACACAGGACATTTTTTCGAACCATCAACAATATTTTCCAGTTCATACGACCGCAAAACCATCAACACATGCCATTTCCACTTTGCCCAGTCTTCAGGTCCTTCAAGTTTATCCACTTGAACTTTGTAGTCACTGCCGGCTGCCATTTTGAGGTTATCCTTACTCACAAAAAAAAAATACAGCACATGTTCCACAAGCGCTCAGCTTCGGATCCACTCACGATATAATACCATTTACACGTGGCCTGGGCCCATAACGTGTTAATTTTAATGTAAATCTTTATTTATCAAGTGAGAAATACAATACAAAATACAAATCATCTTTTGAGATGCTTGTCACATGTCACGCGAACACGCACAGACTTTGCACTGACTCGTCTTTTGTTCTCTTCTTTATTGTACATGTCTATTTCACCAGGTGGTGCTACTGTGCTATTTTTCTTTCAAATATTAACAACCTTGATATCAGAGAGGGTTTTCCTTGTTTCCTGATCACATATCACATAGTCCACCGCTGACGTTTTCAACAGATCATGACTGTACCATGTTATCTTGTGGCTTTTCTTCTTCTTAAATCATGTATTTCCAACTGCTAGTCCATTCCTTTTACAAAAATCCAACACTTTTCTACCTTCCCCGTTCCGACTTCCACATCCCCATGCACCCATCACTTCCTGATAGCATTGCCTTTCCTTTCCAACATGTGCATTCAGATCTCCGATGATCATGACATTCTCTCCTGTGAGTTGTCTCTGCATTCCATCTTCAAATTTCTCCTTTTCTTCCGCAGAGCAACCGACTTGGTGGTGCATACACTTGTAGGATTTCCATATCTTTACCCTTCATTCTGACTCTTATCTGCATCATCCTGTCCCTTATTACTTGCACCTCCTCTTTCATCCCTTCTCTCACAACCACTGCCACTCCATTTCTCCCTTCTTCCTCATTTCCACTCCAGTACAGTTTATATCCATTTCTCAATTCCTTCTTCCCTTCACCCCTCCATCTGGTTTCAGACAGTCCTAAAATATCTAGTTTTCTCCTGCCCATCAAGTTCACTACATGCTCTACCTTCCCTGTCAACGTCTGTATATTTAACGTTCCAAACCATAGTCCTTGAGAGTATCCAGGTCATCTTCCATTTGATCCATCCTTTCCGAGGCTTGTTCCATATTTGTAAGCATATACATCATCCACTATTGGCTTGCTGGGCCTATCGTAGCTTCACCGAAGCCCCATCAGCATCACTTTTCAAGGTCCCTATAGAGTCTTCACAGCTGCCGTGGTGGTACCAGGGCCCTCGAAATCCCCACTGTACTTCACCCTTACAGGCAATCCCCTACTTTGCGACGTTGCCCATCTCCCAACGCAAGGAGGAGAGGTTGGACTTATGGGAGACTGGACTTACGGGAGACCCTGTCCTTCCTATGCATTTAAATTCATATTCATGTTTTTAATCTGTACAATAACTCCTTATTTCGTCGAAGTTTCTAACACAATCAGCTGATCATCTAAAACAGGCACGTCCAACCTTTTTTGGAAAAGGGCCACTGTCGTTAAGTTGAATTGGTTGGCGGGCCACATGATTCGATTTTTTCTACGTATTAAATGGGATCTAATTTCTAAGATAAGCCAATTAATTTAATAAATAGCTAATATATTGATATGTTATTTTTATTAAAATATTAATCATGTATGTTATATTTAAAATTAAGTTAAATACTGTATATATAAATGTTATATTAAAATAAAACGATCCTTACAGTAGTCGCATATGATGTGTAACATCTGAAATGTTATCCTACTATGAAATTGAGATGAAATATATGTGAAGTAATTTTTTTTCGGCTGTAATCCTCCAGTTTTTAATTTTTCTCATTCTTTTGTCGATAATTTCGCATATATTCTGCTCTGGATTTACCCATCTCTGCAAATCACAAAATTATGAAATAAAGGGGCGTCACCCCGAGTCCTACAACTCCTCATATGTCCCTAGCATTTTTGGTTCGCGAGATATTAAAAAGCCGATGACCTATAGTTTTGGGTCCTTTGGTTAAATAAAGGGCGCTATAAAAGCTGGGGGCATCACTCCGAGTCCTAGGACACCTCATACAAGTCCCTAGCATTATTGGTTCGCGAGATATTAAAAAGCCGATGATCTATTAGTTTTGGGTCGTTTGGTTAAATTAAGGGGGCTATAGGAAAACAGGGGGGTAACCCCGAGTCCTAGGACACCTCATACACATCCCTAGCATTATTGGTTCGCGAGATATTAAAAAGCCAATGACCTATTAGTTTTGGGTCCTTTGGTTGAATTAAGGGGGCTATAGGAAAAGAGTGGGCGTCAACTCACTTAAAATGAGTAGGCACCATCTCACAGCCATCTCTCCGCCACCGCGTGCGCTCATTGTTTCCTGTGTGTAGGCCGACAGTACGTCGGGGTACCAATTTCCGCCACCGCGCGCGCATTCATTGTCTCCTGTTACACATTTCCGTCCCTTTTCCAAAATCACTCCCACAAAAAAACAGCAACCGAGAGGAAACACTATGTTGGCCGACAGTACGTCGGGGTACCAATCTCCGCCACCGCACGCTCATTGTTTCCTGTATGTTGGCCGACAGTACGTCGTGGTACCAATTTCCGCCACCACGCGCACTCATTGTTTCCTCTGACACACTTCCGTCCCTTTTCCAAAATCACTCCCACAAAAAATATCCAGCAACCGAGAGGAAAGATGTTACACATCAATAATAGAATTAATATTTTACCTGTCAATGCGACGCTGCTTCTCTCGAACAAGGCATCCAATATCTGGTTTGATTGATCCTGGAGAACACTTGTTCGCATATGTATGTGCTATCGAAGGGTGATGCAAAAGGAAGTGCGTGTCTATTAATGCCCGGATATTTTTCTCTGCGAAAGTAGTCGCGATAGAATTGTAGTAAGGGGATATTGTTAAACTTATTATTTAGGTCTGACGCACATTGAAAATCAAGGCACTCCATTGCAGATCCTCGGGAACCCGTCTATGTTATGGAGAAAGGGGGAGAAAACATATTGAAACTTATAACATTCTCCTTGAAGTCTTAAAATCCAACGCGGAATTCGGTTCTTAATTCTGATATGATTTCTGCGTACTTTCGAGAATTTTGATTATTACATTTTTGTAGGGCTGGGAAATGCTCAAAGTAATATTTTATATGTAATTCCCTAAGTCACAATTTTGTTTCAATGGCCTTCACGTGATCAAACATAGTAGTGATCAATTGGTCCTTACCTTGGAGACGTGAATTAGGTTTGTTCAATTGTGTTGTTATATCAACCAGAAAGGCAAAATCACACGTCCATTCTGAGTCTTGAAATTCAACAAAAAACAACAATAACTAAATGTAAGTTTGCCCTTCTCCTCCATAAAGGTTTGTATTTCGGTTTTTATGTTAAACACTCGCTTCAACATTTTGCCACGGCTCAGAAATCTTATTTCAGTATAATAAACAATATCTTCAAATTCTCAATAGAAATTTTGTAAGAAATTTCGAAATTCTCTATGTCGCAAACCATAGTGAACGAATGAAATTCACTACTTTTACAATGACCTTGAAAACACTATCTAAATTTAGGGATTTAGCACAAAGGTTTTCTTAGTGTATTAAGCAGTGATATTGCATTACAGAAAGGCTTCCTAGTATAGCTGCCTCAGCTTGCAGTAATTTAACTAGCCCTTCTCGTTTTCCTGCAAATGCAGGAATGTTACACCAGATAGAATTGTGTATTTTGAAGCCAAGCCGGTTCAAAGTTTGTTACACCCCTCGTTAAATCATAGCCTTTAAGAGGCACAAGAGCAGCTAATTCTTCTGTAATATTGAAATAATAATCATCTGCCCTTACGAATTGCTAATTGAGCAGTATCGCATCACTGCTCTCAAGTGCCAGAGAATAGAAATGAAATTTGTGGCTCGGTATTTTAAGGTCGCTGATACGGCGAGCTACAGTCTGTCGCGACAAGCTTAGTTTTGAAAAACTGCACTTTTTTGTCAGGACATATAATATCAGCAACACTCTCAACGCATTCTTTAACAAACTCGCCTTCTGAAAATGGTTTAGATTTGTTTGCAATAATTTCTTATACTGCGTAACTAGCTTTTACCAGCGATCCAGTTTGAAGTGACACACTAAAAATGAATAACTGCTGTCCCGAAAGTTTCATTTTAAGTTCAGATACCTTGTCTTTACGAAATTGACCCTCAAATGTATCATATGAAAACGTATGTTTGGTGCCGTATTGTCTGTTTAAGTTATACTCCTTAAATACAAACTGTTTCACTGCAAATTAAACTTACTTCAGTAAGTAATTTACTTCAGTAAAAAGTACTTATTTGCCCACTTTATTTGAAATGATTTACCTTCGTCTGAAACATTTTTTTCTTGCCGTACACTTAGAAGCCATAATTATCACTTATAAAAACAGAATTAATTATATTCTTCAAACCCCTCACTTGCACTTACAATACAATGTGAGTGAACAACTGCAAACAGTAAACTAACTTGAAAGTTCTGCAATGTAACGACAATAAAATATCTGGCACACACTCGCCTTTGAAAGTAGTAACGTTACCGCGCGGTCAACAATGCACGGAGACGTCAAAGCGATGCGCGGTAAGAAGGATCATAAATATAACTCTGGACTGGGTATTTCTTAAAATGGATATATTTCTCCATGTTTTGAGTAAGATGAACTTCCACAAACACATGTGTTGTGAACGAAAAATATATTGCTTGCTCTTTTAATGATTATCGGTACACTGTCACCAAAAAAAATTATGTTGTGAGCAACATTTCCCCATATTTAATTCATGTATTTTCACTTCGATGTTTATCAAGTTTATTCTACAAGATCGTATAGGATGATGGTCATTAGTCATCAATACTTGAAAAATTAACGATTCAGTATCTGAACTGAAGTCAATTTGTTTGAGAATTTATTTTCCACTTGGAAAAAATTTATGAAGTTAGTATTCGACGATTTTCGATTTTTAATTCAAGATTTAGGACAGTTTGTCTTTGATATTTTTATTAAATTCATTTTTGAGTAAAATGAACTGCGCATTCTTACTGTATGAAGAACACTAGTTAAGATAAGAGATCTACGTGTGATATACTGTGAAATATCACCAATTACTTATGATCAGTCAGCGAACAAAAAATGTGACACTTATTCAAAATGAACGTAGTGCGCCCGAAATTTGAATGTTACATGATGAAAATGATGATATTTTTCGAGCCCCATGATAAAGTTTAACATTGAAATATAAATCCTGGAAATTGGCTCAAGCGAGCTCTGTTAGCGAACGCAGGCAAGGGGAGAAACCCAGTCATGTGATTTGAGACGCTCGAGAATATACTAGAACATTGAAAAGTGCCTAGCAACAAGACATTACCGCGAAATATACCCAATTTATTGTTATAAAATATATCATTGGTTATATGCACACGGCCAATGAGAGGAGGGTTTATGGAAGCAGATATGGATTTTTTCGAGTTAATGTGATTAACTATTCCATTTAAACCCAATGTAACAATTTTATTCAATTGAAATTATCAAGATAATTAAGAGAAGATATTAGTAATACTTTAGAAATCGCAAAAGGGAAGAAATTCACTGTAATAAGCATTTTACAAGTGCGCGCCATTAACTACGCGGGAGTAACAATGGCGTCGACAATAAGACGAGCTGGAGTGGGGACGACTAGAAGGAGCGTTCTTATTGTGGGAGACTTTGGAGAGTCAAGACGTGTTATCTCCGGGAGAGTTCATTCCCGCAGAATTCAGCCGAGTACGGTCAGACACCACTCGAAGGGACAGTGCCGATCACGGCCAGTATATAGAGGAAGCCTCGCTTATCAAACTAGGCGATATCAGTCTATAGCGAACAAGTGTTCGACTTTAGAGAAAAGAAATTGTATTCAGTATATACATTTAGACACATAGCAACAGCATATGAAGATTTAAAGTGATTAATTTGAGTAATTAGGCAGTTTTACGACGATTTTTACGGTATATGTCAGAGAAAGTTGCGTATCTCAGTAAGAAGAAACACTTTTAGTGCGGCGAGACTACAGCATACGCAAGTCCACGATGCGAAAATAAGTGAGTAACACAGTGCCATTACATGGACATTGAGACTTTGTATTATTTAAACATTATGATGGCTACAAATATTTATCAAGAGGAATTATGATATAACACATTGATGCTGAGTGAGATACTCATTTAAGACTTTTGTGCGATTGGGGTATGCCGATACAGAGTTGTGATTGACAACATGGAGCAACGTTAATTAACGACGGAAATATGTATAACATCTAGGATGTCTACAATGCCGAGATAACATTAAACATTATGTACATTTCCATCCAGGACATTTAATGTATTTTCATGTATATTTATTCTCGACAATGAGCAATTATAATCTTTCATGATCAAACAAATGGACATTAACATCTACGATAATGATTCAATGTACAACTTACACATGTTATTTGTAACGATGACACTATATCGGATTCATTGCTCGATAATGATGGGGAACATTCGAATGATGTCGGTAAATTAAGAGTCGTCAATGGGAAGACAGAAGATACCAGAGGCCAGGCCCGGTGATTGTTCGAGACTTGGAGTCCATGTTCGAGAGATGAGGTTCGATGCCCTGGGGAGACGAGCGTTTGCCGGGGAGGAAATCCTTCTATCCCCGAGGTCGCTGTTTTTTCCACTGGCGTGGAACGGATTTGGTTTCGACAATTCATACTTGGGAAGATGAAACACCTAGGTATTTTCGAATACCTGATATTAACTTCATGTGTCTACAAGATAAGGTAGAATTGTTTTACATCATTAAGTATTTTGAGTATTATGACAGCATTTGTGAGCAACATTTCCCCATATTTAATTCATTTATTTTCACTTCGATGTTTATCAAGTTTATTCTAAAAGATCGTATAGGATGATGGTCATTAGTCATCTATACATGAAAATTTTACAATTCAGTTTCTGAACTGAAGTCTTTTTGTTTGTGAATTTATTTTCCACTTGGAAAAATTTTATGAAGTTAGTATTCGACGATTTTCGATTGTTAATTCAAGATTTCAGACAGTTTGTCTTTGATATTTTTAGTAAATTCATTTTTGAGTAGAATGAATTGGGTATTCTTATAGTATGAAGAACGCTAGTTAGGAGAAGAGATCTAGGTGTGATATACTGTGAAATATCACCAATTACTATGAACAATTCGTCGATCTGGCAAGTTATATTCGTCATAATTACGACGTGAAGTCAAGTACTTATGAACATTCTTTGTATAGAATGAAGATACATTCAGGCGTTGACTAACCCATATAGTTGTAGGAAGGCTTTGCCCTTCATTAAATGTAAAATTATTTGAGACATATCTTCTTGAATGATAATTCATCTGACATTAGGGAAAGTTAGATAGAATCTCATACATTCATGATTGATATTTATTGGACACTGAAATAACACAAGTTTTTATTTATACACAAATGTAACACTACGTTAATTGTCAATGTAATATTGCAGCCGTGTAACTTTGAAGTAATGATCAGTGTGGAGAAATGAATATATATGTTTTTATTAAATGTATAGAGACATGGCATATAACAGAGTAACGACGTTTAGTAAACCTCTATGATCTTTCATTATAATCGTTTTGAGAAAGATAAGGGTGTCATTAGAACAGATATTGCTGTTAACATGTAAGCAGTTGATTGGAACAACGATAAAATAAATGCTAGAAGGAAGTAATGTAAGTACTATTGAACAATCGTTGGGAACAATTGAGGTGATGTTATTGAAGTGCATTGGATATACGAGGAATTCATGCCATATATATATGATTGTGGGATCTGCGAGTACATATTTTGTTGATATACGAGGGTTTTTACGTATTATGGTATTGTACTAGTGTGAGAGGAAGTTAAATCATTGTTGTGTATTAGTAGAGTTGTTGCAAACTCCTAAGTGTGAATAGATCTACGACATATAGTCGGAATAGGCGGAACGATGTTGGGAAAGTTATTTAATCCTTGTCCACTAAACCATTATTAAACTATATTAAACCTGGAACTATCCTAATAATATGAACTCATCTTTGTTGATCGGTCATATCAAACCGGAGATGTCAACTAACCAAATTTTGACTTTGATGGTATAGCAGTGTAATTATTTGAAAGTATAGAAGAGAGAACTTTAAACCAGAGATAGTGCTAATAATCATATCGACAGAGTAATATCGTTAAGAAAGTAAACTTTGGAAGGATTGACGTGTGTCGATATTGTATATACATGTTCATAATTATTAAATTAAGGGTATTTATTATTTTAATAATAATTATTTACTGCATGTTTTTAATATTGTCTATAGCTATTAAGGGTAAATGTTTTTGAAATGAGTGTTTGCGATAGCGATGATTGAGGCGTGCATGAAGGCTTCATCAGTCGCGAATGATGTAAGTGAATGATAGGAAGTGTATTGTGTAGTATGAATTTGTTTGGATGAGAAATGGCTATTATATAGAGAGTTTTGTATAATGTAATTGTTTGAGAATACGATGTGTTTCCACTTATTCCAGTTTACGTATTTCATATGTTAAAACGGACAGGGAACTTTGACAGGTGCGATACAAGCAAGCGCCGTTAGAACGGCAAGGTCAGATTATTTAATGGATCGACTTTCGCAGCTGTGTGTTTTGTGAATGAACAGGTCTGCGGACCTTGTCAAAGCTTTTACGAGACGGAAAGCCAGTTATGCAGACAGGCACGCGTAAAGAATGTTAAACGTTTTATATGGAATGCCAGACTCAATAGATTTCAAGTAAATCGTTTTATTATTTTATGCTTTTGTAAATGGCAGAGTCTTTACATATTGTAAATGGGAATGCTAGTTTGTATGTGTGAAGTCATGAGAGCTTCATTGGCGTAAATGAGGAAGGATATTTGGGTGTTATTTGTTATTCATTGTTAAATTAGCTTTTATTAATAAATTATATTTTCTACGTTCTGTTTCGAGTGCCTTATTTTATGCTAAAAGCAGAGACGTGTTATGGAACAGGCTAATTTAGATAGTACAGTATGTCCTTATTTATCCTACATAGCCCCGAGATCAAGGTAAGTTTCACACTTTAACCTAATTAAAGCTAGTTTGTTCTATCCATAACACGATCGTAGACTACTGTGTATAGTCCTGAAAAGCTTATTGGCGTGATTTTGATTGATCATCTTGCCGGAAACTTTCATTATTCTACAATCCAGCTTTGCTTTGGATGATCAGCAAGTAACTTCTCGATTTTTACGGGTACAGTAGAAGAAAATGGTCGCCCAACTTAAGGGGCTACGAATGAGGTTTGTAGAGATTCGTAGAGCATATTTCAGTGAGGAAATATAGCCAGCCCAATTGAGGTGATAATTGAGTGCGAAGATATGGGTGATTTTGAGTTGTTTTTAGTAGTATTGCACTCGAAATGATCAGATCTGATGGAAAACCTGAGATAGGTATACATAGTTTAGAATTCTGTGAAAATAACCTACGATCTGAATCTTTTTTTAAATTTCAGACCCGCTCATGGCCTTTGCTAGCCATGTTCATTGTAAAGTTAACTTGTTTTAACGTTGGTAAATTTAAATGTTAGTATGGTAGTATAGTTAATTTAAGGCGCGATGGAGCGGAACGAAACTATAAGTTTATTAATCTTAAGAGAGTACTTGGCAAGTTAATGTTAAGATTTTAGATAGACATTTGGATTCCCAATTACATGGTTGAAATTGTTGCTCCAAATTGTTGTCATCATGCTCTGTTTTTGGCATATCCGTACAGCAGTTTGTGAATTTATATCATTGCAATGGCAACGATGGCGAAGGAGGATGTACAGAAGCTGATGGAAGAGTTGCAGAAGAATTTGCAGCGTAGTATGCAAGAGAATTTAAAGAGTGTACAATGTAACTTGAAGGAGATTTTGACGGAGCAATTGAAAAGTGTACAATCTAATTTACAGCAGGAGATGACTGAGAATCTGAAGGTGAATATACAGCGTATTCAACGTAAATTTCAGGAAACCAAGCAAGACCTGGAACAGATTAAGAGGGATAGGAAAGATGATATCGATGTTGTTGTTGTAAAAGTAGGAGAAAACATTGTTGAAAACATTACAGGTCGAGTTACGGAGAGTGTTTAAGAAAGTGTGAAGGAGGAAATACAGGGAGTACAGTCCTACTTAGATGGATTGCAGACTAGTGCCACTGCAGTCAATGATAATGTGTCGCGATTGCAGGTCAGTTCCAAGGAGATCCAGACAAAGGTTGATACTGTGCAAATAGATGTAAGCGATATAAGAACAAAAGTTGATACTGTGCAAACAAAGGTTGATTCTGTACAAGCAGATGTAAGTAATGTGCAAACCGATGTGAGTAATATCCAAATCGAAGTAAATAACGTGCAAACCGATGTGAATAGTACACAAGCGGACGTTAACAAAATGCAAACGGAGGTCAATAACATGTTTATAGATGTGAATAATGTTAGAGGGGATATTGGCAAAGTTAATGCAAATGTTAATGGCATACAGTCCATACTTAACCATATCGAAACTAACAATGTACCTTTTCAGAATGAGGTAAGGAAAGAGTTAGAGATGTCCAAGACATAATGCAAAGAGAATATAGGTGCGTTACAGTCACATTTCACCAATGGCAATTTAAAGACTTGCAATGCATTGGATGAACTTAAAGATAATGTGGACTCTTTGCTTTCCCAAGTCATTGACCACAATACAATTTTAAAAGATGATATAGATGGTATTGGTGAGATGTTGAAAGCTAACGTAGTGGTGTGGAAAAATGAGTGGAATAAGTCCAGTAAGGAACACCTTAAGGAAATTCAGTATAACATAGAAAGGAAATTCGCTAGCACACGATTAGAAATAAGTACGGAGGTAACTAGCGTGCGAACTGATCTCAGTAAACGTATTAGTAATATATACCTGTTAGCTCTTTTATTTTATAGATGTAGGTAATTTATGACGTGTCCTATATCAAAAATGTATTATAGACATGTAATTGATCAAATGGATTTAATAAAATCTAATCTAATTGATCAGATTCAACAATCACAAGTAGACAATGAAAATCAATCAAGTCAGGAAAATAAAACATTAAGGGAATAGTTAGAGAGCGAAACGAAAGCGCTGCAAGATCAAATTAATAAGGTTGTCACTGACGTGAATGCTATCAATGAGGGAAAGTCTACCGAACTAGAGGAGTACATAACCAGGAAACTTCTGAGTTTAAATCTGGGAGATGCTGCTAGTATGGACACATATAAGGACGACTTGAAGAAAGAAGTAGGATAGCAGTTGAAAGATATTATTAGCGACTAGGAAGAGAAGGAAAAGAGGAAAATAGGTGAATGGGAAGTCATACTAGAAGGAATAGTTTCGATAATGAGGAAAGAGAAGCCAGACTGGAATTAAGGGTACTCAGACCTACAGAAAGACCCGAATACAGGAGTCAGGAGCCCGAAAGAGAAACTAGGGACCATAGAATTATTATTCCAAATACCCAACCGAGGAACGTAACTGTAAGCCACAAATTTGAGGATAAGCCTCGTCAGTTCAATAACCAGGACGCATTCACACCGATTGAGTTCATCAGAAATCTGAGTGATTACTTCATCGAAGCTCAGGTTCCGAGGGATAGGGAGATGAAGATAGTGAAACGCTATCTATCGTCAGCTCCGTTAGAGTGGTTCTGGGCTTTTTGGTATACATTCATAGACTTTGAGGAATTCGCTGAGTCCTTAATCAAGAGATTTTGGTCGATCGAAACGCAGAACAGCTTACGCGCAGAAGTAAACTCGAGAAAGTATTCGAGTACTCTGCCGACGAGCTATAGCCTACGGACTTCTTCACAAGTCAGTTAGCCCAACTGAGATTCCTTCAGCCTCCTTAATCATCAGGGGAATTAATTGAAGTGATATCGAGACAGCTTCCAGTCGAAGTTAGAAGACTGATTATCACGTCTCAAATTAAAGATTTGGCCAGCCTAGATGACCTTCTCAGGAAACTAGATAATACTAGTCCGATGCCGAATGTAATGTCCAGGAGTAATAGACAAGAACACAGGGACATTAACACAGTCTGCATAGACCAGACGCAGTAAACGGAAAGCCCTAAGGAGCGAGACAAGAATAGCATTGGTCCTGAAAGGAACAATTATTTCAGAGATAGGAGACCTGAACCGAGGTATCGTAGATTTCGTGGAGGAAGACCCTACCAGCAACAGCAAGGAAATAACAACGATAATAATCGTAGGGACGGTTATTATCATAACAAGTACAATTACCTGTACAACAAAAACAACAACAATAATAATTATAACCAGAACAACAGATATAACCAGGGGTATAACCGAAATAGGAACTATAGAGAGAACGTGTTCACAAAGGAACAATATGATGAAAGATATATAGAAGGGAAAGAATACTTAAAGAATTTAATGCAGGAAGGGGAAAATGGAAAAGGAGTGGAGAAAACCACGAGTGTAGATCCCAAGCCAAGTACAAGCCAGCTGGGAAATGACACTCAGGGACAAAAATAACTCTATTTTCAAAACAGAAGTAGGAGTGTAGGAAAATGCTATACCATTACACCAGATTACAATTAATGAGATATATGAAGTGACAGATGAAGATTTACTCTTTGAAAAAGAAGTACTTAAAGAGGAAAGACCATAAGAAACTGCATATTATAAGTATAAATGTCAATGGACAGACGGATCCATCCTGTCAGATGAGTGTTACCGGAGACTGTTAAAAGGTGACAGAATGACTGTTTTACCCGCATCCTCAGTCAAAGTGGGTGGTATTTTCCAAGCAAAGTCAGTAAAATGTAAGATCCAGGTATTGTTGAGCTTCGAAATTAATGGTCGCACTCATGAGCACATCTTTATTGTCGTGAACAAGATTAATTTTGACATCGTGCTAGGTATTGATTTAATTACCAAAGTTGCAGCAGTAATTGACATGAAGAACCGAATTATTAAATTGAGCGAAGGCTCTATTAACACAGAAGGGTTAGACGAAAAGGATTTTGAAAACAATCCAGATATGGATTATAGGGAAGAGATCATTGAGCATATCATTGAGGAAGCCGAGAAAGAAAGGGGATCATGGATTTGTGAAGCAGAGGGATTTGAAGAAATTAGAGAAGAATTTGAAGGGTTAATGATGAAATTTAAAGATATTTTCGACGATAAACCTGGGTTAATCAAGGACTACAAGTACAAGATTCGATTAACCAATGATACCCCTTACCAGAAGAGGATCTATCCCATCCCAGAAAACGAGGAAGTACGAGGGATCATCAAGAAGATGGAAGCCGATGGCATTATAAGGAAGCAGGCGTCATCCTACCTCAATCCGATTACTTTGGTGAAGAAGAATAATGGTCAATTACGTCTATGCCCGAAACAGACCGACCACCCGTTAAGGAAATTCAAGGGAAAGGCATGTTTTTCAGTCCTCACAGCGTCGTTCTATCAGTTTGAGCTTGAGGAGGAAAGTAAGCAGTATACAGGATTTTTATTTGACCAGAATTCGTGGGTATTTCAAAGGGTTCCCTTTGTTATCATAAACAGTGGACCAGCCCTAATTCGGGCCCTCGACAGCAACCTCTCTGATGAGGTTAAGAAGAACGTGCTCTGTTACATTGATGATTTAATTATCTCTTCCGAGCATGTACAGGAACATTTGGTGCACTTGCGCAAACTTTTTGTGAATTTAAGAGAGGCGAATATTAAAATAAACTTCGATAAATGTCACTTCTTTCAGGAGGAAATTCATTTCTTGGAACATACTAACGACCAGCATGGTTATCACCCGAACTTAGAGAAAGTAGAGGCAATTATGAGATTTCCAAAGCCTACTAAGGTCAGGCAAGTTCGTGAGTTCGTGGGTCCATGCCAGTTCATAAGTAGTCACTGCCCTAAATATAAAGAAATTGTGGCTCCACTCTACGGCTTGTTGAAAAAGAACAACCGTTGGAAATGGACGATTATTACCGAATACGCATTTGAGAAAGCAAAATAAATGTTGAAGAACAATGTAAAGTTAGAGTACCCGGATTTTGACCGAATATTCTACATTGAGTCCAATGCATCGCGTGTAGGCATAAGCCGAAGAGGGAAATAAGCACTACATTGCGTTTACCGGAAGGAAATTGAAAAGGCATGAATAAAATTATCCCACGACCGAGTTAGAGGCGTTAGCATTCGTAACGGCCCTACAAGCATGGAAAAAGATACTAATTGGTCACAGGGTAATAATAGTCACCGATCATAAGGCATTGCAATTCATGCTGCAGACAGATTTGTTGAGCGATAGGCCCTATTTACGTAGCAGTTCAATGCAACCATAGTCCACCAACCAGGTAAAGATAATCTGTTGGCTGACGCTTTGTCTAGAAACCCTGTCAGGAATTTGCAGATTAACCATGAGCAGCTTGAGCAAGAAGATCTTGAAACCGTGAGGAGATTGGAACGAATCGGAGTGTCGCAGAAGAGGCACGCTCCCATACGAAAGATGTACAGGTTTCTGAAAGGGAATATGGATGTTGCAGATGAGGATTATGGAAGAACCCAGAGACGTTCGCATCACAATACACTTAGCGGAGATCTGGTATGCAAATACGCAGACCCCGAGCACACTAAGATGCGCATAGTTGTGCCCCCTAATTTTATTTCAAAATTAGTGTGGTTGGCGCACCACTCTATAGGACATGGAGGTCTAGATAAGACTCTTAGCATCCTTAAAGAGAGGTTTATCTGGACTAACCTGAGGTCATACATAGCGGGAATTATAAGAACTTGTGATCGAAGGGAAGACCCAGAGCGATTATAACTTCAAAACTAAGGGAACTGGTGGCTTTTGATATCTTTGGCCCCTTCCCGAAGGGCTATCAAGGAAATAAGTATTTGTTAGTGACAGTGGATGTGTTCACTAAATTCGTCACCATGAACCCCATGCAGAAAGCGAATACGAGAAGCGTCGTCAGCAGGTTAGAGAATGCTGTTTTTCCTAAAGCGGGGAAACCGGAGTATCTATTGTCAGATCATGGTACTCAGTTTACCTCAGATGAATTTTAAGCGGACATGGAATGGTTAGGAATTCGACACCAATTTTCAAGTGTGACATATCCCGAGTCGAATTCTAGTGAAAGATATATGGCTGAATTTTCTATGTTCTGTCGTATATTCTGCCCAAACGATCGTCCTAGTTGGGTTAAGTATATGCCTATGATAGAAGACTGCTTTAACTCCACAGTTCAAGAAAGCCCGGTGGAAGTTCCGATGTTGCTAGACTTAGGGCGGAATCCAGAAAGACCGTGGAATAACACGTACAACTTCATTCCTAGAGATCCTGATGTAGGAAGACAAGCTAGGATCGATACCGCTAAGGAGAAGCTCCAGAAGGCAGCTGAAAAGCGATGGAAAAGAGTCTAAGGAAAACGATTCAGCACACCATTGGAAATTAGAGACTTAGTTTTGTTACGTAGACGTATTAAAGCGAGTAGTGGTTTTGGGAGAGTTCAAGGCCCTCCTCCTCCTCCTCCTCCTCACCCTCCTCACGAGATGCGACCACGTGATATCTTGTGAACCAAAAAGGCTAGAGACTTGTACGAGGTGGGGCGGACACCCCCTTTCCTATGGTCAACTTATTTCTGCTCTAAAATAAAACCTAGTGTGAAATAGTAATTTTAGGTAATTGTGGCTTTGCACATGTAACATGCATGTAGTTTAATGCTATGATGAAAATAAACGTTGTTCCACATAAAACCCATGCTTACAACTGGATGGGGTGCAAGGCATTTGGATGCGTCTCAAATAGCCTCTCCAATTGCAAATGTCAACCTCACCTACTCGCGGTGCACCCTGTTACCACAGACGAGGCTCTTGCGACCGAGTATATGGCGGGATAACCACATAATGATGCAGTAAATGGCATCATTTCCACCCACAACATCTTGGGAGGGAGCAAGTGCCAAGGCTTAAAGGTGGCAGCCCCACCATGGCACTCGGCAAATGTGGGCTAATAACTCGCAGTTGCTTAAAAAAACACATATTAAAGAAACTAAGAAAAGCAGCCGGACGGATTCTACGATGACAACCTTTGGCTTGAAAAAGGACATGAATATTGGGTTTTGGAATGTTAGAACATTGTACCTGACTGGAAAACTAAAGCAGCTTGCTACCGAGGCAGAACGGTACAGATTGGATATCCTAGGAGTTAGTGAAGTAAGGTGGAACGAATTTGGAGAGATGAGAACTTTGAGCGGACAAACTTTCCTCTACTCGGGTAAGCCAAATGAAGACGACCCACATCATGAGGGAGTGGGATTGCTCCTAAACAAGAGAACAAAGAGCAGTTTGCTGGACTGGAAGCCCATTTCATCAAGAATTATCACTGCAAGGTTCAAGGGGAAGGTCAGAAATGTTTCGGTGGTCCAATGCTATGCACCTACAGAAGAAGCCGAAGCAGAGGACAAGGCAAAATATTATTCAGAACTCCAGACTACTATGCAGACCATAAACAAGAGGGATATTGTGATAGTCATGGGAGACTTCAACGCCAAAGTGGGAGCTAAAAACCTGGGACTTGAACAAATAATGGGCCAACATGGATTGGGTGCCATGAATGAGAATGGAGAACTGCTGGTAGACTTTTGTGCAAGAAATGAACTCGTTATCGGTGGAACCCTCTTCCCTCATAAAGAATGCCACAAAGTGACATGGGTATCTCCAGATCTGCGAACCGAAAACCAGATTGACCACCTGACAATTAATAGAAGCTGGAGAAGGTCACTTCTGGATGTCAGAAATCGACGAGGAGCAGATATAAGCAGTGACCACCATCTAGTAACTGCCCGCATCCGAGTTAAGATTGCAGCTGCAAAGAAACGGTTTGAGCAACAAATGAAAAGGTTTGATGTTGGAAAACTACAGAATGAGAGAAACAAGGAACATTTTAAGATCAACCTCAGTAACAGGTTTACAGCCCTGCAGGTGGATGGAGATGATGTTGAAGAACACTGGGAGAAAGTTTAGACTACGTTAACAAACACAACAGAGGAGGTACTTGGCTTCAAGAACACCAGGAGGAAAGAATGGATGACAACAAACACTTGGGAATGTATAGAACAACGTAGAGAACTGAAACTCAAGCTGAATAATTGCAGGACACGAACCCAGAAAGTTGAACTCCAAGCAGCATATCGTGCTAAAGACCGGGAAGTAAAGAAGAATGCAAAAGCAGACCGGAAAAAGTGGGTATCAAACCTTGCTGAATTAGCAGAGACTGCAGCAAGAGAGAGAAATATGAAAGGCTTGTATGACATTACGAGGAAATTCGCCAAGAAGAAATTTAAACAAAGTAGACCCATTAAGACCCCCCGATGGTATCCTTGCCTTGAAGTGGCGGTGGGGCTTGCGTGCTCTGACAACCTCGAGAGCTATGCCGATGGTAGCTTAGCTACTGGTAGGGCCTCCCATGCCGGACAGGTCTTCGTGAGGTAGGAGCCAGACTAGAAAGGATACCCTGGTCCTCCAGGTTGGGGGTTAGGTGTAAGGCTAACAACCTTACCCTGTAAAAATCTTCTTGTTCAGAAACGCCAACAGTATGCCTCAGACTCGGACGGAAATAATGGAAACAGACCTAAGCTTGGTATTTCGGATTTGAGATATGGTTCATGGAATGTGAGAACTATGGCAACTCCAGGAAAATTGGATTTAGTTACCAAGGAACTAGAAAAGTATAACATAGATCTAGTTGGTCTACAAGAGACAAGATGGCCATTAAATGGCCAAATTAACTCCAATAGCTATACCCTGTACTATAGTGGCTGTGATAATGGAAGTTACCATACGGGTGTAGGAATTGCCATAGCCAAGAAATTTTTAAACACCTTAATTACGGTACGTTTGACCCAGTCAATGATAGAATGTGCTACATGCGATTAAAAGGAATGTTTCATAATATTTCTATAGTATGTTTTTATGCACCCACTGAGGATGCAGAGGACGATGTTAAAGACTTTTTCTATTATAGTTTAGACCAACTGATGACAATCCTACCCAGCCATGACATAAAATTGTTTTTGGGAGATGCAAATGCAAAAGTTGGTAATGAAGAAATATGGAAACAGTACACAGGAGGCAACAGCCTTCATAATATTTCCAATGATAATGGACAAAGGCTAATCAGCTTTGCTATCGCCAAAAACCTTAAAATTATGTCCACTCACTTCCCTCGAAAATATATTCATAAAGCAACATGGGTATCTCCTAATGGCATAACAAAAAATCAAACTGACCATGTTTTAGTGTAAAGTAGACACAAAAGTAGCATCGTAGATGTAAGAAGCAGGAGAGGTGCAGAATGTGGAACAGATCAATACCTAGTCATTCTCAAACTTAGACAAAAACTATGTGTAGTCAAAAGAGTGAAACAAACTACAGCCCCAAAAATTAATATCAAAAGGCTTACTGATCAAACCATAAAAAATTATTTTAATCTGAGGCTAACCAACAGATTCCAAATCTTAGATCAACAAGAATCAGAACAAACGGTAGAGGGAAAATGGCAAAAAATAAAGGATTCTATCACAACAATCGCCGAAGAAGTTGTAGGCTATCGAGAGAGTAAAAAAGGGGGAAAAACACCTTGGTTTAATGAGGATTGCCAAAGATTAATAGACGATAGATTAAGAGCAAAAAAGTTGATGCTTACCAAACAAACTCTAACCAACAAACAAAATTACAAACAGATAAATAGGGAGACTAACAAAACATTACGAGCAGCTAAACGGAACTTTGTGAAAGATCAGCTAAGAAAAGCAGAAGAAGATAGCAACAAAAATAATACAAGAGATTTTTTTCGCTTTGTCAGATATTTTAAACAAGGGTACAAGGCAAGATCAGTAGGGGTAAAAGATAGGAATGGCAATGTTGTTTGCAACCAAACAGAAGTGCTAGCAACTTGGGAAAACTGCTTTGAAGACCTCTTAAATTGTGAAGAAGTGGCAACAAACATTGAAGAGGAATTATACCTAAATGTCCAGCCAAAGATTAACCCTCCTACCTATGAAGAAGTTGAAAAGGTAGTTAAAAGTTTAAAAAACAATAAAGCTCCTGGAAAGGATAACATAATAGCAGAACTTCTTAAAGCAGGTGGAAGCCCTTTGCTAAAAAGGTTACATAACTTAATTGTAGAAATCTGGGAGAAGGAAGAAATCCCAGTAGAATGGAAGATGGCAGTAGTAGTTCCGATTCACAAAAAGGGAGATAAATTCGAGTGCAATAATTACCGAGGGATATCATTAATAAGCAGCGCATATAAGGTATTCTCAAGAATATTCTACAACAGACTAGCATGTTATGCAGAAGAAATTCTTGGAGATCACCAAGCAGGATTTAGAAGCCAAAGATCTACAACAGACCAAACTTTTGTCTTAAAGCAAGTAATATCCAAATATTGGGAGTTTAACAAAACAGCCCATCTTCTTTTTGTATATTTCAACAAGGCATACGATAATGTCAATAGGAAACAAATGTGGAAATACATGCAGCGGAATGGAATACCAGAAAAATTTATCACTATGGCAAAACTGTGCACAGAAGGGTCCAAATGCAAAATTAGAATCAATAATGAATATACCGAAGAATTTAATGTCAACACTGGAGTAAGACAGGGAGATGGACTCTCGCCTTTATTATTCAATTTAGCTTTAGAAGAAACTTTGAAACGAGTAAACCAGCTCCACCCCGGCCTTGAAGTGGGAAACAAGATAAACATATTAGCTTATGCTGATGACATAACACTCATGGCAGAAAGCGAATACGATCTAAAAATACTCACAGAAACCCTTATTGAGGAAGCCAAGGAGGTAGGTCTAATGATAAATGAACAAAAAACAAAATATCTAGTTTTAGGAAGGAGAACAAAACCCCTTAACAGTTGCTTCATACGCTTTTCACAGATGTACTGAGTTCAGATATCTAGGGATTATCATAGACCAGCATAATATGGAAGAAACAGAAATAAAATCTCAGTGGCAACAAAAGCTACTGGTCTCTGCAAAATCTCTTAAAGAGTAAAATTATATCTAGAAAAACTAAAGTGAGAATTTATAAAAGCATTATTCTTCCTGTTGTCACGTATGGCTCAGAAACCTGGGTATTGTCCAAGCAAACTGAAAGGAAATTAGTAACTTTTGAAAATAGAATACTACGACGCATTTTCGGACCGATAGTAGAACATGGCCAGTGGAGAATTAGAACAAATAAGGAATTGCGGGATCCCTACAAAGAACCGGATATCGTGGCCCGTGCCAAAAGCCAAAGACTGCGCTGGGCCGGTCATGTACATAGAAGAAGTAGAGAATTGAATTTAAGGGCAGTTTTGGAAGGTGTACCCAGTGGAAGGCGACCATTGGGACGACCGAGACTTCGCTGGTGGGACCAAGTTCAAAAAGATATGAGAAAAATCGGAGTCACGGAGGACATAATGGATGATCGAGAAATATGGCGCCGTGCTGTTGGCGAGGCCAAAAACCTGCTTAGGTTTGAGTGGCCATCTAGGTAAGGTAAGGTAAGGTAAGACCCATTAAGAATAAACAAGGAGACATGCTCACTAATGACGAAGCAAAATTAAACAGATGGCAGGAACACTTCATGGAGGTGTTGAACAGAGACGACGTAGAGGAAGATAGGCAGATGCCATATGTATATGAAGATGGTGAAACGGACGGCATCAACACAGAACCACCCTCAAGAAGTGAGATCAAAGAAGCAATCAGACAAATAAAAAATGGAAAGGCCCCAGGAGTGGATAACATAGCCCCTGAGCTTCTAACCGTTGATCCTGATATGACGGCCGATATGTTGCATCCACTGTTTACAAAAATCTGGAACGAGGAAAAATTGCCAAAGGAATGGAGAGAGGGACTCCTTGTCAAATTACCGAAGAAAGGTGACCTGACCAACTGTCACAATTGGAGAGGTATCACTTTACTTTCAATTCCCAGTAAAGTGATGACTCGCGTGATACTCATCAGAGTAAAAACAAGGATAGAAAAACGACTTCGCAAAGAACAAGCAGGTTTCAGAAGCAACCGCTCATGCATCGACCAAATTAACACTCTACGGATCATTATTGAACAGTTTAATGAGTACAATGCTAGCTTATTTCTTCTGTTCGTGGACTTTGAGAAGGCTTTTGATTCATTGGAAAGGAATGCCATGTGGAGAACACTACAAAAGTATGGCATAGCAACGAAAATAGGCAAGATCATCAAGCAGACCTACGATGACTTCACATATAGAGTAATCCACGAAGGGAAGCTCTCGGAGCCCTTCTCCGTAAATTCTGGTGTGCGACAAGGGTGTGTCCTATCTCCGACTATCTTCCTCCTTGTCCTTGATGAAGTCTTGAGAAAAGTTGTTGAGGGAAGGCAGAGAGGCATCCAGTGGGGACTGGTCGAGAGATTGGAGAGTCTAGAGTTTGCCGATGACATATGTCTATTGACTCAGAAACATACTGATATGGAGGGAAAGCTGCAGGACCTGGAGAGAGACGCTGGAGCAGTGGGCCTAAGGATAAATGCTCAGAAAGCAAAGGTGATGAAGGTCAATGCGAAGAGCAAGCAGAAACTCAGAGTCAATGACGAAGATGTTCAGGAAGTCGAAGAGTTCACATATCTTGGCAGTGTGACTACGCAGGATGGAGGAGCAACAGCTGATGTCAAAATGAGGATCCAGAAAGCCAATGCGGCATTCATACAGCTCTATCCGATTTGGAGGGCCAGAGAAATATCGATGAAAACGACACTGCGCATTTTTTCAAACAAATGTGAAAACAGTACTGCTGTATGGCTGTGAAACGTGGAAAGTTACCTCAGAGATCACTCACAAGCTGCAAGTATTCATAAACAGATGCTTACGAAGAATAAAGCGCATCTTCTGGCCAAGAGTCATTTCAAATGAAGACCTTTGGAAGCAAACCAAAGAAGAACCTATTGGTATACAAATAAAACGGAGGAAATGGAAATGGATTGGCCACACCTTACGTAAAGAACAAAATGCAGTGGAGAGACAGGCTTTGTTCTGGAACCCCCAAGGACAACGGAAAAGAAGAAGACCGCGGAAGTCATGGAGACGCAGTGTGATGGATGAAGCAAAACAAGACGGAAATACCTTTGGCGAACTCAAGACCTTGGCTCAAAATAGGATACGCTGGCGCTGCTTTGTCGAAGCCCTATGCTCTGCAAAAGAGTAAAAGGACATAAGTCAAGTAAGTCAAGTTACAACTGGATGCCGCTATGATTTAATATTTTTAATTTTTGTTTTTACGCATGCGCACTTGGTTTTTTTTTTTTGTAAGAGGGTGGGCTTTTTAAATAATCATTTATGGATGAGTCATATTAAAAAAATAACCAAAAGATCGAAAACTAGTAGGTCATGAGCTTTTAAATATCTCATGAACCAATAAGGCTAGAGACTTGTACGAGGTTTCAAATGACTCGGCCTGACGCCCTTTGAATGTATTTTTGAAATTTGGACAAAAGGAACCGAACCAGAACCGAACGAAACCAAACCAGAACCGAACTAAACCAGAACCAAACGGGTGAGTAAATTTGTTCTAGAGCAAGGGCTAATGCATACACCAAAGTACACGGGGTACATGCAAATATTCCATGCAGTTTTTATAGATGATGAGCCAAGCCTGCGATGTATGATTTAAAACAAGCCAACTCCTGCAGTGTATAACGTCACGTAATGCAGGTATTACAACCGAATGCAAGGTCAGCGCTAGGGTAAGGAAGTGTGTGAAAAATAATTCTTGCTGACGTACAATGTTAGCGAAAAAAGAACTCTCTACCGGATGCAAGGTTTAGTGTTACAAAATAGCAAGTTTGCGAAACATGATTTTTGCAGACGTAGGATGTTAGTGTAACATGATCTTGCCATGAATCTTGCAGACGTATGATGTCACGTGATGTAGGTGATTATTATCGAGCATGAGAAACGTTACATTGACAGATAATTGAGACAACACAGGTGCACACATGACATGGGTGTGTTTGTGATATAAAAGGCTATGGTGGGGGAAGACCTTTCTCACTTTGTACTTGAATCTCGTGAACGACAGTTGACAACGTGTTATCTCTACAGCTTACCTGCGTGTTGGAAGAGGACTTGGAAATACCTTACTACTTTGGTAAGTGTTTTCTTTTAATATTATATTTAGTTGGTTATAAGCACTCTATTAAGTTTGAACATTTACCACTAGGTGTCAGTGGCATTTAGTTGCTTAAGTTGGGACTACTTGAAATTAGACCTGATGGGAGCTTACAGATGATCAATTAAAATACCCTGCTATGATCATTGGCTGTAATAAAAAAATATTTTACTTTGTTTTATATTTTATTATTATTATTATTTATGATTTCTTTTTATAGGTAATTTGGAGAGTAATCATCATGTTCAAGTGTAGTGATTGTAAAAACAGTTTTCAAGACCAAACAACCTTCAACGCCATGAAAATGCTAAGCATAACCTTAAACTGTTTGTGTGCAGTTATTGTACTACCCAGGGGCGGTTCGAGTAGGGGGGTTGGGGGGGGGGGGTGTCTCACCCCCCTCAGGTATTTTTTAAGTCGGCAAATACGACATCAGTCGCCAGTCGGCAAATCCTGAAGAAGTCGTAACATTTACCAAAACAGCATTTAAAAAAGCAAAACGGGGCAGGCCATATACGATTTGGTCCGATTTAAAAAAAAAACATTATACTGACAGTCGGCACAAATGACGCTGCAATAATTTCGTTCATCCAGACAATAGCCCGGTGCGGCAAGAGGAAGAGTCGGCGAAATAACCATTTCAAAAGTTTCACTTCCAGTCCTCGGTGCACCGGCTGCCACTTGCCATTTCGTTTCTTTGTATGGAAACTGAAGAAAGAATGACAGAAGAGCAATATGGGACCAAGGACAAGGGATGAATTCATCGGCACGTTCCTGGGTGGGTGTAAAATCCCACGTTCACCATGCAGAGCGACTCAGCTTCACAGCGAAGCGAGCTCAACAACTGTGCCATGTGCCTAGACAAAAGGTGTTGGTGAGCACATTGATGACTTCAGGTCAAGCCAACTCATTGAGATGTTGTCGGAGGAATGTTATGACCTGCTACCGCTTGTTTCAGCGCGTCCTCAGATATCCGCGCTATTGTAGCAAAATTGACAGGTTTATGGTTCCAAGGTTCCTCAAGGGGTGGGGTGCTCACTATGGTCAGTGCAGTGGTCACCGAGAATGAGCGAAAGCAGTCGTTTCTGAACCAGCAACTTTTCTAGGTGCAAATACAGTGACAGTGGGACGTGAGTTTTCGCCGGCACGGAACATTTCCATGGAGCATTGCGTACTCATCAAACGTAAGTAATAATTATACAATAAATACATGCATATATTCAGCCATGTTTATGTTTAATGGTGTTAGCAAGAAAAAATGCCCGATAAATCCACAAAAGTCGACATTTTTGGGGGGGAATTGTTCTCTCTTGAACCATCATTTTTTATTTAAATAAAACTTACAGAGTGTTTTAGAACTCAGTTACAAGAGAACCGGGGCGGGGTGGAGGAGACAATTCTAAGTAACTTTGTCGAAGATACGAATATCCGGAGAAGCACCCCCGCGACGCACG
Source organism: Meconema thalassinum (assembly GCA_946902985.2). Taxonomy (NCBI): domain Eukaryota; kingdom Metazoa; phylum Arthropoda; class Insecta; order Orthoptera; family Tettigoniidae; genus Meconema; species Meconema thalassinum. Next base: position 196,389,381 of record OX336394.1, read on the forward strand.
ACGTCTTCAAAGCGTTGAACTTGATGCCCATCGGGTAGCTAAGGCACAATTAAAATCAAATTAAACCTTAGCGGAATGGATAGAGTCTTCTTCTTCTTCTTCCTAGCATTAATCCCTTGCGGGGTCTGCTATTTGGCTATATCTCCCCCACTTCTTTCGATCGTTGACATCTTCTGGTGTTAGACCAACAGCGTGCACGTCAGCCCTGATGTTGTCTGTTCACCGCTTTGCAGGTGTCTTCCACGTGGTCTTGTTCCACCTGGGTTAATGTGGAATGCTGTTTTGGCAACTAAGTTGTTCTGTCTTCTCATGACGTGACCGTACCAGCGTAGACGAGCCTCCCTCACCTTCTCGACACTTGGTGCAACACTAGATCTTACCGGACATCTGTGTTCCTTGCGTGGTGAAATCTGGTCAGCCCCATCGACCATCGGAGCATCTTCATTTCCATTGTATTCAAAATTTGCTCATGTCGTTTGGTCATAGGGCGACATTCAGTCCCATAGATGGCTGCTGGGCGTACCACAGACTTATAGACCTTTGCATTTAAATGCAGAGGCATCTTTTTTATCACAGAGAACTCCAGTGACTTGTCTCCACTTGAGCCAGGCTGCGATTACCCTCATCCGAGTATCAGGAGTGGCGTCACAATTTGAAGTGACAGTGGACCCTAAGTACTTAAAATGCATGGTCTTCTGCAGATTTTCTGTGCTGATACTGATGGTACCTCTAGTTTTGGGGCCACATTCCAGGTATTCTGCCTTCTGGATATCGAGGTGTAGTCCATTTTCAGCCAGTCTGTCGTTCCACGTTTGAACCCTGTGCTGGAGTTCTGGGCGGGTTTTTTGGGCAAGTACCACATCATCCGCATAGAGAAGGGTCCAGGGATGTCAGGTCTGTATGTCTGCCGTTCCTGTATCCATGCAGAGGATGAATAACAGTGGTGATAGAGTAGAAGCCTGATGAACACCCACAGTGATTTCAAAAGGTGGGGAGACTCCTGGTGGACTCCGAACTACACTAGTGGCATTGCGATACAGACGTTGCACCCAGCTTTCATATTCCTCAGCGACTCCATGGCAACGAAGAGCTCGCCAAATAAGATCATGAGGGATACGGTCAAAAGCTTTCTCTAAATCGAGAAATGCCAGGTGTACTCTCCGCTGCCTCTCTCTGTGCTTTTCCATTAAAAGGCGTGTGGCATGGACAGCATCGATGGTACTGCATCCCTTAACAAACCCACACTGGTTTGGTGTTACAGTGACAATATTTCTGAGTCTACAATCAAGCACACGCTCAAATATTTTAAACGTATGACAGAGGAGTTGAATAGTGCGATAAGTTGAGCAGTCACCCACATCACCTTTTCCCTTCCAGATTGGAATTGTTATGCTAGTTGTCCATGCATGGGGAAGTTGGTTCTCAGCAATGATCCGGATAAAGAGTGTGGCAAGGAATTCTGGGGCAGGCTTTCCTAGAATTTTCCATATTTCCGTCGGTAAGTCATCTGGGCCAGTTGCTTTCCCACTCTTCATCTTGCTAATGGCAAGCATTACTTCCGCGGATGCGATTGGAGGAATGGGTCCTAAGGTAGGATCAGGCCTTGCAATTCGTGGGTGTGGAAATTCTTCACTGCAGATGCCAAAAAAGTAGTCTGCCCAACGTTGGAGGATAGATTGCTGTTCTCGTAGTAGTTTAGCGTTCGCGGAATGGATAGAGTATCGTGGGTAAATTTCGTTATGGTGGCTTTTCCTGTAACTCGTTAGGTTTAGGTGCTTAAAATCTCTAAAGAAAATGCCTTTACCCTGTATAGTAGGCAATAATTCACACACCTCATTTTTGGTGACTAGCGCATAAACCTTACACGTTACCAGAAAATCTCTCCGTATGAAGTTTACACATATTTATGTACTCTATCCCTTCCGCTAAGATTTAATCTGATCTGATGAGTAATTAAGCTATCCGACAGATACCAAACTAAGCCATCTGCCTACTTTGACAAAGTCCAGCGTCGTAGGGGAGCATTTCTGGACCTTCCTTTTAAGACTAAGTGGCTTAGAATTTTCTCCTCCACCCAGACCCGGTTTTCTTTTCACTGAGTTTTGAAACACCCTTTACACGGTACTCTCCAAAACGATTCGGCCAAACTCAGGCCTGCTCTTTACTGATGTTTATGAATTGTAGATTAGACATCTGTAAACACCCTACATAAAGATGGTATATTGGCTTTCACGGCCGGTGAATTAAAACTCAGCAAACACAAGACACGGCACAAACTAGAAGAATTGCTGAGTTTTAATTCACCGGCCGTGAAAGCCAATATACCATCTTTTTGGAAGCCTTCATAGGGAGGTTAAGGCTGCTTGAGCTTTTAGTTCTCGTAGTCAAGTGGTGCAGTTGCACCTTATATAAAGGGAGGTGGCGCGCAGTTCGTCACTCCTGTGGGGGTCCGGGCGGGGACACCAAGAGCCCGCCGATGAGCCTAGCTTGGTGTCCTAGGCGAAACCCCACACAAGACACGGCGCAAACCTAGAAGAATTGCTGAGTTTTAATTCACCGGCCGTGAAAGCCAATATACCATCTTTTTGGAAGCCTTCATAGGGAGGTTAAGGCTGCTTGAGCTTTTAGTTCTCGTAGTCAAGTGGTGCAGTTGCACCTTATATAAAGGGAGGTGGCGCGCAGTTCGTCACTCCTGTGGGGGTCCGGGCGGGGACACCAAGAGCCCGCCGATGAGCCTAGCTTGGTGTCCTAGGCGAAACCCCACACAAGACACGGCACAAACCTAGAAGAATTGCTGAGTTTTAATTCACCGGCCGTGAAAGCCAATATACCATCTTTTTGGAAGCCTTCATAGGGAGGTTAAGGCTGCTTGAGCTTTTAGTTCTCGTAGTCAAGTGGTGCAGTTGCACCTTATATAAAGGGAGGTGGCGTGCAGTTCGTCACTCCTGTGGGGGTCCGGGCGGGGACACCAAGAGCCCGCCGATGAGCCTAGCTTGGTGTCCTAGGCGAAACCCCACACAAGACACGGCACAAACCTAGAAGAATTGCTGAGTTTTAATTCACCGGCCGTGAAAGCCAATATACCATCTTTTTGGAAGCCTTCATAGGGAGGTTAAGGCTGCTTGAGCTTTTAGTTCTCGTAGTCAAGTGGTGCAGTTGCACCTTATATAAAGGGAGGTGGCGCGCAGTTCGTCACTCCTGTGGAGGTCCGGGCGGGGACACCAAGAGCCCGCCGATGAGCCTAGCTTGGTGTCCTAGGCGAAACCCCACACAAGACACGGCACAAACCTAGAAGAATTGCTGAGTTTTAATTCACCGGCCGTGAAAGCCAATATACCATCTTTTTGGAAGCCTTCATAGGGAGGTTAAGGCTGCTTGAGCTTTTAGTTCTCGTAGTCAAGTGGTGCAGTTGCACCTTATATAAAGGGAGGTGGCGTGCAGTTCGTCACTCCTGTGGGGGTCCGGGCGGGGACACCAAGAGCCCGCCGATGAGCCTAGCTTGGTGTCCTAGGCGAAACCCCACACAAGACACGGCACAAACCTAGAAGAATTGTTGAGTTTTAACCCTACATAAAGTTTGCGTACTTCAAATCAATGTGTAAAATGAACAGTTTTCAAACCAGACTGTACCAATCGGACTACATTAATATGAGAGCTATTTTGCCTTGCATCCTCATATAGTGTGCATTTATTTTTCGATCTGTTATGTTATTTTAGTGTGTTGCACGTGTTATATATTTTCATGTCTTACCTCCTCCTTTCTTTCAATGGCGTTATTGAGCGCGTATACCTTAAAAACTATCAATTCTAAGTCAGCACCCTTATACCGGTCCGGTCGATTCTTTCCTTTTGCCATTCACTTTTCGCGCTTTATTGCGGCGAAAGCTCGGTTATACGACGTCGAATGGAGGGTAATGGCCAAAACCGTCGTTGAGAGCGTCGCATAAGTTAATGTGTGCTTACTTTGACCTGTCTTTATCATATAAGGCATTCATTCTTACTCGTAATGCGGTTTAGATCTGGGAAACGGCTTGCAAAAGCAGCACTTCTCTGATAGGCGTCGTATAAGTGAGCTTTTCTTGCTGAATGGACTGGCTAAAACGTCGTATAAACGGGATCGTCGTACAACTAAGCGGCGTATTACTAAGCTTTCTCTGTAGTAAACTTTTCCCTGGCAAAAAGTTTAGTTATTTTTATATATTTTGCCCCCTTTACCTTCAATTTCCGCGGTTATGGGGTATGTGTCTTAGAAATAATAACAAATAGTCAAGTCAACGAACGAAATCGCTCTACTCGCATTGCTTATGTCTACGCATCCCACTTGGAATATAGGCTTAATACTTTTAAAAATATCGTGCGATATTACTGTACTGTATACTGTTGGAGTACAGCGTTGCAAAAGACGCGGTGTTTTGTTTTGCCTGTGGCTTATTCCCAAACGGAAGAGGAAGGGCGTCGGCAAGTGAAGAATGGTTGCACGCTGGAGTACGTAAGTGGCACAAATTGAAAAGTCGCGAAAAGAAGAAAAAGGGCAAATTACAAAAACACTTCACTTCAGAAGCTCATCAAGCAGCGATGGCAGATATGAGCCACTTTGTCAATGGGAAAGGCCACGTACACATTCTCCTTGATAAACAATTACGGACGATCAGAATTGAGGAAGAACAAGAAAAAAAAGTTCCACAGAGAAAGTTATCCAGATACTTACTGACACAGCAAGAACCCTTTGTCGACAAGGTTTGGCTTTCCGAGGTCACGAGGATGGAATCACTCAAGATAATGGAAACTTCACGAAAATTGTGAAGTTACTTTCACGGCATAGTCCTGTCATGAATAGGTGGCTGGAAGAAGTGAATACGTGGAAGCAGAACGTTACGTATATGACCAAGTACTCTCAATGAATTCAACCATCTACTTGGAGAGAAAACTCGTGAAATAATTGCAGAAGAGATCAAGAACGCCGGTATGTTCTCCGTTATAGCAGATACTACTCCCGATATGTCACATAAAGACCGCATCGCATTGAATATCCCATGCGTCGTCGAAAATTATGAAGAGCTCGTTCCTGCGGAGCGTTTTTTTTAATAGACGCTGTTTTAACAAAAAAGACTAGAGAGAAGTTACCTGAAAAAATATTTTTAATTTTAAATTCAGAATAACTTTTACTTCCACTCGATAAACTAGCGTTTCAATCGCATGACTTTGCTAGAAACATGTCTGGCATATACAACGGCATTCAGAAAAAGCTATCAGAGAAGTGCAAAATAGATATTCTGTACGTTCCATGCCAAGCTCACAGGTTAAACATTTTCGTAGAGACAGCTCGTAATGCTAGCGCGCTTATCCGAGAGATTTTTGACACTCTTGAAGCATTGTACGTTTTTATTCGGGTAGCACAAAACGGCATTTAAGCTTGCAGAAAGAGCTGGATAAAATTGAAAATTCACTTCAACTTAAGAATTTATCAAATACAAGGTGGACTGCGCGCGCCGAATCGGTGAGGGCTGTTACTTCGTCTTATGAAAAGATAGTCACAGCATTGGGAACAATGAAAACCTCATTGGATTCTGAATTTGACAGTAAAACCTAACTTTTGCGTCAGGCTTGCACAAAAAGTTTCTAGACTTTGATTTTATCTGCGGCATGTACTTTACCAAAAAGATCATGTTTAAAATTAAGAACGTAACCCAGCTTTTAGAAGCGGAGGAGCTGAATGCAGTAGACGCGATGCAGTGGATTAAGAGAGCTTTGAAATCTTTTGAAGATTTCAACGACGACGGCAAGATGAACGCTTTAATAAAGAGTGCATCGTCATTTGCGAAAAGTATGCAAGTAAATGCGGAGGAAGACTTCTTAAAGCACCACAGGACCCGGCGACTTGAAAAGAAGTATGACGCGCACGCTGAAAACACAGCAGAAATTTATTTCCATACATTCTACAGAAAGGAGTTCCGAATACTTGTGGATGTATTTACTACAAGCATGCAAGACAATCTCGCAAAACTAATTTCTTTGTTAGAGCCATTCCACATAATTTTCAAGATACCCGCTGACAGAAAAAACTGCACCATCGAGCGCGTCCGGTCAATAAAGCAATCACACCCGAAAATCATCCTTCAATATGAAACTTGTGCTAATGAGCTTGAAATCCTGCATGATGCCATTAAACAGTGCTCATCTTTTAATTAAATCGCAAAAGTTGCTGTAAAATTAAAGCGGATTATCCCGTGTGGTTATCAAGTAGTTCGAATGATTTTAACATCCCCAGTGTCTTCTGCTTCTTCCGAACGGTCCTTTAGCAAGTTGAAGCTCATTTTCTATCATTTGCGGACATCGATGGGTGACGACCGCTTAGACTCCCTCATGATGTTGTTTTCAACGAAAGATAAGGTCGACAACATTGAAATTACGGAGATAGTGGAGTAGTGGTCCTTGTTAAAACATCGTAGAGTGGGGATTTAGAAAGAATAACTAGATTTCTTTTTATTCTTGTAATATTTAAGCACTTATTTTGTTCATTTATCAAATTTTCCTGCGATTCACAATTCTGGAACTAATAAAATACATTTTAGATGAAAGCCGTTAATTAAGTATATTTGTCCTGTGTACCGTTTGCCACCGTCGCCCTTCCCCCTCCACCCCCCCCCCTCATTCCCTCCCGTTGCTCAGTTTTTTAGCGTATAGTCGGCAATGTTAAACAGCAGGTCGGCATTTTTTAAATTCTCACCCCCCCCCCCCAGATGTACAAGGTCGAACCGCCCCTGGTACTACCACATTTAACAGACAGGATAATCTTGCACGTCATGTAAATTTAGTGCATGTTAGTTCAACACCTTTTTCATGTTCAGTTTGTGATCTTGGTTATTCTGGTGTAATGCAATATCAATCCCACATGGATGAAGTGTATGATGAACAACAGGAATTAAAATCTGTAAAACCATCAACTAGCACGGAACCTTTGAACCGTCCTGAAATAAATGCTCAAAAGCGTAAACGAACGTCCTCAAGATTGTGAAAATAGTTGTACAACAAAAAGAATGAAAAATAGTGAACCTTTGATAACGCATTGTGATGTATGTAATATTGATGTGCTTTCTTCAATGATTCATGGACATTTACGCAGTATTAATCATAAAAAGAACGCTTGTCATGAAAAAATTCTGCGAATATTCATGAAATTGGTAGTGCATTTAAAAGTCGAAATGCTAGTTACAGACTTTATAGTGAAGAAACTACTCAAAGTATTGATTCATTTTTAAAGACTGTTCAACCGAATGTGTTTGGCTTGGTAGATAATGTTTTAGTAGAGCATAAACCATTTAAAATGAATTTTGAACTCTTTGGACTCTATGTAAAAACTGGGATTGAAGGAGAAATTACTGATATCAAATCCTTTAATTCAAAAAACATACTCGTTAGTAAATCAACTAATATCAGAGATCTAAACCAAGATATTTCAAGTGATATCATTGTGAAGAGTGAAGAGTTCCAGTAAAGGGAGTCATGCTCTGCGTTGGTCGAAGTACTTTATTTAGAAACCAACATGAATAAAACTATAACCCTCTTCGAGCATCATCATACACTGATTTACCTGTATGGATCAAACGAAAGAAAGCTGTTGTGAACGTTATGAATAGTGATCAAGCATGTTTTGCGCGGGCTGTAACCTCAGCTCTCCAACCAGCAGTGGAGCATTTGTATAGTACATTATCTTATCCTCGCTATTCCTCAGTGTTGGATTTAAACGAAATGGAATATCCTATGGAGATAAACGATATTCAACTATTTGAAAAGCTGAACAATGTAAGTATTAATGTGTATGGAATTGAAAATAAGATTATAGTAGGTCCTCTATATTATACACAGGAAAAAGAGGATGCTCATGTTAATTTATTATACATAACCGAAGGTGAAAATACTCACAATTGCTGGATGAAACATTTAAGTAGCTATCAAAACGCAATGGTAAAAAGTGGTTGTGTGATGGTTGTTTACTATATTTTAAGAAAGAGGACCAACTAACTCAACATCAAAAATGGGGTTGTAATCATGTTCGTAAGGTATTACCAACTCCTAGAAATAACATTCTGAAATTTAAGGACTTTGAAAAGCAGCTTCGAGTTCCATTTGTTATATATGCTGACTTTGAAGCTTTGTTAAAACCTTTTAATACATGTCCATCGAATTCAACCAAACCTTTTACCAACAGCACTGATATTCATGAACCTTATAGCTTTGCATATTATATTAAATGTAGCTATGATGACTCGTTAAATAAGTTTGAACTCTATAGAGGACCTGAAGCACATAATTTTTTTATAGAAAGACTTGAAAAAGATGCAATTCGTATATCCTCTATTTTAAATACTATCATTCCTATGGAGCCACTAACATCATCACAGCAAACGTGGTTTGAAACTGAAACTAATTGTTTTATATGTGGTGAATGTTTATATGCAGACAGGGTTCGTACTCATGACCATTTAACAGGAAAATATCGTGGTGCTGCTCACCAAGAATGTAATTTGGTATAGAGTAACTAAATTCATTCCAGTCATTCTGCATAACGGTAGCAAATACGATAACCACTTTATCATTGAAGAATTTGGAGCTTCAGATGTGAAAATTGATGTGATTGCAAATAATATGGGAGCAATACATATCGTTCACAAAATACATCAAAACTGACAATAAAAAAAACTATAAAACTGCGATTTTTAGATTCATTCCGCTTTATGCCGAGTAGTCTTGATGAATTTGCTAGTAATTTTAAATCAGATCAGTTTTGTGTCTTTCCAAAAGAAGATGATTTTAATTTGATTCGTCAAAAGGGTGTATTTCCTTATGAATATATTAACTGTCTAGATCGTCTTGAGGAATGTTCTTTGCCACCAAAGGATGCATTTTACAGTTCCTTAAACACAAGTCATATCAGTGATCTCTCATCAGGAATATTTACATGCACAACGTGTATGGGCACAGTTTTACATTCAAACTTTAGGTTAATTTTCAGACATATATTTAAAGACAGATGTGTTATTATTAGCAGATGTTTTGAAAATTTTAGGAATGTTTGTATGACAATTTATGACCTTGATCTTTGTCAGTATTTCACTGCTCCTGGGTTAAGTTTCAGTTCAATGTTGAAAAAGGCAAAAGTAAATTTAGAATTGATAATATTAATATCGTATGGCCTCGGGTGCCGGATGCAAGCTTTGTTAATTGACACCCAGAGGGCAGCTTGCATGTCAAATTTCGTCTTTCCTTTGAACGTAATGAAAGCCAAGGAGGTTAGATATCTAGGCTCCTTGACACTACAGCGCTTTCTAGTATAGAATGGAGGAACTTTGTGTTGGCGGAAAATCCCGAGATTAATTTTGCCATTGAACACGGCCTACTGAATTCCAAAGGAAGATTATTTTAATGTATTTATTTATTTATTTACATAGGTCCCAATGAGCCTGAGCTCGTGTTAGGGACAATCAAGTAACATAGTTACAGCATGGCATATATATAATTTTTGTAACATTATATTACTTAGTTTAATAGTAACTTATATTAGATTGCTAGTGACTAACTTTACAGAGATGATTCGGTATGATACATTTCATTGCTTAAGGCTATTGTATATGGGCTATTCATTCCTTAATAGGAAGTCTTTTGTTTTCCTCTTAAATGTTTTTATAGAGAAACTTTCCCTTATGCCTAATGGTAGCGAGTTGTATTCCTTTATTATAGAGGACATAATTCCTTTAGTTCCAAATTTAATGGATTGGGAATGGCTGGTGAATATTCGATTTACTCCTCTTGTTGCATAATGATGAATGTCATTTGCATGGGTAAAATGGATGTGTGTGTGTGTCAATTTGTTTTCTAATTTGTATACAAATACTGTTGCTGACATAGCTATTTGTTTTTGCAGTGGCATAATTTTAGTGCTTGAGTATAATTCATTTGAGGGTGTGAGCCAAGGAAATCCAAAGATAGATTTTATAGCACGTTTCTGGAGTATCTCAAGTTCTTTTATCAGCTCCTTCTTACAATACCCCCGTATGAAATTCATGTACATTAGACGTGAATGTATCAGAGCAAAGTATATATTTTTCAATTGCTGGCTAGTAAGACAGCTATATCTTAATCTGAAAATGATACCAATTATAGAGCTGATTTTATGTTTTACATTTTCTACATGATTTTCCCAGGTTAGTGTACTATCTAGTGTGATACCTAAGTATGTTGCCGATTTAACCCTTTCTATTTCTTTGTTGGCTATGTTGACTATGTTTGTGGTCTCAATCTTGTATGATGGCTTATGGAAGAATAAATATTTTGTTTTAGTGATATTGATAACCATTTTGTGTGCTCTCAACCAATCCACCAGCTTATTGAGATCATAATTAATATTTAGCATAATTTCCTGTTCAGATGTTCCCGGATAGAGTATAAAAATATCATCTGCAAATAGTTTAAGCTTACCTTTCAATTCTAATAATACTATATCATTAATATAGGCCAACAAAAGTATTGGTCCTAAGACAGAACCTTGAGGTACTCCTGTGTCAATTCTCATTTGAGATCCTTTTACGTCATCGATTGCAACATATTGTTTTCTGTTTGTGAGGTAGTTCTTGAACCAATCATGTGCCACTCCTCTGATGCCTGCAAATTCTAGTTTATTAAGGAGAATCTTATGGTTAACCAGATCGAAGGCTTTTTGAAGGTCAATTAGTACACCAGCAGCTAGTTTGTTTTCATCTAATGCCTTTTCTACATCAGTTACTACTTCAAATATAGCACTATCAGCTCCTCTATTTGGAATAAACCCATATTGGCAGTTTGCAAAATAATCATTTTTCATGAAAAAATTCATGTCTTCGTTTAACAACGCTTTCTAGAACCTTGCTGATGGCAGATATAATATTAATGGGTCTGTAATTTGATGGGTGGGTTTTGTCTCCTTTTTGTAGATCGGGACCACCCTAGAGACTTTACAGGCATCGAGGAATATACCAGTCATCAGCGAAAGATATATTATTTTGACAAGATATGGTGTAAGGCCCTCAAGACACATTTGTAGCATGACATTAGTAGTGTTGTCCTCACTTATATTCTTTTTGTGTTTTAGGGAGTTTATAATTGATTGTATTTCATTAGCATCAGTAGGTAACATAAAGATTGTCTTAGTGCTAATAGTATTTTATAGCTTGTAATGTCCGAGGTAGAACAGTTTCCTTGATTTTCCCATATACTGTTAGCAATATTGACATAATATTTATTAATTTCATCACATATATTTTCCTTTTTTCGATATTTGTGCCGTCGACTGTAAGTTTGACAAATTTTTCCCCTTCTTTGGCCTATTTAACATCTCATTAACAACACTCCACACTTCCCTCTGATTATTTGCATTTTGAATTTCTTGGTCAAAGTAGTTTCTTTGTAGGTTTCTCTTAAGTTTTGTAACTTGGTTGCTAATAATTTTATATTCTTCTAAAATTTCTGCAGATGGGTTTTTAACTTTGGTTTTTGTATATATCTTATCTTTCCTGTGTATTAGTGCTAAAAGATCTTGTGCGATCCAGGGTTTTAATGGTGGGGCACTTGGCTCCTTAATCGTACATTTCGTAGTACATGCCTCTATTTCTTTATTAATAAAATCACAGAATTTATTGTAGTAGTCATTGATGTTAGTTTCATTGCATACAAATTCTTGAGTTATTAAATATGTATTAAGTATTTTGTAGTTTATTTTATCCTTTTCTATTGGCCTATCATCACATATTGAGTTCTTGTTTATCTTTTTGTTTCTCATTTCACAGATTAGTAAATGGTGATCACTCAAATCATTATAAATATTATAGACATTACATATTTTGTCACAGTCGTTCACCAATACATGATTCGTCAAAAGGGTATATTCCCTTATGAATATATTAACTGTCTAGATCGTCTTGAGAAATGTTCTTTGCCACCAAAAGATGCATTTTACAGTTCCTTAAACACAATTCATATCAGTGATGACTCATCAGGAATATTTACATGCACAACTTGTATGGGCACAGTTTGTCATTCAAACTTTAGGCTAATTTTCAGACATATTTTTAAAGACAGATGTGTTATTATTAGCAGAAGTTTTTGAAAATTTTAGGAATGTTTGTATGAAAATGTATGACCTTGATCTTTGTCAGTATTTCACTGCTCCTGGGTTAAGTTTCAGTTCAATGTTGAAAAAGACAAAAGTAAATTTAGAATTGTTAATATTAATATCGTATGGCCTCGGATGCCGGATGCACACTTTGTTAATTGACACCCAGAGGGCAGCTTGCATGTCGAATTTCGTCTTTCCTTTGAACGTTATGAAAGTCAAGGAGGTTAGATATCTAAGCTCCTTGACACTACAGCGCTTTCTAGTATAGAATGGAGGAACTTTGTGTTGGCGGAAAATCCCGGGATTAATTTTGCCATTGAACACGACCTACTGAATTCAAATGGGTTCTTTAACATGCCAACAACGTATGACATCCATGTCGTGATTTTTGTCGCCTTTCAAAAACCACTTTCCACGGCCAGGGGCGAACCTGCAAGTTTGGGGTTGGTAATCCGACACGTTAACCACTCACCCACCGTGGCTGATATAGACATGATTAATTTTATAAAATCATCAATTCGAGGTGGATTAAGCCAATGTAGTGGACGGTATTCTAAAGCAAATAATGAATACATGCCTTGCTACAACCCTTGTGGAGAGTCAAAGTATATTGTTTACCTCAATGCAAATAAACAATATGGTTGGGCTATGAGTCAATATCTACCACTGAAAGATTTCCGCTGGCTGACACAATCTGAAATTGATGTCTTACATGTTAGCACTCTATAAAGGATATATTTTAGAGGTAAATCTTGAGTACCCTAAAGAGATACATAATGATCATAATGATTTACCATTTTGTCCTGAGACTATGAAATCTCCATACATCACACCACGAAAGAAAATGTTAACTGTTAATGTGAATGATAAATGTAAATATGTACCGGTAATATATTATCAAAACTTGAAACAGTGTCTACAGCATGGACTGAAATTAACTAAAATTCATCGCGTATTACAATTTCATCAGTAAGCATGGCTCAAACCGTATATTGATCTAAACAGTAATTTAAGAACACTGTCAACAAATGCTTTTGAAATAGATTTTTATAAACTCATGAATAATAATGTTTTTGGAAATACTATGGAGTATGTTGATAAGCAAGTTGATGTAAAGCTGATAACAACGTGGGAGAATGATGTTAAAAGGTATAGTGCGAGCAACTTAATAAGCAAGCCTAACTTTAATAGCTGCTCAATTATTCATGAGGATTTGGTGGTAATACAAATGAATCGCCTAAGGGGGCTCACACACCGTCGGTTGTTAAGTTCTATTTTTTTACGTTTAAATGAAAGACAATAACTTTCACATTATATCTGTTAAGTTTTATAAGTAAATTCATCGTTTTGGCAGAGATATAGCGTATTTCGTGAGACCATGCCCCTATCTGTCAATGGAGTGTTTAATATTCAAAGCTGTTTACACCGTCGGTTGTCAAAATTTAAGTTTTTTTTAAAGTTTTTATATATCTGTTAAGTTTTATAAGTAAATTCAGCATTTTGGCAGAGATATAGCGTATTGCGTGAGACCATGCGCCTATCTGTCAATGGAGTGTTTAATATTCAAAGCTGTTTACCCGAAATGTTGCTTTTTTGGTAGGAAAAACACAATATTTCGAGAACTATGTGATGAAACTGGATGAAACTCGGCAGATACATTCCAATATATGATCCTTAGAGGATTAACCTCATTTATGAAATTATCTTAAAAATAATTGAGAAATACTTGGAAAAATAAACCAAAAACTGTTCATTTATTGAAAGACAAATTTAATTTTTTTTTAATATACTATTTATAATATAACATTCATGGTGGTTCATCCTCGCTATTTATGCGTTTACTTTACATGAAAAAATCATTCCATTCAGACTGGTATTTCTTGTTAAATCGTGTTTTATGTGATTCACGGAGTTTAAAATATCACGAATATTATCCTTTCAATATATCACGAAATACTTTATATTCTGCTCCTCTCTCTAGATTAGATGAAAGTTCTATGTATTTACTATACATATATCAGTTTTCGTAACTCTATGTTATATGTTAATAAAATATTTATTGCGGCCAATGGCCATAGATAGGAACAACATTATAACAATGTGAACAATATTGAATCAATCGTGTATCTAGGTAACACCAGAGACTTGTGTTCATCAAGTCCGTTTACCCATTCCACTACACTACACTTCGATCAAGACAACTTAATCAGTCCTCATCTAAACAAAACTGAGTGAGTGATATTAGTCTTCTACTGCATTCCATGGCATGATATATATCGCACTGATTGTTGCATAATCGGCAAACACACTCCTGGCTGGGCTGATGGAAGGACTTCCTAGTGCAGATACGATGGTGGTGGTGGAAGCCATGGATCGCAAATCTGGTCACTAGGTGCCTCAGCTCATACTCTGGTCGCATCCATTCTTTATATAACATTGCATCTGTTGCGAAGAATCTTTCTGGGATGGAGTCTCTCTTCCTGCAAAGTTTGCTTAACAGGTCTATGCATGCCTGTGTGGATGGTAGGTGCATTAGCAGTCGAAGGTCTTCTACCAAAAAAGTTTCTCTGGCTAATGCATACACATCGTGAAAGAGCGAATTTTGATACCCCCAATACCCTTCTCAAATACCTTGTTTTAAAACTTTCAATGTCTTAATTGTCTGATTGATAGGTAGGCCTAAGTCCATATGACCTCTAGCCCGTATGTGAGTGATGGGAGTACTTTGACTCTGGAAAGTTCCATTGCTGAATTTACTGACTTTCTTTGTAAATGTCTGATGTCGCTTATATTTCTAAGTGCTGCTGCAAGTCTCTCCTTTATATAAACCATAAAGGAAGTCCCTGTGACTTGTGTAGTAATTCCAAGGTACTTAAATTGTTTTTTCGGTGTTAGTATGTGTTACCCATAAACAATGTAGTCATCCTTCCTCAGCCTTCCTCGTTTTCTGAATATCATTAATTCAGTATTCCGAGCGTTCATCCGTAGTTCATTCTCCTCTGCCCATTTCTCAAGAAGAATTATTTCCTTCTGTAGATCCTCTATATTATCGGAGGCCAGGGCCATGTCACCAGCATATATATTTTTACTTTCTGTGTTCCATCCTTTAATTTGAAGACAACATCGTGGGCCATGATTAGGGCTCAGATTTTTAGGTGCTAAAAATCGGGAAAATAGTTATTTTTTATGTATTAAAAATACCTGAAATATGTGACAAAAAGGAAAAATATTTAATTATAATTTAGTTTAGGCCTATTAATGTGAATACAGTATAAACACTATGCAGTACTCACGAATGCAATTTATGCTATGTCTCACTGACTGCTGAAGCATTACAATACACATCGAGATACATCTTCAAGTTAACCATCCCAAATGACCGACGATTATCGCGAAATACTTCATCGGAAGGCGCGAAACTGCTTCAATATGTTTCTTACCCTTGAGGTGGTGTGTAACTTGAGATCGCTGTTCAGCCTTGATTGCCTTCCCACATGGTTGGCAGAACAGAACGCCCCCATCAGAAGTAAAATTATCATTAAATTCTGCAACAGACGATAACTTGTAGTTGTTTTTATTTTAGGCATTGTAGAATTGCCATACACTTCACAGTGCCAGAAATGAAATGCATGTGAGTGATACTGGTTCCAGGTAGCTGGGGGGTGTCTAGCACGCGGTGAAATATGGCTATGGTCATGGAAATCCCTGACTTCCACAGTGAGTGGCACGGGACGATAAGTTAATAAAAACACAGTTGCAAGCTGACATACGCTCTGCATGAAGATTAGATAGCTCACAGGTTCTTCCCCGTTGAAGTAACACAGAACAAAAATGCAATAAACTGAAAGATCTAGCATACTGATTTAAAAGAATGTAAATATCATCTCTCTTTATGTACTAATAAGTGAAAAGCAGGAATTAATGTATTTGTAGAAAAATGCTTAAAATATGTATTTACATAAAAAATATTTATTTGCCTCAAAATCCGAGCCCTAGTCATGATATTGAAAAGTAACGGACTTAGCGGGTCTCCTTGCTGTACTCCTATTGTCTGCTCAATCCAGTCCGAGTGTAGATAGATAGATAGATAGATAGATTTTTATTAATTCCATTTGATCAAATACATGCATTCAATACATTTTGATATAGGACACGTCAGAATTTACATGCATAAAATAAAAGAACTAACAGGTATATATTACTAAGATTATAACTATTTATAACTTATTATAATAGCAAATCTTAATAGATACAATCTTATTGCACAACTATTTACACCTCACTCTATTATCATAATATGAAAACTTAATTCTATAAATACAACAACATACAGCTAGGTATTAAAATTAAATTAAAAAAGTAAAATATAGTTATAGATTCCATCACTCCTATACGCTAAAATATTCAACTACTGAGTAAAAACAATGGCACTGCAGATAAGCTTTCAACATTCTATCAAAGGTTTTTGTTTTTGGGGCCAGTTTTATATACTGGGGTAGTTTATTGTATAATTTAACTCCAGTGTGAAAAGTTCCTTTTTGATATATGCTTGTGTGTGTGTGTGTGTGTGTGTGTGTGTGTGTGTGTGTGTGTGAAATATGAATGTTTTGATTTTGTCTTGTGTTATGCCTATGAACATCATTGTTTGTTTTAAGAAAAACATCTTTATTCATTAAATTATTTTTAAAAAACATAATACTTTCAAAGATATATATGCAGGGCAGTGGGAGAATGTTTAAATCTTTAAACAGAGGTCTACATGATTCTCTAGAGTTTACATTTGCCATAATTCTAATCGCCCTCTTTGGTATCCTAAACGTGCTTAGTACATCTGGTGACATACCCCAAAATATGACCCCATGTCTTAAGTATGAATGGAAATAAGCAAGATAAGTACGTCTTAATGTGTGCATGCTAGTGCAGGTTTTCAAAATACGTAACGCAAAGCACATCGAGTTCAGTTTAGTATTCAGATATTGTATATGTTTATTCCATTTCAAGTCTTGTTGTATCCATAGTCCTAAAAACTTTGTTTCTGATTTATTTTCTATTTGATGACCATTTAATGTTATATTGGGCATCGCAGGATTCCTATTCTGTATAGTGTGGAAATTTAGACATACTGTCTTTTTATAGTTTATTATGAGGCGATTATCTTGTGACCATTTGGTTAACTCTCCTGTAACGGAGTCAGCAGACTGCTCTATGACCTGTTTAGATTCACCTTTTATTACGAGTGTTGTATCGTCCGCAAACAAAATTTCCTTATGTGAATGAACGTTCTGTGTTATATCATTGATATATAGAAGAAAGAGTAGTGGGCCCAAAACCGATCCCTGGGGTTTTCCAAATTCAATAACTCCCTCATTGGACAATGTTTCATTAAGTAATTTGGTTCCATCATCCTTGTGTCTCAAGCTTACTATTTGTTTACGCCTTGTTAAGTAAGACTCTATCCATTTATTAGCTAGACCTCTAACACCATATTGATTAAGTTTGGTAAGGAGGATTTTATGGTCAACAACATCAAATGCTTTCGATAAATCCAAGAATAGGCCAGTTACATGTTCCTTATTGTCAATTAATTTCAGTATACTATTACTACATTCGTAAATTGCTATCTGTGTAGATTTTTCCGTTCTAAATCCATGTTGTGAGTTTGATAATATTTTATTTTTTTCTATGAAACTTATCAGTCTCTTATACATATTTTTTTCCACAATTTTTGCAATACCAGTTGGTAAGGTAATAGGACGATAGTTATCTAATTCATCTTTTGAACCGTTTTTGTGCACTGGAATTACTTTTGATAACTTCAAAATATCCGGGTAAGTTCCTGAGAGAATTGAACTGTTTATTAAGTGCGTAAGTGGATTTATTATATTTTCTGCACATTTCTTTAAAATTGCATCAGGGATGCCATCAATGCCAGCACAGAATTTATTTTTTAGCTCTTTTATAACTATTCTTACCTCTTCACTTGTGACATGATTTATAAATAAAGAATCACTGCATATATTTATTTTATTATTAGAATTTAGTGTATTTACCTGTGATTTATTTATTAATATTTGTGGAATTTCCAGAAAATAGTCATTAAAAGTGTTTGCTATTTCCTCTGGATTATTAATCACTTTATTATTTCTGGTCAGTGTAATGTTCCTTTGTATTTTAGCAGATTTTCCAGTTTCTTTCTTTATCACGGACCACATAGCCCTGTTTTTATTAGATGATTGGGAAATAAAATTATCATTATGCATTTTCTTTGCTAGTCTTATTACCTTATTTAATATGCTAGTGTATTTTTTGTAGTATAAATTGAATTCAGGTGTTGTGTGGTATTGTTTATATAATTTGTGTAGAAATTTCTTTCTTTGACATGAATTTATAATCCCTGTTGTTATCCAATTGCTAGTTTTGTTATTTTGAACAGTTCTTCGTTTAAAGGGGAATGCTATTTCAAAATAGTGTTTTAGGGTACTGTTAAATGCATTAAATTTATCATTTACATTTTCTAGTTCATAAATTTCTGACCATGTTTCCTTATTTAATAAGTCATTGAAATATGTAACATTTGATTCAGTGAATGACCTGCACTTTGATTTTACTCCATTATCATTATTATTGATTACTTCGGATACTTCAAAACTCAGTATTTGTCCATGGTGGTCACTAAAACCCGGACAATAGACTTCTATTGAATGGTGATATTTATCTGTATTTATAAAAATTTGATCAGGAGTGGTTTTACTAAATTTTGTTATTCTTGTTGGAGTATTTACTGTAGGTTTCAGTCCATAGGAAATTAGTAACTGTGTTAATAATTCACAATTTCTATCAAGTTTTAAGAAATCCACATTTACATCCCCACAAATTATTATATCGAAATTTACTTTGCTCATGTTATTGAGTAACAATTCTAATTTATCTATAAATAGAGGAAACTTTCCTGACGGAGAAAGGTATACGCATACAATTATTAACTTAAACTGCTGAATTTTTACGGCAGAGAATTCAAAATCCTGTTCCATAATTAGATAATCATAAGCTGTTATCTGTTCATGATCTAAATTATTTCTTAAGAAGATGCAAGTACCACCATGGCTAATATTAGATCTAGAGTATTTACTAGCTTGTATAAACCCTGGGAATTGAATTAATTCAAGTTGTTCCTCTTTCAGCCAATGTTCTGGAATACATAGTGCTGAGATGTCTTTAAGTTCATTTTTAAGCATTAGATTTATGTAATCAATTTTATTATAAAGAGACTGGACATTCTAGTGGTAAATTTTAAATTTGTTACTTTTGCAAGCTTGTGTTGGTGATTTATTTACATTATTATTATCATAATTGTTATTATTATTGTTGCTAGACAAATCCGAAATACCATTGTTGCACTCCGTTAAATTTGACTTCAAAAGATGTGAATGCCAAACCTCACGTTTGGCTTCTTCTACCAGTTTCCCTGCTTCCACTCTAATGATATTACTGTTGAATTATTCTTACCATTTGAATTTACAATTTTGCAGATTTCATCACTAAGATACTCTTTTCCTAATCTATTTAAGTGTAGGCCATGCCGAGTATGGAACTTCCTGTCTAATTTACTTACATCTACAATTTGGACATTTGGAAAACTCTTACAAATTTTATGAATTTTTCCATTTGTAGCCTCTATTTCTACATTTACACATGATTTGGGAATTAAATCGTATCTCTGTGGAATGTTTACAATAATGACATTTGTTTTTTGCATGGATGGCAATGTACCCTTTAAATATTTGATTACCTTTTTACTCTCATTTCTATAGACGTCGTTTGCTCCAGCGATGATCACTGCGTAGTCCTTTGCAGTAAGGGACGCACACTCTCCTATCATCCCGTTCGTGACTTCTGCAATTTGAGCTCCTGGCTTCACTGTCGAAGTGACCTGCATTTCTCGGCTTCTCTCCAATACGCTTGCTGCTACATCTCGCCCGTGGCTATCCGCAAATATCCGCATCTTCCTGGATTTTCTCTTTATCACTTTCTTCTTTTCTTCTTGAGGAAAGTCATCATTTTCTTCGACAAGCACTCCAAATGAATTTGAGACGGGAATTTCAGTTACATGTACTCCATTTATAGGCCTAGGCTTATTCAATCTTACCTTACCAGCAATCACTGTCGACCAAGTTTCCTTGCTTTCCTCTCTGTTTCCTTTTAATTTATTCAACTCTTCCATTAACTTAGCAATATCTTCCTTTAGCAGCTTTATATTTTCGTCTTTTGAGGACATTTCGTTTCTCAGGTTATGACATTCGCATGACGGTAGCGGTAGGCCTACATTACGACAATCGGTTTCACTTTTCTCCTCATTCAATTTTACCTGAGATCTTGTGATGATTTTATTTGCATTTTTTACTTTTATTTTGCACGACGAGCATAAATCCGTTACGGTTACACAACCTGACGAGACACTAACACTGTTTACTGTCGTCATACTAGAGATCTAAGTTAGCCTAGATGTTTACACCAAATTACACTAAATTTAATTTAATTATTACTACCTAATAGAATTAATCTAATTACCTACCAATAAAGAAGAATGTGAATTACGTATATCTTCCAATCGGGTGAAGTCTCGTAAAAGCACCACTGCTCTACTTGGTTCAAACAGTGATTGAAGAAGTCACCGAATCTTTGGATACACGTTCCCACAACTTAGTTTAAGTTTATTAAATTATCAACAAGAATTTCTAAATACTATCAATATTCCGTATTACACTTGATCTAAGGAAAGTAACTTTATAGATTTTAAGCCTCTGTTATAATATTTTACCACTTTTATCAAATATTTACACTAGCTGCTATTTCACTACACTTTCGCTGTGACGCCATCTTGGCCATAGCCACGATTCCATCATGGATCTGCATTTGATTGTCTGCCAGAATGTTCGATATCAGTCTTGTCATGTCAGAATGTCCTAGTAAGTTTTCCAATTTTATGACAAGTTTCCTTCTATTGACTGTGTCAAAGGTTTTGGTGTAGTCGATGAAAATTACATATTTCTTCCCTTGAGCTTCAAGCGTGTTCTGTATGTTCTTTAAGAGACTTTCTGCAGCCAAAGGAGTAGATCTGCCCTTCCGAAATCCAAATTGTTCTTCTGTAAGCAGGTGGTCTACAAATGCATCTGTTCTCAGAGTCAGGAGATTGGTAACCAATTTGCATGCAACCAATTCCAACGCCACACCCCTATATAATTCAGGTTTACTGATATCGCCTTTACCCTTGTATAGCAGTTTGATGATAGACTTGCACCAAGTTCTGGGGATGGTTCCAGTCTCTTATTCACTAACTCTGCCAATACGTTTTCCAGGAAGTGTAGCGAAATCTTCAAATGTTCATCACAGATTTCATCTACACCTGAAGCTCTGTTATCCTTGCTTTTCGTGATTATGTGCTTAATTTTTGTACTGTATAGTGAAGTACGTAGTATGCTCTGCCTCTGGACTCCAGTCTGATCTCTTTGGATACTAGATCCCCCCCCCCCCCTATGTGTGTTCCTCCCATGTTTCCATCCTTATGTCTACTGGGAAGCGATGTTGTCATGGCCTGATTGCTTTATACGGATCTTTCTCAATGTCATGTACTGTATGAGCATTTTGTCTTCTTTCTCCTAACCTCTCTTCTTTGACTTTATGAGCTCTCTATATTTCCTTCTTGCTGTCTGGTAGCGTTCCAGATCATCTTTATCCCTAGTACTCTTTGCGATATGTAGCTTCTGTAATGTATTTTGTCTCTCCTTGAAGCACTCTCTGTCAAACCATTTCTGCGCTTGACGAGTAACTCTACAGTTTTAGTTCCTTCTTCTATGAATTCTATTATTCCCGCCATAGCTACATCTAAATTACCCTCAATGATGGATAGCATGATAGTTCATATTTTGGCTGTATTCGCCTCTAACAGGCTCTGGTCTAGTGTTGTTCTCACTCTTTGCGTCTTTGCTGGAAGTCTTAAGGGGTGTGTAACAGTCAATATCTTAATTACTGGGATATGCTACTTAATTACAGCTGCATCACACTTTGTCATGATCATGAATAGCGAGACCTCTTACAACATGAAATCTATGGTGCTACCTCCATTATGACAAATATACGTAGGTGCCTTTTTGTCATTCATGAGCCTTAGTCCTTCCTCCTCCAGGTAATTGAGGACCAGTTCAGATTTCCTATTGAATTTGTCCACTGGACAATTCAAATCACCCCCAAGTATAATGCTATCAGTAGCTTGTGTAACATCAATTGCACTGTAGACCGGTCTATAGTAAACACAGAAATACCCCTATTTCAGTTCGTACCACTAGCTGTTCCTCTTCGCTCGTAAGTATGTCGAAAGGCTTTAACTTCGGGTTAATTAGGCATGTAACGCCCCCGGACGGCCAACCTCTTTCTTCTTTTGTTGCCAGTGCATGTATGTTGTAGAAGCCCTTCACGTCAAACCTTGATAAAAGTGTCCGTTAGGCTGCAAGCGTCGAAATCACTGAAAAAGTGTTACGAGAGGCCACTCATAACCCTTTTTAGACCTTCAAACTTTCAATGTCTTTTAATTGCCTGATTGATAGTGAACCCTTATTCTTTATTGCATTAGAATAATTGTTCATATATTTATTTTATATACTGCATTATGGCCGTAGTCAGTTGAAGCAGAGTGCAAGCTAGATTTCGCAAGGAAGAGGGCAGTTGAGCGCGCCTGACAGAATTAAACTTTTTCCTGAAAATGAGGTGAATGGCCGTGACCTCGAAGCTCTAGCCTTTGTTAGCCAGCTCGAGCAGTAAGGAAAGAAAGAGAAGGGTGTTGGCAACTGGGGGAAACGACCTACTGTACTCAACGATTTTACGTTTGGATAGACCAATCACGTGCAACCACGCCGACCTCGGCATCACCGTGGCGTATCCGCTGAAAAGCCCGCGAATGCGGTATCTAATTAATCATCGATGCAATTTTATTCCGCGAGGCATCATTTTGACGTTCAGAAGAAATGCTGAAGTTTGACACTAGCCGCAAGTTTCTACGATGTTTGGTTCAGAATATAAAAAAAAAATTATGTCCCCTCTACCACACTTTTGGCCAGATTGTATAAATAAGATGTCTGTGTTAGCGACCATGTTCATACCTTGATGTAGCGGTACGCTACAACCACGTTCTTATTTTAAAGTAGCCAAGTACTACGAACAATTTTAAACACTTGTCTTCGATCTCTATTGAGAGATGTTTCAAGTTTGTGGACTCGGTTTGAGATCCGTGTGTAAATATAATTGTAAAATTTATAAAATGTTTGCGTGTGAAATTAGCAAAATGCTTATTCTAGGGACAGTATCGACGTCTTAATAATTGCGCAGGACAAAGAGTGATTGTGTAGCTCTATTGCAATTATAGCAGGAATAGGAGAGATAATTTAATTTGAACTTTGTTTCCACCACCGACATCAGCAGCAAGATGACGAACTTTGGGTCGACTGTTGGAGTGATGTTCCTGCAACCAACGAAGATGTGTGAGATGGCCGGTTAAGATCCATAGTGGGCCATGGCGGAGGATATCCGCTGATGTGACGAGTAATTTGGATGAGTACAAATATTGAATTTATTCATTATAGATATTTTGGCATGGGAACTATTGTTGTGAATAATTTAATTTCGTGAGTGTTTTGTATTCATTGTGATTTTTTTAGTAACGTAGTGCACCGACACTCAAATATGTAAATGCGTGGGGAAGCGTGACCATCGTTAATTATTGTATTGTTATTTTAATCGTGTACTCGTGTACGCACATATTTGGTTTGGCGTAAGCATGGATGCGGCGTCGGCAGATAAGTAGTGCTTTTGTAATTACAGTTAAAAATAGCAGAGGGGGAAAAACTTGTATTTGATTAGGACTTTGGTTGAACAAGTTTTTTTTGTTTTGTTTTGTTTTGAATCGCCATGTTGCTGTATTTTGATCGTTGTAAAGAACCGTCCGTTCTTTATGTCAGATTTTATAGTTGCCTTTCAGATTAAATTCTTGGCCAGAATACCAGATCAGGCGCAGTGAGTGTGGAAAATATTCGTGTACTTTATTTCAGGTGTAATCAAACCTAGCGCGTGATTCGTGTGTGTGTCTATGTGTCTATGTGTCTACGTGTATCACGTGGTGTGATTATTCTGCGCGGGAGGATTGCTCTTGGCTAGCCCTCTGACTGCTGCAATGTGGTTTTTTTTTCTACGTAGAGTGATGCTTGCCGGACCTCTGCCAGTAAAAATTGGGTCTTACAATTCCAGGTGAAATTGAGTTATTGTTACGACACACACACGGTTGAGCTATGGTGACAGCTATGTATTCTTCGTGGATCTCAGGAACCAGGCGATTAGCGCTGGCTCTGGGATATTGTGCACGCTGGGTTGATTATGATAGAAGATAACAGTTCCACTTTGAGCGCTGATCTCTGGTATCGTCTGGACACCTGTGTGGGGGTAAGGAAGCGGTTAGGCCATGACCTACCTTAAGAGATGGCTTACTTGTTTCGTTTTAAAGAGCGATATGACACTAAGGGGATCAGTTCGCTACGCCGAAGCGGTATTACCATGCTGACGTCCAGATATATGTTTCTTGTATAGAATTGTCTTGCTTTTAAGCATTTGTTTATTTAATCATTTAAATGTGTACATTTCTTGTGACACCCTGTTGTGTTGTTCTGAGTAAATGACATGCGGTCATTCTTTGTTGTTGTTTCGTGGTCACGTTACTCACTTCTGTGTTTCATTGAAAAGTCCTTGTTGAGGCAGTAGTTGTGTGCTGTAGCTCGCTGGTCTAGATTTCGGCGGAAATCTTCATTGTTGTAATTACTGAAGGTTAGCGAGTGTCGGGTGTGTGTATTGATATTATCTGTAGTGTTAAGTTCCCATCGCTAATTTATCCGAGGTGCGGATTTGTAGCCTGACGGCGGTCGCGGGATGGCAACAAATCTAGCACCCAGTACTCTCCCAGATTGCATGCTCGTCATATTACACGCACACATGATTTTAGATGAGACAGGCCATATTTCAGGACCTGTAATTTTATTTTGACATCTTTCTGAGATGAGTCTTTGCTTCACACTGTAAATTTGGGTGTAGATTTAAGAGGGTGTTCCCTCGTGGTGTTCGTTGTGTTTTGTTATATTTGTTCCTTTTTTCATTCTGAAATTAAATTTGTTTTTATTTAGTCTGGCTTCACTGTCGTTCTTTCTGTCATACATTTGGACTATGTTACCTTGCACCTTGTAGAAGCGTAAATTTAGCAACTATGTTATGAACCGTACACAACCCGAAGAAAAGAGTCTCATAAAAAAAGCTTCTCGCAAGGGTTCATAGATCTAAAATGTCTGCCCAACGTGGTGGTTGTTGTTGCTTTTGCTTACCTCATAGTATTTTGTGGAAAAATAATACCAGGTTTGGCATAGTAATTGGTAGAATCAGTAAATAAGGTGAAGTCTTTCCACCATGTGCATAAGTAAAATCAATGAGTTCATTTAAGGTTAGAAATACGGAACACGGTAGATTTGGCATTGTATTGAGTTATGACGTGTTCCTGGCGCCCATTTAAGAAAGTAAAATAGTGTTTGTTTTGATTCAATGAACTCAGAAATATTCAAATGAGAGGAAGGTGTTGCCTTGAAATTTTGATTAACACTGGTTAATTAAAAGGTGTTATATGTAAATTCAGATTAGGAATTTATGATCAGAATAATGAAGGGAAATAGTAAATTAAAAGCAAATTCATATACTCATGATGCTTTGATTGAGGGGTGTGTTTTAACGTAAAATTAAATAGTGAGTATGAATTATTATTAAATGTCAAAACATGTGTGTGAGTACGGTGGAGGTTCCTATGTGCATGGCCCTTTATTCTCCAAGTGATATATAGTGAGTTGTGATGGCAACGATTGCTGAAATCAGTGAATTATTGGAGAGGTCGGCAGCGAAGATACAAGAGAGCAATAATGAACAATTAATGACACTTGAAAGTAGAATGCAGGAGCGTAGTAACGAACAATTGCTTACGTTAAAGAACGAGATTACGCAGAGTAGTAGCGAACAAATACAAACATTAGAAAGTAGAATGCAGGAGCGTAGTAACGAACAATTGTTTACGTTAAAGAACGAGATTACGCAGAGTAGTAGCGAACAAATACAAACATTAGAAACTAGAATGCAGGAGCGTAGTAACGAACAATTGCTTACGTTAAAGAACGAGATTACTCAGAGTAATAGCGAACAAATACAGACATTAGAAACGAAAATGCGGGAAAACAATAATGAACAATTATTGACACTTGAAGGTAGAATAAAAGAACGTAGTGAGGAACAGGCGATAGCACAGACTGAAAACTTAAGTAGAATCACACTTAAGATAAATCAGAATATGAAAGTACAATTGGATAAACTGGCAAATGAAATGGAGGGTAATAACACTAAACAATTGGGACAAATTAAAGCAATAGAAGCTAAATTTGGATCGAAAATGACGGAGTTGGACAAGATGGTGACCGCGAAGCTAGAACAAATAGAGCGAGCATGTATAACTAATACAACGGGAATAAAGATAACGCAGGAGAAATTACAGGGAGAATTTAAGAAAATTGAGTCCAAAACAGAGAACATACAAGAGCAAATAAAAGCAGTAGATGACAACGTACTGGGGTTAATTAAAGAACTCGATCGGTTGGAAATTAAATCTACGGAGAGATGGACACACTTAGAAGCTGATCAGCAGCAGATAAAGAAGCACATTGAAATAAATAGGATGCGATTGGACGAGCGTTTGGAAAAAATTGAGATAAGGCAAGATAAGAGTCAAGAACAAATGGAGCGGGTAGAAGAACGAATAGATAAAAATCTAGTGCAGCTCGAAGACAAGATAGATAAAAATCTAGTGCAGCTCGAAGACAAGATAGATAGGAATCAGGAGCAGATGGAGGAACGTTTCGTAGAAGGTTGGAAGACGATGAAGGAGAAGATCCGAAAAGATTGGAAGCAGCAGGTAGAAGAAAATAAAGGAGATAGATTGTCTATTTTAAAGAGATTAGGAGATAACAATTCTCGGATGCAAGTGCTGGAGGACTGTATAAAAACTAAATTTCAAGAGCACTCGGATCTAATTATCAAAAATGAGATACGATCACTAGAGAATGCAACGTTAATTACGGCAGAACGGACAGCAGAAAAACTTGTTAGTATGGGAAACCCGGAGGCATTTAAATCTACAGGGAGCACGAGCCAAGAAAATAGCGTTAAAGCAGGGGTCGACACGGAAGCGTTTCGTAATTACAGAGGCGAGACATCCACTCCGCAACCTAGCGTAATGACACCGCAAGTTATTCAGGTGATTCGAGGAAATGATTTCAAACCATCGAAATTCATAGACGGGCAAGGAATTACGCCTAAAGCTTTTCTCCGCGAATTAGACGATTATTATAATGATAATCAAATAAGCCCAATAAAACAGCTAAGAATGGTAGAGAAGTTTCTTCAGGGACCAAGTCTCGTCTGGCATCAAAGTTTCAAATACACCTTTGAGTACATGACGCAATTTAAAGAGGCGTTTTTGAGAAAATCTTGGAGTCCCGCATTGCAGCTAGGATTAAAAATGGACTTGTATGCTAGAAAGTACCATAGTACGCACCCAACGAAATTTTCAGAATTCTTCTCGCAACAGATGATTAGGCTGAAAGATCTGGACGAGCCCCCATCGGAGGAAAATTTAGTATTGACAATAGGCAAGCAGTTACCTATGAATATCCAACAATTTTTGGTAACGGCAAACGTAAAAACCGCGGTAGAGGCAGAAGAGATCCTTCGCCATTTGGATGAAACAAGCATGGTTTCAGCCCAAACTCGCCAAAGAAATATTGAATGCGTTAATGCAGCAGAAGTAGTCCAGAGCAATAATGATAATAACAATCAGAATTCTAGTACGAGAACACAGGCAACGAATACGCAATTCACGCCTAGGAGACAAGATCAGTATGATAACAGAGGTCGGTATGAGAATAATAATAATAACAACTACAATCGCTATGAGAATAATAATAACTATAATCGGCATGAGAATAATAATAATAATAACTACAATCAGTACCGGAATAACAATAATAGAAGACCGTACCAGCGAGGATACTCTAATTGGAGAGGGAGTAGGCAGCAGGATAGGCCTTATCAGGGAAGTGGTGACACGCACCAATGGAAGAACAGACGGGATAACGTGCAAGAGGATCCAAGGGAGTACCGGAACAACTGGGAGGAACGGTCTCACGAATCGCAGAAATATCTACAAGAGATACACGCTGAAGACACAGAGAAAGAAAAATGGGGGCGAGCGATGGAAAACAGACAAAATCCGGATAATCATGGAGAAGGAGCAGAGGGTCTGCTAAGACAACAGGAGAGACAAAATTATGGCGGACGAAACTCACAAGGTGGAGGTCGGAGCGAAAAAAAAAAAGTCCAAAGCACGAACTAGGAGATAGGCTAAAAACGGGAGTGGCTGATGACCGTGATGTCATTATCGCCAACATTGAAGAATGGATTGCGTTCCCTGATGACTGTCTGGAGGAAGTAGCGAGACCACATGAGAATGTCATTAGACAGCTACCTGTTATTTATGCAAGGATTGGGGGATTGAAAACACGTTGTTTAATGGACACTGGAAGTCAAGTTAGCTTGATATCAGAAGCCCTGATTAAAGAATTAGGAAAGACGCAGACGGTTCCGATAATACCAGTACCACAACTAAAAGTACGGGGAGTCATACCAGAGAAGACGGTAACATGTAAACATCAGGCATATGTGGAGCTTGACATTCTGAATCACACCTTTGCACAAGATTTTATTGTGATGGCAAAGATGAGTTATAACGTTATTTTGGGAGCGAACTTCATCTGTGAATATCACGCTGTAATAGATTTAAGAAATAACACGGTCAGTTTCAAGCAAGTTGAAGAGTTGAGTCATGTGGGTCTGAATATGCAGGAGACGACTTTGGAACGAGAGGTTGGCACTTGGACAATGGAGGTAATCCCAGATGACGTCACGGACGAGGGGAACAAACAAGGGGGGGGGAAGTAATTAGTACAGCTATAGTGGAACTTGGAGGTCAAGATATGTCGCAAGAATTGTGGACATATTTAGCGGAAGAAGACTCTGGCTCAAAGTTTGAAAATCTGATCCAGGAGCGGCTGAACGAGGCGAAATTGGGGGACCCTGATAAATTAAAGTTAGAAATTATTTTACGCCGTCACAAAGAAGTATTCGATACCGTCCCAGGAAAAGTCCTCAATTACAAGTATGCTATGCAAGTTGATGACTGGACGCCCTTTAAAAGCAAACTTTACCCAATCCCGGAAAAACATCATTCCCAGGTTAAGGACATTATCAACAATTTACTCAATGCTGGAATGCTTAAGAAATCACCTACACCGTATTTAAATGCTATATTGGCAGTAGCTAAGCCAAATGGGTCTATTAGGCTATGTCTAGACGCTCGTTTTTTAAATAGCAAGCTTCTTTCTGAGCATGACAAAGCGCCGCTTATTAAGGATGTACTGAAAGGATTCAGAGGAAAAAGGATCTATAGTAGCGTCGATCTGACGAATAGTTTTCATCATTTAGAGCTAGAGGAAAAATCACAGTTGTTAACGGGGTTTTTATTTGATAATCAAACCTTTGTCTGGCAACGCATGCCATTTGGAGTTAAAACAGCGGGATGTTCGCTAATTAGAGCCTTGGACAGAAACTTAACGGATGAAGTGAAGTCATTCACGACGAGATATGTTGACGACATACTTCTCGCTTCAGAGACTATGGAAGAACACATGGTAAATCTTGATAAACTTTTGGACAACCTACGAACCATGAATTTCAAAATTAACCTCAAGAAATCACACTTTTTTCAGAGTGAAATATTGTATCTGGGACACATTATTGATTATGAAGGTGTGAAACCTAATCCAGCCAAGATAGATGCCATTAAGAAGTTCCCGAAACCAACCAGAGTTAAGCACGTGAGAGCATTCTTGGGAGTTACTGGCTTTTTCAAGGAGAACTGTCCGGGCTACACGGAGACAGTCGCGCCAATGCAAGAAATGTTGAAGAAAGGAAATAGATGGTCATGAAGAGAGCAGTGGGAACAGGAAGAAAATGAAGCAGTTGCAAATTCTGGTGCAAACTAAGAAACGTTCAAATGTACGGGGCTGCTGGACGGAAGAAATTGAGAGAGCATTGTTTACAAACATGGTGACAAGTCAGGGAGGTCTACAAGTTGTTACGGTACAGAGAGAGGGAGGCCGGAATGTGACAGGGGGTGACGGCTCAGCGAGGCCAAGGTACACTTAGTCATCAGTGGAGAAGCAATTAGTGAGCCGAGAGATGCCAGATACTCGGACTGCGCTGGAAAATTTAAAGAGCTGGTGAGGTCCAGACTAAATTGGGAAAATGACTATGTTGATGGTTAAAAATTCAAATCTTGACTTTTCGAATTTTTAAACTCTGCTGGAGGAAAATGAACCCTTATTGTTTATTGCATTAGAATAATTGTTCATATATTTATTTTATATACAGCATTTTGGCCGTAGTCAGTTGAAGCAGAGTGCAAGCTAGATTTCGCAAGGAAGAGGGCAGTTGAGCGCGCCTGACAGAATTGAACTTTTTCCTGGAAAAGAGGTGAATGGCCGTGACCTCGAAGCTCTAGCCTTTGTTAGCCAGCTCGAGCAGTAAGGAAAGAAAGAGAAGGGTGTTGGCAACTGGGGGAAACGACCTACTGTACTCAACGATTTTACGTTTGGATGGACCAATCACGTGCAACCACGCCGACCTCGGCATCACCGTGGCGTATCCGCTGAAAAGCCCGCGAATGCGGTATCTAATTAATCATCGATGCAATTTTATTCCGCGAGGCAACATTTTGACGTTCAGAAGAAATGCTGAAGTTTGACACTAGCCGCAAGTTTCTACGATGTTTGGTTCAGAATATTAAAAAAAATTATTTCCCCTCTACCACACTTTTGGCCAGATTGTATAAATAAGATGTCTGTGTTAGCGACCATGTTCATACCTTGATGTAGCGGTACGCTACAACCACGTTCTTATTTTAAAGTAGCCAAGTACTACGAACAATTTTAAACACTTGTCTTCGATCTCTATTGAGAGATGTTTCAAGTTTGTGGACTCTGTTTGAGATCCGTGTGTAAATATAATTGTAAAATTTATAAAATGTTTGCGTGTGAAATTAGCAAAATGCTTATTCTAGGGACAGTATCGACGTCTTAATAATTGCGCAGGACAAAGAGTGATTGTGTAGCTCTATTGCAATTATAGCAGGAATAGGAGAGATAATTTAATTTGAACTTTGTTTCCACCACCGACATCAGCAGCAAGATGACGAACTTTGGGTCGACTGTTGGAGTGATGTTCCTGCAACCAACGAAGATGTGTGAGATGGCCGGTTAAGATCCATAGTGGGCCATGGCGGGGGATATCCGCTGATGTGACGAGTAATTTGGATGAGTACAAATATTGAATTTATTCATTATAGATATTTTGGCATGGGAACTATTGTTGTGAATAATTTAATTTCGTGAGTGTTTTGTATTCATTGTGATTTTTTTAGTAACGTAGTGCACCGACACTCAAATATGTAAATGCGTGGGGAAGCGTGACCATCGTTAATTATTGTATTGTTATTTTAATCGTGTACTCGTGTACGCACATATTTGGTTTGGCGTAAGCATGGATGCGGCGTCGGCAGATAAGTAGTGCTTTTGTAATTACAGTTAAAAATAGCAGAGGGGGAAAAACTTGTATTTGATTAGGACTTTGGTTGAACAAGTTTTTTTTGTTTTGTTTTGTTTTGAATCGCCATGTTGCTGTATTTTGATCGTTGTAAAGAACCGTCCGTTCTTTATGTCAGATTTTATAGTTGCCTTTCAGATTAAATTCTTGGCCAGAATACCAGATCAGGCGCAGTGAGTGTGGAAAATATTCGTGTACTTTATTTCAGGTGTAATCAACCCTAGCGCGTGATTCGTGTGTGTGTCTATGTGTCTATGTGTCTACGTGTATCACGTGGTGTGATTATTCTGCGCGGGAGGATTGCTCTTGGCTAGCCCTCTGACTGCTGCAATGTGGTTTTTTTTTCTACGTAGAGTGATGCTTGCCGGACCTCTGCCAGTAAAAATTGGGTCTTACAATTCCAGGTGAAATTGAGTTATTGTTACGACACACACACGGTTGAGCTATGGTGACAGCTATGTATTCTTCGTGGATCTCAGGAACCAGGCGATTAGCGCTGGCTCTGGGATATTGTGCACGCTGGGTTGATTATGATAGAAGATAACAGTTCCACTTTGAGCGCTGATCTCTGGTATCGTCTGGACACCTGTGTGGGGGTAAGGAAGCGGTTAGGCCATGACCTACCTTAAGAGATGGCTTACTTGTTTCGTTTTAAAGAGCGATATGACACTAAGGGGATCAGTTCGCTACGCCGAAGCGGTATTACCATGCTGACGTCCAGATATATGTTTCTTGTATAGAATTGTCTTGCTTTTAAGCATTTGTTTATTTAATCATTTAAATGTGTACATTTCTTGTGACACCCTGTTGTGTTGTTCTGAGTAAATGACATGCGGTCATTCTTTGTTGTTGTTTCGTGGTCACGTTACTCACTTCTGTGTTTCATTGAAAAGTCCTTGTTGAGGCAGTAGTTGTGTGCTGTAGCTCGCTGGTCTAGATTTCGGCGGAAATCTTCATTGTTGTAATTACTGAAGGTTAGCGAGTGTCGGGTGTGTGTATTGATATTATCTGTAGTGTTAAGTTCCCATCGCTAATTTATCCGAGGTGCGGATTTGTAGCCTGACGGCGGTCGCGGGATGGCAACAAATCTAGCACCCAGTACTCTCCCAGATTGCATGCTCGTCATATTACACGCACACATGATTTTAGATGAGACAGGCCATATTTCAGGACCTGTAATTTTATTTTGACATCTTTCTGAGATGAGTCTTTGCTTCACACTGTAAATTTGGGTGTAGATTTAAGAGGGTGTTCCCTCGTGGTGTTCGTTGTGTTTTGTTATATTTGTTCCTTTTTTTCATTCTGAAATTAAATTTGTTTTTATTTAGTCTGGCTTCACTGTCGTTCTTTCTGTCATACATTTGGACTATGTTACCTTGCACCTTGTAGAAGCGTAAATTTAGCAACTATGTTATGAACCGTACACAACCCGAAGAAAAGAGTCTCATAAAAAAAGCTTCTCGCAAGGGTTCATAGATCTAAATAGAGGGATTTCTCTAGTGCCAGTCGCTTACAAAATATTCTCTAAAGTGTTATTGAACAGACTAGAACCACAAGCAGATCCACAAATAGGAGAATACCAGGCAGGCTTCAGAAAAGGGAGATCATGCATCGAACAGATCTGGAACTTGAGAACACTACTGAAAGTCAGACAGACAAAAACACTGTAGTTACCTTTGTGGACTTTAAAAAAGCATACGACAGCATTGATTGACAAACGCTCTTTGCAGTACTGGAAGAATATGGCATTGACAAAAAAAAACAGGGCACTTATACAACGAAAGCTCACGGACACCACCTCTAAAGTTAAGTTCATGGGTGAAATTTCAGAACCCTTTCATATACGCACAGGTGTCAAACAAGGAGACGGCCTCTCACCAATCTTGTTCAACATGGTCTTAGACACAATTGTTAAGCAATGGGAGGAACAAGTTAAAGGAATACAGCTAGGAAGAACCCGCGAAACAAAAACGATCATAAAATGTCTGGCATTTGCAGATGACGTAGCCTTACTCAGCAATAACACACAGGAGCACTGGAACGATTACAAGAAATAGCTGCTAAAACAGGTTTACAGATATCTTATGAGAAGACCCAATTCATGGAACGACATGCCAACAATGTACAAACCATGCATACCATATATGGATCCATACTGTGCCCAATTAGTCACGGCAGTCTGGCATCGAACTCAGGTCTCATCAGAGAAGACCAGGCACATGGTTATGCCTAGGGTCGAACCATTCGTCTCTAAGGGGGAGCAATTATAGGGAACCCACAGAGCAATGAGAGGTATACTGACATATAATAGTCTAGCGTGATTTCACAATTTATACGTGAAAATCATAGCAATTTAAGGGAAGAATTGTAGCCAAATGCAAAGGAAATATACGTTTTCAGAGCATACGAAAACGAGAGAAGGCGAGTTTGGCAGTTTACAAATGATCCTTAACATGTGGGTGCAGAATTTCGGCGCCTACCGCACTACTTATGTCTGGAGCGGAGAGACAGCTCAAAATTAATGACCCGGGTATCCACCACTCGACAACGGGGCAAGCTATGGCGGGACCGGGTGCACAAGGAAATTAATGAATTCCAGCTAAATGGAGCATTGTAATGCATTGAAATATACACACAGATGAATATATTCACGGAGAGGTAATTTAGGAGTGGTTTTTCGCCTAAATTAATGCCTATATCTCCAAATGACCGCATTACAACCTAACTCACGCTCAAGAGCAGGGATACTGTAACCAGCCAGTGGGGAACCCCCACCGTGGCGTCATAACGCGCTGAACTAAGGCAATTAATTGTAATTAATTGGCCGAAGCGATCGCCGGCACGCGAATGTTTTTGAAACCTCCACACCTAAATAAACAAGATGCAGATGTCATTTCGGCTGAAGAGGGATTATTTCAAGAAGGGAGTCGCTCTCACGTGTCCCGTGGACTATTTTGTGCAAGAAACCTTTATAAGGGGGAGCAGCCCACGCGAAGTCAGTTGAAAGCAGTCGCTCGAGTTGAAAGTTGTTAGTTGACCTACAGCAGTTGAGAGTTAGAAGTCTTTTGTCTACATTCGCTCTACAGTAAGCACGCCAAGTATTAAAGTATCAACGCGCCGCCGTTGAAGACAATGGAAGCAAGTTATAAGCTTCATAAATAATCATGAAGTGCGTCGAAAGTAAATTAATGCAGATATTTATCTATTAACTGACGCAGATATAAATTCGCTACAGCGAAAAGGAACTTATAATGTTTTCGAACAGTTCTTATACCGGGAGGTATTGTCAGAATTGTATGACATTATCATCAGGATCACTACAGTGATGGGAGCGTGGAAGTCATTGCCACCTAACCAGGATAGTGAGCTGAACGTGATTGCAGGGAACGAGGATCGAACATCCGTAAAACGCTACTAGATTTCACGTAGACCAGCGGTTGTCATAATTGCATCGCATCTCTGAGATCAAGCGTAGGAGAAGTCCGGATTAAGGATCAGCATGTGAAGTCGTGGATAAAGTGTACATAAATTGTGAAATAATGATTTAAAGTGTTCATGTGTTTAATGGTTAATAATCAGTGTATAGCAGTGGTAAAGGCCACTTATAAAAATATGTGTATCATGTGGCAAGTGTGTGAATCTCAGTGTTGTGTTAAGGATATCATGATGGCTTAAACCAATCATCATGGTAGCGCTTAGGCTGAAGAGCTGGCATTTTCCAGCAAGAAGGAAAAAGTGAGTACACATGCAATTATATCCTTATAACTGAATAGTTCACCATGTAACGATTTATCACTTTGAGATTAAAAGATGTAATAGTCACTTACTGAACGAGTTTTCACCACTCGTCTTGAATAAAGTATGGCTTGGAAGGTGATTTGTTTAGGACCCTTTAGGTCAAAAATAGTGATGAATCTAACGGTAACGGTAAATGAATAATAATAATAATAAACTGGGGTCGGCACCAATAAAGTAATGGGCAAAGTTGGCCTAAATAATGTTCAAATAGTGTCATGTCTAATTTAAAGATACTGTAATTTGGTAAACAGTAAAAATGTAACGTGGAATATAGCGAAATACGAGAGCTTTTTCAGTGTCAGTGAAAATTTGAATGAATATTTGATATGGTCAATCCTTAGGATTATGTTTGAGGACCATTAAATTAAAGTAAGCCAGTAAATTTATACATTTGTGTTAGGAGCTATGTAAAGCTTTGGCTTAAGTAGTATGACGGAGAGAACACAGGTGCCTTAATAATGGAGTCATCTATGTGAAATATTGTTTGAGCCGCATGTATAGCGTGCAGATTAACGTAGAATCCAGTGATTTACGTAAGATAATCGCGGGGATTGACTAGTATAGCTTGCGCGTTAGGTGAAAATTGGCTGAATCTTCGAGGAGTATCGCCTTTGTGCATACTGTATTATACGCAGCGATTTGGATAGATCCTGTCTATTTCCAACGCTTGCATGAATTATGGCCACTATTGACGTCCGTCGAGACGCAGTGAGCATTTGTACCAATGGTCTACCCTGAGAGGTAGGATCATATTCGTCGTCTAGGAACGCAGGTTTCCTGAGATTATTACTGACAGCTGCTGGTGAAAACCGTGGGGTTTCATTATGATGCGCGTCTTAAAGCCACAAATAATCACCATAGAACGGCAAGGCTATCACTAGAATTCCACCCCAGCCATGATTGTTTATTAAGGAGCCAGTCGAGCCCAAATACACTATAAAGATAGGTGTTAATTCATTAAATGACTCAATTACTTAGGAATCACGCCTAGCGTATCTGTACTGTTATATAATTGTAAACAAGTTTGACCTTGACAAGAGAGAGAGAAAGGTATTGTAGACCATTTCCGTGGCGGCCATCTTGGTTAGCCAGCTGGAACGAATTTTATGGCCTGCTGAGGGGGAGAAAGGTCCGTCGACCGATCCCTTGTCAGTTACAGTCACAGTAGGACACTGAGGAATCTCGGTATTTAAATATGCAATTAAGATATGAGTATTATGCTGATGCCAATTGAATTAAATGGTGTGTGGCAAGTCACATACGTTGTTGGATCATAGAAATCAGATAATATTTGGCGAAGTTATCCTCTGAGGAGAAAAGCTGAACCAAAATAATGTAGGCATCTTCTTTAAAATGCATTTGCCAGTTCATGCTAATTTATGCAAACGGGTATGTGTTTTTCCCAGAACATGACACAGTTGTATCTATGGTAAGCCCGACAAGACCCAGAAAAATCGTTATATGGTGAAACTATAAAATATTCTATCCATGTTTATTTTTTTATTAAGGAGCATGTACCACTGTCCTAGATCGTTCATAGGGATGGAAAGAAGGAAGATGATTCGCACGACACAACAAATATTTGTTAATAAATGCAGAATATAATGAATTTTCGCTAGTTAAAGTAAATGCCATAAGAGACGGAATAATGTCTTAGTAATATCATTTTTTGTGACATGTGATTTTTGTGTTAAGATACTCCCATTAACTAAAATTGTGTCACATGATGAACACTATGGAAACCTTGTAATCTGAACTATTGTTGACAGGATGTTAGAATTAGGTTTGAGTGCAGTGTAGCACTATTTTTAAGAAGAAAGCTCACAGAATAACCCTATTTTATTTGTGGGAATTAAATGTAATTTGTCCTTTGATTTGTATTTGTTGTATAGCCATGATTTTAGACCAGTAAATGTTTTATTTTTAGGAATGTTGTGTATTTCCTGTAGAGTAGTTACCTGGTAGACTCAAATCCTGAGCATGTGGTCGTATTGTGGGCAGCAACGTCCCATACCTCGAAAGACCGTGAGCTAGTTGGGATACGAACACATGGTCCACATGGTGACAATCGGGTACAATACAAAGAGTTGAAAAATTTAAGTACTTAGGAGAATATATACAAATAGGAGGATCAAACAAGGTGTCTAACATAGAACGAACGGAAAAACTCCAGAAAGCATACAAACTTACATGGTCACATTATAATAAGAAAAGCATATCAAGACAGGCCAAACTTAGACACTACAAAACAGTTGTATTACCAGAAGCATTGTATGCGTCAGAAACGACCACAATTGGAGCATTTGGCATCATAGAAACAGAAAAAATTGAACGTAAAATTCTGAGAAAAATATTTGGAGCAGTACACAGAGATGGGATATGGATGAAAAGACCTACCAAAGAGCTATATGAACACACAGACAGACTCACAGATATCATTAGAAAACGCAGACTAACTTTCTACGGGCACATACAGAGAATGACAATAAACGACTTACAAAGAAAATCTTTGATGTAGTAAACAGTTCAAAAAGGAAAACAAATTGGTATCATGAAATAGAAGACGACTTAAAGCAATTAGGGATCAACAAGCAAATGATAGAAGACAGAGAAAATTTCAGAAACAAAATTAAGAACGCCAAATTTTTAGTAAGTGAAAGGAAGAGGATAGGAACATTGTGGACGGAACAAAGGAAACAGGAACACAGTCAAAGGATGAAGAGATTTTGGGAAGAGAAGAAGGGAAAGAAGTGAAAATTGTGACATGAGATATTCAAGTTCATACACTGTCCATAAGGGCAAAAATGATGTAATAATATATATATATATATATATCCTTTATAGTATACATATGGCTTACTATAGCTATTCGTTGATACTTCCATATCATTTGTCAAGCATGAACTAATATCTAGTAAAGTTCAGTCGATAATATAATTAATAGTTCAAAAGTGGGAGCAAAAGTGGGTGCAAAGATATCGCCAACTTGGAATTCAAGCGGTGGATCGGTGGCGGTGTTGCTAGAACCCGTAAACAACCACCTGCGCGTGCGGTTACAGCCGCCATCTTGTGAAGTTAGGCTAGGTTCAATTAAGCTACGGCCGCCATCTTGTTAGGTTGGGCTAGGTTAAGTTAACCTACGGCCGCCATCTTGTTAGGTTAGGCTAGGTTAAGTTAAGCTACGGCCGCCATCTTGTGAGGTAGAGAGGTGGAAATGGTCACAGAACACTTACAAAACCAGTGACGTAGGTGTGTACCGTGTGCACATAAGGGATTATCGGTAGTCTCCTGTAATGTTTGAAAGAGTGACCTTGAAACGTAGTTCAAACTTGGTAGTTGAAAGCGTAGCGTGACCCGTTTCTTACCTATATGACGCCATAGCCAGTCTTAAAGCAAATCTTAACTTGTAGAACATGTCACGTGACAAGGTTAGGTTAGGTGAGTTAGCTACCTCACCTAACTTAGAACAACTTTGTTCAGCAAATTGGTATGTAGCTGATGATTTTTACTTCTAAATACACACATTTTCTTATATAATATAGGTGGGTTACTAACTATACAGTTCTTATAATCACTCTTAGTCAATCAATTGCGCCTACTATCAATCGCGCCTACTATCCCATTCACCCGTAGGAAGTAGAAACAGTCAAAGCCGGGGTTATTCAGTTCCTTTGACAAATACAATAGTATCCATAGATAGATGAGCGTTTAATAACATGGCTAAGTATTTATAGGAAATGGTTCCCTTCTTCCATTGCAATCCTGGATGGGTTAGTATACACTGGGTCTGTTTTTGATCTTTAACAGACTGAAACTCTGGCGGAAACGGTGGTTTATACATAAAATGAAATAGATTTGTGACCGCGTGTTATGCAATCGATAATAGCCACCTCTTTAAATATATACTTGTTTTCGT
Organism: Meconema thalassinum; assembly: GCA_946902985.2. NCBI lineage: Eukaryota > Metazoa > Arthropoda > Insecta > Orthoptera > Tettigoniidae > Meconema > Meconema thalassinum. The sequence continues at coordinate 196,429,082 of OX336394.1, forward strand.
TGACCTTAAAGCCTTGAGTATCCATCACCAGTGTATGTGACTTCTTTACGCTTGCATAGATCAAAACCAACCGACTACTCACTACTTGGGTTTATAAATTACATTTACTCAAATCACATTCTAGTAAAAATTGTGCCTATTATAAACTACACCCACTATTGCACCTACCTTTGCACCCACTTTTGAACCCACTTTTGCACCCACTTTTGCTCCCACATTAAACTAGTATTTATATTATCGAGTAAACTTTACTAAAGATTAGTTCATGCTTGACAATTGATATGGAAGTATCAACGAATAGCTATGGTAAGCCATATGCATACTATGAAGGATATACATATATTGTAAAAAAACAATAAAAATGGAATTGTTATTTGACGTTGTTCAAAACATCGTTCAAAACAGTGTCAAGCCCTATTTGTTGTGAAATAAAAACAAGGTTTACCAGATCACAACGTCTTTTAATTTTAAAAATGGTGATAGCCATTTCATTTTTTCACACATGGATATTTACAATTTCCACTTTACATTTTTTTACATTCTCCCTTGTTTAGTTCACACATTCTGTACATTTTTTGTTGTGAAATAAAAATAAGGTTTACCAGATCACGATGTCTTTTAATTTTAAAAATGGTGATAGCCATTTCATTTTTCGCACATGGATATTTATAATTTACACATTACATTTTGTATATTCCCCTTGTTTAGTTCACACATTGTGTATATTTTTTGTTGTGAAATAAGAATAAGGTTTACCGGATCACAATGTCTTTTAATTTTAAAAATGGTGATAGCCATTTCATTTCTTTTACACATGGATATTTACAATTTCCAATCTACATTTTTACATTCTCCTTGTTTAGTTCTCACATTCTGTACATTTTTTAAAATCTTTTCCGTAATATAAAAAGCAAACATTTTACACTAAAATGTATTACTTATGTTCTCTTTTACTAAACTACAATAGCCTAACATTATACATTACGGTATACTTACAGTTTTTACAAATATATTACAATATAAACATCCTACAAATAATACAATATAGTGAACATCAGACTCAAGAAAAGTAATAGTCGTCAATGCGACTGTTTCCCCAGGCGAGAGTATCAAATGAGCTGGGTACAATGAATCGTTTGTTGTCTTCATTACTTAAAGCAACTTTGTTCAGCAAATTGGTATGTAGCTGATGATTTTTACTTCTAAATACACATATTTTCTTATATAATATAGGTGGGTTACTGACTATACAGTTCTTATAATCACTTATATCAAACTCTTTACTAACAAAATCCTCCTTTACTCCTTTTAATTTTTTATTACTACATCATCGATTGTCAGCAGGAGCAGTGAAATACTGACAAGGATGAAGGTCATAAGTTTTCATACAAAAATTCATAAAATTTTCAAAAACATCTGCTAATAATAACACATCTGTCTTTAAATATATGTCTGAAAATTAACCTAAAGTTTGAATGTCAAACTGTGCCCATACACGTTGTGCATGTAATTATTCCTGATGAGTGATCACCGATATGACTTGTGTTTAAGCAACTGTAAAATGCATCTTTTGGTGGCAAAGAACATTCCTCAAGACGACCAAGACAGTTAATATATTCATAAGGGAATATACCCTTTTGACGAATCAAATTAAAATCATTTTCTTTTGGAAAGACACGTTGAATTTCACAAAACTGACCTGATTTTAAATTACTAGCAAGTTTATCAAGACTACTGGGCATACAGTGGAATGAATCTAAAAATCGCAGTTTTATAGCTTTTTATTGTCAGTTTTGATGTATTTTGTGAACGATATGTATTGCTCTTAATTATTTTCAATCACACCAATTTTCACATCTGAAGCTCAAAATTCTTTAATGATAACGTGGTTATCGTATTTGCTACCGCTATGTAGAATGACTGGAATAAATGTATTTACTCTACACTTTAAATTACATTCTTGGTGAGCAGCACCACGATATTTTCCTGTTAAATGGTCATGATCGCGAACCCTGTCTGTATATAAACATTCACCACATATAAAACAATTAGTTTCAGTTTCAAAACACGTTTTCTGTGTTGATGTTAGTGGCTCTATTGGAATGATAGTATTTAAAATAGAGGATATACGAATTGCATCTTTTTCAAGTCTTTCCATAAAAACTTGTGGTGCATCAGGTTCTCTATAGATTTCAAACTTATTTAACGAGTCATCATAGCTACATTTAATATAATATGCAAAACTAAAAGGTTCATGAATGTGAGTAGTGTTGGTAAAAGATTTGGTTGGACTTGATGGACATGTATTAAAAGGTTTTAACAAAGCTTCAAAGTCAGCATATATAACAAATGGCACTCGAAGCTGCTTTTCAAAGTCCTTTTCCTAATACCGTACGAAAATGATTACAACCCCATTTTTGATGTTGAGTTAGTTGGTCCTCTTTCTTAAAATATAGTAAACAACCATCACACAACCACTTTTTACCATTGCGTTTTGATAGCTGATTACTGACAAGTCTACTTAAATGTTTTATCCAGCAATAGTGAGCATTTTCACCTTCGGTTGTGTATAATAAATTAACATGAGCATCCTTTCTTTCCTGTGTATAATATAGAGGACCTACTATACTCTTGTTTTCAATTCCATACACATTGATACTTACATTGTTCAGGTTTTCAAAACGTTGAATGTCGTTTATCTCCACAGGAAATTCCATTTCTTTTAAATCCAACACTGAGGAATAGTGAGGATAAGATAATGTTATATACAATTGCTCCACTGCTGGATGGAGAGCTGAGGTTACAGCCTGCGCAAAACATGCTTGATCACTATTCATAACGTTCACAACAGCTTTCTTTCGTTTGAACCACACAGGTAAATCAATGTATGATGATGCTCGAGGGGTTATATTATTCATGTTGGTTTCTAAATAAAGTACTTCGACCAACGCCCTGCCTGACTCCCTTTCCTGGAACTCTTCACTCTTCACAATTATATCACTTGAAATATCTTGGTACAGATCACTGATATTAGTTGATTAACTAACGATTATGTTTTTTGTATTTAAGGATTTGATATCTGTAATTTCACCTTCACTCCCGGTTTTTACATAGAGTCCTAAGAGTTCAAAATTCATTTTAAATGGTTTATGCTCTACTAAAACATTATCTACCAAGCCAAACACATTAGGTTGAACAGACTTAAAAAATGATTCAATAATTTCAGTTTTTTCTTCACTAAAATGTCTGTAACTAGCAATTCGATTTTTAAACGCACTACCAATTTGCTGAATATTCACAGATTTTTTTCATGACAAGCGTTATTTTTATGATTAATACTGCGTAAATGTCCATGAATCATTAAAGAAGGCATATCGATATTACATTCATCACAATGCATTATCAAAGGTTTACTATTTTTCATTCTTTTTGTTGTAGAACTATTTTCACAATCCTGCGAACGTTTACGCTTTTGAGCATTTATTTCAGGACGGTTCAAATGTTCCGTGCTAGTTGATGGTTTTACAGATTTTAATTCCTGTTGTTCATCATACACTTCAACCATGTGGGATTGATATTGCTTTACACCAGAAAAACCAAGATCACAAACTGAACATGAACAGGTGCTGAACTAACATGCATTTAATTTACATGACGTGCAAGATTATTCTGTCTGTTAAATGTGGTAGTACAATAACGGCACACAAACAGTTTAGGGTTATGCTTAGCATTTGCATGGCGTTGAAGGTTGTCTGGTCTTGAAAACTGTTTTTACAATCACTACACTTGAACATGATGATTACTCTCCAAATTACCAAAAAAAAAAGAAATCATAAATAATAATAAAATATAACACAAATAAAAGAAAAAATAATTACAGCCAATGGTCATAGCTGGGTATTTTATTTGATCATCTGTAAGCTCCCATCATGTCTAATTCCAAGTAGTTCCAATTTAAGCTACTATATGCCACTGCCACTGTCACCTAATGGTAAATGTTCCAACTTAATAGAGTGCTTACAACCAACTAAATATAATATTAAAAGAAAACACTTACCAAAATAGTAACGTATTTCCAAGTCCTCTTCCAACAAACAGGTAAGCTGTAGATATAACACGTTGTCAATATTGTCGTTCACGAGATTCAAGTACAAAGTGAGAATGGTCTTCCCCCATCCTAGCCTTTTATACCACAAACACACCTATGTCATGTGTGCACCTGTGTTTTCTCAAATATCTCTCAATGTAACGCTTCTCATGCTCGATAATAATCACATACATCACGTGACATCATACGTCTACAAGATTCATGTTCCTCACACCTGCATAATGTAACACAGCACCTTGCTTCCAATGGCAAGATCATGTTTCACTAACATCCTACGTCTGGAAGAATCATGTTTCGCAAACTTGCTATTTTGTAACACTAAACCTTGCATCCGGTAGAGAGTTATTTTCGCTGCATTGTACGTCAGCAAGAATTCACACTTCCTTACCCTAGCGCTGACCTTGCATTCGGTTGTAATACCTGCATTACGTAACGTTATACATTGCAGGAGTTGGCTTGTTTTTAATCATACATCGCAGGCTTGTCTCATCCTCTATAAGAACTGCATCGAATATTTGCATGTATCCCGTGTACTTTGGTGTATGCATTATCCCCTCCTCTAGAATAAATTTACTCACCCGTTTGGTTCTGGTTTAGTTCGGTTCCGGTTCAGTTTAGTTCGGTTTGGTTCGGTTTATTTCGGTTCCGGTTCAGTTCGTTTCCTGTTGTCAAAATTTCAAAAATAAATTCAAAAAGAGGTCGTCAGGCCGAGTTATTTGACACCTCGTACAAGTCTCTAGCCGTATTGGTTCGTGCGATATTAAAAAGCGCATGACCTATTAGTTTTCGATGTTTTAGTTATCTTTTTTAAAATATGACTCAACCATAAATGATTATTTAAAAAGTCCGCTCTCATTCAAAAAGAACAAGTGCGAATGCGTAAAACCAAAAATTAAAAATAATATATCTTAGCAGCATTGGTAGGCTTTTGCTGAGGATTAACACTACCTAAGGGAAGATGATAAGATAGAAAAAGGAGATAGATTTCGGCATAGAGACAAGTATTGGTAGATAGGATGAGAATCCAATACAAAAATGTAAGTAGATTAATATATAGAAGGAAATTTCGCTGTACAAAACTTAGGAGCAACCTAAATTTAGTGGGAATCCGCACAAGGCAAGCGGAGAGCGCAGCATGAATAGAGGTTGCCTGCAAGCGCTTGGTGATTGCACTTCCCCTACCAAGCCGGTATTCCGGTACTATGGGAACGGGAGGCACTCTGGCAAGGCAAAGTGAGCCGAAAGAAAAGAATAACATAACTTTCCCTTCAGAAGGGTTAGATTTTATTATGCTTTCGAGAATGCTGGAAAGATATGAATTTGCTATGATATTTTTATTTCTAGGCACTGTTGGATCTCTGGTAAACCAATCGAATGCTCTCAGAGAGGGAAGAGACAAAGTTTCCTTAACGATTTGAGCGATGTTGTTATTGTTTTTGTGAAAATCTTATATGAATACCAATTGTTGCACCTTTGGAAAACTAAGCTTTTACCCAGCAAGATGCCGAATAAAAGTTTAGAAAAGTGGAAGACCTCAAACCTAACTCAAACAAAACTTAAGCTTTGAGAACAAGCCATAAGTCAGAGAAGAAATCTCTACAAGTAGGAAGCTTGTGGAGCTAGCTGTACTTGTCTCAATGGCTCGTTAGATTTGGCTATGAAAACCAAGAGAAACTTTGAAATCGTTGTTACTTGAAGTTTTAGTTTTAATGCAACAAGTAGTAATGACTTTATTGTTTTAGAGATTCGCAAAGAGAGCTTAAGCTTGGAGGAAGAATCAGGGAAGAGTAGATCCTGCCTAATTGTGATTCTAACGAGAGAGAAAAGTGGAAAACAATAATAAATTTATTTCACAAATTGTAAAAGGTAAACTAAATAACAATACTTGGGTTTTGATTTTAGTTTGAGTTAAGAATAACAATTTATTTATAAAATGCCAAGGTCTCAGACCTGATAATACGAGGTTTACAATGAACAATATTAAGTATAGTACAAGTGTCGAACCTGATAAAGCACTAAAATCTTACAAAGATTTTTTAAAAGAAGTGTGCATACGATTAAGAAATTTGAAGTTTGCAACGGCACTTGTAAAGCAATTAATTGTAACTTTGAAAGTTTAATGGGAATGATTCAAGCACTTTTAGAATGCCCTTATGGCAATCGAAAAGGCTATAAACAAATGTATTAGATTCCTGATTGTAACAGAAAAGTAAGAACAAATCACAAACGGAAATTACCGTTACTTTTAAATAGAAATTACCAGAGGTAATATACAAAAAATTGCACAGGTCGTATTAACGAAACCTGGATTACAATTAGTTAACGCCTTTATGATTAGGAAAAGTACGATTCCCTAATTTTAGAAGGAAAGATACATATTTAAATGTGGACAAGCCACAGTTTATGCAGAATGAAGGTATTGTAAATACGACAAATTGGGAGGGAGCCTTTATGGGCTAAGCCTCGTAGAAAAAAAAGGACCCTAATGGTTAAATTTAATTTTGGTTAGTAAAAGGTATTTGGGAAAAGGAAATAGGAGCTATAGGATATAGTCCTGGCCAGATTTATTGCTCTAACGAACGCGGCGCGGTTGATAGTTGAACGGGCACCGATTTGCACTAAAGTCTATTGATTGATTGGAAGAGTTCACTATTGCAGCACAGAAAGATTATGAAGCGAAAAGTTATTGCAGTTATGGAGATCACTTAGTTGAATTTTAACATGTTACTTGCGTTGTACAAGTTTTAAGATGCACATAATAGTTCCAGAATTGTTGCAACAGTTAATTGATGCAGTAGAAGTCTCTCGGTGGGGTAGCGTATTCCCTTAGGAAATACTAAGTCTCTTGACTATTAGAAAGATTGGTTTACGTAGAAAGTTCTGGAGTTATGATGACGGTTGAATAGGGCAAGAGAGGTCCCGCGGTGGAAACCTGAGTTTTATAGACAGTGGTTAGTTTCACAGGAATCCCACAGTGTGGGAAGGTATTCCCATTTGATTTGTACGAGAAGTACTACATGTTCATGTTTTAAAGTCAGCTTAGATAGCGAGAGCATGACAAGAAATATCCCTCGAAGACGGTTATTGCACAATAGTTATCAATTCCACACACTGTCTATACTTTTAAATTAAAAGCATTAAGCTCTTTAAAAGCCATTAAATATGTTCTAAAACATGAAGTTTTGTACTTAGCTTTCTTTTCATGTAGAACAGGCGATGGTTCCTGGTGACGGTTGGTTTAAAATGCAGACATGGCGTCTGGTTTAAAAAGTCTCAAGAGGACCGGATCCTGGCCCGTGGGAGGGCTTTGCAATGTACTCGACGGCCGAACTATGATAAGTGAGGACGAGCGATACCTCACACGACAGAGGAGGAAAGCGAGGGGAAGGGAAGGGGGAAGCAAGGGAGAGGGGGTATAAGACATGAGTGTATACAACAGAATGACCAACATACAAAAAACAACATCTTTGTACAAGTGTAAATTGTCTTCATGGAGCAGTCGTCAAGGAGATGTTAGCTAGCGACAATGACGATGCCTGGTGGATTGGATTGGTGAGGAAGTCCTCTTGAGATCAAAGAAATTGAAGGACTTCGGCAGTTAGCTGCTAGATACCGCTAGGGTTTCCATAGAAGATACATATCTAGAACAGACTTATACAAAACATAAGCAAGTGCACGGGGAAATAGAATGTAAGGGTTCGCTGTTGGTGTCTGCGGGAAGGGAAATTAAATAAATAAATTAATATAGAAAACCAAAGAGCAGCAAGAGCTAACTCTGACTGACCGTGTATTTCGAGAAATACACCTAACTGGGGGGGGGGGGGGGGGCGACGCCAGATACCAGCAGGGAACAAAAGAACGATGTCAAAGATTGAAAACAAGAGTAGCACTGGGAGAAATGGGTCTTATAATATACCCATTGGTTGTGTCAAGATCTTCACCACCCTGACCCTTTCGACCCTTCCCGGGCAACACTCGACCACCCCACCAGAGATCTACACTAGAGGGGGGGGGGGGGGGGGGAGCGAAGGAAAAGAACTGCTAAAAAGGAAATGAGCAGTTGTTAATGGAAGCAAGTCATCAGGGTCATAGGAAAGTGGGGTCAATGGGTGAGAATCAACAACGCCTTCAATCAAAAAATAGCTAGAAACTGCGAGAAATAAAGCTTCAATAAGGATCAAAACAAGATGCGAAAAGAAGAGTTACAAGTATAAACAAAGACTGTGAGAACAAGTACATTGATTAAGGCTAATAATATACCAAATGAGTGAAGAAACTATGCTGGTAAAGGGCAAGAACGCCATAGGTACCAATAATTTAGCAGAAATATACAACGACCTTGGATTATAAGGCGCACAAGAGGGATTAACTAAAAGAATAATTAAGTCAACGAAAAGTGTGACGCAACAAGAATAAATGCGAAGATGCAAATACGGAAAGATATAGGTTTGTTGATCAATAAACAACAATAGCACAAAATAGTTACAAAGAATACAAGAAACGCGCGCAGCAAAGATATATAAAGATTGTATTGAACAACAATCAGAGCAAACATCGGTTACGTGTATAAGCGAGTGAACGGAATAAGTAAACAAAACCTTGACACATATAGTATAGCGAGATAACAGATATAAATAGCTAGACAGGTCAACGATCTGAACCAGTTTAGCTGGGCAGGGAAGTAAGCGACTCACCGAATTACGGGAGCAAACCGGTTTGGCTATTGCTTTGCAGTAGTTGGCAAGTAGCCTAGTTTCAGATAAGGCGAGCACTCGATGACCTTTGTCATATGTGGAGACAAATGATAGTGGCTTGTCAATACGTGAGACCGTAAACAAACAAGATCGCAACACAAACGGTTGAAAGTAAACAAACTGAATAAATACGACCAAGCATTGATGGAAGCGGAACTTTAAAGGGCGCAAGTAGTCATACGTGGCTTGGACATGAAAAACCAATTTAAAGACAGAGGAAACAGAGGAATTAATCAGTTTAACATAATTTTGAGTATTACAAAACCCAACTTTTGTCAACAGAAGAAATCTGAATTCTCCTGAATGGCGGAGAAAAGCCGGGAAGTTGAGAAAGGAATTAGGCCTGTATATCAACATTCTCGAAGCTAGAGAACCCAGGTTGTCAAACGGTTTAAAATACTGCTTCTGCGCGTGAGGAAGAGGGAAGGAGGCGGCCGTGGCCCTCCTACTAAACAGCGAAAGAAGTGAAATACTGTACAGCTCACAGCAAAGTGATGGTGACTGATAGCCATGGTTTGACGCAGAGTGAGGATTGTTTTCGATGGAAAGGTTAACCAATTACCGGCTACAAGGAATGACACAAGACAATAAAACAAGCGGCTCAAGGCGAGGCGTGCTTGAATTGACATTTTGTGCGGAAATTAAGCAAAAAATATTAAGTAGCATACAGCGGTGACGTAATTGACATTGAGATATTGTTTCGGCAAGCTGTTTTGAAATGTGAGTGTTCCCTTTTTCAGAAACTGAGCTCAAGTCAGCATTAACAAAATGACATTCCGACTTGATTTGAGGACTGAGATGTTGGATTCGACCAGTAATAATCCAACAAAATGAGTATCGCGTGCAAAAACGCCGCGGGCTAGGTAGCTCTTTTGAGAACGCAGACTTTGCCAAAAAACATCGGCATTTAAGATGACGTCAATGGGTCCTTATATATTGAACAGAAGCTTTAAGTAAGAAGGAATATTTAAACCTGAGGTATCGACAGAGTGCCTAGGGGTGTCTTCGCCAACGCTGTTAAGAATGAGGCAAGTCAGTTGGATATTAGTGTTTCTTTGGCCAATATCTCTCAGTTTTAATTTTGAGGACAGCAAAGCTTGTCTTGTTAAGCTGTTAATGCCGGATACATTAATAGAAGTGGGGTTTACTGGAAGACTCAGTTTTTTAATTAAGGAGTTAGAAACGAAATTGTGGTTCGCCGCTGAGTCGAGGAGACCTCGGGCACGGACCCAGTTGCCAGATTTATCCTGGATTTCAAATTGGACAGTGGACAATAGTACTTGCGCACTGCGAGGAATCTTGGCATTAGAAATGCACGAAGACGCACTCGTTTGTTCCAAGCTGCTCTGCGTAGAGTTAGAAGATGCAGGCACTGATAACCTCGATTGATCATGAAAATGCAATAGAGTGTGATGTGCTCTTTTACAATGGAAACAGAGCCTAGTGGGCGTACAATTTGATGCGGAATGTTTATGTGAGAGACAGTTGAAACAATATTTATGGTAAGATACTAATTTCCTTCTGTCGTCAACGGACAGTTCTTTAAAAGACTTGCACGAGTATAGAGCGTGAGAATCTTTGCAGAGTGTGCATTTTGATGACTTGTTGAGCGGTCTAGTATGTTCTCCTTGGCGGTTGGAGTAAGTAGAACGGGTTTGTTTGTTCTCGACAGATAGGGGCTTGTGACCATTGGACAAGACAAGTTTATTATCAAAGGTGTTGTGATGCCAAGGACTATCTTCAACACTTTCACACTGGAAAGAGAGTGCGGTGAGAAATTGACACCGGCTGTTTAAAAACATGATAAGATGTTCGAAGGAATACTCATCTTTATGAGCTAACTCAACTTCCCATGCTTTTAATGTTGGGAAGTCGAATTTAGAAGTAGCAAGGTAATTCAAGAAAGTGTCCCAAGTTTGGACCGGCTGCTCAAGTTGGTATAAGGCTCTGACATGCAGTTGCATAGTGTCGACCAGGTCTCTTAAAGAGGTGACGTCATTGGAGCTTACCGCTGGCAGGTTGAACAAATACTTCATATGACGAGCATCCCGGTGGTGTGAATTCCCATATCTCTCTTTAAGCAACTTAAAGGCGATAGAATAGTTGACAGCGATTAAAGGAAGTGATTCCATGAGTGTAAGCGCTTGGCCTTGTAGACATGAACGCAAGTAATAAAACTTGTGAATAGCGACGATATCATATTTATCGTGGATAAGGGAGCACAATAACTCGTAAAAAAGAGTGCCATTCACATTCCTGGCCTGAGAAGTGGGGTAGGCTTATTTTGGGAAGTATAGCCTTCGGTTTGTGTATGTCCTCATGGACTGAAGCAGATGCGAACTGAGCCGGATTGATGACCTTAGTGTCCTGTTCTGTGCAACTTCGAATTAATTGGTGGGCCTTAGCGATCCCCTCGAAGTACAAGGGTTCGACTTCGTCCCTATCAGATTGAAGTTCGGGGCAGACGAATTCGATGTCTGTTTGGATTTGATCGTAGTGATCGTATGAACGTTCGTACAACTTAAAACGTTGAGAAAGGATATCTAAATTGCAATAGGAGGGAGTTAAGTTATTAAGAAAGTTTCAAAATCTGGTAAGTTGCCCTTCATAGGAAGAACGACTTGCAGTGAGAGTTTCATCCTTTGCAGTAGCTTGAGATGGAGGTACCATGATTGAAAATTACAACGGAAGTACAACCTACGATAATGGAGAGATTTTGAAATGCTGTCAGGTTGGCAGCAGCGGACAGGTTGCAAGGTGATGACACTGAAGAAGACAGGAACAACCTCTTTCACCTCTACCAGCGTTGCACAGTATAGTTATAGCTGAAAAATTCAAAACAGATATTCGTGTTTTGCAAGATATTGACAAATGGATTCTTCCGCGTTTCTGGGACCAACATTGGGTAGGCTTTTGCTGAGGATTAACACTACCTAAGGGAAGATGATAAGAGAGAAAAAGGAGATAGGTTTCGGCATAGAGACAAGTATTGGTAGATAGGATGAGAATCCACCACAAAAATTTAAGTAGATTAATATATAGAAGGAAATTTCGCTGTAAAAAACTTAGGAGGAACCTAACTTTAGTGGGGGCCAGAACAAGGCAAGCGGAGAGCGCAGCATGAATAGAGGTTGCCTGAAGGCTCGGTGATTTCACTTTCCCTCCCGAGCCGGTATTCCGGTACTATGGGGACGGGTGGCACTCTGGCAAGGCAAAGTAAGCCGAAAGAAAAGAATGAAATAACTTTCACTTCATAAGGGTTAGATTTTATTATGCTTTCGAAAATGCTGGAAAGATTTGAATTTGCTATGATATTTTTATTTCTAGGCACTGTTGGATCTCTGGTAAACCAATCGAATGCTCTCAGAGAGGGAAGAGACAAAGTTTCTTTAACGATTTGAGCGATGTTGTTATTGTTTTTTGTGAAAATCTTATACGAATACCAATTGTTGCACTTTAGAAAAACTAAGCTTTTACCCAGCAAGATGCCGAATAAAAGTTTAGAAAAGAGGAAGACCTCAAACCTAACTCAAACAAAACTTTAATTTTGAGAACAAACTGTTAGTTTTAATGTAAATCTTTATTTATCAAGTGAGAAATACAATACAAAATACAAATCATCTTTTGAGATGCTTGTCACATGTCACGCGAACACGCACAGACTTTGCACTGACTCGTCTTTTTGTTCTCTTCTTTATTGTACATGTCTATTTCACCAGGAGGCGCTACTGTGCTATTTTTCTTTCAAATATTAACACTTCCTCCAAAGAAAAATCAAATACAAATAAAAAATAAACAAGATGAACTATTGAACACTTTTCAGCCTCTAAGATGTCATCTTCTGCACGCCAATCCTCTCACGCAGCATCTCGAATCTGACCCTCTCCAGAGGTTTAGTTAGAAGATCAGCTAATTGATTGGTCCCGTCGATGTGCTCCAGCTCAAGGTCTCCGTCCAAAAATCTTTCCCTCACATAGATATGACGTACCTCAATATGCTTGGATTTTCGATGGTACCGTACTCCGGATTTTTAGCCAATTTAACTGCACCAGCATTGTCGATGTAAAGCGTAGGAGGTTTGTCAGCAGTTCCCAGTAATTCAGAAAACAGTCTTTTCAGCCAAATCAACTCCTTTGCTCCTTCACTTGCAGACACAATTTCAGCTTCAGTTGTCGATGTTGACACAGACTTCTGTAACTGACTTCTCCGCGATACAGCTCCATGATTGTAGGTCGAAATGACACCCGTCGTTGCATGTCTGGTCCTCTTGTCACCGGCGTAGTCAGCATCACTGTAGACCTTCAAAACGTCCTCTTTCCTATAGACGATTCCATGGTTCACTGTGCTCTTTAAATATCGAAATATCCGTTTCACTTGACTCCAGTCTTGAACTGTAGGATTCTCCATGGCTCGAGCAGCTTTGTTGACCGTGAATGCGATATCTGGACGAGTAGCTGTAGTCAGGTACATCAAGGATCCCACCGGCTCACGATAAGGAACCCTGGCCGAAACCTTTTCTCCGTCATCACTTTCTTCGCGACCAACTGGGGTAGACAATCCATTTGACTCAGCCATCCCAAATTTTTCTAGGATTTTCCTCGTGTAATCCTCTTGACTGATTGCAATTGATCCATCATGGTTTTCTTGTATCTTCATGCCCAGGAAATTGTTGAGAGATCCTCTGTTCGTGTGAAATTCCTGCTGAAGTTTTTCCATGAACTGCTCGATGTCTTCTTCGTTGCCAATTACCAGACCATCATCCATAAAGATTACAACAGCCAACCACTTTCCATTTTTGTTGCTGTAAAAGACACAAGGATCAGCTTTGCTGTTTTTGAATCCAGCTTTCTCCATGCATTTCTTGAAACGCTTGTTCCAGCAGCGTGGAGCCTGTTTTAAACCATATAAGCTTCTCTTTAGATGACACACTCGGCCAGTACCGTCCTGATGACCTTCTGGCTGTTCTATGAACACATCTTCTTCAAGCTCGCCGTTCAAGAAGGCCGTCTTGACATCAAATTGACCAAGTTTCATCTCCTTTTCAACAGCTACTGCCAACAGAGCTCGAATGGTATCATACCGTGCAACAGAGCTGAATGTTTCTTCATAATCGATTCCATGCTCTTGCGCATAGCCTTTGGCTACCAATCGTGCCTTGAAGCGAACTTCTCCACTGTCCGTTGTCTTCTGTCGAAGAACCCACCGATTTTTCAGGACCCGTGCACCATTTGGACGCTCAACCAATTTCCAGGTATCATTTTCCTTTAAGGACTCCAATTCTTCATTAATTGCTTTCAGCCACTGATTTTTATCACTAGACTGCAGCGCTTCAGAGTATGATTCAGGTTTCGTTTCAGCGATCGATGGTCCAGCCATGTACATGTAATTTCCACTGATCATCCACGATGGCTTCTTACTTTCACGTTCGCTTTTCCTTCTTTCTTCAGTCTCTCCTTCTTCCTCATCTTCGCTTCCTCCAGAACTGGATGCCGAAGCAAAATCTTCAATTTCGCTTAAGTTCTCATCTGACTCTGACCTCCTCTGTAGGCCTACATCAGACGATGAATTAGACTGATTCTTCTCCACACGTTCTTCAAGCGTGACTTCAACCTTTCCGGCGTTGGCGCGCAGATTGCAGACAACTTCAGGTTTGAATTTCACATCATGGCTTAGAACAACCTTTCCCTGAGTTGGAATCCAGACTCTAAATCCATCCCTGTCGATCACGTACCCAACCAGATGTCCAAAAACAGCTTTGTCGTCGAACTTTGAGCGAAAATTCTGGTCGATATGCACGTAGCATTCTGTTCCGAAGATCTTCAGATGACTGAGACTTCCCACTGGTCGTCCATACCACAATTCATAGGGAGATTTGTTTTCAATGGATGACTTCCCAGTGCGATTCAGGAGGTACACCGCAGTGTTGCAGGCTTCAGCCCAAAGTTGTTTCGTTAACTTGCTGGGATTCAGCATAGCTTTTGCTGAAATCATCCTTGAAACATACGTAGTAGCGTGCCTTTCCAAGAGATTCAGTAGACATTTGTCCATTCACATCGGCGTGGATTTGTTCACCGGTGGCTGTTGGTCGATTCATTCGTGTCTTGAATGACAGTCGATGCATTTTTCCCTGTGCACATTCATCGCAGAAATCCTCTTTACACATGTCTACATTGATGTTCATCTGCTTCAGTACATTCTTGACATGCGCTTTGTGTTGATGACCAAATCGTTCATGGTAGATCTGCAGTTTGTCCGACGATGTAGCTAAATTCACTTGAATGGGTTGCGCCGGTTTCACGACGCGCATGTCAAGTACATACAGACCATGACTCACACGTCCAGCCTTCATCGCATTTCCAGTAACCTTGTCTTCAATTCTAACAGGTAGGTCGTCAAGTCTTGCACAAAAACCTTTCCTTGCAGCAGCTTTCACAGAAAACAGATGAGCCATTGCATCGGGAACATACAAAACTTCAGTCATCTCAGCACTCAACCAAGCGTTGTTCAGCCGCACTTGAATGTTTACAGTTCCTTTGCCGTGAGCTAGCATGCTCACACCTCGTTTTCCTAGCAAAATCTTCTCTGGAGCACCAAACTTGACGTATGTTGTAAAATACTGTTTGTTCGCGGTGATGTGATTTGTGGCGCCACTGTCGCAGTACCACTCGTCGGCTTGAACAAAGTCGCCGTCTAACGCACTCATCGCATGCGTCAGAAACGAAGCATTGTTCTCCTTATTTTTGTTTCTAGTGTCACCCTCTTTCTTCTTCACTGGTAATTCACTTGCCCAATGGCCCAATTCCTTACATTTGAAACATGGAAACTTCTGCTTTATTCGTTGATCATTTTTCTTCGACTTGCCATCAGCGCTGCCTTTGCCACTGCCATACTGGGAATGCTTCTTGGAAGCACTACGTACCACAAACGCAGTCGATTCCACGTTTCCTTGGCCACGCAGTTCAATCGTGCACAATTTTTCAATCAACAAGTTCACAGTTTGATTTTCCGTCGGAATCGTGTCCACACAACCTTGAAATTATCATATTCTTTTCCCAGCGTGGATAAAATTCGACCGTTCAAAATCCTTTCAGATAACGTGTTTTCGTTGTGCTTTTGGAGTTCATCGTTCAGATCCTGATAAAGCTTCTGTAACTTCGCGACATGGGTGCTGATGTCCTCCTTGTCGTCACGTGTCACTCGGAAGAATGACTCGATCAACATGTTCAGTCGCTGCGTACTGCTTCGTTCGAACCGTGCGCTCAATTTTGTCCAAATTTCACTGGCATTGGTGCACGTCAACCCGAGCTCGGCAACAGATTTTCCTAGCGCACCTGCTAGCAAACTGGCCGCTTTCGCGTCTTCTTTCAACCACTGCTTATATGCCGCTTTTTGTTGCGCAGTTGCATCTGCCGGCAACACAGGACACTTTTTCGAACCATCAACAATATTTTCCAATTCATATGACCGCAAAACCATCAACACATGCCATTTCCACTTTGCCCAGTCTTCAGGTCCTTCAAGTTTATCCACTTGAACTTTGTAGTCACTGCCGGCTGCCTTTTTGAGGTTATCCTTACTCACAAAAAAAATACAGCACGTGTTCCACAAGCGCTCAGCTTCGGATCCACTCACGAGATAATACCATTTACACGTGGCCTGAGCCCATAACCTGTTAGTTTTAATGTAAATCTTTATTTATCAAGTGAGAAATACAATACAAAATACAAATCATCTTTTGAGATGCTTGTCACATGTCACGCGAACACGCACAGACTTTGCACTGAGTCGTCTTTGTTCTCTTCTTTATTGTACATGTCTATTTCACCAGGTGGCGCTACTGTGCTATTTTTCTTTCAAATATTAACACAAACCATAATTTAGAAAGAAAATAAAGGGATTCTGCCTTTTCAATACGTATATAGAACCTACTCACAGGTACATGTTTCGAAGGTTAACTCCTTCTTCCTATGCCTGTACATAAATATCAAAGATAAATAACCTTTATAAGAACATACGTTACATGAAATAAAGATTTGTGAAATAAATAATGTGAAGTTCAACTGTTTCCGATTCTCCATAGAAGATCTTCTAATTGGATTTCCAGGCCTGGGTGCATTAAAAAGCCGCTGAATCAGGGCGTTGTTGTGAGTCGCTATTTGGTTGCGTCATCGTTTTCCGAACTAGTCTCTATGAACAAACTATAAGTCAGAGAGAAAATCTGTACAAATAGCAAGCTTGCGGAGCTAGCTGTACTTGCCTCAATGGCTCGTTAGATATGGCTATGAAAACCAAGAGAAACTTTGAAATCGTTGTAACTTGAAGTTTTAGTTTTAATGCAACAAGTAGTAAAGACTTTATTGTTTTAGAGATTCGCAAAGAGAGCGTAAGCTTGGTGGAAGAATCAGGGAAGAGAAGGTCCTGCCTAATTGTGATTCTAACGAGAGAGAAAAAGGGAAAACCTTAATAAATTTATTTAACAAATTGTAAACGGTAAACTAAATAACAATACTTCGGTTTTGATTTTAGTTTGAGTTAAGAATAACAATTTAGTTAAAAATGCCTAGGTCTCAGACCTGATAATAAGAGGTTTACAATGAACAATATTAATTAATTTCCTATATAAATTTAGTACCCGTACCAACTTATTAATAATCTATCTGAAAGACATGAAACAGCCTCTTGCTGTTTCATTCTGGACTTAGGGCATCATGGTCATCAAGCCCATGTGGGCCTACTTGAGTACGGTACCGGTAGGTGTAGTCTATAATCTGTCTGATCTCATGGGTTATTTTGTGTCGGTAATAAATTGATGCTAAGGTTAAGAGGGTGGCTTATAAGAGCCATTATATTCGTATTTGTCATGGTTCCGTATTGATTGAACAATTATGCACAAAGAGGGGGATAGGTTCCGCCTGATCAATACAACGTAATTCACAATTAAAGGGTTTTATTAACACCCTTGTGGTACATGTTTCGGATCCTTATTATGGCCCCTTCATCAGCCTCAAGACAAACATAGATATCAGTATCATATAGGATTCAATAAATGTAAAATCTAACATGAAATGTATGAATGAAAATGAAACATATTAAACAATTAATGGGTAATGTGGTGAAACATATGAAAAAACATATCATAGATGGGCACATAAAACTATTACGTACAAGACAAAGATTAAAAGATTAAAAACACATTAAAATAGAAAGTTGCAATTACAAGCACTTCTAATGCATGTCGAATAATGTCTTGCAAAGTTCGTATTGGAGTACTATATTATAACACAGTGCTTGATCCAATTCTGTTTCAGTGCCATAGAGTCCATTATTATTAAATGGTTGAAACTTGTAGAGAAAGCCTTATGGTATTTGTGATCTCCTATTAGACTAGTAGTCAAATCATAATACATCACCATTGACGTTTAAAAAACATGCCAAGCATATGAGACAGTATCTTGATGGTAGAGGTAGTCCATTGGATACGAGATGTAGTAGACAGAATGGGCAAAACCCAAACAGAGAGAGGAGAGGGGACTCCTTCGTCTATGTGAACACGGGCCTTTAAGAATGTTAGAGCAGAGGAAAACACAAGAGACTTCCGATGTGGGTCTATGCAAGTTCAATAGGTCAGATGGCGAGATGGAGAGTGCTGGGTGTGTGAAGGCAGGTCTGCTCTAACATCAAAGGCGATTGCATCAGTTATTCATCCTACGTGTTGCACAAGCATCCGCTAGGGGCGCCAGCGGCCAAAATCCAGCGTGGCGCATGAGGTCTATAAAGTCTGCTACAATTTGTACAGTCTCATCACAATATTGATGTGCCCAACTCTAGGAATGGGTATTCCAAGATTCAGATACCTAGATATCAAGGGAAAGGCTACAGCCGCTTTTGAAAGTTGAGATATTTGAATATCGCGCTACATTGCTTCTCGAAGCAATTGGAAAGAATATACCGCTAACAGCATGTCAAGTGACGTAGCGAGTAATAGCAGAGGTCGAGGCTATTTATTGATTAAATAGTTAACCATGGAGTAGAGACTTGAGACTTGGATCAGATTACTGGCACGGCCAAATGAAAGAGAATGCACTTAGTATCAAGTAAATCGGACCAGGGATACCAGAGATATGAGGATTTCTAGATTTCAGCGTGATGACGCGTGACCCTGGCAGTTTTGAATAAAAGCCGGCCGGCCGAGGCATCGATAGCTCACTTCGACACAAGCACTTGCCTAGCAAGGTGCTACTACGCTGAGCCAAGGCACATGGTTGCCGGATCTACGCAGAAGTTATTTTCAAAGTTGTGATAGTCACAAAAGTGCTGCGCTACGAGTGGAACTTAGTAAGTTTCCGGCGAGGAGAATCACTGAGGTGATTGAATTTTTTTTTTCTACAGACATTAGTGGAAATATTTATGTTTCTACATGGACATATGCTAGACTTTGTCTAGAATTAGTACTTTGTCACAGTCCAGTAATAACCTAATACTTGGATGTTTAAGTCCATTTCAGTCAGTTTCCATATTGGTAACTTGTTAACCACTTCGATCTATCAGTACACTGAAGACCAGTCGATCACGGTGGTGTTCGTTAGTCTACGCAAGGGAAACTACAGGTTGCTTAGCGCATGCTAGATGGTGTGAAGCCATGCCCAGGGAACGATCTTCAGAACAGCCGTTGATTGGTTAGACTGTCAGTGTTTTCTTGTACTGAAAAGATTACCGTGAGTTACGTTACAACTGACATATTTAAGAATTGATCACTTAGATCTGACCCCATTTAAACAAACTGTTATGGCTTTGATAGAAGCCCATATTAAAATGGAACAACAGTTAATTCAAACGTCAAGAGATACTACCACTATGTCTGACTAGACGGATTGTGGGCATATAATGGCGGCCTATACAAGGATTATACATGCTTGTCCGATAGGGCATGTCTATGGATAAATCTGGTACAGACCAGGTTCACTACGCTTCAAGACCATCAAGAAATGCAAGCCACATTTGAATTATATTATGCCTAGCTAATTGGAACAAACTATTTTTCTGCAGATGACCAACACATTTATTTTTCTTCGTATTTAAATCTTGCAATGATTTACGCAAGACATATTAGAGTTATTCTGAGTATTTTCAGCACTCAGAACAGTTTAGGATCGATGACCGAGCATTTCGAGCATTTATTTGAATATTTCATATTTTAGGGATATCACGGAAAACCGTCGATGTAATGGTTGAGTTAAATTATTTTTGTTGAGGAATGGATATTTTTTCCATATTCGAAGGTTCGAACATGTGGATTCTCACATAATGAGATGATAATTAAATATATTTAAAATAATATAACTAATAATAATAATAATCCACTAATAATAATAATAATAATTTTTATAATTTTTCTAAATAATTCTTGGATATTATATTTTCTAATAATCATATGTATTGAGAGAGAGCCTATGAATTAGTTTAATCATTTCTAGTTTGGAACAGGAGATTTTCCGAAGGAGAGTGGTTAGCGCAAGCCCGCATTCAACCAACATTTCAGTTCTGGTAACAGTTGATATTTGCAATGAGCAAAGTATATTTTTCAGATAACACGGAGAGGCATGAAACGGGAAGCAAATGATATTTGTATCAAGTAGGATATTTTTGTATTTATATAAAATCATGACGTAAATACACTCGAAAGTGAAATAAAGATTTCCATAAGTATGGTAAATTCACGGGTTGAACTGAATGGTAAAATAAAATAAACTTGTAAGTTTATTAATCTTCCAGTGTTGATAACAAGCAGAGGTTTGATTTATTGTATAAATTTGGGGAAGAAAATTTATATGTGTGGAGTAGTTGAAATGCCATTCCCAGGTGCGCATGTTTAAGTCGCAGGAATGAGGAGATTTTTTCGAGCATCAATCAAATAGCAGGTTCGATGGCTCAGGTTTATAGTAGGAGTATTGGAGCCACACATTTCGTCGTATGAATGACCCGAAGTTTATTTCTTGGAAACCATCAGTTCTTATTTCAACCTTGTTTACGGATTCCATTTAGACTTTGATTTTGCTAGAACCCGGATTTGTCATGATAGTATTTTATTCTTCTTCAGAGGAAGACCTTTGCCGTTGTTGTTGGAATATTGTATTCTTATAAAAATAATAGAATGGGCCACTGCCAATTAAAAATAATTCTATAACCACGAATAATTTGAAGGATGTTTTCAATCCTAGTGCCATGAACTAAATGAATTCATTATGAAACTACAATTCTTATTTCCGCATTCTGTCGAAGAATTGCAAGTTGTGAAAGTTGCTAAAAATGGCCATGAATATAAATATTTTTCATAATAATGATTCCAAGTGGAAAATTGAATAGTTGAATGGTTCAACAATTTATTGATCAAGTTGATGATTCAGAAATCATATATTTTGTTAGGAACTTGGAAGTTCATAATCGAGTCACTTCTCGAATGTTTAATGTCAGAAGAACAATTAATTGTTGTTGTGCTTCGCACAGTTCTTCGATGCTATGCTCAATGGTCAGATACTTTTCAGATGTTATTAATATGTGTAAATAATTTGTGTTGATTCAATGATAATAATATTTTTCGACAATATATATTTTTGAAACTGGAAAAATAAGTAAAAGTTAAAATTCTATGAACATTTATTCTACGAGTGTTAATATTATGTGAAAATTCAAACAGTGAACTACGATATTTCCAGTAAAGACAATTAAATTTGAACTGGATTTAATCATTAATTATAAATAATTTTGGAACACAGTCTACAGGACTAACAATCAGACTTGTGTTTCCAAAAAAATAATTGTCAAATGTGTTTGGAAAATTTCTGTATATTGTGTAAATAGGAGTGTGGGTCGCCACACGTGAGTGATGCTGCTTTGAGCATTTTTGCAGTCAATTTTAAATTCAAAATAAAATGAGATAATTTTACTTGATGTGTTACGCCCAATTGAATCTCCTTCTATCCTTATTGTTGCATTGAGCCAAAAATCAGTAAAGCATTTTTTTCATTTGATGTCGTTTTTGCGATTTGCTTTAACCCATCTGGCGCTCCGGGATATTTTGACTCTCGTGCTGACTGATTATTGGTAAAATGCATATGTGGTCGTGCGGACTCCGGTCTAAACGGGCACAAAAAATAAGATAGAGAGAGAAATGGCTTCGAACGTGGGTCTCGATTTAGACATGGTCAATCGCATGCCGATTTAAATTGTGATAATTTTTATAGAAATATTTTGGGAGTTGAGAGATGTCTGGTTTGGATGAATAAATTAGTAGGAAACCCAATTAGTGGGGAAAATTAAAAAATTAACTTGGTTAATAATTAGAATGGGTTTGATTATTTTTATAATGGCTTAACCATTAGGGCGTCAAGTAAATTCAGTAGTAAACGTTCGATGACTGGACATACGCATTATTAGAATCCAGGTGGAGGATATTTGAGAACTTGCATATTTTTCTTGTGATATTGTGGTAAATGTAATTTGTAAAAGTAGAGAATTTTGTTTTTCCATCACGTCGACATTAGGACAAATCTCATGTTATTAGAGTGTTCCAATTAGCTATTCATATTTCTTGTTCTAGTTAT
Source organism: Meconema thalassinum (assembly GCA_946902985.2). Classification (NCBI taxonomy): domain Eukaryota; kingdom Metazoa; phylum Arthropoda; class Insecta; order Orthoptera; family Tettigoniidae; genus Meconema; species Meconema thalassinum. Next base: position 196,451,545 of record OX336394.1, read on the forward strand.
AAGCTTGTGTTTGCCAATATTGTATACCCCTAAGTTTTGAATAATAATTGAAAATTATGGAAGAGATGATGAGGATGATGAGGAGTTTGGAGGAGAGTTCAAGAGAGGCTGGACGGCGTGTAGCAGCCATTATGAAAGAAAATACTGAGGCTTTAGAAAAGAAACTTAAAGAAAATTCTGATTCTTTAGAAAGTAAACTTAAAGAAAATTCTGATTCTTTAGAAAATAAACTTAAAGAAAGTTAAATGAGAAACTTAAAGAAAATTCTGATTCTTTAGAAAATAAACTTAAAGAAAGTTTAAATGAGAAACTTAAAGAAAATTCTGATTCTTTAGAAAATAAACTTAAAGAAAATTCTGATTCTTTAAAAGGTAACTTGAAAGAAAGTTTAGAGGATAAACTCAAGGAAAATTCTGATTTGTTAGAGAGCAGGTTAAAAGATAACTTGAAAGAAAATTTAAATAGTAAATTTAATTCAATGGAAAGTAAATTTAAAGAGAATTCCGAAATTTTGAAAATGTCACTTGAGAGTAAAATGTCTAAATTATGCGAAAAAACACATGAGCTCGAAACTTCATTAGCCACTAACGCAAGTTTAATGGACGATAAATTTCGCGATGCCGATCTTAGATCTCAAAGCTTAGCTGATAGGATAGAACATGGTCTTAGGAAAGTTGGTGAAGACATGATCAACCTAGAAGTCAGAGTGAAGAAGGAGAGTAATGAGATGGGAATTCTAGTTGTTCAACGGTTGACAGAACAATTCAAAGAACTTGTAATGGGAGAAATAAGAGAAGGTGTGATTAATGAGTTACAAACTGAAATTAAAACCACAGTTGTCAATGAAATTAAAGACACACTCAAGCTGGAGAATCAAGAGGGAATCAAGGAGATTAAGGAATCGTTGTCATCCCATATTCAAGTAATTTCCAAAGATATCCAAGCAACTCAGAAGGACATATCAGATATGACAGGGTCATTGAAAAGTCACGAGGCTGTTATGAACCAGATATCCACTGATGTTAAGGAGAATTGTAAAGAAACTGAAGCAATTAAGAAAATGGCAGAAGAAAACCAGAAGGAAATTGAGGCTATGAAAACCCAAATCAAGAAACAGTCTGACCATCTGTTGAAAATGCCGAGTGTAAGGGGAAAGGAACAGATACAGATAAATCTAGGAGCAGCTAGAGAAACGGATAGTCAAAGACAGGAGGAGGTCAGGACAGTATTTCAATCCAACCCCATAACTGTATTCAAGAATGTAGAGGATAAGCCTTCTAAATTTTCAGGGCGAGATTCTGTGACACCCGTAGAATTTTTGAGAGAAGCAGGTGATTACCTGAAAGATTCCAAGATCCCTAAAGAAAGACAGATCCGAGTGATAGGGAAGTTTTTGTAAGGTCCTGCACTTCTTTGGTTTAGAGCTTTTAGATCCACTCTAACCACTTTTGAGGAGTTTTCTCGTGGGTTATTGAAAAAGTTTTGGTCCCCGGAAACCCAACAGCAAGTCAGAGCAGAATTATATTCTAAGAGATTCTCGACGTCACAACCTACTCGATACTCTACATACTTTTCTGGACAGCTTTCTAAACTTCAACATTTAGATCCGCCGATGCCAGATAACGAATTAATTACGGCATTGATACGTCAGTTTCCAGCACACGTCCAGAGGACTTTGATCGCTGCTGACATCTATAATATGGAGCAATTTGACGAGGTATTACAGAAGCTGGATCATACGAATGCTCAATTCTTCCATCAGAAGGGAGGAAAGAATAACAACGTTGTGTATGCTGTTATGGCTGATAGTTATTCTCAAACACCTCGAGAGGGGCGAGAAGAGAAAACGCCGAGGGAAGATCCCGATAAAAGAGGATGGAATCAGTACAGTAACAGATACAGTTACAAGCCTTATGCGAGACCGGATGGTGGAAATCGATACAATACTCGATGGAGAAGGCCACGGGATAATCAAGGAATGTACCAGGAAAGAAGATACTACGGTAGAAACAACTACAATAACAGAGGGAATGTGGATACTCGTCAGTCCAATGAAGAGTTCAACAAGGAGACGAGGAAGAACTTAGAAGCAAGACACCAAGATAACTTGCAGTTTTTGGAGCAGAGGCCCAATGAACCAGGTCCATCGAGAACACAACAATCCCGGGGGAATGGAAACGAAAAAAAAACTTCGAATTCACAGTAGAAGATAGAATTTTGAACACTTTCACTTCCAGAATTATTAAATGGCAAGCAGAGGATGATGACTTAATTCAACAGAATGACGAACGGAAAGAAATGGGTACAAGAATTAGAATGCCAATCATACCATGCGAAGTATTCGGTATGCCTGTCGATACTTTGATTTATACTGGGGCTATGCTTTGTCTGGTGAGTGAGAAGCTTTATATTCTGTGGAAACACAAAGAGAATTTAGAGGAGATTCCAGTATCAGGAATTAAAATCCAAGGAATAATACCCAACAAAATATCTCTGTGCAAAACCCAATTATACTTATGTATTACGATTGGAGGACATGATTTCCGACATGTGTTTGTAGTAATGAAGGACATGGCTTTTGACATGATATTGGGAGCGGATTTCATTCAGAAATATCAAGCAGTGATAGACATGAAGACAGAGACGATCAGATTCAAGAATACCGAAGAGATTAACTTCGAGGGAAAAGAAGAGGAAGACATCGAGGGAGATGCTCAATGGTCTCTGATTTTTCATGAAGCTGAAGGAAGAGAAGTCTACACTGAAGAGGAGTCCCCAGAGCTAGGGAAAATTTTGGAAGAGTATCACGACATTTTTGATATTAAACCTGGTGAAATTAAATATTTTGAATATCGTATTCGTGTAAATGATGATGCACCTTTCCATGCTAAATTGTATCCGGTAGCGGAAAAGCATCGAGAGAGGGTAAAAGTGCTTATCAAAGAGATGGAAAGTAACAATGTGATTGAAAAGTACACTACATCTTATGTCAATCCATTAGCAGTAGTGTCCAAGCAAGATGGAAGTCTGAGACTATGTTTAGACGCGCGAAATTTGAATTCAAGATTATTGCCAGAGTATGACAGACCACCAATCATTAGGGAACTGTTAAGGAAATTCCAAGGCAAGGTCTGGTTCTCTAATATTGATCTCACTTCGTCCTACCATCACATTAGGCTTAGTGAAGATTCCAAGAAGTTTACAGGATTTATGTTTGACCAGCAGACATATGTATTCCGCCGTCTACCATTTGGAGTCAAAACATCTGGATCTGTTTTGATCAGAGCACTGGAACAAAATTTGAGTCCTGAAGTTAAAGAGATAGCAATTCGTTACATAGATGATATCTTAATTGCATCTGAGACTAAGGAGGAACATTTGCTACATCTTCAGATGTTATTCGCAGATTTGAGAAAAGCGAACTTTAAAGTAAACCTTCGAAAATGTCAGTTCTTTCGGAAGGAAATAAAAATTTTGGGTCATATTTTGGATGGAGAAGGATACCGTCCCAATGAGACGAAGATACAGGCAATTGCAAATTTCCCTAGACCTACTAGAGTGAAGAATGTCCGCAGTTTTCTCGGGACATGCCAATTCTTTGCAGGGCATTGTCCAAACTTCACCAAGAAGGTAGCGCCATTACAGGAATTATTAAAGAAAGGAAACAAATGGAAATGGGATGAAGATTGTGAACAATCATTTCAAGATGCCAAGGGGTTATTGGTAAACAGTGTGAAATTGGAGTATCCTGACTTTACCAAGAATTTCATCATAGAATCTGATGTATCCACCGTAGGGATTGGAGCTATTCTTCTTCAAGAAGATGACGACCACAAGAGACGTTACCTGGCGTTCATTAGCAGGACACTTCGTCCATCAGAAAGGAATTATTACACCACAGAGTTAGAAGCACTTGCTGTAATCTTCGCGTTGGAGTCGTGGAAGAAAATGTTAATTGGACATTCAGTCATTGTGAGGACTGATCACCACGCATTGGAGTTTATCTTGAGAACAAACTTTGCCAGTGATAGGATAACTAGATGGTCACTTTTTATTCAACAATTCAACCTAGTTATTGAACACACTCCTGGAAAGTTGAACGTTGGAGCTGATTTATTGAGTAGAGCAGTGGAGTCTACATCTAAGGTTTTTCAAGTTAACCTGACGCAAGAGGATGAGGATACCTTGAGAAGGTTAAGATTGTTGCATTTATCCCAGAGGAGAGACCGACGTCTTAGAAACATTTTTCGTTTTCTACAGGGAGACATGGATCCAAATGATGATGGTTTTGTGGAAACTGAAAGAATTTCAAGAGATTTTATGTTGTTAGATGGTTTAATCTACAAGTTTGCAGATCCTGACCATACGAAGCTGAGAGTAGTGATACCTCCACGATTGCAAAAACCCATTATCTGGATGGCACATCGAATCGCAGGTCATGCTGGAGTAGATAAGACGGTCAACATGATTCAAGAGAAATTTTCGAGGGAGCGAATGCGACAAACTGTCAGAAACACTATTCGAGAATGCGACTTTTGCCAAAGGATTAAACATAATTCTAGATTACTGAGAGAATTACCAAGGCCTATTATTCCTTCTAAGCCTTGTGAAATCTTCGCGACTGATTTATATGGTCCTCTCCCAAAGTCTAAAATAGGTAATCGATATATTCTGGTGACCATGGATGTATTCAGCAAATACACTATGTTACACCCAATCCAGAAGGCAAACGCAAAATATTGTGCGAAGAGATTAGAGACAACGTAATTCCGGAAGCAGGCAAACCGGAATTCCTTTTATCAGATCGTGGACCCCAATTTACATCTTTAGAATTTAGAACCATCATGAATAATCTTGGGATTAGACAATTGTTTTGTTCTATTAGACATCCAGAGAGCAATCCCGCAGAACGCGTGATGGCTGAAATAGCAAAATTTTGCCGCCTCTATTGTCCAAATGAGCATTGGAAATGGATGGATGTTCTCTCTTTAGCATCCGAATCCATCAACTCTACAATTCATGAGAGTACTGGACAGATTCCCATGTTGCTTCATCATGGAATTAAACCAACAAGATCATGGGATCGAATCATCTCTATTCCACCTGAGATTGAACCAAGTCGTCAGATGAGGGCAACTCTAGCTTTAGACAAGTTGAGGAGCCAAGCCGAGAAAAGAGAGCGCAGAGTGAGAGGAAAGCGTTTTCGCAGACCCTTGCGCGTAGGAACTCTTGTTTTAGTGAAAAGACCTACACCCTCTGACGTGCAAAATCGAGTGTAATCGAAGTTTGCAAGCCTTTACGCTGGACCCTATCGTATTGTGGAAGTGAACAATAATGGAAGCTATGAAGTCGCCAATACACGAACTGGTAACATCGTGGGAACTTATAATGCATCGAATTTGAAGATTTATTGTTCAAGAACCAGATGATTTAATGTGTAGATAGGAAAAATAAAAATTTTTCAATTTTTATTTTTTGCTAGGTGTGGGGTGGATGTGCCCAACTCTAGGAATGGGTATTCCCAGATTCAGACACCTAGATATCAAGGGAAAGGCTACAGCCGCTTTTGAAAGTTGAGATATTTGAATATCGCGCTACATTGCTTCTCGAAGCAATTGGAAAGAATATACCGCTAACAGCATGTCAAGTGACGTAGCGAGTAATAGCAGAGGTCGAGGCTATTTATTGATTAAATAGTTAACCATGGAGTAGAGACTTGAGACTTGGATCAGATTACTGGCACGGCCAAATGAAAGAGAATGCACTTAGTATCAAGTAAATCGGACCAGGGATACCAGAGATATGAGGATTTCTAGATTTCAGCGTGATGACGCGTGACCCTGGCAGTTTTGAATAAAAGCCGGCCGGCCGAGGCATCGATAGCTCACTTCGACACAAGCACTTGCCTAGCAAGGTGCTACTACGCTGAGCCAAGGCACATGGTTGCCGGATCTACGCAGAAGTTATTTTCAAAGTTGTGATAGTCACAAAAGTGCTGCGCTACGAGTGGAACTTAGTAAGTTTCCGGCGAGGAGAATCACTGAGGTGATTGAATTTTTTTTTCTACAGACATTAGTGGAAATATTTATGTTTCTACATGGACATATGCTAGACTTTGTCTAGAATTAGTACTTTGTCACAGTACAGTAATAACCTAATACTTGGATGTTTAAGTCCATTTCAGTCAGTTTTCATATTGGTAACTTGTTAACCACTTCGATCTATCAGTACACTGAAGACCAGTCGATCACGGTGGTGTTCGCTAGTCTACGCAAGGGAAACTACAGGTTGCTTAGCGCATGGTAGATGGTGTGAAGCCATGCCCAGGGAACGATCTTCAGAACAGCCGTTGATTGGTTAGACTGTCAGTGTTTTCTTGTACTGAAAAGATTACCGTGAGTTATGTTACAACTGACATATTTAAGAATAGATCACTTAGATCTGACCCCATTTAAACAAACTGTTATGGCTTTGATAGAAGCCCATATTAAAATGGAACAACAGTTAATTCAAACGTCAAGAGATACTACCACTATGTCTGACTAGACGGATTGTGGGTATATAATGGCGGCCGATACAAGGATTATACATGCTTGTCCGATAGGGCATGTCTATGGATAAATCTGGTACAGACCAGGTTCACTACGCTTCAAGACCATCAAGAAATGTAAGCCACATTTGAATTATATTATGCCTAGCTAATTGGAACAAACTATTTTTCTGCAGATGACCAACACATTTATTTTTCTTCGTATTTAAATCTTGCAATGATTTACGCAAGACATATTAGAGTTATTCTGAGTATTTTCAGCACTCAGAACAGTTTAGGATCGATGACCGAGCATTTCGAGCATTTATTTGAATATTTCATATTTTAGGGATATCACGGAAAACCGTCGATGTAATGGTTGAGTTAAATTATTTTTGTTGAGGAATGGATATTTTTTCCATGTTCGAAGGTTCGAACATGTGGCTTCTCACATAATGAGATGATAATTAAATATATTTAAAATAATATAACTAATAATAATAATAATAATAATAATAATCCACTAATAATAATAATAATAATTTTTATAATTTTTCTAAATAATTCTTGGATATTATATTTTCTAATAATCATATGTATTGAGAGAGAGCCTATTCAGTAGTTTAATCATTTCTAGTTTGGAACAGGAGATTTTCCGAAGGAGAGTGGTTAGCGCAAGCCCGCATTCAACCAACATTTCAGTTCTGGTAACAGTTGATATTTGCAATGAGCAAAGTATATTTTTCAGATAACACGGAGAGGCATGAAACGGGAAGCAAATGATATTTGTATCAAGTAGGATATTTTTGTATTTATATAAAATCATGACGTAAATACACTCGAAAGTGAAATAAAGATTTTCATAAGTATGGTAAATTCACGGGTTGAACTGAATGGTAAAATAAAATAAACTTGTAAGTTTATTAATCTTCCAGTGTTGATAACAAGCAGAGGCTTGATTTATTGTATAAATTTTGGGAAGAAAATTTATGTGTGGAGTAGTTGAAATGCCATTCCCAGGTGCGCATGTTTAAGTCGCAGGAATGAGGAGATTTTTTCGAGCATCAATCAAATAGCAGGTTCGATGGCTCAGGTTTATAGTAGGAGTATTGGAGCCACACATTTCGTCGTATGAATGACCCGAAGGTTATTTCTTGGAAACCATCAGTTCTTATTTCAACCTTGTTTACGGATTCCATTTAGACTTTGATTTTGCTAGAACCCGGATTTGTCATGATAGTATTTTATTCTTCTTCAGAGGAAGACCTTTGCCGTTGTTGTTGGAATATTGTATTCTTATAAAAATAATAGAATGGGCCACTGCCAATTAAAAATAATTCTATAACCACGAATAATTTGAAGGATGTTTTCAATCCTAGTGCCATGAACTAAATGAATTCATTATGAAACTACAATTCTTATTTCCGCATTCTGTCGAAGAATTGCAAGTTGTGAAAGTTGCTAAAAATGGCCATGAATATAAATATTTTTCATAACAATGATTCCAAGTGGAAAATTGAATAGTTGAATGGTTCAACAATTTATTGATCAAGTTGATGATTCAGTAATCATATATTTTGTTAGGAACTTGGAAGTTCATAATCGAGTCACTTCTCGAATGTTTAATGTCAGAAGAACAATTAATTGTTGTTGTGCTTCGCACAGTTCTTCGATGCTATGCTCAATGGTCAGATACTTTTCAGATGTTATTAATATGTGTAAATAATTTGTGTTGATTCAATGATAATAATATTTTTCGACAATATATATTTTTGAAACTGGAAAAATAAGTGAAAGTTAAAATTCTATGAACATTTATTCTACGAGTGTTAATATTATGTGAAAATTCAAACAGTGAACTACGATATTTCCAGTAAAGACAATTAAATTTGAACTGGATTTAATCATTAATTATAAATAATTTTGGAACACAGTCTACAGGACTAACAATCAGACTTGTGTTTCCAAAAAAATAATTGTCAAATGTGTTTGGAAAATTTCTGTATATTGTGTAAATAGGAGTGTGGGTCGCCACACGTGAGTGATGCTGCTTTGAGCATTTTTGCAGTCAATTTTAAATTCAAAATAAAATGAGATAATTTTACTTGATGTGTTACGCCCAATTGAATCTCCTTCTATCCTTATTGTTGCATTGAGCCAAAAATCAGTAAAGCATTTTTTTCATTTGATGTCGTTTTTTGCGATTTGCTTTAACCCATCTGGCGCTCCGGGATATTTTGACTCTCGTGCTGACTGATTATTGGTAAAATGCATATGTGGTCGTGCGGACTCCGGTCTAAACGGGCACATTATGTGCATCTAGCAAATATTGGGAGTAAGTACCCTGGGTTTTCCGATGTGTGACAGTGTGCCTACCATCGTATGTACACTTATGCAGTACAATCTGCAATCTATCCAAGAAGGAAATATTTTAATTCAGATACCTCTTGCAAATTGGGGCTCTTTTGTCCTAACCATGCTCATGCTCCACAGGTGCATAGGCCTATGTAACTTAGTGGTTTTCTCTCCACAGTGATCCCCAATACTTTCCTCTGTAATGTACTCAAAGAATATAGGGGAGAAAGGTTACTCAGGCTTAAAATTTGATTCCGATTACAACCGTCAGGGTTACGTCATCCACCAGCCAAGCCCGCTACCTGGCGGTGAGGCAGCGTACTAAATTTTAAGCGCGGGCGATTTGAATTTTACTTAATCGCGTACTGTTACCCCGCTTCCCCCCCGACCCTGTACCGCTCCCTTTGTATTTACACGTACTAATATGATTTATGTCGGCGTATTTTATTTATTCCTGTTCCTTTTGTTCTATTTTATTTAAGAGCAGATATCAAAACAAAGGCTCATAATAATGGATTATTACTATTAATATAGTAGAAAATACCAGCCTGAAATCTTTAGTTTTGATAACTGATCTTGCGTAAAACAGAACAATAGGAACAGTGAATAAATACATTTCATTGACATAAATCATATTACTACAAGTAGTTACAAAGAGAGGGATACAGGGTTAGGGGGAAGGATAGGACGCAGGATATCCTTTATTATTATTATTATTATTATTATTATTATTATTATTATTATTATTATTATTATTATTATTATTATTATTATTTGAAACCTGTACCACGGCAGTTGCGTAGTACTCCCCCCACTTTTCTCCCCATGTTCCCTCTGTTAATTTTTCTAGTATTATATGTTTTATTCATGATAGTTTTTCTATCATTAACATTTCTTTTATAGTTTATAATTTCTAATGGCAGTGCTTAAAGGTTACTTTTGCAGAGGATGTCATGCGAGATGAACTGGTGTCTTCGGGATTTCTTTCCATATGTCTCAGCTGAGTTCGGCCTTTGAACCCATGGCCTTGTAACACTAGAAAGTCATTCACCTACTACACAGTACTATAAGTTATAATATCAGACAGGTAGAAGAAAGGTTCAGTTGCCGCCAGTGTTGTGGGAGCACAGCAAACTAAGAAGGACGTAATAAACCAATACAACCATACATACCCTATAAAATATGAACTTATTAACCGCTGTTGAATGAGATACGATACTGGAAGGAAAAAGAATTCTGAAGGAAAAAATGAGGACAAAAATAAGTATGTTTATATGTTCATATTATATTCTTCTTTCTTAGTTTTTTCAGGTATAAAATCCACAGAACATTTTCATGAAAAGAGTAATATTTAATTTCATCAGGTCATTGTCCCAGTAGATAATTGTCATCACATGGTAGAGCCACGCATATTGCAAATCTGTAAGAGAAAAATACAATTAAAATCCTAATAATGTTGTAGGGGCTTTGCGACATCGTGGTCATGTGGCTTTATGGTACTTGGAAAGTGTATATGGGATATGTGTGATTACCCATGACATTGTGATGGCTGTAGGTGTGTGTAATGGAGACTAGAATTTGGAAGGAAGCAGCTGTGACCTTAATTTAGGAAATATCCTAACATTTGCCTGGGGTATAAGAGGGAAACCACAGAAAACCATTTCTAGGATGGTTGAGATGAGACTTTGAACACATCTCTCCTCAGCTCTGCCTCACGAGGCTGTGTGTATCCCGTTTTAACCCTCAGACTAAAATTAAATGTCTTGGCAGAGCCAGGACCTCGGGATATGAAGTTTCAATATGAACAGGTGTAGCCAATTGACTGTGCAGCGCTGCTACTCTATGGCTCGCACGGCACATCTATACCCCGAGACCACAGAAGGTGAATTCCTTACAACAAATTACATTGTGTACCTAAATAGTCGTTACACATACATCTCATAATAAAGGTGTTGAAGCAACAACTTGTGACAAGGACAGTAAACAGCTACTCTCTAGGTTACAATGTTAAGCATACACATATAGAACTTTTGCTGCTCATAGAAGGAGGGGACAAGTGTAGTGTGGATAAACTAAGTTACCCGATCACTTTAATTCCATTGTTATTAATACTAATAATATAATATTATTACTTTCCTAATTGGCTTGGATGTGTGTAACAGGCCTCACCCCCTGGGTGAATGCCACTGTAGCCTCGATATTAGGATAATGCTGCTTTAACGAATGCACAAAAGTGCATTTAGAATAAATATATAAACTGGAACTAATATTAGATGTTATTTGAAGTGGAGAATGCCACTAGCCCGTAACTTATATCAGAACAAATCCACCATCTCGGAAGTTCACAATTTACCCCAAGCACAGTAAGCATTAAGATATATGTGTATGCCCCCCTCTTACTGTGATATTATATAGCCCATCCAAAAACATCCATAGAAGAAAGAAAAAACAAGAACAAATCTCAAATGAACAATATTAATTTGTGGATTTATTCATTTGTTACACAAATAGCCTACCAATCAGTAAACCGATTGAAGCATTTCTTGATGCAACATGCATTGAATTCAATTTTGTGATTGACTTAAGGGGAACCGATAGGCCTAGTCATTATATTCACTGCAATGTTATATAGGCTATATACTGTACATGTAGCCTTTTATAGTCCAGTCTGCAAGCCTCTGTTTGCAAACAAGTCACCTCTATGATCCCCTGCTTCTACACCTCTCACTTTAATAAATCGTTAAACACTGAAACTAACTAACCATAGCCTCCTACGTCTATCTCTGCTTCTCGTATCCTCTACCTCCGAGCTCATTAACCTCTTAGGTAATCTCTCCTCCCCCATTCTCTTTGCATGACCCATCCGAGTCTGCTCATACGAACAGCTTCATATAGCATTTCATTTCCAACCTAGTCTTTATCTCATCATAATTACACATATTATCAGGCAGATTACACACAATCAAGCAGTATACGAGGCTGATGTTCACTATGTCTAAAAGCCCTAAATGAAGCAAAGACTGCAACTATTCCTAATAACGTCACCTATATATTTTGATTATCTCCCTGCAATAGTGTCATGATTCCAGTTAGGTTTACTGTGTGCCATTCACAGATAAGGACACGTTGCAGGCACTATCAAAAGAAGTAGGGCACATTCCAGTTCCTCAAGTGACTTTCTCACTCATCTAACAGTATGCCAGGGTGCAATAGGCTATATGAATTTATCAGAGGGGGGCATGAACTAAGTGTATTGCTAATCAAAACCTACCTAGCACCTGGGCCTACCCTATACCGGTACTGGTGTAAAATTAGTAGATCAAAGTTTCATCAGTATAGTAACTTACCTTTGCTGAAATAGGATTAGTATACAACTGTTCGGACAACAGAATCAGGCAACTCCTGTCTATAGGCTATTGGACAAATGTAGTATATAATCTGCTTTCCTTGAAGTGCCTCATTACCTGAGAAGAGAAAAGAAACACAATAAGAGGCAACCAGTTCACAACCATTCTGCACATACTGTAGGCCTAGCTCTGTTTCAATAAAGTAGGGTTAGGCTATGTAAAGCCATTCATATAGTTCAAAATACTTCACAAAATCATTCTAATATGCCATCTAGCTAAAATCATTTTGAATTGAGAATACTACACTGAACGAAGTAATCACAATAAAGCCCACAATTCGTAAACAGAAACACTACGTAATGGGTAGATATAAAAATCATATCCTGGCAGCAAAACTGCAAAGTAACTATTGAAATAAATAAATAAATAAATAAATAAATAAATAAATAAATAAATAAATAAATAAATACCGTATTAATGCAATATCCTACGAAGGAATGTCATGTTGGAAGCCTCAAAAGCACAAACACACACGATCATGAGTAGGATAGCCAGTTGCCAGCGACATGTTTAAATGTAACCGGCGTATCCACCCCTCATAAGCTTCAACCAATAGCAATCGAGTTGGACAGCAGCGCTACGGCAGCGCAGCGAGTGCTCAGGCAGTGAACCTGTCAGTTGGCCGAGAGGCTTTGGAAGCGAAGGATCTATAGTAGTTTCATCCCCCTGAATGTACTCCTGTGTTGGCTAGCCCATAGTGGCAATTGTTGTTGTTGTTGTTGTTGTTGTTGTTGTTGTTGTTGTTGTTGTTGTTGTTGTTGTTGTTGTGGTAAGATTGATGGACACAGTTGCCTCTTCGCCCAATCGCTTCTGTATAGATTTCACCACAGTAGCACATACCCGTCACACGTCATGTTTGTAAACACAGACAGAAATTTGCTAACCTAACCATTCGCCTATAAAAACTATCCATATGGTCCGTAGCACAAAGGTATGCACGATACTCTAGGAAGGGTTAAGGAAAAATCAGCACACACATACTTCGTGTCAAATCGTAAAACGTAGAAAAATACAGCAAACGAAAGAGGGGACCATAAATTATAACGTAAAAGGGAGATGGTCCAAATACTCCATTATGGCCTCGACCAATGGAATTACAGGATTATGCAACATAGTGGACATATTTAAGGGCAATGTATAACCTAACGATCTTAACTTTCTGAGCATCACTATCCTCGGTGCATTGAAAACGTCACACTGAAACATCAGATGGCTAAGTGTACCCCTCATTCTACCATACACACATCTAGCATTCTCGCGAAGGTTCATGCGTGCCATATACACCGGTGTCAGAGCATGCTGAAAACGTAAACGTATTATTGTAATAATGTAGCGTCTCGTATATTTGCCTACCGAAACCATGGTGTTGTTCTGATAGTGGGTTGTACCAGAAAATAATTACGAGCCTTAAATGGCGCGATATTAGACCATTCAGTTTGCCATTCATTGAGGAGCTGGGAATAGATAACAGGCAGGAAGTCCGTAAAAGGTACAGCGATATTATAAACGACTCCATATCCCTGTGCTGCCCACTTTGCCATGCGGTCAACATCCTCGTTTCCTTGGATACCCGAATGCCCCGGGATCCAAGTGAGCATAACCTCCTGAGCCATGGTCTGAAAATCATACAACATTTGCGCAACTTGATACACATACCAATTGTCAGAGCTACTCGGATATGATAAAGCCTGGATGACACTCATTGAATCCGTGCAAATCATTGCCGGGAAAACTCTGTGTGTACGTATATACTGACAAGTTTGACGAATGGCAAATACTTCAGCTGTAAAAATCGTTAGATATTTTGTCAAACTATATGTTCGTATAATCTGTCGATCCGGAGCATAAAAGGCCGCCCCCACTCCATCTGGTGACAACATTCTTGAGCCATCTGTATAAAAAAATAGTATAATGGGAATAGTAATTGACAATATCACGAAAGCATCGTGAAATTACTTGCGGAAAACGCTGATACATCCGGAATAGCGCCGGTAAGGAAGTGTGCAATATATTTGGCTGGGATTGTAGAACCCTATATGAAACCGTGTATGGTAAATGTTTGAGCGTCTGTAGTATATCTGACCGAAATGCTTGCAAGATTTCATATGTCAATACCAAAGCCGGCTTATGCGGACTTGCAAATCGATTTTGCGCATAATACTCCACAAGCAACTGTACTTTATTGAGAATTGGTGACGCCGACAATGACATTTTAGAAGCCAGGTACTTACTGGCTAAAATTCTCCGTCGTAAGTGTAAAGGTAATTCCCCAGATTCAACCAGTAATGCACAGGTGGGACTGGACGAAAGCGCCCCCAAAATAATACGTAAAGCCCGATACTGCAACCTGTCAAAAGTGACCAACCGACTACTCGCCATCATGTCGTAGAAAAAGCAACCATAATCCATCTGGGAACGAATAATATTCTTATATACCGTAAGTAATAAATGAGGATCCGCCCCCCAACTCCGGCGTGCTAGCGCTCGGAGAACGTGTAGTCTTTTTTCAATTCGAACAGTGAGTGTTTGAACCTGGCGCGACCACAGTAATTGGTCATCAATATGTAATCCCAAATATTTGATGCTACGAACCTCCTCTATGGCTCCCTGTCTAAATAAAATTGGAGAGCGATCAACCTGCCTTTGATGAGTAATAATTATGGCAGAATTTGTCCTCGCCGACGTGTCAAATCCGTGATTATGGAACCATGTATGAGCAGCAGTCAATGCATCATATATATCCTGACGACAGAGCTGAATAGTATCACGCAAACAATAAATAAGAAAATCATCTGCGTATTGAATGATTCGTGCATAAGGAAGGATGACCGATTCTAATGTCTGAGTATAAATTGAAAAAAAGAATACCGCTTAAAATATCACCTTGAGGCAATCCACGAGAAGTCTGACGGTTATTAAGTACACCAGTGGGGGTGTGTAGAATTAGTCGACGATGGTGTAAAAAATTCCGTATTAAACATATGAAAGGTAATGGGAAAAGCAGCTCCCCTAGACGATGTTGTAATATGACTGGATCCACGGCATCATAGGCCCCCTGAATATCCACACATACGGCAACCGTGTGTTGTTTGCGAGCTTTCGCTAATAAGATATCCGTCAAAAAAATCGTAAGATCGTCGATTGTGCCTAACCGTTTACGGAATGCAAATTGTGACCTCGAAAATAAATTATAGTACTCCAAACACCATTGCAATCTACGAAATAAAATTTTTTGACATAATTTTCTTAGACACGAACCAAGATTGATGCCACGATAGCTTATGGGGTCTCTGGCATCTTTCATTGGTTTTAATATCGGCAGAATTTCAAAATTATTCCATTCCGCAGGATACGTACCATTTGTCAGTACCGTATTGTAAAGCGCAATCAAGACCGTCAGTGCTGGGTCCGGGAAATGGGCAATCATCCCATAAGTAATGTAATCCATACCCGGACTCGTGAATTTAGTGTGACGCAACGCAGTCGAGATATCATGGCGCGTGATTGGTTGTTGTAAAACCTGAAACTTATCCGAAGTCAAATAAGGTGGTACAAATGCGTGTCCGGAAACTGAATCTGGCGTTAGAGAATGATAAAACATCTGAAAACCTGTCTGCGTGAGTCCCGTACTAGAACGAGTACGACGGGTATTCGATAATTGTTTTATCAAAGACCATAAGGTGCTCAAAGAAGTATGTGAATTGAATGTACTAATATGAGTTTGCCACACCAACCGTCGTTTTTCATTAAATGCCTTCTGAAGCTGAGCAGTGAGACTTTTGTAACGTAGATAATTATCAACCGTCCCATGTACGCGATATCCTTTTAAACACGCCTTTCTCCGACGATCAAGCAAAGCACACTCTGCGTCCCACCACTGGACCGTACCCGGATGCTGTGACGAATACGATGCTATCGCGCGCTGGGGGTGATATCAATCAAGAAATCGTTGTATCAGCTGTAATAAAGAATAATACCGTTGATACTGCGATGTTCGCGAAGTCCCCAATCCATCATTTATAAAGTGTTGAAAAATTTCATAGTCAAAATGCCGTAAATTCCTTTTGATGGTAATCAGACATGGACGCTCAAGCTTCTCACCCGGTTTCGCATAATATATAAGAATCGGAAAATGATCGCTCTGATGAGTGTCCCCAAGTGTTCGTCATTCCAATTGATGGGCAATATCCGCTGTTGTAATAGTCAAATCTACCGCACTCTTTGGACGTCCCGGTGGTGTTATGCGCGTAGGCGACCCATCATTAAGAATATTCAAAGCATAAGTTTGAAGTGCATGCAAAATATGGCGACCTTTAGGATTGACACGCTCACTGCCCCAGAGTCCATGATGGGCATTAAAATCCCCGAGAACTATATGTTTAGGAAATTGTGCAACATATTTGAAATACATCGACCATTGGCGTTGCGATCCCTGAACTTGGGGAGGGCAATATAAATTACTAAAAATAGTATTGCCGATCTGAAAACACTGATGAAAACTACGTGGTAGAAAGTAAGAAATTGGGATCACTGAAAAAGGGATATCATTTCGAATAAGGGTGCTTATACCGCCATAACCAGGACCATCTTCTCTAACAATATTATACAGTGGGATCGTAAAACGATATTGGGGCGATAGCCAAGTTTCTTGTAAAAAAAATAACATCCGGATGGAAGTCATCAATTAATTTAAGTAATTCATGCCTCTTGTTGACTATACTCCTGCAATTCCATTGGAGGAGCCACACGTCTCTTCAAAAACAGAAAGAGAAAATCAGTGAAGCTAGTGACCCAGGGACTGGTTGTCATGCTGTGTTGATTTTTCCAACGGGGGTAGCAAAGGTAATACCCTATCTAACAAATTTTTAACACAATGCGCCCATTGCGCATTATGCCCTAACAACTCCATAAGTTTAGTAAATTCTGCCAAAATAGTTTTGGTTGGCTCCGATCCAGGCGACCCTGAACCAGGCCCGGGACTGTGTAGATTACTTGTCTCCGACGTCTTGGCTGAGAAGACCTGTGGGGTCTTTTCCAATCTCGGTTGGTTAAAAAGCTGGCAATAAGCACTCCTATCATATCCCAGAGGTTGTACCACTTTGGGGGCCGCATGAACGATTTCCGTAAACTTGCGCTTTCAGGCCGGCTCATTCTGCCTGACACTTGGAGCTGAACTTAAGGGCGGAAATTGTTGGGGTAAAGTTAATGGATTAAATGTGAGCCCCATTTGACTTTTCATGATCTCATTATACGATTTATTTTCCACACACATCCGTCTTTTAATTTCAACTTGCTGTTGATGTATTTCGCAACTAATGGCACCTGCCGGGTGATTCTCTGCACAATTGGCACATTTAGATAAAACTTCCTTACATCCCGAGGTGAGGTGTTCAGCGGCACAATTGCCACAGCGAGGGGCTCGAGCCCGGCAATGTAACTGCACATGTCCGTAACGTTGTCACTTGGCGCATCGTAGAGGCAAGAAAATATACAAATTAACTTCTAGCATAACATTAAAAATGCTGACATAAGGCGGTAAGTTCTGAATCTCAAAAAAGATTTTCACAGTCCCCGTAGCAATGCGTTCCGTTTGGCCATCCACAGTTCTGTTTCGAAAGAAGCGCTGTGCCCGTAAAATGGGGACGGGAGCCTCTATATACTTGATTAGTTCCTCATTCGTAAGAGACGTGTCAACCCCTCGCACAAGTCCAACCCGTTGGACATTAGAGGAGGGGATAAAAGCTGTCAAATTCCTCTCACGTAGTATCGAATTTTCCAAAAAAAGTATTTGCATCGCGATAATTTGTGAATTGTATTTGTACTCTATTTCGTCCCTTTTTCTGAATTTCTCGTATGCCCAGGATTTTTCTTTCATAGAAAAGCCGACCCAAGGCCATCGGATGTAAATTTCCAATCGCCTGAGCCCCTTCCCCCTGAACAAAAATAATATATGGTCCAGTATGATGGCTAGGATAACGATAGTCCGTGGCCGGGGTTCGTACTGGGTCAGTTGAGGATCCCATCATCGGTTTCGTTGTCTCCTGGGTTGAAATAATCGGTTGCTCATGAACGATTGACATACCCTCCATAGGGATAATACCATCCACGACAACATTCCCTGTATTGTCTGGGGGTTGGCCCATTAACGCCCCATCGCTCTGAGCCGCCATCGCGACCTCACACAACTAGTATATAAAACTTATTAACAGCCCTATAATACAATGGCACAAAACACAAACACCAAGCACTAACGAAACACAAAACTAAAAGTACACTCCAACGGATCACACACACACGCGAGCCGCAAGCTTTTGAGGTGTTGCTGTGAGCACAGCTGTCATGAAACTGTAGTGGCAATTAAGTTGCTCTTTACTGTCACTGTTCTTCTGTGGCATAAATAGTCCATAGAATACCATGTTGTGACATTTTTATGATAAGAGCGCTCAAGTGTTGAAATATTGAACTAGGTGTTTGTGAGTGCATATCTGTGGAGTCAAGGAGAAGAGGATCCAACACTAGGGTGGTGTCATATCTTTAGAAGGCAGAGAGGAAGATATGAAAAGGAGTTAGCAAGAGATTGTTGTTAATAGTAGGTAACAAACAAATAAAAAGCAGGATTGGAATATACACACATCAAAAAAAGTTTTGCATCACCTCGGTTCCCAGATCTCCGGCATATAGACGTTGACTGTGTATATTGTATCAAAGATACAGTCCCTTTGACTGTTCATAGATGTCACTAAAACTGCTCAAAGATGTAAACAACCATGCATGAGCAGGGCCTATTAGACGGAGGGGGTACGACAGCCGATCAGTTCCAGTCATTCCACCAGGACGAAGGTACGCTGCTCATGTTGTCTGTAGTTCTACCATGCCTAGAAGGTCAATACCGCAGTTCGATCGCGTCCGCATTGTTACTTTGTGTCAAGAAGGGCTCTCAACAAGGGAAGTTTCCAGGCGTCTCAGAGTGAACCAAAGCGATGTTGTTCGGACATGGAGGAGGTACAGAGATACAGGAACTGTCGATGACAGGCCTCGCTCAGGCCGCCCAAGGGCTACTACTGTAGTGGATGACCGCTACTTACGGATTGCCGCTCGGAGGAACCCTGACAGCAATGCCACCATGTTGAATAATGCGTTTCGTTCAGCCACAGGACGTCGTGTTTCAACTCAAACTGTGCGCAATAGGCTGCATGATGCGCAACTTCACTCCCGACGTCCATGGCGAGGTCCAGCTTTGCAACCCCGACACCATGCAGCGCGGTACAGATGGGCCCAACAACATGCTGAATGGACCCCACAGAATTGGCATCACGTTCTCTTCACCGATGAGTGTCGCATATGCCTTCAACCAGACAATCGTCGGAGACGTGTTTGGAGGCACCCTGGTCAGGCTGAACGTCTTAGACACACTGTCCAGCGAGTGCAGCAAGGTGGTGGTTCCCTGGTGTTTTGGGGTGGCATTATGTGGGCCGACGTACGCCACTGGTGGTCATGGAAGGCTCCGAAACGGCTTTACGATACCTGAATGACATCCTCCGACCCATAGTGCAACCATATCGGCAGAATATTGGAGAGGCATTTGTCTTCATGGACGACAATTCTCGACCTCATCGTGCACATCTTGTGAATGCGTTCCTTCAAGATAACGACATCGCTCGACTACAGTGGCCAGCATGTTCGCCAGACATGAACCCTATCGAACATGCCTGGGATATGTTGAAAAGGGCTGTTTATGGACGTCTTGACCCACCAACCACTCTGAGAGATTTACGCCGAATTGTCGTTGAGGAGTGGGACAATTTGGACCAACAGTGTCTTGATGAACTTGTGGATAGTATGCCACGACGAATACAGGCATGCATCAATGCAAGAGGACGTGCTACTGGGTATTAGAGGTAGTGGTGTGTACTGCAATCTGGACCACAAATGCTGCAAGTCTAGCTGTATGCTGGTACAACATGCAATGTGTGGGTCTCATGAGCAATAAAACGAGCTGAAATGTTGTTTGTGTTGATCTCTATTCCCTTTGTATTTAAAGGTTCCGGAACTCTTGGAACCGAGGTGATGCAAAACTTTTTTTGATGTGTGTATACGAAGAAATGTGGTCTTATAAAAATACTGGAAGTTAATATATATATATTATATAAAGGTGTCTATACGGCTTCTTGAGATAATCCCATCAATCTTCTCACAAAGAAGAGTTCTTATAATAAAGAAAACTTAAAAAATCATATCATACTGCAGTACTATAGATATATTATGTATCATAATATGACAACTGAACCGTAAGTAATATTCTCGGTAAATTCTTGTTTATTGCAGTGAATATCAAAACTACATCCCAGACTGATTGTATCCGGGTTGGTATATATTTTACCCTACACCCTGATTTTATTGAGAACTCGTGTTAATCTGGTTTTGAACTTTAGTTTATTACTCTTATACATTCGTATTTGAGTTGGCGCCCAACGGGATTTCTCTATTTTATATTCTGCTTGCTGGGGGGACTCTTCAGGGTAGGATACAGAGAAAACAACTTAGGAAAACATTACAATTGGCACCTTAACGTGGGACTCGAGATCCAGGATGCATCAGTGTGGGAGTAGGAGAGTGTGACTTAGGCAAGTGTTATCTGAGGGATAGGTTATTGTGTACGTATTTACATGGAGGATGAACGAATGAGAATAATGAATGGGAATGGAGTGAGTTGTAGCAGGATGTAGATGAATGGAGAAAAAGTGGTGGTGTGCATGTTGGAGAGTGATGGGAATGAGACTGGCCGTAGTGTGATGGAAGGAGAGATGACTGATGTACTAGTACAGGATGTTGTAAGGCCAGTACAGGATGTGTTAATGCCGTTGCAGGATATCCTAAATATGTTAAGGGAAATAAATGAAAAATTTGATAAGAATAATCAGGAGATATTAAGGCAAATGGATAAAAATATGATAAGAATAATCAGGAGATGTTAAGGCAAATGTATGAAAAATTTGATAATAATCAGGAGATGATAAAACAAATGAATGAAAAATTTGATAAGAATAATCAGGAGTTGAGTAAGAAATTGGATAAAGTAATGCATGTTAATGAGGAGTTAGATAGGAAGTATGGATTGTTACAGCATATTATTGAGGGTGTAAAACAGGAAATTAGAGGTGAGGTAAGGAGTATTGTGGAGGAAAAGGAAGAAGCAATTATAAAAGAAGTAGATCAGAAAATGATGAAAATGGAAACGAAAATACCAGAGAAATTAAATGATATGACTAGAGAAGCAGATAATAAATTGGAAAGGGTACAGGAACATATTCTAAAGAAATTTGAGAAGGTTGAAAAGGTGACTGGTGAGAGGATATTAGATATGGAAGTGAGATTAAAGTCTCAAATAAAACATGAGAATGGTCAAGTTGGAGTGGGTTTATTAGGAGTGAATAATCTGAAAGAACTAGAGTTACCGAAATTTAACAATAAACAGGGTTGCCCTATGGAATTTATGGAAATTGTAGAGAATAGATTTAAAGATAAACTTAATGAAGGAAGTATAGAGTGGAGTCAAGTTTTAGAACTATTAGATCAAGCTTTTGTAGGTGAAACTCGGAACTGGTTCCTAGTATATAGGAATTCATTGGATAGTTATAGTAGTTTTAGGAAGACATTTTGTGATAAATATTGGAACGAATCAATACAAGCACAATTAAGAGAAAGAGTGTTATTTGGACAATACGATAGTAGAGATGGTATGAGTATGACTGAATATTTTCTGAGCCAAGTGTTAATATGTAAATATTTAGATGGGATGGCTAAGGATGATGATGTAGTAGGGCTGTTGCTTAGGCATTTTCCTTATAGAGTAAAGGAGACGTCATGTATGCAAAAAGTTACTAATATATCGGAATTAGAGAACTTATTGGGGAGCTTCGATGCATTGGGGGGAAGAAGTGAGAATCAAGCAAGTGGTTATGGGAGCCGCATAAATCAGGACCAGAGAGGTCGAGATAATTATAATTTTAGGGATAATAATCAACAACTAAATTCCTCTAATAATCAAGCGAATCATAGGACATAGGTACCCTATTCCATTTAAATTTCAGTCGGCAGTACAGTCACAGATAGATCAGATGTTGGCCGATAAGGTTATTGAGCCATCTAATAGTCCATATATAAATCCTCTTACAACAGTACCTAAGGGAGATGGTAACGTGAGAATATGTCTGGACGCTAGGTTACTAAATCAGCATATTTCAGTTGATCAACTTAAATCTCTGTCTATAGAAGAACTAGTACAGAATTTTGAGAATAAACAGTGGTTCACTACTGTAGATCTCAGTTCAAGTTTCTGGCAAGTTCCTTTAAAAAAAGAAGATCGGCCTTTTACTGCTTTTAGTTACAGATATAACCTATATCATTTCTGTAGGGTACCTTTTGGACTTAAAAGTAGTACTGCTGCTTTGATACGAGCTCTCAACATTGCATTAGGAAATGATTGTACCGATTTTGTTACTATATATATAGATGATTTAGTTATTAGTTCTAAAACATTTGAAGAACACTTAAATCATTTGAATTGTGTTTTTAACAAATTGGATAAGGCTGGTTTCACATTAAAGCTGTCTAAATCGATGTTTTGTAGGCAAAAGGTTATCTTATTGGGTCATGAAATTTCTGCAGAAGGTGTATCTCCGGAGATTAGTAGGATAGAGAAAATCCTGGATACTGATATGCCTAGGAATGTTAAAGAACTAAAATCTTATTTAGGAATGTGCAATTTTTTTAGAAGATTTGTACTTAAGGACGCATGCTTAGTGGAACCGTTTAGGGACCTAATGAAGATGGGCACGAAATGGAAATGGGAAAAGATTCATGAGGATGCATTTTGGGCATTAAAACAAGGATTTATGGAAGCTGTAGTGTTGAAATATCCATTTAGGGATAAGGAATATATTTTGATGACTGATGCTTCACAGATAGGGATTTCGGGTGTATTATGTCAAAAAGATGAAGACAATCATCTTAGGATTGTATCATTAGCGTCAAGAGGGTTAACATCTGCTGAAAGAAAGTATAGTATAACGGAATTGGAACTTTTAGGAATTGTTTACAGTCTGTGTAAGTTCCGTATGTATGTTTTGGGAGGTAGATTTAGTATTTATACGGATCATCATGCTTTATCATTCATGAAATCGTGTAAGTTGAGTTCGAATAGAGTGAGTCGATGGATACTAGCTTTACAGGAATATGATATTGATATATATATATCATATAAGAGGGAAGGATAATATATTAGCTGATATTTTATCTAGCGATAGAAAGATAATAGGAGAAAAATATACTTTGAAGGGTGAGAAGGGTGTATTAATTTGTACCTGCATAGATGAGAGTAATAAGAAGTCTATGAAATCATTAAGGCAACTATTAGAAAGGCAAAGAGAGGATGACGAACTGAGTGATATATTAGTAAAATTAGAGGCAGGAGGTTTTGAGAGTCTTAAGATAGGTAGACATGTGTATAAATTACAAGATGGCTTTTTGGCACGTAAAAGGAAGGTAAGTGGGGGTATTTGTGTACCGAGATGCCTTAGAGAGGAGATAGTATGGTTTATTCATAAAGAGTTAGGACATTTCGGTGCAAATAAGGTTTTGTATGAACTTCAACAAAACTTTATTTGGTATAAAATGGGAAGAGATGTTAAGAAGATTCTATCTACTTGTATTCTTTGTCAAAAATCTAAATTCCCTTGTAGGTATCTTTATGGTCCTATGCAAGCTGTAATGACAAGTAAACCTGGGGAGTTAATATGTGCAGATTTGTTTGGTCCAGTGGTAAAAGGACAATTTGGTTATCAATATATATTTGTGGTGGTTGATGCTTTTTCGAAATTTGTAAAATTATATGCAATGAGGAAGGCAACAGGAAAAGCATGTAGTAATATGATAGTAGATCGATATATCCCAGAATATGGTACTCCACTTAAAATTTTGACGGATAGTGGACCTCAGTTTACATCTAAATACTTGAAAAACAGAATGGAACAAGTCGGGATAAAACAAGTACATTCATCAATACGTTATCCACAGGGAAACCTTTGTGAACGTGTTATGAAAGAGATTGGTCGTATATTCCGTGCTTTAGTTCATGATAAGCATACAACTTGGGTATCTCAGCTTTATAAAGTCGAAAACTGGTTGAATTCGGTACAGCATGAGAGTACTAAGTTTACACCAATGGAAATTCATCTAGGTATTGTGCATCTAGCAAATGTTGGGAGTAAGTACCCTGGGTTTTCCGATGTGTGACAGTGTGCCTACCATCGTATGTACACTTATGCAGTACAATCTGCAATCTATCCAAGAAGGAAATATTTTAATTCAGATACCTCTTGCAAAATGGGGCTCTTTTGTCCTAACCATGCTCATGCTCCACAGGTGCATAAGCCTATGTAACTTAGTGGTTTTCTCTCCACAGTGATCCCCAATACTTTCCTCTGTAATGTACTCCTGTGTTGGCTAGCCCATAGTGGCAATTAAGTTGCTCTTTACTGTCACTGTCCTTCTGTGGCATAAATAGCCCATAGAATACCATGTTATACAATTGGGAGGCTCTCGATATGCCAGCATTCCTATCTCGGTACACTTATTACACACCTAATAAGACCGACAATATCCAATGGAACATCGAAAAATATGCTGGCACCATTGTGATATAGGCAGGGGGAAAGTAGGAGTCACTGTGACAGTAATTTCCAGTGGATCTTCAGTCCTCATTTAACCTGTCACTTATCAGTGTATGCATGCCTACCCCTTATTATTCCCGTTTTTCCAACGGGGTCGGGGAAGAGATGCGATGGAAGTATGAGTGGCGATGGTTTTTACGGCCGGATGCCCTTCCTGACGCCAACCTCATGAGAGGAGTTAATGAGAGATGAAATGAATGATGGTGAATGAAACTGGGCAAGGATGTGGAAGGAAGCGGCCGTGGCCTGTCAGAAGGTACCGTCCCAGCATTTGCCTGGTGTTGAAAATGGGAAACCACGGAAAACCATTTCAAGGACAGCCGACGGTGGGGCTCGAACCCACGCGTCTACCGAGTCAGCAGAGAGCTTGGCCCCTTGACCTAACGCAGCGCTTTAGCCCGCGTAGCCACTACTGTCGGTAACCTGTCACTTATCAGTAATTTTTGGATAATAGTTGTTTCGGCACCAATTTCAAATGTATTGGGGGTAATAGTGTGCCCTTTTAGCAAGAAATATGCCAATCACAGTATACCAGCGTAGCTCAATTCGGGATTTTCGGGGTAGCGGTAAGTTCACCCACTCTGTGACTCACATATTTTGGATTAATTAGAGGATACACTTGCAAAAATAACAACAAAATCAACTCTTATTTTAACACATTTCATTTATCAAAATTATGGCGCTACAAACAATTAAACAATTAAATTACTGACCCATAATCATCTACTTGTTCCAAATGAACAAGGAATAACATAAGAATAAAACAAATATTGTATTAAAACATATGGTTTCCATATAAACCAACAATTCCTAATTATTTTTACTTCCATAAAGCATCAACTGTAAGTTTCATATAACTCCGAGCTCTTTTGGCTCAATGCTTTCTGTAATAATGGTGTCATTCTTTGTACACCTCAAATACTATTTTTTTATATTTTCTTAATCATCAAAAAAAATGTATAATTACATTTAAAATTACATGTTAATTATCTAACTCAATATTTGGGCATTTCACCTGTTTTCAGCTTTTATCATCTCTCTCTAGTTTTACAAATACATCAAGGTAATCAGGAAATTACTTGTGTACTCCAGAGTATGAAGATACTTGACACAGTCAAAAAAACTATGGTCACTCCCGAAACCTAGTTGCCTTCAATTAACTCATGGAATCCTACTTCCATACAACATTACAATAGGGATTGTTATTTATCTCATATGTTTTATAAGACCATTATCACATAAAAAAAACTACGATCTGAACAGGCAAGCGGAAATATCAATCTACAAGGACCTCGGTTCAACGCCCGGGTCGTTAACAACTTTAAACACTCACGGTGTATTCATTACTCCTTACAAGACGGCCTTCAGACACCCCTCCTGCTCCAAGGGTCTGACCGTGCTACTCGAGCGTTATTTATGACTATGCGGGAACCCTCCCGTCTAGTCTGTAGCTAGAGCTCTCTTTAATGCTTTTACAAGCAGCTTTTCGTTCATTCTCAATTCTTTGGGGAGACCTGGCATTCTACTCCTCGTGTACATTCAACAATATTATTGGGCTCATAAACCACATTCGTAATCTTGGCATTTATTAATTATGAAAGGTCCTCATTGATTGGGGAAGAGATATACACATTCTACGACGAATAATAAAGGGGCTTTCACAATAAGAGGATTCTGAGTTCGAATCTCTTCACATGCCTCGGGAACCATTCCCATATAGAGGACTATACAAAATGCGATTTAGGGTCAGCCTATAGCTTATAAGACCTACGCTCAATACCATACATTTGCTCCCTTTCAATACAACATACACTATGGCCTCGTGATACTACGTCACAAATAGAGGACTTACACCAATTCTCAATTCATTACAATCAACTACCTCTCATAAGTAATTTACCAAGTACATTAACTTATACGCGTTCCTAGCGTGACATTTTATTTTAATTGCGCTCTTTTGCGCTATACTTTATTTTTAAGCCTAGCGTCATCCAAAGAACTGATAATATCATATTAACAATTTATACACATCTCAATTTTTATATTATTCTTTTCCTTTGACAATAACTTTCTCTCTTTTAAGAACATGCATTTGAACATCATGTCTATACTTTTTATTAAGGCTCTAACGCTCTTATGTTCACATCAATTAATTTGATCTTTATTTAATATTTCTTTACTTAGTTATTATTATTATTCATTTCATATCTTCATTCTTTACACAAGCTCAAAAGCTATTTCTTTCATATAACTCAAATTTACTTTTATTTAAATGTCTTTCATGATAATTATTAATATTTCGCTTGCTCTTATGACATTCGTCAAATACACTGACATTTTATTCATCTATTTCCTCTACTGGATTTATTCTTTTACATAATTATTTATAGTTTCTCAAATTTCTATTTTTGTTCAGACCGCGTTCTTGTTTATTCAGTATTTATTTATTTAAACACATCCCTTTTACTCAAAAACTCCGGTGGATTTGTACACAATCATTTCCCGACACCAAAATATAATGAAATTCATTACTCACATGTTTTAAGGTCGTCTCATGACCTTTATCCTTGTGCGGTGTTTCATTTTGGCCCACTTTTAACTTACTCCATATTGTAGAAATTCATCTCATGTACAAACACTTCTTGACACATATTCAATACACTTAACATTGACAACATTTTTAATACACTGTTGTATCCATTTAGAACACACAATAAACACTAAAAAATATTATTTTAACACACAATCTTGATAGATTTACCCTTCACAACTTTTGATCACTAGGCCGTATTTTCCTAGCCTATCACACGTGACCTCTTAATCTCCCGTTTCCAAGGGTGAAATTTATTCAATGTCGGCTTCCTATCCTGCAGAATACGAAAGTCTCGAATCATCTACTTTTCCCTGGAATCCTAATTCTTCGAATCCTATTCTGGATGACCGGCTATTTCTCTAGCTTGAACGGCTTCTTTTTAGATCTAGTTTATCGATCCTAGTGAAAGTCTGTTCGGATCGAGGTCCCCTCGATAACTTATCGATGATCGATGGATTTATTTTATAGCAGCTAGTACTTCTCGAGTCTAGTGCTTTAGAATGGTTCGTCTGCTTTCTAGAGATAATGTCTATAGTCTCCGTTCTTCTTTATTTATTCGGTTCTCGCACTCCTACTTTTCTGAAATACGTTGCGAACCTTACTCTGTTTTTTCCTATTTGGGTTATTTAAATTAGATAACTGTTTATCTTTCTATTACGGTACTTCTGTACGTTATGATATTTTCGGTCGTTTATTTAAAGACCTATCGCCTTAAGTCCAACGTTCGCAGCCTGCTCTGACTATATTTTACGAACATTTTACTGTAAACTTGTGTACTGTCGGACCTAAATCCTGTAACTAGGATTTTCCTAATTTTTCAACACGGCGATACTTTAATATTTCTTCTTTACAACTCCTTATGGAGGCACGCAAGTTATTAATACTGCGACGCCTGTGGCTTTTTAGATATTAATTCTGCGGTGTAATACAGCGTTCCTCCCCTCAAGGAGTACTGGTAAACTGTCTTCGGTGTGAAGCAGAGTAACGCCCCACACGGCTGTCTGAATAACTGCATATACTGTTGATGCTCCAGCGTCACGTCCCCCGGACTGACTCGTAACTGCCTTGATGATAGTGACACAGTGTCACGCCCGCAGGCTGACAATAACTGCATGTTTGGCTTGGTGATGCCAGGAGCTTTATACTCTTTCGCTACAAAAAGATAAGACTCTAGCCCTTTCCGTGCCCAACTTTTAAAATAATGGTTGCACCATTATAAAAATTATACCTTCAAAAAGCTCGTCTTCTCAATGTTAAATAATCTCATTGCGCATAAGAATCTATCGTGCAATTCGGAGATATTAATTAATTTCTCGTCCTCAACTGTGTGGGTGTTGCTGTTCATTTGCATTCTCCCCTCTCCACAGGCCTTGGTAAATCCTCTATGACGTCTACTTGCGTTTGCAGTTTTCTCCTGTGCAATTATTAAAGGGTTTTTCTTTACACAAAAATCTCTAATTCGAAATGATTCACCATACTGTAATTGTTTACTTATTTTTATACTCGTAAACGGGTTAAATTTAATTATTCCTCTTCTGGCGCATAGGCGGTGTTGTCGTTTTTAAGCAAGCTCAGCTCGATTTCCGAGTCAGGCTTCCTTGTCTAACAGCCGAAATTTTCCACTCGGTTATTAATACTCATGACCAGCTCCTTCTGAATGTCAAGAGGCGTGATCTCATCTCTCGAACACCTGGCTCGCGCTGCTTGCACAATGTTAGGCTAGAATCCTGGCTTGATCTTTCTCTAAGTTACATTAGAAACTGTACGTTTCTTTCATTTCTTCCCCCAAATACATGGATTCGACCTCCTTGGACCCTATGGCACATGGGTTCATCTCTCCCCTCCTTAGGTAAATAAATTTTCGAAAAATTTTGAGGAAATTTATTTCAATTAATCTTATCTTTCTTTATTCGTCGAAGCCATCTTAACGTTGTCCGTATCTTCTGTTGTTTTATTTCTTTAAAGTTCCTTCCTCTCTGATCTGTGTTTGTATTGGGTCTTCTTAACTGTCCCATTCATTCATTCCCCCTTTAGTGGTCGACTACACTCAGGGTCATAAATTTCTTGTCACGTTCGGGTGTTAACAACTTCTACCCTCGTCTGGTGTGCACTTCTCCAAACTCGAGTCAAACAGTTGGTTTCTTTTCTTCTTTTCATAAGACGGACTTCTTGTCGGTCTGTTCTCTATTCATTATGTATTTTCAACTTAATGACCTTCTTTAAATTACCTTGCGGGTGCAACTGGCTTTACCCGTAACTTTCTTCATTACTGTTCTCCGACTTCAAGTCTGTAACATTTCATTTGATTTTTAAGAGCTCGGTCTAACCTCACCTGACTCTTTCTGGTTTTCTTCCCCCTTCCTCATCTCTCTTTGAGATGGTATTTCAAACAAATATTATTTTTATTCCTTTTATTCTTCAACGGTTGCATCTGGCTTAACCTGTTGGTTCCAATGGAATAATTCTTTTCCTTCATCTCGCATCGAGATGGCATTTCGAAAGAGTATTTCTTTTTTCGACTCTTCCAATTCTTTAGATCCTTCAGATCTCCCTTCTGTCTCTTCCTTTTATCACTCCCTTTCTTTTTACGGAGCTTCCAGCTGAAATATGCCTGGGCATCCTCTTCCTCCAAGGCATTGTACATTGTCTCTCCTCTTTTCCTAGTTTCCATGGGGTATCTGTTTTCCTGTAAACCGACTACCAATTGCGGTTTTCCTCTTTCCTGATTTTCTTCAAAGGCATCTCCTTCCTTCTTTTCACTATCTCCAGCAATCTCCTCTTTTTCTTTTATGTTTTCTTGGCTCTTGTTGGCATCTTTCTCCATTTCTCTCGTCTTTCTTTGGCAATCTTGACATTTGATCATTAATTCAAGGATCTGGGCTTTCAATTTTTCCTCTTCTTCTTTTAATGCCCTTTTATTTTCCTTGTCCTGCATTTCTTTTGGGTTTTCTTTTTCTCTTTCTGTGAAATCTTGAACCTCTGTTTCCATCGGTGCTTCGTTGATATTTTCTATTATTGTTTCATCTAATTTCTCTGTTTCTTCAGGAATTATTATTTCCCTCTCTTCAACTTCCGCTTCTTTCATTATTTCCTGTTCGGAGATTATTTCTTGCTCTTCCAGCTCAACCTTTTTATCAAAATGATTCTCTTCACTTCGCAGCTCGTTTTCATTTTGGCTGTCCTCCTGGTCTGGAATTACTATTTCCTCTTGAATTTCCATTTGTTCTTCAGGAAGGATCTCAAAGTTTTCTTCAGTTTCCACTGGAGTCATTATAATTTCTACTTCTTGTTTTTCTTCTTTAATATCAATTTTGGGCTCCTCTGTCACCGTGACTTCTTTTTCTTCTTTAATTTTAGCTTGTTTTTCCTCTTGGGCAACTATTTCATTTATGACCGGGATAGCCATTTCTTTTGCTTTGAGGTCCTCTGCTAATATGTATTCATCATATTTCTTTTGGACGGTCTCTAATATTTCTTTGTATTCCTGAATCTTGACCTCTCTTACCTCGGCGAACTCCTGAATACTTATTATATCCTGGTCTTCATATATGCTCCTTATAAACTGATGCATCTTACTCTTCTCCTTTCCTATCCAATCTTTCTGTTCTTGCACATAATTACCTTCATTTGGCTTTGGATAAAAGGTATTCCACCAAATATGATTCCATTTATCATGTATCTCCGACCATTGTCTCCTTATTTCCATAATTTCATCCCTGAAACTTTTTATCTGTTCCCACGAAACTAATTCCATCTTTCCTTCTTTCACCATACGTTCTGCAAATTCCTTCTTCGTTTCCCTTAATGACTCCTTCACATTAGGGATTTCTTTGTACAAGTCTTCTAATTCCTGTTTGGATATTTTATACCAATTTTTACTTGCCCTCTTATAGAGTTTGTCTATCTTCCCCATTTCTTCAGAGATCCTATCTCTTTGTTCCTCAATTCCTTCTTTTATTCTTAATTCGAGATCTTTTAATCCCCAAAGTTCAGTTCTCATCTTGTGATACTATCCGTTTCCCGAATTATCTTCAAGAATTTCTTTATTTCATCCCAAGTCACCATTTCTACTTTCTCCTGATCCTGAGCGCAAGGACTATCGTTCTTTTCCCCTGTACTTTCCAAGTCTACTTGAACCTGCATTACTACGTGAGACTTTAAATTACCTTCATCATTATCATTATCTGTATTAATTACATTTTCCCTTGGAATCGGTTTACAATTTTCTTTTTCCATTTGAAGCTCTAAAAGCTCATTTGTTACCCTGTTTTCTGCAGACATGTTGCCTTCTCTTCGTGTAACTATGCCTCCAGGTGCACGCATGCTTTCTACAGAAACCTTTACAATTTCTTTACTTGGGTACTCTTTATCCTTTCTAGATTCCAATCCAAATATTTTTCTCATCTCCTCTCTCTCCTTGTTGAAGTGCTCCTCCAGGCACTCCTTTAACTCCCTTATTGTCAACATCTTATTAGAATACAGTGGGCCACTCATGCCACCACACTAGTACATGCTTGAGAGATGATACTCTGAATCATTGTGTACCAATTTCTTTAAAAATTTACTTTGGTACGGGTGTTTACTACAACGTACCCTTTTGATACTTTTATTCAATTTCATAAACCTTTATGGAAGTATTTAAAATTCAAAATTTCGAAAAACCATTTTTTTTTTAAATGAAAATTTTGATTTTTCGAGAAAACTCGGGTTTTCCCTAGGAAAACTCAGCCCTGCGTACTGGGCGACATGAAAGAAGATTTGCTAGGGGGGTTAATAATATAATTCAGGGCTGCTCGGTATGAGTTTCCAGGGACCCATGCGGTCAGTTAATATTTTACGTTGTAGCTATTCCTATCATTACTTTAATTTACATGTTATGACCGTCTTAAGTGTTCCTCTAGTTATTAATCCAGCACATTACTTCTATGCCCCCCATGTGCCCTTTTAGCAAGAAATATGCCAATCACAGTATACCAGCGTAGCTCAATTCGGGATTTTCGGGGTAGCGGTAAGTTCACCCACTCTGTGACTCACATATTTTGGATTAATTAGAGGATACACTTGCAAAAATAACAACAAAATCAACTCCTATTTTGACACATTTCATTTATCAAAATTATGGCGCTACAAACAATTAAACAATTAAATTACTGACCCATAAACATCTACTTGTTCCAAATGAGCAAGGAATAACATAAGAATAAAACAAATATTGTATTAAAACATATGGTTTCCATATAAACCAACAATTCCTAATT
This sequence comes from Meconema thalassinum, assembly GCA_946902985.2. Classification (NCBI taxonomy): domain Eukaryota; kingdom Metazoa; phylum Arthropoda; class Insecta; order Orthoptera; family Tettigoniidae; genus Meconema; species Meconema thalassinum. Next base: position 196,484,418 of record OX336394.1, read on the forward strand.
ATTTTTACTTCCATAAAGCATCAACTGTAAGTTTCATATAACTCCGAGCTCTTTTGGCTCAATGCTTTCTGTAATAATGGTGTCATTCTTTGTATACCTCAAATACTATTTTTTTATATTTTCTTAATCATCAAAAAAAATGTATAATTACATTTAAAATTACATGTTAATTATCTAACTCAATATTTGGGCATTTCACCTGTTTTCAGCTTTTATCATCTCTCTCTAGTTTTACAAATACATCAAGGTAATCAGGAAATTACTTGTGTACTCCAGAGTATGAAGATACTTGACACAGTCAAAAAAACTATGGTCACTCCCGAAACCTAGTTGCCTTCAATTAACTCATGGAATCCTACTTCCATACAACATTACAATAGGGATTGTTATTTACCTCATATGTTTTATAAGACCATTATCACATTAAAAAAACTACGATCTGAACAGGCAAGCGGAAATATCAATCTACAAGGACCTCGGTTCAACGCCCGGGTCGTTAACAACTTTAAACACTCACGGTGTATTCATTACTCCTTACAAGACGGCCTTCAGACACCCCTCCTGCTCCAAGGGTCTGACCGTGCTACTCGAGCGTTATTTATGACTATGCGGGAACCCTCCCGTCTAGTCTGTAGCTAGAGCTCTCTTTAATGCTTTTACAAAGAGCTTTTCGTTCATTCTCAATTCTTTGGGGAGACCTGGCATTCTACTCCTCGTGTACATTCAACAATATTATTGGGCTCATAAACCACATTCGTAATCTTGGCATTTATTAATTATGAAAGGTCCTCATTGATTGGGGAAGAGATATACACATTCTACGACGAATAATAAAGGGGCTTTCACAATAAGAGGATTCTGAGTTCGAATCTCTTCACATGCCTCGGGAACCATTCCCATATAGAGGACTATACAAAATGCGATTTAGGGTCAGCCTATAGCTTATAAGACCTACGCTCAATACCATACATTTGCTCCATTTCAATACAACATACACAATGGCCTCGTGATACTACGTCACAAATAGAGGACTTACACCAATTCTCAATTCATTACAATCAACTACCTCTCATAAGTAATTTACCAAGTACATTAACTTTTACGCGTTCCTAGCGTGACATTTTATTTTAATTGCGCTCTTTTGCGCTATACTTTATTTTTAAGCCTAGCGTCATCCAAAGAACTGATAATATCATATTAACAATTTATACACATCTCAATTTTTATATTATTCTTTTCCTTTGACAATAACTTTCTCTCTTTTAAGAACATGCATTTGAACATCATGTCTATACTTTTTATTAAGGCTCTAACGCTCTTATGTTCACATCAATTAATTTGATCTTTATTTAATATTTCTTTACTTAGTTATTATTATTATTCATTTCATATCTTCATTCTTTACACAAGCTCAAAAGCTATTTCTTTCATATAACTCAAATTTACTTTTATTTAAATATCTTTCATGATAATTATTAATATTTCGCTTGCTCTTATGACATTCGTCAAATACACTGACATTTTATTCATCTATTTCCTCTACTGGATTTATTCTTTTACATAATTATTTATAGTTTCTCAAATTTCTATTTTTGTTCAGACCGCGTTCTTGTTTATTCAGTATTTATTTATTTAAACACATCCCTTTTACTCAAAAACTCCGGTGGATTTGTACACAATCATTTCCCGACACCAAAATATAATGAAATTCATTACTCACATGTTTTTAAGGTCGTCTCATGACCTTTATCCTTGTGCGGTGTTTCATTTTGGCCCACTTTTAACTTACTCCATATTGTAGAAATTCATCTCATGTACAAACACTTCTTGACACATATTCAATACACTTAACATTGACAACATTTTTAATACACTGGTGTATCCATTTAGAACACACAATAAACACTAAAAATATTATTTTAACACACAATCTTGATAGATTTACACTTCACAACTTTTGATCACTAGGCCGTATTTTCCTAGCCTATCACACGTGACCTCTTAATCTCCCGTTTCCAAGGGTGAAATTTATTCAATGTCGGCTTCCTATCCTGCAGAATACGAAAGTCTCGAATCATCTCCTTTTCCCTGGAATCCTAATTCTTCGAATCCTATTCTGGATGACCGGCTATTTCTCTAGCTTGAACGGCTTCTTTTTTAGATCTAGTTTATCGATCCTAGTGAAAGTCTGTTCGGATCGAGGTCCCCTCGATAACTTATCGATGATCGATGGATTTATTTTATAGCAGCTAGTACTTCTCGAGTCTAGTGCTTTAGAATGGTTCGTCTGCTTTCTAGAGATAATGTCTATAGTCTCCGTTCTTCTTTATTTATTCGGTTCTCGCACTCCTACTTTTCTGAAATACGTTGCGAACCTTACTCTGTTTTTCCCTATTTGGGTTCTTTAAATTAGATAACTGTTTATCTTTCTATTACGGTACTTCCGTACGTTATGATATTTTCGGTCGTTTATTTAAAGACCTATCGCCTTAAGTCCAACGTTCGCAGCCTGCTCTGACTATATTTTACGAACTTTTCACTGTAAACTTGTGTACTGTCGGACCTAAATCCTGTAACTAGGATTTTCCTAATTTTTCAACACGGCGATACTTTAATATTTCTTCTTTACAACTCCTTATGGAGGCACGCAAGTTATTAATACTGCGACGCCTGTGGCTTTTTAGATATTAATTCTGCGGTGTAATACAGCGTTCCTCCCCTCAAGGAGTACTGGTAAACTGTCTTCGGTGTGAAGCAGAGTAACGCCCCACACGGCTGTCGGAATAACTGCATATACTGTTGATGCTCCAGCGTCACGTCCCCCGGACTGACTCGTAACTGCCTTGATGATAGTGACACAATGTCACGCCCGCAGGCTGACAATAACTGCATGTTTGGCTTGGCGATGCCAGGAGCCTTATACTCTTTCGCTACAAAAAGATAAGACTCTAGCCCTTTCCGTGCCCAACTTTTAAAATAATGGTTGCACCATTATAAAAATTATACCTTCAAAAAGCTCGTCTTCTCAATGTTAAATAATCTCATTGCGCATAAGAATCGATCGTGCAATTCGGAGATATTAATTAATTTCTCGTCCTCAACTGTGTGGGTGTTGCTGTTCATTTGCATTCTCCCCTCTCCACAGGCCTTGGTAAATCCCCTATGACGTCTACTTGCGTTTGCAGTTTTCTCCTGTGCAATTATTAAAGGGTTTTTCTTTACACAAAAATCTCTAATTCGAAATGATTCACCGTACTGTAATTGTTTACTTATTTTTATACTCGTAAACGGGTTAAATTTAATTATTCCTCTTCTGGCGCATAGGCGGTGTTGTCGTTTATAAGCAAGCTCAGCTCGATTTCCGAGTCAGGCTTCCTTGTCTAACAGCCGAAATTTTCCACTCGGTTATTAATACTCATGACCAGCTCCTTCTGAATGTCAAGAGGCGTGATCTCATTTCTCGAACACCTGGCTCGCGCTGCTTGCACAATGTTAGGCTAGAATCCTGGCTTGATCTTTCTCTAAGTTACATTAGAAACTGTACGTTTCTTTCATTTCTTCCCCAAATACATGGATTCGACCTCCTTGGACCCTATGGCACATGGGTTCAATAGTAAGCTTAACTATCATGTTATGGTTTTAGTATCCACCAGACCTAACCAATCAACATTATTTAAACATTCTAAAACAATTTTTATTCCATAGGCCTAAACATGTAAAACACCTGATCTACTGTACATTCGACTACATCATACCCATATAAACAAATCCACTATGTTGTCTATCACAGCATTTCGAGAGGGTCTGTTTGGATGTCAATACCAAAGCCTTCCCCCATACAACTGTGACCTCATTTATGCCATGTGGTACCATATGAAACACTGATGTCATTTTTTTTCATAAGGAACATTTACTATTTATCATAACGACTCAAAATCTTTAAATGCTTCTCCTGAAAAAAAAAAAGGTACAATTCATTATCTCTCTCCTTATGAGCTTTGAAAACTGCATCTGCAGCCTCATCAAAGAACCACCAACAAGTTTAGTAATTATCGTTAGGCCTTTCCTGGAGTAAATAGGTCTATAAGTCACAGTACAAGAACATTGCACCTTCACCTGTGGCACTATAATGGTTTAGGCCTATTCACATGCTATGTTAGTTTCTTGTACTCTGGGAACTTGAGGTTTTCATGCTGCATCTTTTAAAATTAGAGTAGCCTATGCTGCAATGGATGGTAACTTACCTGGCATGTCTTTGAACTATGCAGCTTTCATGCTGAGAAGATGGCACGTTCTTGAATGGAGAGAATCATACAATGAAACAAACTTTTCATAAATAGTAACGTACTTTCAAAGTCTGTGTGCATTTCATTACATGATTTAAAACGTTGTGCATACAGTCACTCGGGGTAACTTTGTACCAATTTTTTCACATTTAGTGTAAGGCTGAAGATGGTATCATCGACAATCAAAATAAATGTGGATATTATGTTAAATCAAAACTTTGTTTTTAGGTTTAATTTACTCAGAAATGTTTATTTACATATTAAAGCAAAGAAAAAATGTTTTAATAGTGGTACAAAGTTACCATGTAAGTTAGTGTAACTTTGTACCAACCATGCTTTACAATATAAAATTGAATTATTTCTCTTGTTCATAAAGTATAGGGTAACTTTGGACCAGATGACAAGAATCTACTTATTAAATGCTTTTATTTAAAACCACGGAACATGAAATTTACTTTTAAATATGAATACAAATTAACATTAAATCTCACGTTCACTGAACTAGTAAAACCACACACACACTTATTTTATAATATATTTATTTTAAATCAATATCTGATTACAAAGAGAGAAAGGGAAAACTTCCATTGATCTTATATATTGGCATAGAAAACATAGAGAACACAATTGACCTACAATGTAATCTATTACGCATCCCTGAACATGATGCAGTACTGTACAGCATGAAGTCATTTTGAGTGTAGGAACACTCATATAGAACAAATCAATCAGAATCAGAGTCTGAACACAAAATGCTGTCTTTAAATTGATACATACCCTTCTTATTTACTTGTTTAATGCTACTATCATTAACTTTTTTAATTATTTCATATTTGTCATACCACATTTCATCAATTTTTTCAGGCCATACCCAATGTTGTCCTTTCTTTGTCATACAATTTACTTTATAACTTGTATTTGGGCCATGAATTTCAATTGCAGTCACTATTCCTGGAAACAGAGAACCTTCATATGAGACAATAACAAAGTCATCAATAGAATAATCAAGAGCAATATTGTTGCTAGATTGTGGATCAGCAACACTGCATGATTCAGTGCCCACGTCTTCATTTACACAAGCAGATGTGTCCCATGAAATACCAGTTGTAGTTTCCAATTCACTATTTGCGTTTATACTCTTTACCAGTTGTCCCATTGTTCTATTTGTTGCTTTATTTCTTCTTATTCCACCTCGAGTTCTGGGCCCTCTACCTATCGGCCTGCTGATCTGTTTTGAAGTCGATTGAATCTGAGTAATGTCGGTTCCCACATCACTATCTTATACACTCTCTAATGTTGTCCCAGTTTCATCACTTTTCCTTTTTCTTAGCCTGAGACTCTCTGTTTTTCGAAAACTGAGAAACTTCTTCTGCAGAAACACTTTTGCCAGGTTCAACTGGCAACCTAAATCGTTCTACTGTCTTGGTTGTGAGATATACATTTCTAATACTCTGTACGTAATTTTTAAATTCTTCACTCACACTTTGAGTTACTGAAGATTCATTTCTTGCGTACTCTGGAAGAGAATTTGCAACTCTCAGGCGGTCCACTGGAAACAGCCCACATTTTTCAAAACCTTTTTTTAAATTTGCCTCAGATGTTGCCTGTCCCAATTCGAGTGTCCTTACCAAAAGGCCACTAAACTCTGTTTTAGGTAGACAAGCTCTTTTCTTCCCCTGTGGTGTTTTTCTCCAGTCGGAGAGCACATGTCGCCAGTTACTTTTCAGTGCCGAAAAAAAAACAATGTCTAGTGGTTGAAGGATGTGTGTAGCGTTTGGAGGCAAACATATAAACCGTATGTTATTTTCTTCGCAGAGTTTTAAAGTCTTTATGGAAATGTGTGCTGAAAGATTGTCTCCTATTAAAACTTTATTTCCTTCTAGATAATTTACTGCTGGAAGGAAGTGGAATTCAAACCAGTCATCAAATATGCTTTGTTCCATCCACCCACTCTGAGATACGTTCATTTTTGTACCAGGGGGTGCATCTAACAGCCAGGTATTCCACTTCTGTGTCCCTTTGAAAACAATGTAAGGAGGTAGTACATTACCACTTGCACTCCCACAAAACATGACTGTATAGCACACTTAAGAACAATTCATTATTTTCTCTGGATGTCTACACGAGCGACGAAATAGGAGTTTCCCACTAGATGGAGTATCATGAAACCCTGTCTCGTGATAATTAAATATGTTCTCTTGCAGAACACCTACTTCTTTCTCATAATGTTCAAAAAATGTGTTTACGATACCTTCATTCACTGATGCTCGCTTTCTACTAATGTATCTAGCAAATTTGTCCTCAATACATGCACCATGTCTTTCCAAAAATGATTTTCCCCATTCCCAGCCAGGCATGTTACCTTTGAAACACTTCACAACTCTCTTGCTGGAATCAAGGTATGATTTTACAATGCACCTCAAATCAAACATAGATATAGTGATGCCCATTTCACTCACGCACACGCAATGTTGGACAAAAGCATTTTCTTCTTCCGCTGAAAAAATATTGGGTCTTCCTGCTCTACTAGAATGTTTGTTTTTCATTTTATTAACAAGTGTTTGCCTAGGGATAGAATACAGTCGAGAAGCTTCTCGCTAACCGATGTTTCCAAGACGAATATCATCCAGCACATCCTTTAGTTTTTCACTTGTATATCGGGTCTTTGTTCCATACTGCCTGGTCCCTGCTTTCACAGATGGTTTTCTTGGCATCTAGAATAATATAAAAGAGAAATTAAATGAAATTATTATTAACATGAACAATATTTTATTTTTCTTTCTAATATACTTTAGGCCCAATACAGTTTTGAATTACCACTACTTGATGTTATTTTTATATGCAGATCAGTTTTCTCTTTACGTTAGAATTTCTTTTATCCACAATGGTGGTTCATATTTAAACACAATATTTACCGTAATAAAAACGTAAAATATTATAAATCCCTTTGAAATTAATATAAAAATATATTTGTCTCGTCTTAGCATTAATTTTCGACCACTATCATGGTTACTTTGTACCGGTACAAAGTTAACCTGAAAATGCTACAGAGAAAGAAAAAGAGCACACTTATCTTAATTATTTTTTGTTAGTTAAGGTAACCAGAATCTATAGTTCTACTTTAAAATAACTATTAAGGAAAGATTATAAAAATATACTCACAATATTAACGTGAAATTAGCACACCACTCAGCTCCAATAACGGTGATAATTTTAAACACGTGTCTTCAACAAAGAGCTCTTCTATAATGGTTGGTCAAGACAGCAAGTAATGAATTGAGAACGTAGTTTGTCGAGAGGTTGTGAAATCCAAAGAGATCATAGTAAATGGATTTCAAATTATTCAATATAATGAACTGAGGGAATGGTACAAAGTTATACTGACCGGTACAAAGTTACCCCGAGTGACTGTACCTCCGGATTTTGGTTGCTTATTACGCGTAATAGGTTATGGTACGGTAACCTTAAAAGTAGGCTATTACTTTACGTTTTTGCTACTCTTTCATTTATGTTCGATTTAGTCAGTAGGCCTATTGGACGTATTGGTGCTTTAAAATAATCAACAGGTGCGTCTTACTACAGAAATAATACGAAAATTGAGGAAATCTTACCTTGTGTTCAGGCACGCAGTTGAAAGCCTCCGTTATATTTTGACATGTTCTCTTCTTTTCTTCCACGGCAACTACGTCCGTCTTCTTATTTTCAAGTATACTTTTATACTGGAGGACGATTTGCACAACAAAATGTTTATCATCTACACATAACAATTTCTTTATTACTTCACTCTATACTCCATGTGGACTGATATAATTAGGCCTACGTTTGAAATACTGAGGCGCGAAAATTGCTTCATAGCTTGTCTGGAAACAAAAGCTACACTGACCGTTGCCAAAAGTCTCAAAAAATAATATTGAAATAAGTACACGCTAATCACACAAGTATCATACGTGACTAGCTGACAATCAATTATAATGTTTAACAAATCAACGTTCATATCATGCAACATCAGATTATATTGTAAGACACGTCAGCTTTAATTCTTATTCGAATAACACTAGTGAAACGTTTCGTATGTGATTGGTACAAGTGAATCTTACTTTCGAGGAAGCCTTGAGGACACCTTGAGGATCCCTTGAGTAAGGAGACCTTAAGGAAATGACTGACGGTAAAATCAATCTCAAGGAGACCTTCATATTGGAGGAAGCCTCAAGGCCTCCTTAGTCAAGGTCTCCTCAAGGTGTCCTCAAGAAATGTCCCTGAATTCCACCCCGGAAACTGGTGACTTGTTCCACTACTTTGGGTGGAATTCAGAGACATTTCTTGAGGACACTTTGAGGAGACCTTGGGCTTGAGGAAGCCTTAAGGAAGCCATTTGCATACAGAGAGCTTCCTTGAGGCTTCCTTGAGGAAGCCATTTGAAGGCTCCCTTGAGCCTTCCTTAAGGAGACCTAAAGCCTTCCTTAAGGAGACCTCAAGGCTTACTTGAGCAGAAATACTATTCAGAGACATTTCTTGAGGAAGCCTTGGGCTCAAGGACTCCTTCGCGACTGCGCACGACTTGCCGTGTGCTAAGGTAGGGGACAAGCTACCTTAAGGAATCCTTATCACAAGAGAAATGGCGTATTCTTGGCGGACGACGACTATCTTGATTGTACTAAAGCATTATTTGAAGACGAATACGTACGAAGAATATATATATAAGAGATTTCTAGAATCCATAGAAAATATTTTCTGAGCTGCCGTTTTTCAAAACATGTTGTGACAAACGTGATTTTGCCTTTAGTTCAGTTTGAAAGCAGAAGATGACTTCCACTTTCTCCAATATTACAGATTTTAGTTATTAGTCTACGGTTTTATGCCACGATAAACTTTCAGGTATCGGTAATAGGAACATTCGAAATAAAACCTAATAGCGGTACGATAGTACGGTACCTAATTAAGGTACGGTAAAAGTCCCCATACTTTTGTTGGTTAGGTACGGTACTACAGTGTAGGTTAGTTTTTTTAGTGTAGCCTATTATTTGTTTATTTAAAGATATTCTGACTCTATTGCATTAATATTTATCACCCACAATAATTTGGCTCCCGTCCGTTTGTATTTTCCACAGGAAAAGAGCCGTAATTTATATCATAGGCCTACCGGTACAGTATCGTATCAGACTGATATGTAGGCCTACGTGTTTATTATTAATTAGGTTATACATAAGTTACATGATTAGCCTGTTAGCTTATTTTGATGCAAGACGTTCATACCTCCAGTACTGATACACGGCCCTAAATAACCTACAATACCGGTAACGTAAAGTAGCCTATTAGCCCTTAGGAATACGTACGCAAGAAACACGCATTAGATGACGTCTCGTAATAATCCGGTTTCCTGGCCTCATTATTGGGTTAAAAGTGATTAGATACATGCACACTACTGATAGGTCTATAATACGCAATCTACTGCACAAGGCTGATTACCAAGACCCTACAATGAATTAACAACAACAATATAACACGCAAAATAGTGATCTCTGTAGGAAAAACCATTTTGCTTCTGAATGCATTAATTGTAGTCACATCCCAGTACTGGTCTTTGAATTTCCTGTGAAAAATGAGTGTCTTAATAGCCTAGGTGAAAGTCATGAAACAGGCTGTTGCTATTTCATTCAAGGCTTTGAACATCATGGTCATCAACCCCATGTACTTATCGGTAGGCTATGTGGATAATCTGTTTGATATCGAATGGGTTATTGTGTGTCTGTGTATTTGTAATTGATGATAAGAGTTAAGGAGAAGGTGGCTATGGTCTTATAGGAACCATGCCAGTATTTCCCTGGAATTGAATTGGAGAATCGCAGAAAACCACTTCTAAGATGGCTTACGTGGGGATCGAACCCATCTCTTCTGTTCTTCCTCATAAGGCGCGAGTACCTTGTTTCAACCCACAGTCGAGAATTAGAAAGCCTTAGAAACTAGGTTCTGACCAAGTACATACCCCAAGATGTTCCAATTCAGCTATACATTAAAATAGTATAACAGATGTTTTAGGCTAATCCGAAGGCCATGCTTCATATACCATAGGTCAATGGATCAATAAACTGCTCGGGTCCAAGCTCTGTGAACTAGGGGGGTGAGGGGAAAGAGCAGGGAAGGGTCAGGCGAGAAGAGAAGGGTCTGTCAACAGCCCGCCGTGATATCTGGTATTCCTTTCTATTCCAATACTGCTAAAATAGGGCCGTAGCTCAAACCACTGTGGTATTACGAATGAGTGAGTGAGTCACCGACCAATGTATTTGGTACTGTACTATGCACAGACAGAGAAACCTCATCACTCGTCAACACCACATCTCATAGTCCGCGATGCACAATCCTCTCAGATTCACGCAGCTTAAACCCGAGCAATAGTTCAATGGGATATTTTTCTGGGGAAGATGACTTCAGTGCTCCACCAAAATAGCTAGCCTATTTTACAGACTAGTTACATAAAACTTCCAGTTGATTATATACATTATCTGAGAAAATGAATGGGGACTCATCTTCCTTACCACAAAAATATAACTTTCTGATTGATGACACAATAAAATTTTATTGACCATGTGTAGGCTATGCATACCAAAAATGAAACCGTGTCATTAAACTCTGAATCGTACAAAAATAATACGGTAACTAGGCTCTCATCCTCTTTCTTTTTTTACTGTATGTGGTGACCTTCGGGGAGTAAGCCTATCTAGCGCATGAAAGGCTGTCTTATATCCGAGCATTTGGCAAAGCAACTTCGAACGTACAGTATGTAAGAATCCTGAACTCTCAGGAAAAATATGATCGGAGGCAGAGGAAATTCTAACAAATGGTGGCATTCAACAAATCAGAAGGTACCCACATACCTATCAAGAGCCATGGTGGACCAATGGCAGAAGTCCATAGAAACAATAAAGGTTCCTTTTCTCTAAACATTGAGCTCATGATTCGAGAATATTCAAAACAGCTTCATCAAGTTAAGATTCAATGAATGTGCACGTAGGTCTTTGGATTCTGGGGAGCATACACTAATTAGATGCTTAGGAGAAATGAACCTTTTAGAAATTCTATGTCTAAACGTACAAAACTCAAGACGAAGCAAAAATAATACTTTGGGATACTAAACTTTAACTCACTACTCAAGTTTGGTGAGCACAAAGAACTGACGACGATGATGCATGAACATAGCATATCAATACTGGCATTGCAAGAAACACTATATCAGGACAACGATGTAATAGACACAAAAGAATATAGAATCTATAATTGAGTTATGTAAAAAAGATGCCGGTGTTTAGCACGGCGTTTGCTGTAAATAAGAATGTTATCAGCTCAGTGGTTAACTTCTGTAGTGCTTCAGAGATTACCTCTTCTAACCGCAGTAGAAACAAAGGGTATACTCTTATCAACGCACATGCACCCAGCAATGAGGACAACAGGCTCAATCCCGAGTAAGTGTCGATGTGTTGGCAGAATAGGGATGTAGCCGGAGAAAGTTCGCACCAGATGGTGCTCGTATAGTACTGGGTAAGCGCAAGGCAATCGCCGTATGTTTCTCGCAGTCAGCTGTGAGGAATGTAGAGATTTTGACCGAGATTTCTAAGCTTAAGTAAATTATATCTTCTCTAATTTTACTCCAAGATTATATTAATTAATTCTATTGGTATGTACCCTAATACATGGGTTCTCAAACTTCCTGTACTCGAGGACCCCTTCAATTATTTATGTAGTCATTGTGTACCCCTCAATACTGCCTTTAATTTTTGTTGTACATTTTTTAATGGTTGTCATTTTAAAAGATTAACAATTTATACCAAAAACATGATGGGTTGTAAAAACAATTAATCTGTTTTAGTATATATATAGTTTATTTAAATTGGAATAAATACTGAAAAAAACACGACTTACATAAGTATACACACATTTTCTTAATTACAGTAGGAGTAGACTTTAAATGCAATCTTGGAATAACAAGTTATCAGTGTTTTACCGTTAATTTAGTGAGAACAATGGTTCCTTTTTTTGCTTTTGACTATCTCTAAAATGTTGGGATTTATTTTAGAAAGCTTTAGCCTTAAATCGGTTTCAATGTTCTTCAGTCTGTTTCTTTTTGCTGGCTTCAGGTTGCACAGTTCAGAAAAGGCGCGTTCACACAAATATGTCGTACAAAAGGGCACAATATGTTCGAGGGCTTTTTTTTGGCAAGTTCTGGTACCTCAGCTTGTACAGGTAGCCAAAACCTTGCCAAGTTATTTTCTTGATAAAAAAATCTCTCAGGCTCTACTGCATGAGAGTTCCACCAATTGGTCTTGCTCAGTATCAGATAGGTCGATGAGGTTACCATTACTTCTCTTCTTGAATGGATAATTCATCCAATCTTTATTGGGATTAGGTTTAGGAAAGTAACTTCTCAGACTCTGAGCTAGGCCTGTTAAATGCTCAGCAAACAGTTCTTTTGTATTTTTAGGCATCTCTTCTTCAGATGTTATTAAGAATTCATGCAACGTTGTAAAATTGTTGTATGAATTCTTAAGCATACGGTCAGACCAAAGCTGCAGTTTTCCTATCATAGCTTCTACTTGCACTTCTACACGGAATATGTCAGTGTCAGACCCTTGAAGTTTCGTATTTAGGACATTCAAATGCTGGAAGATATCTGCCAAATAAGCGACCTTGATCAACCACGCAAACTCACACAACTTGTCTTTGAGAAGAAAGTTTTCATATTTTTCTTCCAAAAGAAATATTCTAATTTCATCACGCAATTCAAAAAAAACGTGTGAGGACATTACCTCGGGAGAGCCAGTGAACTTCAGTGTGAAGCAAGAGCTGTACATGCTCCCTTCCAATTTCTTCACAAAGCTGAGTAAAAATACGAGAGTTCAAAGGTCGGGCTTTAATATAATTTACAACTTTCACAACTTCTTTTAATGATGTTTCTAGATCTTCTGGCATTTGTTTTACAGCCAATGCCTCCCTATGAATAGAGCTGTGAGTCTACTTAACTTTGGGAGCGACAGACTTGACACGAGCAATTAGGCCTGTCTTTTTGCCGGCCATGGCCCTTGCTCCATCGGTACTCACACCAACACAACGTTGCCAGTCCAAGTCATTTGATAAAATAAAATCATTTAATGCTTCAAAAACATCATGGGCATTGTTATGAAGACTCTCTTTGCAAAACAAAAGCTCTTCTAAAAGCCAATTTTCATTTTCATACATAACAAAGGCTAACAAGTGACATTTGTTTGATAGGTCTGTACTATCGTCAAGCTGCAAAGCGTACAATTTTGTAGATTTTAACCTACAAAGTAACTGCTCTTCAATATTTTGAGACATGTCATCAATTCGACGTTTTATAGAATCGTTTGAAAGTGGAACTGTACTTGATTCCTTAGTAGCTGCCTCTCCTATCATTATATTACACATTTTTTTGCCGCTGGTAAGATTAGTTCTTCTGCAATCGTATATGGCTTTCCAGATTTAGCTATGAGTAATGCTATTTCGTATGACGCCACAGTAGCTTTTTCAGCAGCGCTACCTGACGCCATTTTCTCCATTGATGTTTTCATCTTTTCCATTTCTTGGCTTTTTATTTAAAAAACCCCAATGACTTATCAGCAAAGTCAGGATGTTTTGTTTCTAAGTGCCTCCTTAATTTCGCAGGTTTCATAGCTTCATTGGAAAGAATCTCGTAGCATAACACGCACTGTGGTTTTTGTTCGTCATTAGATTGCACAAAACCTAATTTTAAATACTCTTCAGAATATTTGCCGCGCTTAACAGTCTTACGTAAATCAGTGTTGCAGCTAGAACTAGCTACTGAAGTTGAGCAGCTAACCTCACTTTAACGATCATTGTCACTTTCTAATTTATCAACCGAACGTTTTACAGTCCCTGTCTTTAACCAACGATCCATGATACAGGCCCAAAATTAACACTTCCTTATGTAAAATGTTTCCACCTTTAAAAGTTAAACATCACAACAAAGCAAAACAAACCATCACGACAAGCATCAAAATAGCGACAAAAGTCAACTGAATAACAGATGCCGATACCTTTGCTCCGCTGACAGAACAGATTACAGACTAGGGGTGTGTTTCTATCTCCCAAAATTTTAATAATGGCACCCCGTGGCGTTAACGAACAGCTGATTCCTCACCCCAAGTTATAACGCAATGAGAGTGAAACGCGAATTATGATCCGCGTCATCCTGGCTTGTTATTGGCTGGCAATTATTACCAGCCATTGGCTGCCCGCGGGTTTGTTTACAATTATCACCAACATGGCGGCGAGAGGAATAGATTTCTACATCAATTAAATTGCTAGAAATCTATTCCAGTTCATGACAGTATGAAGTGCAAATCACTTATTGATGAGGAATTGTATGTACGTTTATATTTAAATTGAAGCGTGACACTGTTCATCAAAATTTGTGAAAATAAAAGTACAAATCAACACTCTTGCCAATCAACTGAAAGTTTCTACTACGTTGGATGTAAATCAATTGGCTGTCGTTTCCACCAGTTGTATTCATCAGTTCAAAATACATTCAGTACAATAACCTTTTGTGTACTATAAAACTACATTATAGACCATTGCATATTGATGTTGCTGTCTGCTTATATTTACCAATCTCATGACATGTAATTTGTAGTTTATGCCTAATAAGGCATATAATTTAAGTGGCCGTTTGTAATGTGAAGTCCTTACTGTATTTATGTACAAATATTATGGTTTAACTAATGAAGCAAGGATTAAAAGTGCAGTTTGCACTGCCACCTTTTTTTTTTTTTTTAATATTGATATGTAGTTTCTCAGTCTGGTAACTTCTTGGATTTGCTTGAGATAGATTTATAGTAATATACTACCTTATTAACCTGCAGGCTGAGTTTTTTTTTTAAACAGGCCCAGGTGCATACAGTAGCATAAGACCTACTGCAAGCTATGTCGATCCTAAATGTAGGCCTATTATAGTGCTCATATCAAAGATCGTCCTAAAGTTTTAACTATTGAGACTTGATTTGAATCGAAGATAATTTCAGCCGAGTCTGGCAAGGCTTCTTAAACTTGGGCGTGACTTCACATTTTCATTTTTCCTATACAGATTTTGATACCAACCACAAATCACAGTGTTTCAAGATTTGCTCTCATTAAACATCACCAACACTTTTTTTCCCTGGTGGTGGGCTGTGTTGGAGTCTACAGAAAATAAAGTTGAGAAATAAAAATACATCTTAGGTTTCCATGACACAGTTGCATTTTATCCTACTATATCTCCACTCAATATACCAATCCTACCAATGTTTCCTAATTCCTCATGCTGCATAAATAAACATGACAGATTACAGCATTAGCAATGATGACAGTAATTTATGAATTGCTAAAATGTTTTTAAAAGATGCATAGAAAGTGGCTTGATAATCCCTGTATCATCAATCCATTTAAACATTCCCACAGAGCTCTAATCAGAAGCTCATTTTATGTGCAACAGGTATGTAGAATAAACCTCCCTCCCAATAACTTGTAGGCCTACCCTGAACATAATCCATGTTAAGAGCTGTTTTTTGGTTCACAGGAAAACCTACCATTTAAAATCTTGCACATAGGCTACTAATCATATTACGGTGCAATTACCCACGGTAATTTTAAAAATCCTGGCTATCAACTACTGATTTAAATATTCCAGACATCTTTCTTAACTCCACTTTTACTGACAGCATGTAAGTCCTTACTACTGTCTTTCAAGCCATTGACCAGTTATTTTTTTTCATGAGGAACTATTTTAGTCATTCTTCTCTATGTGAAATACAGTTGATGACAACTGCCTGGAAGACTCAGGTGTTTTTTCTTGTGTCGCTTCTCTGGTTGCCTACGACACTTCCTAATTATTAACAGAATGTTTCATTGAATTGTTGTATCCAATTGACCAACTGGTAATATATTATAGCATGCTTTAATATTCCTATGATACACTTTTAGATCCCATATATTAATGAAATATACAACAACATAGGCTGACATGTTGAACCAATCTCCCATTCCCTAACACTCCCAACTAATGGGACATAAGCTACCTAGTGGTTGGTCTCCCATTTCTTCCATCTACATGTACCGTACTAGGTCTAGTAATACCATAGGTATTGTGACTGTTTCTCTGACTCCGTCAAGGAAACTAATTCTGAACTAAGATCTGGAATGGGGTACACTGTCCCACGAGGGCAATCAAGGACAGCTTGAATCATTCAAGTGATTTTTCTATTTCATTTTACCAACTAACCAGGTGCCTGGAAATGCTAGTGAAGGAGGCAGCTAAGTAGGCTAGCCTACTGGTATTCACCATTCAGAGAACATTCTCAGCGACTTGTCTATGCATAGGCCTATGACACAATTTTCAGAAATTGGTACAGTAGTCACAGAACACTAATGGTGCCCAGTACTCACAGCTTAGCATAGGACGGAGTGGATTCCAACCACAGATTAACTTGATTAACTTATGATCTGTCAACGGGTTTTCAAACAAATTGAGCACACACCCAAGTACAGGGGTCTTGACCATGATGTTCCAAGCCTCTAAATGAAACACTCCTCTTTAAGACTTTCTGGTCTTGCATCCATGGTCGAACAACATTCTCCTGATCTGTGTTCTCAAGTTTCTGATGGTTGTGGACATTATTTTTATCCTGATAACTTCATATTTTAAGGGGTTGGGGTACATGCCCTATTCTTAATTAGTTCAGCATAAGATCATTGAATCCCCTTAAGAAAAATAGGGAACATCCGTGTGTTATTTGACCATAGGAAAGGGAGAATTTAAAAAACTGAACCTCTAGGGACATTGATGCAGATGACTCGGAGTAAGTAGGCTAGATCAAAATGAACATTTTTCAGTGTTGCCTTAATAAAGTTTGATAACTTTCTACCGTTCAACATGAATAGGCCTATATTGGATGGGAAATATTATTATTAAGTTATTGGCAGAGATTACAAGGATGACTTGTTGATGTATCATTATTTTGTTAAGCGAACATAAGTTCCAAGTCCATATCGTGTTGGAACCCATATTTCAGTGCTGCCTTAGTAAACGAAATATTCAATGTCTTTCAGTCGGGTTGCACTTAATGGTAATGAGCATTATTCCAAAAACCAGAAAAAAAACTGTAGGCTACATGCAGACCTAACATGTCAAATCAATCATGCCTACAAGACAGCAAAAATGCTCTATGAAAAACTATTAAAACCCCATAATGGTAGCCAAAAATAATCTCAAACCACCGCCACTATTTCGCGAAGGTGCAGAAAAATCTTAATGAAATTCAGCTCTTCGTAATAGTTGCTACTGTTGTGATAAACCGCTACTGAGTGATAGGCCCCCGAAATATAACTATTTATCTTAATATCTACAAGATAACGAGATTGCCAAAAAGCACAATGCCACCCACAAATCTATAGAAGGCAACACTAAAAATGGCCTATCTAATCCACAAGTCACCCACCCTTCACCAACATTAATATTTGTAATTTAAGTAACTTAGGTTATGTTAAATTGAGGTTAATGGCGGAATTGATTGCGGCTGTGTGGCGGGAAGGACCCAATAAGTGCTCAGCCAATTAGGGACGTTTTGATTGAAGACCATGCTCGGAAAAATTTTAGATCGTTTTGATTCACTCGCCTTCGTTAAGCCCCCGCCCTAGGCCGTGGCAGCGAACAAAATGGCGGCTTAACGAACACGACGGGGTGCCATTATTAAAATTTTGGGAGATAGAAACACAGCCTAGGTGTCGAAAACAATATTGACCTGATCATAGGATTGGCTAAGCTTGCCACGCACATATTTTATAATACCAACTAAAACTTTTATTTGCAGAAACAGGAGTTCTTGGTATGAGTAATTAACAAAATTAGATTCGAATATTTTTGCGGACCCCTGAAAATATGCTTGCGGACCCCCGGGGGTCCGCGGACCACACTTTGAAAAAACTCTGTTCTAGAAAGTGAAATTGTTAAAAAAAAGATGTGCTAATCTGAAACAGAGATAAATTGGTGACTTTTTAAATGACAGAGCTCAGAAAATAACTAATTGTAATTAATTTGTACTAAATGTGAACCAATGCAGATAAATTGTAATCAAGTATGTGTTCCAACTGTACTTTATTAATATGCAGTATAATATTATTTTTAATGCATATTAAGAGACCACCCCTCTAAAAGACCAGTTTTCCATGGAACCGTCACTGGTCTCTTAATAGAGGTTTCACTGTATTATCTTATTGTTAGTTTCATTAATAGTAAGTTGTTTTCTTAATTAGGCATCTGTCTCAACATTTTTAAATAATCAAAATTTAAATTTAACTTGTTTCAAGGAGCAGTTTTTCTCAATGTTCTGCCTCCTAACTGTACCAATTTTGCAAATCGGTACATGTTCATCTTATCTTCGAGACGCAGCAGGAGGTCCCGGCCTGGCCGGATTATCATGAGAGCATACCCCTGGGCTCTTCTGAGAATTCCATTCACCAAGTTGGCACCTGGCTACTGCTGAAATGGGTTCGCCGAGGCCTTCCTGCCAGAATTTGTGCCTTTGTGTGTGCTGTCACTTATAGGCTTATCGTGATAGACACTTCTCAAGGGAGATAAATCGGCCCTTGTGTCTGCAAACTTTGGAAAAGCGAACATTTACTGTCAGCTGCATTCGCCAAGCTCTTATTCTGAGAAAATCTTACAAAGGACATTGTGTAACGTCTCTGCTCCTGGAAGGTTTCTAGGCAGTAACCTGTGTGGGGGAGATATTCTATAGTACCCACTCAAGACCTTGAACTCTGGCTTTGTTTTGGCCGGTTGTGCTACTGGTCGCAGTTGGTACTACTGGAGGGTTGTGGTGGGGATACGCTGATATACTAGGGTGGAATCTGTGACTCGACGGACAGTGTGTGAGGAAGGTTGCTGACAGAAAGACTCTTGACCACTTGCCTCCGGGGAAAACGTGTGTGCAGTTTTCCCCGGAGGGTTCGAAGACACCAGGTGGTATGAAGTTTTGGTTAGAAGGGGCAACCCTTCGGTGGAACACTAAACTGTGTCATTTTGCTATGTCGTTAAGGCCATGTGACGATGGACCGTATTTTGAGCGGACTGACATTATTATTTTTAGTATGTAATATTTTGGAAGGGTTTGTACAATTTGGGTGGTACCTTTATATGTAATTACTGCAGAGTGGATTATTATTGCCCTATTTCCCGTTAGCTGGATGGGAACCTCGTGGGTTTTAATTCTTGGTCAGACAGCCTTGACGGGACGGTCAATGCTGGACTGTGGAGGTTGTCAGACCTTTCCGTTCCACTAAGGGGCGTTTGGGTTGTTTGATGCAGCATTGTTTTTTGAGAAGGCATTGCCTTTCTCATGTTGTTTTCCTTTTTTTCTTCTTCTTCCGGATCCATTTTGAAATTCATGTTTTAACCTCAAATGTAACTGCGTAAATTGCCATGCGGAAAGTGTCTGGTTTGTTTGAACTAAGTCATTCATTTGTGTTTAACTCGATCATATTTGTCAGTTAGTTAATTAAGTGGTGGAAGGCTGTCTCTTGTAATTGTTTTATTTTACTGCTCAATACATGTTAGCCATTTTGATTTGTCATATTATTTATTGCATGAAGTCACTAGGAAGATTATTCCCCTTTTCATTCTTCATCTTTGGCAGGGTCAATTTAATACGGCCTGCTGAGGTACGCATCCAGCGTTCCACTCAACAAGCTGGTCTTGACATTGGTTTCGTCCCGCCTGTTCTCTTTTCCTAAATCGAATGAGGGTGTTCTTGAAAACCAAGCAAATCGGAACATTCGCTCCTAGGTTTTTTTTGCTGTGAACTCAGCTGGCCTAGCGAGTAATTAAATTAGGCCTTTCCTGTGTGTTATCATTTATTAATTTCTGATATGGTAATATCATGTTAATAAACCATTTTTGATATGCTAATTTTATTATCATATCTTGGGCAATCGAATAGGGAAGGGGGGATGAGGCTACTGTTACAATGGTAGCAGAGCATGGTTTTGCTCTGTGATCTTGCCATTAGCATATAATCTTTCCTGCTGACTGATTGCTGTAATTAAGGGCCCTCCTTATTAATCTTTTCTCCACATAGGTAGGCTAGTTATTAGAGCTGAACCTAATACATGTTGTGATTTGATTTCATGTAAAATAACCGCTGTGTACACCGAAGACCAAATGAACAATTCTGTCGTCGGCTGTTAAGACGAGCAGATAGCCGAAAGTGGCAGTCACATGCGCTGAACGAAATTCAGGACTGCTGAGATAAAAATGGCGTTGCTGCGTTGCCAGATTGACGAGTCGACCGGCCGAATGAATTTCACACGTGGTGAGTTTTGATATGCTGTTTGTATGGTTTTGGGGTGGTTGTAAATTCATTCTGTTTCTTGTAGGAAATAGTCCAGCTCAATTTTACTACGCCTGTGCTAAAATTTCACCTCGGGAAGTGTTGTTTTGACTAAATTGTGTCACGTGTTTGAAATAATAAAATGTTTGTCTGATTGGAAGTAGTGTTGGTAAAATTTAAATTATTGACGTTTTAAATTCTCTTGACAATAGGCTGAAATTGATAAACTTGTATTTCCAGTAAGAATAACTTAGTGTCTGTTTTGATGTGCGTTTAGTGCACGCCCGTTGAATCACGTAGTGATTTCGAACCATCATGGCGGCGACTGTGACCAAGTTATTATTTTATGCAACTGATGTCGGTAAAAATCGGAATTGCGTGTGTGGATTTATCATCAGCAGGTTCCTTGGGGTAAATCTGTAATTATTCTCAATAATTGTTAGTGATGTAAGGCTGAAATTCTGCAATTCGCTGTGCATAATACGTGTGAGGTATAATTGGTAGTGATCAGCTGTTCATTAGGCCAAACATTTCATGTTTTGTTGTCATTTCTTTAGCTGGGGGTTAATTATTTCGCTGTTGGTATTTCTGTCAAATTAAATTGGACCGTGAGAGTATTAAAATTTGGTATTGTCAACTTATTCTGCGTTAAATTAATTCTGGAAAATGGTCGAATTGCTGTCTATATGTACGTTCGGTAATCGTGTTTTGAATGATGTTAAGTGTCGAATTGCGTGTGTGCTAATTCAGTATAAATGAATCAGGTGAATGTTTATGTATGTATGATTTATGTTTAAGTTTGCTTAGTAATTGGGGGGGGGGGAGTAAATTGTCTTGTTGTGACATGGGGATTGTAAGGTTAGGTTGTCGTCTAAATTGGTCGAGTATTAAATGGCTTTAATATTCAGTATCTTAGTGTGTTTTTCGTTGAGTGACTTACTAAGTGGGATATTTCTGGGAGGCAGTCACCTTCACGTCGCATCTCATTTAGGGTGTAAATAAATATTTTCCCCCGATTCGTGTCTTTCGTTTTAGGACGTTTTTCCACGATGTAAGGAGAACTGTGATTTCAGGGCTACAACTTTGGGTTGTTTTATCAGGTCCTTACGTGAGTTGATACTCCGTTGGCGTTATAGTGTCTTGACGATCCGAAAACTAACATACTGGTGTAAATGGGGAATTTTAGGATTGTCCAGGGAAGGGAGCACGTATGTCTGGTGCATGCATGAATGTATTTCTGTGGTTGATTGTGTTCAGGATGAAAGAGTGTGTGTGATGCGAATTTTATTGCTGCCCTGACTAGGAATCGAACTGGTGTTCTTTGGTGGTCAAAATTGTATTTATTTTCTTTTGTAATCCTTCAGTTTTTTTTAATCCTGCTGATTGAATGAAAGTCATGTGTGAATGAATTGATGTAGGTTGCAATTTGAATTTGGGTGGGAGTAATTGAGGCCTAATTGCCAGTAACGTAAGATGGATTATTATTAATTCTATATTAGTTGTATTAGTTGCATTTTGAAAATGGACCTATTATGCAGATGTGCTTCGTATGGGGATCTACTGTCAGGAGTCCATTTAATTTGGGGTGTGAGTACCATCTTGATTGGGCCCGGGCAGGGTGTATATAGTATTTGCCCGAGTCGAGTGACTATAGGTATGGGACTTCGTTATCTCGGTGACAGGCAATTTTTTTTGGGGTAGTTGAGGCCGCTCAGTCAGTGGGGAGTCGGGGTTAAAAGACCTCTACGGAGGCCCTCTTGGTAAGAGTCCGCAATACCATTAATTTTGTGTTCATGAAATCTGTACGATTGCTAATTTGCATAATTGAATGTAATGGGTTATTGTCGTGGGTGGTAAAATCTTATAATGAGATGTTTGAGAAGGATGTGTGATGGATGATGGATGAATGTTAGGAACTGGAGTCCTGTGTTCGAGTTCCAGTGATGAAGTTGCTAACTCTGGGAATACTTGTTGATTTTTGGTATATAAAAAAAAAATATTTGGTAGTTCGGTTGGTGAAAGTTTTCCTTTAGGGAGATACCCTGCGGTGGCATGCTGAGTTGTCGTTGTATGTCGGCTGCTGTGCTCACTAGTCTGATTTTGAGATTTTTGGGAGGTTGCAATGCTTCGTTTGCGATGGCATTGAAATAGGCTGGTTCGTTAGTTATTCATAACTTGCAGTTTCTTGCTGTTAGGCGGCTAGGTTTTTCTATTGTGGTCGCATTTCTGAAGGGTTGTAGGTTCGTGAGATTTCATGTAGACTCCCGTTAGCTTGGGTGTGTTCACTTCACAATCAGCTGTTGTAGGCGTTCATGCATATTTTGATATTTTGATTCTGGAGTTTTCACTTGAGGGTGTTTCAGTGCATTAGTTGGTTAGTTATTTATAACTTGCAGCCTTGATCTGTTAGACCGTTAGGGTCTCTGTTGTAGTCTCAACTCTGAAAAGTTCTGGGTTCGTTAAAATTTGGTGTAGCCCCGTCACCTTGGGTGTGTGTGAGGTCGGCTGTTGCCACCGGATGTTCTGATCGATTGTGAGCCTTAGTGACAGTTAGTGTCCTGGGTAGATACTGGAGTAATCATCTTGGGTGGTAAATAAATTTAAATTCTCTGAGTAATAGAGTGTTGATAGCTTGGCAGTTTTTTTTTAGTGCGAGGTTCCAATGTGGTTAGGTGCGAGCTGGATTTATGGATTTATTTTGAAGATTTTAATTGCTTCGTGCCTTTTGAGATGTAACATCTGTCACTTCTGTGATTTGTAATTCTGAATAAATTAGTTTTGATATTCTGGGAGAGATTTTATTGGCGTTAGCATTTGGTGAGATACAGACACGTGTTGTTAGTCAAGGGGGTTGTGAATTTTGAGATTTTAAGTAGCTTCGTGAAGTTAATGTTTTGGGAACGTATGATGACAGTGGGGCGTTGAAGCATCATGGGTTCGATTTGAGTGTGGTCATAGAGTGTCACCCGGTATTTGGATGGTGAATATTAATGGTAGGTGGCACACGTTGTTAGTTAGAGACGTCTGTAGTCTGTGGTAACGCCACTTAGAGAAATTTTCGGGGTTGTGATTGTCTGTGTTGTGTGATTGGAAGGTGAACCACGTGCACTAGGGTGTGTGTGACGTTTGGTGGGTGCCCTACCTTGTGTCGAATGTGTATTTATGTTTTGGTAATGTGTTGTACTGTCATCTTCTGAGGCGGCCATGCCTTTGTAGGGGAAGATGTTAATTACCCTCTGTGGGGTCGTGTGTTGATCCGGAGGGGGAGCTCAGGTACCGAGCTGATTTTGTCGTGATGGCCAGGGTTTGGTGGCGCAAGAGTGATGTTCCTCCCGGTGTCATAAGGGAGAGGACCTGTCATGTGAAGGACAGGGCGGTGTTTGTTTGTGTAGTGTGTGAATGACAGTGCATACTGTTTTAATAATTCACGTCAGGTTATGAACTGCAGTCCTCGTGCTGTTTTCCTGGTTCGCTAGTTGTCCTATGGAATTTAGGGTTATTTATGTTTTGTGTTGTCACCGGGAACAGAGCCCGTAGGCAGTTATGGAGTGGGAGACGTTGTGTTGTCGCCGGGAACTGAGCCCGTAGGCAGTTATGGAGTGGGTGACGTGTTTTTTTTCCTTATTTTGTTTGTCTTGCTGCTAGTGTGCTTGCGTGATAGGATGTTGTGGTCTCTGTTCCTCCTGTCCTTGGAGGCCACTGAGGGCAGTGTGGGTCAGGAACATGTAAAATTGAGCAAGACATGTAATTTGTGTTTGTGTGCATATCAAAACGAGCTCTGTGTGATGCCTTCAGTGGGGTAGGTAATTTGGTAATGTATTTAAATTGAGCTATACCACGGGCGGTATAATAAATGTAGTTTTATGGAATGCCCCGTGCGGCATGTTAATGTAATTGTCATTGTGAATTTTGGAAATAGTTACGTGCTGTCCTGATTTCGTGAAGTCGCAGAAAAATGGTCCTTCGGTTTTGTTAAAGTAAATTCATTTTGAAAAATTGTTTAAAAATTTTGGTGGGCAAGTTTGTAGGTGCCTTTGATTTGCATACCCTAAAGAAAAATTCTGGGTTCTGTACACCTTAGTTAAATTTTAGTTATTCTTGCTAAGTATTGTAGTGAACTTTCAATTAAGCTTGTTAACGTCAGTCATATCGTATAGTTGGTTGCCCCTTTCGTGTGTTTTTCGTACTTCAGTGGACCTTTAGTTATGCCCTGGACACTATCTCTTTGCGCAGAACCTTGTTTGAAGCATCAAGTATCCCTTGTGATTTGAAAGACTCTTAAATGAACTTCGATGGCACACTAATGCTTCGTGTGATGTTTTTTTTATCCTTCCTGGGATAACTTCAGCTGTTATGGGCTGGTTGGCTGGCCTGGAACGATTGTTCCCTCTAAGGGAACTGTATTTGGACCATACGCTGCTGTTCTGATGTGTGTTTCAGTGGTCACTATGTGGGACGTGTACTACCAATCTGGGCCCAGTTTGGAGGTACCATCTAGGTCCCATGGCATCTTTCTACCCGAGGAGATCTACTTCAAGGTCCGCTGGCGGGGATTGGAGTAGCCTCTTCAGCTGCCAAGAGACCAGTTGGACACCATCACCCTCTTCATCATCCCCCCATCGTCTTCCTTTGGAGGAGGAGGATGTACCAATTTTGCAAATCGGTACATGTTCATCTTATCTTCGAGACGCAGCAGGAGGTCCCGGCCTGGCCGGATTATCATGAGAGCATACCCCTGGGCTCTTCTGAGAATTCCATTCACCAAGTTGGCACCTGGCTACTGCTGAAATGGGTTCGCCGAGGCCTTCCTGCCAGGATTTGTGCCTTTGTGTGTGCTGTCACTTATAGGCTTATCGTGATAGACACTTCTCAAGGGAGATAAATCGGCCCTTGTGTCTGCAAACTTTGGAAAAGCGAACATTTACTGTCAGCTGCATTCGCCAAGCTCTTATTCTGAGAAAATCTTACAAAGGACATTGTGTAACGTCTCTGCTCCTGGAAGGTTTCTAGGCAGTAACCTGTGTGGGGGAGATATTCTATAGTACCCACTCAAGACCTTGAACTCTGGCTTTGTTTTGGCCGGTTGTGCTACTGGTCGCAGTTGGTACTACTGGAGGGTTGTGGTGGGGATACGCTGATATACTAGGGTGGAATCTGTGACTCGACGGACAGTGTGTGAGGAAGGTTGCTGACAGAAAGACTCTTGACCACTTGCCTCCGGGGAAAACGTGTGTGCAGTTTTCCCCGGAGGGTTCGAAGACACCAGGTGGTATGAAGTTTTGGTTAGAAGGGGCAACCCTTCGGTGGAACACTAAACTGTGTCATTTTGCTATGTCGTTAAGGCCATGTGACGATGGACCGTATTTTGAGCGGACTGACATTATTATTTTTAGTATGTAATATTTTGGAAGGGTTTGTACAATTTGGGTGGTACCTTTATATGTAATTACTGCAGAGTGGATTATTATTGCCCTATTTCCCGTTAGCTGGATGGGAACCTCGTGGGTTTTAATTCTTGGTCAGACAGCCTTGACGGGACGGTCAATGCTGGACTGTGGAGGTTGTCAGACCTTTCCGTTC
This sequence comes from Meconema thalassinum, assembly GCA_946902985.2. Taxonomy (NCBI): domain Eukaryota; kingdom Metazoa; phylum Arthropoda; class Insecta; order Orthoptera; family Tettigoniidae; genus Meconema; species Meconema thalassinum. Next base: position 196,510,675 of record OX336394.1, read on the forward strand.
CACTAAGGGGCGTTTGGGTTGTTTGATGCAGCATTGGTTTTTTGAGAAGGCATTGCCTTTCTCATGTTGTTTTCTTTTTTTTCTTCTTCTTCCGGATCCATTTTGAAATTCATGTTTTAACCTCAAATGTAACTGCGTAAATTGCCATGCGGAAAGTGTCTGGTTTGTTTGAACTAAGTCATTCATTTGTGTTTAACTAGATCATATTTGTCAGTTAGTTAATTAAGTGGTGGAAGGCTGTCTCTTGTAATTGTTTTATTTTACTGCTCAATACATGTTAGCCATTTTGATTTGTCATATTATTTATTGCATGAAGTCACTAGGAAGATTATTCCCCTTTTCATTCTTCATCTTTGGCAGGGTCAATTTAATACGGCCTGCTGAGGTACGCATCCAGCGTTCCACTCAACAAGCTGGTCTTGACATTGGTTTCGTCCCGCCTGTTCTCTTTTCCTAAATCGAATGAGGGTGTTCTTGAAAACCAAGCAAATCGGAACATTCGCTCCTAGGTTTTTTTTGCTGTGAACTCAGCTGGCCTAGCGAGTAATTAAATTAGGCCTTTCCTGTGTGTTATCATTTATTAATTTCTGATATGGTAATATCATGTTAATAAACCATTTTTGATATGCTAATTTCATTATCATATCTTGGGCAATCGAATAGGGAAGGGGGGATGAGGCTACTGTTACACTAACCAATAACCATCTGTAAGTTACATGAATAAAAAAACTCTGTGTCTCAATCTCGTTTTTCTATCAACATGCTACAAAAAGGCCAGGGCCTTAATCAGTCACAGTGCAACAATGGCAAATCATCATGGGATAAAATATTAACTATTTGTGAGTTATCATCTTCCTGTTTTGATTACTATTATTGTTTAAAGAGATGGGACAGCAACGGGATGTGCCCCTATCTTTTTATTCTACCTTCTAAGTTACATCGACAACAATAGCCTACTAGTTCAGCAGCTGTTTGCAATGTTCCATAGTTTACTTTTTATTTTAAATACATGATGCAAGGGTTCATTTTCATAGGTATTTATTTACATACTGTACTGTACAATTAATTAATACATTTCATTTGGGACAGGAAGTCTGCTGTTTCAGAATTAATTCCTGCTCCTTTAACTTGATATTATTTCCCTTACTTGCTTAACATGTAATTCTTTTCTTTGCGCCAACAGGGTTTGTATCCGAAGACACCTTTCTTGTATGCTAGTTTTATCTTTAGAGCCACTGCATGAGGCTCTCAACTTTTCTTCATTTGAAATGGCTCTGAATCACATAAAACCTACATGTAACTCGTTATGAACAAGGTCTGGAATTCCTTTGATAGTTCATGTAAACTATAGATTATATTAAATGGGCATTGTTATAAAGAAAGCATTTTACTGTGATATAATTATAATTAATTTCATGGATATGTGGTGAAATCTTTATATGAATGTGGTGTGATGAGTCTCCTTACTGTTGAAAGAGTTTGACCTCTTCACCGCCCTTACAAAAGTAATTTAAAGGTTGCACTCTATTTAAGTTTCTGGCAAGTACAATTTATGAGAATACCCTCAAGAGGTTCATTGAATAGATTTTTTTTGAAAATTCTCATTTCTCTAAAATATAAATCAGATAATATAATGCACAACACAGACTGCTTTGTGTGGAATTAAGCCATGAAAGGTAAAATTGTAATTACTTAATTTACAGGTAGAACTCAAATCGATTTCACTGGACAGGGAGTGGCCGTGGCCTATCAGGAAAAAAGGAAGCTTGTTGTTTTACGAGTCCACTGATTTTGTGATCATAAGCCACGTGACGTCCTTGTTATGTGGAATCCAAGCCACCACATTTCACCTCATCAGCCCCTAATTTTGAGGATGGTAACATCCCTTACCACTACCAACTACAGCATGATTCATGTAAAACGATTTTATTTGCATAGGAATACACCGAAATGTTTCATTTACGTACTTATTTATTTTTATTTATCTTATGGCTTTTAGTGCACGGAGTGTCCGAGGACATGTTTTGCTCGCCTGAGTCTGTAGCTGCTTCCAGGGGACACCCTTATTAGGGTGAACAACAAGTTCCGTTCAAATTCAAGTAGTTCCAACTTTCGCTACCAGATATCAATGATACCTAGTGGCGAGCGTTGGAACTTTGATAGAGCATTCCGATGAAATCTAACCTAACAGTTTAGCTTTACACAAGTTTAGTCTGTCAAAGGATCTTTTACATGTCATAAATCTATGACATGGGACCGCCGGCTTTACTTCCCCTCCGAAGGTAGGCATACTGAAGGATTTTTAACGCTCTTAAAAAATCCGACGACTTCGACCGGGTTTGAACCCGCTATCTTGGACACAGCAGTTCAGCATGCTACCAACTACGCCACTGAAGCCGCTATTTACGTACTGACAACCTTCAACGGCATAGTCATCTGCCAGATATTCTGGACATTTAGGAGGCTATAGCATGTTACTAGCATCCTCCATGTCAAAATAAACATGACCCCTCAGTATGCCTTCCTTCGGAGGGGAAGTAAAGCCTGCGGTCTCATATCATAGATTTATGGCATGAAAAAAACCTTCCACTAACTACACTTGAGGGGGCTGCGTGGCGCAGTCGGTCGAGTCGCTGAGCTTCTAACTGAAAGCGAGTGGGTTCGATCCCCACCCAGGTAGTGGATTTTAGAAACAAAACTACCACTTTCGGAAACGCAAATAGCCCTGGGGTTCTCTCAGCCTACACCAGAAATGAGTACCTGGGTAATTCCTGGGAGCAAAGACAGCCGGGCATGGAGCTGATACACCCTCCCTCTGAGCCTTGACTGCAGGTGAAAGTTACCATACACATGAAAAGTAGCATTTTGACAGCCACGGCTAGTAGCGATGGTTGGTCCAAACTTCACCTGCATTCACATGTGAGTGTTCAGATACTTCTGTTCACATAATGTATAACCTACTGATATCTCGACAGGAGATGGCAGTTGGGTTTGAACAGCAGTTGTCTTCCCTCTCACTGCGTATCGCGCATTCCAAAAACATTAAGTTGGTCACTGTTTGTATTACTGTACCTGATACTGCTACATTATTAAAAGTAAACACAAAGACTTATAAGAATAGCCTATTGAAAGTAAGAAGGTAACATATTATCATGCAGGAAGTAGCAGCAACTGACTGCCAACCGATATATTTAGGTTTGGAATGGTTGGGCTGCGCATGCCGCATGCGTACTGCAATACCCCCTTACCCCGTCACAGCGTGTTGAACTGCCATCTCCTGGCGTGATGACATTAGGCTAAATGGCTCTCTGTTTTACAAATCCCAGACTCCATAGAAATGAGAATAATATCGGGTAGGAGAACATTGTTCTGCAAACTGTCTTAAAACTATCTCTCTGACAAACCTGTTGGGCTTTCATCATTCGATGTACTGGTGCCAGCCTTATCTGGTTCTATGACCAGCTCGATGATAGGCTCTTCTTATATTGATGCTGCCTCTTCAACCTGCCTATCTTATGTGAACGTATCACTGTCCAGGGCAAACGGTATTTCGATACACACCTGCCCCAAGAGAGCATGCACCGCTGGGTAATGTTCTGTTTTTTCGTCACACAAATGCTTTTCTCGCTGTCCCAATTTTTTGTTTATTTGTTCAACCATTTTCTGAAAAGAAAATTCATTATGTTAAGGTAACACTCAAGAAAAAAACACCAATTAAAAATATCAGAAAGAAAGGATAAATATTATAACCATTAACATTAACTAGTAAAAGTAGAGTCAAGTTTATGGCACTGCTTTCATAAAGCAGTAATTTCATTACAAGAAACTGGCATGGTTCTATTTTTAATCAGAATTAGAAGTCCATTACAACTTTATTTACAATAGCTCCCTCTCCTTTAATGTTCATTATAATAAATAACTACGGTATCGTTATTATTCTTTGAATGTTATAGTTATGTTTTTTTGTGCAGTTCATGAGCTGAGAAGCTATAAAGTCTGCTACAATTTGTACAGTCTCATCACAATATTATTTGCATCTAGCAAATATTGGGAGTAAGTACCCTGGGTTTTCCGATGTGTGACAGTGTGTCTACCATCGTGTGTACACTTATGCAGTACAATCTGCAATCTATCCGAGTAGGAAACATTTAAATTCAGAATCCCCCTTGCAAAATGGGTCTATTTTGTCCTAACCATGCTCATGCTCCACAAGTGGATAGGCCTATGTAGTGGTTTTCTCTCCACAGTGATCCCCAATACTTTCCTCTGTACTGTACTCCTGTGTAGGCTAGCCCATAGTGGCAATTAAGTTGCCCTTTACTGCCACTGTCCTTCGATGGCATAAATAGTGCATAGAATACCATGTTATACAATTGGGAGGCTCGATATGCCAGCATTCCTATCTCGGTACACTTATTACACACCTAATATGACCGAAAATATCCAATGGAACATCGAACAATATGCTGGCACCATTATGATATAGGCAGGGGGGAACGTAGGAGTCACTGTGACAGTAATTTTCAGTGGAGCTTCAGTCCTCACCTAACCTGTCACTTATCTATGTCGATCTATGTCTATATCTAGGTTAAGGTAGGGTAAGCTTAAAAGTAGGCTACTACTTTACGTTTTTGCTACTCTTTCATTTATGTTCCTTTTAGTCAGTAGGCCCATTGGACGTATTGGTGCTTTAAAATAATCAACAGATGCGTCTTACTACAGAAATAATACGAAAATTGAGGAAATCTTACCTTGTACTCAGGCACGCAATTGAACGCCTTCGTTATATTTTGACATGTTCTCTTCTTTTTTCCACGGTAACTTCGTCCGTCTTCTTATTTTCAAGTATATTTTTACACTGGAGGACGATTTGCACAACGAAATGTATATCCTCTACACACCACAATTTCTGTATTACTCCACTCTACACTCCATGAGGTTTGAAATACCGGGACGCGAAGATTGCTTCATAGATTGTCTGGAAACAAAAGCTACATTGACCGTTGCCAAAAGTCTCAAAATGTAACATTGAAATAAGTACGCGCTAATCACACATGTATCATATGTGACTAGCTGACAATCAATTATAATGTTTAACAAATCAACGTTAATATCATGGAACATCAGATTATATTGTAAGACACGTCAGCTTTAATTCTTATTCGAATAACACTAGCGAAACTTTTCGTATGTGATTGGTACCAGTGAATCTTACTTTCGAGGAAGCCTTGAGGTAGCCTTGAGCATCCCTTGAGTAAGGAGACCTTAAGGAAATGACTCTGACGGCAAAATCAATCTCAAGGAGACCTTCAGATTGGAGGAAGCCACAAGGCCTCCTTAGTCAAGGTCTCCTCAAGGTGTCCTCAAGAAATGTCTCTGAATTCCACCCTTAGTATCAGCCTCCTATCCTTCCTGAAGATTTAATAATTTTGAAGTGATGGTCCCAACTTACATTATCAAAGGCTTTTTCAATATCTACAAATGCTATATATGTGTTTCTATCCATCTCCATTCCTCTTTCTAATATTGTTCGTAGAGCCAAGATTGCTTCTCTTGTTCCCATTCCTTTCCTGAAACCAAACTGATCTGGATCAATTTGGAAATCAAGTTTGTTATTTATACTGGCTTTTAGTATTGAAAATAAAATTTTAGATGCATGAGAGAGCAGTGTTGTGGTTCTGTGTTCAGAGCATTCTGCATTAATTCCTTTCTTTGGTATCATAACTGTTCTGCTTTTGGCGAAGTCTTCAGGAATTTTGCCACTATCATAGCATCTGCAGATTGCATCATAAAGTAGGTCTTTCATTTTCTCACCCATATTATTTAGTAGTTCTCCCGGTATGTTGTCTGGTCCGCAAGCTTTATTGTCACTTTTTCTTTCAAGCGCTGATTCAAATTCTCTTCTTGTGATTGCAGGGCCCTTATCATTTTCTTCTATATCATCTTCCGGTTCTACATACCTTGTTTTATTAGATACCTTCCCATCATATAGTTCTTCAAGATATTCTTTCCACCGCATACTGACTTCATCCGCATCTAATAAGATTTTCCCATTTTTAGCCTACTTTCGATTTTTGCAAAAAATGAAAGTAGACTTATGAGATCAACACAGGGCGAAAAAAGTGTGTCTGTCTGTGTGTGTGTATGTGTGTGTGTGAGTCTGTGTGTGTGTGTGTATGTGTGTGTGTGAGTCTGTGTGTGTGTGTGTGTGTGTGTGTGTGTGTCTGTGTGTGTGTGTGTGTGAGTGTGTGTACTCTGAATGTCTGTCCCCCCCTATCAATTCGAACACGGTGAAACCGAATTGAACGAAATTTGGTACAGAGGTAGCACTAGTAAAGGACACCTCAGTGTCATACTTTATATCGCCGCCATCTTTACCAAAACAGAATGGCGGCCACTCAAATGTTCAAAACGTAAAATCAAATTACGGCTAAACTAATCATCCGATCTCTACCAAATTTGGTGACAACATACATTTATATAGGACGCGTCTTTCCCCCAAACTTCAAGGTCATCTACCATGCCATTTCAGGATGGCGGCCGTGTGAATTATGCAACCATTTTAATAAATAGCTTAAGACCCACCAATTCCGATTATCGAGCCTAGGGGGGTTTAAGCTATCCTGAAGGTCGTGATCCGTTATTTATTATAATTTAATATTATAATATTATACAGTATGAGTGGCTTAAAAGAGCTGAGCCGTTTGTGTCACACGACAAGATGGCAGCTGTCCTCATGTGCCTGTCTTATATTTCAGTAGTTTTAGTATGTTGTATGTGATATACCGTACTGATACAATAATATAAACTTTGTATGAAATGATCTTTAATGAAGATGTACTGCAGTGAAGAAATCGTTTATTTAAAGTCATTATTTGCCAACAGTTTCTATCTAATATGTCAGTTAAGAACACCTGACGTCATGGACACGGATAGCTCTGGGCTAGCATGTTAGTCTGACACGCAGTTGACTGGGGATCGAGTACTGCTACAGTTAGGTTTTTTTTTTTCTTGAATTCTTTTACAAATTATGTGCACGAGCTTTTTCCACAGATACTGAATAAAATGTCATTTAGCTCAAAGGAGAGGATAAAGTATACACTCGTATATTAATAAAATCACAGTCCCAGCATCGCACATAAACAGAAGACATTAGAAAAAGGAGAATAGAAGAACTAGATACACGTTGTCATTAACCACAGCCTTCTTAATGCCTCTGTACGGTGCTGTCCTCTTGTGGGTTATGTGGGTAATATTGTTCCAAACATAACGCTGTGTAAATGCCTGAGCTGGCCTCCTGAAGTATGGCAATTTTGTAATACCGGTAGTTCAACTATTAGCCACGATCGCGCTCCGAATACCTTTAAACACTGCCAGCTGGATCGCCTCCCTCTTGGCTACTTTAAACTGCCTACTCATTCAACACCCATAGAACACTGCCATCGTAGTACATTACGATGGCAGTGCATAGGCGTACAAGATAAAGATTAATTCACTGATAGGTCGCAGCACCACCTACTGTGATTGGGGCGGAAGATTCTTAATTTTTCAGGCTGGGTTAATATAGAGATTAACGGACGTGAATGCATTACAATAAGTTAGTAGTTTTGTTATTCAATCATCATAAAGTATATAATATTGATCTTGACACTTACTGGCTTATTATCAATATAAAAGAAAACAAACAATACATTGTGGTTGGGGTGATTGTGTTAGGGATGAGGACAAAGAGTCATAAAGATACCCATACATTTAGGAGAAAGTAGGCTATATGTTCTTTGCTGAACATCTTGTTATCCTTTATTATAGAACTTTTCACTTTCGGTTTCTGGTTTAAGGCTCTGATGTGTCTATAAGCCCTGTCAGTTTTTCCCTCAGCAATAATATGTTCAGTCTGGTTGTTAAAGTTCCCAATGCCACAGCGTAGGTGTCCTCGCCAGGGGTACGCTGTACAACGCGAGTAAACGTGCTCCGCAATTCACCTGCCATATCAGCAAGATAAGTTGCATTTGAATATTTGTGGGCGTGCTAGTGTTCTACTTAATCGTTTACTCGAATAAAAGTGAAGTGCTATGACGCTGAAGGCCGTAAATGAACGAATAACTAAATTCGAAGAGCGAATGGCTGAATTCCAAGCAAGCTTGGAACAAGCCATGGCTGCTAGTGCGACCAGTGCTGCCAACCCCTGCGACACACTCACCGGCCTCGCTTCAGACTTTAAGGACTTTTGTGAAGCTATATCAAGTGAATTAGGCGATATGAAGAAGGAAGTAAACAATCTGCAGGAACACATCGACCAGCAGGACATTCAGATTGACGAGGCAGAGCAGTATAGCAGAAGGAACTGCCTCCTCCTTCATGGAGTAAGTGAGACCCCTGGCGAGGACACCTACGCTGTGGCATTGGGAACTTTAAAAACCAGACTGAACATCGAATTGCCTATGGACAGTATAGATAGATGTCATAGACTGGGCCGTATGAAGAGGACGACAGCTGAGGTGGTATCCGCAGGAAACAGGCCTATCATCAATAAATTTCTCAGGTACCATGAGAGAGACCGCATCTGGCGTGCCAAGCGAGCTCTTAAAGGTACCAAACTACTCGTTACCGAATCTCTGACGCCCACAAGGAAGGAAGTGTTGCGTAAAGCACGAGACTTCTGGGGTATGCGGCGGGTTTCAACGTAGGATGGCCGCATTATCGTCCATTTAGAAGACGGGAAGAAGCAAAACATTAGCACACCTAAGGAATTGAACTTTCCCATGGGGCGGTTAGGTGGATTATCAGAGCGATAAGACCATTGTGATGTGCCCACTAAATATTATTATTATTATTGTTATTATTATTATTATTATTATTACTAGGTTTACGTGTGTGATTGTGTGTGTGTGTGTGTGTGTGTGTGTGTGTGGTATATTAACCGGCAAGCGGTCCAGTTCTCCAGGAAATCCAGGTAAGATTTTTTTTTGGTCTCAGTTAAAGTATGTCCGTTAGTCAGGTAGCTACGGTGTTTTCCAATGACAACGACCTTAGCTCTAAGAATAGAACTCTCCTCGCCCCTCTCCCTACCATAGACGCCAGCAGCTTATTGAAACACGAACTTGCACCATATCCTCACACCCTCCAGTGTTGTCACTTAAACAGCTTAAGTTTGCCCGCACACTTTGACGAAATTCAGGCTATATTTAGCAAAACTAGTGCCCATTTGATAGGAATGAGTGAAAGCTGGTTATCGCCTTCAATTCCAAACAGCATGGTTCAACTTGATGAATATAATGTCCATCGTCATGACCGCTCTAATAAGACGGGAGGAGGTATCGTTCTCTACTGTAGAGATGGGCCGGCCCCGTGGTGTTGGGGTAGCGCGCCTGCCTCTCGCCCGGAGGCCCCGGGTTCGATCCCCGGCTCCGTCAGGGATTTTAAAACTGACGTGAGGCTGGAACGGGGTGCACTCAGCCTCGTGAGGACAATTGAGTAGCTGTCTGACAGTGAGACAGCGCCCCGATCACGAATACCAAGATTAACGGCCGAGGGTACCCGACGCGCTGATCACGGGTCACCCCAATATCTGCAGGCCAAATGGCTGGGCAGCGGTCGCCTGGTCGGCCTTAGCCCGTCATGGGCTGGATAGTGCCAGGGGTTGACTTTTTTTTTCTTTGACTGTAGAGATGACCTGAAGAGCCGTGTCATTTGTACCTCATCGACCGGCGATTTGCCGATTTCGTTGAAGTAGTTGCTAGTGGACAGAAAATACTTATTGGAGTGGTTTACCGACCACCTAAAGTATCTTATATGGCCGAGTTTGAACGTATCTACTTAACTTGCTACCAACGTACTGCGCCCGAAGAAACCCATCAGTACTTATATCCACAGCTCGAAAAAGGATTGCAAACATGTAAGTTACCCAGCTCACAAACTTACCATGCCTACTAAGTAAAATTGGGAATTTCAGGAACATACAGGATAAATATTATTCGTAAAGAAAATAGTACTACTAGACAAGGTACAAATTTCTACTATCATTTACATTTAGAGCAAGTCGAGAAACTCCAATCTCGAGGGGTGATAAGGTTTAATCTATAGTGAGCGCCTGTATCTATACCTCGTAGTACTATTTTCGACGATGACGATAATGAAAACGGTATCAGCTTAGATAAAAGTTGACTAAGTCGCTAAAAAGCGCCAGCTGTTTATTAAACTAAAAAAAACAAGTATAAAAACTGGCTTCCTTCCTGAATATTGTGTCTCCCTGACACTTCAACAAAAATAACTGCAAAAATAAATTTGCACGTGGCATTTATATAGTTAGAAAATGTGAAACGGCGTGTTATTAAGTATTGCCCTATTTTATACAGGTCCGCTTCAACTATGAACCGTAGTTCCATATCTAATCAAAAATTATTCATGAACTATGTGCATATATACATTCTTTATGAATCTCTCAAATTTTACACTTCATAATGTCGAAGATTAAATTTTCTTCCTCCAATAAGTCTTTCATCTACTCAATTTTCTTAAACATCAAATATCCAAACATACACCGCAACTATCGTGTTGAAAGTAATAAATACTCGTCATAATCCATTGAACATAAGTGACAAACATTTAAGCTAAGCACTGTTCCTTTTTACCTTTATCTATTTATCATGAAATACTGAAATAAGTTCTGAAATTCTTTACTGAGTTAACAATCTTCTGATAAACGTGAATACTGGACGTGCACGGCATTAACCTTCGTTTCCACACTCCTCCTCCATAATTATACAACAATTACTTTCTCTCTTAAACACCCTGTACAGAATCTTCCTTCAATACACTCACATAACTTCACAATTATTGCAATCAATACTAGAAAAACTTAGAGACTCCTCAGCCTCCTTTCGTAAAATTACGTAACTCCTTTTACGTTTATATCTCCTTAATTTTGCATGGTAATTCAACTATAAACTTCCACTTCAATACATATACTTCCTTTACTTTAACATTTCTCCTCTATACTGATATAACTTCGCCTCGTGCTCATAATTCCATTTCTGCAATAAATCTCTGTACTTTCACTTTCTGATCACCCTGTGATTTAACTTTGCTAACTTTCTTTTTCACGTGTTTAAATTCAGCTTTACATTTTATTACCACTTTTCAAGAAATATCAATAAATATTCATATTCTTAACAAAAGATATACGTTTGACTTCTTTCCGTTAATATATTTGTTTAACAAATTCATCTATACTTTTTAACGCTCTAAATCTCATTAGACATATGTGTATAAGCTTTTCGTAATACTTTCGTTCATAATAAATTTCTGACACTCGAATCAACATCATGAGTTGTCGAAATATTCTTTACACTTCGTGACGTTACTTCTTAAATATGCTGTACTTAAATTTGCTCCAATAAACTTCCTTTTATTACTTCAATTACAATCTTACTCCTTCTTTACTTCGTTCAACGTTCTATTCCTTTTAAATAGTTCACTCTACATTCTTTTAAATAATTTGCTTCATATTCCTTTAAACAATTCATTTATATTCCTTTAAACAATTGGTTCTAAGTTCCTCTGAACAATTCATTTATATTCCATCGCTGCGATAAAACAGATTTAATTAAATTAAATCTAACGCAAATATGGAAATATTACACGATTTTACTTTAATATAACCTTAGTGTTAATAGCATCATCATGCCAAAATTTCGTCCAAGTGACTGAAATTTTCAAGAACAAGGCAAATAACTTCGTAGAAAAATACGAAAAATCACTATAAGAAGATCTACACAAATTTAATTACTTTGACAAAATTATACGTTTTAAATAATGCAGTTAAAAAATGCTGTTGAAAAATACTGTTAAAAATGCGGTTGAAAAATATGCGGTTGAAAAATATGCGGTTGGTCAATTGGATAATCACAGAACATAACTACAATTCTACATGATAAAAGACAATTTCTTCACTACCTTGTGTTGGCTTCTGGACTGTTGAAAATACCTGCATCTCTCCTCCCAAACCAAACTTGTCGTGTTCCATAGCATCGCCCACAGCTATGAAGACCGGTTTGTGACAGACCCAGCTGGACTCGTGGTGAATGACCTCGCCGTGAACAGCTCCGCCAGCTCTCCGTCTCTCGTACACTGCAAGTAGGCCGGCTTCGATTCTCCATCTCTTCAGAATAGACATCGGGTTTCTTCAGAATAGACATCGGTTTTCTTCAGAATAGACATCACGGTGGTATATTGTCGTTTATGCAAGCGTTTTCGTATTTCAAGATGTGTTAAAACTCTCGTAGAAAAGTATAAGTTTTGCTCGGTGATGTTGCGCTTAGCGTAGATATACTGTTGCGCCTTTCATGTTAGTGAATCTGGAATTCAACTGACATCCTTATAGTCTTCACTTCCCTATGCTTTTGCTTAGCACATGGTAATATTCATATTTCTGACAATATAATTAAGACCTCCCCGTTGCTGACTTCTAACTTGCATTTTCAATACAATGTTCAAATAAGCTTTTACACGTAGAAATACTGAGTAGCTTCTTGTCGAAAATGTTTCAAGCTATGTGGAACAACTTTGCATAAGCACTGCAATATATGGTTGTACTGTTCCGTACTGCTTTATGGATGTAACTTGCTCCTAAGTTACTGTAAGTTCTGGAATTGCACTCTTCCTTGCTTCCAACTTTTATGAACTGTAGCACTATTAAAAGAATACTCGTTTCTGCTCGAGGTCTTGTCTCGTTCAAATCTCAAATTGGAAAGAACTCTCTCGTCCTGTGCTCCGCACTCCTCAAGTTCCAGTCTCTCTGCCTCTCCTCCCGTGGTGTGACGTAACTCCTACCACCTCTCCTCACTTCAGTCCGCAGTTCGACCTTCGTCTCTTCCCCTCTCTCATGACGTAACTCTCGCTTCAAGTGGCGTGATGTTTCTCGTAATATGGACCTCCCACATTCATATAATGGAATATATGTCCATCTTTAAATCATTCCTACTTTCTTGCCTTTTATAAATGCATAAGATCTATAGTATTTCACTCATTTCCATACAGTTTTTCCCATATTTCTCGAATTTTTAATAAATAAAAATTTCCATCCACTCATTTATTTTCTGGGGTCTTGGTTCATCTCCAGATCAGTTCTTGAGTAATGACCTTCAATAAATTCTGGCGCATTTCCCCGTTGCTAATTTAAAGTAAAGTATAGCCTGTACTTTCTTTAATACCAGTAATTTCTCTGTTCTTGAGACTGAATTTATTTATTTTACTGTATCTGTTTTCGTCTCTTCTCTCTCATACAGGAGATCTTCATTCGTGGCTTCATACAACTCATTAATCTGGATTTCATGTCTGGTTACGGTGCTGTTTTCTTCCCCTTTCACTTTTTTGGAATTTGACGTTTTTTTTTTGTGCCCCTCCTGGGTCTTCATTCCTTCCATCTCTGCTTGTTCCAGGTTGAGATTCTTGATTCAGGTTATGTTGTCTCTGATTTTGGTCTCTCGCGTTCCTTTCTCTGAGATTCCTTAGGTATTCCTGACTTTCTCTTTCCCTGTCATCATAATACCTTCTCATATTGTTATTATTCCTCCAACCTTGATTTTGTTGACTTGGCTGTTGTTGCTGTCTTGAATAATTATTCGTGTTTCTCCAGTTCTGATATCTCCGATATCCATAATTATTCGTAGGGTTATTTCGATTATAATGTCCCTATCTACGATAATCATTGTTCCTGGTGTAATAGTTATTCCTCCATCTTTGATTTTCATATGGTCTTCCTTCTCTAGGTCTTTGATAATCGGGTCGAAATCGATTCTGTCCATACATCCCGGATCTCGTTGGACCTACTCCATTTCTGTTCTCCTCTGTTTGCTGCATTTGATCGATGTGCATGGTGTGGATTTCTCTCGGTTCCTGGTTTCTACCTCTCTGGTTTTGATTTCCAGTTGAGTTGGTGGACACATTAGACGTGTGATCCAGTCTTCTCAAAATTTCTGCCATTCCTTCTAGAGTTTTCACGTTTGCCGAAATGAGGTGCCTCCTAACTTCTGTTGGTAGCTGGCATGAAATAGCGTGAACCAAGTCTTCTTCCACCAAAGGGGGTTGCAAATACTGCAAGCGTGCTAATTGTTTCGTGAAGAAACTTGCGTATTTCGTTGGACTAGAATATGCATACTTCTTAGAATAAATTTCTGCTCGTATATCTTGTTGAAGTTCCTTACTCCAAAATCGTTTCTGCAGAGCTATAGCGAATTCTTCAAATGTTTGATACGTGTATCTGAAAGTTCTGTGTCATACTAACGCTTCTGAATCCAAGTATTTTTCCACGGCCCTCATATGTCTTTCACGAGGTATCCTATTGTCTTATAAATATGACCTCATGTCTCTCAGAAATTCTACTGCAGTAATGTTTCCTACTCCGCTGAATTTGTTCGGTTTCTCATCATTATTCTTGATTACGATGACATTGGCATTTGACCTATTCTGGTAAGGTTCAAAATCTCCTCCAAATTCTCCTATTTCAGTTTGAAATGGCTCTCGACTGAAGTTAAAATTGGACTTCGGAATTTGCTGTTGACTAATCTCGCTTTCCTTATCCTCTTCTATCCTGTCTGTCCTAGCCTCTAATCTCCTTATTCCTTCTTTCAATTTTTCATCTCTTGCTTGGAAAAATCTCGTCAAGTCCTTTCTGATGTCCTCCCTGACTTCAGTTCTCAACGTAGATGAAAATGTAGCATCTCCTATCGTAAGTGACCTTAATTGCTGTTCTATCTCGCTGGTATCCTTATCCTGCTTTGATCGAATTTTCGCTAGTTCTATGCTTATCTCATCGACCGTACATTTAATTTTGTCAAATTCATTTGAGTTAGTTAAATCTGTTTTATTAACAATCTCTGTCAGCGTGGCTACGTTATTAACTTGTAATGTATCTATCCGCTTAGATAGATCTTCCCGTACCTTGCTAACATTAATATTGGAACATAACTCTATAGCTTTAATGTAATTTGCTAATTTATGGTGTATTTCTGATATGATTTGAGTTGTGACTGTTACGACCTCCTCCTTCATGTCCGTAACTGCCTTTACAATGGAAGCATTTATATCTACATTTATACCCTCTTCAATCAGTTTACTTTGACCTTCCAACTTGACCTGTAATTCACCAACAGTGCCATTTAGATTGTCAAGTTGCTCCTTGAGATTGTTCTGGGCCCCTGAAATGTGTACATGATGAGTGTTATTCTCTTCCTTAATTGAGCTCATGCTAGCCTGTAGTTTCTGTTCTAGTTCTATCATGTGATTACTGTTAGCTAATTGGATTTCTATCACTTTTACTGCCATGTCCTGTTTGACTTGATCAAATGAGGCTTTTAATTCTTCCCGTGCATTACCTGCCCTTTCTAAAATTCCCAGAGCTTTTTCCTGTTTTTTCCTGACTTCCTCCTGTGCTACTCTTATTTCGGCTTGGATCTTTCTATCTTCTAATCTAGCCTGCTCCTGACTTAACCTGTCCTCCTCGCGAGCTTTTTCCTGAGCTAATCTTATCTCTGCTCTTATCCTATTTGCCTCTTCCAAAGCTAACTTGGCTTCTTCTCTTTCCTTCTCTCTAGCTAGTCTATCTTCCTTTCTGGCCTTCTCTAAAGCTAACTTAGCTTCTTCCTGTGCTAATGTTATACTAGCCGTAGTATGTGTTTGAGCAACTGATAACTCTGCCTTGACTTCTGATTTTACAGTAGCTGCTGATTTCTGTATCTCGGTTTTCAACTGTTTAATGTTGTTATGTGTCAATTGGTGGAGGGCTTCAAGGTCTTTGGTCAACGTACTTTGACCTTCCTTCATGGTTTCAAGCATCGTTCGAATGAACGTCATATCATTCGTTGACATAATTCTTCTTTTCTTGAGAATTAGGGAAGTATCGACTACAAAAATTACCAGTGAATATCCAGATTGACCAACGCATGCATTTTATACCAGTGATGGAATATATAGAACATCTTAATCCTACTTACATCTATTTTAATCGCGAGTTATCTCGTATATCTCATCGTCCCATTTCACTGAACTGACATCGCTTCATTCTATCATCTCGCTTAACCTATGTTTAACAACATGAATTTACTTTTAAATTTACTATTACATGTCAAATGTCGTTAGCTGGTTTAAAAATTATGCCTCACAACTATAGTGTACTCCACTAATCTCCTGATGTTGTGTTCACCTCAGCAATCATTAAATTTGGGATCGGAATTTTTCTTTTCAAAACTAATATGGCCTCACTCTCGAGTACTTCCAAACTTCTTCTCTCGAGTGCTCTTTCAAATGCTTTTCGAATTCCCCACGGATGGGCACGCCATTTAAATAATACTCTATCTATATGCGCCCGAAGAAACCCATCAGTACTTATATCCACAGCTCGAAAAAGGATTGCAAACATGTAAGTTACCCAGCTCACAAACTTACCATGCCTACTAAGTAAAATTGGGAATTTCAGGAACATACAGGATAAATATTATTCGTAAAGAAAATAGTACTACTAGACAAGGTACAAATTTCTACTATCATTTACATTTAGAGCAAGTCGAGAAACTCCAATCTCGAGGGGTGATAAGGTTTAATCTATAGTGAGCGCCTGTATCTATACCTCGTAGTACTATTTTCGACGATGACGATAATGAAAACGGTATCAGCTTAGATAAAAGTTGACTAAGTCGCTAAAAAGCGCCAGCCGTTTATTAAGCTAAAAAAAACAAGTATAAAAACTGGCTTCCTTCCTGAATATTGTGTCTCCCTGACACTTCAACAAAAATAACTGCAAAAATAAATTTGCACGTGGCATTCATATAGTTAGAAAATGTGAAACGGCGTGTTATTAAGTATTGCCCTATTTTATACAGGTCCGCTTCAACTATGAACCGTAGTTCCATATCTAATCAAAAATTATTCATGAACTATGTGCATATATACATTCTTTATGAATCTCTCAAATTTTACACTTCATAATGTCGAAGATTAAATTTTCTTCCTCCAATAAGTCTTTCATCTACTCAATTTTCTTAAACATCAAATATCCAAACATACACCGCAACTATCGTGTTGAAAGTAATAAATACTCGTCATAATCCATTGAACATAAGTGACAAACATTTAAGCTAAGCACTGTTCCTTTTTACCTTTATCTATTTATCATGAAATACTGAAATAAGTTCTGAAATTCTTTACTGAGTTAACAATCTTCTGATAAACGTGAATACTGGACGTGCACGGCATTAACCTTCGTTTCCACACTCCTCCTTCATAATTATACAACAATTACTTTCTCTCTTAAACACCCTGTACAGAATCTTCCTTCAATACACTCACATAACTTCACAATTATTGCAATCAATACTAGAAAAACTTAGAGACTCCTCAGCCTCCTTTCGTAAAATTACGTAACTCCTTTTACGTTTATATCTCCTTAATTTTGCACGGTAATTCAACTATAAACTTCCACTTCAATACATATACTTCCTTTACTTTAACATTTCTCCTCTATACTGATATAACTTCGCCTCGTGCTCATAATTCCATTTCTGCAATAAATCTCTGTACTTTCACTTTCTGATCACCCTGTGATTTAACTTTGTTAACTTTCTTTTTCACGTGTTTAAATTCAGCTTTACATTTTATTACCACTTTTCAAGAAATATCAGTAAATATTAATATTCTTAACAAAAGATATAAGTTTGACTTCTTTCCGTTAATATATTTGTTTAACAAATTCATCTATACTTTTTAACGCTCTAAATCTCATTAGACATATGTGTATAAGCTTTTCGTAATACTTTCGTTCATAATAAATTTCTGACACTCGAATCAACATCATGAGTTATCGAAATATTCTTTACACTTCGTGACGTTACTTCTTAAATATGCTGTACTTAAATTTGCTCCAATAAACTTCCTTTTATTACTTCAATTACAATCTTACTCCTTCTTTACTTCGTTCAACGTTCTATTCCTTTTAAATAGTTCACTCTACATTCTTTTAAATAATTTGCTTCATATTCCTTTAAACAATTCATTTATATTCCTTTAAACAATTGGTTCTAAGTTCCTCTGAACAATTCATTTATATTCCATCGCTGCGATAAAACAGATTTAATTAAATTAAATCTAACGCAAATATGGAAATATTACACGATTTTACTTTAATATAACCTTAGTGTTAATAGCATCATCATGCCAAAATTTCGTCCAAGTGACTGAAATTTTCAAGAACAAGGCAAATAACTTCGTAGAAAAATACGAAAAATCACTACAACAAGATCTACACAAATTTAATTACTTTGACAAAATTATACGTTTTAAATAATGCAGTTAAAAAATGCTGTTGAAAAATAATGTTAAAAATTCGGTTGAAAAATATGCGGTTGAAAAATATGCGGTTGGTCAATTGGATAATCACAGAACATAACTACAATTCTACATGATAAAAGACAATTTCTTCACTACCTTGTGTTGGCTTCTGGACTGTTGAAAATACCTGCATCTCTCCTCCCAAACCAAACTTGTCGTGTTCCATAGCATCGCCCACAGCTATGAAGACCGGTTTGTGACAGACCCAGCTGGACTCGTGGTGAATGACCTCGCCGTGAACAGCTCCGCCAGCTCTCCGTCTCTCGTACACTGCAAGTAGGCCGGCTTCGATTCTCCATCTCTTCAGAATAGACATCTGGGTTTCTTCAGAATAGACATCGGGTTTCTTCAGAATAGACATCGGTTTTCTTCAGAATAGACATCACGGTGGTATATTGTCGTTTATGCAAGCGTTTTCGTATTTCAAGATGTGTTAAAACTCTCGTAGAAAAGTATAAGTTTTGCTCGGTGATGTTGCGCTTAGCGTAGATATACTGTTGCGCCTTTCATGTTAGTGAATCTGGAATTCAACTGACATCCTTATAGTCTTCACTTCCCTATGCTTTTGCTTAGCACATGGTAATATTCATATTTCTGACAATATAATTAAGACCTCCCCGTTGCTGACTTCTAACTTGCATTTTCAATACAATGTTCAAATAAGCTTTTACACGTAGAAATACTGAGTAGCTTCTTGTCGAAAATGTTTCAAGCTATGTGGAACAACTTTGCATAAGCACTGCAATATATGGTTGTACTGTTCCGTACTGCTTTATGGATGTAACTTGCTCCTAAGTTACTGTAAGTTCTGGAATTGCACTCTTCCTTGCTTCCAACTTTTATGAACTGTAGCACTATTAAAAGAATACTCGTTTCTGCTCGAGGTCTTGTCTCGTTCAAATCTCAAATTGGAAAGAACTCTCTCGTCCTGTGCTCCGCACTCCTCAAGTTCCAGTCTCTCTGCCTCTCCTCCCGTGGTGTGACTTAACTCCTACCACCTCTCCTCACTTCAGTCCGCAGTTCGACCTTCGTCTCTTCCCCTCTCTCATGACGTAACTCTCGCTTCAAGTGGCGTGATGTTTCTCGTAATATGGACCTCCCACATTCATATAATGGAATATATGTCCATCTTTAAATCATTCCTACTTTCTTGCCTTTTATAAATGCATAAGATCTATAGTATTTCACTCATTTCCATACAGTTTTTCCCATATTTCTCGAATTTTTAATAAATAAAAATTTCCATCCACTCATTTATTTTCTGGGGTCTTGGTTCATCTCCAGATCAGTTCTTGAGTAATGACTTTCAATAAATTCTGGCGCAGTACGAACATATCATTATATTAGGGGATTTCAACACTAATCTACTTACGAAGAATTACGATACTAAGAAATTAGAAGACATGATTTCCTCATGTGACTTGACTATCCTTCTTTCAAATCCTAATAACCATGTACATACTACCAACAACATTTCCCACACCTTAATAGATCTCAAAGTGACTAACAACCCTCAGAAAGTGGTAACACACGGACAGATTTCAGTACCGGCCGTGTCCACCAACGATCTTATATTTCTCGCTTACTCACTACGCGTTCCAAAATATAAACCTAGGTATATAACGTGCAGGAATATGAACGATATCGATATGTATGAACTAAGGTACGATGCCTACATTCTTCCGTGGAATGACATTTTAAATCTGAAAGACATTGATGCAAAAATAAATAAATTTAATTCGTTAATACACAGTCTATACAACAAACATGCACCCAAAAGACAGATAAGAATATCACGCAAACCTAATCCATGGTTAACCTCTGATGTTAAACATATGATGTCTCAACGTGATACACTCTACCGACATTACAAACGTACCCAAGACCCAAGTGACTATGAAAATTATAGAATAATGAGGAATAGAACTAAACAAATCATCCGTAATCTTAAATTTAAATATGTTCGTGAATCAACAAGGAATACGGCTAGTGCTTGGAGGCATCTCTGAGCCATGGACATAGGCAAAACACGGGAACAGCTTCAGGTACCTGACATTCCACTTGACGATTTAAATGCGTATTTCACGGAAGAGAGAGTTCAGTCTAATCCGCTTAACATACCTCATGGATCCGAACTAACCATGGTGTGTGTGCAGATCTGCTATACAAATGGAGGAAAAAGTCATCATCTTGTTGTGACTGTGGTGCTGAGAGGCAAACTGTGAAGCACATAACCCAAGAATGCCCACTGAGCCGTTTCGACGGAGGTAGAAGAGAATTTTTCCTGGGGACGCCACAAGCGATTAACTATGTAAATAGTGTAAATATAGATCTGTAGCTCATGTATACGCCATACGATAAATAAATAACATACCTCATGTAAATAATGACCCATCATTTGTCCCACAAAGTCGCCCATGCTTTGCTTTTCGTACTGTCAGCACTAATGAAGTTAAGAAAGTCTTGTATTCTATTAAATCGAAAGCTAGTGGTGTCGACGATATTCCTATAACTTTCATACATAATATCATTGGCGCTATTCTACCCATTCTCACCCATATTTTTAATCACTGTCTCAAAAACGGCACATTACCTGCAATTTGGAAGTACGCTAATGTAATCCCACTTCCCAAGAACCCAGGCTCTAAACTTCTATCCGATTACCGTCAAATTTCTATTCTCCCCGCTCTTTCCAAAGCGTTAGAACGGTTGGTACATACTCAAACACTGGAATACCTGCACGCTCACTCTCTTCTGGATCCACTTCAATCTGGCTTCAAGAAGGGCCATAGCACAGCAACTGCTTTACTAAAAGTGACTGATGATATCAGAAAAGCAATGGACGAAAGACAAGTGACAATACTCACATTCCTTGACTTCAGTAGGGCTTTTGACACGATACATATCCAGACATTGTTGAAGAAACTTGCATGCCTTTTCGGTAATGAGGCTTTAAAATTTTTCACCGCATACCTTACAGATCGCATGCAACGTGTAATAACACAAGATACTGCTTCACAGTGGCGACTCAGGAAGGCAGGAACCCCTCAGGGTTCCGTTCTTGGTCCCCTTTTGTTTGTCCTTTATATTAATGACATCTCCTCAGTAATAAAATATAATAGATATCATCTTTATGCGGATGACCTCCAAATTTACTGTCACGTTGGTATCAAAGATATAGCGAACGCGATACGAGATGTAAACACCGACCTGCAACAACTCAGTGTGTATGCTAGCGATAACGCTCTCCTTCTCAACCCCAAATAGACCCAAGTTATTATAATCGGCTCGCAGGGTTATTGAATTCCATGTATAAAAACTACACTATCCCTCCTGTGACTTTAAATGCAACCGTAATCCCGTTTAGTAAAACAGTGAAAAACCTCGGTATGACTCTTGACTGGTCTGCACATGTAAGTAATACTTGCAGGAAGATGTACGCGACGCTACACCCACTCAAACGGCATAAGGACATTTTACCACAAGACGTGAGGATAAAACTTATTGAGACTTTGATACTACCAATACTTGACTATTGCGACGTGGTCCTTGTTGATGCAACTAGCGAACAAACTAAAAACCTGCAACGAGCATTGAACTCTAGTCTTCGGTTTGCTTTCAACTTGAATTACGATTCTCACGTAACCCCTAGTTACAAAGCTCTTTCTTGGCTGAAACCTGAAGGGCGTCAAAATTTTCATATTTTGACGTCAGTATATCGAACCCTAGACGAAAATCTCCCACTGTACATTTCTTCGAAATTTCATTTCCTGTCCTCATTTCATAATATTAATACTAGATCTGGCTCTTCCCTCGCTATTCCCGTTAACCACTCTTCCAAGTACAATAAATCCTTCGTTGTGACTGGGTCGCGACTTTGGAATACACTCCCAGCTGACGTAAGGAAATGCAAGACCTACACAAAATTTAAGACTGCTTGCAGAGATTTCCTTTTGAACACCGCTGACTGTTTCGTGTGACTGGTGATGGATGATAGACAGCATGATTGAGCCATTATTGTATATAAATAAAAATCAAAATACCCAGTTATTTACTAGATCTAACACTATCACTTATTATTATTAGTATTAGTATTATTATTATTATTGTTTCAGGTAACAATTTTATATGTTTCTTTGTTTGATGTGCATTGCTATCTTTATTTTTTATGTCCTGTTTTATTCTAACTTAATTTCTAGTTTACGTGTCTTATTCAATGGTAGTATTTGTGTATTTTATTATAACTATGTGGTTAAGTGTAAGAGAGGGCCACGAGCCCTAACTTCGCCACTGCAAAAGACATAAATAAATAAATAAATAAATAAATAAATAAATAAATAAATAAATAAATAAATTTCCAATGTTCTTAGTTATCTCAGCCATCCATTCCTCTTTGGATCTTCTACAAAGGGTTGTAATTTGATTTTTAACAAGTCTATATTGTTCCTGACTTCTTATGGTATTCTCCCACCTGTGCTGGTTTCTCTTTACTATCAGATCCAATATTTCTCTTGTAATCCACGGTTTCCTTGGTTCTAAAATTCTTGTTCCCAGTGTTTCACGAGCTATATTTATCAAACCTTCTTTTATATCTTCCCATTTCGATTCTTCAAGTCTTCTAGACAGTTCTTTCGTTTTGTGGGCGAAAATCACTTTATTGTTATTGTCCTTTAGTTTAGTCACGTACAGAGATTTCGTTTTTCTATGTCGGTTATTTTTCAGTTGGATATTGCATTTGGCCATGACTAGGCGATGATCAATGACAATCTCTGCTCCAGGGTAGCTATGGCTTGATTTAACTTGCGTGCGATATCTTCTCTTTACAAGTATATAATCATTCTGATAACGAGCAGTGTCACCCGGGGCTGTCCAGGAATATCTTCGCCTGCGGCAAGATGGCGTCACAGTGAGAGTGTAGTGAAATAGCAGCTAGTGTAAATATTTGATAAAAGTGGTAAAATATTATAACAGAGCTTTAAAATCTATAAAGTTACTTTCCTTAGGTCAAGTGAAATATGGAATATTGATAGTATTTAGAAATTCTTATTGATAATTTAATAAACTTAAACTAAGTTGTGGGAACGTGTATCCAAAGATTCGGTGATTTCTTCAAACACAGTTTGAACCAAATAGAGCAGTATTGCTTTTATGAGTTTTCACCCGATTAGAAGATATACGTATTTCACATTCTTCTTTATTGGTAGGTAATTAGATTAATTCATTTAGGTAGTAATAATTAACATAAATTTAGTGTAATTTAGTGTAAATATCAAGGCTAACTTAGATCTCTAGTATGTCGGCAGTAAACAGCGTTAGTGTCTCGTCAGGTAATGTAACCGTTACGGATTTATGCTCGTCGTGCAAAATAAAAGTAAAAAATGCAAATAAAATCATCACAAGATCTCAGATAAAATTGAGTGAGGAGAACAGTGAAACCGATTGTCGTAATGTAGGCCTACCGGTACCGTCATGCGAATGTCATAAACTGAGAAACGAACTGTCCTCAAAAAATGAAATTATAAAGCTGCTAAAGGAAGATATTACTAAGTTAATGGAAGAGTTGAATAAATTAAAAGGAAACAGAGAGGAAAGCAAGGAAACTTGGTCCAAAGTGGTTGCTGGTAAGGTAAGATTGAATATGCCTAGGTCTATAAATGGAGTACCGGTACATATAACTGAAATTCCCGTCTCAAATTCATTTGGAGCGCTCGTCGAAGAAAATGATGACTTTCTTCAAGAAGAAAAGAAGAAAGTGATAAAGAGAAAATCCAAGAAGATGCGGATATTTGCGGACAGTGACGGGCGAGATGTAGCAGCAAGCGTATTGGAGAGAAGTGGAGAAATGGAGGTCACTTCGACAGTAAAGCCAGGAGCACCCATTGCAGCGGTCACGAACGAGATGATAGATGAGTGTGCAACCCTCACTTCCAAGGACTATGCAGTAATCATCGCTGGAGCAAACGACATCTATATAAATGAGAGTAAAAAGGTAATCAAAGATTTAAAGGGTACATTGCCATCCATGCTTAACACATATGGCATTATTGTAAACATTCCGCAGATATACGATTTAATTCCCAAATCATGTGTAAATGTAGAAATAGAGGCTATAAATGGTAAAATTCGTAAAATTTGTAAGAGTTTTCCAAATGTACAAATTATAGATGTAAGTAAATTGGACAGGAATTTCCACACTCGACATGGCCTACACTTAAATAGGTTAGGAAAAGTGAATCTTAGTGATGAAATCTGCAAAATTGTAAATTCAAATGGTAAGAATAGTTCAACAGTAATATCTTTAGAGTGGAAGCAGGGAAACTTGTAAAAGAAGCCAAACATGAGGTTTGGCATTCAGATCTTTCGATGTCAAATTTAACTGAGTGGAACAATGGTATTTCGGATTTGTCTAGCAACAATAATAATAACAATTATGATAATAATAATAATAATAATAATAATAATGTAAATAACTCACCAACACAAGCTTGCAAAAGTAACAAATTTAAACTTTACCACCAGAATGTCCAGTCTCTCTATAATAAAATTGATTACATAAATCTAATGCTTAAAAATTAACTTAAAGACATCTCAGCACTATGTATTTCAGAACATTGGCTGAAAGAGGAACAACTCGAATTATTTCAATTCCCAGGGTTTATACATGCTATTTAATACTCTAGAACTAATATTAGCCATGGTGGTATTGTATCTACCTAAGAAAGAATTTAGATCATGAAAAGTTAACAGCTTATGATTATCTAATTACGGAACAGGATTTTGAATTCTCTGCCGTAAAAATACAGCAGTTTAAGCTAATAATTTTATGCGTATACCGTTCTCGGTCAGGAAAGTTTCCTTTATTTATAGATAAATTAGAATTGTTACGCAATAACATAAGCAAAGTAAATTTCGATATAATAATTTGTAGGGATGTAAATGTGGATTTCTTGAAATTTGATAGAAATTGTGAATTATTATCACAGTTACTAATTTCCTATTGACTGAAACCTACAGTAAATACCCCTACAAGAATAACAAAATTCAGTAAAACCACTCCTGATCAAGGTTTTTTTAAATACAGATAAATATCACCATTCAATACAAGTCTATTGTCAGGGTTTTAGTGACCACCGTGGACAAATACTGAGTTTTGAAGTACCCGAAACAATCAATAATAATGATAATGGAGTAAAATCAAATTGCAGGTCATTCACTGAATCAAATGTTACATATTTCACCGACTTATTAAATAAGGAAACATGGTCAGAAATTTATAACCTAGAAAATGTAAATGATAAATTTAATGCATTTAACAGTTCCCTAAAGCACGATTTTGAAACAGCATTCCACTTTAGACAAAGAACTGTTCAAAATAAGAAAACTAGCAATTGGATAACAACAGGGATTATAAATTCATGTCAAAGAAAGAAATTTCTACACAAATTTTATAAACTATACCACACAACACCTGAATTCAATTTATACACAAAAATACACTAGCATATTAAATAAGGTAATAAGACTAGCAAAGAAAATGCATAATGGTAATTTTATTTCCCAATCATCTAATAAAAGCAGGGCTATGCGGTCCATGTTAAAGAAAGAAACTGGAAAATCTGTTAAAATACAAAGGAACATTACACTGACCAGAAATAATAAAGTAATAAATAATCCAGAGGAAATAGCAAACACTGTAACGTTTTATTTTTCGAGGGGATTTTACGCCACTGGCATAAGTCAGTAGGAAGCCATTCTATATTTATTTACGCGGCAAATTGTTCAGCCAAGAGAAGTTTTCATGTAACTTATTATTATTATTATTAACTTATTATTATTATTAAGATATTTTTATAAAATTATAAGCATACAGATAGGTTTTCTATGTCATAGAAAACACTATCAAGCAAATTATTACGATCAACATTATCGTAAGAAAATTATATGATTACGGAATTTTACGGAGTTTTGTCAGTTAGGGTATTTTGAGAGAGGTGAGTCACTGGGAATTCGGCTACAGGCTTATTCTTGTCAAGAAGCATGGCGCAAGCCTGGGTTGCTGCTTCAAGGAAAGGCGAAATAGTCTGGAACGGTAATCGACATCATCCTCGCGCCGAGTGTAATGACCCTGAGGAGGGGGGTAGCGCGTGGTGGCTCAGCCAATCAGAGGAGGGCGGGCGACGTGAAGTCGGGTCAGAGAGGGGAGGCGTGGAGTTCATATATGGTTTGCGCGCCGTGGAGGCAGGACGACTATCTTTGTAAAACTTAACCAGTGTGGTTGTACGTGTGGTTGGTTCCGATATTCGGACCATAAGTTATCATATCTACAAGTATCTCATCAACTAACGAAGAAGATGACGACGACCAGGAGGCTGTGGGAAGCTCTCTACAACATCCAGTACGAGGGAAATGCTACGGCAATGTCCAGTGGTAAGCGCGAATGACTCAAAACTACGTAATCTCTCGTCTCTTTGTTTTATATTCAGTATTTCAGTAACTTCATAGCTTGGGAATAAGAGTAAAATCAGTAATTTATCCGACTCCGTTTTCACGTAATTTTCTAGCGGTAATATTCAAATCGCAACGCTCCAATTTAAATTTAAATATATTATTAGTATTATTAATTTTCCCATACTTGTTTTATATAATAAATTCATTTCTTTTAACCATGCAATCTTTGCTTTCAGTAGGTAGCATTAGATATAGACCAATTCCTTCTCCTGATACAATTGTTTGTTGGGTTAATGATCAAATCATACCACGATCTGAGTGAATAGATTCTTGTAGGTGTTCTACCAGAGCTAGGTGTGTTAAATATAAATTTAGATTTCAACATAGCGTTGAGGTCTTGGCGCCCATTAAAACAACATATCTAAGGCAGAGTAAATATTTCAAAGTGCAAGGCAGGGCCAGTAGAAGCATTACATTTGTCACGCAACAGTGAGGGCTATAGAAACCGTTTCACTTGTACGCTCAACGTGGAGCAAAGAAACCGTTTCACTTGACGCTCAACGTGGAGCAAAGTAAGAACAAGTTACTTTTGTCGCTACCAACTTGGGGCCGAAAACCTAATAACATTTGTGGAAGGAGAAGGGTATATATTTCTGTGCCTGTATTTTGGGGGTTTTTCATTTATCGGTGTGTATCAGCATAGGTAGTGCTGAGGAAGAGATGAAATTGCGTAGTGGTCACCAGTTGGATAGTGAAGATACGAGCAGTATGGCTAGTCCTGGAAATGAAAGCAGTACAGGGATGTAGGAGATAAATCCAGATACTGAGAGGGGTAATCAAAACAGTCAAGCTGGGTTAGAGAGTTTGCTTCTTCAGTTTATGCAACAATATAAAATTAGCACAGACGCTTTAAATGCTAGACTCGAACAAAATAGTAGGGAAAATAGACAGAGTACTGAAACATTAAATGCTAAACTTGAACAAAACAATGCTAAACTTGAACAAAACAGTAGGGAAAATAAAGAGAGTACAGAGGGTCTAAACGCTAAATTGGAACAGAGCAGTAAGGAAGTAAGCAATAAATTAGATAAGAAATTCGAGCAGATTAGAGGTGAGATCAGAGGGGTGATGGAAGAGAAGGCTAAAGAGATTATTGCAGATGTAGACAGAAAGTTAGGTAAAGTACAGGAGGAGTTAGAAATTAGAATCAGTACACAGGCTGAAAATTTAAAAGAACTAGTGCAACTGGAAACACAGCAGGTCAAAAAGCAATTGGGGGGAGAAATTGATAAGATTCAGGTAGCAACTAAAGAGGTTAAAGAACAGCTGGGGGGAAGAATTGATAAAGTACATGCAGAAATAATCACTGAAGTTAATACTTTAAGGGAGAGGAATAAGGAAAGCATTAATGAGATTAGTGAGAAACAAGCTAAATTAAGTGGTAAAGTTGAAGCATCGGAAGGGAGCATTAGGTTAACTGTAACTAATATCGAAAGAAAAGCTGAGGAGAAAATTGCTGAATTAGAACAGAAGTTGAAAGCTAGAATTAGGCAGGAAAATAGTCAGAGTAGGCCAGTTTATGTGAATAGCACACACAGGGAAATAGAACTAGGCAAATTTAGTAATCGGCAGGGTTGTCCAATAGAGTTCTTGAATACAATAGAAAATAAATTCGGGGAGAGGTTGGAAGATGGTAGTGTTGAGTGGTGCCAGGTAGTTGAAATTTTAGAGCAAGCGTTTGTAGGGGAGACAAGAAACTGGTTTGCTGTCTACAGAGACAATTTCGAGAATATTTCAGATTTTAAAGTTAAATTTTGTGAGAAATTTTGGAATGAGGTCATACAGTCTCAGCATCGTGCGGGAATTGTGTGTGGGAAATATAACCCGAGAGGCAACTACACTATGACCGAGTACTATTTAGGACAGGTATTAACGTGCAAATATCTGGATGGTTTGAAGGAGGAAAGTGATGTAGTCAGGCTATTACTAAGACATTTTCCATATAGAATCAAGGAAGCTGCCTGTATCCAAAATGTTAAATCTATTTCACAAGTGGAAAATTTATTGAGTACGTTCGATGCTCTGGGAAGAGGTGGTTACGACGAGAATTTCGGTAGGAACCAGGGTAACAATAATAACAGGCCTAATGCGAATAGGAATCAGGAAGTTCAAGGGAACAGTGGCGAAGGGGCCAGCGTTCAAAATAGGGGGAACCAAAATAATAATAATCAGCAAAACCAGTACAGAGGAAATGGGTATGGTACGAACTACCAAGGTAGGAATAATGATTTCAGGGGAAATCAAGGCCGAAATAATGATTATAGGGGTAACCAAGGAGGTATAATAACAATAATAATTATAACCAGAACAGGGGTCAAGGAGGGAATCAGCCCAATGGTAATAACGGACAGAGAGATACCGTTAACACAACTCAGAACAACCAGACCAGTGCCGTAGTGAGTAGTACTACACCAAGCGGTAGCAATGCTTTAAACACGAACCAGGCTGCGACGTAAGGTCAGAATCTCAGTCTGTAACATGCCATGTCAATACACTTATACAGGAACCCTATGACCTAAATGTAAGAAATGAATTATTACGTGAACTAAATGATGAAGGTATTATTCAGGAGGTGGTCAGTAAGAGCCCCATAGTTAAATTTAACGTGTCCGAGGCGTACACAGATGTTTTAATTGATAGTGGTTGCATGAAGAGTTGCATAAGTAGTGCATTTTATGATAAAATGAAAGGAACTGGAGTCAATTTTGAGGAGATGCCAGTTAAAAGCACTTTTGTTATCACAGCTGTTGGGAAGAGGTCTAAAGTAATTTCTAAGCAAGTTTTAGTAGACATTAAAATTAATAATCATGTAGAGAAGCAGATTTGTCTTGTAATTCCAAATTTAGTATTCAGTGTTATCTTGGGTTCAGAGTGGCTAAGTAGAGTGTCTGGTAACTTATGTTATGATGTAGGGAGTTTGAAATTTAAATTGGGAGATTCTGAAGTAGAAGTAGCGTTCAATGACCATATTCAGAGAAGTAGTGTTGTAGGTGTGATTTGTACTTTAAATGAGATATCGCCAGCCGTAGAGCGGGGTTCTCCATGTTTTGTGGGCAGTGTGATTACGAACGGTAGTCTAGAGGACTCGTTACATGATGCTGCATTTCAGGGAAATATAGAGGTGGAACAATGTGTTCGGCTCTATGATGTGTTATTGTGTAATAGGAGAGTTTTTAAGGATCGCATTGGTATGGCCAATTGCTATACACATTCATTGAACGTTATTGATAGGTCAGTATTCACAGGACATAGATATCCTGTACTTTTCGCTTATCAGAGTGCAATTGAGGCACAAATTAACCAGATGCTTGAAGATGGGATTATTGAGCACTCTAACAGTCCATATGTTAATTCTTTGATCACTGTACCCAAGGCCGACGGCACAGTTCGTATTTGTTTAGACGCTCGTTTGGTTAACAGTAGAATTAGTTCAGATCAGCTGAAATCTATGTCAATAGAGGAATTAATGCAAACATTTGAGGGGAAGAAGTATTTCACTTGTGTAGATTTGAGTTCCAGTTTTTGGCAAGTGCCACTTATGTACGAAGATAGACCATTTACAGCTTTTAGTCATAAATATAACCTTTTTCAATATTGTAGAACACCTTATGGGTTAAAGATTAGTTCAGCAGCTTTAATTAGGGCTTTAAACATCGCATTAGGGGATGACACAGGAGAGTTTGTAACCATTTACATTGATGATATGTTAATTAGTTCACGCAGTTTTGAGGAGCATCTACGTCATTTAGATATAGTTTTTCAGAAGTTAGATAAGGCAGGGTTCACTTTGAAGCTGTCTAAGTCGTCATTCTATCAGTCAGAAGTGACATTTTTAGGTCATAGAGTGTCGAGTAGAGGTGTGACACCAGAGGAAAGTAGGGTTAGCATGTGTGGACAGTAGCAACATGGCATCGTTACAGACACTGAGAAATATGCTAGTGGAGCAACGTGATGACATTAAGGATGTGTCATAAAGTGAGTGTGTTTAGCTGGCGAGCCAGCCTATCAAATGAGTAAGTGTGGTATTTGGTGCGTGGAAGATCTGGTTTTCCAGGCAGGCGTAACAGAAGTCACACAGGGGGTAGTATGTAAGTAAATGAGAGTGTTTAAGGTACAGGGAAATATGACGGGATTGTCGGATGCTCTTGAGCACTAAAATGTCTCGATACACAAAGGCCAGAATTTGGCAGCGCTGGTGAATTCCAATTTGTCTCCAAGAGATGGGTGAGCACTTGAACAGGGTATTTTTGCTTAAGGCGTCCACGAGAAAAAAGATGGGCCATCAGAAGGCGAGACAGTCCTTCATGAAACTTATACATAACAGCACACGTGATTTCTGTTTACGGCCTCGCCATGTAAGATATGTAAGTGTGTAATTTAAGGTAATTTGTACAATGGTATTATTTGGGTGAGGAGAACTGGTCTGAGTTGAGAACTAGTATTAAGTAGAATATGGTCTACGGGAACTTAAGAAGACAGGGTGATTACGGCACAGAAATATTTGGTGTTATATGTAATGCGCATTTACTGTTTTTTTTTTCAGAAGTCAATATTAATTTCGTATATTAAAAAGAGAGATTAAGTATTATGGTCACGATGCGCTGCCACAATAGTGTGATCGTGTGCTCAGTGAGATCAGTGAGATTAAATTTCACCATAAGGAAGGGACCTCAAGTGAAATTAGGAAGTTCTGTGGTGATAAATATATCAGAACACCTTTGATGCGTGGGATGTGACATCTTATATACATAGTGCTCACACATTATTTATGTCTATTTTTCCAACATAGAGAAATTTGAGAGGCGGAAATATCTGTGGAACATTATTCTATATGAAAAACATTGGACTGGTTGCAAAGTGCAATCCATAGTGACAACAAACTTTGACGAAAAGTGCGTAAAGAAAAGTTATGAGTGTATATATATGTAATTTAGGGTGATTTCATTTATGTAATATGTATTTTGGATGGGGATTATTAACGTGTCTGGGATAATCGGATAATGGACCGTCGTCACGGTAAATCATCCGATGATCCGAGGCGAATATGTAACGTGTTTTTCGAGGGGATTTTACGCCACTGGCATAAGTCAGTAGGAAGCCATTCTCTATTTATTTACGCGGCAAATTGTTCAGCCAAGAGAAGTTTTCATGTAACTTATTATTATTATTAACTTATTATTATTATTAAGGTATTTTTATAAAATTATAAGCATACAGATAGGTTTTCTATGTCATAGAAAACACTATCAAGCAAATTATTACGAACAACATTATCGTTAGAAAATTATATGACTACGGAATTTTACGGAGTTTTGTCAGTTAGGGTATTTTGAGAGAGGTGAGTCACTGGGAATTCGGCTACAGGCTTATTCTTGTCAAGAAGCATGACGCAAGCCTGGGTTGCTGCTTCAAGAAAAGGCGAAATAGTCTGGAACGGTAATCGACATCATCCTCGCGCCGAGTGTAATGACCCTGAGGAGGGGGGTAGCGCGTGGTGGCTCAGCCAATCAGAGGAGGGCGGGCGACGTGAAGCCGGGTCCAGAGAGGGGAGGCGTGGAGTGCATATATAGTTTGCGCGCCGTGGAGGCAGGACGACTGTCTTTGTAAAACTTAACCAGTGTGGTTGTACGTGTGGTTGGTTCTGATATTCGGACCATAAGTTATCATATCTACAAGTATCTCATCAACTAACGAAGAAGATGACGACGACCAGGAAGCTGTGGGAAGCTCTCTACAACATCCAGTACGAGGGAAATGCTACGGCAATGTCCAGTGGTAAGCGCGAATGACTCAGAACTACGTAATCTCACGTCTCTTTGTTTTATATTCAGTATTTCAGTAACTTCATAGCTTGGGAATAAGAGTAAAATCAGTAATTTATCCGACTCCGTTTTCACGTAATTTTCTAGCGGTAATATTCAAATCGCAAAGCTCCAATTTAAATTTAAATATATTATTATTATTATTAATTTTCCCATACTTGTTTTATATAATAAATTCATTTCTTTTAACCATGCAATCTTTGCTTTCAGTAGGTAGCATTAGATTTAGACCATTTCCCTCTCCTGATACAATTGTTTGTTGGGTTAATGATCAAATCATACCACGATCTGAATGAATAGATTCTTGAAGGTGTTCTACCAGAGCTAGGTGTGTTAAATATAAATTTAGATTTCAACATAGCGTTGAGGTCTTGGCGCCCATTAAAACAACATATCTTAGGCAGAGTAAATATTTCAAAGTGCGAGGCAGGGCCAGTAGAAGCATTACATTTGTCACGCAACAGTGAGGGCTATAGAAACCGTTTCACTTGTACGCTCAACGTTGAGCAAAGAAACCGTTTCACATGACGCTCAACGTGGAGCAAAGTAAGAACAAGTTAATTTTGTCGCTACCAACTTGGGGCCGAAAACCTAATAACATTTGTGGAAGGAGAAGGGTATATATTTCTGTGCTTGTATATATATTTTTTTTTTCATTTATCGGTGTGAATCAGCATGGGTAGTGCTGAGGAAGAGATGAAGTTGCGTAGTGGTCACCAGTTGGATAGTGAAGATACGAGCAGTATGGCTAGTCTTGGAAATGAAAGCAGTACAGGGATGTCGGAGGCAAATCCCGATATTGAGGGGGGTAATCAAAACAGTCAAGCAGGGTTAGAGAGTTCGCTTCTTCAGTTTATGCAACAAAATAAAATTAGCACAGACGCTTTAAATGCTAGACTCGAACAAAATAGTAGGGAAAATAGACAGAGTACTGAAACTTTAAATGCTAAACTTGAACAAAACAATGCTATACTTGAACAAAACAGTAGGGAAAATAAAGAGAGTACAGAGGCTCTAAACGCTAAATTGGAACAGAGCAGTAAGGAAGTAAGCAATAAATTAGATAAGAAATTCGAGCAGATTAGAGGTGAGATCAGAGGGGTGATGGAAGAGAAGGCTAAAGAGATTATTGCAGATGTAGACAGAAAGTTAGGAAAAGTACTGGAGGAGTTAGAAATTAGAATCAGTACACAGGCTGAAAATTTAAAAGAACTAGTGCAACTGGAAACACAGCAGGTCAAAAAGCAATTGGGGGGAGAAATTGATAAGATTCAGGTAGCAAGTAAAGAGGTTAAAGAACAGCTGGGGGGAAGAATTGATAAAGTACATGCAGAAATAATCACTGAAGTTAATACTTTAAGGGAGAGGAATAAGGAAAGCATTAATGAGATTAGTGAGAAACAAGCTAAATTAAGTGGTAAAGTTGAAGCATCGGAAGGGAGCATTAGGTTAACTGTAACTAATATCGAAAGAAAAGCTGAGGAGAAAATTGCTGAATTAGAACAGAAGTTGAAAGCTAGAATTAGGCAGGAAAATGGTCAGAGTAGGCCAGTTTATGCGAATAGCACACACAGGGAAATAGAACTAGGCAAATTTAGTAATCGGCAGGGTTGTCCAATAGAGTTCTTGAATACAATAGAAAATAAATTCGGGGAGAGGTTGGAAGATGGTAGTGTTGAGTGGTGCCAGGTAGTTGAAATTTTAGAGCAAGCGTTTGTAGGGGAGACAAGAAACTGGTTTGCTGTCTACAGAGACAATTTCGAGAATATTTCAGATTTTTAAGTTAAAATTTGTGAGAAATTTTGGAATGAGGTCATTCAGTCTCAGAATCGTAAGGGAATTGTGTGTGGGAAATATAACCCGAGAGGCAACTACACTATGCCCGAGTACTATTTAGGACAGGTATTAACGTGCAAATATCTGGATGGTTTGAAGGAGGAAAGTGATGTAGTCAGGCTATTACTAAGACATTTTCCATATAGAATCAAGGAAGCTGCCTGTATCCAAAATGTTAAATCTATTTCACAAGTGGAAAATTTATTGAGTACATTCGATGCTCTGGGAAGAGGTGGTTACGAGGAGAATTTCGGTAGGAACCAGGGTAACAATAATAACAGGCCTAATGCGAATAGGAATCAGGAAGTTCAAGGGAACAGTGGCGAAGGGGCCAGCGTTCAAAATAGGGGGAACCAAAATAATAATAATAATCAGCAAAACCAGTACAGAGGAAATGGGTATGGTACGAACTACCAAGGTAGGAATAATGATTTCAGGGGAAATCAAGGCCGAAATAATGATTATAGGGGTAACCAAGGAGGTATAATAACAATAATAATTATAACCAGAACAGGGGTCAAGGAGGGAATCAGCCCAATGGTAATAATGGACATAGAGATACCGTTAACACAACCCAGAACAACCAGACCTGTGCCGTAGTGAGTAGTACTACACCAAGCGGTAGCAATGCTTTAAACACGAGCCAGGCTGCGACGTAAGGTCAGAATCTCAGTCTGTAACATGCCATGTCAATACACTTATACAGGAACCCTATGACCTAAATGTAAGAAATTATTTAATCGTATGGTGATACAATACAGAATACAAATAAGACAAAATTAAACTTTAAAGTCCTTCCTTTTCAACCATTCGGTTAGACTAGATGTGAGATCAAACAAGTCGTCAGGAATTCCAGGGTATGAATGAAGAGGACAGCGTAGGACCAGGTGTTCAATCGTCTGTTCTTCTAAGTTACATTCACACATTGGTGAACTGATCCAGCCCCACTTGTACCTGAAATAATTACAACACCCATGTCCAGTCCTCAACCTGTTGATACGGCACCAGAGGTTCCTTGGTAGGTCAAAACCATTTGGCTTCTTTGTGGGATCAAGATGGTGGACACTTGTTCCCAATGTTTTTGTTGACCACTCATGCTTCCAGCTTTCCTTTATGTCAAATCCATCCGCGATGAGTTGCCTTGCAGTGACACTTGCCGGTCTTCTGGATTGCAATCGTTGTTGTGACGGATGGCAGAATTCCTGATGCAGTGGCAAAGAGGGCGATGCAAAGATTTTCTTAGCCTCCCTCAGTAGAGCTTGCTTCCGCCTTAAGTGAGGTGGAGGGATGTGGCTCAGCACGGGTAACCAGTGACATGGAGTTGATTTGATGGTACCAGTAATGCAACGCATTGTATCGTTCAGTTTCGTGTCTATCTTCTTCACATGTACGCTTTCCAACCAGACAGGCGCACAGTACTCAGCAGCTGAGTAAACAAGACTGATGCCAGTTAAACGTAGACAGTCAGCAGAGGCTCCCCAGGAGGTACCACTGAGCTTATGCAGTATGTTGTTTCTTGCGGCGACTTTGTGAGAGAGCTTGGTGATGTGCTCTTTGTAGCTCAGGGTTCTATCTAAAGTGACTCCGAGATATTTTGGGAAAGGATTGTACCTCAGCTCTTGTCCATTGAACAGGACTCTAGGTTTGTAGTTTGCGACACGATTCGCTAGATGGAAACAAGAGACTTCAGTTTTTGTTGTGCTTGGGATCAATCTCCAGGTTTTAAAGAAAGTTGACATCTTCTCCAGGTCCTCCGTAATGATTTGTTCGCCATCTTCAAAGTTATTGCTCTGAGCTACCAGCGCGATATCATCAGCATAGATGAACTTACTTGATGTTGTAGTTGGTAAATCATGGATGTACAAATTGAATAGCAGTGGGGCTAAAACAGATCCCTGTGGTAGGCCGTTATTTAGTTTTCGTTTGCGGATTTTAGTGTTTCCTAGGAACACTTCAAATTGCCTTTCACTAAGCATGCTAGATATTAGATCCACAATTTCTCGGCTTGGTACAACTTGCAATAGTTTGTAGATCAGTCCTTGTCGCCAAACAGTATCATACGCAGCTGTCAAGTCGATGAAAACAGCTGTTGATTTCCGTTTACCTTGAAAACCTGCTTCAATGTGTGTAGTTAGGGCAAGAACTTGATCAGTGCAGCTGCGTCCGTGTCTGAAGCCAGCTTGTTCAGGAGGGATAACAGCCTCAATGAGCGGTGCTATTCTGGTTAGAAGGATTCGTTCAAAAAGTTTTAATATGCAACTGAGCAGTGCTATTGGACGATAGCTTTCGGGGCTGTCTTCAGGTTTGCCAGGTTTGAGAATGGCTATAACATTTGACAGTTTGAATTGTCTGGGCAGTCTGTTCTCTTTGAGAATGTAAGTGAAGAGAGAAGTGAGCCAGCATATACAATACGGACCCATGTTCTTAATGAACTCATTATAGATGTTGTCGGGACCAGCAGCCTTGCCGATTTTCAGTTGTTTGATTGCACTTTCTACTTCCGCTGTGGAGAAGGGATTGGAAAGCGGTTCGTTTCTTGGGGCACTGTGCTTGAGGTTAGAGAGGTTACATTTTACCACTCTGGTATGATTCTTGTCTCTCTTTGCCCTTGAGAGGTCTACGATCCTGTTGGCAATAATGTCAGGACTCAGTTTAGTATGCGGCTTTTTGGGGTGTTGCTTGCCAGTTAGCCCATTCAAGACTCGCCAGGCTTTCCTACTTGACTTTGCGAAGTTCATTTCTTCGAGTGTTGCTTCCCATTTCTCTCGTCTATTCTTGTTTAAAGAGTGGAGTAGCTGTGAACCCACTGTTTGATTTCCAGAACTTTGGTATTCTTGGTATAAAGCCTCACTTTCTTCATTCCAGCCAGGCACATATTGCTTTCTGTAACCCCTAGGAATGTTTGACTTAGCAGCTTTGATAACTAGTTTCACAAATTCATCGTAGTTGTTTGCTGTCGGCTGTAGATTCTCCGCAACTAAGCTGGAGTCAAGGTCTTTTGAGAATCCATCCCAATTAGCTCGTCGAAAGTTCCATCTGGGTAAGGGCATTGAGTTTACAAGGGGAATTTTCAAACCAATTTCCACCATAACAGGTCGATGTTGACTGTTTGGGAAGTTGGACAGAACAGTACGAGTGGTGTTGAGTGGTTGGTCTAACTGATCTTTAGACACGAATGTCAAGTCTGGGTTGTAATCCTTATCCCAGCGTGCAGAGTGGAAGGTTCCCTTGTCTTTTACATCAAAGACCAGGTGCATATTTGTAGTTTCTGCCCACTGAACTAGTTTCTCCCCATTCACATCCACGGTGTCATACCGCCAGTTTGTGTGATGGCTGTTGAAGTCTCCAGTGTATATACAAGGGTGGTCAAAAGCTGGCAGTACTGTAGGAGCCCAATTCACACACGGAGGCTTGTACAGATTGACAATTTTTAAATCATTTATCTGAATTGCTATTGTATAGATGTAGTCAACTTCTGTTGAATCAATTACTTGCACTCCGTTTAAACTTGACTTCACATAAGTGGCTATTCCATATTGTGGATGGTGGATAGCTTTGACCAGTGTGTAACCGGGTATTCGTCCTCTGCGCTGGAGATCCTGTTCGTCTTTGGTATGGATTTCTTGAATGTTAACAACATCAATGTTAAGGTCATTCAGTT
The DNA here is from genome assembly GCA_946902985.2 of Meconema thalassinum. Lineage (NCBI taxonomy): Eukaryota > Metazoa > Arthropoda > Insecta > Orthoptera > Tettigoniidae > Meconema > Meconema thalassinum. Next base: position 196,548,883 of record OX336394.1, read on the forward strand.
GTTTCTGTAGATACATTTGGCAGAACTTATGCCTTCAATATTAAGTTGCATAGTACGGACTAGGTGTTTCTCATCTATAGTTTGATGGTCCTGAAAAGAACCGTTACTTGATATGTTTCTGGGCATATTGTAAGTCACCTTTAACGCTGTTGCTCATTTAGCACCACCCAGGGGTCACGTGTAGGGCAATTTAAGGTAGTACCTACGGACGTGAGCAACGTTCGACCCCCAATGTAAGAAATGAATTATTACGTGAACTAAATGATGAAGGTATTATTCAGGAGGTGGTCAGTAAGAGCCCCATAGTTAAATTTAACGTGTCCGAGGCGTACACAGATGTTTTAATTGATAGTGGTTGCATGAAGAGTTGCATAAGTAGTGCATTTTATGATAAAATGAAAGGAACTGGAGTCAATTTTGAGGAGATGCCAGTTAAAAGCACTTTTGTTATCACAGCTGTTGGGAAGAGGTCTAAAGTAATTTCTAAGCAAGTTTTAGTAGAAATCTTTGCATCACCCTCTTTGCCACTGCATCAGGAATTCTGCCATCCGTCACAACAACGATTGCAATCCAGAAGACCGGCAAGTGTCACTGCAAGGCAACTCATCGCGGATGGATTTGACATAAAGGAAAGCTGGAAGCATGAGTGGTCAACAAAAACATTGGGAACAAGTGTCCACCATCTTGATCCCACAAAGAAGCCAAATGGTTTTGACCTACCAAGGAACCTCTGGTGCCGTATCAACAGGTTGAGGACTGGACATGGGTGTTGTAATTATTTCAGGTACAAGTGGGGCTGGATCAGTTCACCAATGTGTGAATGTAACTTAGAAGAACAGACGATTGAACACCTGGTCCTACGCTGTCCTCTTCATTCATACCCTGGAATTCCTGACGACTTGTTTGATCTCACACCTAGTCTAACCGAATGGTTGAAAAGGAAGGATTTTAAAGTTTAATTTTGTCTTATTTGTATTCTGTATTGTATCAGCATACGATTAAATAAATAAGTAGACATTAAAATTAATAATCATGTGGAGAAGCAGATTTGTCTTGTAATTCCAAATTTAGTATTCAGTGTTATCTTGGGTTCAGAGTGGCTAAGTAGAGTGTCTGGTAACTTATGTTATGATGTAGGGAGTTTGAAATTTAAATGGGGAGATTCTGAAGTAGAAGTAGCGTTCAATGACCATATTCAGAGAAGTAGTGTTGTAGTGTGATTTGTACTTTAAATGAGATATCGCCAGCCGTAGAGTGGGGCTCTCCATGTTTTGTGGGCAGTGTGATTACGAACGGTAGTCTACAGGACTCGTTACGTGATGCTGCATTTCAGGGAAATATAAAGGCGGAACAATGTGTTCGGCTCTATAATGTGTTATTGTGTAATAGGAGAGTTTTTGAGGATCGCATTGGTATGGCCAATTGCTATAAACATTCATTGAACGTTACTGATAGGTCAGTATTCACAGGACATAGATATCCTGTACTTTTCGCTTATCAGAGTGCAGTTGAGGCACAAATTAACCAGATGCTTGAAGATGGGATTATTGAGCACTCTAACAGTCCATATATTAATTCTTTGATCACGGTACCCAAGGCCGACGGCACAGTTCGTATTTGTTTAGACGCTCGTTTGGTTAACAGTAGAATTAGTTCAGATCAGCTGAAATCTATGTCAATAGAGGAATTAATGCAAACATTAAAGGGGAAGAAGTATTTCACTTGTGTAGATTTCAGTTCCAGTTTTGGCAAGTGCCACTTATGTACGAAGATAGACCATTTACAGCTTTTAGTCATACATATAACCTTTATCAATTTTGTAGAACACCTTATGGGTTAGAGTAGTTCAACAGCTTTAATTAGGGCTTTAAACATCGCATTAGGGGATGACACAGGAGAGTTTGTAACCATTTACATTGATGATATGGTAATTAGTTCACGCAGTTTTGAGGAGCATCTACGTCATTTAGATATAGTTTTTCAGAAGTTAGATAAGGCAGGGTTCACTTTGAAGCTGTCTAAGTCGTCATTCTGTCAGTCAGAAGTGACATTTTTAGGTCATAGAGTGTCGAGTAGAGTTGTGACACCAGAGGAAAGTAGGGTTAGCATGTGTGGACAGTAGCAACATGGCATCGTTACAGACACTGAGAAATATGCTAGTGGAGCAACGTGATGACATTAAGGATGTGTCATAAAGTGAGTGTGTTTAGCTGGCGATCCAGCCTATCAAATGAGTAAGTGTGGTATTCGGTGCGTGGAAGATCTGGTCTTCCAGGCAGGCGTATCAGAATTCACACAGGGGGGTAGTATGTACGTAAATGAGAGTTTTTAAGGTACAGGGAAATATGACGGGATTGTCGGATGCTCTTGAGTACTAAAATGTCTCGATACACCAAGGCCAGAATTTGGCATCGCTGGTGAATTCCCATTTGTCTCCAAGAGATGGGTGAGCGCTTGAACAGGGTATTTTTGCTTAAGGCATCCACGAGACAAAAGATGGGCCATCAGAAGGCGAGACAGTCCTTCAGGAAACTTATACATAACAGCACACGTGATTTCTGTTTAAGGTAATTTGTACAATGGTATTATTTGGGTGAGGAGAACTGGTCTGAGTTGAGAACTAGTATTAAGTAGAATATGGTCTATGGGAACTTAAGAAGACAGGGCGATTACGGCACAGAAATATTTGGTGTTATATGTAATGCGCATTTACTGTTTTTTTTTTCAGAAGCCAATATTAATTTCGTCTATTATTAAGAGAGACTAAGTATTATGGTCACGATGCGCTGCCACAATAGTGTGATCGTGTGCTCAGTGAGATCAGTGAGATTAAATTTCACCATAAGGAAGGGACCTCAAGTGAAATTAGGAAGTTCTGTGGTGATAAATATATCAGAACACCTTTGATGCGTGTGATGTGACATCTTATATACATAGTGCTCACACATTATTTATGTCTATTTTTCCAACATAGAGAAATTTGAGAGGCGGAAATATCCGTGGAACATTATTCTATATGAAAAACATTGGACTGGTTGCAAAGTGCAATCCATAGCGACAACAAACTTTGACGCAAAGTGCGTAAAGAAAAGTTATGAGTGTATATATATGTAATTTAGGGTGATTTCATTTATGTAATATGTATTTTGGATGGGGATTATTAACGTGTCTGGGATAATCGGATAATGGACCGTCGTCACGGTAAATCATCCGATGATCCGAGGCGAATATGTAACGTGTTTTTCGAGGGGATTTTACGCCACTGGCATAAGTCAGTAGGAAGCCATTCTCTATTTATTTACGCGGCAAATTGTTCAGCCAAGAGAAGTTTTCATGTAACTTATTATTATTATTAACTTATTATTATTATTAAGGTATTTTTATAAAATTATAAGCATACAGATAGGTTTTCTATGTCATAGAAAACACTATCAAGCAAATTATTACGAACAACATTATCGTAAAAAAAATTATATGATTACGGAATTTTACGGAGTTTTGTCAGTTAGGGTATTTTGAGAGAGGTGAGTCACTGGGAATTCGGCTACAGGCTTATTCTTGTCAAGAAGCATGACGCAAGCCTGGGTTGCTGCTTCAAGAAAAGGCGAAATAGTCTGGAACGTTAATCGACATCATCCTCGCGCCGAGTGTAATGACCCTGAGGAGGGGGTAGCGCGTGGTGGCTCAGCCAATCAGAGGAGGGCGGGCGACGTGAAGCCGGGTCCAGAGAGGGGAGGCGTGGAGTGCATATATGGTCTGCGCGCCATGGAGGCAGGACGACTATCTTTGTAAAACTTAACCAGTGTGGTTGTACGTGTGGTTGGTTCCGATATTCGGACCATAAGTTATCATATCTACAAGTATCTCATCAACTAACGAAGAAGATGACGATGACCAGGAGGCTGTGGGAAGCTCTCTACAACATCCAGTACGAGGGAAATGCTACGGCAATGTCCAGTGGTAAGCGCGTATGACTCAGAACCACGTAATCTCTCGTCTCTTTGTTTTATATTCAGTATTTCAGTAACTTCATAGCTTGGGAATAAGAGTAAAATCAGTAATTTATCCGACTCCGTTTTCACGTAATTTTCTAGCGGTAATATTCTAATCGCAACGCTCCAATTTAAATTTAAATATATTATTATTATTATTAATTTTCCCATACATGTTTTATATAATAAATTCATTTCTTTCAACCATGCAATCTTTGCTTTCAGTAGGTAGCATTAGATATAGACCAATTCCTTCTCCTGATACAATTTTTTGTTGGGTTAATGATCAAATCATACCACGATCAGAGTGAATAGATTCTTGAAGGTGTGCTACCAGAGCTAGGTGTTGTTAAATATAAATTTAGATTTCAACATAGCGTTGAGGTCTTGGCGCCCATTAAAACAACATATCTTAGGCAGAGTAAATATTTCAAAGTGCAAGGCAGTGCCAGTAGACGCATTACATTTGTCAGGCAACAGTGAGGGCTATAGAAACCGTTACAACACTTTCAATGACTATTTTCTGGAAATTCCACAAAAATTATTAAATAAATCACAGGTAAATACACTAAATTATAATAATATAATAAATATATGTAGTGATTATTTATAAATCATGTCACAAGTGAAGTGGTGAGAATAGTTATAAAAGAGCTAAAAAAATAAATTTTGTGCTGGCATTGATGGCATCCCAGATGCAATTTTAAAGAAATGTGCAGAAAATATAATAAATCCACTTACACACTTAATAAACAGTTCAATTCACTCCGGAACTTACCCGGATATTTTGAAGTTATCAAACGTAATTCCAGTGCACAAAAACGGTTCAAAAGATGAATTAGATAACTATCGTCCTATTACGTTACCAACTGGTATCGCTAAAATTGTGGAAAAAATCATGTATACGAGGCTGATAAGTTTTATAGAAAAAATAAAATATTATCAAACACACAATATGGATTCAGAACGGAAAAATCTACACAGACAGCAATTTAAGAATGTATTAATAGTATACTGACATTAATTGACAATAAGGAACATGTAACTGGTCTATTCTTGGATTTATCGAAAGCATTTGATGTTGTTGACCACAAAATCCTCCTGACAAAATTAAATCAATATGGTATTAGAGATCTAGCTAATAAATGGATAGAGTCTTACTTAACAAGGCGTTAACAAATAGTACGCTTGAGACACAAGGATGATGGAACCAAATTACTTAATGAAACATTGTCCAATGAGGGAATTATTAAATTTGTAGTACCCCAGGGATCGGTTTTGGGCCCACTACTCTTCCTTCTATATATCAATGATATAACACAGAACGTTCATTCACATAAGGAAATTTTGTTTGCGGATGATACAACACTCGTAATAAAAGGTGAAACTAAACAGGTCATACAGCAGTCTGCTGACTCCGTTACAGGAGAGTTAACCAAGTGGTCACAAGATAATCGCCTCATAATCAACCATAAAAAACAGTATGTCTAAATTTCCACACTATAGAGAATAGGAATCCTCCGAAACCCAATATAACATCAAATGGTCATCAAATAGAAAATAAATCAGAAACAACGTTTTTAGGACTATGGATACAACATGACTTGAAATGGAATAAACATATACAATACCTGAATACTAAACTGAACTCGTTGTGCTTTGCGTTACGTATTTTGAAAACCTGCACTAGCATGCACACATTAAGAAATACTTATTTTGCTTATTTCCATTCATACTTAAGACATGGGGTCATATTTTGGGGTATGTCACCAGATGTACTAAGCACGTTTAGGATACAAAAGAGGGTGATTAGAATTATTGCAAATGTAAACACTAGGTAATCATGTAGACCTCTGTTTAAAGATTTAAACATTCTCCCTCTGCCCTGTATATATATCTTTGAAAGTATTATGTTTTGTAAAAAGAATTTAATGATTAAGGATGTTCTTCTTAAAACAAACAATGATGTTCATAGGCATAACACAAGACAAAATCTAAACATTCATATTTCACTCACACACACACACACAAGCATATATCAAAAAGGAACTTATCACACAGGAGTTAAATTATAGAATAAACTACCCCAGTATATAAAATTTGCCCCAAAATTAAAAACCTTTGATAGAATGTTGAAAGCTTATCTGCAGTGTTTTTACTCTGTAGTTGAATATCTTAGTGTATAGAAACGATGAAATCTATAATTATATTTTACTTTTCTATTTTAATTGTAATACCTAGCTGTAAGTTGTTGTATTTATAGAATTAAGTTTTCATATTATGATGATAGAATAAGGTTTTTTACGAGCACACATTTTATTCAATGACAGAAAACAAGTACATATACAGATGTTGTATCAAAATAAAGGGTGAATCCCACATAAGATAAACTTGTGCGTGGGCTTCATGAACACAATTTCTTAATATATTTGCAACATGGTATTTGACTGATAATAATAAGAAAAGTTTATAGTAAAAGCATTAATTATAAGGATTCTAATAATAAAAGAAGATGATACATTACTTATTTGTGACCGAGTTGGTTAAATATGTTGGTGAAAATTTATAAGTTCATTTACTCTATCAAAGTTATTAAGGAGCCATATAAAAAGCCTTTTCTTGAATATATTCAGGGTGTTATTTTTCACATTTACTGGCAATATATTGTATATCCTAGTGCTAATACAACTTAAATTCATTTGGCCAAGTAGTGTGTTTCGACGAGGGATATTTATTCCAGTTCTGTCTTGAAGTCTAGTGCACATTTCAAGTTTTTGTCCATTAGAGAAGAGCTTCATATTTTTATGTATAAATATGATTGATGACAGAACAAATAACTGTCGTATGTTAAGCAACATGCTTCATTGGTACAGTTCACATGTTGGAAAAGTTGGTAGCCTTTTGTACATAACTTTTAGAATGAAATTCTGGCAGGTATTTACCTGAGCCAAATGTGAATCAAGTATTCCACCCCAACCGTTTATTCCATATTGTAGTTGTGACTGGACTAAGGCAAAATATACAGTTCTCAAGACTTTTGCTGAAAGGATATTTCTGATTCTGTAAAATATATAAATTAACTTTTGGAGTTTATTGGCCAACTTTGATGCATGCATATTCGATTTTAAATGACTATCTATACTAATCCCTAAATATGTAGCATTCATTGTATTCTGTAGGGTATAGCAGTTGCATCTTTCTCCCTTGTTGGTGTAAATAGTTGTCCAATAAGATTGTATCTCTCAAGATCTGTTATTATAATAAGTTATAAATAGTTATAGTATTAGTATTACTGTATATACTGTACCCGTTCGTCCTGGGGATGCGATGACCCATCTGCTATAACATCGCATTCCTGGAGTTCCAGGACAGAGCGGAGTTAAATGAACCTCTAGTCAAATAAGGAATGTGTCGGAAATTCAGCTGAGTTATCGAAAAAGCAGTGGGTATCACGAGACAAAGTATCTCTAGGGTCGTTACGGGCTAAAGTTTAATAGAAATAATGCAAATATAAATGGGCGCCATCAACTGAATTCCTAGCAAACCACTTCCTTTCCGGATAAGCCTTACTCAAGACAAGGAAAGAAAAAGGAACATCACACCATCATCAGATCACAACTAAGATAAAAACAAATTTATTTTACTTTGATAGTCAGACAGACATTTTAAATATAAACTCCTACCTGAGAGTATGGTCGAATGCCAAAGTTAAATTGTCATTGTCCAAAAATCGAACCATCTCTTTTCTAATCCAAAATTATTTTTATCCACATAGAACAGAAAAATCTCTAAAGTTCTCTTGGGTTCTCAGGATCACTGTAGCACTATGTCTTTCGTCACTGACATTTGTGAAACCTGAGACCTAATTTCTCTTTAATTTAACATCATCAATGTGGATTTTAAAAAATTGATCTGTCTAAACATACACATATTATAATCACACATATTAAATATCAAGTAATTTATGGTTTGCATGGCATAATTTAAATGTTGAACATGTTAGTCAAATGCACCTAAACATTGAATAATTAATTTACACTATTTACATTGTCATTCATAATTACTTATCTGTGAATTACAGAAAATTCATGGCTCATTGGTCATCGTTATCGTCATCATCAAAATTAAATATTTCTCACATTAATTCTCACTTCAAAATTCTACATATTCCTGTCAGAATCCTTAATTCATCACCATTACATCATTTAAATTCTCAACTCAAGTTGCAATTCCTTCAAATTATATCTCAATTAAATTTATTTAATTCCATATAAATTCATTAATCCTCAGCTTCTTTAATTAATTATCACCTTCTAATTCAGTTATTCATCATCATTACAATCGTCTATTAATTTATTTAAATCAGTTTATCTCTCCAATCTTTAATTCATCCATTTATTTAATTCATTGATTCATTTCAAAATTTAATTTATCAAATTATTTAAATTTCAATCTTCTGGTTATTTAGATTTTCATTATTTCATCTAGTCATTCTGATTTTATTACATTAGGTCAGATCGTTAATATGCTTAAATCTCAGTTTATTATTTCATTAATTATTATTTCAGAAAATCTTGTATTATCAACTTTATTTATTTGTTTAATTTCCTAACAAATTGTTTAATATGGTTTATAGAACGTTGTCTTACAGTTTTATCACTTCCAAGTTATATCTCGTATTTAATTTATCATGCCAAAAAATATTATTGCCTCCACGACATCACGTTGGATCTAACTATCCACAACGACATTACATTTCCTCAATACTTCAAATATCACATTTGAATACAACAATTATTCCACAAAACTCCATAAATATTCAGCACATACAGCATGAATCTCAACAATTACGCTAGACTGGGTACGACGACCTCATGTCTGCTTCAAAATACATTAGCAACGTTGCAACTATCACATGGCAACTTCCACAAAATGCCTACCACAAACTCCACTTAACCATGTTGCATGATCTACAAAAAATATATAACTGGCTTCAAATTATCAACGCACACACTCTCCAATAACTGTAATTAATCTGATCACATCTAGACAACTTCTTAAACAATTGGAAAAATATTACCTCAGTAATTTAAGATCTGCTTTCAAATAGCATAAATTCTCTTACAATTCTCATAACTCACATCACAGAAAAACACCAATGTGCTATCATCTCTCATATCAAAATCTGCAATACTGATCTGCCTTAAAATAATTATGACCATTAATGATTAATCTTACAAGATTCAGTTACTTTAAATCCTTCTCAAAGGTATCAAACACAATTATAAAACTCATCAAAAGCATCAGCTGTAACAGCTGTTAAACTGAAATTACTCTCAAAAGAGTATAGCAACAAAATATTGGATTGGCAAACAAGAATTACTAAATGCAATCCTGTTGACATTTATCGTTATTTTATTTAACAAAATTTCGACAGATATGTGACTAGTAGTTCCTTGTTTGATTCACTTACAATCTCGTGTACACTCGGATGATAAAAATGAGTCCCTCAATGGCGAGTAAGATGTGTAACCACCGTACAGTCGTATAAATACGAAAGACCTCGCCCCGTCGACTTGGATGATATTGCCCTGAACGATGGGTAAGATGAGTACCACCATACAATCGTATAAATACGAAAGACCCCATCTCGTAGGCTATATGAGTGAATGTACCAGATAGGAATCAACAAGTCTCTAGTTGTCATATAAAAGCGATGTTCATTCACTAAAGTGAATAACTTCTTAATATCTCCAAACAATCCAATGGAAAAAATCCCTACTGATGAATAATACACACTCGCTAGTATGCAATGAACTGACGAAGTAATTTTAGATAATCAATTGCAGATCACGAGTTCGAAATACTCGTTACACAAAAAAAACTATTTATGAAAAATATCCTAGCTGGAAAAATGTCTAAAAGACCAAACATCTGCTTAATAAAGCCAACCAATGGTGAGAATTTCGTATAATGATGCCTGCCATATCATATGGTCACTCCATATTCTAGCAAATTCGAAGTATATAAAGTCAAACCATGTCTTAATAATCGTATCACTCCTATTAGAAAAATATACATGTGTGCCCAGTATTCATGAAAATAATCGTATCAGGTAGATATGACTCTTACAGTACCTTTCATAATCAGCTGTTATTAAATTTCCAAGATCGTCGATCTTCCCTACATAATGAATTTCTCGAAAGATCGTCGATTTTCCCTACATAATGAATTTCTCGAAAGATCGGCGTGAATATCATTCCATCCATGAAATGACGATTGCATTCGAAATCCCAAGTGAATCAGCTGGTGGACCTCCTCTCGTCAGGAATCGAATCCATCGCTCTGCGGTGCCATCTTGTCTCTATCTGCGTCTACTCTGACATGTTGAACTTCGGATTACCCATAGCGGATATTGTCCAACTCCTCTCGAAAATAGTTCATGGAAACAGCGGACCCCCTATTCCTCTTCTAAGTTACGCCACTGTTCCATTAAATGTTCAGTTTGAGTATTGAAAGATCAATCTCCAATAACTGTAATTACTCACTTTCGTAAAATAAAATTTTACATGAGAGTGTCCAAGTTTATTAAACACACTGTAGTTGTCTGTATTTGGTAATTCATGAAACTGCATAAGAAATAAATTTCATTAATGCACGATCTAATGTTCAACAGTGCCTATGCTAACGACATTCCGTTTGCTTGAAATTGTTAAAGTAACTTTGAATGCGTTATAGAAAAGCATAGTCGTAATATTATTCATAAAAGCTGTGTTCAAACTGCGTTGAAATGTAGCTTGTAACAAAGTCTCCAACTACTTGCAGTGCTGTTCTAACATATCCCGGCCGTCTGTGATTGCTTGCTCGGCAAGTCCGCCTGGATCAACGACCTGCTTGGCGTTCGCTGCTCGGCGATGCTGAAACTGTCGCCTACACTCTGCCGTGACAGTTTCGGTATGCTACGCGACCTTCACCGTGCGTCTCGCTTGCGCTACAGAGCTCGACCCTACTTGCTCGACTGACAGAGCTCCACTGAATGTGCTGGCACTGTCTTCACTCTTATCTGCCTGGCGCAGACACGTGGTGTTGTCCCCCACCACAGTGTTCTCGCGTCACGATCATAGTCTCGAACCCACATCATCTCGGCTGTTCCGTTATAAAATAACTTAAGGGTTATCTAACTTCCTTATAATTATTTCCACATATAATGCATGTTATATATCCTCTTCTAAGATGTTTAATTACCATATTCCATACATATCTCAATAAAGCTTCACATCTCTGTCCATAATTCCATCTTCTTACAGATGTCAGTGCCTCCTTGATCCTAGACCTCCTACGTCATCTTGACATTCTTCTTGACTCGATCGGTGCGCTATCTTTTCCTAACTCTTCCCAAAACCTCAACTACGGCTTAATGTCTGCTGGCGTAGCCGATAGCCTAAACTAGGTATCGGGTACATCTCTCCCGTATATCTCCTTTTTTTATCAGGATTGAGAAAAAAAATACACTCTCAGGCATTCTATATACAATACATGTACACGATAGCTCTACAATTCCCTTACTCAGCATGATGGTATTTCCTAATGCTAGCTGCATTAAAAGTTCCTACAACTTCATCAGTATCCATTCTGACAATCTTGTAGCTATTATTCTGGTATGTTTGTTCAATACGGAACGGACCAGCGTACAATGGAGCAAATTTATGGTAGATCTTCAGCTGAAGGTTCGAAGTGACTGGCTTCCTAATCAGCACCTCATCATTTTCTTGAAATGGCTCGTGGAACCTCCTTCCTGCCTGTCTCCTGGCTCTCTTCTCCGCCTGTCTTCTGAGCCTCTCTCCTGCCATCTCGACTCTTCTTTCTTGTGTGGGATGAGGATCTACTGGTGCCCTCACGACTCGGTCCCATGGTCTATCCGGTTTCAATCCATGATGAAGCATGGACGGAATCTGTCCTGTGCTTTCATGTACTGTGGAATTCAAGCATTGGCTAATGATGGGTATCACTTCCATCCATCTATGGTGTTGCCTTGACACATATAAGCGACACATCTTACTTATCTCCGGCATAATTCTTTCGGCTGGATTTCCCTCTGGATACCGTACAGAATTAAACACATGCCTTATTCCTAAACGTTCCATAGCAGTATAAAATTCCAAACTAGTAAATTGCGATCCATGGTCACTCAACAAAACTTCAGGTTTCCCCATGCTCGGAATAACTGTTTTCTCAAGTCTGTTTATCACGTACTTGGATGTAGCTTTCTGTATAGGGCATAGAGATACGTATTTCGAAAATACGTCAACTGTTACCAAAACGAACTGATTTCCTTTCGTCGAACGAGGAATCGGACCGAAAATGTCCGTCGCGAAAAGTTCTCTTGGCTTGCTGGGTAATATTGATCTAGGAACTTCTTTCATTAACTTAGATGAGTATTTACTTCGCTGACAACTGTCACAGGTCTTTATGACGTCGCGAATCGTTTGTCCCATTTGTCTCCAAACGAAAGTTTCTTGAGCGAGAGCCAAAGTCTTGTCTACACCTACATGAGCTGCAGTTCGGTGTATCATCCAAATAACTGGTTTGACAAGCTTGGGTGGGATCACTACTCTAAGTTTAGTATGATCCTGGTCGATATATTGGCATATAACACCTCCCATAATATGATATTTTCTAGCCTCTATCTCAGTTCTTTGAAAATCCGGATCAGCGTTGTCCATTCTGCGTGTCAAAAAACGGTAAATTCATCGCAAAGGTGCATATCTCTTCTGAGTTTGCGCTAACAACTTCAACTTTTCTAGAGTACCATTATCCTCTTGAATCAAATTTATATGGTTGACAATTACTTCCTCACAAGGGTTTCTGCTCAACACATCTGCTAACAGATTTAACTTCCCAGGTCTATGTACAACAGTTGGGTTAAATTGCTGTAAGAACAGAGCCCATCTGGTGATGCGGTCACTCGCTAAGTCTGTCTTCATAATAAATTGGAGGGCTTTATGATCTGTGATCACTGTTATGTCATGTCCAAACAACACCTTCTTCCACGTTTTAAGAGCATGAACCACTGCTAATGCCTCTAACTCAGTTGCATAGTAATTCTTCTCACAATTCCTAAGCTTGCGACTGGTGAAAGCTAAATACCTATGTTTCTTGTCATCATCCACTGATATAGGATCCCACTAATACCTATTTTGGATGCGTCTGTCTCTACAAAAAATCTTTTTGTAAAATCAGGGTACTCAAGCTTGATATTTTGGATCAGCATTTTCTTGGCCGCTAAAAAAGCTTGATTGCATCTATCGTCCCATTTCCATCGATTTCCCTTTCTTAGTAAATCCTGCAGAGGTGCCATCGTCTCAGTATATTCAGGACAATGTGTTGAAAAGAACTGACACATGCCTAAAAACTGCCGTACCTCTTTAATCTTTCGTGGGGTTGGAAACTCCGAAATTGCCATGATCTTCTTTGGATTGGGCCTATAACCATCTCCATCGATTCTATGTCCAAGAAATTCAATTTCTTCATGAAAGAACTGACATTTATTGAAATTCACCTTGAAGTTCGTCCTCCTAAGATCTTCAAAAAGCATTTGAAGGTGCCTGATATGTTCTTCCGCTGTCTCAGACGCTATAATCAGGTCATCAATATAGCTTACCACATGCTCCTTAACTGCATCTGACAAATTTTCATCTAGTGCTCGGATCATCACCGGACCACTATTTTTCACTCCAAAAGGTAACCTATTGAATACATATGTTTTATGGTCAAACAAGAACCCCGTGTATTGTTTGCAGTCTTCTGCTAGCTCAACATGATAATAAGAACTAGTCAGATCGATTGTCGAAAAGAAACTCTTTCCTCTGAATCTGCGTAACAATTCACGAATAACAGGTGGTCTGTCATGTTCAGGAAGAACTCTTTCATTAAGGGCTCTAGCATCTAGACATATCCTCAGCTTACCGTTAGGTTTCTTGACAACAGCTAAAGGATTCAAATAAGCAGTTGGCATTTTCTTAATTATTCCATCTTTCTCCATATCGCTTATCATTATGCTAACTTCCTCCTTCCATTTATCCGGAATGGGATATAAATTTTTATGGTATGGTTTGTCATCCATCAACTTGATGCTGTAGGTAAAATTTTCTATGAGACCTGGTTTGTCATTGAATATGTCCTCATATTCTGAAATTACTTGATCAAACTGCCCCTTAATTTCTGGATTTATTTTACTTGTCATGCCAATTTTATCTTCTATAGACCTTTCAACGCTGCATACAATCTCATCCAATATGTCCTCTCTAAAGAATGTCATCTCCGATTCCTGATTTTCCATGACCCCTTCTCGAAAGTACATGCGCCTACTCTGCATATCTATGATCAGGCCACTCTCACTTAAGAAATCCACTCCTAGGATCATGTCAAAATGTAGTTGACCCACTACTAGGAACATCTGTTCAAAACTTCTGGTTCCAATCCCAACATCTAAAAGTACCTGACTTTTACATTTCATACTCCTGTCTGGGATCACCCCTTGAATTTTGCTAACAACAGTTGGCAACATTGTAATTTCTCCTAATAATTTCAATTCATCCAGGCAACCTATGGATATCAAGCTCACCATAGCCCCCGTGTCTACAAGTGTCTTTATTTCTTTTCCCATGACTTCCACACTAATAACTGGCAATTCATGTCTATTTTCCCGATGTTCTATGTCTTCCTCCTCGATTAAATCCTCGTCCTTGACCTGATACGTTTCCACAATGATGATCGATTCCCAATGATTAGCATTTTTCTCTAGAGTTAATTTGACGTTTTTTTTCCTTCCCCACTCGTGCTTGCTCGATTGACATCTCTGACTGTCTCCTCGAGTGGTGCACTAGGCTGTCTATCTTCTTGCCTCGACCTCTCATGTCCACGATTATCTCGTCTGTCGTTAGGATCGTTTCTTCGGCCATCCTGCCTGTCATTCCCATTATACTGTTGACCTTGGCTCCAGTTATTTCTGCCCCGATATCTATTGTTATATCGATTCCTGTCTTGATATCTGGAATTCTGGTTATAATTTCTATATCGGCTATCTCTTGCTTCTTGATCGTATGGCCTCTCATATGGTCCTCTATATCGATCATTTCCTCGAGCGTTACGGATGTTTCCTCGATTCCCTTCGTTCCGTCGGTTTTCCCAGGAATCTCTTCTGTCCGTTTGAGCTGCATTGTCTACGACTACCGCATTCATTTCTTGCGTGTTTCTATTGTCGTTTCTGGTGTTTCTAGGCGTAACTTGTGCGCTTGTATAGTCCAATCGCCGTAAAATGTCGTCATAATGTTCAAGTGTATTGGCTCCCGACGCTATTAGTGATCGCTGTACCTCAATCGGTAACTGTCTCGCTATAGCTTGCAAAAGCTCTTCTTCTGGCAATGGAGGAATCAGAAACTGTAATTTAGCCAGCTGTGACGTGAAATAATTGGCATAATGCGTCGGATGTGACGTAGAATAGCGCTTTGAGTACATTTCCGCTCTGACGTTAAGTTGATCCTCGGCACTCCAAAATCTCCTCAAGAAAGCCATGGCAAATTGCTCCATATTCGCAAAATTGCTTCTGATCGCTCTAAACCAAGTAAGCGCAGACCCATCTAAGGCGCGTTCGACTATCCTTAGCTCTCTTTCTTTGGCTACCCTATGTTCCGCCATGTAGTCTCGAATATCTCGCAGAAATTCGACTGGTGTGACTCCTGTATTTCCCGAAAACTTCCTCGGCTTGTCATCCAGATTTCTAATAATGGTGACTGGACCTGAGTATCGTTCGCTTGGACCCAACGTACTCCTATTCGAACTTGGATTATCCTGAGGGGTTGAACTGGCCCTTTCGAATGTCACATTCGGTTGCATTTGACGGTCTTCTCCCATGCTAGCCTCTTGATTAGTCATACTGCGGTCTATCGCTGTCTGATTTATCAATGTTTCCCCTGATGTTATATTCTGACTGGTGAAACTGTTAAACATGGATTCTAGTCTAGTTATCCTGTCTTCTGCTAATTTCTTGACCTGCGTCTTCAACTCATCTAGCGACGTAATATCCTGCGTTTTGTTACTCTCGTCTAAGTCGTTTCTTAACTTGTCAATTTTGCCTTCGCACGTGTTCTTTACTGACGCGACTTGTTCCTTTAACAGATCAACATCTGTTCTAAATAGAGTTGAATCTATCTTCATCGCTTCCTTGTTCTCCGTAAACCTCGCTTCTAAGTTTGCCATACCTGCGATTAATGTTTCATCTAACCCTTCACGTTTCTCTTTTGCTTCGGCATCGACCTCACTATACCGTTCTTCCACAATTGCACCGACTCTATTTTTGAATAAAGCTAAGTTTTCATTAACCTTTTGCTCTATATCGTCGTCTATCTTCCTAATATCTTTCTGCAATTGATTTTCTAATGATTTTAAATTAGAATTGACCTCTCCTAAGACTTCCTCTTTAATGGTCCCAATTACTGTCTTTAAATCTTTAATCTCATTACCTAGATTCGTTTCTAGACCTTTGATTTTAGTCTCGAAAGATACTTCGGTAGACCACTCTTGAATTTTGCCTACATCTGCCACTAAACCATCTATGTCGAATCTCAACTTCGATACATCTGATTTAATGTCTTTCTGTATGGACATAACGTCAGTTCTTAAAGTAAAAATATTTTCTTCTCCTCTACTTTCTAATTCAATAATATTTTTTCTTAATATTTGAACATTTTCCTCTCCTTTCATATTTACTGCAATTATGTCTAATTGTAAAGTCTTCAGCATTGCATTATTCTTTAAAGTTAAACTATTCTCTAATCTAGTTAACTTGTTTTCTAATTCAGTGTTAGTTTCTTCACTACGAGCTTGTAATTTCTCTTCCAATAATTTAAAGTTAGCTTCACTAGCTTTTAAATGACTTTCAGTACTAGTCTGTAATCTAGTTTCTAATGACTTCAACTCATCTTTGCTATTTGACTGTAACCTTTCTTCTAAGGACTTAAAATTGTCTTCACTAGTTGACTGTAATAATTTTAAATTTTCTTCATTACTAGTCTGTAGCCTAGTCTCTAATGATTTTAAATTATCTTCATTACTAGTTTGTAATGCTTGCACATTCTCTTTACATCTAGCTTCTAATCTAGCTTCTGAATTATTAATTTGTTCTTTAACTTCCGTTTCCATCTTAGAAATAGTTTCTGCAATACCAGACATACCCGTCTGTAACTCTCCTAAAACCTTAGCTAAATCTTCTGGCAACATAATTATATTTTCATTATACGTTTTATATAGAGACGTTAGACAACAACACATCACAATGTCTCAATTCCTGCATTCACTTGGGTATAGGAAAAATGTCTTATAACTAACATGATATTACTAATACGATTAACATGAACACTGGAATGGGCACACAAGTACATTGTCTGACTAAGTTTAATAAATTTTGTAACACAATTAAATGAACTTGAGATCAATCTCTCAGTAATCTAAATCTGATGTGATTCCATAGAATAAACAAAATCGAAGCCCCACTAGTTGGATAAAGCCAATTCTCCCTCTCTCTCTGTACCCGTTCGTCCTGGGGATGCGATGACCCATCTGCTATAACATCGCATTCCTGGAGTTCCAGGACAGAGCGGAGTTAAATGAACCTCTAGTCAAATAAGGAATGTGTCGGAAATTCAGCTGAGTTATCGAAAAAGCAGTGGGTATCACGAGACAAAGTATCTCTAGGGTCGTTACGGGCTAAAGTTTAATAGAAATAATGCAAATATAAATGGGCGCCATCAACTGAATTCCTAGCAAACCACTTCCTTTCCGGATAAGCCTTACTCAAGACAAGGAAAGAAAAAGGAACATCACACCATCATCAGATCACAACTAAGATAAAAACAAATTTATTTTACTTTGATAGTCAGACAGACATTTTAAATATAAACTCCTACCTGAGAGTATGGTCGAATGCCAAAGTTAAATTGTCATTGTCCAAAAATCGAACCATCTCTTTTCTAATCCAAAATTATTTTTATCCACATAGAACAGAAAAATCTCTAAAGTTCTCTTGGGTTCTCAGGATCACTGTAGCACTATGTCTTTCGTCACTGACATTTGTGAAACCTGAGACCTAATTTCTCTTTAATTTAACATCATCAATGTGGATTTAAAAAAAATAATCTGTCTAAACATACACATATTATAATCACACATATTAAATATCAAGTAATTTATGGTTTGCATGGCATAATTTAAATGTTGAACATGTTAGTCAAATGCTCCTAAACATTGAATAATTAATTTACACTATTTACATTGTCATTCATAATTACTTATCTGTGAATTACAGAAAATTCATGGCTCATTGGTCATCGTTATCGTCATCATCAAAATTAAATATTTCTCACATTAATTCTTACTTCAAAATTCTACATATTCCTGTCATAATCCTTAATTCATCACCATTACATCATTTAAATTCTCAACTCAAGTTGCAATTCCTTCAAATTATATCTCAATTAAATTTATTTAATTCCATATAAATTCATTAATCCTCAGCTTCTTTAATTAATTATCACCTTCTAATTCAGTTATTCATCATCATTACAATCGTCTATTAATTTATTTAAATCAGTTTATCTCTCCAATCTTTAATTCATCCATTTATTTAATTCATTGATTCATTTCAAAATTTAATTTATCAAATTATTTAAATTACAATATTCTGGTTATTTAGATTTTCATTATTTCATCTAGTCATTCTGATTTTTATTACATTAGGTCAGATCGTTAATATGCTTAAATCTCAGATTATTATTTCATTAATTATTATTTCAGAAAATCTTGTATTATCAACTTTATTTATTTGTTTAATTTCCTAACAAATTGTTTAATATGGTTTATAGAACGTTGTCTTACAGTTTTATCACTTCCAAGTTATATCTCGTATTTAATTTATCATGCCAAAAAATATTATTGCCTCCACGACATCACATTGGATCTAACTATCCACAACGACATTACATTTCCTCAATACTTCAAATATCACATTTGAATACAACAATTATTCCACAAAACTCCATAAATATTCAGCACATACAGCATGAATCTCAACAATTACGCTAGACTGGGTACGACGACCTCATGTCTGCTTCAAAATACATTAGCAACGTTGCAACTATCACATGGCAACTTCCACAAAATGCCTACCACAAACTCCACTTAACCATGTTGCATGATCTACAAAAAATATACAACTGGCTTCAAATTATCAACGCACACACTCTCCAATAACTGTAATTAATCTGATCACATCTAGACAACTTCTTAAACAATTGGAAAAATATTACCTCAGTAATTTAAGATCTGCTTTCAAATAGCATAAATTCTCTTACAATTCTCATTACTCACATCACAGAAAAACACCAATGTGCTATCATCTCTCATATCAAAATCTGCAATGCTGATCTGCCTTAAAATAATTCTGACCATTAATGATTAATCTTACAAAGCCTCCGTGGCTTAGGCGGCAGCACGCCGGCCTCTCACCGCTGGGTCCGTGGTTCAAATCCCGGTCACTCCATGTGAGATCTGTGCTGGACAAAACGGAGGCAGACAGGTTTTTCTCCGGGTACTCCGGTTTTCCCTGTCAACAATTCATTCCAGCAACACTCTCCACTATCATTTCATTTCATCTATCATTCAATCATTGCCCCAGAGGAGTGCGTCAGGCCTCGGCAGCCGGCACAGTTCATATCCTCGCCGCTAGATGGGGGCTTCATTCATTCCATTCCTGACCCGGTCGATGACTGGAAACAGGCTGTGGATTTTCATTTCAATGATTAATCTTACAAGATTCAGTTACTTTAAATCCTTCTCAAAGGTATCAAACACAATTATAAAACTCATCAAAAGCATCAGCTGTAACAGCTGTTAAACTGAAATTACTCTCAAAAGAGTATAGCAACAAAATATTGGATTGGCAAACAAGAATTACTAAATGCAATCCTGTTGACATTTATCGTTATTTTATTTAACAAAATTTCGACTGATATGTGACTAGTAGTTCCTTGTTTGATTCACTTACAATCTCGTGTACACTCGGATGATAAAAATGAGTCCCTCAATGGCGAGTAAGATGTGTAACCACCGTACAGTCGTATAAATACGAAAGACCTCGCCCCGTCGACTTGGATGATATTGCCCTGAACGATGGGTAAGATGAGTACCACCATACAATCGTATAAATACGAAAGACCCCATCTCGTAGGCTATATGAGTGAATGTACCAGATAGGAATCAACAAGTCTCTAGTTGTCATATAAAAGCGATGTTCATTCACTAAAGTGAATAACTTCTTAATATCTCCAAACAATCCAATGGAAAAAATCCCTACTGATGAATAATACACACTCGCTAGTATGCAATGAACTGACGAAGTAATTTTAGATAATCAATTGCAGATCACGAGTTCGAAATACTCGTTACACAAAAAAAAACTATTTATGAAAAATATCCTAGCTGGAAAAATGTCTAAAAGACCAAACATCTGCTTAATAAAGCCAACCAATGGTGAGAATTTCGTATAATGATGCCTGCCATATCATATGGTCACTCCATATTCTAGCAAATTCGAAGTATATAAAGTCAAACCATGTCTTAATAATCGTATCACTCCTATTAGAAAAATATACATGTGTGCCCAGTATTCATGAAAATAATCGTATCAGGTAGTTATGACTCTTACAGTACCTTTCATAATCAGCTGTTATTAAATTTCCAAGATCGTCGATTTTCCCTACATAATGAATTTCTCGAATGATCGTCGATTTTCCCTACATAATGAATTTCTCGAAAGATCGGCGTGAATATCATTCCATCCATGAAATGACGATTGCATTCGAAATCCCAAGTGAATCAGCTGGTGGACCTCCTCTCGTCAGGAATCGAATCCATCGCTCTGCGGTGCCATCTTGTCTCTATCTGCGTCTACTCTGACATGTTGAACTTCGGATTACCCATAGCGGATATTGTCCAACTCCTCTCGAAAATAGTTCATGGAAACAGCGGACCCCCTATTCCTCTTCTAAGTTACGCCACTGTTCCATTAAATGTTCAGTTTGAGTATTGAAAGATCAATCTCCAATAACTGTAATTACTCACTTTCGTAAAATAAAATTTTACATGAGAGTGTCCAAGTTTATTAAACACACAGTAGTTGTCTGTATTTGGTAATTCATGAAACTGCATAAGAAATAAATTTCATTAATTCTCGATCTAATGTTCATCAGTGCCTATGCTAACGACATTCCGTTTGCTTGAAATTGTTAAAGTAACTTTGAATGCGTTATAGAAAAGCATAGTCGTAATATTATTCATAAAAGCTGTGTTCAAACTGCGTTGAAATGTAGCTTGTAACAAAGTCTCCAACTACTTGCAGTGCTGTTCTAACATATCCCGGCCGTCTGTGATTGCTTGCTCGGCAAGTCCGCCTGGATCAACGACCTGCTTGGCGTTCGCTGCTCGGCGATGCTGAAACTGTCGCCTACACTCTGCCGTGACAGTTTCGGTATGCTACGCGACCTTCACCGTGCGTCTCGCTTGCGCTACAGAGCTCGACCCTACTTGCTCGACTGACAGAGCTCCACTGAATGTGCTGGCACTGTCTTCACTCTTATCTGCCTGGCGCAGACACGTGGTGTTGTCCCCCACCACAGTGTTCTCGCGTCACGATCATAGTCTCGAACCCACATCATCTCGGCTGTTCCGTTATAAAATAACTTAAGGGTTATCTAACTTCCTTATAATTATTTCCACATATAATGCATGTTATATATCCTCTTCTAAGATGTTTAATTACCATATTCCATACATATCTCAATAAAGCTTCACATCTCTGTCCATAATTCCATCTTCTTACAGATGTCAGTGCCTCCTTGATCCTAGACCTCCTACGTCATCTTGACATTCTTCTTGACTCGATCGGTGTGCTATCTTTTCCTAACTCTTCCCAAAACCTCAACTACGGCTTAATGTCTGCTGGCGTAGCCGATAGCCTAAACTAGGTATCGGGTACAATACCTACTAGTACTTTTACTTTATAGATGTAAATTCTGACGTGTTCTATATCAAAAATGTATTGTATACATGTATTTGATCAAATGGAATTAATAAAACTATCTATCTATCTATTTATCTATCTAATGGTACTTCAAATAATGTGTTTGTCACGATCATATTGTACTGATCACAGAAGTCAAGTAATCTCTCTCCTCGTTTGATCCTGATACCCAGTCCAAACTTCCCAATTCCTTCCCGATCTGGATGACTTCCAACAATAGCGTTAAAATCTCCCATAATTATTACATTATCTGATTCCTTTATCAGATTCCATATTTGGTCAATATGTTCATACATTTCTACAATTTCTTCATCTGAGCTGTTCGATGTGAAAAAAGTACACTTGATTAACAAATATAATCCTGGGGCTTGTTTTGATTTTTACTACTATAATCCTTTCATTTACGTGATAGGTGTTCATCACATTTCTTGCCCATTTGCTTCTAAGCAGAAGTCCTACTCCATTACTTCCTCCTCTTGTGATGCCACTGTAGATCAATCTGAAATCATCACTGTAGAAATCACCATTTCCTGGCCATCTGATTTCACACAATCCCAGAACATCCATGTTTTTTTTCATTCATTACATTTTTGGCTTCTTCCAGTTTTCCTGCCTTTAGGAAGGGTCTTACATTCCACGTTTCAATGTTCATCAATTCATTCTTTTGAGGTTTTCGATGGATGACGACCTGAGAAGCCTCCTTTCTTCCCCCGCCGGAACTTGGGTTCCGCGCCTCATGATCAGTAGACTGTACTTCTTGCTCTGACAATATCATGGTTGTTTATGAACTAGGGAAAAATAATTGAGGTGGTTTCCCGCTGCCTTCCTCAATGCTCAGTAACCACATCACATCCCAACATCCAAGGATGCCATGACATGATGCAGCTGTTTGCTGATACAAGTTCGAACCTGACAAAGCACTAAAATCTCACAAAAAAAATTAAATGAAGTGTGCTTACGATTAAGAAATTTGAAGTTTGCAACGACACTTGTAAAGCAATTGTAACTTTGAAAGTTTAATGGGAATGATTCAAGCACTTTTAAAATGCCCTTATGGCAATCTAAAAGGCTATAAACAAATATATTAGATCCCTGATTGTAACAGAGAAGTAAGAACAAATCATAAGCGGAAATTACTGTTACTTATAAATAGAAATTACCAGAGGTAATATACAAAAAAAATGCACAGGTTGAATTAACGAAACCTGGATTACAATTAGTTAACTCCTTTATGATTAGAAAAAAAAGTACGATTCCCTAATTTTAGAAGGGAAAGATACATATTAAAATATGGACTAGCCACATTTCTTGCAGTATGAAGGTATTATATATCCGACAAATTGGGAGGGAGCTTCTATGGGCTAAGTCTCGTAGAAAAAAAGGACCCTATTGGTTAAATTTAATTTTGATTAGTAAAAGGTATTTGGGAAAAGGAAATAGGAGCTTTAGGATATAGTCCTGGCCAGATTTATTGCTCTAACGAACGTGGCGCGGTTGATAGTTGAACGGGCACTGATTTGCGCTAAAGTCTATTGATGGATTGGAAGAGTTCACTATTGCAGCACAGAAAGATTATGAAGCGCAAAGTTATTGTAGTTATGGAGATCACTTAGTTGAATTTTAACATGTTACTTGCGTTGTGCAAGTTTTAAGATGCACGTAATAGTTCCAGAATTGTAGCAACAGTTAATTGATGCAGTAGAAATCCTTTGGTGGGGTAGCATATTCCCTTATTTGGCGTAGTAAATACTAGGTTTCTTGACTATTAGAAAGATTGGTTTACGTAGAAAGTTCTGGAGTTATGATGACGGTTGAATAGGGCAAGAGAGGTCCCGCGGTGGAAAGCTAAGTTTTATAGACAGTGGTTAGTTTAACAGGAATCCCACGGTGTGGGAAGGTATTCCCATTTAATTTGTACAAGAAGTACTAAATGTTCATGTTTTAAAGCCAGCTTAGATAGCGAGAGCATGACAAGAAAAATCCTTCGAAGACGGTTATTGCACAATAGTTATCAATTCCACACACTGTCTATAATTTTAAATTAAAAACATTAAGCTCTTTAAAAGCCATTAAATATGTTTAAAAACATTGAAGTTTTGTACTTAGCTTTCTTTTCATGTAGAACAGGCGATGGTTCCTGGTGACGGTTGGTTTAAAATGCAGACATGGCTTCTGGTTTAAAAAGTCTCAAGAGGACAGGAGACTGACCCGTGGGAGGACTTTGCACTGTACTCGACGGCTGAACTATGATAAGTGAGGACGAGCGATACCTCACACGACAGAGGAGGAAAACGAGGGAAAAGGAAAGGGGAAGCAAGGGAGAGGGGGTATAAGACAAGAGAGTATACAAGAGAATGACCCACATACAAAAAAAATCTTTGTACAAGTGTAAATTTTCTTCATGGAGCAGTCTTCAAGGAGATGTTAGCTAGCGAAAATGACGATGCCTGGTGGATTGGATGGTGAGGAAGTCCTCTTGAGATCAAAGAAATCGAAGAACTTCGGCAGTTAGCTGCTAGATGCCGCTAGGGTTTCCATACAAGATGCATATCTAGAACAGACTTATACAAAACATAAGCAAGTGCACGGGGAAAATAGAATGTAAGGGTTCGCTGTTGGTGTCTGCGGGAAGGGAAATTAAATATATAAATTAATATAGAAAACCAAAGAGCAGCAAGAGCTAACTCTGACTGACCGTGTATTTCGAGAAATACACCAGGTATCCAGTTGTATGCATGTGTTTTATGTGGAACAACGTTTAATTTCATCATAGCATTAAACTGCATGCATGTTACATGTTCAAAGCCACATTTTCCTAACAAATTACTATTTCACCCCCTAGTAGGGGTAGGTTTTATTTTAGAGTAGAAATAAGTTGTCGATAAGA
The DNA here is from genome assembly GCA_946902985.2 of Meconema thalassinum. Taxonomy (NCBI): domain Eukaryota; kingdom Metazoa; phylum Arthropoda; class Insecta; order Orthoptera; family Tettigoniidae; genus Meconema; species Meconema thalassinum. The sequence goes on from OX336394.1 coordinate 196,573,895, forward strand.
AAGGGAGTGTCCGCCCGAGTAATTTGACACCTCGTACAAGTCTCTAGCCTTTTTTGGTTCACAAGATATCACGTGGTCGCCTCTCGTGAGGAGGGTGAGGAGGAGGAGGGCCTTGAACTCTCCGTAAACCACTACTAAAGCGGAAGTTTCTACGAAAATACAACCCCAAGTTCAGTCCGGTGTTTTTTGGCTCCTACCGTATAGAAAATGCCTTTGGAAATAACTGTTATGAACTTTTCGATGAAGAAAATAACGTCATGTTAGGAAAGTACAACGCGAAGAATTTGAGAAAATATCTTAAGAAAATAGGCTAAAATAGCATTCAAAATTTCAGTTCAGCGACATATCTTAAGTACTGAATTAATATTATTAAAAACAATTAGAGAACTGTTTTTAACCTGAGGTAAGAGGAGTATGCACCCGAAATTTGAATGCTACATGATGAAAATGATATTTTTCGGGCCCCATGATACAGTTTAACATTGAAATATAAATCCTGGAAATTGGCTCAAGCGGTCTCTGATAGCGAACGTAGGCAGGGGGAGAAACCCATTCACGTGATTTGAGACGCTCGAGAATATACAAGAACATTGAAAAGTGCCTAACAACACATTACCGCGAAATATAACCAATTTATTGTTTAAAAATATATCATTGGTTATATGCCCACAGCCAATGAAAGGAGGGTTTATGGAAGCAGAAATGGATTTTTCCGAGTTAATGTGATTAACTATTCCATTTAAGCCCTATGTAACAATTTTATTCAATTGAAATTATCAAGAAAATTAAGAGAAGATATTAGTAATACTTTAGAAGTCGCAAAAGGGAATACATTTTCTGTAATAAGCATATTACAAGTGCGCGCCATTAACTACGCGGGAGTAACAATGGCGTCGACAGTAAGACGAGCTGGAGTGGGGACGACTAGAAGGAGCGTTCTTATTATGGGAGAATTTGGAGAGTCAAGACGTGTTATCTCCGGGAGAGTTCATTCCCGTAGAATTCAGCCGAGTACGGTCAGACACCACTCGAAGGGACAGTGCCGATCACGGCCAGTATATAGTGGAAGCCTCGCTTATCAAACTAGGTGAAGTTGAGCGAAGGCGATATCAGTCTATAGCGAACAAGTGTTCGACTTTAGAGAAAAGAAATTGTATTCAGTATATACATTTAGACACATACCAACAGCATATGAAGATTTAAAGTGATTAATTTGAGTAATTAGACAGTTTAGGGACTATTTATATATGTCAGAGAAAGTTGCGTATCTCAGTAGGAAGAAATACTTTTAGTGCGGCGAGACTACAGCATATGCAAGTCCACGTTACGGAAATAAGTGAGTAACACAGTGCTATTGTATGAACATTGAGACTTTGTATTATATAAACATTATGATGGCTACAAACATTTATCAAGAGGAATTATTATATAACACATTGATGATGAGTGAGATACTCATTTAAGACTTTTGTGCGATTGGGGTATGCAGATACAGAGTTGTGATTGACAACATGGAGCAACGTTAATTAACGACGGAAATATATATAACATCTAGGATGTCTACAATGCCGAGATAACATGAAACATTACGTACATTTCCATTCAGTACATTTAATGTATTTTCATGTACATTTATTCTCGACTATGAGCAATTATAATCTTTCATTGACCAACCAAATGAACATTAACATCTACGATAATGATTCGATGTACAACTTACAAATTTTATTTGTAACGATGACACTATATTGGATTCATTGCTCGATAATGATGGGGAACATTCGAATGATGTCGGTAAATGAAGAGTCGTCATTGGGAAGACAGAAGATACCAGAGACGAGGCCCGGTGATTGTTCGAGACTTGGAGTCCATGTTCGTGAGATGAGGTTCGATGTCCAGGGGGAGACGAGAGTTTGTCGGGAAGGAAATCCTTCTATCCCCAAGGTCGCTCTTTTTCCACTGGCGTGGAACGGATTTGGTTTCGTCAATTCATACTTGGGAAGATAAAAACACCTAGGTATTTTCGAATACCTGATATTAACTTCATGTGTCTACAAGACAAGGTAGAATTGTTTTGCATCATTTAGTTTGAGTATTATGACAGCATTTGTGAGCAAACATCTCCCCATATTTAATTCATGTATTTTCACTTCGATGTTTATCAAGTTTATTCTAAAAGATCGTATAGGATTATGGTCATTAGTCATCTATACATGAAAATTTTACAATTCAGTTTCTGAACTGAAGTCTTTTTGTTTGTGAATTTATTTTCCACTTGGAAAAATTTTATGAAGTTAGTATTCGACGATTTTCGATTTTTAATTCAAGATTTCAGACAGTTTGTCTTTGATATTTTTAGTAAATTCATATTTGAGTAAAATGAATTGGGCATTCTTATTGTATGAAGAACACTAGTTAGGAAAAGAGATCTACGTGTGATATACTGTGAAATATCATCAATTACTATGAACAATTCGTCGGTCTGGCAAGTTATATTTGTGATGATTACGACTTAAAGTCAGGTACTTATGAACATTCTTTGTATAGAATGAAGATACATTCAGACGTTGACTAACCCAGATAGTTGTAGGAAGGCTTTGCCCTTCATTAAATGTAAAATTATTTGAAACATAAGATAATTCATCCGACATTAGGGAAAGAATCTCATCCAGTCGTGATTGATATTTATTGGACACTGAAATAACACAAGTTGTTATTTATACACAAATGTAACACTACGTTAATTGTCAATGTAGTATTGCAGCCGTGTAACTTTGAAGTAATGATCAGTATGGTGAAACGAATATTTATATTTGTATTAAATATATAGAGACATGACATTGATAACACAGTAACGACGTTTAGTAAACCTCTAAGATCTTTCATTATAATCGTTTTGAGAACGATAAGTGTGTCATTCGAACAAATATTGCTCATAACATGTAAGCAGTTGATTGGAACAACGATAAAATAAATGCTAGAGGAAGTAATGTAAGTACTATTGAACAATCGTTGGGAACAATTGAGGTGATGTTATTGAAGTTGTGTATTGGATATACGAAGAATTCATGCCGTATATAGATGATTGTGGAATCTGCGAGCACATATTGTGTTGATATACGAGCTTATTGCCGTATTATGGTATTGTACTATTGTGAGAGGAAGTTAAATCATTATTGTGTATTAGTAGGGATGTTGCAAACTCCTAAGTGTGAATAGATCTATGTCATATAGTCGGAATAGGCGGAACGATGTTGGGAAAGTTATTTAATCTTTGTCCACTAAACCATTATTAAACTATATTAAACCTGGACCTATCCTAATAATATGAACTCATATTTGTTGATCGGTCATATGAAATCGGAGATGACAACTAACCTAATTTTGACATTGATGGTATAGCAGTGTAATTATTTGAAAGTATAGAAGAGGGAACTTTAAACCAGATATAGTGTTAATAATCATATTGACAGAGTAATATCGTTAAGAAAGTAAACTTTGGAACGATTGACGTGTGTAGATATTGTATATACATTTTCATAATTATTTAATTAAGGGTTTTATTATTTTAAATAATAATTATTTACTGCATGTTTTTAATATTGTCTATAGCTAGTAAGAGTAAATGATTTTGAAGTGAGTGTTTGCGATAACGATGATTGAGGCGTGTATGAAGGCTTCATCAGTCGCGAATGATGTAAGTGAATGATAGGAAGTATATTGTGTAGTATGAATGTGTTTGGAAGAGAAATGGCTATTATATAGAGAGTATAATGTAATTGTTTGAGAATACGATGTGTTTCCACTGAGTCCAGTTTACGTATTTCATGTGTTAAAACGGACAGGGAACTTTGACAGTTGTGATACAAGCAAGCGCCGTTAGAACGGCAAGGTCAGATTATTTAATGGATCGAGTTTCGCAGCTGTGTGTTTTGTGAATGAACCGTGTCAAAGCTTATACGAGACGGAAAGCCAGTTATGCAGGCAGGCACGCGTAATGAATGTTAAACGTTTTATATGGAAAGCCAGACTCAATAGATTTCAAGTAAATCGTTTTATTATTTTATGCTTTTGTAAATGGCATAGTCTTTACATATTGTAACTAGGAATGTTAGTGTGTATGTGTGAAGTCATGAGAGCTTCAGTGGCGTAAATGAGGAAGGATATTAGGGTGTTATTTGTTATTTATTGTTAAATTAGTTTTTATTAATAAATTTAAATTTTCTACTTTCTGATTCGGTTCCTTATTTTATACTATAAGCAGAGACGTGTTATGGAACAGCCTGATTTAGATAGGATGTCCTTATTATCCTACATAGCCCCGAGATTGAGGTAAGTTTCACACTCTACCAAATTAAAGCCAGCTTGTTCTATCCATAAGCCGATCGTAGACTACTGTGAATAATGCCGAAGAGCTTGTTGGCGAGATTTTGATTGTTTATCTAGCTGCAAACTTTCATTATTCTACAATCCAGCTTTGCTTTTGATGATCAGCAAGTAACTTCTCGATTTTTACGGGTACGGTAGGAGGAAACATGAAGAAAGTACGAAGTCGTAGGAGGACACTAAAATGTTCATACAAGAAGAAAGTCACAGGAGGAGACTAAAAAGTTAGTTAGTACAGGAAAAAAGTAGGAAGTCACAAGAGGAGAATAGGAAGTCACAGGACGAGACTAAAAGGTTATTGCGTGAGGAAAGTAAGAAGGTTAGGGATGAGTTAAATGATAAATAAATCGATTTCAGATTGAAACGAGAGAAGATCAGGAAGACTGTAAACAAGATGCTATTGCCTGCGGCAAGATGGCGTCACAGTCAAAGTGTAGTGAAATAGCAGCTAGTGTAAATATTTGATAAAAGTGGTAAAATATTATACCATAGGTATAAAATCTATAAAGTTACTTTCCTTAGGTCAAGTGAAATATGGAATATTGATAGTGTTTAGAAATTCTTATTGATAATTTAATAAACCTAAATTAAGTTGTGGGAAGGTGTATCCAAAGATTCGATGACTTTTTCAGTCACTGTTTGAACCAAGTAGAGCAGTGGTGCTTTTACGAGATTTCACCCGATTGGAAGATATACGTACTTCACATTCTTCTTTATTGGTAGATAATTAGATTAATTCATTTAGGTAGTAATAATTAAAATAAATTTAGTATAACTTGGTATAAACATCTAGGCTAACTTAGATCTCTAGTATGTCGTCAGTTAACAGTGTTAGTGTCTCGCCAGGTAGTGTAACCATTACGGATTTATGCTCATCGTGCAAAATAAAAGTAAAAAATGCAAATAAAATAATCACAAGATCTCAGGTAAAATTGAGGGAGGAGAAAAATGAAACCGATTGCCGTAATGTAGGCCTACCGGTACCGTCATGCGAATGTCATAACCAGAGAAACGAACTGTCCTCAAAAGATGAAATTATAAAGCTGCTAAAGGAAGATATTGCTAAGTTAATGGAGGAGTTGAATAAATTGAAAGGAAACAGAGAGGAAAGCAAGGAAACTTGGTCGACAGTGGTTGCTGGTAGTGTAAGATTGAATAAGCTTAGGCCAGTACATGTAACTGAAATTCCCGTCTCAAATTCATTTGGAGCGCTCGTCGAGAAAAATGATGACTTTCTTCAAGAAGAAAAGAAGAAAGTGATAAAGAGAAAATCCAGGAAGATACGGATATTTGTGGATAAATCACGGGCGAGATGTAGCAGCAAGCGTATTGCAGAGAAGCGGAGAAAAGCAGGTCACTTCGACAGTAAATCCAGGAGCACCCATCGCAGCGGTCACGAACGGGATGATAGGAGAGTGTGCGACCTTGACTTCAAAGGACTATGCAGTAATCATCGCTGGAGCAAACGACATCTATAGAAATGAGAGTAAAAAGGTAATCAAAGATTTAAAGGGTACATTGGCATCCATGCTTAACACAAATGTCATTATTGTAAACATTCCACAGAGATACGATTTAATTCCCAAATCATGTGTAAATGTAGAAATAGAGGCTACAAATGGAAAAATTCTTAAAATTTGTAAGAGTTTTCCAAATGTGTAAATTATAGATGTATGTAAATTAGACAGGAAGTTCCACACTAGACATGGCCTACATTTAAATACTCGTAAGTTAGGAAAAGAGTATCTTAGTGATGAAATCTGCAAAATTGTAAATTCAAATGGTAAGAATAGTTCAACAGTAATATCTTTAGAGTGGAAGCAGGGAAACTTGTAAAAGAAGCCAAACGTCAGGCTTGGCATTCACATCTTTTGAAGTCAAATTTAACGGAGTGCAACAATGGTATTTCGGATTTGTCTAGCAACAATAATAATAACAATTATGATAGTAATAATGTAAATAAATCACCAACACAAGCTTGCAAAAGTTACAAATTTAAAATATACCACCATAATGTTCAGTGTCTCTATAATAAAATTGATTACATAAATCTAATGCTTAAAAATGAACTTAAGGACATCTCAGCACTATGCATTTCAGAACATTGGCTGAAAGAGGAACAACTCGAATTAATTCAATTCCCAAGGTTTATACAAGCTAGTAAATACTCTATATCTAATATTAGCAAGGGTGGTACTTGTATCTTCTTAAGAAATAATTTAGATCATGAACAGTTAACAGCTTATTATTATCTAATTATGGAACAGGATTTTGAATTCTCTGTCGTAAAAAAACAGCAGTTTAAGTTAATAATTGTATGCGTATACCGTTCTCCGTCAGGAAAGTTTCCTTTATTTATAGATAAATTAGAATTGTTACTCAATAACATGAGCAAAGTAAATTTCGATATAATAATTTGTGGGGATGTAAATGTGGATTTCTTAAAATTTGATAGAAATTGTGAATTATTAACACAGTTACCAATTTCCTATGGATTGAAACCTACAGTAAATACCCCAACAAGAATAACAAAATTTAGTAAAACCACTCCTGATCAATGTTTTTTAAATACAGATAAATACCACCATTCAATGGAAGTATATTGTCCGGGTTTTAGTGACCACCATGGACAAATACTGAGATTTGAAGTACCCGAAACAATCAATAATAATGATAATGGAGTAAAATCAAAGTGTAGGTCATTCACTGAAACAAATGTTACATATTTCAATGACTTATTAAATAAGGAAACATGGTCAGAAATGCATCAACTAGAAAATGTAATTGATAAATTTAATGCATTTAACAGTTCCCTAAAGCACAATTTGGAACAGCATTCCCCTCTTAGACAAAGAACTGTTCAAAATAAGAAAACTAGCAATTGGATAACATCAGGGATTATAAATTCATGTCAAAGAAAGAAATTTCTACACAAATTATATAAACAATACCACACAACACCTGAATTCAATGTATACTACAAAAATACACTAGCATATTAAATAAGGTAATAAGACTAGCAAAGAAAATGCATAATGATAATTTTATTTCCCAATCATCTAATAAAAACAGGGCTATGTGGTCCGTGATAAAGAAAAAAACGGGAAAATCTGCTAAAATACAAAGGAACATTACACTGACCAGAAATAATAAGGTGATTAATAATCCAGAGGAAATAGCAAACACTTTTAATGACTATTTTCTGGAAATTCCACAAAAATTATTAAATAAATCATAGGTAAATACACTAAATTCTAATAATAAAATAAATATACGTAGTGATTATTTATAAATCATGTCACAAGTGAAGAGGTAAAAATAGTTATAAAAGAGCTAAAAATAAATTCTGTGCTGGCATTGATGGCATCCCTGATGCAATTTTAAAGAAATGTGCAGAAAATATAATGAATCCACTTACACACTTAATAAACAGTTGAATTCTCTAAGGAACTTACCCGGATATTTTGAAGTTATCAAAAGTAATTCCAGTGCACAAAAACGGTTCAAAAGATGAATTAGATAACTATCGTCCTATTATCTTACCAACTGGTATTGCAAAAATTTTGGAAAAAATCATGTATAAGAGACTGATAAGTTTTATAGAAAAAAATAAAATATTATCAAACTCACAACATGGATTCAGAACGGAAAAATCTGCACAGACAGCAATTTATGAATGTATTAATAGTATACTGAAATTAATTGACAAAAAGGAACATGTAACTGGCCTATTCTTGGATTTATCGAAAGCATTTGATGTTGTTGACCATAAAATCCTCCTTACAAAACTAAATCAATATGGTATTAGAGGTCTAGCTAATAAATGGATAGAGTCTTACTTAACAAGGTGTAAACAAATAGTAAGCTTGAGACACAAGGATGATGGAACCAAAGTTCTTAATGAAAAATTGTCCAATGAGGGAATTATTAAATTTGGAGTACCCCAGGGAACGGTTTAATGCCCACTAAGCTTTCTTTTATATATCAATGATATAACACTGAACGTTCATTCACATAAGGAAACTTTGTTTGCGGACGATACAATACTCGTAATAAAAGGTGAAACTAAACAGGTCATACAGCAGTCTGCTGACTCCGTTACAGGAGAGTTAACCAAATGGTCACAAGATAATCGCCTCATAATAAACTATAAAAAAGTATGTCTAAATTTCCACACTATACAGAATAGGAATCCTGCGAAGCCCGATATAACATTAAATGGTCATCAAACAGAAAATAAATCAGAAACAAAATTTTTAGGACTATGGATACAATATGACTTGAAATAGAATAAACATATACTCTATCTGAATACTAAACTGAACTCGATGTGCTTTGCGTTACGTATTTTGAAAACCTGCACTAGCATACACACATTAAGAAATACTTATTTTGCTTATTTCCATTCATACTTAAAATATGGGGTCATATTTTGGGGTATGTCGCCAGATGTACTAAGCACGTTTAGGATACAAAAGAGGGCGATTAGAATTATGGCAAATGTAAACACTAGAGAATAATGTAGACCTCTGTTTAAAGATTTAAACATTCTCCCACTGCCCTGCATATATATCTTTGAAAGTATTATGTTTTATAAAATGAATTTAATGAATAAGGATGTTTTTCTTAAAACAAACAATGATGTTCATAGGCATAACACAAGACAAAATCAAAACATTCATATTTTACACACACAAGCATATATCAAAACGGAACTTTCCACACAGGAGTTAAATTATACAATAAACTACCCCGTATATAAAACTTGCCCCAAAAATAAAAACCTTTGATAGAATGTTGAAAGCTTATCTGCAGTGCCATTGTTTTTACTCTGTAGTTGAATATCTTAGTGTAAAGGAGCGATGAAATCTATAATTATATTTTACTTTTCTATTTTAATTGTAATACCTAGCTGTGAGTTGTTGTATTTATAGAATTAAGTTTTCATATTATGATAATAGAGTAAGGTGTAAATAGTTGTCCAATATGATTGTATCTCTTAAGATCTGTTATTGTAATAAGTTATAAATAGTTATAGTATTAATATTATATACCTACTACTACTACTTTTATTTTAAAGATGTAAATTTTGACGTGTCCTATATCGAAAATGTATTGTATACATGTATATTATCAAATGGAATTAATAAAATCTATCTATCTTTCTATCTACAAGAAGGCATCAATAGGCTACAAGGTGAAAGTGTTGAAATAAAGGAAAACAATGCTAAACTATAGACTAGTTTTAACAGTCTAAGTAGTAGGATTCGCAAGACTCCAAATATTGCATCATCATGACCAGAAATTGCGTAATCCTGATGACGTCATGGGAAGACGTCATGGGTCCTTAGAGCGATCACGTGGTCCAGGAGCGAGCATGTGCACTGCACGTGTTAGCGTGGGAAGGGGTTGACCTTTTGGCTTGTTTGTGCGATGGTGATAAAACGTTAATGGGTGTTGACGTCATGGGGGTTGTTTATTAGGATGCTAACTGTCATCTGACACCCATGCGAGTGTGAGCATGTGTGCCACTGCCAGCAATCCACACATGTGGTGTGCAGCTGTTATGTTCTTTTGTCCGCGCCGGGTGGGCTGAGCGGAGAGGAGGCCTCTATCCACACATGTGGTGTGCAGCTGTTATTGTTTTTGCTTAGGATGCTAACCGTCATTTGACACCCGTGCGAGTGTGAGCATGTGCACCAGTGCGAGCGATCACGTGATATGTCTGCAGTGTTCGCGTGAGACGTGGTTGACCTTTAACAAGTAGTGTTAACTTGGGGGTTCTGTCCACTAACTTATTGAACCCTCATCGTATCTGCCCCGAACTTGATATCTCGCACTCGTAGTAATGCCCCCCTCTTTTCCTATAGCCTCATTATTTAATTAAAATACCAAAACTAAAAGGTCATTCGCGGGTAGTGGGGTAGTGTATGTTCTCTTGCAAGTCGCGTGTGTGCTTGAATACGTATGGCTATGTTGGGAAAATGTTTGGTGGTGGGCGAGGACTAGGGTTGAGTGAGGGCTCGTTTAAATGCTATTTTTACCGCTCTATTTGATGGTGAGGTAACTTTTTAAAATGGGTGGAATTTGGAAACGCAATTTGAGGTAAACGTGCGTTTTTTTGACATTTTGGCGAATTTAATGAGCTTGTAAGGCTAGAACGATGTGTTATTTAGGAATGATGTGACGTCCTCTTTGCTATGAATGTGTGTCGGTATATATATATATATATATATATATATATATATATATATATATATATATATATATATTTTAAATTGTTGTTTTTTGAAATTGAAGCTATTTTGGAAACGGTGAAGATGAGAGAAAAGCTTGTTTGACGTCAATGAAAGGTCCCTATGCCCTCTAGGCTGACAGCAAGTTTGAAGTGTGTAGGACAAAACAAAATGATAGCCTACTTTCTGGCGAACATTGGCGATGATTCGCGAACGCATGGTCGGGTTTGAACATATAGGGTGTCGTAGGACTTGTGGTCAACCACCCCTTGCTATGGACGGGAGTATATCCACCCCTAAATAAATCTACCCTTACCCGGAGGTTAAGTAGTGGTTATTTTTGTATGCATGCGCACTTGAGGGCTTTTGTAAGAAAGCGGAATTTTTAAATGATTCTTTATAGATGAGGTTTTTTAAAATATTTATTAAAAAAACAAAAAACTAATAGGTCATTCGCTTTTTAGTATCTCGCTAACCAATAATGCGATTTAAACATATGGGGTGTCGTAGGACTCGTAGTGAATTCTCCTTTTGTATGAATGAGGTATGTCAACCCCCAAAATAAAAACTACTCTTACCTGGGGTGAAAGAGCAATTTTTGTATGTATGCACACCGGCGGCTTTTGTCAAAAGGGCCTAACTACACATTTGTTAATATTTTCTGAACTCCTGATGGGATTTTGCCATAGGCAGTATCCTAGCACTTGGGGTGACGCCTCGTTTTGGAAAGTATGATTAATTTTTTTTGTCAAAAGGGCCTAACTACACTTTTGTTAATATCTCGTGAACCAATCATGCTAGGGACTTGTATGAGGGGTCCTAGCTCTTGGGGCGACGTCCCCCTTTGTGGGGTGAAACTACCCCCCAAAATTGAAAACTCAATATCTTGGAAACTATGAACCCTAAAATTAGGCGTGATAGCTTTAAAAATAGGTGATGACATAGGCTTTTACCTGGATTGGTCATTTCACCCCTAAAACAGTAAATAGTCATGTTATGGGGAAAAAACGTGTTAAACAACTAAAAATGATAAATGTAACCAAGATCTTTTGTTTTTATGAAAAATAGCAGGGGGTGAAAACTACCCCCAAAATTGAAAAATCGATACCTTGGAAACTAAGAACCGTAAAATTATGTGTAATAGCTTAAAAAATTGGTTGTGACATAGGCTTTTACCTGGATAGATGATGTCACCCCTAAAACAGTAAATAGTGATTTTACAGTGGGGAAAAGGTCTTAAACGGGTAAAAATGATAATTGAACCTAAGATCTTTTGGTTTTCATGAAAAATAGTAGGGGGGTGAAAACTACCCTCAAATTGAAAAAATCGATATCTTGCAAACTAAGAACCCTAAAATTAGGTTTGATAGTTGAAAAATAGGTGATGACATACGCTTTTACCACGATAGATTATTTCACTCATAAAACAGGGAATAGTAATGTTACATGAGAAAAAGGTATTAAACACTTAAAAGCATAAGAGTTTTTTGAAACCATGCTTTAATGAATGTGTGTTTGGAGGATGACAGCTTGCTAATTAATATTATTATTATTATTATTATTATTATTATTATTAGGTAATTATGGATTAATGTGTTTATAGCTAATGAATAAGGCTACAGAGTTGTATCAGTTGTTGTACAAATCAGGATGGCCAAACCGTTGCCATTCCCCATGAATATACCCAAAAGAGCCAAAACGTTAAGGTTATCGACCTGAGATTTTATAAAACTAATTATCGGAGAGGGTGAAGTAAGGTGTTGTTTTGGACTGACAGTGGCTAACCCTTTCCCATGATTTATGAATTGACCCAAAATGTTTTACCTGACAAGACTGAGTATACCTGTTGCAGCCTTTAGAAAATCGAATCCGGACCTGTGTGGTGACAGTCGAGTTATATTAATGATGCTTTTTTTTAACAAACACACTCTTGCATACTATCGCTGGGTTGAATCTGCACAGAGACACTGGCTTTGTTTGTGTAATGAGTCTTGGTGATAGGAACACGGCGCTCTTGCCAGCAAGTTTCATATTACTCGTCTGCTTGATAGTGGACGTGATTCGCACCGTGTTAACGTACATGACTTGATAGTTGTTAGGTAAGGGTTGACAAGGCTCAATGAACCTTATTGCTACCTTAAGATGAAAATGAATTTCTTGGTATAGTCGGGGTTGCAAGCCAAGGCCTTAGGGTAGACAACCAACTATGTTAAACACTACACTGTGAGATGGTCAAATGATAATGTAACAGAACATATAGAAAAGTTTTATGTACTTTAACGAATTGACTAAGAGCCATACCATGAGAGGAATAGGTAATTGAAATTGAATCCTTAGCTGTTGACCCTACTACATGTAAGCTATAGCAATGCCCGCCTATAAGCTATCATGTTAGAAAAAGAAATGTATGGGTTGTTTTAAACGGAGAATGATTGTGTTTACTGTGAAACACAAATCAGAATTTAAAAATAGTTTATGTCCTACATGATGTTTGAACTCTCTTTTTATTTATACTTTAGACAAACGCTGACATAGTTGTAATTCAGAAGCCATGGCTGCCTCTTTTCCAATCCTACACCGTACACTGAAGTTAAAGTTAATAATGATCACGTTACAGGCAGCCAGTTTCAAAGCCATGAGAAATAAGTGTACAAAGTATGAAATTCATGAGCCAGTCGGGAATTCAACATGGTGTTGTTTCAAACAAAAGACAAGCGTTCTATAAACTTAACCACCAAGCTGTCCTATCGACCCATAATTATTTGGCTGATGGTGAAAATAAAATTAAATGTAAACTATAACTAAAACTAACTACACACTTATAACTAGAAAAAAGAAATGTAAGACAAAAGGATAATAGGACAAATAATGGACAGAAGGAATAAAAAATGCCCCGCAACCCTCAAGAATGTGGATTGATGGTCTTGAAAGGAAGGAGAGCCATAAAAGGTAGATATGAAAGTAAAAGAGGAGAGGGTCCCGCTCCAGAGGAAATCGATAAAAAGGAGGAAAACTGGACCCAGCTCAGGAATCCCTTGTGGTCGCCAACTTCCAAACTGATCAGCCGTAAGCCCCTGAGGGTGTAGCCATATCCAGGGCGCACCACAAGTGGTGGGGCTACATACACCCTACCTTTAGTGTGGCTTCAGCAAAAGGCAGGAAATAACATAAAAATAAAAAGAAGGCTGCCTCCTTGCACAAGGAGGGTATCAGAAAAAGAATATACAAGGGCAATTAAGTCGGAAAATAAAGAGACTCCCTAAGCCTTGGATAGCCTAATAATGTCGGAATCGGTAGAGAACAAGAGTTGACCAAGTGTGGCCGACAGGAAAGAAGACAGACAGGAGCCTAGCATAAGTCAGTGGAAGCAATGACGGACTCAGCTGGGGCTCCATGGTCGTCAACCTGCATTCCACTAGATATAAGCCCATGTTTGGGGGTGGTGGAAAATTAAGACCTCTTTTGTTTTAAATCACTGGCTTTAAGTACGGTAACACATGGCATGCCTTTATATTGCAATACTGGTCCTAGGGGTATGCAAAAATGTATTAGATACTCAGCTAATAATAATAGTGTACATGACCCCTTATTATTTTCCCTAATTACAGTACATGGGAATGATGACCATGATTTCCAAGCCCCTAAGTAAGACAAAAACAAATTATTTCCATTTCCAAACAGTTGGGGTGGGGTGAGGTGAGTTTTCTAAACGTCAAACTCATGTGGTTTTCCACTTGTACTGACGACACTCAAAAGACGTTTCATATTCATTAAGTCCGTTATTATCAGGAAACATTTTCTGTCAACTCCTGGGTTAGTCAGTCTTATTTGCTAAGGATCCTCTATATACCCCAGAAAAGGCTATACATGTTAGTTCTGAACACTTAGTGTTAACTGTATATTAAAATTATATGCACAGTTATACAAGCACGTTTTGCATGTATTCAAACTTTGTAAGATAGTTACATACAACACGCAAAGTGTGTTTCCGCTACCTAGCGGTGGATATGAGCACTCACTGGTGATATCCGAGGTGAGCTGATTTGCTCCCACATTTGCTCCCACATTTGTTCCCATATTGGCTCCCATATTTGCTCCCATATTGCTCCCATTTTGCTCCCACTTTTGCTCCCATATTGGCTCCCACATTTGCTCCAACTTTTTTGCTCTCACTTTTTGCCCCATATTAATGCCAACTCTTATAATTATAAGCAGCAGCAAAATGTAAATGGAATAATATTTCTGATAATGTTCATAACAAAAGTCCTGAGGTCTTGGGTTTGAATTCCCAACTATGGTTGTCAGCCGATGAGTTACACTACAGGAAACTTTTATTTTTGTGTTGCGTTGCGTGATAATTTGCCCATCTCGCGGTGTAGTGGTTAGTATACTTTGGTGTTATCCCTGAGGTCTTGGGTTCCAACTCAACTATACCCCGAATTTAAATTTGATCTGAGAGTTGAAAGGTTAGGTTAGGCTAAGTTAGCTTAGGTAAAGTGTGGTTAGGTGAAGTTAGGTTAGGTGAAGTTATGATAGGTTAGGTTAGGTAAAGTTGGGTCAAGTTAGGTTAGGTGAAGTTAGGTTAGGTTAGGTGAAGTTGGGTTAGGTGAGGTTAGGTTAGGTGAAGTTTGGTTATGTTAGGTTAGGTGAGGTTAGGTTAGTTGAGGTTAGGCTAGGTTAGGTTAAGATAAGTGAAGTTAGGTTAGGTTAGGTGAGGTTAGGGTAAGTTAGGTTAGGATAGGTTAGGATAGGTGAAATTAGGTTAGGTGAGGTTAGGGTAGGTTAGGTTAGGTTATGACTAAGTTTGTTATGCTTAGTTGGTTTAGAAAAATACCACTCTTGCTCTCATATTTGCTTCCATATTTTATTTGCACTTTCAAATATCTTGAATTGTGTATTTACTTTTGCCGGCATATTTGTTGACATATTTGTTAGCATATTTGTTCCCACTTTTTATATTTGCTTGGCTCCCACATTTCATCCCATATATGCTCCCACTTTTTAATTCCCACTTTTTGCTCATAGGTTTTGCTCCCACATTTGCTCTCACTTTTGCTGACACATTTTACCCCCACTTTTGCTCCCTATTTTTGCATCTATATATGCTCCCACATTAATCTATTGTTGTTATTACCAAGTTGTGTTTACTAGAAATTAGTTTATGCTTGACAGTTAATATGGAAGTATCAGTGACTAGGTATGGTAAGCCTTATGCATACTATAAAGGATATTCATATATTGTGAAACGAAGCAATAAAAATGGAACTGTTATTTGGTGCTGTTCAAGGCAACGATCGAAACAGTGTCGAGGAATGCTTAAGACAAAAGAATTGGACATACTTGCTTCAAACAGTCATGATTGTAAACTTAATAATCAAGCTAGTGCAAATATAAGGAAAACTCAAACAGAAGCAAAAAACCAAGTCCAAGAAAAAAATAGTGCTGCTAAAGATAATATTAACCTCAGGTTTAATACACTACAACGCACTCATGCTGATAGCGAGTTGTTTAATGAGAAACCTTTAAGACCTCCTGTAAAACCCATGATCAGACACACACCCACATCTCAAAAGCGCTCAACTCTATCAGAGACAACATACCCCATCAAGGAGTTGGTTGGGGAAGGAGAAAAGGATGGTGATGGTGATAATAATAACATAACAATGTTAAAGCACTCTAGCACATCTAAAAAGAAGCTTTCAACACTATCAAAGGCAACTCAAACCATTGAACAGACTGTGGAGACAGGTGGAAATTACGATGGTAAAGATGACGACGACGATGATGATCATTATGAAGATGATTATAATGATGATGATGATAATGATGATGATGGTGAAAATGATGAACTGCTTCCCGAGTATTTGAAACCATTCATAAAAAATAGCAAATGGAACGATCCTAATATATTAGTCGAACGTCTACAGCTCTTGCATGCCTGTAAACAGGCTGGTCATATTGGTTATGAGGAAGAGCTGTTAAAAATAGAAGATGAACTTCGTAAAGCTGGTATTATTGTGTAATTGGTCAACGTAGCAACACCCCCATCCCCTGAAATAATGTTTAGCAAGTGTTATATTCAAAAACTATAATAAACAAACATGAACAAAAAAGAGCTGTATTCTGTGTGTGTGTATACCTATTGTAAAAATATATTTATTTGAATTAAATTAATTAACACAGTTTGTATATATTTCTTGTTCTTTTGCATGTTGACTGTATATTTTCTCAACCACTTTTTGGTTTTTCAATGCACATTTTGGATTTGTTTTGATTTTTTCGTAGCATTACAGTTATCAGTCTTGTAAACTGGGTGATTAATATAGGTATAAAGGCACCTTTAAAAATCACAAGCCTTGCAGTTGTCACGTATCACGTATAACATGTTACATGTTATCCTACATTTCACATAGGGCTCTACCTTCTTAACAGTGAACTCTTTTGGTCATTAAAATAACTACTTGTAAAATAATTCCAGTGGCATATCCCGTTAGCAAATATCATATATTAAATATTTTCACGTCATAGAACGACAACTTGAAGATCATTTATTGTAGGAATACCTTTAATGGGACCACCAAACCTTCAATTATGCAATATACATTGCAGATAGTCCTATCTTTTGATCGGTAGTGCCTCAAGTGCTTACATTAAATAACAATACTGTAAACATATTAACATATAATAAATCATAATTATTTTCATTAAATATCATATACCTAATAAATATTTTCACACCATAGAATGAGCATTTCAAGATCATTTATTGTAGGAATATCTTTAATGGGATCTCCAAACCTTGAAGTAAACCATATTTGATATACATTCCACATAGCTACATAACCAACAGTGCGTCGTGGTATCAATCTCAGCCACAGCGCGCGCTCATATAGGTAAGAAACGGGTCATACTATACTTTCAACTACACTAGTTTCAACTACTTTTCAAGGTCACGCTCACCGAGCATTGCCGGAGACTGCCGAAGGTTAACGATTGGAACTCTAACAAGATTTAACTTGTCGCATGACGTAACAAAAAGTTAAATGTTTCTTGTTACACGCCTCACACTCCTAATCCAATCGTTAACCTTCGGCAGTCTCCGGCAATGCTCGGTGAGCGTGACCTTGAAATGTAGTTGAAACTAGTGTAGTTGAAAGTATAGTATGACCCGTTTCTTACCTATATGAAATCTTCTTTTTAGATGTGCTAGAGTGCTTTAACATTGTTATGTTATTATTATCACCATCACCATCCTTTTCTCCTTCCCCAACCAACTCCTTGATGGGGTATGTTGTCTCTGATAGAGTTGAGCGCTTTTGAGATGTGGGTGTGTGTCTGATCATGGGTTTTACAGGAGGTCTTAAAGGTTTCTCATTAAACAACTCGCTATCAGCATGAGTGCGTTGTAGTGTATTAAACCTGAGATTAATATTATCTTTAGCAGCACTATTTTTTTCTTGGACTTGGCTTTTTGCTTCTGTTTGAGTTTTCCTTATATTTGCACTAGCTTGATTATTAAGTTTACAATCATGACTGTTTGAAGCAAGTATGTCCAATTCTTTTGTCTTAAGCATTCCTCGACACTGTTTCGATCGTTGCCTTGAACAGCACCAAATAACAGTTCCATTTTTATTGCTTCGTTTCACAATATATGAATATCCTTTATAGTATGCATAAGGCTTACCATACCTAGTCACTGATACTTCCATATCAACTGTCAAGCATAAACTAATTTCTAGTAAACACAACTTGGTAATAACAACAATAGATTAATGTGGGAGCATATATAGATGCAAAAATAGGGAGCAAAAGTGGGGGTAAAAAGTGTCAGCAAATGTGAGAGCAAATGTGGGAGCAAAACCTATGAGCAAAAAGTGGGAATTAAAAAGTGGGAGCATATATGGGATGAAATGTGGGAGCCAAGCAAATATAAAAAGTGGGAACAAATATGCTAACAAATATGTCAACAAATATGCCGGCAAAAGTAAATACACAATTCAAGATATTTGAAAGTGCAAATAAAATATGGAAGCAAATATGAGAGCAAGAGTGGTATTTTTCTAAACCAACTAAGCATAACAAACTTAGTCATAACCTAACCTAACCTACCCTAACCTCACCTAACCTAATTTCACCTATCCTAACCTATCCTAACCTAACTTACCCTAACCTCACCTAACCTAACCTAACTTCACTTATCTTAACCTAACCTAGCCTAACCTCAACTAACCTAACCTCACCTAACCTAACATAACCAAACTTCACCTAACCTAACCTCACCTAACCCAACTTCACCTAACCTAACCTAACTTCACCTAACCTAACTTGACCCAACTTTACCTAACCTAACCTATCATAACTTCACCTAACCTAACTTCACCTAACCACACTTTACCTAAGCTAACTTAGCCTAACCTAACCTTTCAACTCTCAGATCAAATTTAAATTCGGGGTATAGTTGAGTTGGAACCCAAGACCTCAGGGATAACACCAAAGTATACCAACCACTACACCGCGAGATGGGCAAATTATCACGCAACGCAACACAAAAATAAAAGTTTCCTGTAGTGTAACACATCGGCTGACAACCATAGTTGGGAATTCAAACCCAAGACCTCAGGACTTTTGTTATGAACATTATCAGAAATATTATTCCATTTACATTTTGCTGCTGCTTATAATTATAAGAGTTGGCATTAATATGGGGCAAAAAGTGGGAGTAAAAAAGTTGGAGCAAATGTGGGAGCCAATATGGGAGCAAAAGTGGGAGCAAAAATGGGAGCAATATGGGAGCAAATGTGGGAGCCAATATGGGAACAAATGTGGGAGCAAATGTGGGAGCAAATCAGCTCACCTCGGATATCACCAGTGAGTGCTCATATCCACCGCTAGGTAGCGGAAACACACTTTGCGTGTTGTATGTAACTATCTTACAAAGTTTGAATACATGCAAAACGTGCTTGTATAACTGTGCATATAATTTTAATATACAGTTAACACTAAGTGTTCAGAACTAACATGTATAGCCTTTTCTGGGGTATATAGAGGATCCTTAGCAAATAAGACTGACTAACCCAGGAGTTGACAGAAAATGTTTCCTGATAATAACGGACTTAATGAATATGAAACGTCTTTTGAGTGTCGTCAGTACAAGTGGAAAACCACATGAGTTTGACGTTTAGAAAACTCACCTCACCCCACCCCAACTGTTTGGAAATGGAAATAATTTGTTTTTGTCTTACTTAGGGGCTTGGAAATCATGGTCATCATTCCCATGTACTGTAATTAGGGAAAATAATAAGGGGTCATGTACACTATTATTATTAGCTGAGTATCTAATACATTTTTGCATACCCCTAGGACCAGTATTGCAATATAAAGGCATGCCATGTGTTACCGTACTTAAAGCCAGTGATTTAAAACAAAAGAGGTCTTTATTTTCCACCACCCCCAAACATGGGCTTATATCTAGTGGAATGCAGGTTGACGACCATGGAGCCCCAGCTGAGTCCGTCATTGCTTCCACTGACTTATGCTAGGCTCCTGTCTGTCTTCTTTCCTGTCGGCCACACTTGGTCAACTCTTGTTCTCTACCGATTCCGACATTATTAGGCTATCCAAGGCTTAGGGAGTCTCTTTATTTTCCGACTTAATTGCCCTTGTATATTCTTTTTCTGATACCCTCCTTGTGCAAGGAGGCAGCCTTCTTTTTATTTTTATGTTATTTCCTGCCTTTTGCTGAAGCCACACTAAAGGTAGGGTGTATGTAGCCCCACCACTTGTGGTGCGCCCTGGATATGGCTACACCCTCAGGGGCTTACGGCTGATCAGTTTGGAAGTTGGCGACCACAAGGGATTCCTGAGCTGGGTCCAGTTTTCCTCCTTTTTATCGATTTCCTCTGGAGCGGGACCCTCTCCTCTTTAACTTTCATATCTACCTTTTATGGCTCTCCTTCATTTCAAGTCCATCAATCCACATTCTTGAGGGTTGCGGGGCATTTTTTATTCCTTCTGTCCATTATTTGTCCTATTATCCTTTTGTCTTACATTTCTTTTTTCTAGTTATAAGTGTGTAGTTAGTTTTAGTTATAGTTTACATTTAATTTTATTTTCACCATCAGCCAAATAATTATGGGTCGATAGGACAGCTTGGTGGTTAAGTTTATAGAACGCTTGTCTTTTGTTTGAAACAACACCATGTTGAATTCCCGACTGGCTCATGAATTTCATACTTTGTACACTTATTTCTCATGGCTTTGAAACTGGCTGCCTGTAACGTGATCATTATTAACTTTAACTTCAGTGTACGGTGTAGGATTGGAAAAGAGGCAGCCATGGCTTCTGAATTACAACTATGTTAGCGTTTGTCTAAAGTATAAATAAAAAGAGAGTTCAAACATCATGTAGGACATTAACTATTTTTAAATTCTGATTTGTGTTTCACAGTAAACACAATCATTCTCCGTTTAAAACAACCCATACATTTCTTTTTCTAACATGATAGCTTATAGGCGGGCATTGCTATAGCTTACATGTAGTAGGGTCAACAGCTAAGGATTCAATTTCAATTACCTATTCCTCTCATGGTATGGCTCTTAGTCAATTCGTTAAACTACATAAAACTTTTCTATATGTTCTGTTACATTATCATTTGACCATCTCACAGTGTAGTGTTTAACATAGTTGGTTGTCTACCCTAAGGCCTTGGCTTGCAACCCCGACTATACCAAGAAATTCATTTTCATCTTAAGGTAGCAATAAGGTTCATTGAGCCTTGTCAACCCTTACCTAACAACTATCAAGTCATGTACGTTAACACGGTGCGAATCACGTCCACTATCAAGCAGACGAGTAATATGAAACTTGCTGGCAAGAGCGCCGTGTTCCTATCACCAAGACTCATTACACAAACAAAGCCAGTGTCTCTGTGCAGATTCAACCCAGCGATAGTATGCAAGAGTGTGTTTGTTAAAAAAAAAGCATCATTAATATAACTCGACTGTCACCACACAGGTCCGGATTCGATTTTCTAAAGGCTGCAACAGGTACACTCAGTCTTGTCAGGTAAAACATTTTGGGTCAATTCATAAATCATGGGAAAGGGTTAGCCACTGTCAGTCCAAAACAACACCTTACTTCACCCTCTCCGATAATTAGTTTTATAAAATCTCAGGTCGATAACCTTAACGTTTTGCTCTTTTGGGTATATTCATGGGGAATGGCAACGGTTTGGCCATCCTGATTTGTACAACACCTGATACAACTCTGTAGCCTTATTCATTAGCTATAAACACATTAATCCATAATTACCTAATAATAATAATAATAATAATAATAATAATATTAATTAGCAAGCTGTCATCCTCCAAACAAACATTCTTTAAAGCATGGTTTCAAAAACCTCTTATGCTTTTAAGTGTTTAATACCTTTTTCTCATGTAACATCACTATTCCCTGTTTTATGAGTGAAATAATCTATCGAGGTAAAAGCGTATGTCATCACCTATTTTTCAACTATCAAACCTAATTTTGGGGTTCTTAGTTTGCATGATATCGATTTTTTCAATTTGAGGGTAGTTTTCACCCCCCTACTATTTTTCATGAAAACCAAAAGATCTAAGGTTCAATTATCATTTTTACCCGTTTAAGACCTTTTCCCCACTGTAAAATCACTATTTACTGTTTTAGGGGTGACATCATCTATCCAGGTAAAAGCCTATGTCACAACCAATTTTTTAAGCTATTACACATAATTTTACGGTTCTTAGTTTCCAAGGTATCGATTTTTCAATTAGGGGGTAGTTTTCACCCCCCTGATATTTTTCATCAAAAACAAAAGATCTTAGGTTCAATTATCATTTTTACTCGTTTAAGACCTTTTTCCCCACTGTAAAATCACTATTTACTGTTTTAGGGGTGACATCATCTATCCAGGTAAAAGCCTATGTCACAACCAATTTTTTAAGCTATTACACATAATTTTACGGTTCTTAGTTTCCAAGGTATCGATTTTTCAATTTTGGGGGTAGTTTTCACCCCCTGCTATTTTTCATCAAAAACAAAAGATCTTGGTTACATTTATCATTTTTAGGTGTTTAACACGTTTTTTCCCCATAACATGACTATTTACTGTTTTAGGGGTGAAATGACCAATCCAGGTAAAAGCCTATGTCATCACCTATTTTTAAAGCTATCACGCCTAATTTTAGGGTTCATAGTTTCCAAGATATTGAGTTTTCAATTTTGGGGGGTAGTTTCACCCCACAAAGGGGGACGTCGCCCCAAGAGCTAGGACCCCTCATACAAGTCCCTAGCATGATTGGTTCACGAGATATTAACAAAAGTGTAGTTAGGCCCCTTTGACAAAAAAAATTAATCATACTTTCCAAAACGAGGCGTCACCCCAAGTGCTAGGATACTGCCTATGGCAAAATCCCATCAGGAGTTCAGAAAATATTAACAAATGTGTAGTTAGGCCCTTTTGACAAAAGCCGCCGGTGTGCATACATACAAAAATTGCTCTTTCACCCCAGGTAAGGGTAGTTTTTATTTTGGGGGTTGACATACCTCATTCATACAAAAGGAGAATTCACTACGAGTCCTACGACACCCCATATGTTTAAATCGCATTATTGGTTAGCGAGATACTAAAAAGCGAATGACCTATTAACTTAGTTTTTTGTTTTTTTAATAAATATTTTAAAAAACCTCATCTATAAAGAGTGACCAAGATGGTGGCAAGTGTGACGGTTGAGTGAAGTTGCTCTTGCTACACCCTGCTTAAACAGAAAGTTAAGTTGCAGAAAGTGATGATTCGTGTGAACTAAGTTATATTATTAGGCATCCTCTTCACTAAAAAGTAAACGCGATGTCTCTAAAGGAAGTAGCTAGGAAGATATCGGCTTTCGAAGATTCCTTGAAAGAATACCAAGCTCGTCTGGATTCAGCAGTCAGTGCCGCCAACCCACCAAACGTGCTCCAAGCGCTTGGCGATGAGTTCCAGGCGTTCAAGAAACAGGCCAGTGATGACATCTCCAGGCTTAAAGGGGAGTTGAAGGAACTGGAAAACCGGCTTCATAAACAAGACGAGGTATTGGATGAGGCTGAACAGTACAGTCGCCGAAACTGCCTCTTGTTGCATGGGGTCCCTGAGCAGCCGTCTGAGGACGTCTACAAAAATCCCTCGAGACACTGAAAAATAAACTTTCAGTAGATATCTCACTGCTTGATGTGGATCGCTGCCACAGGCTGGGCCGCCGAAATCGAACGTCTGCTGAGGTGGTCTCGCATGGAAATCGACCGATTATTATTAAGTTCCTTCGGTATCATGATCGAGATCGTGTGTGGCGTGCGAAGCGAGCTTTTAAGGGCAGTGGGCTCATGCTGAGTCACTCACAAGTGTGAGAAAAACTATATTAAATCAGGCACGGGACATATGGGGATTGCAGAAATGCTGGACTCAAGATGGACGTATTTGTGTTTTAAGGGAGGATGGAAGCAAAATTCAAATATGCACGATGATGCAGTTGAATAACATGGCAGGGAGTAGGATGAACAAGTGAACCTTGGAAATAAATTATGTGTATAGTAATTAGCTTATATTTGTGTGTGTGTATGTGTGTGCTTGTGAAAGTCAGTGGATCTGCTCACCAGGTTGCTCAGGTAAGCTCATTTTACTTCTTACTTAATTTTATTTCCCACTGCATACATTCATATGTTTGTTGACCAGGACAACGGCAATACCATTGACCTGCATTCCTCTCCACTCACCTCGCCCACCCCTTCTCTCCCGTCGCTACCAGCTTCAACGGGACTTGTGTTGCAAGAGCAGCTTAGTAACCACCCGCGCTCTTTACAATGTTGCCACCTAAATGGACAGTCATTATTAGCTCACCTGGAGGAGATACAGGCTATTTTTGAAGTAAACAATGTACATATTATTGGAATCAGTGAAAGTTGGATGCGTAAAGACCTGCCGTCATCGGCAGCTAACCTTGATGGATACTCTATATTACGCCATGACCGTATTGACAAAATAGGTGGTGGGCTTCTACTTTATTACAGAAACGACCTAAAATGTAAGATAATTTCCACTTCCGACCCAACACTTATACTGCGACCAAAATTTATGTTTGTAGAATTAGACTGCCATAAAAAGATATTAATCGGGATTGTATACAAGCCACCTAAAATAAGACAGACTGCTGATTTTGAAGATGCATTAGCAGGTCTTGCATCGGCATACGACGACATTATAATCATGGGTGATTTTAACACTGACCTCTTAAAGCAGACTGGTGAAGCTAACAGCCTACTGAATTTATTTCTCGCCACAAACATGACGGTTTTACCCCTGAACGCTACTAATCATGTTCATTACTCTGACCATACGAGCCATACCTTAATTGATCTTCTTGTGACAAATCAACCTCAGAAAGTAATTAAACACGGACAGATCCCTGCTCCTGGCATCTCTTCACATGATCTATTGTACGTATGTTATTCTATACGAATACCTAAGTATAAACCACGCTACATTACAATACGAGACTTACGACATATTGACCAGAATAAACTACGCTATGATGCATATAACTTGCCTTGGGATAATATACGTAATTCTCAGAACATAAATTCTAAAGTAAATACATTCAATTTAATGGTACTAGAAATATTTGACAAACATGCACCAAAGAAACGAGTAAGAATTACCCGCTCTTCATCTGCGTGGCTAACGGCTGAGGTAAGATCTGCTATGGCCAGCCGTGACAAACTATACAGACTATACAGACAGACACATGATGCAGTTGATTTTGAGAGATATAGAATTCTGAGAAACAGAACCAAACAGCTAATTAGAAATTCTAAATATAAATACTTTCATGAACTGATGAAAACCAACAGCTCTAGACAAAAATGGAGTAAATTACGTGCGTTAGGGATATGTACGACAGTTGAACAACATGTACCAAGCATATCGCTAGAGGCTCTAAATGATCACTTCGCACGGCCAAAAGTAGCCTCTACCTCCTTCCCTAATAGTTCACTACCGGTACCCTTGTTACAACAGCAGTCTGTTTTTGACCAATTCTCTTTTAGAAATATCAGCTCGAATGAAGTTAAAGGTGTGATATACTCTATTTCATCCAATGCCACAGGTAACGATGACATTCCTATATCACTGATTAAGCATGTCTTGGGAGCTGTTCTGCCAATACTAACTCATATATTTAACTACTGCCTGACAAACGGAGTGTTCCCAGATGTTTGGAAAGATGCATTAATTAGACCTATCCCGAAGAGCTCCAAGTTTGATTCTCCTTCAGATTATCGTCCAGTATCCATCCTACCACCATTATCCAAGGTACTTGAACGTCTAGTTCATACACAAGTTACTGAATACCTTACAAAGCATTCCCTACTCAACCCCTTCCAATCCGGCTTCAGAAAGGGGCATAGCACTGCGACAGCTTTACTACGAGTGACAGATGATATCAGATGTGCAATGGACCAACGGGACGTGACTGTACTGACATTATTAGATCTCAGCAGTGCCTTTGACACCGTCAACCCTCAGTTACTACTGCAGAAACTTCGAGAACTAAATTTTAATAGTGTGTCACTCCGGTTCTTTTCCTCTTACCTTGAAAATCGCCGGCAACGTGTGATAGTGGGAAATGTGAGTTCGGGATGGCAAAGTAAGACCCTCGGTGTCCCTCAGGGTTCGGTTCTTGGGCCACTGTTATTTATCATCCAAATAAATGACATATCAAAAGCCCTTAATTTCTGCAAATTGCAAGTGTATACAGATGATGTACAGATCTACTATCATTCAAAACCGAGGGATATCAATAATGCAATCATTAAAATAAATTCTGACCTACAACAGCTTAGTGACTATGCTTATAAAAACAGTTTATTAATAAACCCAAATAAAACTCAAGTGATTATTATCGGTACCAGTAAAAACTTATATTCCCTCAAGCAACGTGACATCTCTCCAATAATTTTAAACAATAAAATCATACCCTACTCTACTTCAGTGACAAACTTAGGAATTATTATGACTGAGACCTTAAATTAGACTAAACAGGTGATAAGCACATGTAATAAAGTACACAAATGCTTATATCCTCTGAAACGGTTCGGTAATGTATTCTCTGTTCGGCTTAAAGAACAACTAATTCGCTCTCTGTTACTACCTATATTTGACTACTGTGACACTGTGTTGACTGAAATAACCTGCGACAGTAACAAGAAACTGGACCGGTGCCTCAACAACTGTGTAAGATATATCTTTGGCCTGCGATATGATGATCATATATCACCCTATTATAAGGAGCTGTCGTGGCTTCGAGTGCACCAGCGTCGTGAACTCCACATATTATCACTACTGCACAAAATACTTTCCACTAATACCCCTAACTATCTTGTTTCACCGTTTTCTTACCTCTCGTCCTATCATGACCACAATACGAGATCTGGCTCCTCTCTTGCCATACCTGTAAACCGTACTGCTGTTTACAACCGCTCGTTCATAATCTCTGCGTCCAGGTCATGGAATTTGCTACCTGTGAACATTAGAGACAATCCCTCTCATCGCAAATTTAAAGTGGCTTGCTGCGAGTATTTGCTGGGTGGATCCCGCTGACTTCCGGGATAAATGTTGAATGAACGAATGGATGAATGAGATGAATGATCGGATTACTGTAGTTACGTCATTTAAGGGTACTTTACTTTGTGTATTTTTCAAATTAATGATTCTACTATTATTCATATTATCACTATTCTTATTGCTATTAATATTATTTGTGCTATTGGTATTTGTAATTATAAGTCATGTAGATGTATACTCATCTAGTGGTTAAGTGTAAGAGAGGGCCTTGAGCCCTAACTTCGCCACCAATAAAGGCATTATCTATCTATCTATCTATCTATCTAAAGAATCATTTAAAAATTCCGCTCTCTTACAAAAGCCCTCAAGTGCGCATGCATACAAAAATAACCACTACTTAACCTCCGGGTAAGGGTAGATTTATTTAGGAGTGGATATACTCCCGTCCATAGCAAGGGGTGGTTGACCACAAGTCCTACGACACCCTATATGTTCAAACCCGACCATGCGTTCGCGAATCATCGCCAATGTTCGCCAGAAAGTAGGCTATCATTTTGTTTTGTCCTACACACTTCAAACTTGCTGTCAGCCTAGAGGGCATAAGGACATTTCATTGACGTCAAACAAGCTTTTCTCTCATCTTCACCGTTTCCAAAATAGCGCCAATTTCAAAAAACAACAATTTAAAATATATATATATATATACCGACACACATTCATAGCAAAGAGGACGTCACATCATTCCTAAATAACACATCGTTCTAGCCTTACAAGCTCATTAAATTCGCCAAAATGTCAAAAAAACGCACGTTTACCTCAAATTGCGTTTCCAAATTCCACCCATTTTAAAAAATTACCTCACCATCAAATAGAGCGGTAAAAATAGCATTTAAACGAGCCCTCACTCAACCCTAGTCCTCGCCCACCACCAAACATTTTCCCAACATAGCCATACGTATTCAAGCACACACGCGACTTGCAAGAGAACATACACTACCCCACTACCCGCGAATGACCTTTTAGTTTTGGTATTTTAATTAAATAATGAGGCTATAGGAAAAGAGGGGGGCATTACTACGAGTGCGAGATATCAAGTTCGGGGCCGATACGATGAGGGTTCAATAAGTTAGTGGACAGAACCCCCAAGTTAACACTACTTGTTAAAGGTCAACCACGTCTCACGCGAACACTGCAGACATATCACGTGATCGCTCGCACTGGTGCACATGCTCACACTCGCACGGGTGTCAAATGACGGTTAGCATCCTAAGCAAAAACAATAACAGCTGCACACCACATGTGTGGATAGGAGCCGCCTCTCCGCTCAGCCCACCCAGCGCGGACAAAAAAACATAACAGCTGCACACCACATGTGTGGATTGCTGGCAGTGGCACACATGCTCACACTCGCATGGGTGTCAGATGACAGTTAGCATCCTAATAAACAACCCCCATGACGTCAACACCCATTAACTTTTTATCACCGTCGCACAAACAAGCCAAAAGGTCAACCCCTTCCCACGCTAACACGTGCAGTGCACATGCTCGCTTCTGGACCACGTGCTCGCTCTAAGGACCCATGACGTAATCCCATGACGTCATCAGGATTACGCAATTTCTGGTCATGATGATGCAATATTTTGAGTGTTGCGAATCCTACTACTAGTCTAGAAAGTTTTTCCAGAGTAGTCCAAGATGATATTTTAAGATTGCAAAGAGAGGTTAGGGAACATCAGGTGCAAATGGAGGAAGTAGCTGCTGAAAACATACTCAAATTTCAGGGAAAGGTAGAAATAGTTTGGGAGAGTAAGATTGATTCTAAATTTAGTGTACAGGATTCTATTAAGGAGAATTTGAAAGAGTTACATGCAGAAATCACCCACAACAGTTCTCAAATTCAGGCAGTTGAAACAAAAATAAACCACGTAACAAATACTAAGAAAACTCTACGGGTGCAGGTTGCTGAACAAGCAAAAATTTTGAAGGGTAAAATCGACATCGGAGTGCTGTTGATGTTGTGTAATAAGAATTGATAAAATGTCATCAGGATAATATGAACAATGTGCATGCTTAATTTAAGGATGATGTCAAAAATATAGAAACTAAGTTAACTATCAGAAATAACTTGGGGAAACAAACTGATGGGCTTCAAATCGCTATCATGGACAAATTAAATGAATTTAGGGAGAAAGCAGAATTAGATGTTTTTATTTAAAACTGTCAAGAGTAAATGTATTAAGGAAAAGGTAGATGAGATCAGGACAGAGGTAAAGAAAATAGATAGATAGATTTTTCTTAATTTCATTTGATCAAATACATGTATTCAATACATTTTTGATATAGGACACGTCATAATTTACATCTATATACTAAAAGAACTAACAGCAACTAATATTATAACTATTTATAACTTATTATAATAACAGATCTAATAGATACAATCTTATTGCACAACTATTTACAACTCACTCTATTATCATAATCTGTATGTTAGGTAGTCAGCCCGAAGGCTGGTTGGATCCTCAAAAGCACCGCCGTTACGTTATGTGAGTAGATACCCACATAAACCCATGGCAGTGCTATATTGAGGCGTTCTAGGCAAGAAGAGGAGTGAGGTAGTTTGCCATTGCTTTCCTCACTGAGTCAGAACAGTAGTCCTAACCCTATGAGTAGAACCTTTCACAGCATTCACAGGCACTGACTGTGCCCTGAATGCCATTACTAAGCACCACCCATACCTCAGTAGCTTCCATATAATCACAGCCATGAGTGAGACTGAGACATCGGTGAAAAGCCACCTTTTACTCTAGCCTGTGCCAACTGACAAATGCAAATGTACTGTATTCATCAAGAGATGGTAAACAGGCTCATTATCATAATATGAAAACTTAATTCTATAAATACAACAACATACAGCTAGGTATTACAATGAAAATAGAAAAGTAAAATATAATTATAGATTTCATCGCTCCTATTTGCTAAGATATTCAACTACAGAGTAAAAACAATGGCACTGCAGATAAGCTTTCAACATTCTATCAAAGGTTTTTATTTTTGGGGCCAGTTTTATATACTGGGGTAGTTTATTGTATAATATAACTCCAGTGTGAAAAGTTCCTTTTGGATATATGCTTGTGTGTGAAATATGAATGTTTTGATTTTGTCTTGTTTTATGCCTATGAACATCATTGTTTGTATTAAGAAAAACATCTATATTCATTAAATTATTTTTAAAAAACATATTACTTTCTAAGATGAGAGCCTCCGTGGCTAAGGCGGCAGCACGCCGGCCTCTCACCGCTGGGTCCGTGGTTCAAAACCCGGTCGCTCCATGTGAGATCTGTGCTGGACAAAACGGAGGCAGACAGGTTTTTCTCCGGGTACTCCGGCTTTCCCTGTCAAAATTTCATTCCAGCAACACTCTCCACCAGCATTTCATTTCATCTGTCATTCATTTAATCATTGCCCCAGAGGAGTGCGTCAGGTCTCGGCAGCCGGCACAGTCCATATCCTCGCCGCTAGATGGGGGCTTCATTCATTCCATTCCTGACCCGGTCGGAGACTGGAAGCAGACTGTGGATTTTCATTTCAAAATGTAATCAGGATAATATGAACAATGTGCATGCTTAATTTAAGGATGATGTCAAAAATATAGAAACTAAGTTAACTATCAGAAATAACTTGGGGAAACAAACTGATGGGCTTCAAATCACTATCATGGACAAATTAAATGAATTTAGGGAGAAAGCAGAATTAGATGTTTTTATTTATAACTGTCAAGAGTAAATGTATTAAGGAAAAGGTAGATGAGATCAGGACAGAGGTAAAGAAAATAGATAGATAGATTTTTCTTAATTTCAATTGATCAAATACATGTATTCAATAAATTTTTGATATAGGACACGTCATAATTTACAACTATAAACTAAAATAACTAACAGCAACTAATATTATAACTATTTATAATATTATTATAATAACAGATCTAATAGATACAATCTTATTGCACAACTATTTACAACTCACTCTATTATCATAATATGAAAACTTAATTCTATAAATACAACAACATACAGCTAGGTATTACAATGAAAATAGAAAGGTAAAATATGATTATAGATTTCATCGCTCCTATTTGCTAAGATATTCAACTACAGAGTAAAAACAATGGCACTGCAGATAAGCTTTCAACATTCTATCAAAGGTTTTTATTTTTGGGGCCAGTTTTATATACTGGGGTAGTTTATTGTATAATATAACTCCAGTGTGAAAAGTTCCTTTTGGATATATGCTTGTGTGTGTGAAATATGAATGTTTTGATTTTGTCTTGTGTTATGCCTATGAACATCATTGTTTGTATTAAGAAAAACATCTATATTCATTAAATTATTTCTAAAAAACATATTACTTTCTAAGATGAGAGCCTCCGTGGCTAAGGCGGCAGCACGCCGGCCTCTCACCGCTGGGTCCGTGGTTCAAAACCCGGTCGCTCCATGTGAGATCTGTGCTGGACAAAACGGAGGCAGACAGGTTTTTCTCCGGGTACTCCGGTTTTCCCTGTCAACATTTCATTCCAGAAAAACTCTCCACTAGCATTTCATTTCATCTGTCATTCATTTAATCATTGCCCCAGAGGAGTGCGTCAGGCCTCGGCAGCCGGCACAGTTAATATCCTCGCCGCTAGACGGGGGCTTCATTCATTCCATTCCTGACCCGGTCGGAGACTGGAAGCAGGCTGTGGATTTTCATTTTCAATACTTTCTAAGATATATATGCAGGGCAGTGGGAGAATGTTTACATCTTTAAACAGAGGTCTACATGATTCTCTAGAGTTTACATTTGCCATAATTCTAATCGCCCCCTTTTGTATCCTAAACGTGCTTAGTACATCTGGTGACATACCCCAAAATATGACCCCATGTCTTAA
Source organism: Meconema thalassinum (assembly GCA_946902985.2). Lineage (NCBI taxonomy): Eukaryota > Metazoa > Arthropoda > Insecta > Orthoptera > Tettigoniidae > Meconema > Meconema thalassinum. The sequence continues at coordinate 196,606,059 of OX336394.1, forward strand.
GTATGAATGGAAATAAGCAAGATAAGTACGTCTTAATGTGTGCATGCTAGTGCAGGTTTTCAAAATACGTAACACAATGCACATCGAGTTCAGTTTGGTATTCAGATAGAGTATATGTTTATTCCATTTCAAGTCTTGTTGTATGCATAGTCCTAAAACTTTGTTTCTGGTTTATTTTCTATTTGATGACCAATTAATGTTATATTGGGCTCCGCAGGATTCCTATTCTGTATAGTGTGGAAATTTAGACATACTGGTTTTTTATAGTTTATTATGAGACGATTATCTTGTGACCATTTGGTTAACTCTCCTGTAACGGAGCCAGCAGACTGCTGTATGAACTGTTAAGTTTCACCTTTTATTACGAGTTTTGTATCGTCCGCAAACAAAATTTCCTTATGTGAATGAACGTTCAGTGTTATATCATTGATATATAGAAGAAAGAGTAGTGGCCACAAAACCGATCCCTGGGGTACTCCAAATTTAATAATTCCCTCATTGGACAATGTTTCATTAAGTACTTAGGTTCCATCATCCTTGTGTCTCAAGCTTACTATTTGTTTACGCCTTGTTAAGTAAGACTCTATCCATTTATTAGCTAGACCTCTAATACCATTTTGATTTAATTTTGTAAGGAGGATTTTATGGTCAACAACATCAAATGCTTTCGATAAATCCAAGAATAGGCCAGTTACATGTTCCTTATTGTCAATTATTTTCAGTATACTATTACTACATTCGTAAATTGCTGTCTGTGTAGATTTTTCCGTTCTGAATCCATGTTGTGAGTTTGATAATATTTTATTCTTTTCATAAAACTTATCCGTCTCTTATACATGATTTTTTCCACAATTTTTGCAATACCAGTTGGTAAGGTAATAGGACGATAGTTATCTAATTCATCTTTAGAACCGTTTTTGTGCACTGGAATTACTTTTGATAACTTCAAAATATCCGGGTAAGTTCCTGAGAGAATTCAACTGTTTATTAAGTGTGTAAGTGGATTTATTATATGTTCTGCACATTTCATTAAAATTGCATCAGGGATGCCATCAATGCCAGCACAGAATTTATTTTTAGCTCTTTTATAACTATTCTTACCTCTTCACTTGTGACATGATATAAATAAAGAATCACTGCATATATTTATTTTATTATTAGAATTTAGGGTAATTACCTGTAATTTATTTAATAATTTTTGTGGAATTTCCAGAAAATAGTCGTTAAAAGTGTTTGCTATTTCCTCTGGATTATTATTCACTCTATTATTTCTGGTCAGTGTAATGTTCCTTTGTATTTTAGCAGATTTTCCAGTTTCTTTCTTTATCACGGATCACATAACCCTGTTTTTATTAGATGATTGGGAAATAAAATTATCATTAAGCATTTTCATTGCTAGTCTTATTACCTTATTTAATATGCTAGTGTATTTTTTGTAGTATAAAATGAATTCCTGTGTTGGGTGGTATCATTATGTAATTGGTGTATAAATTTCTTTCTTTGACATGAATTTATAATCCCTGTTGTCATCCAATTGCTAGTTTTCTTATTTTGAACAGTTCTACGTTTAAAGGGGAATGCTATTTCAAAATAGTGTTTTACGGTACTGTTAAATGCATTACATTTATCATTTACATTTTCTAGTTTATAAATTTCTGACCATGTTTCCTTATTTAATAAGTCATTGAAATATGCAACATTTGATTCAGTGAATAACATACACTTTGATTTTACTCCATTATCATTATTATTGATTGTTTCGGGTACTTCAAAACTCAGTATTTGTCCATGGTGGTCACTAAAACCCGGACAATAGACTTCTATTGAATGGTGATATTTATCTGTATTTATAAGAATTTGATCAGGAGTGGTTTTACTAAATTTTGTTATCCTTGTTGGGGTATTTACTGTAGGTTTCAGTCCATAGGAAATTAGTAACTGTGTTAATAATTCACAATTTCTATCACATTTTAAGATATCCACATTTATATCCCCACAAATTATTACATCGAAATTTACTTTGCTCATGTTATTGAGTAACAATTCTAATTTATCTATAAATAAAGGAAACTTTCCTGACGGAGAACGGTATACGCATACAATTATTAACTTAAACTGCTGTATTTTTACGGCAGAGAATTCAAAATCCTGTTCCATAATTAGATAATCATAAGCTGTTATCCGTTGAAAATCCACAGCCTGCTTCCAGTCTCCGACCGGGTCAGGAATGGAATGAATGAAACCCCTATCCAGCGGCGAGGATATGAACTGTGCCGGCTGCCGAAGCCTGTCGCACTCCCCTGGGGGCAATGATTAAATGAATGGCAGATGAAATGAAATGATAGTGTTGCTGGAATGGAATTGTGACAGGGAAAACCGGAGTACCCGGAGAAAAACCTGTCTGCCTCCGTTTTGTCCAGCACAGATCTTACATGGAGTGACCGGGATTTGAACAACGGACCCAGCGGTGAGAGGCCGGCGTGCTGCCGCCTAAGCCACGGAGGCTCACTGTTATCTGTTCATGATCTAAATTATTTCTTAAGAAGATACAAGTACCACCATGGCTAATATTAGATCTAGAGTATTTACTAGCTAGTATAAACCCTGGGAATTGAATTAATTCGAGTTGTTCCTCTTTCAGCCAATGTTCTGAAATACATAGTGCTGAGATGCCTTTAAGTTCATTTTTAAACATTACATTTATGTAATCAATTTTATTATAATGAGACTGAACATTCTGGTGGTAAATTTAAAATTTGCTACTTTTGCAAGCTTGTGTTGGTGAGTTATTTTCATTATTATTATTATTATCATAATTGTTATTATTATTGTTGCTAGACAAATCCGAAATACCATTGTTCCACTCAGTTAAATTTGACATCGAAAGATCTGAATGCCAAACCTGACGTTTGGCTTCTTTTACAAGTTTCCCTGCTTGAACTATTCTTACCATTTGAATTTACAATTTTGCAGATTTCATCACTAAGATACTCTTTTCCTAACCTATTTAAGTGTAGGCCATGCCGAGTGTGGAACTTCCTTTCTAATTTACTTACATCTACAATTTAGACATTTGGAAAACTCTTACAAATTTTATGAATTTTTCCAGTAGCCTCTATTTCTACATTTACACATGATGTGGGAATTAAATCGTATCTCTGCGGAATGCTTACAATAATGACATTTGTGTTATGCATGGATGCCAATGTACCCTTTAAATCTTTGATTACCTTTTTACTCTCATTTCTATAGACGTCGTTTGTTCTAGCGATGATTACTGCATAGTCCTTTTCAGTAAGGGATGCACACTCTCCTAACATCCCGTTCGTGACCGCTGCAATTTGAGCTCATGGCTTTACTGTCGAAGTGACCTCCATTTCTCCGCTTCTCTCCAATACGCTTGCTGCTACATGTCGCCCGTGACTATCCGCAAATATCCGCATCTACCTGGATTTTCTCTTTATCCCTTTCAGCAGACTCAGCATTCCAAACTTGACGATTGAGGAGTTCATTTCAGTAACTTAAAATTTAAAGGAGCGAACAGCCGGATCCAAGAACACACGGATTCTAGGAAAGTAACTGAAACGGATTCCAGGGTGGGTAGATTATTAGCTTGGGAATAACCTAACCCCCAATAGAATATGATGAAGAAAAAGAAGTGGGTTTTGGACTGGAGAAAAAGGATGGAGAATTAGGACGAGAGTCCAACAGAAGTTATAATTTTAACTTTATGTATACTCAAAGGCTGCTGCCACTGCAAATCCGCTTCCCGATACCTAAAGTGGGTAGGGACCTGGGCGAAGCTAACAGGAAACGCAGCTGGAACTTGGGCTATTCGCAAGAAAGTTGCTATACCGTATTCCCTCTCAAGCATAAATATACCTACTATAGGGAAGGGTGGTGGTCTGGCAATACAAAGAGTAACAGATTTATTGTGTATCTGTTCAAAGGAGTTTGTTTCTAAACATGTATTTTGAAGAATACAAATAATTCGAATCAGCCGTGATATTTAGTTCTTGAAATTGTAGAATTTCTAAAGAGCGACCGAATGCTTCCCAGAAGGATAGGAATAAAGCAATTATACCCTTGGGAATAATTTTGGTAAGGGTACCAATAGTTGCATTTAGAAATGACTAAGCTTTTACCCAGCAAGGCGCCGACTAAAAGTTTAGACAATGAGAAACATTTAAATTTTGAAAAACCAACCATAAGTGGTAGAGAGAATCTCCACAAGCAGGAAGCTGGCGTAGCGAGCTATGCTTGCCTTACTGGCCAGTTAGAATTAGCTATCAAAGCTACGAGAGACTTTAATAAGTTAATAACTACGAGTTCTTGCTCAAATGCAACAAGTAGTGAAAACCTTATCAATGGATTCATTTTATTAAAGAGAGCATAAACCTAGGAAGAGTCAGGGAAGACAGGATCTTGCCTAACCGTTATTTCAGAGAAATGATAGAGCAAAAGAGAAAATTCCAATTTATTTGACAATGCAAAAAGGTGTAATGAATTTAAGACATATATAATTTGAGTTTACAAACAATATGGGTCGCAGACCTCCGAAAACATCTAAAGCTTGCGCCAGGCAATTGACAATTCTTTTGGTTTTAAACCTTTTATAGGCTTTAAAATCTTCGTAAGATTTTGAAATAGCTAAGATTAATAAATGGGAAATTTAAAGATAATTGACGTAATTAAGGTTAAACAATCAATCAAGTTCAAGATGTGTACTTTAAGGATTTCTAGATAGGTATCTTGGAAATATGAACAAATAACAACTTCGAAAGTAACAACAAAAAACAGGATGAAATGAAATAGAAGTTTCTACAACTCCTATGTTTAAGTAGGGATCACGAGAAAAATAGGGCACATTTCCCTTTCGTGAAACCTGGAAATAACTCACTTTTGAGTAGAAAGAATTAGATTCCCTAATTAGAAGGGAGAAACAATATACTTTAAGGCGTGTACTAGACGCGAAGTTTTACAGACATTAATTCGTTATACGTGGAGCAGTAAGGGAGGGCACTTATTGAGAGTGACACCTCATTGAAAAAAGACCTAAAGTAACAATTTCATTATTTTAGTTTGTTAGTAAAGGGTTTGGGAAAGATCAAATGGGATTGTGGAAGAGTGTTCATGGCCGTATTTATTGTACTCGGACGAGCGCGACGCGGATGAAAAGTTGAACAGGCACTGTTTTCACTATAGTCTGTTGATATAGTTGAAAAGTTCACTGTAGTAGCACAAAAAGTTTATGGCAAAGAAAGTTATTGCAATGGTGGAAAATAACTAGTTACACTAGATTTGCGAGAGTCTATTGCTTGAAAAACTTGTAGGTTATAGTTGAATGCACCAGAAAAATCCCAACGGAGGAAGAAAAATTAGATATTGATTAGCAGTTCATAAGGAAGATTCCTTAGTTTGAAAAAGTATTCCCAAATGTGAGTGGAAAGTACTAGAAGGTTTAACTCGTAGATGAATTGTTCGGCATGGAAAATTCCAGGACAATCATGACTGAAGAATAGGGCAAAAGTTAGTCCAGCGGTGGAACGAGCTAAGTATTCTATAGACAGTAAGTAATTTAATGGTGTCCCACGTTGTGAGAAAATCTCTCATTTAATAAGCATAAGAAATGCTGCGTCATGTTAAGATTGGCTTAGATAGACAAAAGCCCAACATAGAAAATCCCGCGAAGGATGATTATTGCCCCACATTTAAAAATCTCACACTGCCTATAAAATGATTATTAAAAATCATGTAGCTATTTAAAATCAATTAAAATAAGTTGAAGAACGTTGAAGTAGTACTTAGCTCATTTCTGATGAACGGCGAATCCTTAGTGACCGTTAGTCAGGAATTCACAACATGGCGAAGGTTTGAAAGTATGTCCCTCGAGGTTAGGAGATGAGCTTTAGCTAAGCTCCGACTGACTAGTTTGACTTCAGACGCACAAGTGAGGCCAGCTCAATGGAGCGCGGAGAGACCAGGGAAGGGAAAAAGGTGGGGGTAGGAGACAAAAGGAATACATATAAGAATAGCCAACTTTGAAATAATAATTTCTCTTGATGAAATGGTCTTCAAAGAGTTGATAGCAGGCGTCACTAGCGCAGCCTGGTGGGTGGAAAAAGTAGACGAAGTTCTCTTGATCACGGATATGATAGCTGGAGATAGCGACGAGATCTGGTGGCTAGATTGGCAAGGAAGTCCTCTTGTGCAGGGAAAAATTGAGGAACTTCAGAGATTCGCTGCTAGATGACGCTAGGTGGGTCATGGAAGATATATATCTAGAACAGACTTACAGGTAGTGTAAGAAATATATACCAACAAAGAGAAATCAGGAGATCACTGTTGGTGTTTGCGAAAAAAGGAAGGGATGAACTAAAGCAGAGAGAAGCAAATGCTTACTCTGTCTTACCGTGTATTCCAAAGAATACACCAAGCTGGGAGGGAAAAACGCCAACAGAGAACGAAAGACATGAAATTAAGAACTTAAAGGTAAAGGAGCAATTAAAGAAAGTGGTCTTATAATATACCCATTAGTGGTCAAGATCTTGGCTACCCTAACTCTCCCATCCCTTCCAGGATAACACTCGGTCACTCTACCAGAGATCCAGACCAAGGGAGGAGAAACATCCCTAAGCAGGACCAAGTCCCCCACTTTAATGTCGGGATTGGAAAGAAACCACCTCTGTCTCCGTTGCAAGGAAGTTAAGCATTCCAAATTCCACCTCTTCCAGAAAGAATTACGGAGGGCTTCAAGTTTACGCCAAACAGTAGGTAAATTAGAATCCCTGTAAAAGTTGGGAAGGGGAGGAGAGACAGAAAGAGAAGTGCCTATAAGGAAGTGACCAGGTGTGAGTGGAAGCAGGTCATCAGGGTCATTGGAAAGCGGAGTTAAAGGGCGAGGATTAACAACACCTTCAATCAGAACAGACAGCGCAATAAATTCTTTATAAGTCAGAATGCGATTACCTAAAACTTTTCTTAAATGACGTTTAGTGAGCTTTACGCAGGATTCCCACCCACAACCGTGATGAGGGGCGTAGGGAGGTATAAAGCGCCATTTGAAACCCTTAGAGTAGGAAAAATTAGAAATCTGTTCCATGGCAGGAGAAGATGTGAGAGCTTTCTTCCACAAGGAAGCTGCGCCTTGAAAAGTGGAAGCGTTATCAGAGAACATCCCCGAAGGAACACCACGCCTAGCAGCGAAGCGAGAGACAGCTGATAAAAAGTAAGAAGTAGAGGCATTCGTTACTAGTTCCAAATGGATCGCGCCAGTAACCATGCAAACAAAGAGAGAAACATAGAGCTTACCAAACAATTTGCGTTTAGCTTCAGGGGAATTGCGTTGATATTGGAACGGACCCATGTAGTCCACACCAGTTAGAGCAAATGGACGTATAGGAGAAGAGCGAAAAGAGGGCAGATCGCTCATTAATTGAGTATTGACTTTAGGTTTAGCTTTGAAGCAAGGAATGCATTTGTGAATTACAGAGGAAACTTCATGAATTCCATTTATAATCCAGTACTTTTCCCTTAAGAGGCAAAGCAGTGTGCGTGTACCAACATGCAGATTACGATAATGAAAGTCACGTATAATTAAAGAAGTTACGTGATGTTTAGAAGGCAAAATAACAGGATGTTTTTTGTCCTCAGAAAGCAAAGATTGCGAGAGCCTACCACCTACCCTGAGTAACCTATTGTCATCAAGGAACGAGGCTAAGGCACGAAGACGACTGGATTTGGGAAGATCCTTTTTAGAAGAAAGTAAAGACAATTCAGAAGAAAAAGCTTCTTGCTGTGTTAGTTGCAAAACCTTAATGGTAGCGAGATTCAATTCATGATTGGTAAGGTGTGGTTTGGGGAGAAGAGGTTGGTCAACCACAAGATATTTCCATCTGAGAAGATAGGCAACAATTCGAATTAATTTGTGAAAGGAAGAATAGCGGGACAACAAGGGATGAGAAACGTTGGAAACAAGACACGAAGCAGTAGATTTAGATACTTTAGCGTCAGGCAATTTGGAGTTTGTAGCTGGAGGTTAAAAGGCCAACAAGAAGAGTCTTCGATTAACCACGAGGGCCCATGCCAGTACAACTGAGAAGCTGCCAATTGAGAGGGTAAACATCCACGAGAAATGATGTCGGCGGGGTTGTCAGCGCTGGGCACATGCCTCCATTGACATCCCGAAGAAAGAGTTTGAATTTTGGAAACCCTGTTTGCAACAAAAGTTTGCCAATGAACAAGGTTTTTGGCGATCCAAGAAAGAGTGATCATAGAATCGCTCCACAGATAAGTTTGCGAAAATTCGACCATTAAGACTTCCCGTAATTTCTTAACAAGTTCTGCGGCCATGAGTGCAGCACACAATTCAAGCCTAGGCAAAGTTATAGTTTTAAGAGGAGCCAGCTTCGATTTGGTACAATTAAGGTTGGAAACTGAAGATCCATTTAACGAACCGCGATAAACCAAATATGCACAGCAACCGTAAGCTTTTTCGGAACTGTCCGCAAACACATGAAGGAAAAAAGATGCATTAGGATGAGCGTTAACTAAATTCCTGGGAATTTCAATAAGGGAAAGATCAAGCAAATTGCTGCGAAAAGAGGCCATCTGTTAAGAAAAGAAAGGGGAACAGAGTCGTCCCATTCACATTTGAGCGACCATAGCTCTTGCATGAAAAGTTTGGCTATAACAATAACTGGGGCAAGGAATTGAAGCGGATCAAACATTTTTGCAATTTCAGAGAGAATTTGTCTTTTTGTGTTAGGAAGCTCTTCTGCAAGCGAAACTCTATGGATAAGAGTGTCAATGTTAGTGCACCAATGAACTCCAAGAGTTTTTAAGGACTCGGAGTGTCCACAAATTTCGACGAAGGAGGGGTCTACATCTTCAATAGGAAACTGGGCGAGAAACGCATGGGAGTTGGAATTCCACTTATGAAGTGGGAATCCTCCATTCTTTAACAATGCTTGAAGTTCTAGTGACACGAAAGAAGCTTCCTCCAAAGTGGGGAAGGACTGCAAGTAATCGTCAACATAAAATGATGTAGTTAGTGCTTCGGAAGCTTTAGAATCAAATAAATGACCATCTTGAGAGGCTAACAAATGTAGGGATCGGATAGCAAGGAAAGCGGAAGGTTTTAAGCCATAAGTAACCGTCTTTAAGCGAAATACCTTAATGGGCTTGCTGATTTCATCGCGCCACAAGATTATTTGGAGATCTCGTTGTTCAGGCGGAATTAAAACCTGAAGGTACATCTGTTTGATGTCCGCTATAACAGCTATGGGAAATAATCGAAAGTTTAAGAGTATAGCAGATAAATCTGACTGAATAGCAGGACCAGAGTAAAGAGTATCGTTAAGACTGTTGCCATTAACGTCAGGTGATGAGCCATTGAAAACGACTCGGATTTTATCCTTTACAAGAGGGTTTTCCCCCACGGGATGATGATTTAAGAAAACCGTTTCAATTAGGGGGTGCAATTCGTCTAAGCTTTCATACTCATCCATGAAATCAGTATACTGCTGTTTAACGAGAGGTTCTTTCCTGAATTTGCTCGCGATAGCAAAGAGAGCTTTTCGAGCTTTAGGTTGAGAATTAATAAGTTTAGGGGGTTTATGTAATCTTGGCATCTGAACAATGAACCGGCCTTCAGGAGTACGAGTGGTGGTGTTCAGAAAAAGTTGCTCACAGAATTCGTTTTCTGAAGAGGTCACGTTAGGAGAATCAGCGCTTTCAAGCCTCCAGAACTGTTTCAAGTCAGTTTAGCGAAATAACATTGCGATGCGGGTTGGGGAGAATAATGAGGAAGTTGACCGGTGACGATCCATCCAAAATTAGTGTCTCTGGCAACCACGTTTGAGGATAACTTGCGAACCTGTTTACGAAGGCAATTCCAGAAAACATTAGCACTAAAGAGTATGTCAATGGGGTTTTGTACATTGAACAGGGGATCGGCTAGCCTTAAATGCGAGGGAATGCTTAAACCTGAAATATCAACAGAGTGACTTGGAGTATCTTCTCCTATGCTATTGAGAATGAGACAATTCAGTTTGAGAAAGTTATTTCTGTGACAAATGTCTCTTATGGTTAGCTTTGAAAACTGTAAAGCTTGCGATTTTGAGCTGTTAATGCCCGATACGTTAATAGAAGTGTGGTTTACAGGTAGGCCTAGTTTTCTAATCAAAGAATTAGACACAAAATCATGAGTTGCCGCTGAATCAAGAAGACCGCGAACACTGACCCAGTTGCCGAATTTGTCTTGGACTTCGACTTGAACAGTGGACAACAATACTTGAGCACTACGCAAAGACGTAGCGTTTTGAATGTAAGAAGACGCACTAGGATTGCTGGTATTATCACTTTTCTGAGAAGTAGATGCGGTTGATGACCTTGCTTGATCATTACGATGGAGCAACGTGTGGTGCGATTTTTCACAGTGGTAACAAAATCTTGAAGACTTACAATTAGAAGCAGAATGCTTAGGTGATAGGCAGTTAAAGCAATGTTTATTCTGGGAAACTAATTTTCTTCTGTCGTCGACTGACAGTTCTTTGAAAGATTTACATAGATATAAGGCGTGGGAATCTTTACAAAGTATGCACTTTAATGGTTCATTTAAACTCTTACGGGGTTCACTTTGAGTGTTTAAAACAAGAGAACTAGCAATACGGCGTTCACTAGACCTAGTTGGGAAACCAGTGGCGTTTGACTTGAGTTTAGATGAGCTGGACCCAGGTTTTTGGGTACTAGACGCTAAGCGTTCGCTTTTAGGTTTAAGAGACATTGATTCAAATTTAGAACTAGGGGATGAGGGTTCACTTTGATTAGCTAAAGCAGTTAAGAGTTGGCATCTAGCATTTATGAAAGTGACTAAATGCTCGTAAGAGTAATCGTCTTCTCTGGAAAGTTCAATCTCCCAAGTTTTGAGGGTAGCAACATCGACTTTAGAAACCACTATGTGTATTAAGAAAGTGTCCCGGTGTTCAGTGGGTTGATCTAATTGGGATAGAGCTTTAACGTGAATTTGTGTTGTATCAATGAGAGTACGCAAACTAGTGACGTCATTGTGCTGTGACGCAGGTAAGTTAAATAGAGCCTATATATGGCGTTGAATACGTAACCGTGAATTACCGTATCTTTCTTTCAACAAATTAAAGGCAATGGGGTAGTTTTCGGCACTTAATGGGAGTGCTTCAACTAACTGCAGAGCTTGACCTCGGAGGATAGATCTCAAATAATGAAACTTGTAGATGACTTGAATGTCTTCATTGTCATGAACAAGAGAACAAAATAGTTCATAGAAAGAATCCCAAGAAGATTCGTCTCCAGAGAAGTGAGGTAAATCAATCTTAGGTAGGATTGGTTTGGGCTTGTGAGTGCCCTCACGAATAGAGGTTTGTTGTTCGTGAAGGGAACCAAGAACAGAACCGTCTTTTTTTCTGTTCTTCTTCGAGTTGGCGTATTATTTTAAAAGCAGAACCTATACCTTCGTAATATTGATTTTCTACTTCGACTCGATCATCAGTTTGATTGAGCATACAAGTTTCGATTTCAGTTTGGATGTTACAATAATTTTCATATGAACGATCAAAATCCTTTACGCGATGTATTAACAAATCTAATTGAGCTTCTGAAGGATCTAGCTCTCTGATGTATTTTCTAAATCGGGTAATTTGCCCTTTATAGGATGCTCGTTTAGAAGTAACTTTTTCATCCTTATCCTTTTCTGTAGGAGCCATGACAAAATAGGTAAATTAAAGTGTAACTTACGAAACTGTGGAACCTAGGAAATGCTGTCAGACTGGCAGCAGCAAATAAGTTGAAAGAAAGGGACACACCAAAGGAGACAGGAGCGGCCTCTTTCTCCTTCACAGGCTTTGCACTGTGAAGTTATAGCTGAAAAATTCAAAGAAGATATTAATGATTTGCAAAATATTGTCAAATAACCCTTGAAAAATAAAGTCTGATAAATAAAATGTCATAAATGGACACTCCCGGGTTTCAGGGACCAAATTTTGGGTAGATTATTAGCTTGGGAATAACCTAACCGTCAAGGGAAGATGATGAAGAAAAAGAAGTGGGTTTCGGACTGGAGAAAAAGGATGGAGAAATAGGACGAGAGTCCAGCAGAAGTTATAATTTTATCTTTAAGTATACTCAAAGGAGCCGCCACTGGAAATCCGCTTCCCGACACCTAAAGTGGGTAGGGACCTGGGCGAAGCTAACAGGAAACGCAGCTGGAACTTGGGCTATTCGCAAGAAAGTTGCTATACCGTATTCCCTCTCAAGCATAAATATACCTACTATGGGGAAGGGTGGTGGTCTGGCAAGACAAAGAGTAACAGATTTATTGTGTATCTGTTCAAAGGAGTTTGTTTCTAAACAAGTATTTTGAAGAATACAAATAATTTGAATCAGTCGTGATATTTTAGTTCTTGAAATTGTAGAATTTCTAAAGAGCGACCGAATGCTTCCAAGAAGGATAGGAATAAAGCAATTATACCCTTGGGAATAATTTTGGTAGGAGTACCAATAGTTGCATTTAGAAATGACTAAGCATTTACCCAGCAAGGCGCCGACTAAAAGTTTAGACAATGAGAAACACTTACATTTTGAAAAACCAACCATATGTGGTAGAGAAAATCTCCACAAGCAGGAAGCTGGCGTAGCGAGCTATGCTTGCCTTACTGGCCAGTTAGAATTAGCTATCAAAGCTAAGAGAGACTTTAATAAGTTAATAACTAAGAGTTCTTGCTCAAATGCAACAAGTAGTGAAAACCTTATAAATGGATTTATTTTTATTAAAGAGAGCATAAACCTAGGAAGAGTCAGGGAAGACAGGATCTTGCCTACCTGTTATTTCAGAGAAATGATAGAGCAAAAGAAAAAAATCAAATTTATTTGACAATGCAAAAAGGTGTAATGAATTTAAGATATATATAATTTCAGTTACAAACAATTGGGGTCGCAGACCTCCGAAAACGTCTAAAGTTTGCGCCAGGCAATTGACAATTCTTTTGGTTTTAAACTTTTTATAGGCTTTAAAATCTTCGTAAGATTTTGAAATAGCTAAGATTAATAAATGGGAAATTTAAAGATAATTGACGTAATTAAGGTTAAACAATCAATCAAGTTCAAGATGTGTACTTTAAGGATTTCTAGATAGGTATCTTAGAAAAATGAACAAATAACAACTTCGAAAGTAACAACAAAAAAACAGGAAGAAATGAAATAGAAGTTTCTAGAACTCCTATGTTTAAGTAGGGATCACGAGAAAAATAGGGCAAATTTCCTTTTCGTGAAACCTAGAGATAACTCACTTTTGAGTAGAAAGAATTGGATTCCCTAATTAGAAGGGAGAAACAATATACTTTAAGGCGTGTACTAGACACGAAGTTTTACAGACATTAATTCGTTATACGTGGAGCAAGTAAGGGAGGGCACTTATTGAGAGTGACACCTCATTGAAAAAAGGCCTAAAGTAACAATTTTATTATTTTAGTTTGTTAGTAAAGGGTTTGGGAAAGATCAAATGGGATTGTGGAAGAGTGTTCATGGCCGTATTTATTGTACTCGGACGAGCGCGACGCGGATGAAAAGTTGAACAGGCACTGTTTTCACTATAGTCTGTTGATATAGTTGAAAAGTTCACTGTAGTAGCACAAAAAGTTTATGGCAAAGAAAGTTATTGCAATGGTGGAAAATAACTAGTTACACTAGATTTGCGAGAGTCTATTGCTTGAAAAACGTGTAGATTATAGTTGAATGCACTAGAAAAATCCCAACGGAGGAAGAAAAATTATATATTGATTAGCAGTTCATAAGGAAGATTCCTTAGTTTGAAAAAGTATTCCCAAATGTGAGTGGAAAGTACTAGAAGGTTTAACTCGTAGATGAATTGTTCGGCATGGAAAATTCCAGAACAATCATGACTGAAGAATAGGGCAAAAGTTAGTCCAGCGGTGGAACGAGCTAAGTATTCTATAGACAGTGGGTAATTTAATGGTGTCCCACGTTGTGAGAAAATCTCTGATTTTATAAGCATAATAAATGCTACTTCATGTTAAGATTGGCTTAGATAGACAAAAGCCCAACATAGAAAATCCCGCGAAGGATGATTATTGCCACACATTTAGAAATCTCACACTGCTTATAAAATGATTATTAAAAAGCATGTAGCTATTTAAAATCAATTAAAATAAGTTGAAGAACGTTGAAGTAGTACTTAGCTCATTTCTGATGAACGGCGAATCCTTAGTGACCGTTAGTCAGGAATTCACAACATGGCGAAGATTTGAAAGTTTGTCTCTCGAGGTGAAGAGACGAGCTTTAGTTAAGCTCCGACTGACTAGTTTGACTTCAGACGCACAAGTGAGGCCAGCTCAACGGAGCGCGGAGAGACCAGGGAAGGGAAAAAGTTGGGGGTAGGAGACAAAAGGAATACATATAAGAATAGCCAACTTTGAAATAATAATTTCTCTTGATGAAATGGTCTTCAAAGAGTTGATAGCAGGCGTCACTAGCGCAGCCTGGTGGGTGAAAAAGTAGACGAAGTTCTCTTGATCACGGAGATGATAGCTGGCGATAGCGACGAGATCTGGTGGCTAGATTGACAAGGAAGTACTCTTGTGCAGGGAAAAATTGAGGAACTTCAGAGATTCGCTGCTAGATGACACTAGGGGGTCATGGAAGATATATATCTAGAACAGACTTACAGGTAGTGTAAGAAACATATACCAACAAAAAGAAATCAGGAGATCACTGTTGGTGTTTGCGAAAAAAGGAAGGGATGAACTAAAGCAAAAAGAAGCAAAAGCTTACTCTGTCTTACCATGTATTCCAAAGAATACACCACAGGGTAATTCTTAAGGAAAGCCAAGATAGGAAGAAGGAAGGGGAGGATTCATATATGGCTAGATACACCGATTAGAGGAACAATTAAGAAGTATTAGGGACAGCGTAGGCCTAGAGGTTATGAAGTGCCAGAAATGTGTGGTCTTGGTTGAGGAAGTTAGCAGCAAAGACGAGATAATTAGATTGCTCCGGCTAGAGCTAGAAGCTGTAATTAAAGATTTGGAGAGGGCCAAGGTGGCAAACATGACCATGGAGAAAAAAATTGTCAAAGTTGGAGGTTGGTATTTTAACTTCGGGGATTGGCGGGCAGATGGCAGCAGATGGCGGGATCAACAGTGACCGGAAGTCAAGGAGATCCAAGCGCACAGATATGACTCACGGACGGTTGGCGGAGGAAAGACCGGAGCTGGACACCGTCGAGGGCGATCGAGTGTAGCAGATATGTGATGAAATAAGGGAAATATCAATCAACGGAAGAAGAGAGGAGGAAGTGTGCCGGTCCTTGGTTATTGGGGACTCAATAACTAGGCGCTTGGGAACAGGGTTTCAGGAAACAAATACTGAAGTGAAAGGTTTTCCTGGTATAAGGACTGAACAATTGAGAAGAAAGGTGATGCTAATGGGAGAGGGTGAAGAAGTTAAATCAGTTCTAGTACACGTTGGAACAAATGACCTAAGGAGCTCTCCTACTCCAGACAATATAGGAAATGACATTAAAAACCTGATAAGAGCATGCAGGGAGAAGTATAGAAATGCTTCTATCGCAGTGAGTGGGATTTTATATAGGCGGGACGTAGATTGCAGGTATGTGGATGCAGTAAATGGTGTACTGGACTGGATTTGAGGTGAAGAGGAAGTTCTATATATTAACTCTGGGCTGTGGATAGAAGACTATGATTTGGGGTGGGATGGTCTCCACTTAATTAGGCGAGGTTCGGCCAAACTGGGACAACTCTATGGAAGGGTGATTAAAAGTTTGTCAAAACACCCACCAAGTGTTTAAGAGATGATTCATCCCAAACCAGTAAAGGGGACAGTAAACGGAGCAAGATGGTTGCTAGTCTTGGGTACAAAGGGCATTATAAGAGCTTCAAATGTCTTCTGGTGAACTGTCGTAGTGTAGTTAGAAAGGGCATAACATTTGGAACCATGGTATAAATATGTGATCCAGATGGTATTATCGGGACTGAGTCATGGCTAGTTGAAAATGTTGTGGAAGGGGAGGTATTTCCTATGGGTTATAGGGTATACAGGAGGGACAGGGGAACAGGTGGGGTATTTATACTAGTTAAGGATATATTTAGGAGTCATCTAGTGTTTACAGATGAAGTAAATGAGATTCTGGGGGTTAGGGTTGGTTCTAAAGATATGGTAGACATTTGGGATGTATATAGAACAGGGAGGGGTGAACTGGATGTAAATCTAGGAACAACGTTAGTAAATTATGCTATGGAGGCTGACCGGGCAGGAAGAAATTTAATTGTAGGGGGTGATTTTAATATGCCAAGAGTGGACTGGGAAGGTAGGGCAGATTCTCAAGAACATTATCAATTGCTGGCTAACAAAATAATATGGGAGGGGGGCTTTGTTCAAGTTATCGACGGGAGCACTAGGGGGGACAGCTTATTGGACGTGTTTTTGATTAAGCCTGAGGATATTTGGGTCAAATCAGAGATCATTGAAGGGATATGTGACCACAAGGCTGTTGTAGTAGAGGTTAAGTTGGGTATTGAGAGGCAGGTTAAGAGGGAGACAAGACTGGTAAAGCAGTATTACAAAGCTAATAAAGAAAAGATTGGGGGTTGCCTAGCTGAAAAATTCAATCAGTGGAGAGAGGGGGACAAAATGTAGAGAAACTGCGGGCTGGTTTGAAAACCATAATTCTAGATTGTGAAAAATTACATGTGCCTTTTAAAAATGAAGGGGCGACTACTGATCCACTTTATTACAATAAGGAGGTAATAAGATTAAAGAAGAAATGTAGATTAGGAAGCAATAGGCTTAGGAAGGGGATAGGCCACCGAATAGAATTAAATGGGTTAAGGAGGGAACTGGACAGGGCTAAGATAGTAGCTAAGAAACATTTTATGGGTAGGCTGGTTGGCGGGGGGATGCATTTCAAGGAACGGTGGAGAAATATGTATGTCTATTTAAGGGGAGTGAGAGGAGTTCAAGGACGAATACCTGATATCGAGGGAGAAGATGGAACGTTGCTGGTGGAAGACGGGGAGAAGGCTGAAGCATTTAATAAGGTGTATGGTAAGGTGGTGGGGATTGTTGGGGAGGGAAATGTAGATCACAAAGTAGAGCGGGGTATTGAGGACGGGAAGAAATTTAGATATGTAAATAAGGATATCTATAATGCAATACGGGGAGTGGGGTCAAGAAAAGCAGCTGGGGTAGATGGGATAAATGGGGAATTGTTAAAGATTATGGGATGGAACATTGTACCTTATTTAAGGTTTCTGTTTGATTTTTGTATAAATAATGGGGTAGTGCCTGATGACTGGAAACAGGCTCTGGTAGTTCCGATATATAAAGGGAGAGGGGGGATAGTGATAGCTACAGACCTGTCAGCCTAACATGTATTATATGCAAAATTTTTGAATGAATGAATGTTTACATAAGGGAATGCTTAGGGAATAGTAAGTGGTTGGCAAATGAACAGCATGGTTTCAGAGAGGGATTTTCTTGTGAATCACAACTATTAGGCTTTCAGCAAGATATCAGTGAAGCCTTGGATAATAGAGGTCAAGTTGACTGTATTGCAATTGATCTTTCAAAGGCTTCCGATAGGGTCAATCATGATATCCTATTAAGGAAAATGGAGGCTGTGGATTGGACAGGAGAGTAGTACAATGGGTGAGATCTTTTTTGGAGGGGAGAAGTCAAAGGGTAAGGGTTGGAGGGTCAGTGTCAGAACAGTTAAAGGTGGGAAGGGGGGTACCTCAGGGAAGTAAATTGGGACCTTTGCTATTTCTCATGTATTGAACCCTTGTAAAAAGAAGCGTATCGAGACTCAATTTCGGGTAATGTTTCGGTCCATGATAGCCGTGCAGTAAAATTTTGCTTCTCATAGATTACAAGGATACAAAGGGCAAATACAACAATTAAAGAAAGGAGGTAAACCAGTATACTAAATAACAAGTTCAATAACCAAAAAAATAACAATAAACAAAAGCAACATATCGAATTTACTCCCACACTTCTAATAAATAGATCACAATTGCAAATCCTAAGTTGTGTCTGCATCAAACAAGTGGCATTCAAATATCAACAGTTTACCATTTAAAATAAATATTTCAGGAGAGATTATTAATAAAAGACGTTTGAATTACTACATCTACTTCAAATCTATACTTGTGCATACGTGACGATATTTTGACAATATGAAGGAAATAAGTACGGTTACATGATCCGTTACCATCTGGTTTCCCGTCAAGCAACGAATCCGTAATTCTGCGTAAATTAGATTAGCTTAGGAAACACACAACAAGGCACTTAAGAATATCCGACACCCGCTACCCTTATATAATACAAAATAGATCTCCGAACGAGATCTTGACAACGTGCCAAAACACGTCTAATTGCCCAAACGGGTCTTGGTAAAATCAACAAAAGCGTACGTGACTACAACAAAATACAATACACGAGGACATGACTGAACGTCATTCTATTATTTACAATGACCACAACAATCCAGAATGGATTATATCAAAAATAATAAGAAACAACACTATGCCCAGTGGCATTTAATTATAACACACAAATAAATATAAATTCAACTTAATGCATGAAAATTTTGGTCTGAGTATGGCTATCTCCACTTTAAATCCAGATATAGAATACAGGCTCATCTCACTTTAAGAGAAGAGGACACGGTACCCCGGCCTCAAACCTAATTAGTGTTATCTTAAATCTGTCCGTCCCTCTTGAAGCCAAATGTCATTTACCCGGTGCGTTGCATAATAAGATCGGAAGCTTGCTCACGGCAGCTCTCGAACCTGGAAGAACCTTGTATTTCCTGAAAAACATGTGTGTATAAAATACCTATTTTTGTCCCAATAATTCTCTCAGGAATTAAGACACGATGACTCGATCAGTAGCCTCCTCGGAGTTCATACCGCCGTTAATTATATATTGCTGCAGACAGGTATCGTGGGCTGATTACCACGATGTTCCCCGCGCATGTAGACACACATCATCACACATAACCAATATAACGCACACCTGGGTAATGACTTCATCTCTCATCTCGCCACCTGAAATACGTCCAGATTTAAGATCCCATGGAAAGACTTAAACCGCTTTCCCAAAGATCAAATAAAATCATTACTTCATTAGTGTTACATTTTACTAAGAGAACTATGGTTCCCTGCAAATAAAATTGCGCTAGGCAAATCACAATAAAAACGCCTGTTTATCAAACACAAGGTTAAATGTTACCCCTCAAAATTCTAGTTTTATCGTTAATGTTTAAAATACACAGCACCATTTATCTCTCAACCCATAAGTTCCGCTCAAGCGATATGAACAATACACAGTACACGCATTGTACAATTACAAGTTACATTACAATCATCCAAATCAGAACAATAAAATAGTCAGGCACGACATTACGATCGAGTGTCGGTACACTGAATAAAAATCAAACTACAATAAAAATACAATAAAAATATTTACATTTCCCCAGCCGATCTAACTACGACTACAATTGAATAATCAATATGTTGTACTTATCCCTTCGCCAAAACACCTCAGCTCACATCGCCACACATGACCCAGCAGTTTTTCTAGCCGGAATTCGTAATCGTCGATGGTGTGTCCACGTTCATCCTTCCGACTGTTGGCCTCGTTCCAGACATTTTGATCTTCTTAGGATAGAAATATTGTTATTTCACAGTACTACAATTTACTACTAAAATTGCTAAATGAGCTGATAATATCCACTCAATGTCCTGAGCAATTTATTTGAAGAAAACTTTCCCTAAATATTTATAAGCTTGATAGCTTCTACCATTCACACGCAAATTATACATAAGTGTCACTCACGACACCACAAAATAAAGTCTACACAAGTGTCGCCCACGACACATCGAAATAAAGTCAACACAAGTGTCCCTCACGACACATCGAAATAAAGTCAGTTCAACCCTCAGCTCGGCTACCTTTATACAGAACACAGCAAATTGACAGTAGTGGGGACGAATTTTAAAAATAATTCGGAGTTTTTAAGTTACGGACTTGCGACTAATTTTATTGAGCCTCACTTATTGCACAGGTTAAGAATCTGTTCGGCGGAGTCATAAATGATCATGGGTTTTATTAATATTCATTTTTGCGCTAAATCAAAGGTACGCTAGTTTTTCGCGGGCCTGAAGTGTGCCTTGCTTCATTCGTTGATTCAAATTCATCTCGGAGAGTTTGACCTAGAGACTCCTCCCCAATTATGACGTACAAGCATCTTCTTCCTGTCAGATCCTGGTCCCCCTACTCCTGCTCGAGTAAATCGGTAGCAACCGTCTAATGGCCTGCTAACTGAGGCCACGCATATTGGACGTTGACCTCATCAGTTCCAGGAATTATGGCACACTTTTCCTTGTCTCAACAGCTTGGTTTAAATATACCTGCCTCATCGTCCAACTCCCAATAGTTGCAACATATTTCCTCAACTCGAATCCACTGCCGCTTGTGTGAATACCCTCTTTCAAATATAATAAATAAAAAATATGAATCATTATTATATCATATGATATCATAAGGGTTCAGTATGTAAATGACATAGGAGTTGAAATATCATCCCAGATAAGATTATTTGCTGATGATATAGTAGTATACAGGAGGATAAATCATCTGGACGACTGCGGCATTTTGCAGAGGGACCTGTCATACAAAGCTGGGCAGATGAAAGTGATATGATGATAAATTCAAAGAAATGTCAGGCAGTGAGATTTGTTAACAAAAGGAATCATATTGGTTTTGAATATTCAGTAGGGGAAAATAAAGTTGTATTTGGGGACGAATGTAGGTATTTAGGTGTAACTCTGGGGGGGGGGGGGGGGCGGGGAATTTTCACTGGGGTAAGCACATTGGGGAAATAGTGAAGAAAGCGTACAAGTCACATATGGTTATGCGAGTATTTAAAGGGGCTGAAAGAGAGATTAGGGAAAGGGCATACATGTCCCTTGTCCGTCCTGTGCTGGAATATGCTGGGGGAGTGTGGGATCCATACCAAATATATTTAATCAAGGAATTGGAAGGAGTACAAAGGAAGGCCGCCAGGTATGTTATAGAGGACCACAGATCGACGAGTAGTGTAAGTAGGATGATTCAGGATTTGGGATGGGAAAGTCTGGCTGGTAGACAATCAAGAGCAAGACTAGGGGGTATTTTCTTAGCTTACAAGGGGGAAATTGCTTGGGAAGACATTCATGAGGGATTGGGAAAGGGAGGAACTTATATGGGCAGATACAGTCATTCGTGTAAATTAAAATTAAGTCAGTGGAATAGTAACTGGCGCAAATATTCTTTCATTGGGAGGGGGAAGTAGAATGGAACAGTTTACCAGGGGACATTTTCAGCCCTTTGCCTTCTAATGTTGGAAAATTTAAAGAGTTGGTGAGAAAACACCAGATCAGGAGCCAGTGACATGACATGGATGAAGAATAGTGTAAATTATCCTTATTCGTATTTTATATTTGTTTCTATTATTATTATTTTCTTATACCAATTAATCCTTGTATCTAAAATGTATTTTTTCTTTTATAGTTGTATGAATGATTTATTTTGCTTAGTGTTTTTTGTTTGTTGTTGTAATTTGCCACCATGGACAGCGACCACATCTGCAAATAAATATATGTATGTATCCCATTCGAAGAAAGAACGAATACCGAGAATCGATCTCAGGGATGCGGCAGACTGGCCAATATCAGCAGATGTTAGGATCTGAAAGTAACAACCAGAGAGTCGTGGTAATTAGGAATATAGAAGATCGCCTCAAGAAATTCTCCAGATTTTACAGCCATAGAATTTCTTAGACACATGAGGGAATTTCTTCGAGAAAATCATATATCTAGAGACCGGGAGATGAGAGTAGTAAAAACGTATCTTGAAGGAGGAGCACTATTACGGCATAAGGCATTCAGATACACTTACACGAATTTCGAAGAATTCGCTGAAGAACTTAATCGAAGATTGTGGTCAATGAGAGATCAATTGAATATAAGAGCTGTAGTATACTCTTAAGAGATATTCATCGTGCTTACTCACGAAACACGCAAGTTATTTCATGGCTCAGTTGGCACGCTTGCAATTTTTACAGCCAACATTGTCTGAAGCGGAGCTTATTAATAAGGCAATAGCGAGACGGTTACCACCGGATGTGCAGCGGTATATTATATCAGCTAGCATTCAAAGTCTATCGATCATACTTTGAATCATTTTTTTTTCTTTATCCTGAAAAGACAAGCCGAACAAATTTGTAAATTCTATTTCTCGTAATTTTGTGTATAGATTAGGGGAAGATGGCCTCGCTGTTCTTCCCTTAAAACCACAACAATCAATGTGTAAATATTTCATTCAGGGCTTATAAACACCCTTATTGTGTACCTCGCAACTAATGGGCAAATGACCTTAACCTTTTATCTACGTGTTTCGCCAAGCATTCCCTTGCCATTTCAATTCTCTCCTCTTTAATATGCACGGATTCTTTGAGTGTCATTAATGCCTTACCTCATTTTCTGCACTCAAATAATTGGTATCTTTACCAAATAGTGCAATATTTCCATACATTCACACTCACAGGACAAGACGTGGTCATCATGTGGATTCCTGGGCATTGTCATATAGCGGGAAACGAAACAGTAGATCGCTGGGCAAAGAATGCGGCATGCGGTCAGGGAACAGTTTATAATATCGGGATACCGTATCCGGATATAGTACCTATAATTCATCAGCGAGTCGTTAGTGCTTGGCAAAATGAATGGACCGAGATAGCAAAATGTAAAGCAAAAAAAATTCTTAATAAAACCATCCGTAACTACAGCGCCTTGGTTCCGGGTCGGAAACTATTCGCGGTGTCATATTATTACCATCATTCGAATGCGGTTCCAGCACGCTCTTACGCCAGTAGATTTGGAGCGCATGCATCTCAGGGACAATGATAGGTGTGTATGTGGTAGGGCACGAGGTACATTACATCACATATTGTTTCAGTGTGAAACCTTCAATCCGAGGCGGGACATTATGTTGGAGAAATTGAGGCGACTTGCTTATCCCTTGCCTTTAAACATCGCGTCACTTGTACATAGTCCTACAGTTCCATTGGTGGATGCCATTATGTCATATTTGGATCACCTACCATTTCAATTTAAAATCATAGGTGGGCTCATAGGGGGTCCTTCCCGTTATTTGTTCTGGTGCTCCTGGGTGTGGTTTTTAGGCTTTTGGTCACCCATATATATATATATATATATATATATATATATATATACGTATAGATCTTGTTTCCGTTATTCCTCATATTTGGCGTGTGCGATAACTATATAAATTTAGACATCAGTGCTAAAGATCAGCTCCGATAATGAAGAGGATAATGTGGACATCAGTTTCAATGTGACAAACGAAGTCCAAGAGATTAGTGGTTTTTGAACATATGGACCAATTTGCTGCGGCATTTTACTGCGATGGCTACTGTAGTCTATTCCCAGCCGGATATTATTGGGCGAAGAAGCTTCTGTGTCCAGCAACGCAACCCAAACAACAACAACAACAATTCTCTCCTCTATACTGGGTTCGATATCCGGTGGAATTTGGAACAAATTATCCCGCGGTATTTCAGGTTTCTCGTTGAAATGCAGAAGTCTTGGGATCTGACCTGAACTTTCATCGACTTTTGAGTTCGGACAATGATCAATCATTGGGACTAATTTTCCTCTGTGCAATATAGGAGACATAATTTTGAAAGTTCTGCCATCCATTGTTCGCTAGGATTTGACTCTGGGTATCTCACAGAACTCTTGATATGATTAATACCTAACCTTCCCATAGCATCTTTAAACTCGGAAGATGTAAATTGACTTCCGTGGTCTGTCAGTAGTTTCTCCGGTTTTCTTGCCTTTGTAATAAAGTCAATACCCAATATGATATCAAAATTAATATTTCCCAGTACAATGCAAATGTGTTCGTAGCTCTGTCCATTTATGACGAATTCAATGAGTGCCTGGTTTTTACATTTCATGGTCTTATCTTGAAAAATATCTCGCACCTTCACTGCAGTTGCTGTTAAGCATTTCCATAGAAGTAACCTGTTGTAACAGTCTTCTGAAATTACTGACATGGATGCTCCAGTATCGATAAGTGATTTACATGCTTCTCCGTCTATAAGAAGTTGAATTATAGGAAACTCTTGCCGCTTTACATCTCTCTCCCACAATAAATCCTTGTCATCCACCTGCAGTCCTTACTTGAACTGAAAACAGATACACACACTAATACAGTCATCACAATTAACACCGGTTATCAGACAGATTCTACACACACCCAAAGTACACGGGGCTACATGACCGCGTTGTCGCAGCCCCTAAACTGAGGAACCAACCAACCACCTGGTATACTTAATTTATGTCTAATACATAGGGTAGCGATTTTACGTCCTCTACAAGCGTTTCAAAGTCAGAGTTTGTTTTAAACCCTTCTTCGATTGTTCAGCTCGAGCCTGACGACTAGTACTCGGTTGTACATCTTGATTTTTAGGTCTATTAATCTCAAGATTAGTATCCCTTCTTAATTGTATTAAGGCCTTCAACGGAGGTTCAGGCTACTTGAGCTTTTAGTTCTCGCAGTCAAGGAGTGCAGTTTCACTCTATATAAAGGGAGGTAACGCGTAGTTCGTTACTCCTGTGGGGGTCCGGGCGGGGACACCAAGAGCCCGCCGATGAGCCAGCTTGGTGTCCTAGGCGAAACCCCACACAAGACACGGCACAAACCTAGAAGAATTGCTGAGTTTTAATTCACCGGCCGTGAAAGCCAATATACCATCTATTCAGATTGTTTATTGAAGGTACACCTTACTCACCCAGCTTCCTACCAGTCAATTATTATCAACCTAGCTCTCTTGTTTACTTTTTTTTTTTTACAGTAAACAAGACTGCGTTTTGCTTCCTTATATCTTTCATTAGCATTTTTACAAGAATCATAGCCATTATGTTGAGCACAACAGTAATTTCATTTTAATTTTAATATCGCTAGCTTCTTATTGAATGCAAAAGCTGCATTTCTCCATTGTAAACAATATCAAAAAGTTGTTAATCACAAATGTTAGGGGAATAGCTCTCCTACACTCGTCATTCAAGCACTTTCTTGCTATATTTAGCATCCCATTCTTTAAATCGTCTCTTTATTGTCTTTTCTAATTATTGTGAAATAAACTGAGTTATCCCAGTTTCCAATAACTATTTCATATTTCCCTGACTTCATCTTCCATATGGTGGTGATTGGACTCTTCCAATTACTCCAGGGTTTACCTGTCTGGCTTTCTGGCCCATCACTAAAAGGCATGCATGTTTTCTCTAAGGGTCAAACCATAAATGGGTTCGTAAAATTGACCTTTTAAAGGTACCCTTTATGACAGGCAGGGACTACTGTGGATACATTCTGTCCTCCCCATCCACAGAGAATCTTCCAAATTAAAGTCTGGCAGGTTGGTCGGTCAAGTCGATCATTCTAGCAGTCTTGTGTAGTTCGCGAACGAACTAGTTCGGAAGAGCGGGTCCCACAGACGAACTAGTTCCCAGATCCCTCGCTTGTTAGTTCGTTCGATCTTTTTCCGCTGACCGAGTTGTAACAGCGCGAGAGCGCGGGTCCGCCGTAGCTCGTCAGCTTGTCACGTCACCACTCATTGCAAATCACATGCACTTCGTTTCGTTCAGTCAGTTCAGTTGATTGAGTGTATCTATTGTTAGTGGCAAGATTGTCAAGTTTTGGCGCGGCGAATGTTCAATGTTGGTTTATAATAATAGCAGTATAACACACTACTAGTGCTAACACGCTAATAGGTAATAACTTTAGGGGCAGATGCCCTCGTAGTTTCGCTCCTTAAAAAACAATAACTAACTATTAATAGATTCTTGAAACTTAGTTGTCGCACTGCCTTCTTGGTACTCGGCTGCTAGCATTTAAAATGATTTAAAGTCCAGTCTTTCAGACTGACTATCCGTGTCTTTTTAAGAAATGATCATTATGACGATGATTCACAAAGTAAAGCGAACTTCTGTGGACAAAAACTCTGAACTAAAAAACCTATTCCTCCCATTTATGCCATAAAGATAATGTACCCAATGGTTTCAGAGCAGCCAAATAATGAGTATCACGAAGCAAGTAAGAAATGGAACAATAATTGCGGTGGGGGATACGTCTTATCATCACCAAGTGACAAGTAGAAAATGGAATCGGATGGTGACGCGCCGATATACGCGAAAAATAATGATAATTGTTTTAAGGGGCCTAACATCTTGGTTATCGGCCCCACGCGTGGAAAAAAATAATGAGAATAATAAGTGTATGTTTCTACGAACACATCGTCCATACTGTTTTTCTTTTAGGTACTGTACTGGTATTTCACTAATGATAAACAAATGACGACTTTTGGCTTTATAAACAATAGAAAGAGAAGTCGTCTCAGAAGGAAAGACATGGACCCTTATTAAAAGGATGGCCAACAATAGAGTGAGATGGAAGAAGTTTGTAGCTACACTATGTTCCTACAAGGAATAAGGAATTTCACTAATGCTTCAATACTCATATTTTTGTATTTTTAACCTTCGAATATCAAAATTTAAAACACATTACTACTCACGCAACTTGTCAATATCTAATACACGAACTGCACGTGCAGCGAGCACAGTAACTGTTACAGTAGTCTACAAGATTGCTTGAAACGAGAGCAATGTGGATGAGCAATCGGTGGTGACGAGTAATCACCGATGACAGACAGCTAAAACAAACAACGAGCGCGTGCAGTGGCAGTAGCAAGGCGAGCGAACGATCTGTCTTACAGGGAATTTGAGATGGGAGCTAGCGAACTAAAAGAGCGAACTAGTTCGCTAAGGAGCTGCGAACTAAACTGATCGCTCCCAGCCGCGAACTAGTATGCGCAAGACTACATTCTAGTCTCTCCTACGACAGGCAAGGTATACAGTGGGTGTAATCTTGTTCCGCCACATACGTGGCTTCCTTGCCAATTGGGGCATATCGGGGGAGGCGTAAAACCTCTGAAACTCGTGTGTCTCCTTGCCGCACTTGCTGCACACAGCCTTTGCAGGTATTGCGAGTCCAGGCGTGTTCAAAGTTTTTAAACTTTCAACTTCATATTTCTATTTCTTCCCCCAAAATGAAGATTAAAATGAAACCATACACTTTGAAGTATATTTATTATTTCACAGAAATAGTACAGATAAATAAATACTCTTAACAAGCATAAAACAAAAGACAAACATTTAAATAAATTAGTATAAAAAATAAATGTACGGGGTGTTCCTAATATGAATTTTGGAAGCAACATAAAGCCTTGTATGTTTCCTAGTATTCAAGCCTCAATAAATAAAACTTTGGTTTTAGAAGACAACTTATAAAAAGCACATAAGTTAAAATGGCACACAAAGATTATAATTTTCAGACATTTAACTGGTAACAGCAAATTGCCATGTTACTAAATACCGCCAGAGAGGAAATACATTTCAATACCAAGCATACACAAGTTACAAGGATGCTCATGGAGAGTTAAATATTTAGACAAGAACAAAATCATTCTCGACATTCCATCTAAGATCAAGATTAAAAACTTCTACATCCAAGGAAGAGCTTGGGCAATGCAAATGTAACCATAATACATGGTGGTTAACCAAAATAAATATTCAATATGATGTATTTTACTGCCATGAAATGTACACCTAAGTTACAATTTCTAACAACTACAAGTTGTAAATTTCATTATCACAAAAACAACAAGAACACTTGACACTGTCGAGGTACACATTCAACAAAGTAAATGTTTGCATACAGATAAGGTAAACATCGCACAGTAGGTCAAAATCGAGTTCTAGCAGGACAAAATTCATGTTATTTGTCATATCAATCAGCAGCAATATTGCCAAAGAAGCTCTTTGAGATAAGTATGTTAAACATGACAGTGTACTCTTACACCATCACTCAGTTAAACAACGATTAATATACATGGACTTTACCATCCAAACAAGAAGTACACTAGTAATATGGTAATGAACATAAAGATATTCAGTTTCTGCCTACATAAAGACCTGGAAAAAGATAACAAAAAATTCCCATTTTGAAGCACGTCTTCCATGTTGTCAATGGCACTGCTGTGCTACTAAAAGCCTGGCTCCTTAGATAACAAATTTTACTTACTTGTCCACCCTTTAGTCACAAACTGCTGTGCCCAAGGTTGTGGGATTGAATCACGGTGCAGTCACCTATTTGAGGGAGCTCAAATGCAAAGGAGCCATAGATTTACTGGCACATAAAGATCCCCTTCAGGTCAAAATTCTGGCACCATGGCAGTTAAAAGGGGCATAAAACCAATAAGATTATGTAGTCAAAAGAAAATTAAAAATAAATCTAGGTGGTGTAAAAAACATTTCCCTAAGAGAATTGCAATCTGTTGTACTGTGCACTGATAAGACTTCAGTAACTTGTACAGACAATATAATCAAATACTAAATATACCATACACAAAATATCTTTACATTCAACAGAGACCATTACACTGAGTCTCAGAAAACACTATTGTTATACATTAGTAAAAATAATTTCATTCATTCAGTTTATCCTTTAGAACACATTTATTTGGCATATCTTATGAGTATTGTCAAAAAATGAAATTTATTTCATATCAATGCAGAAAATTATGATCTGGACATTATTAAGCTAATAGCTTTACTCTCAAATCACACATGGACTGAACTTTAGGACTTGAACATCAATGGATGGATACATTTTGCATTACATCAATCCAATGCCAATTAATATAGTTCAGTCAATGTGATATGGGATACTGATAGTTCACCATGCAAGGGATGTAAAGAATGGGCAGGGCATTTTCCTGGAAAAAGTGGTACTGCTGGTGATAACTGTTTTAAGGGGCTGAACATCGTCATCTACACATAATATTTAAAAATTTCGAGGAAAAACAGAAGTGTTGGAACTCACAAGATTAGAGTAGATTCTTTGAAACAATTCTACTATAAACAGCCATCTCCATACTTAAGATATTTCATCGACTACTTTGTTGATGGCACAATGAAACTATGAACTAACCATGACAGACTTTTGTGGTTGATTCATAGTGTCTTAAGAGAAAAAAATCAGTCAGTCTGAAAGACTAGACGTTGTATCATTTCAAATGACACATGCTACAAATGCCACACATGTTAGAAAGGCTCAGGAGGGCTTCTGCATTACCCATTAACTTAGGCTTCCCGCGCGGGCACCTCTTTAAGGGTCACGGGAAGAAATGTGTTTCTTGTACTTGTATTAGAGATGTGTTTGGTTGAATAAAGCGTAAATTGTGTACTTTTTGATAGCGGTTTTGTGGCCCATCATCCCAGGCAAGCCGGCGGAAACCTTCGCCTCCCTGTCAGAAGGATCATTTGGCCGTAAATTTGAATTAGTGTAAGGATGTAGTATGAGTGTCCAGATTTAGACAATAGCCTACTACATTAAGGGGTCATGACTATGCCTTATGTTTGTTTAATGAATAGTGTACCTGAAATAAGGGAAGAATACTGATTTACAGATTTGTGGAGTGAGTTTCTGATTTTTAAATAGAGTTTATGAAATTTATGGTAAAGGTGAACATGATTAGACAATAGCCTAATCCATGAAGGAGTCATTACTATGCCTTCTGTGTCTGTTTAAAGTATAGAGTAACTGAAATTAGGGAAGTTTACTGAATTTGGTGTTTGTAGAATGTAATTTTCGATTTTAATTTGGGTTTTCGTGAAGCTTGTTGCGGAGTTGTTATTTCTCTGAAAAGGAGTGTTTTTGCCCCAGGCAGAGTAACTGATCTGGCTAGACTAGTGTAACGGTAGAGAGTTAGGAGATGAATTGTAGAACCTGGGAGCGAGCAGTGGCGGGCTGAACATTGGGGGGGGGGGCTATTTTGAGTGAGAGTAGGGATGGAATATTGGGACTGATTCGATGCTTTGCTCTGACATCCTGCACACCTCTTGGTGAGGCACCCTGTATTCTTATTCTTATATGGCATCTTGTATATCTCTTTAGAAGTCACCCTGTATTTTGCTCTGACATCCTGCACACCTCTTTAGGAGGCACCCTGTATTCTTATATGGCATCTTGTATATCTCTTTAGAAGTCACCCTGTATTCTTGTGTTCGTTTCGCTCAAAGCCCCAGGTAGCTCGACGCCAGGCCTCTTTCAACAGACTCCAATAATCATTAGCGTCTGCTTCTCGCTCCCCGCGTGAGCATGACGTCACACGCAGCTGCATGACGTCACTTCCCGCGCGGCTGCATGACGTCACGTCCGTCTCCATGTCCGTAACGCATAACGATGGACCCCAACCATAACGACGAAGTCGACAAGATCATTTGAAATTATAAAAAAAAATCCCTTTTCAACCTACCAAAAAAAGAAAAAAGATATCAGGATGTGAGGAATCAAAGCTTTTTTTTTCTTCTTTCTTTTCTTATTGAAAGAGTCTCATTAATTCTCAAATAATTTACAGTTTGGATAAATAATCAGCATTGACAGTGTTAATACATTTGTACAAACTTAAAAAGAAAAAAAATCAATATTTGAACGTTACGATGATATGTAGTATAGCTCAGCATTTGACAGCTACTTCCACTTTCATAAATAAATATTTTTTACAATTCATGGAGTGTATTCTGGGAACCTCCCTTATCCAGCACCAGCAGTGTCAGAACATTTATGGCATCTTTTCACTTTCCACCATAACTGTTTTCCAATCCAGGTTCCTTCTCACCACAATGCTCTTGACCTAGTCTATAGTAATCACCTTGGTCTGGGTTTATCTTTTGCCCTGCTTTCTTCATATTTGGCTTCAGTCATCTGCTTCAGCATCCTCTCATAACATGTTAATACTACCAGTTTATATTTCTCCATTCTGTTGCAAAGTTTTTTCACACCAATTCCTTTCTGACATCTTCCTTTCTTACTCTTCCCCTTCTCGTCTTTCCAACCATCCTTCTTAAAACTTTCATCTCATTGATCTGGATTTACTCTCCTGTCTTTATGTCAGTATCCAGGTTACTGACACATATGCCAGTCTGGAACAATAGTAGGCTATGTCTTACTACTGCTATCCAAGAATTCCCACAACATGACTTCGACACATACATCAACATTGAAAGTGTGTAACTTCAAAATTTTTCAAAGCTCTCTTGTTATGACATAAATTGTCCAACAAGATTTACTAGGATATTTTCCAATTGTGGACCAAGTGGCTCAAATTATGTTATACTTTGCTTGCTATAACTTTTAATATTTTGCCGGGTTGTTGTTGGAGGGTAGCAATCGTTTGTGGGTGGCAATGTGGGTTTGGTACAGCTATTTTATCTTGCATATTTGGATTTGATGATGCTCGCTTGACAAAACATTAATCCAATTACACCCCCACCATTTGTTACAGAAGTGTCTTAATGTAACTAATGTAACAATTCTTTCAGATAATAGGGTGATAAAATAGCCACTTTCCACCCAATCTATTTGATTATCTGTTAATTGATTATACAGGCAACACTGAACACCAACATTGAAAGTAATAATAATTTCAATTTAACAAAATAAATACTGTACTTTTTATTATATAAGTCTAACTCAAGTTGCACGTATGAGACTGGGATTATTAATGGAACATGACACATTTAAACCATAATGAACAGGACAATAACAAGAAAAGTCACAATACAAGCCATAGAATAATCTCCTGGGAGAAATTAGAGACATGGTAACGAAGCCAAAAGAAAAGTACTACACTGTATTCTTTGACTGCACTAAAGTATTCGGCATAATAAACAGTCAAATGCTAATGACAAAACTTAAGAAAATGATCGGTGATCAGCACCCTAATGTCATATTGATAGAAAGTAGCAATTTCTTGCTATGTAATTTTATATAATTTGATGAGGAATTACAATGTCACAAAGGTGGAAGTAAACTAAAGGTATACTGTATGCAGACCACTCTACTTGCTTACTGTATGCAGATGACATGTTTCTGAGGTCAAATAATAATAAGAAGAATCAACTTCAAGAAATCCTGATTGAACTTGAAATATGGGAGGAAAAGAATAACCTGGATATAAATATGAAAAATAATAATAATTGAAAAAAATGAAAAAAAAAATCCAAATTATATTCAGAAAAGGAGGGAAACCCACAGTAAAAGACATATTATCAATGGGAGGAGAACAACTGAAATTCATCAACAAATCAAATATCTTCGAGCAACGATACAGACTACAGGAACCTCTTTCAACCCCATATAAGAGAGAACTACAATAGCAATAAAAGCATTATATACATAATTGTATTTATTGGAATTTTTGTGGATTATGGGAAATTCCTCCATAACAAGTACATGAATTGACACACATGCCTGCTCAGCCCCCCCCCCATACACCAACTATATACCCTTCCAACTCTCCCACCTGCATCCTTCATACAGCTGTCCAGAATTCCAGGTTCTGTGCATAACAGAGTAGTGTCCAGGGGCAGATGACCTTGCTGTTCAGCTCCATAAAACAACAATAACTAGAGTAGTGTCAGGACAAGTCGAACTCTTGACACATATAAAATTTTAAGTGGGGTAAGTTGTTAATTTTCATACATTCCTCAGACAACTCTTGTCAGGACAAGTCGAACTCTTGACACATATAAAATTTCAAGTGGGGTAAGTTGTTAATTTTCATACATTCCTCAGACAACTCTTGTTTTCAATTTTATACAACAAACCAAAACTATTAGTTTTCTCTGTATTCCTTCAATGCCGTGAGGTCAATGCAGTTACCAAAGGTTAACACCAAGTTGAAAAGGACCTGTATTGACTAAATTCTAGTGCAACCTTACAAAATTAGAACGAATAATGTTTAGGAATTTTCCATAATTTACAAAAATTCCAATAAATACAATTCTGGCAGATGAACACATGTTTAGTCCTTCATAGTATCAATAATGTTAAGAGTTATTCATTTCAGTTGTTCCCCTCCCATTGATTTATTCATCGGTTTAGCTGTATGCCTCTCACCATGGCGGTCCGGGTTCGATTCCCGGTCAATGCATGTGAGATTTTCGAAGTGAAATGCCATGTCCTGTGGTTCGGATTCCACGTAAAAAGGAGGTCCCGTGGCTCATAATCACAAGATTCACGGTCACGTAAAACTACAATCTTCCTTCCTTCCTTTTGATTTATTCATGAACTACAGTATCTAGTGAAAGTTTTCTTAGAAGAATTTAAAATAAACTGTGCCAGATGTATTCTCAAGAGTGATCTCAGCATATTTTAAAACTTTTAATTATAATAGTTACAACTAGAAAATAGATTTGTATTAGTTTATTAAGAGATGTTTCATTTTAATCTGATATCGAAGCTGAAGGACTGAATACAGATCGGAAACAGGTAAATCGTTGCATTTTAAGATGGATTTAACTACAAGTATAGACTGTAGACTAGATTAGTAACAATACTAATAGAATGAAAGACATTAATGTAAGTTAATACGGAACATATTCACATTCATAGCAAATATGGTTAAGTTTATGGCATTGTATAATGTTGCAGACACTCGACACATTAAAGACCAGAGCCATGAGCAACTCAGCACATGCACCATTATGGCAGCCACATTTCATTTCTTGACACCGGAGCGCTACTAGTTGGTCACAGTCAGTTCTTCCAACGCTAGCAAGTGTAGAATATCACATAAACCCAGTTTCACTTGTGACTCAATTTCAGGGCCATGATGTGCAGTGGTCAAGCCGCTTGCCTCGCATCAAGACAGACCCCGCGTTTGATTCCCGGTGAATGCATGTGAGATTTCCGAAGTAAAATATCATGTCCTATGGTTTGGATTCCATGTAAAAATGGAGGTCCCATGGATCATGATCGCGAGATTACAGTCACGTAAAACTACAAGCTACGTTACGATTTGGCATCTTCTAATGTGGCAAATCTATTCTTGACTCTGATAGGGTCCCATTTGAGTTTTAAGACTGCTCCCACCAAATGCATTTAATTTTCTGGCTATTTTCAACTATATATGGAGCTCTCAGTCATTTCTTGACCAATGGTGCAGTGGTATTCTAGTTCCATTTTTTAGTGTTGCCTAAGTCATCTATTAACAGAATTGCTTTAAAGTCAGTCAACACAAGTGTGCCAATTTGATTAACAAATATTTTATCACTCTAACCTAAAATAAATATTACATGAATTATTTATATACACAATTAACACACTATTGAACAAAGGGTGGGAGGATTATTTAATTGAATGGCATGTTTCGATCATCAGATCAGTCTTAGATTAGTAGGAATAGTAGTAAATTGTTGCCTTAAGAGGTGAAACAGCGAGGTCATCTGCCCCTAAGACTTAGATTAGGTTCGGCAGATATGTATAAATTAATTGTGAGTATTGTCATCCATAAGTGTTACACATGCCTGCCAAACCTAATCTAAGCCTATGTCAACAGGATCTGTTGATGATCACTTGACGATCCGATTGAAACAATCCAATGAAACATCCCCACCTTGTTCAAAAAGTGTGTTAACTGTGTGTAAATAATTCATGTAATATTTCTTCAGAAAATATTTGTTATTCCCCAATCTAATTACTGAAGGACTTAAAAGCAATTCTGTTAATAAATCCAATACTCAAACCAGAGGTCATCCAACTCAATTGCCAAAAATTATTATCTCATCGCTTTAACAAATACAGTGCAAGCTTATTGAGAAAATAATCAAAAATAGCGGACCCGTGCGAGAACTCTCGCATAATGAGTTGTGCGCGCCCCATGTGTACAGACTACCCGCGCGGCGCTAGTGCTATGCGGGCTGTCATCTTGTTTATTTGTTTAAAAGCACTATATAAACAAATAAATATATTTCCGTTGACTTTTCAAGAAATGCAAGATTTTTCCTGTACTATTGAGACGATTTGGAAGATTTTGGTACAAACCCCACCTTCTAACTCCCTCTGGTTCAGGAGCTTGAGTTTTGTGATACATACACCTTAGCCTTAGCATATTATATAATAAGATGAGATTATGTTGGTCTAGAGCAAATTCATTTCTTCAACAGTTGTGTTCCGAAAAGCACTTTCTACAACCGACACCTTGGTAAGTTTAGACTCTTCAATAGTACAAATGCTCATTTTGATCAAGTATTCTAATACAGGGAGTGGCAAAAAGATCTGATGGTTTTTAAATCACAACAACACAAACATTTTAAATGATACAAACTCTTTTATTACTTATAACAGCAAGGTGTACATGTCAATTAATGGAAAACATGAACAATAGATTTACGATCTAAATAGATTTTAACTCTTAAGATTTAAAGATAACGTCTTTCAAACGATGCCCATCTTTTGCCATGCGGCAAAAGGATCTGACGGTTTATGTCGTTGTACGGCTGAGCGAGTTAGTGGTGGGGGATAGTGGGGATTGGCGCAATGATGAGCCTACGTGATGCCATTTCAGTAGCCATGGAGCTGTGAACAGGTGAACAACGTGCGTTTGTTGTCGAGGCATTTTTTAAAAGTGGTGAGTCTTGCGTCGTTACTCAGCGTCAGTTCCGTCAACACTTGAATGTGGGTCGAAGAGGACGCGTTCCATCTCGTAACACAATTTTGTTATGGGTGAGTAATTTTAGAGCTACAGGTTCAGCCTTAAAACGTACGTCGACAGGCCGTCCAAGGTCAGCCAGGACACCAGAAAATGTTGAGCGAGTGAGACAAGCTGTGGAAACCAGCCCACGGCGGCCGGCTCGTAAACAAGCTGCTGCTTTGCAAATGTCTGATCGAACAGTGAGACGAATATTGCGTTTCGATTTGCATTTTCATCCGTATAAAATGGTTACTGTCCAGCAGTTGAAGCCTAATGACTATGCAAAGCTTCAGTGCAAGACTAGAAGAATGCATAGCAAAAGATGGGCATCATTTGAAAGACGTTATCTTCAATTCTTAAAAGTTAAAATCTATTGTTCTTTCATGCTTTCCATTAATTGACATGTACACCTTGCTGTTATAAGTAATTGGCAACTCCAGCTATCTGATATGACATCTAGCGGTAAAAATGAGAAACTTACCAAGTAGGGTACATTTGTCACGTGATGACTGTTTGTATATGGTTTCTTGTATTGGTAAACAGATCGTGGTAAATTGTTCGTGTCTTTATACATAAGTAATAAGTTTTACTCGTTGATAGAGTGAAAAATGAGCAAAAGCAAAGTGTATTGCTCAGTTTACGGATGTAAGTCGATGTATAAGAGGGCTGCGGATATACGTTTTCATCACTTTCCAAAAGATGCAAATAGCAACAGCCGAAATGTGATGATACCTAATACCTAATAATAATACCTTTCCACCCCGGGAAGGATCTAACACTTGTCGAGGTAGACAGCCAGAAGACCTGCGACGTAAAGCCAGCGAAGGTTATTCAGTTTAAAAACAGCTGTTACGATGGACGCGCTGGTAAGATTGAAGTTACTTGAATAATTAATTAAATAATTAATTATTGGCTGCTTGGTAGGGAGAAGGGATGAGTTTAACTTGTATTAAAACTCGGGGGGGCGACAGGAATTGCTTGATTTGGATGGTTAAAAGGTGGGTTTGGTGTTGAATATTTGAATGGTAGCGGAATCACTCATTCTACAGTGCCCACGGGGAGGCAAATTAGGCCTATATGACTCGTAGTGGAATAGCTTGAATATCGAAGAACTTAGCGATTACGAGGTGTAGGCTTGGCGGAAAGGCTGGCGGATCATCAGTTTGACATCAATTCACGGTATAAGTCGGAGCTTGGAACAGTGGCGTCTGGTTTGCGTGGATGCTAGTCTCGGAATGATAAAAGTAGCACAGCTTCGGTGTGTTATTTGTTTATGTACCGTATTTCTCTATTTGAATGTCCTCGGCGTAGACTCAGGTTAGACATTTACATTATATTGCGCATAATAGTACCGAAATAATGTCCGAAGTGTAGCCCTGTGTAAATTTGAATCAGCTGATCTACATCAACCATAAAAACTGATGCTTGATAATATGCAAATGACACCAAAAATCCAGTGGAACACACAAATTAGATCACGTGTATCGCACAGTTATACATATATACAACTAAAAATAACACTCTCATTACTTTAGAGACCACATTTACTGATTATAACCGAAAAATAAAAAGTGTTCCATATCAAACGCGTGTTATTGAGTATTTTAAACCCTACTTATCCAGACCGACTGCAGCGCCCCAAGTGTTAGTTTGAGTTGCCAATAAAAGAGTTTGTATCATTTAAAATGTTTGTGTTGTTGTGATTTAAAAACCGTCAGATCTTTTTGCCGCTCCCTGTAGAATGACTCTATCCTTTATTTAAAACATTGACTGCATAAATGGGTAGTCAAGTGACAATGATATTGAGAACTTACAGAAAGCTCATATGAAAAGTTAGTAAGAATTTGTATTTTTAAAATTAATCTATCCCATGTATTTTTATTTTCCTATTTTTTACTAATTCAATTTCACTTATACACCCAAACCCCGGAAACCCGAACTAATTGGGCTTGTTGCCTGTTCGGATTTACCGAAAAATCCATAATATGTACACGGTATGTTCTGTAAGCTAAACACAACTCCAGTTACGTTTATATGCTACTCGATGTTTCATAGTTGCAGGGAAAAGGCTTCAGATGTTGCACCTTGGCTGCACCTGAATCACTGTTGCAGGAATGTGCACTAAAAATAGCTACAGTACTACAACAGGCCTATTAGTCACTGCATTCCAGTCAGTTATATTGCATTTGTTGTGTTGTATGTTTGTCTACTCTGTTTGCGTACATAATACTTTACTGTATGAAGTTTTATCAAGTTCCAGTTGAAAGTGTATTGTTTCTGTATTTAAAGTGAGCTGTGAAGGGTCGATTTCCAGTTTTCAAAAATTATGGTACGCAAAAGGAAGCACAGTTTGTGTACTTTAAAGGATAAACTTTCAAGTTTAACGCGACTAGACAAAGGGGAAAGTTCAACAAAGTTGGCTGCCGAATTTGGTGTTGGTAAAGTGACAATCAGTGGCTGGAAAAAGAATCTAGGGAAAATTGAATAGCAGTTCAGTACTTAAGTAACTTTTGACTCATTTCTGACACAATGAAATTATGCTACACAATAATCTTACTTGAAAATAAATGCATTTTATACTCTATTATGTGGTTCCATTAAAATTATGTTCGGATTTCTGATTTGAGAGGTTCCACTGTATGATTTTTAATCCAATTTACATGAATATTTATGTTAAAAAGACATTTCCAAAATATAAAATTCTAACAAATTTTCCTGCACAAAAAACACCTTTGATTGCCTTTTTCTCAAAAGCTTTAAAATGTGGGATAGGTCCTTCTACTAAGCCCATCAATTAAAAAAGTAAATATACAGGCACATAAGAAAAGATGATTACTTCAATTTACATCGAAATGAATGTTTTCAAGTCTTACACACAACAGGTGTGACTGCATTCAAAGGAACTATTTATTCTTTAGTTATTTCTATGAATCTAGATTGATGTAGCTTATTATACCTCACACAGCAACTTCAAAAGTATCATCATTACATAAAGGAAAATCTTAACATCTCAGTACATGACACATTTGAAGAATGATGCTCACAAATTCTCAATCATTTTTATGTAAATTGTGATTAATTCATGTTGAAGAAAGGAAGTTTGTAGTTTTACGTGATCATTAACCTCGCAATCTAAATTCATGTTGTTTTTAATTTGTATAATAGATCATCCCACTTCTAAACATATATTTTTACTGAACAGGCTCATGGAAGATTTAAATAATAAACAAGTCTGGTATTGTTGGTATAGCAACACCATTCTCCACTACCTGAACCCAAATCCTTTCTTGAATGAACAAGGAGCATATAACTTTCATTATAGCTATAAAATGCTCAATTATGATTTTCACCTAAATGGCCCATCCAAATCACTAGTTCAAAATGAGAAAATTCTGAAAAATTGTATTGTAAGATATGGACATCCAGTTCATACAGTAGGCAGTAAATTATGACAATTCCTGAAAGGGGAAAGCTTACTGCTTGTACTTTCAAACAACACATATATTTTAGTATATACGAGGGCTGTTTTTTAAGGGCCGTTTTTTTGTTTAAAGCCTGTAGTTAGTACGGACGCCGCAACAAGCGGGAGCGCTACCTCCCGGCATCCTTTGCGAACATGCAGGCGTCAGTTGCAGCTGTGTAGCTAACCTGTACGCTGAACTGTGCATCTTTACATTGTTCAAGATTATTGATTCGCCCGCTGCGTGAGGTACGATCTGTGATACATTTTTTGAGTGCAAGAAACATGTCGGCTGCAGACATTCATCGTCAACTTTGTGAGGTGTATGGTGATAATGCAATGACGGAAGGTAAAATGCGAAAATGGGTACGCGAGTTCAAAAGTGGCCGTGAAAATTTTCATGATGATGAGCGCTCAGGTCTGTGATCACAGATGACTTGGTGACCGCACTTGACACGAAAATTCATGAGGACCGAAGATTCATGATAACCACTCTATCAATGGATTTTCCTCAAGTGTGAATTCTTGGTTGTCAGAGCAGGCGGCAAACATTTATGCCGAGGGATTTCAGAACTTTGTTTTAAGGTATGACAAGTGCCTAAATAAACAAGGCAACTATGTAGAAAAAAGAGGAAGGTATGTAAAACCTAAAAATTAATGTGGTTTCAATATAAAATGTTCGGTTAATTTAAATAAATAAAAAACAGCCCTTACTTAAAAAACAGCCCTCGTAATACGATAATAACACTGAATGTAAAAGTTAAGAAAAAGGGCAAAGCATTAACAGTCACCTTTTGATGTGTGTCCAAGTGGTTGAAGGACTGAAATACACTGTGATTTACAGCAGGATGGCCAGCACTAATAAATGCAGTAAATATTTAGACATGAAACATAAACAGGGGTAAACATGTCATGAGAGGAAGATAGAAAAAAAGCAACTTGGCAGATAAGAACCCTACCAAGAAAGAATCTCCTCTTCTTCACAAGCTCCTGGTCATGGAAATTGCTGCATTCCATTTGTGTATTCCTCCTCACATTTAATTAACAAAGAAATGCAAATGACAACTGTAATTTCATTCATAGGCTTACACAGTCAGTGTCATTAATATAGCAACTAGTTCTTCTTCCAGTGTGATCAGTGTCTACTTATTTGCTGCATTTACAATCTTAAACATTTCACCCATATTATATGATATTCTCAACAATAGCCACAACCTCGTCATTGAGAATATTAGGCCTACACAGGAAAAATGTTAGAATATGTAAATAAGTTGACACTTCTCCACTGATAAAAAACTAACCAACTAAGAAATTGTTTGTTGCCCATATAAGTACCAATCAACACTCCAAACCATGTATATAAAATGCAATACCTACTAATGAAAAACTTAAGAGAACTTACCCTTTTTCTTTTTTTAGTTTGTACTAGGTTCTGTAAAGTATCAAAGTTAACAAGATAGTGATTATGAACAACAAGTGAGATAACTGTAAAACACCTGGGAATAAATTCCATGGCAATAAGTTATATAAGTACCCTTACAACCATGTGCAAACTCTTACTCTTCATGCCATAACTATTTACAATGTCACTCTCCTCAATTATAGGGATAAAACAAAACTATGAAAACTAATACAAAAAATATATATCTTATAACTAAAATATCAGTGCTTTGAGTTTTGACAACTATGTCACTGACTAGTTTGTGACTTGTAAGTGCAATTAAGGTACAAAAGAGTATTCCAAAAAAATGCACAAAACATAGATTTTTTAAGAACTGATGCCTTAGCATTTGATTTTGACAAATA
This sequence comes from Meconema thalassinum, assembly GCA_946902985.2. Lineage (NCBI taxonomy): Eukaryota > Metazoa > Arthropoda > Insecta > Orthoptera > Tettigoniidae > Meconema > Meconema thalassinum. The sequence goes on from OX336394.1 coordinate 196,647,059, forward strand.
AATATTTACATTCCTGATTTTTTTAAAAGGATGGATTTCTTGAACGGCTAAGAGAATGGTTTCCAAAGAATAAGAATATTCAAAGTAGCATAAAAGTTATGAAAACACTGCAAATCTCCCAGAATTCATATTTAACTTTGTGCATATTAATGGATATCACATTTATATACAAACACAACCATCACTCAGGACATTTCATGGACACATACAGTACGAAAATGCAAATACATAATGTTATACAAGTCTGTTACAAAGAGGCTTACAAGGAGGAAATGCAACATTTCTCAGTAATATATAGAATGAAGTAGATACCAAGCAATCTACTTTAAAAAGTCATTCAGTTCCATTTTGCTTATTTGATTTTATATCCATCTGCCAAATTATTAACCTAGGTGATGCCCTAGATTTTGAAGACAAAGTTTTATGATGAGTGTTGTATACCACAGTGTCCTGATAATATAGTCGTTGCTAGGAACTGGTGTCATGTGATGGCTCTAGTTTCTTATACTGATTATAACCCCGAGTATCATACTGCAATGGTGGATTTGATTCTTTCGGGACAATAGGGAAACAACACCACAGAATAAATGCAACAAATGCTACAAATGTTCCTATGAGCAAGATGAAATCTTCTATTGTCTGAAACAAAAAGATTTCATATTTATGGCAAAATCATATATATATGTGAAACAAAATACACATGGACACAAAAACACATCTTATGTACAGTCCTGTGCCAATTTTTATGAATTCCATTTTATCTTTTTAATACAGTGTTATGAATATCAAACCAGGGGCAGATGACCTCGTAGTTCCGCCCCTTAAAACAACAATAACTAACTAACTAATATCTTAGTCCAAAATAGGTCATAAATGTGTATATTCAAAGTACTGCATTTTTAAGGAATATTAATAACAAGAGGAATGTAATTAGGAAGTATATTATAAGAATAATGAATTGTCATGAAATACTGTACAGAGCTTGTAACTTAAGACAAGTAGGGAGATGGTCAGCTATTGTGTACAGGAAGACTGAATCAAGGTTGTATAAGCCAGTGATATCAGCTAGTAAGCTTGCTCGAGTTGATCAAGAGTTTAGTGTACAGTGTTCCATGAGAATGGCAGATAACACTTCCGCTGTTCAGAGTGACCAAAAGGCACTAGTGATTAGACCCCTCAAGGAGGGAGATCAATGAGATACAGAGTAACATTTAGGAAATTATGTTTATGACAGTTTTGATTGGCAGAAACTATACTCAGGCCCTGGTTCACACTGTCTCGTGGTCGGAGATCTCAGCTAGCTAGGGACTAGACTAGGCAAGTCTCAGAGAGAAGCAGCTAAAAGAGAATGGTGAGCAGACATTTCCACGAGAATCTTCAGCTCAGAAGATAGCTTAGGAACTTAGATATTGACATCAGTGAAGTCCATGCAAAGTACTTCAGCAAGAGTGTTGGTTGGTTCCTCAGTTTAGGGGCTGCGACAACTCGGTCATGTAGCCTTGTGTACTTTGGGTGTGTGTAGAATCTGTCTGATAACCGGTGTTAATTGTGATGGCTGTATTAGTGTGTGTTATCTGTAATTCAGGTAAGGACTGCAGATGATCAATTTCAAGTAGTTCCTACTTTTGCTACCAAATGTTACCATCAACGACACTTAGCTGTGAACTTGGCTACTAGATGCCACCACAACCAGCACTGGTGACGAGTGTTGGAACTTAAGAGGATAGTCTGGTAAAAATCAAACTTTTTGCCTAATTTATCAATTGGTCTCAAATTTGTAACATATACAGTGAAACCCCTCTATAATGTACACCCTGGGGACTGTAAATACTGTCCGCTAAAGAGGGGTATCCACTATAGAGAGGGTTAGAGAAAATGATTGCAATTTGGCACATGTGCAGTATGTGTACTTACATGAAAACGTAGGGTTACACACGGTAAAACAGTCCAGTTTCATCCGCATTTAAAATGTTTTCCAGCGAATAGCAGTCAGTGATGGAAAGCAATTTTTCTTCACAGCTAAATTTTATATCGTGGCGCTTTCTGAAATACTCGAGCCAGCCGTTCGAGGCTTTGAAATCTCCGAAACCTAATTCTGTCGCGAAATCGAATGCTTTGGCTTGTATCATTGGTCCGGACACAGGGACGTTCTGACTTCTTATTTTGCTGTACTACCCTATCACTGACTTACCAATAACAGCACCATTACCACTTCGAAACTGTCTAATTTGCAGCTCATTACCATTAAGACGCCATACCTTAATTATCTCTTCTTGCTTTTTCACAATTTCTGCGGTCTGTGTCTTTCCAATCTTAAACACTTCACATGGTTTCCGAACACTACATTTCTCACGTAAGATAATCTACGATGTCTACTTTCTCTTTTAGAGTTAAACTTTTAAGAGGAGCCATTTCAAATGCACTTACTTGCTACTGTAACGCACAGGCCCTACAATAGATTTAAGAAGTTTCACGGTAAAACTGACCAGATAGTGGAAGTATTAATTCCCTTATCCCAACCATTTCAAGTTCAAGAGAACAATGAAAGTGATACCGTTAGGCCTAGGTTTATTTTTGAAGCCGTGCAGAAGACGGGATGGGAAGCTCAGTGCTAACTGGCGTCTAGGAAGCACAGGATGTGTCGAAAGTACATTAACACAACAGTGTGTTCATACAAGACTAATAGACCTAAGGAGATGCGATTTCTTTTCAAAAAAAGTTTATTTTTAAATGCAGACGGTGTCCGTGTTCGTAATAGCGAGTGTCCGCATAAGAGAGATTCATTACTAATATACTTAAAAGGGGTTTGGTCACGAACCTATAAAATCGTCCGTTATGAAGGGGGGTCCGTTAAGAGAAGTTTTCTGTAATTTGTCATCATCATCATCAACTAACAGCTCCAGTTTCCCGGGTGCTGGTGATGAGCCTCTTCAAACTTCCTCTATCCTTACACAGCACCTTCTCTTGGATTCTATCCCACTGAAGACCACTTACGGAGATGTCCTTCATAACCACATCGATCCCTCTCCTCGTTGGTCTCCCACAGGTCTTTTCCCAATAATATAGCTACAAACTTATAACTCAGTTGATCCAACAGTTTTCGAAAAAAATATTTTTACATTTCTTTTGAAGGGTTTTTCGAATATCATCGTTTTTATAACAAATTTTCTTTAATGTGTTTGAAAAATTGAAGACAGTTTTGTGTAAGGTATTTTGGGTAGCCTATCTTTTGTGGTGATCTTTAAATTCATTTTCAAAATTTTGAATCTTTTTATCGAAAGAATTAAAATTATATTCAATATTTTCGTTTCTAATTTTTTTTATTTTTTTTCTAAATGATATGCAAGACTGTTAGCACTGTTAGTAGGAGTTATCTCTAAAAATTTCATCCAATTTAGAGAATATTTACTAGGAAAAAGTTATATTTAACTGTTCAATTTTACAAATTAAAGATAAACGGAGTCAAAGTTACACAACACAATCGTCCGCCGTTCCTTGCTCTAAAATCCACCTGGGTTGTATGTTGTTCCTTCTTTTCTCTTTCAAGCTTCCTCAGTGTGTATGGCCGTCAATCTGAATGCTAATCTTCTTTTTTCAAATTCTAAGCACCGTTTTGCCTTTTGCTTCCTTCGTCGCTCGTCTTTAACTTTGCTCAGTCGTTTCCTTATTGCTCAGGGTGTCTACCAACTCATCTTAAACGAATTCCCTGATTATTCCCTGATTTTTCCAGAATTAATGAGAGAATTCCCTGAGTAAAGAATGCTAAACATTCGCCCGGGAACGAGAAGTGTGATGAAACGCACGCTATTTTTGGTTGGTTTTAAGCGCTCTCCAGCAACAAGAAGCAAAATGTAATCCAGGAAAGCAAAAGGAAAATAGAATTAAGTTTTATGTTTTCGGAAATTCCAGGATCCAAACAGATGTGAGCAATGGCGGCACAAGGGAAACAGTTGTGAAAATAAATTTATTTCAATAAGTGAACTTGTTGTCCAGTAAAATAAGCAAGGTCTATTAAGTCATACTGCTTTCACTACAGTAATTGCCTCCAATAAAAGGGACAAAGGAAGGTTGAATACACACATCAAGGTGTCACCATATGAGTGGAATCATCTTAGACCAATATTTAATTTGTAAAACCTTTCATTGCCATTGAAATCACTAATCTACGTCGCAGGTATGATATTCGGTAGCATAAGTCTGAATATAAGCCTATACAGTAATTTACACATATCCAAGGGACAAAGGGAGGCATATTCAAAGTTCTCACTCTGAATTAGGTCCACCTCGTCATGACAGATGTAATTGAGTAATCATCATCCAAGTCCCACTCCAGCCACCCGGGTGTGGTTTACAAGCCTCCTCCACTCCTTTCTGTCCCTCCATTTTTCCTGTTCCATCACTTCTGCCACATCCAACCCAGCTTCTCCAATGCCCTTCAAAATTTGGTCCAACCACCTTCTTCTCGGTCTTCCAACTGGTCACTTACCCTTGACTTCTCTTTCTAATTCCCTTTTTGTTACTCTTTCCTTACCCATTCTTTTGAAATGTCCGAACCAACGTAACCTTGCTTTCTGTATCTTCTGATTTGACGGTTCCATATTTAACTCTTCTCTGATTTCAATATTTTGAATTCTATCCCTTGTTGTCTTTTTAGCTAAGTTCTTAAAAATTTCACTTCTACTGCTTGTATCTTACTATTTTGCCTTTTATTCGTTACCAGTGTTTCCAGTCCATATGTTACAATTGGTATGAAATACTGTTTATATAATATTAATTTCGTCAATTTAGTAATTTATAAATACATTTAAATGAAGGAAATCATTATGAATGATGTTTCGACAGGCCAGAACACACCATTATCAGTCTAAAATAATTTAACCTAGTCTGTTTGATAATACAAGGCCGAGTTTGAAAGGTGTTACAAACACATTTCCTGGGTGCAATTAAAAACAAAATAGGACATAAGTTCTAGCCTAGCCAAGGAACGTAGGAGCAATAAATATGCATTTAAGGGCACTAGGCATATCCATCATATTACATAAACATCAAACATTTTCCTTGTTCCCGTTCCAGTCGTTAACCAGAGCCCCCGTTCTCATTCCCGGGCCAATCGTGAACCAGCCTGAACATAACTGGCAGCATCTACAAGGTAAAGATGATCACACTACAGTACAAAGTACAAATGAAATATTCGTAAGCAGAGCGAGAGGTTATTTGCCTCGATGCACAAGAGTAGACACAGATCGAATAGCACACGATATAATAGGGGGTAGCACAACCACGTGTTTGAACGACTACGTATTTTAGGGGCTAAATCATATATCAACAGCAGCACAAGAACACCCTGGAAATTATTGCACACCATAAGTTTTCACTATAGATTTAGCACACAATGGAACAAATGTTATATTTTTCGTAAACTTCAAACAGCACACTAAAGCATTAACAGTAGAACTACAGCAGACAATAATCAAAAAATACCGGGATGGAAAAGCCGCGCAAACAGTATTGTCAAACCAGGTCTAACACATGTTGCCCGGGCGCGCGCTAACACTTGACATGACAATACACACGGTAAAACCTCACTTCTGAACCGAAAGCACTAGCGAGACAATATACCGCAATATATGCGCTTTTGAAGCTTACACTGAGCAAACCGTTAAAAATATCAATATACTATGAGTGTAAGAATTGTTCAGCACGAAAAGTTCTATAAAAAAAGTCCGCGAGAGCTTATATCTATCTTCAATACATCGCCCACTATAAGTGTTTTTAGATTGGACGGGAGGGGGATTGGAGTTTCATGCACCTCGCCATTCTTAAATTACGTCTGACAAGAATTCGTTGTACATGCTATCTCCATGATAATATAATTAATAGTCCAGTCAGTGATTTCAACCCATCATGCAGAGACGTAAAACGGATATAGGCGTAGGTCGTAGTTCATTGACATCGAAAAAAAAAAAAAAAAAGCGCTTGTCACGTAATGCATTCATAACTGTTTCCGGGCGAAGCTAGTATATTATACTCAGTGAGCTGCCAGAATAGGATTGACAGTTCTCGTCTCTCCATGTGGTCTGAGAACGAGATTGCCAAACTGTACAAGCCAGAGATAAAGCTGACCAGGCACTGAGGCACGTGGGCGGTAATATTGCAACGCAGAGTATTATGACATCAACTATGCGAACATGGATTGGTCAAGAGGCAGAGCGGTGATGAGTGACGTGGAATTTCCGCTGAAATGTCAATCCTATTCAGGCAGCTCACAGAGTATATTTATAAACAATACTAAATTTAAAATATTTTGTCGCCAAAGTTGCTATATCTACCGACAAAATCGCTAAATTGGCGATACTGATCGCAAAGAGCAAAATGCTCAAGGCCCAATAAAATGGCGTAGTTGGCTCCTGCGCAGGAAGCGAACGGAAAAGTTGCCACATCATACGTTCAGTTGACCTTGAGAAGGCACTGCTCATTGGCTGAGCACTGTCATCCGGGTGTCTACTGTAAGGATGAAGTAAAAATTAGTTACTTTTTAGTTACCTTTTAGTCAATTTTAGTTACCTTTTAATTCAAGATACGTCTGTGGTCTGCAAGCAAAGGGGCTCATCACGCGGTGAAGATAAACAACAATGAACTGTGTTTAAAGCTGTAAATAAAATAAATAATAAAAAAATACTATATATTAACTATCAAATTAGTTGTTTCAGCTAATGTTGTCTTGTGCACAATACGTTGTTTTAATATCAAGAGGTTGCTCTGCTCTTTACCGTTTGGCGAGATTTCCTTTGTCCCCGCGGTAGATCACGAAGAATTGTATGCGACGTTACGCGATCGTCGCCAAATTCTGACTTTGCAGTCAAGTACGGAGAAATATCGAGATGTTACACAATCGGCGCTGGTCTCAGCCGTTTGACGAGATTCCCGCAGTTTTCACGATAGAACACGAAGAAAAATCGCGATTTAGAAAAACGGTGTCACTTTTGGTCATTCGACGAGATTTCCATTGTCCTTGAGGTCGGGCACGAGAGAATATAGCATTATTACGCAATCGGCGCCACTTGCTGTCCGTTTGACAAGAATCCAGTTGTCCTAGTCATTGAAGGCGGAGAAATATCGCGATGTAACGCAATCGCTGCCGCTGTCGGCCGTTTTACGAGATTCACGTTGTCCTCGCGATATTATGCAATCGGCGCGGCATCCAGCCGTTCAACGATTGCCTGCCTATCTGCCCTGACAGAATGGTGGAGGCAGGCTCAAGGTTGGGCATGGTTAAAATTCACGAAAAGTAATGGACATGTTGTATGGTCGGGCCGTGATTCCCGCAGTCCCTATGCTGTGGTTGGGAGTTCGTAAGTTCAGGGTGGATCACGAGGGAAAATTAGTATCGCGATGCAGCGTAGGCAGTCATTTCTAAGTGGGTTGATGCATTTCTCGCTCCCCGTACGCTTTTAAGTATACGGTCATGGTAAAAGTGGCGAGTAGGTTTCGGAATGTTTCGTGATGAATGCCCAATCACCTTTGACAGGATTCCCGCAGCCCTCGTGGTCACAAGTTCACGATAGGGGACGGGATTTATCATTTTACGCAACTGACGTCGATCTCGGTCCGTTTGACGAGATTCGCGCAGGCAAGTCATGAGGTCAGCCAGTCTTCTTGAGGATGTGATTTTAGAGGATGAACGTTCGAAGTAGGTACCGTATCGAATATTACGAATTATTCTGAGAGGATTGCATGAATAATACGACAAGAGGGCACATTCTCTTTCGAATGCGAATCACGAATTATACAAGTTATCGAAATAACCAGTTAGATTATATATCCGATGGAACCAAAGTTCGAAGGAAAAATCGACATATAACTGAATTTCGAATTAACCATACCGGATGTCGCAAATTTACGAGACAGATTTTTAAAATACCGGTAGGTTATTATGTATTTCGAGGCTATTTCGTATTTTTTGTTTCGAAACGGTAACATTTCGCAAGATAGCAACATTAAATTATTTCACGTTATTTTTGGACTTCAATTTGACTCAAAATTTAGAGGTCAATAACTGAAATAAGAGGTTTCTGTTTAGTTTCGGAAGTTTTCGCGAACAAACGTCTCGAGAAAAGTCAGGTTTCCTAATAAAACAGAAAAATATTTCACACAAAACTAGAAAGTATTCTTGATGCCGAAAATGTACGTTGAATTGATGTAGCCTACACCACACAAGGTGTCCACAGTATGCATTTCCTCTAGCTCAGGCACGACGAAGTATAGCTTATGCAATCGGCGCCGCTTGCGTGAAACTCGCTCCATCGCAATCTCTGAGCCTAGCGGCGCGAGTTTAAATGATTCAAGCCGCCTACAGAAAATTTTCGTTACCGTTTGTAAAATTCGTTGCTTTTTCGTCACTTTCGTCACCCGTTTGTAAAATTCGTTACTTTCGTTACCGGTAGACTGGTCATCAGTAACGAGCGATCACTTCCCGCGAAATTCGAAAGTATTGTTTCCACTTTTACGGGATATAGACAAATGGAGAAAAATCCCTGATTAACAAAGAAATTCCCTGATTTTTCCCTGATTATTCCAGAAATTCATAATTCCCTGAGAATTCCCGGTTTTCCCGGGTCGTAGACACCCTGTTGCTGACAATGGAGTGATCTCTGTTGATCATGTTGCTTCTGTCAGATAGCATCCTAGATTGAACTATGAAACAGCATCTGTCATAGCTAGTTCTACATTTTCCTTGGATACAAATACATCCTGTGGGCACTTTGACCAGATTTTACTATGTAGACACTCATTTGTTTACAAACAACTTTCGAGTTATCCTCGATTTAAATCGATCTATCGAATCAATTTCTTTTTGTCGGCAACTCGGCACTCCGTTCATATAAGCACGCAGGATAGTGTTTGGAATCGGGGTAGGTTGTTATTTTGTGCGTTTGGTTAGTTTTGAAGGATGAAGAAAATAACTATTTAACACCCACCCAGGCATCGAAAAAGCTGAAAGTTAATGATTTGAACATAAACAATGACTGGACGTTGCAAATTGCCGAAAATTGCAATATCGTGATGTTTTGTCGACTACAACTCAGAGTACCCCTTAAATGTTTTTTTGAAATAAAGCACTACATAGGAATATGTCCATTTCAAAATATAGCATATTCTTCTGAATTCGCAGTCAGGCATGCTAAAATAGGCAAAATATGGAGGTTTTCACAGGACTTTACACCCCTGATTGAAAGAAACTATTTTACAATTTGAACTTGAATAACTTTGTTTTGGTGTTTTTATGCATATTTTTAACATTTCATTGTCTTATGGTGACGGAAGACTTAACGCCATTTGGGGTCTATTTTTATACTGTTCTTATGCAAGGTTTCGACACTGATATCCATCTAAAGGTCTGTTACTTCTTCACGCAATTTTTTTTCTCCCAATGAGACAGATGGAAAGGTGAATGTGATCTCGTGAAGTGGCATTGTCATGGTAACGTTTGGCTCTTTCTTCATCGATTTGGAAATCTTTTTATAATTCCGAAATATTTTGCTCATCCCTTGGGGTGGCGGCGAGTCATATCAAAAATTATTTCAGACAAAAGTTTTAGGTAAGCTAATTATTAGAGGAGTATTGACCATTTTAAATAATTTTTCTCTCTAAAAACCCACTTTTTCCCTCCCCTTTGGTCATTGGTTGGTATCAAAAAACTTGACTGACAATTTTTTGGCTCTTATCCAAAGAATAGTATGAACTTTGAATGGATTCAATTTTTCACATATTAAGAAAGTTACAGTGACATTTCACTAGTAATAGTATTTTTGGCTGCTTCGGCCCATCCTAAGTTTCTTGATAACCGATGACTCAACATCATTACAGCAGGCTGAATGGTCTGTTGTTGATTATTTTAGGGGCTACAACAACATGGTCATATAACCCTGTGTATTTGTGTGATAGCCTGTGTTATTGTGAAGGCTGTACTAGCGTGTGTATTTGTAAATTGGGGATGGGATTGAGAAGGAGGCAGCCATAGCCTTGAACCATCCCAGCATTTGCCTGGAGTAGAAGTGGGGAAACCACAGAAAACCACTACCAGGATCGCTGTGGTGGGAATCAAACCCTCCTCTTCTCAGCTTAGCCTCACGAGGCTGAGCGTACCCCGTTCCAGCCCTCACACCCGAAATAAAATTTGGCCTCGCTGTTCCACCCCTTAAAACAATAACTAACTATCTACAACTATAGAGTGACCAGGTAGAAAAGAATGTTTCAATGCGCAAGCACACCAAAGTAGGGGAGAGTGTTTCCAGCTCCCTTGCCTCTCAACTGCTAGTCTTTCTTCTGCGCATGTGCGTCAGGTAGGGGAAGTGTCTCTCTCTCTTTCTCCCTGCTTCTTGTCCTTGTCGCTGGACCTTCCGAAGTCGTGTATAGAGGGAGAAGCTCTTCAGCAGCTACGTAATGCGAGTCCCGCCCCCCAACAGTCTTTTCTACCTGGTACCCCGATAGAATTAAAATTTCTTGACAGAACCAGAAATCGAACCCAGACCTCCTGGGCGACAGCCAGGAACGCTAGTCGCTGAATGGTCTAATAGCAGTCTGTTCCCTGTATAGTGTTGAAGCAAGCAAACTGACTAACTGGGGCTGTTTTTGTGTTTTTTATTGACATTTTAATGCCAATTGCCAGACACTGGACACTGTAAACAGGCATTTTAAGGAGTATGTAGGTTATAACCGGCTAATTTTGGCCTTCACTAAGCCAATGTAACACAAAAGTACCGTACCATGGGTGGGACTAGGTAACTTACCTTGGTAGCAGTGCATGACCTATGAGTTCATCATAACTTTTCTAAAGTAGAAAAACTAACCAAAATGTTGTTGTTTGAGTCTTCAGTAGTAATTGTCAGGAAAATATCTGGAAAAAATGCAGCAATAGATGTTTACTCCTCCGCCGTCTGTGACCCACCCAAATCATCCCAAATAGGATCACGACTTATATAGCCAAAATTACAGCTGTGGCAGCCGTTAGTCCAAATCAATCATCATCGGTTGCAGTCGTGAGTATTCGGGTCTCTTCGTTAGCCCCGCTATTCTGTCATCAAAACAGTACTGCCAACCTCGCCCTTACGGTAGGGTCAGGAGGGGTAAATATGAGACAAAATCAAAACTTTCACTTTTTTGAACAGAAAAAAATAATTGAAATTATGGTAAATGATTAAAATAATGGTAAATTGCATGCTGAATTCAAATTAGAAGACTATTTCCCACCAGTTTACATATTTATTTAATTAAAAATAAAAAACAGTGTCTTCTTTTTACCCTCCAAATGGGGTAAAAAAAAAAAACAGCATGGGGCAAATAAAAGACAGCATTCACTCTCCATATCTAAGGGAGCTACACAAATGGGAGTGCAAAAATAAGACAGAGCAGGTTTCTTTTAGGTATAGTATGCTGATAAAAGTATTAATTTACACCAAAAAGCACCATTTTACCAAACTTCAAGTATCCAACAGGGTAATTTAGGTACTAATGAGTGTTAATTTAATAGCTCAGCTGGTATTAAACACATTAATGAAAAAACATAGCACTCAACCTTCAATCATTACTTTTTAAACACATCAATTAGCTGTGCAAAGCAATATTGCATACGCTGTCCAATACAAGACATAAATGGCACTGGAAGTATGCCAATAATATTACTTTTATGAATTAGTGTCACATCTACTTCGTTCAACTTAAAAAAGTCTTATTTCCAGATACCATATTCATACATATGACATCATATTCTTCACATACAGGGTATATTTTCTGTACAACTCGTACGTACTTATAAAGAACTGTTTTTATTTTACCACCTTTAAACTCGACTAACACATAATCTCCAACCTTCACTTCATTTGGCTCAGGTAGCCCTACCTCACAAATGTCAGTAGACTTAGTTTCATCTTCTATGAGGTCAATGTCATCTAAACTATCACCAATTTATTGCCATTCCTCTTCTTCAAACGTTTCAGAATATCTACACAGGCTCTTACCTGAATTGTCTCTTTTTTGCCCCCGTTAGTAGTTACTTTATAAAATCGAATTTCTAATCTTGAATCGACACATGTCTTTGTAAACTGTAAAGCACACTGACCAATAAGCAATAATGGTGCCATTCAGCATGAAAACAGGGTGGCCAAGCATATAAATATTAAATAACAAGAAAAGTTTGGAGGGAAAACTTAAAAGTTTTTGTAATGAAATTTCGGTAGCACTACAGAACAGGAGACCAAAGGTATAAAAAAATTTAGGTAATGAAATTTGCCGAAGTACCTTTAGTAATGGTATCCGGAGATGTTAAAATAATAGATGTTGACTCGTGCGCTGCCATAAACCCACCCAACCATCCCAAATAGATACACGACTTATATAGCAGAAATGAAGTCTTTTGTAGCGGTCTTGCTTACCAAGTCAGGAATGCCAACCCCACGCACTTGGTACTATTTCACATCAAGTATAGAACGAGTAAACAAAAGAGCGTCGATAAAGTAATGTAATGAAAAATTGTGCCAATTGTCAGTGTTTATTTATGTATTTATAATGTTTTACATACAAAAACAGACCTAACCTGGGGCTTACGCCCCAGACCCCCTTGCTTGTGGTACTAGCAGTATCGACCAGGCAGTACCTAACCTAGTAGCGGACATAAATTCTATCTTATTAATGTTTCACATACAAAAACAAACCTAACCTGGGGCTTACGCCCCAGACCCCCTTGCTTGTGGTACTAGAGCTCAGCAACTTGAAGTGAGACCCTGCTGACAGCGCTAGCTCTGCCAGCCAGTGCGACAGAGAGGAGGGCAAGCTTGAGTGAGAGAGCGGACTATGAACGCGCTGTTGCCGTTGATGTAGCGTTTCTACGGGGAATATCAAATCCCCTTCATGGGCGCTCATTTTAAAGTAAATATCAGCATCATTTTATGTAAATAGACCAGTATTTATTCACTTCGAGATTACTTCATAAGTTTCCACCAAAGCACAACACCGATCTAAGAGCCTAAATATGACAAAAGTACGTCACAGTCCTCTATTTCCTTCAGGTGCCCTGCTTTTTTCAAATAGTAGACCAACACTTTTAAATATTTCCATTTAACTAATTCTATTAATCAAACAGTGTGTTCCAGACAGCCTTGTATGTTAAACGGGAAATGAATAACGTCCCAAAAGAAAGAAAGAAAGAAAGAAAGAAAGAAAGAAATAAAGAAAGAAATATTTAGAAAGGATTTAAATAATCTTTACTGGATCATTGATTATATTCATAAGAGTAACATTTTGAAATGTACCGGTAACCTATGTTAGCTTCCCCATTGAAGGTACCGGTACCATATGTTTCACATGCTATATTTGTAAATGTATCTCTGCCCCTTATTATTCCCGTTGAAGAAACGCAATCGGGATGATATGCGATAAGTCTTTGTGGCGGATGGCTTTTACGGTCGGATGCCTTTCCTGACGCCAACCGCATGAGATGAGTTAATGAGGAGAGATGAAATGAATGATGGTGAATGCAACTGGGCAAGGATCTGGAAAGAAGCGGCCGTGGCCTGTCAGAAGGTACCGTCCCAGCATTTATATGGAGTTGAAAATGGGAAACCACGGAAAACCATTTCGAGGACGGCCGACTGTGGGGCTCGAACCCTTGTCTACTGAGTCCACGGAGAGCTTGGCCCCATGGCCTAGAGCTGCGCTTTAGCGTGCGTAGCTACCGCCGCCGGTATGCTATAACTTATTTCTAAATGTGGTGTATTAATTGTGTACAATTCCCCCCCGGGCTCACATCATGTGGGACGTGGGTTGGCGACCACGGGATCCCGGCTGAGTCCGGTATTTTTTCCACTTGTGCCGGGCTTCTCTCCGTCTTCTTTCCTGTCGACCTCTCTTGGTCAACTCTTGTTCTCTTCCAACCCCGACGGTATTGGGGTATCCGCGGCCTAGGGAGACTCTTCCTTTCCCGCCTTAATTGGCCCTTCTCTCATCTTTCCTGATCCCTCACTTCGAAGGGTCAACCTTCTTTTTATGTTCATGATATCTCCTCCCTTCTCCTCAAGGCCCTCAAGGAGGTAGGGTGTGTGTATCCCTACCAGTTCTGGTGCACCCTGGATACTGCTACACCCTCAAGGGCTTACAGCTGGTGAGCTCGGGAGTTGGCGACCCCGAGGGATTCCTGAGCTGTGTCCGGTTTTTCCCCTTTTTCCATTGCCTTTGGGGTGGGCCCTCTCGTCTTTCACTTTCACATCTGCCTTTCTTGGCTCTCCTTCAATATTGTGTACTAATGAAAAAATCTATTTTTGAGTGCTTAAGTCATTGCTCTACAGTGTATGGGTATTCTTGATAATGTTCTCGATGTTGTACAGCAGGTATTAGGAATTGCTAGTACTGTTAGTTGAATCCTAATCTTGTAATTCCTCTATTCCTGACATTACACTCTGAACTGAACCGTCACTGCTTGAATCATTTTCAGAGTCTGATTCACTGTCACTGTCATTGCCAATATAGATTATGAATTCTTCCATGTCTTCCAGCAATCCGTCCCTCTTCCAATACTCGGCTCGTAACTTATCGACGTGACCACACTCCTTTTTCCATTCTTCCTCCGTAACCGTCGCAAAAGCGTCCCTTGTAATACGCTCTATGTCCTTGGATGACTGGTTCACATTCTTGTCAGCAATGCGACGCTTCACAACACTCCATATTAATTCTATAGGGTTCAGATCACAGTGATATGGAGGTAATCGTACCACTGAGTGACCCAATGACTTCAAGTAATCGTCCACGGCGAATACTGGCGCTGGTTTATGCAATTTCACTACGTTCAGTAGTTCATATTTGCGTAGGCTCTCATTGAAAGTGATGTTATTCGTCGTTAGCCAGGTCTGGATTTCGTATTTCCTGCTGTTTGATGTAGGTGCTTTATTAATCTGCACTGTGTGGTACGACGCATTGTCCATCACTATGATACAATTATCTGGTATATTCGGTACCAGTTGTGTTTTAAGCCAGGTCATGAAGTTCTTGCTGTTCATTTCATCGTGGTAATCACCAGATTTAGTTTTAGATTTGAACATGCACAGTCCGCCTGGTACAAACCCGTTTTCACTGCCCGCGTGAATTATGATCCACCTCTGGCCTGCACTGTCTGAAGTCAGGACACCTTCAGTTGCTTCGTCCTGCCAACACTTCTTTACCGTGTATGATGGATGGATATAAGTTTCGTCCAAGAATATAACAGGTCTTTTCTTGTCACCTAGCTCGTCATTCTCTTGTAAGATTCTCAGGTACACTGATCTCTTAAACACAATATCACCTTTTTCCTTTAATATTTTCCTTTTATTCTGACACTTCTTGAATTTGAAACCTATCGAATGAAGCACTTGTCTCAGATGTTCGCGACTCCCCTTGTAATCTATCTCATCGTGGAGAACAGATCGTAATTTTCCTACTGTTGGTATCTCCTTCTTCACTACGTAATACTCTTGAATTTTCCGCCTAATGATGCACTTATCCATGTCATCTAGTATAATCTTCTTATTCACCACTCTGTTTTTACCGGGAGTGGATAACTTCTCATTTATGTCGGTCAATGTCTTCTCCTTTCTGATTTTCTTAATAAATGACTCAGATTTCCCTGTTGCTGCTGCAGCTCGTTTTGTTGCCTGACTGACCGGTAAGCTAAATGAATTTGCTGCCTTCTCTAAATCACAGAACGCAATTACATTGTTTACGACCTCTCTCGCTTCACTATGAACAACTTTGTTCTTACCACTTGCCATAACTTTACACTAAATATTTATTAATACACTCTAGAAACGAGGTCTTCGACAATCTCACTCAATGCAGTGCGTACAACAATATAATACAGCTGGCAGCGATGCATATTTGGGGTTGGTGATACGGGCGTCAAGCTCGGTGTTGCCAGGCCGTTCACTGTGTGGCAAAGCGAAGCGCGGAGCGAACGTATCAATGTTGGCTTTACGGAAACGTCTTCCGTGACGATTGGATGTGAACTGACATGCAGCCCGTCTTTGGCAACGCTGGCTTGTCAACTCATCTATTGGCTCTCGGCCAGCGATGGACTACACCCCTCTGCACAGATATTGGTCTTGCTTGAGTAGGTCATAGCGGGCAGGGGGGAAGTACTTTTAGTTCGCATTTTTTCCGGGGTTTCAGTTAGAGTTGCTGAGCTCTAGCAGTAATTTTCCGCAAGACAGTGCTTAACTTAGTGGAAATTTGTAACAATTTCAAACTTTACGTGTCATATGGTGAATTTTGTATTGGACATGTTGGTAATGTACTCAGATGTTCGTTTTTCGGGTGTCACATGACGTATGACTTAGTGTCCAAGACGGCGTCCATAGTGAAATGAAGACAATGCTTTCGTAAATAATCAATTAAAAGGAATTATTCCGGTGCAGCAGTGGCAATTGAGAAAGTAAAACGACTCCCAACATCTCCGAGAAAGGTTCGTCAATCATACATACTATATTTTCAGTAATATACCTTATTGAAAGTTACGACGGCTTGGTCTCCTGTTCTGTAGTTTTAATGAAATTTCTATGTAAACAAGTTTTAATTTTTTGCAAATGCATTACATGTCTTATTGCATTCTTTGTTTGTAAGGGATCCTTCTATACTTATTAAAGAGTGATGTAAATAATATTAATTATTTTTCCTTTCAAACTTCCTCATAACAAGCATGTCTTTTATTTACCCCACTCTCTGTGTGTCTCATATTTACCCCTCCTGACCCTACTATATAAAACTAAGAAGCGCCGAGTTCATTCACTAATGCGCATCATTCGTGTGCAGCACTCAGTTCATTTGATAGTGCTCCAAATTGAATCATTTATTCACTATGGATTGTCGAAGTTGCCTGATGACAATCAGTAACTTCAATCAGCGGTTCTATGATCAACCTAAGAAGTTGCTGAAGCTATTACAACAACACATTTTAGTATCGAAAACACTACCGTGCGCAAAATGCCATCGTGAAGTGGAAGTTAGGTGGATAAACCATAACCTATCTGTAACCTGCAACAAGAGGATATCCGGATGTCAAGGCCAATCCAATGGTTACAGCCTAACGCACCCAGATCAATGGTTTTGTGTCAACAGTGCCCCACTAGCTGCGTGGGGCCAAGGCCGCACCTACACCAAACCATTCTAACCTACCTTTTGTCCAATCAAATGGTTATTGACAATGGTTACAGCCTAACGCGTTCAGATCAATGGTTTTTAATTGCGGTAAAGTGAAGTTGGCACCATTGCCTCATACAAGTAGTATTTACAAATACAAATAATACACAAAAGCCCAATTAACTTATTTCTTTTTTCATATAATTATAACGTTACGTTTCCTCTGGTGTATTTTGTATCGGACATGTTGGCAACTACTGACGTCAATGTGTGCGCCTTGCTGTGAGCGCTCGCTGGGGCAGTTTCACATTCTAAAAAACATCTGACGAACACCGCTCCGGTTGTTAAATAAAACACATTTAAGCGATTTAGCACATATGGTGCAAAAGTGATCAAGGTTGGAAGTTAAAATTGATAGGCTAATGTCCCCCCAAAGGATAAATAAGGTATGAAAATGATATATTGTTGAAATGGAAGTGAAAAGACCTTAAAACAACAATCATCATCCGACTTCTGCATAGGACTTAGAATGAAGAGAAATATAATAATTAGGAGTAATTGCAATACAACAACCATGATTACAAGGAACTGGACAAGCAGAGATTACAAGTCAGGAGTGCTGTACACGGTTTTCTAACACAAATTTGTAAATCAAAGACATGAAATGCCGCGAACCTATCCATAAATGCGTGGAAAACGATGCAGAAGATCTAGATATAAAGCTTTGCAAACTTAAAGAAGTGTGATACCGTAATCCACACGAGAGTTACCACATTATTCATAAACAGTAATTTCTCTTTAGTTCATATGTATCTGTACGGAAACAAACATAACTTACCGGCTCTTCTCCCAAAAGAACCGTGTTGATGAGGTACATGAAGTCGTCAAACGGAGTCATTTCGGTTCTTGATAAAAGTTAGTACATCCGTTCAAGCCTCATATTTTAGGAGGAAGGTAAGCGAGATAGTTTCAAGATCCTACTTCAATTACGAGCGTTTCTCTGGAATTTCGGGAATCTGGAAAGAAATGCCGGACATTGAATTAATGTTTAACTTACAAGAGAACTTTTCTGATTCACGATCAGAAATTTAATTTGAGGGGAAATTTCGAAGAAACCGTACCTCTACATATCTGATGTCTCTGATGGAGTTGATAATCGAAATTTTTTCTTTGATGATTTTGTTGCAGGATCTTCAACACAACACACACACAACAGCTTCGCATCACCGCTCTCAGTTATTATAACAAACAACACTGCTGAAAAGCACTCATTTTCTTTGAAGTGTGTGTTCGAGCATGGAAAATCGTGATGATTGGTTGGTGTGCATATATTAATGAGAAAGTTTATATCGTATAATAATTTGACAGCCCATAATATATTTCAGTTCTAATATATACGACAAAACTGGTCGTATTTGAAAACTGTTTGCACCGCGCAGGGACAATCTCACGAGATTGCCGGAAGCGGGAACCATAGTCATTTGTCGTTCCGGCGGTTCCGGTCTGATTGCAAGATATTCCGTAAAATTCTTCAGGCTTGACGGCAATAGACAACATACATAAACAGGCAAGTACATAACATTTTATTGTTTAGTAAATCAGGCCTGTTCGGGCAACGTGCCGTCATTGATGATTTGGTTTATGCCAAGTTGGATCAGTAGTCGCTTCCAGCTTTGGTCTTTTGATACTGTTGGCTTTATTAATGAAGGTAGTTATTTTTAGTGATTCATCTTTTGTTTGTTTGGTTTGCACATAAATAGAAACTTGCGACATCTGTTTGCAAACCTCTGCAACAGCCTTGGGCAGATCTGTTTTGGGACTCGCCCACCTAATAATTATGCTCCTTTCATAGACTTGGTTTTACTAGGGGCACTGAAAGTAGACGATTGGAGATAGTTATTACCAAGGAACTTCGGGAACAGAGAACATACTCATGTTCTGTAAAAACTGAGACCTAATTTGTTGAGTGAATATCATGACTGAGCTAAGAAAAGTGACACTTTTTGTGAAGGCAGGCAGAGATGGACAATGTTTGGGAGCATGTCCTCAAAGCCAGCGAGTACTTATGCTAGCTGAATTAAAAGAAGCTGATGGCATATTACCACAGTTTGAAAAAGTGCCTGTCAATGTGGCTCGCCCCCCTGAGGCGTTTAAACGTTTGGGCTTGCGGTTACGTGTCCCAGCCTTGTACCTGGGCTCTGAAGACGAGGAACCCATGGATGTTGCTGATGACATTGTTGCTACTTTAGAATCCTGTTATCCTGGAGGAGTTTTACCCTTGAACGAAGAAGCACCTGATGCAGAACTTGCAACAAGGTATGACTGTTGAGCATTGCATTTAAAAAAACAACAACATTGAACTCACAGTAATTCAGTTGCGAAACTCTATACAGTATCTTGAAGTTCGTAGTTCATCTTGTTGCAAGTATAAGTATATATATATATATATATCTTATATGCTGTTTCATTCTCCAACAAAACTATTTTAAATATCTTAATTCCTTTATAGGGATTTCTTCTCTCGGTTCTGCTATTTAATACGTGATGTGTCGAAGGATCCTGGCCAGCTTGAATTGGAACTACGTCGTATTGATGAATATCTGAATTCATCAGGTAAAGGATTTCTGTGTGGTGATAGACCATCTCTCTTGGATTGTGAGGTGCTTCCAAAGCTACATCAAGTACGTGTGGCAACAGCTGGCATTAAAGGTGAGATGTCACTCATACATTTTCCACTTGCATTTCGATAATATATGATTTTCATACCTTCTTTCATCTTCTGAGGGACATTACCAATTGAAATTACTAACCCTGGTCACTACTGCACCGCAAATATGTGCTAAATTATGTAAATATGTGTTTTTATTTGTTGAACAACAGCAGCCATGTTCGACAGTGCATAAGGTCTCTTCAACTGTTACTAAGGTGCACACATTGACATCACTACAGTTGCCAACATGTGGGATACAAAATACACCACACAGATCTGGTCTGGATGAAGATTATAGATGCACGAGTAACCCACTGTGTGATTAAAACCAGGGGTCTATATGCTGTAGCGGGCCGCGCTACCTAACAATTATTGGTCTGGACAAAAATTATTAGTCGAGACACAAGCCATTGGTCTGGCTTCAACAAATTTTACAAGCGAATATACCGGACAAGTGGAGGCACTCCACAATTAAAGTTTTGTATAAGGGAAAGGGAGATGCAGGTAGCCCAGATGCATACCGAGGCATAGCTCTGGAATGCTCAGGATTTAAATTGTTAACAAAACTACTAACATTGAGACTGACAGATCTAACAGAACACCAAATTCCAGATGAACAATTCGGATTTAGGAGAGGCAGGTCAACTACACATGCAATTAAATGTCTTCAAGGTGACATTGAGGAAGCCTTACGACACGGAAGAGGCAAGTTGAATGTGGTATTTATCGACTATTCGAAAGCGTTTGATTCAGTAAACAGGAAGAAGATGTTGGAGAAGCTAGATTCACTGATAGGACATCAGCACTATTTAACGAGACTGATAAGAAATATCCTAACCAGTAACCAAGTACGAATTGATGACAACAGAATGGAATCGCATTGCATTGAACAGACAATCGGTGTGCTACAGGGGGACCCACTAAGTCCTCTCCTGTTCAATATTGCAACCATGGATGTGACCCAGATTATAAAGGATCAAGATGTCTCCATATACATGCATGCGGATGACATGGTGCTAACATCCACATCACTTGAAAGGTTACAGGAGACTTTCAACAGACTAGTAAACTGGGCGGACGAAAATGAACTTAAATTGAACGAAAACAAGACAATGTTCATGGCCTTTAGAAAAGGAGGTAGACTGTCAGTCAATCATCATTTGGAATATAAAGGCAAAAGATTACAATTAGTGAACAATTTTAAGTACTTAGGAGTAACATTCCAAACACAGGGAGTTGTATTTACGAAGCACATACAAGACAAAGTTGACACAGCAATGGTAGCAATGAATGACATAAGAAAACTCGGAAAATTGTCCCTTGATACAGGCATGGCGTTATTTAAGCTCAAAATTACTCCCATAGTTGCATATGCATTGGAAAATATATGGCAACACCTGACAAAGAATGACCTGAAGAAAATGGAAAGAGTGAAGGCAGTATACTTAAAAAAGTTACTCAATCTTTCAAAATACACATCCTCTCGCCTTGTATATGTATTGGCCAAAGAGCAATTTTATATAGAAGATTTAAGAAATCAATGGATGCTGCCCGCCACTGGAGCATATGATGCTTTACTGAGTGAACTTCGTGACAAGAGGAGACATATTTGGAGTGACTTCTACTGTACAGATGCCATGACGACTTGTGAGTGGATGAACTCGAATTATGAACTCCGTCATATGATGACACGAATGGCAGTGCACGGTTTTCACCATAAAGTTTGCACTGAAAAGAAGTACCACCAGCCAAACTTAAACTGCGTGTGTATTTTATGTAAGAGGCAGTGTGAGAGATATCATGTATTAACATGCGGTGAACGTCAGATGTCTATTACAAAATTTTGTACCGAATGAACTTGTATGGTATTCCTACTATTATGGCCATTGGCTGAAATAAAATTTATTATTATTATTCAACAAATTTTACTATTACAAAAAACACTTGATTCATTCTGCAATACACATAGATTATTGATGCGTGACTGCCCCAGTGAGTGACAAAAACCAGGGGCTATCGCGGCATACGGGCCGCACTACCTAATAATTTTTGGTCTAGGCAAAGGCCATTGGTCTGGATTTAACAAATTTTACAGTTATACCATAAGCGCGGGGTTGGCAATACTGTATTTGACGATAATTCATGCGCATAATCGAACCTTTCTATTACGCAACAACATAACCGAGGGAGTTGTTTGTGAAAAGCTCAACACATTAGGTTCTAAGGAAGCCTTTAAGGTTGGCATTCCTTTTAATCATCTCGCCGAATTAGAGAAACCAGAGTTTTGGCCAAAAGGGGTGCTTGTTAGAAGATTCCTTTTTCGAGGCCACAGATTTACCGAAGGAGCTGATTTCGAATAACCAAACTATAAAACTTCTTTTATGGAACACGGAAGGACTAAGAAACGCGTTACAACTTACGCCACCAAATCTAACATTGAACTATGACATAATGATTATGACAGAGACCTTTTTACAAGAACCTTTAGACCTACCAGGTTTCTACGGGGTACATGCCTATGCAAATGCCACAGGAGGCAGACCAGCTGGCGGAGTGTCTTGCTTTCTTAAACCGACAGCTGGAAGCATACTGGAGTACAAGACAGAGTCAAATGCCATAATAGTCAAAACAACAAGGCTCACTCTAATAGGGGTATACATCGCTCCAGTTACGGCAACAGAAGATGTAATAGACGCTCTTCTAAGAACAATAGGTCACGTAACAAGTCACACGAATGTAATATTAGCAGGCGACATTAACTGCAGAACTGACAAGCCAAGTATAAAGACTGATCTAGTTTTGGAAACCCTAGAAGAAGAAGGGTTCACGTTAGTAAACGAAAAAACTTTTCAAACTTATTTCGCACACAATGGAGCAAGCGCCATCGATCAAGTGTTCTACAGGGGAAAAGCGATTTGCATAGTGAAACAAGAACGATTATGGGCATCGGGTGCTTCTCCAATTCGAAAACACATCCCCGTGCACACTGAGATAGAAATAGCGTCACAGACTGCAATAGCATATCGATTTCCAGAGCAACGCCCTTCTAGGAACCTAGATCAGACAAAATTGCAGGACATAACATGTATTGAAGAAGCAAAAGCCCTCATCGCTCAGGATCAATTAGATGACGCTGCGCAGTGTGTTAGCTTGTTGATCAGCAAAGCCTTCGTCTACAGAAGAAAGAGACATGCACAAAAATGGTTCGATAGTGAGTGCTACATTACTCGGAAAATTACACTACAATCGTTGTACAAAGCAAAGTGCACAAACCACAAAGCTGATTTGGAGTATTACGCTACGAGGAGGAAAGAGTATAAACTACTACTTCATACTAAAAGAACCGAGCACATTGAAGCCGAAGCTAGGGTAACAGCGGAACTAGCGAGATCAGATCCCTACATAGCTCTAAGAAAGAGGCAAGCTCCTAAGGCAAGAGAAATACCAATAGAGACATGGGCGGAACATATCTCTGGGATCCTCAACAAGAATGGAACATTGGAAGAACACCAAGTCTCTGATACAAATTGCATAGCTGATGATTTCCTCCAAATAACCACCGATGAAATACAAACTAATATCACGTCATCTAAGAAGGGTAAGGCGGCAGGACCTGACAAGATATTCATAGAACACATAAAAGAGACACAAGATCTGCTTCTGCCCATCTGGACAGACCTATTTAATAAGTGCTTGTATACAGGAGTCATTCCTGTAAGCTGGAGAACGGCCCAAATGACAATTCTGTACAAGGGGAAAGGAAACACTGAAGATCCCAACTCTTACAGAGGAATAGTACTAGAGCCCACGATATTCAAGATTTTCTCTAAAATTTTAACAAAAAGACTAGCCAAGGAGGTGGATATGTACATACCAGATTGTCAATTCGGCTTTCGAGGAGGACGGAGTACTCTACAAGCAGTGGCATTACTACAAGAAGAAGTGGAACAGGCTCTGAGGCATAAGAAAGGGAAATTTCACGTGGTCTTCATAGACTATCGTAAAGCTTTTGACTTGATAGACAGGAATATCCTCATAAATAAACTTAAAGGGATGCTAGGAAACTCTAACCCCCTAGCGAGAATAGTTGAGGTAATCCTAGCATACAACTATATCATTTTAAATGACGGTGCAGTTCTGTCTGAAAAGGTCCGTCAGACAAATGGCGTACTTCAGGGCGATCCTATGAGTCCCCTACTTTTTAACATCTTGACAGCTGATATTATTAACACCGTCCAAGATTACCCAACAGTGAAACTTATCATGTACGCCGATGACATGGCTCTAGGTTCACATTGCATAAGTGATCTGCGTGCCGCTCTTCAGAAACTTGAATTATGGGCTGACGAAAACAGTTTAGTGATCAACAAAGAAAAAACAGTGCACATGACTTTTAGAAAAGGAGGCAAACTGGCGTTGGATGATCATTTAACTCTGCAAGGAGATATGCTAAGAGTAGTAAATAATTTCCGGTATTTAGGAATATATCTACAAACGACACTGTCTTCCTACAGGATACACACTCAGGAAAGGGTTTCAGCAGCTACGAAAGCCACTCATCGAATTAAAAATATCCTACAACTTTCTTTGCCCACTGCAATGTCATTGTTCAAAACAGTAATAACTCCAATTGCCTCATATGGAATAGAATTAATATGGGATAAGCTTTCGAGTAGCGATTTCAAACGATTAGAAAGTGTTAAATCACGATATCTGAAGAGTGCTTTGGGAGTTGGGATTTATGCACCCTCAAGGATTGTTTACGAATTAGCCAGGGAAAGCTTCTTCTTGGAAGACCTGAGACTGCAATTCACGCTGCCATCTACCGGCCCTTACCAAGCGCATCTCGAACTGCGGCGGAGGAAGAGAAATGACATTGACCCTGATTTTTATAGCACTAGTGCAATGATGGATAGACAATGGACGGAGGCAGGACAGGATCTAAGACATGTGGTAACGAGACTTGCAACTCATGGTTTTCACCATAAGATCTGCTTAATTCAAGGTTTTCACCAGCCAGATGATGATTGCGTATGTTCGTTGTGTGACAAGAGATGTGACCGTTATCACTTAACTAAGTGTGTAAAAAGAACTAAATCCATCAGAGACTACAGTGAAAACTAAATAGCATTGTAAGATCAAATTGTATTTAGAATTATATTTTCGTGTATTATGTAGGTTAAGTAATGCTCTTTCGAGCGCATCTTATTAAATTATTAATTCATTCAAAGGCTTGCCAAATCTTGGATAGGATAGAGCACGTTCTTATTTATTTCAAGGCCCTCATAGACTTTCCATGTATTGAAAGCAGTTCGACATGAAGCTTTTAGAAGCTTTGAGAGGTCTTGTGGTACAGTATATTGAATTTGACATCATTGCAATCATATACGAGGAGCCTTGATATGTGCCACTTCTTTTTAGTACTGTAACGTCTCCAACATTATTTTTGCGTACGTGTAACATGAGTAACCTACCTTTCTGCAAAAATGTCAAAGAATGTTGTTCTTGCAGTTGTAATACAGATGATGATTTTGAGGATAAATGTACAGGTACTTATGTCATTAAATTTGTAACTTTTATTAGAGTTACGTCGAAGCCTCCGTGGCTCAGGCGGCAGCACGCCAGCCTCTCACCGCTGGGCCCGTGGTTCAAATCCCGGTCACTCCATGTGAGATTTGTGCTGGACAAAACGGAGGCAGACAGGTTTTTCTCCGGGTACTCCGGTTTTCCCTGTCAATTTCATTCCAGCAACACTCTCCACTATCATTTCATTTCATCTGTCATTCATGTAATCATTGCCCCAGAGGAGTGCGTCAGGCCTCGGCAGCCGGCACAGTTCATATCCTCGCCGCTAGATTTGGGGCTTCATTCATTCCATTCCTGACCCGGTCGGAGACTGGAAGCAGGCTGTGGATTTTCATTCATTCATTAGAGTTACGTCATTGTAACAAAATTCCATGTTATTCGGCACACATTTCTTGCTGTAGTGCATTACAGACCGTAATGAGCAGCTAACTAACAGGCCACTATTTCTAGCATTCAGAAGATTTCTTGACTGCCCTGACAGATTACAGTATAGCTCTTCAATACCGTAACCTCCAACAAGCTCATTTCAACCTGCCAATCTTATCAGGATATTAGATGTTAACCAGTTTTTCTGTTGGTCAAAATAGAGTGTAGCAGGGACATTCATGAGCAAGAGTTTTTCTCTTGAAGTAGATGTACTGTGCCCGTTGACTACCGGTACACCATTGCGAGCCACTTGGCACCGATGAGTCACCATACACATATGTGAAATTTGAGAATAATGCGAGCATGAGATGGACCTTGGGGTCGTCCTGAGCTTATAATCGAGATAATGAAACATTGGCTTCAATTACCACACGAGGCAAAGGAAGAAGGAAATTAATAACATATCAGAGCAAAAATTTTGTTAAAATACTGTCCAGAAATTGTGGTGGGCATAAGCCTTCATATTTTCTTACAACTCAAACAAATTAAGAACCTACAACGAAATGTTAAATACAGTAAATGCGTTGATAAAGAATGTATTAATAATCTCTGCACGGCCAGTCATCATTTCTGTGTCTGCACTGCTTGGAGGAGCTGAAATAACTGGGTAGCAATTAGGATTTTGACGTGGGGGGGGGGGATTTTCCAAGAACAGTAGGTGCCTCAGTACTGGGGATACAACCAGGTGATGATGACAAAAGACTACCAAGAAATTAGGAGATAGCCAATTAGCAAGAGACCCCTCTGGAGGGGGCCAGTTATAGCTTGTCAGCTTGCACTCTCTTGTCAGCTTTTAATTTCCATTCCTGGAAATAGCAGCGTTAAAATGTCCCAGGCTTCAATACTGGCGCAGCGTGGTTGATTGTCACCACTGTCAGGATTTATGGAGAATGTGTGTTTGTGTGAGAGGAGAGATACAGTTTGTAAGTGGTAGTATTGGGGAAGAGTTGAGAATTGTTCGATAGTTGCTCTTCTCTTTCTTCTTTTTGTCACATTAGCGAGTGTTTAGAAGATCGACCGCTGTGTCATAAAGTAGGCAAAACAGGGTACATCGTCGGTAAGTTATGAAAATATTTTATTGTAGGTGTAGAAAATTGAGGCCCCCATTTCATTATATATAGGAACAGCTTTTACAAATAATTTATTCAGCACGAGAAAGACACATTGCTCACTGATAGAATGTAAAGTTATTCGATTTTTTTAAAAGGTTCGTATTTATTTATTATTATTTAAAGGGTGTTACAGTGTCCTCTGAATAATAATAATAAACAAGAATGAGGTCCGAGGTGACCGTTAGGCTTACCTTAATGCAGCACTGTATAAATTAGACTAAAAATGATAGACCTAAATGTTTTGCAACGTACCTTCCATGTTTGATGCCTTTATGAGTGTCCCTTCTTCCTGTTATCTACTCCTGATGGAATTTTTTGGACATATTCATTCAATTGGACAAAATCTAGTCAAGATAGATTGCTTCAGGTACCTTGGATCTCGTCTGCAGAGTGATGGCAACTTCAATGATGAAGTAAGAGCCAGGGTAAACGCAACCTGGTTGCAGTGGAAAGAGGTCACGGGTGTGCTTTGCAACAAGCATCGAAGTTATATCGGACAGTGGTATGGCCAGTTGCGCTGTATGGAGTTGAATGTCGACCATCCGAAAAAATTTCAGAACGTCACCTACACGCCATGGAAATTAGAACGCTCCATTGTACAATGGGCATCTCCCTTATTGACCATGTCAGAAACGACACAATTCGGTAGCAAATGGGTGTCGGCCCAATTGTGGACAAAATGAGAGAGAAACGGCTCCGATGGTATGGCCATGCCCTGCGTGCAGCGCCTGATACTGTTACTAACTCTGTCCTTCATTTTGAGGTTGGAGGCCTGCGCCCCAGAGGACGACCGGAACAGCGTTGGCAAGACACAATAAATGGTGACCTAAAAATTACTGGCCTAAATCCAGTTGACGTACGAAACCGGACAAAATGGAGGTCAATGATCAAAAAAGCGGACCCTGCACCAGCGGGACAACGCTAGGAAGAATAAGAAGAAGATTCATTCAATCGACTAAAAACATTTCTGGTGAATAAACTATTTAAAAAACACCAAGACATAGTGCGGTAATAATGTATAAAGAACATTCTGAACTGAAACGTGTGAATATGCCTTAATAGTAGGATCTAGTATTCTGATATTCATGGAGCAGTGGTGATATCTTATATAGTATAGGCACTAGCAAGTGTGCCTGTATAACCTACAGTGTTACAGTATATATATAGTATGATCAAGTAGGGAGTGATAGAGGAGTAACACCTCTTGAAAAACCCTGATCCAGCTGGCCCGGCTGGTAGTACCTTGTTAGGGTCCCTTGCCAGGGTTATGGTGAAGTCCTCAATGGTACCTGCAGTGAAAGAGGTGAACTCTGGCACAGTGTGGTTGGCGGAAGGGGCAGCCTATTGCTCAGGTTTAATAGGGCAAACTATTGTCCAGAGTTATGATGGGCAGGTGTTGGCCCAACGGCAAAATGAGCGGAGGAGGAGCCAAAATAGGACGGTAGAGACAAGCGAAGAGTACCAGGAAAGAAAGAAGGAGGTAAAGAGAGTAGTGGGTGAGGAGAGAAGAAAGTGGATGGAAGAGTGGACAAAGATGATGAAGGAAGATAGTGAAGGTACAAAAAAGGTCCTGTATGGGATGGTAAAGAATAAGAGGTGGAAGGATCCTACGGATTATGTTAGAATGGTGAACAAGAGAGGACAAGATATAGAAAATAGGGAAGAACTGAAGAAAATGTGGAAAGAATATTTTGAAGAACTCCTGAAGCCAAATGGAAACCACAGCGAGGAGGAAGAAATCGGGGAAGAGGCAGATGAACTGCAAACAGAAAAGGACTTAACATGGAAAGAAGTGGAAGATGCAGTGAGGAAGATGAAAGGAGAGAAGGCACCGGGTGTGGATGAGTTGAGTGTGGAGATGGTGACAGCAGCAGGAGAGGTGGGGATACAATGGTTGTACCGAGTGATGAAGACAGCATGGAAGGAAAGGAAGACCCCAGAGGACTGGAAAAAGGGAATAATTGTCCCGATCTTTAAGAGAGGTAGTAGGACAGAATGCAGAAACTACCGGGGAATAACACTGATGAGTCATTGTGCAAAGATGTTTGAGAAAGTTTTGGAAAGGAGAATTAGGACAAGGATAGAAGGAGGGATGAGGGAAGAACAACATGGCTTCAGAGCAGGAAGGTCCACAGTGAATTTGATTTTTGCTGTAAGGCAGTTACAAGAACAGCACTATGAGTATGGAACAGATCTACTGATGGCCTTCCTGGACATTGAGAAAGCATATGACAGTGTATGCAGAAACAAAGTATGGAAGTCCCTGGAGGTTAGAGGAGTAGAAAAATGGACTATAAGGAGGATAAAGGAGATGTACAAGGGAAGCATGAGTTGTGTGAAAGTGGGAGGAGAGAGATCGGACTGGTTGGAACAGAGAAACGGCCTGAAACAAGGAAGTGCACTGTCACCGTTACTTTTCATTGTGGTGATGGATGACATAATGACCCGAGTGGCACAAGTAATTGGGGAAGGAAAGATGAAAGCAATGGTGTTTGCAGATGATTTGATGATTTGGGGAAACAAGGAGGAGGAGGTACAGGAACAGTTGGACGTGTGGGAAGGAATAATACAAGGGTATGGGATGAAATTTAGCATAAATAATAGTGAGATGGTGATCACAACAAGGAAGAAGGAAAGAACCACAGCAGGAATAACAATTGGTGGGGAACAGCTGAAGAAAGTGGAGAGTTTCAAGTATCTGGGAAGCCTGATACAAGATAATGGAAGAAACGATAGAGAAATAAATGAGCGGGGGAGACAGGCAGAAGCATTCCGGAGGAGTGTGAGAAGCATGTTATGGAGCAAGGATGTCCCTCAGAACAGCAAAAAGATCATATATCGGACGTACTATGTCCCTATCCTGACGTATGCCTCGGAGACCTGGTTTATGAAAGGAAGGGAGAAGAGCAAAATACAGGCCAGTGAGATGAGGTTCCTGAGAAGCAGTATTGGAGCTACAAAGAGGGACAGTAAGAAATGAGAGGACCAGAGAATTAATGAAGGAGGAACCATTACAGGATGGTATAGAGAAATCTAGACTTAGATGGTATGGACATGTAAATCGAATGGAGGAGAAGAGGATACCCAGGAGGATACATGAGACGAAGTGGGAAGGAAAGAGACCAAGAGGGAGACCCGAGAGACAGGCGGCTGAAGGGGGTGGAAGAAAGCGTGAAGAAGAGAGGAGAAGACTGGACAAGGGTGGTGGCTGAGAGATGGTGGGAAGACAGAAGACGTTGGAGAGGCTTGTGTTCCAAACAGACCCGGCCAGTGGCTGGAAACTGTGCAAGATGATGATGGCTCCCAACGGTCATCGAGGCGGATGAGGTCACTCCAGACGGACTGGCTGTAAAGGCGCACCTCAGTAGTACTTGAGTAAGCCGCAGTTCGTTGCAGTCTCTGTGTTCGGTCCTGGATGTCTCATTCTTTGTGAGCCGCAGGATAAGGCTCAGAGATCATAGTGTGTGGGTCTCGTCCTGGCAAGCTGAGATCCACTCTAAACAAATTCACGCCAGTGGCACTTCTGAACGTCACTTACTTTCAAAGTCCAACGGCGATGGGATATGGACGGTGGGGGCAGGTTATGGGTGTAACTGGAAGCCCCTAGTTCAGACCTGCACGTTGGCAGCAGATGTGTGATGGTCATCTTCCGTAGACTCTGTGGCTACTCAGGAATTCGGTCCTGCATCTGTGTTTGGGCAGGCCTATTTAGGATCACCGCTGCCCACCCACATGGGGAAGGCCCTAGAAAAGGTGGGCTAAACATCGGAAGTCACAATCTTGGTCCGGCTGGGCAACTGCACTCAGCAGGTCACCCCTCATGCGGTCGAAATCAAAAACAGTAAAGAATCACAAATTGATTATTGGATCATGGATCATCAGAACTTTGCTTGATTTGGACAATAACGTTAGACCTGAGAGAAGGTCAGCTCTCGTAACCCATGAGTTATCAAGACTCAACGTTGACATTGCTGCTCTCAGTGAAACTAGGCTGTCTTCTGAAGGCAAGATTACTGAATCTGGAACAGGATATACCATCTTCTGGAAAGGAAAGGAGGAGGGTGAATGTCGTATTCATGGTGTGGGCTTCGCTGTGAAGACCAAACTGGTAAATTATCACCAACCTACACCCATTGTAATCAGCGAAAGGCTCATGACTCTCCGCATACCACTCAGGAGGTTCCTTTATGACACTCATCTCTGCCTAAGCTCCTACCTTAGATTCTGATGATGAAGTAAAGGCCCAGTTCTATAATCAGCTAAGTGAAATCCTCTCCAAGGTACCATCTGCAGATAAACTCTTGCTCCTCGGTGACTTCAATGCCAGAGTTGGGAAAGATCACAGGCTATGGAATAATGTGATGGGCGAACAGGGACTTGGAAAATGTAATCCCAGTGGACTGTTGCTTCTTGGTCTTTGTGCAGAACACGAACTTTTCATTACCAACACGCAGTTCCGGCTACCTCACCGCTTCAAAACCACGTGGATGCATCCTCGTTCCAAACATTGGCACATTCTTGATTATATCATTACCCGGCAATGTGATAAGAAGGACACTCTTATTACCAGAACAGCAAGGAATATAGACGATTGTTGGACAGATCATAAACTTCTTATATGTAAGCTCAGGATATCCATCAGACCTAAACCACCTAGGAACATCAAAAATTTGCCAAGAAAGAAGTTTAATACATCCAAACTTCAGGATGAATCCATGTATAAACATTTTGGAAACAGGATCGTCACCCAGTTATCAGAAAACCCAATAACAAATGACATTCAGCAAGAATGGGCCACACTTCAGAAGATTATCACACAGTTAGCTGAGGAAACCATTGGTTTTATAGTGCGGAAAAGACAAGACTGGTTTGGTAACAACAATGAGGAAATTCTGTCTCTCATCAATGCCAAAAGGAATGCCTATCTTGCCCATCATCAAGACCCAACTTCCAACACAAAGAGAGATAAACTACTGGAACTCAAGGGTAAATGCCAGACGCAGATAAGGCTTGGTGGCTACAGAAGGCTCAGGAACTGCAGACACTATCGGATGCTCGAGACTTGAGGAACTTCTATGCAGTACTCAAGGAAATATATGGACCATCTCGCTCATCATCAGGTACACTGAAAAGCGCTGATAATTCTACTACCTTTACTCATGGTCAATAAATTTTGGAACGCTGGAAGGAGCACTTCTCCAATCTCCTAAATCGTCCATCAGCAGCTGCTGAAGACTTCCTTTGTGATGTGCCGCAACAACCTGAACAACCTCCTACTTATCATGAATTCAATGCAGCTCTCACCCAATTGAAACCCAGAAAAGCACCTGGCCCAGATAACATTCCTCTGGAACTAATTCAGGGGTCCTCACCCTTATCCTCAGAATATGGGAATCAAGAAAGGTACCTGGAGACCTAAAGAATGCCACTATTGTCACTATCTTTAAAAAGGGTGATCACAGTGTTTGTGGCAACTACCGTGGTATATTACTGCTATCAACTGTGGGGAAGATTCTTGCAAGAATTCGACTTAACCGCCTCGAGGTTGTCTCTGAGAAGATCCTCCCAGAGTCACAATGCGGATTTAGAGCTTCCAGAAGCACAAGTGACTTGATATTCTGTGTGAGACATCTACAAGAAAAATGTAGAGAACAACAGAATCCACTCTTCTTAGTCTTTTATGACTTGGAAAAGGCATTTGATTCAGTTCCAAGACCAGCCATGTGGGCGGTGCTGAAGCGGTTTGGTTGCCCTCAGGGTTTTGTAGATCTAATCAAGGCTCTCCATGATGGCATGACAGGTCAGGTTGGCCATCAGAATAAGATGTCCGATGAATTTCCTCTTACCCATGGACTGAAACAAGGATGTGTACTGGCTCCAACGCTTTTCGCGCTGTACATGGCTGCAATGCTTTATGATTCACCCACAAACATCCCAGATGTGGAGGTCAAGTATCGTTTTGATGGAGGGCTTTTCAACCTAACTCGTCTCCGCTCCTTGAGGAAAACTCGGGTTACTAAGGTTATTAACATGTTGTATGCAGATGATGCTGCGTCGCCAACTCTCACACCAGAAGAGCTGTAAGAGTCAGTTAATTGTTACAAAAGTGCTTGTGATCGCTTTGGTCTTACCATAAATGTCAATAAGACTAAAGTCTTGGCACAAGATTCACCAGGCACTCCTCTTCCTCAGTTCAATATCTCCATCTCAAATTTGCCATTAGAACAGGTAGACCACTTCTCGTACCTGGGCAGTACCGTTTCTGTGAGCTGTACCTGTGAGCAGGATGTGGATAAGAGAATTGGCGCAGCCCATGCAGCATATGGACGATTAGTGAACCGGGTCTTCATGAATAAAGATCTGTCCATGAGTACAAAGCTTATGATGTACAAAGCAGTAGTCATTTCTACATTGTTGTATGGCTCTGAAACGTGAACCCTTTACTGACGTGATCTTAGGAAGCTTGAGCGTTTCCACCTACAAAAACTTCGATCAATCTTGAGGATTAAATGGGAAGACCGCATTACCAATATTGCTGTTCTGGTAAAGGCTCAAATCAACAGCATAGAATCATCCATAATAGGTCACCAATTTAGATGGATTGGTCATGTCAATCGGATGGATGATGTGAGATTACCTCGTCAAATGCTATATGGTGAGTTATGCTATGGCACCAGACCTCATGGTGGTCCTAAGTGGCGCTACAAGAACCAATTTAAGCAGACCCTGAAATTGACAGGTCTTGATTCACAAACCTGGGACATGCTGGCTGGAGACCGCTCAACTTGGCGCCGTACCATCTCAGATACTGTAAAGACGTTTGAAAGGGATCGACGCACACATGAAGAGGCCAAGCGTCAAGCTAGGAAACTTCGAGCAGTCCAACCACGTCCTCCTCCAGCAATACTATGTGACTTGTGTGGACGCTTGTTCCATGCCAGGATTGGACTCTTTAGTCACCGTAATCACATCCACAAACTGGACTGAAGGAAGAAGATTTATACTCGGATTCGAGTTAAAGCCGATGAGTATTCTGATAACTGATGATTAAAAATCTGAGCGACAGACAAATATAGACACTGACACAGCTGTGATCTGTGTCAAACCAAAGCAAGAAAGGGCCGAATTCAGGCAAACAGGAACGGACTGAAGAATCTTGTCCTAAGCTAAAAATGAACCTTAAAGTACTTATAATCAGAACAAGTAGTTCCGTGAAGAACTATATAGCCTATTTTCATATATCCTATTGGTCTTCTTTATTAAAAAATTCTCCCACCTATGAAAAGGAACGCCATATTGGATTGTTAAGTATGTAGGCCATAGAGTTATGCACCATTAGATGAAGATTATTGCGTAGGTTCATTATTCAAACGTTCACTTCGATCGCACAAGAAATATAAACTCAACGCATGGCCGCCATCTTGGGGTTACGAAACAATTGAATTTAATTAGATGCCAGTAGGTTTTGTATGAACATTTACCGTACCAGGTTTCACTGCGCTCGGATTATTAAATCGTGAGTCAGTTCCATTTAAATGTTTTAAGTTTGCTTGGCCACCATGTTGGTATTGTGCTCACCAGGTTATTGAAAGTCCAATAGGTGAACTTATATATTAATAGCCTCATTTCAGTTTGATTGCTGCAATAGATTCG
The DNA here is from genome assembly GCA_946902985.2 of Meconema thalassinum. Classification (NCBI taxonomy): domain Eukaryota; kingdom Metazoa; phylum Arthropoda; class Insecta; order Orthoptera; family Tettigoniidae; genus Meconema; species Meconema thalassinum. The sequence continues at coordinate 196,681,703 of OX336394.1, forward strand.
TAGCTATTGAGAACCGTCTACATATTTCGGATGGTCGCCATATTGGATTGTTTATGTAGGCCATACAGTTATGTACCATTAAATGATGAAAATTATTGCGTAGGTTCATTATTCAAACTTTCAGTTTGATCGTCTGATTAAGACACAAGAAATGAAAACTTCCACTTCTCTTGCCCACTATGTTCGTTTTGAATTTAACAGGTTTTATAAAGTTGCATAGGTAAACTCGTAGTAACTTAGTACCCTTAACACTGTACACAATTTCAGGGCGATATCTGTTACCGTTGCGGGGGTATAGAATTCCAGTGAAATATTTTGTGTGGCCCGCTTGTTCAATTGGTGAAACGTATCAAAATTTGCAAGGCATGGTCGAGGTACCATAGTAGTATGTGCTTACCAAGTTTCATTGAAATCGCTCTGGCCGTTTAGATTTTATTAAGTGGGTGGGGGACACAGGCACACACACACATGGACAAAAGATGATCTCATAGGCCTATATTTTTCATAAATGAAAATAGGCTAAAATATATGAGCTCCTGCAGTAATAGATGAGCACCTAATGGGCTCCCTCCAAACTAAAATCCTGGCTACGCTACTGGTTCGATGTCCTAATAAAATAATAAATATTTGGAATCAAATGGATATTTTGAAGTAAACAATTCACATTGAATATGTCCAAGTCACGGTTCAAATTAACTTGTTACCTCAATCCCATAATTATAGCATGAGCTGCTATATCACGTGAGATCTCTTCACTTACATGACGTCACGAAGATGACGTATTTCTCAACAGAAATAATTAATTAATAGTGCTTCGAAAATATTTGAAATGCACTGGAAGTCGAAGTTTCACCAAAAACAAGATGAAATGCGCTACATAAGTCATCCTGACTAGTTACAATATTAAAAATAATTGTTGCAAAATTAAAATATTATTTTCTTACCACTTGATTATCATTATTATTAAATATTATAATACATTATTTACATCAGATTCTACGAATATTCCTCATTTTGGCAATATTTTTTATGTCTCAACTGAGCATATCTGTTCATTCATTATCAACCTTATGACAACATTCTCTTCACTAACACCAAGTTGAATAGAGATCAGTACAATGCAACCGGTTGCATGGCTTTCGTCTACTCAGGTCTGATGGCTTTATGTCTCGGGCATAATCCTATCTGTTTCAACACATTACTGGTCTCACATATTAACAAGACAACTTTTATATCAATTCATAAATAAAGAAGAAGAAGAATTCAACTTAAACTGTCATCTCACTCACATAGTTAAATTCTTAGTGTGGAAAATAATTAACGAATAGCTTGGACGGTATTGTGCTTGCGGACTTGCAACTCGCTGTAAATTATTATTATTAATGACTATCATCATTTATGCTCACTGGTTAACCATCGCACACACATTGTGGAAACATATTCTTGGGGGGAAAAAAACACCTCATTAAACAACACAATTCAATACGGGGATCTGTCTCTCTTCCCAAGACTAGAGACAAAGTACGATTCTTGACGTCTTTCGCAATAAATATCGAAGAATTCTCATAACAGTGTGTGCTCAACAAATTCTTAATTTCAAAAACATATTATTATTTTACAGTGTTCAACAATTATTCTTCCTGATCCTGCAACAATTACCTCCGTTCATTTTTAACCATATAATTTGTTATCTATACTAATATAATAAAGCTGAAGAGTTTGTGTGTTTAAACCCGCTAATCTCTGAAACTACCAGTCCGATTCGACAAATTCTTTTTTTATATGAGAGCCGGATTCAAGATGAGTAGTTTAGGCTGTGTAGCATTAGGCTACACCCCTCGGGTAACCCTAAAGATTGATTTTTGTTCAGTAAGTCGGAAGAACAAGCGCTACCGAACAGCTTTATCCGCATGCGCTGGCGTTATGTTTAGTGATTCGTACACCTTTTCACCGATCTGAACCAAAATTTGTATACTTACCCTTTGGAACCCTGCGAGTAACACTGTCTACGTGAAATTTATGACAGACCAGTCCATTCCCTGCATTTAGGCCCTTTGGCACAAATCTACACCTTTTCACCAATCTGAATCAAAATTTGTATACTTACCCTTTGGAACCCTGCGAGTAACACTGTTTACATGACTTTTCGGACAGACCACTCCATTCCCTGCATTTAGGCCCTTTGGCACAAATCTACACCGTTTCACCGATCTAAACCAAATTTTACATACTTACCCTTTTGGAACCCGACGAGTAACACTGCCTGCTTGAAATTTCGGACCGACCACTCCATTTCCTGCATTTAGGTCCTTTGGCACCGTTCCATCGACCTGAACCACATTTTGTATACTTACCCTTTGGAACCCTGCGGGTGACACTGTCTACTTTAAATTTTGGACAGTCCACTCCATTCCCTGCATTTAGGCCTTTTATCACAAATCTATACCGTTTCTCCTAATTGCACCAAATTTTACATACTCGTTTAAACCCTGCTGGTAACACTGTCCACTTGATATTTTGGATAACACTCTCCATTCCCTGCATTTAAATAACATACAAAATGAAGTTGAAAACCGCGTATTAAGGCCCTAGAACCATTCATATCCGTAGTAGTGTAACTGTATGAGTATTTTAATAAGTCTATTGTTGACGGGCAGTTCTGGCTGCATCACGTCGCCCCTACCAGTGTTCTGGTGCAGAATTACGAAAATAGTTGCATCTTGTGCTGTTTATAAATTGCATTCATGGTGAGTAATTCATTCAAAAAGATTTTGTAGGCCCCTTAAAACAGTTCTCATCATGAAAATATTATGCCTCTGCATAAGTGCAATGGTGTTGGAGCCGTAAACGACACTATTGGTCTCTACATTTCTAACAGCCAATGAGATATAGGCCCTAGGCGGTGTCTTTTATTACACTACTCCTCTTTCTAATATTTTATTTAAATTTGTTTGTAAATTACATGTGTCAGTACTGTAGTTAGTAAATAGCTGTTTCCCTATTCATAATTATCATTATTATCACTACGGGAAAATGACCTGAATGTTACGTCCATTATACTGTACTACTTATCAACCCCACTACAACCACCACCACCACAAAAAGTTATTTATTTAATCGAATAGCCCTTAATAGAGCACGTTAAATCAATACATCAAGTTTTGCTATAAGATTTCTTCTTGGTTACCCAAAATTGCTTCATTCTTTCAGATTGTTGTCGCCGGAGCTCCTCAATGTTGTGTGGCTGTTTTCTGCTTCTCTCTAGTTCCTCCTTGAAGGTGACTGTTTTAATTTTGTTCCAAAAGAGTTGTCTATTAGGTATGTCTTCATTTTGTATATTGGCCTCTTTAAGGTCATTCAAGGTCTGTTGAAACCAAGCTGGCTGTGTCTTTAAGTTTTATAATTTTATTGAAAATTTTCTTTGTCAATCTATCATCGTTCATTCTTTGTAAATGTCCAAGAAAGGATAATCTTCTTCTTCGCATGGTATGTAGTGTTTTTTCTACATGCTCATAAATTACTACATTTGGTCTAGGTCTGTTGTAATCTGCTCCTACTTTCCTAGGGCCAAGTATACTTCTAATTATTTTCCTTTCCATGACCATGATTTTGTTAATTTCACCTTTATTCATTAATTTGAGTGTTTCAGATCCATATAAGGCCTCTGGTTTCACAACAGTATTATAATGTTTAATTTTAATAGAATTAGGTAATGCTTTTTTCTTATAAATGTTCCTGGTGAGCTGGAAAGCTATATTCATTTTCTTTGTTCTAACTGTTAGGCTGTTTTTCTCATTATTCATCATCATCATCTTGTACAGTTTCCAGCCCCAGGCTGGGTCTGTTTGGAACATAAGCCTCGCCACTTAGTCCTTTCTTCCCACCACCTCTCCGCTGTCACTCTGGTCCAGTCCTCGCCTCTCTTCTTGACACATTCCTCCACTCCTTTCAGCCATCTATCTCTTGGTCTTCCCCTTGGTCGTTTCTTCTGCATCTGCATCTCATGTATCCTCTTGGGAAGCTTTTTCTCATCCATTCTCTTCAAGTGTCCATACCACCTCAGTCTTGATGTCTCAATCCTACCTTACAAGGGCTCCTCTTTCACTATTTCCCTGACCTTTTCATTCCTCACCCTGTCTCTTCTTGTTACTCCGATCCTACTTCGCAGGAACTTCATTTCACCTGCCTGTATTCTGCTTATGTCTCTTTTCTTCATTGTCCAAGTTTCTGAAGCATAGGTCAGTATCGGGATGTAGTAGCTTCTGTATAACACTTCCTTGCTTTTTTGTGGGACATCTTTATTCCACACTAAGCTCCTAATGCTTCTCAGAAATGCTTCTGCCTGTCTGCCACGTTCCGAAATCTCTTTGTCATTTCTCCCAATTTCCTCCACTATACTTCCCAAGTACTTGAGACTTTCCACCTTCTTCAGCTGTCCACCTCCAAGTGTTATCCCACTCATTGGTCTGTCCTTTTTCCTGGTCGTTAACAGGATCTCACATTTACTGATGTTGAACTTCCATCCGTACTCTCCCACTGTTTCTTCCCAAGCCTTCAGTTGCTCCTGAATTTCCTCCTCCTTGTTTCCCCAGACCATGAGATCATCTGCAAACACCATTGCTTTCATCTTATCTTCTCCTATCTTTCCTGCTATCCGTGTCATTACCTCGTCCCTAACCACAATAAAGAGAAGGGGTGACAGCGCACTACCCTGTTTCAGGCCACTCATTTGTCTGAACCAGTCTGTTCTATCCCCTCCAACTTTCACACAACTCACACTTCCACAATACATCTCCTTCACTCTGCCTACAGTCCCTATTTCCACTCCCATGTTTTCCATTGCTTTCCAAACCTTCTCCCTTTTTCTCATTATTATTTATTGTAATCCATTCACCGAGATATTTGAAAGAATTCACTCTTTTGATTTCGTTTTGTTGAATACATAATGTATCAGGACTATTTTTGACATTGGATATAAATTCTGTCTTTGTGAAGGAAATTTGTAGACCTATTTTATTTGCTTGTTGTATTAAATTATCAATTTGTATTTTGGCATTTTCCGGTGTATCAGTAATTAGAGCAATGTCATCAGCAAAAGCCAAACAATCTATATAGATGTTATCTCGTTGATATCCCAATTTAACCCCTTTGGTGTCTGTTTTCCTCCACTCTCGGATCACCTTTTCCAAGGCACAGTTAAAAAGTAATGGTGACAATCCATCACCTTGTCTGACTCCTATGTTTATTTCAAAAGCCTTGGAGAACTCCCCACGAAATCCGACTTTGGACATGGTATTTGTTAGCGTATCCTGAATAATGTTGGTACTTTTAGGATCCAAACCAAATTCTTTTAGAATGTTGATGAGAGATTCTCTGTCATTGGAATCATACGCTTTTGCAAAATCTATAAAAGTAACTGTCGTGTCTTTATTTCTTAATTGTCTCATTTGCAAAATAGTTTTAAGATTCCATCCTGTTCAACACAAGATCTATGTTTCCGAAAGCCATTTTGATACTCTCCTATTTGTACGTCTAATTGGGATTCTGCACGATTGAGTAAAGCTTTGGAAAGAATTTTATATGCTACTGACACAAGCGATATGCCTCTATAATTATTCGGGTCAGATTTAGACCCCTTCTTGTGGATAGGGTGTATTATGGCGACTTTCCATTCCTCAGAAACTTTTTCATTTTCCCAGATCTTATCAATTATATCTTTCAATTGTATGATTATATCATCATTAAGGGCTTTCAGCAACTCTGCCCTAATCCCATCTTTACCAGCGGCTTTGTTGTTTTTCAAGTTGCGTATAATTTCTTTAATTTCATCCAAGTCTGGTGCTATAGAATTTTCATTTTGAATGTTAGTAGTGTTGGTGATAAACTTGTCTTCCGGATTATGACAATTGTGTAGGCCTTCAAAATACTCAGCCAATATATTATAATTCTCTTGATTAGAATGTGATATTTGTTTTGTCTTTGGATTTACAAGTAATAATGTGGGGGCAAGGAGGTAATGTATAAAGTGTACTATGTTCCCATATTAACTTATGTAGCTGAGACTTGGACCCTGACAAGCAGGCAAGAGAGTAGAATCCAAGCCAGTGAAATGAAATTCCTAAGAAGTATGATAGGAAAGACAGAGTGAGGAATGAAGATGTTAGGAAGGAAGTTGGGATGGCAAAACTAAATGAGAGAATTGAGAAGAATAAACTAAGGTGGTTTGGACATGTAAAGAGGATGGAGGAAAATAGAATACCAAGACGGATGATGGAGGCAAGTGCAAGGGTAAGAGAGCAAGAGGAAGACCTACAACAAGGTGGATTGATTCAGTGAAGAACAGCGTAAGAAAAAGAAATCTGGACTGGGACAAGATCGTGGAAAAAGAATGGTGGAAGGAAAGTGGAGAAGTGCCATAAATACCCCGACCCGGCAGGAGCTGGATAAGGGGAAATGATGATGAATGTGGGGGCTTCAAATTTATTCAATTGTTTTCGAAATAGCTGGTAGAAATTTCTCACATTGTTGTTTTTAAATTCATCTTCTATCTGTTGTAGTTCCTTCAGAAAGAACAATTTTCTTTCCCTTTTAAAAGTTTGAGTAGCTATTCTTCTTTTTTCTAGTAGATTATTTCTGTTGTCTTGATTTTTGTTTGAATTCCATTTCTCCCACGCTTTTTGTCGTTCTTCTAGAACCTTGTTACAGTGTTCATTCCACCAGATTTGTTTTTTCTTGTTCGTTGGAGGTGCTGTTTTAATTGCTGCTGTAATTATGCCATTTTTTAAATCATTCCACGTATGAAAGTTCTGTTGTTGAATCTCGGTTGTTATTTTTATCTTTCTCCAATTTATTAGTATCATATTTAGGAATTTTTGAGTGTTTTTTAAATTTTCGGATGTCGGGTTTAATTTTAAATTTAGCTACCGAAATGTAGTGATCAGATTCAATATTTGCAGACTTTATTACTCGTACATTCATTATTTCTTTAGATGACTTCTTGCTTATTGCTATGTGATCAAGTTGTTTCTCCCCACATAGTGGGTTTGGCGATACCCATGTCATTAACTTCTTTGGTTTTCTTTCAAAAGATGTTGATTTGACTATTATATTGTGGTTAGCACAAAGTTCTATTAATCTTTCAACATTCTTATTTGTGCGCAAATGAGCTGGATGGTAAACCACAATTTTTTGGTATTTCCTCTCTTTTCCGATTTGTGCGTTGAAATCACCCAATAAAATAATGGTGTGATTCGCTGGTACTTTACTCAAACAATTATCAATTCTTTCCCAGTATTCGTCGGCAATATGTCTAGTTTTCTTCTTGTTTTTGTCATTCGTTGGCGCGTGTATATTTAAAAGAGTGTACACTTTATTTGTAGTTTTAAATGTTAAAGAAGATGTCCTTTCATCGATTGGATCAAACTTATTTTGTTTGAAACTATGAATCCACTGCCAAATAAAGGTGTGCCTTTTAATATCCTGCTAGTAGATTTACTCTTGTATATTCTGTAGCCATTTGATTCGAACGGCTCATTATCCACATATCGAGTTTCCTGTATGGCTGTTATCATAATGTTTTTTTTTATCAAGAAAATCTGTAATCGTTTTCAATTTCCCCAATTTCATCAAAGACTGAACATTTAAAGTTGCTATGAAATTTAGTTGTTTGAAGTGAATCTTGTTTACGTAACTTACAAAAAGTTATATTATTAAAATATTTTTTTCTGTTAGTTTAAGTATCATGTGCCAGATCTGTAGTAGTATTCATTATCATCCATAAAACAAATAAATCCACTGGGCGAAGCCGGGCACTACTGCTAGTAAACAAATAATCCTTTAATTATTTAACTCATGTCGAATAAAATATAGAACAGACTGAAATACGACAAGCGGTCGTTTAAAACAAAAAACAATTAATCATCTCAAAATTGAATATGTGCCACCAAATGACATTCTAACCATCAATCAGATTCTAAAGAGGAAGCGCCAGACTTAGAGTCTGCGTAAACAGGTAAATGCATGAAAATCCTTGCCTATTATTCTCCTACCAACTTCCTTACGGCGAAAAATTTCCTCGTGGAGAATTGTGTGACGTTTTCCAAATATAAAAACGCAGCCAAATAGTGGTTACAACAATAATGCAACTATTCATAACTACACTGACTACATGAACTGTTCCCAAAGACTAATTCTACTACATAATGCAAGTTTTGTGTCAGACCTTCATTTTGTCAGCTGTGGCAGGAGTCTCTCGTGGTCAATGGTCCCTTAGTGAACCCAGAAGTATCACCATCTTCCCCCATTGTTTACTCCAACAAACTCCGGCTGGCTGGTTTGACTCTGCTTCCATTTCCAGTCACATCATCCTGGATGATGATTCCTTGTCAGCATTGTCCTTGGTCTTCTATCAACAGCTGGGCAAAACAGCTCCCCTCCTGGAGGTTGCCAGGTTTGTCTTCAGGTGGTTACTGCTCTTAAGTTCATCCTCTCATCCGCCAATCCACGTCCTTTATACTCTTCCATGGTGAAGCACATGTTTCCAGGTGTTGAAATAATTACTTGTTGTTGATCTGTGGATATAGTTGTGGTGTTGATAATAAACATTTCACATTTCACCTGCTGCACGGCTGAAAGCAACGGGAAACTACAGCCGTAATGCTATTCCCGAGGATATGCACCTCTCTATGCATAATTACATGTGATGATGGCCTCCTCCCTTGTAAAATTTCAATCCGGAGGTAAACTAGTCCCCCGTTCGGATCTCCAGGTGGGGACTACTCGAGAGGGGGTTAACATCACAAAAGTGACAAAGAGGAAATCTGACATTCTACGGATCGGAGCGTGGAATGTTAGAAGTCTGCTAGGAAGTGGAAGGTTAGAAAACTTAGAAAGGGAAATGGATAGGTTAAGGTTGGATTTGGTTGGGATTAGTGAAGTGCGCTGGCAGGAAGAACAGGACTTTCGGTCAGGAGACTATAGGGCCATTAGCACTAAATCAAACAATGGCCAAGCAGGGGTTGGTCTCATATTGAGTAGGAAACTTGGGCAGCGGGCCGAATATTATGAGCAATATAGTGAACGGATTATTTTAGCAAAAATCAATACTAAACCTACGTGCACCACAGTGGTACAAGTCTATATGCCTACCAGTCAAGCTGATGATGAGGATGTTGAAAAGGTCTACGAAGAAATAGACGAAATTCTGAGGTATATCAAGGGTGATGAAAATGTTATAGTAATGGGAGATTGGAATGCTGTGGTAGGAAAAGGAAGAGAAGGGAAGATAGTAGGAGATTTCGGATTAGGTGAAAGGAATGATCGAGGAAGCAGGCTGATGGAATTCTGCACCGAGCATGAGTTCGTCATAGCTAACACCTTATTCAATAACCACAATATACACACGGATTTATTTATTTATTTTATTTATCGTATGGCTTTTAGTGCCGGGAGTGTCTGAGGACATGTTCGGCTTGCCTGAGTCTGTAGCTGCTTCCAGCGGACACCCTAAAGGATGAGCTACAAGTTCCGTTCAATTTCAAGTAGTTCCAACTTTTGCCACCACGTTGGAACTTTGATAGAGCGTTCTAACGAAACCTAACCTAACAAATTTTGCTTTACACAAGTTTAGTCTGTGAAAGGATCTTTTACATGCCATAAATCTATGACATGGGACCGCAGGCTTTACTTCCCCTCCGAAGGAAGGCATCCTGAAGGATTTTTAACGCTCTTAAAAAATCCGACGACTTCGGCCGGGTTTGAACCCGCTATCTTGGGCATAGCAGTTCAGCATGCTACCGACTACACCACATGGATGAGAGATTTCCCACAATGAAAACTACTTCCGAAGAAAGAAAAATTGATGAACAATTCAGATATTAAACAGTGGGGGACATCAACCCATTATTCGGCCGAAGTTCAACCTGTTGCGCCATTACCACGAGGTAACAAACAACACGCAAATTTACACACGAGGAAAACCTAAACACAAACCAAAATATCGCCACGGACAAGTTAAAACGAAATATCACGCTTCCCAGAACACACCCAAAATACAACTACATTATTCAACAAATAAATTGAACTATGACTAAAGTCATCCAATTAGGTGGCTGATACCTGTGTTTTCCAACCTCAGGGGATCCGAGCCCCCGAGCAAGTGTCTTTCTTGACTATCAGATGGGTAAGAAAGAGTTACCCACGCCGGAACCAGTACATATATGAATCGCTATAATTTTAACAATAGAATAGTTGTAGCAACACACGCACACTAGAATCCCCTGGCTTCTTGAACGTAGTCCGTAAGACACTTCCGTGATAGTTGGCCACACTGGTCGGTCGCTATGCGCTCTTCGCGTGTCATCTTCCGGCGGTCGATACATCTCGCGATGATCGTGGCCGGAACAATCTATGTTGTTTTCATAAATGCGTAAATCCAAAGTTTATTTTTGAGGTTAGGGAACACTAAATTCCAGAACCAGTGCACATCAGGTCCGGAGTTATACCTCGCGTGTTTAGACTGCGAGTGCGATGTTATATCCAGGAAAATTTCGTCTACAAGGTGTTCACAATTCTAATTTGCAACAGTTGGCATAGGCCACAATGTTCTTCAGATTTTAGGTAAGTGTAGGAATTTATGAAGCGTTCGCTCCAACTGGAAATACAGGGACAGGTAAATTTGGCAGGAAAGAATATCTTAGGTTAGGTATATTTTTATGTCAGCTAAGTGGCGTGAAACACGTCACATACTCCTCCCCCGAAAGCAAACTGCGGGGTGGACAGCATTTGCGTATGTTGATGTGACAGATCTGGAGTGGATCGCCTCTAATGTACGGCTGCAGATTTACATATGTCCACACATGTTCGAAGGAATTCTTGGCATAGACTTCATTGAATGGCAGGCAGAAAGTTCAAGGTTCAAATTCACACAGCGACAAGCTGAGTTGATGGCACCGTCTCTGTGATGGTTCCGCTCCTCATGTTAGCTGGAAGGGTCTAGGTAGAAATGTCCTGATGACCCAGTTACAGATGGAGAACGGGCGATGATGAGCCCAGGTCCCCGCCAGCAGTTTCCCAGTCACGCCACCATCCACATATCCACCAGGGTATCTTTGACGCCCCGAGCTGCACTGGATCCCGCGGAGAAACAGCACAGTCCGACACATCCACAGGAAGCTCCTTTTCCAACAGGCCAAGCACTGGAGTGCTAAGCACACGAGTAGCAGGACATACCAGAGTGACAGACAGTTCATGGCGCAGAAATTACTAGTTGCCAGAAGGGCAGTTACAGGTCAATACAAGAGTAGCTTAAGTTTTCACCAGGTATCAGCCGTGGTACATCAGAGATTTGATTTTGAAAACATACAATTTTATTCCCTTTAAAGGCCCGTTCCCCCCAAAAAATCACCTTACGTTTACAACAAAGAAGTTACCACATCCAAAGCAATTCCAAATCCTATGCTTTACATAATATTGCCTCGACAATGCAGGCATAACCACATATCACCTCCACATTGAGGTCACCAACATGAATCCTACATATCAACTAGGTATTACCAATCTTGGGAAAAGCCTGTCACACATCATGAAGACCGATAAACGATCCGTTTGTTCCTACAACAAGGTGCAACACGCTTCTCACAACATTTTGGGTAAGCAACGCCTCCAGAGACGCAAGTTCTCTGTAGATTTGGGGGGAAAACTTTACAAAAGATCACATTACCAGTTACGAAAGAAAAGGGGGCATGAAATAAAACAAAGATACCACCAGTTTAGTTGTCGACTAACCCGAGACTCGCTTGGGCGCCTCGTGTGCGGGCTTGCACTGTGAAAGGTGAGTCCTGAAGATCCTCTTCCTTTCAGGGTCGCTCACCAGCACTGAAACAGGACTGGCAAAGGATAAAATTTTAAATGGCCCGCGAAAACGCGGCCGCAACTTTCCTGACACTTTGTTTCCTAGAAGCTTAGGTGAATGGTCCTGAACATATATCATGTCTCCTATCTGGAGGTTGACCGGCTTCCGTCCCTGATTGTACCTTTGAGCGAGTCGCTCGTGAGAGAGAAACCTGTATTGACTTGCGCACCTCTTTCCAGATCTGCTTCACCTCGTCGGCAGATTCACCAACGCTACAATGCCTACAGTACCAGAATATCACCGTCCGTAAATTTACAGACCAATATTTCCAGATCAATAGACCGAAATGAGAAGGACAAACCAGAAACACACACGACAGTCATCCATCACACATCCAGTCGGAGTTCCCCAATAAACTTTCCCACCCCAAGTAACACATTTCCCCATCTACGCACAAGTATGCAAAATAAGCAGTCACCAAGACACAATAACACAAGATATACCATAACACAAGCAAAAAATATAGGGATCTTACCATGACGGATAGCAACAAATGCATCCCGACTCTCCACAACTAAGGTGAGCAGAGTGTTCCCTTAAAAAAAAAATGCTTACAAAATTGTCGCCCTCCCGAGTCACTGCTTCGCTGTCCCATACCAGACGAAGTTGACATCGGAAGGACCTATATACACCCCAACCTTCGCTCGACCTAGTCCCTTTCCATCACACTTGCTTACCCGGCCCAGACGAAGAAAGGAGAAACGAACATTAAGTCCGCCTTCTTGATGAACCATAAGGGGATAACAGCACCTCCGAGGATCGCAAAACCGGCCTAAAGCCAGCATCCTCACATTACAACCAAATCGAGCTCTGGCTGGTAGGTGCCCCAGCGTAATCCAAGCCTGCATACTTGGCCTCTGCCAACGGTGAACTAAAATGGACCTTCAAAATATCCGACTTAACCTGAACGCAATCAGCGCAACAACTAGGCTGCATCACCCCACCCACAAACCTAATACATAACAATCTACCGCACAGTACACTCACACACGCAGACCAAATTTTGAATAACGAGAAACCTGACAGATTTATCGAGCCACGAAGAACAGATAAACCAGGGAGACCAACCCAACGAACACTAACAGGACAGAAATTTAAAGAAGTCTGCTGCTACCAATTGGCCGAGCTCAAATGAATTGACACGTTAACAGGCTTCGAATCGAAAAACACATTAACTAAGGGGACGGCCTCTTTTAATTAAACTTACTTACGCACACGTCGACATTAAACAGAATAGGAATTGCCAAGGAGCTGTGATATGCACCTTAAATGAAACTACACACATACGTGGGACAACAGTACGAGACCTGATGACACTTGACACTAGCAAATTAATCGGAAACAGATTTATCACACACGAGAACCACAGAATCCTAGGCCTACCGTATGCACAACACAATCACCAGCACTGCATTAAAAGAAAGAAACCAAAAAACACTGACGCTAAAACACAACATGGTGGACATCGGGGTCACCAGTCCCCTACACTTCCAATCTCCCGAAATTGATCACCGGAAAGAATTATGATAGGTCAAGAAACCGTGCAATAAGAAATTCAGGCCAAGATAATAGATGCGACGTTGCAGTTACTAGTACTCAAAAACAAATTTGACACTCGGATCCACAAATACTGGACAGAAGGACGCACACTGGGCTAATTCGCCCTTACTAGAGCAATGGATTTGCAAGAAGTTACGCATATTAATCAGATGCAATCAGGGACTTACCCCGATCAAGCTCTTCATCTGTGAGTTCCGGAGGACACACTGGAATTTCCGAAGATCCTTCCAGCATTTTCTGATCTTGGCTTAGATCGCCTGAAGACTGCAGGCCACGTATGGTCAACTCGTAATTCGCCTCATCTCGTGTCAGACGAGCAGCAAACTTCACACTTCTCGCAGTAGACATTTTTGCATGAAACAGATTAACAGGGTAATTAAGACAGGTTATAGGCGGGACATCTTTACCACAAAAATTGAAACTGATTTAAAATATTGACAGGGGATTTTACAGCCAACCCTCCCCCCTAGACAGCAACAAGTGGAAAACCGAGAAACCACGCTCTGCTACCAATGTCACCCCCCTCTCTTACTTACACTTACTCTCTCGCTCCCGCTCAGCTCGACAAACTCCCTTGAGGGCCTGCCGACCTGAAGGAAACTTACCAACGGCGACCCCAAGACATCCTTTACGGGACTTGATGGCTTTACCTCGGCGGCCGGTGTTGACAACGTACTGGGGTGACCCCCTCAGATGTACAAGAGAGGAAGTACGTCGTTTTATCCACAAGCTTGAAAAGTGGAAGACTTACCTGGTGAGGATCATACCACCGCAGCTGTCTTGAGGGTGGGGATGGGACGTTAAAGGCCAAATAAAGTCTAAATCAAAATATAAAAGGGGTCTGTATTATAAAAGTATCAAATATGTAATAGGAACTACACTCTTAGGGACAGAGATTACAATAACAAACTGATTTTATCACATTAATTAATTGCCCTCGAAAGGTCGGTCACAAGGTCAGTAACGCTGTGGCACGGCAAACCACTTAACATGCTTTAAGACACCAACCGAATTAAGAAATGAACAAGTACACGGAAAAGTAATATCTTGCGATTAGTAATCAGGTACACAAAGTTTGAGCTTGGAAATGCGTGCACACAAAATCCCCAGAACAACATAACTCGAACATACCACCGTGAGGTTGCACAATGAAAAGGACGAATTACAAAGTTACACACGAATAGAAAATTTGGATCAACTAACACGCACGAACATACCAAGGATAAACGTAAAAGAAAATGAATAGAAATTAAATGAAAAGACTACATTACTAATTACAGGCTCCAGAAAAACGGAGCGGAAGGTATCACACGACCGCCATAGGACCCGACGCGAACTAGACTCTACTCTTAAAATGGCGAAAGCTAACGGTACACCAAGGCACGATTGCACCATAGGGCGCCACTCCCAAAATTTTGGATTTGAACCAATCCCATAGGTTAAGCGGAAATACAAGGCATGGAAAATACAAAATGAAACGCATTTAGAGCGTAAAGGAGGAAAACCAAGGCAAAAGCGTCACGTAAACTACAACTAGCACGTGGACGTAAGGTGATGCAATACCAGGAACAGGGACCCCTTAAAACTAAAATAATAAAAAACTACATGACTGTAATTGGGAAAATTCCAAGAAGCGTGATCACAGGAAAATAAATGAATAAATTTGGAACCCAAACTAAAGGACGCACACGGTTGCGCAACAAAGGAAACCCACGCCCAAAAACAAGAGAGATTTCCCACAATGAAAACTACTTCCGAAGAAAGAAAAATTGATGAACAATTCAGATATTAAACAGTGGGGGACATCAACCCATTAATCGGCCGAAGTTCAACCTGTTGCGCCATTACCACGAGGTAACAAACAACACGCAAATTTACACACGAGGAAAACCGAAACACAAACCAAAATATCGCCACGGACAAGTTAAAACGAAATATCACGCTTCCCAGAACACACCCAAAATACAACTACATTATTCAACAAATAAATTGAACTATGACTAAAGCCATCCAATTAGGGGGCTGATACCTGTGTTTTCCAACCTCAGGGGATCCGAGCCCCCGAGCAAGTGTCTTTCTTGACTATCAGATGGGTAAGAGAGAGTTACCCACGCCGGAACCAGTACATATATGAATCGCTATAATTTTGACAATAGAATAGTTGTAGCAACACACGCACACTAGAATCCCCTGGCTTCCTGAACGTAGTCCGTTAGACACTTCCGTGTTCACTTCTGTGAGAGTTGGCCTCACTGGTCGGTCGCTATGCGCTCGTCGCGTGTCATCTTCCGGCGGTCGATACATCTCGCGATGATCGTGGCCGGAACAATCGATGTTGATTTCATAAATGCGTAAATCCAAAGTTTATTTTTGAGGTTAGGGAACACTAAATTCCAGAACCAGTGCACATCAGGTCCGGAGTTATACCTCGCGTGTTTAGACTGCGAGTGCGATGTTATATCCAGGAAAATTTCGTCTACAAGGTGTTCACAATTCGAATTTGTAACAGTTGGCATAGGCCACAATGTTCTTCAGATTTTAGGTAAGTGTAGGAATTTATGAAGCGTTCGCTCCAACTGGAAATACAGGGACAGGTAAATTTGGCAGGAAAGAATATCTTAGGTTAGGTATATTTTTTATGTCAGCTAAGTGGCGTGAAACACGTCACAATAACGTTCAAAGGAACGACGAAATTCGACATGCAAGCTACCCTCTGGGTGTCAATTAACAAAACTTGCACCAGGCACCCGAGGCCATACAATATTATTATTATTATTATTATTATTATTATTATTCAGAAAGGTGTTCGGCAAGGCTGCAACTTATCGCCCATACTTTTCAATCTTTACATTGAACAAGCAATGAAGGAAATTAGAGAAAAATTTAAAGTGGGAGTGAAGATTCAAGGAGAAATAATTTCAACTGTGAGATTTGCTGATGACATCGTCATCTTGGCCGACAATTCTGAGGATTTGAATGAGTTTTTGAATGGTATGGACTCCATCTTACGGAAAGAATACATGATGAAAATTAATAATTGTGAAACAAAAATACTAGAATGCAGCCCAAATAAATCAGAAACCTCTATGGACATCAAATTGGCAGGTGAAAAGCTGAAGGAAGTAGGAGACTTATGTTACTTAGGAAGCAAAATAACCAGTGATGGACGAAGCAAAGAGGATATAAAAAGTAGGTTGGCTCAGGCAAGGAAAGCATTTCTACAAAAAAGGAATCTGTTGACATAGATTTAGGTATTAGGAAGTCATTTTTATACGTGTTTGTCTGGAGCGTGGCGCTCTATGGAAGTGAAACTTGGACTATTGGTGCAGCAGAAAAGAGGAGAATTGAAGCATTTGAAATGTGGTGTTACAGGAGAATGATGAAGATCAGATGGGTTGATAGGGTTACAAACGAAGAGGTATTAAGACGAGTGGGAGAGGAGAGATGTTTCTGGCGACTGCTAATGAAGAGAAGAGATAGGTTAGTAGGACACATACTAAGACACCCAGGAATAGCAAGCTTAGTTATGGAAGGAAGGGTCGAGGACAAGAACTGTAGGCGTAAACCAAGGTTAGAATATGTTAAACAGATTGCCTCGGATGTAAGGTGTGGTAGCTATGTAGAGATGAAACGATTAGCTCAGGACAGGGAGGCATGGAGTGCTGCATCAAACCAGTCAAAAGACTGAAGACTCAAACAACAACATAGTGGCTAGTGATTGCTTATGAAAAAAATCAATACAGTAATGTAGAACTTATAGTTCTTAATATGTTGAATTTGCTATTATGCAAACTTGTATCGTCGTTACAATGATTAAATTCAAATATTTGTAAAGCTCGAAGTATGTGCTTTTCAACTTGTAGACTGTGCTTATATGAAGATTTTATACTTTCACGAAGTTTTTGACTGAAGATAACTGCGTCCACGTTTTGCACCTCGGGTAACATGTACGGTACCGTACCGAGCGTGCCGTCTCACCTTGAAGGCTAGTTCCAAGTGACTTATCACCTTGAAGGCTAGTTTGTGAGTAATGTTGTTGCCTCGAAGGTAAGATCCCAAGTGATTCTACCTCGTTTTGGCCTCCTCTTATACACTCACCGGCATAAAAAGTGAAACACTACGAATTTCAGACAAAATTCAATGTTGGATGGCTTCAAACCTTGTACAAATTGAATGGCAATGTATCATGAGTTAATTAGCCCATTTGAGAAGCTTCAGTGCAATAATTGCTAAACATTGTTGATCGTGACAATCACAGCACCAATATTACCGTTTCCCGCCTTCGGACAAGAATAACCAGACGGCTGTCTTAAGGTTTTATGGTGTGAATTCTCGTGCCGCATATTTTTGTGGACATTACGGTTAGTCTACAATATTTATTCTCGCTCATAAGTCAGATCATAATGGCTCTTTCTCCTGAAACCACTGCAAGAGCAGTGGCATTAGTGGAGGATGGGCGCAGTATACGCTATGTGGCAAACGTTATAGGCACATCTTGTTCTAACATGTACAGGACTGTTAAAAGGTACAGGGAGGACAATATCTACTCTAGAAGGCCCGGTTCTGGTCGTAGGAAAAACACTACTGAGTGCGATGATCGCTTTCTCGCAATGTAAGTTCTTCGTGATCGGCACACAACAGCTGTGGAGGCCAGAAATCGCTTGCAGCAAGTACGGGGCAAGAACATCAGTGAAAGGACAGTAAGAAGGAGGTTGTATGAAGTGGGTTTACAGTCCTAGAGGCCCACCACAGGACCACTCCTTAGACATGAGCACCGTGTCACTCGGATGCAATTCGCCAATGCCCATCGAAACTGGACTGTGGAGCAGTGGAGCTCCGTGCTGTTCACGGATGAATCCCGATTCTGTTTGAGGGCACCGGATGGGAGGGAGAGAGTATGGAGAAGGCCCGGGGAACGTTATTCACCCTGTACTTTCTCTGCAAGGACACCGTTCAATGGAGGCTCTGTGATGGTCTGGGCTGGTATTACCTCGGATACGCGCACGGAGCTTGTGTTCGTTGACAATGGGAGCCTGCCAGCCCACCGGTACATCGAGGAGATTTTAGTACATCACGTCGTCCATTTTGCACCTGTCATCGGAGAGAACTTCATCCTGATGCATGACAACGCTCGCCCACACTTTGCCGTCTGTGTACATGATTACCTGGATGAAGTCGGAATTGAGCGCATGGTGTGGCCTGCTTGTAGTTCCGACCTAAACCCGATAGAGCATGTCTGGGATATGCTTGGGAGACGTGCTAGGAGTCGTTCTCCTGAAACATTAGCTCAACTTCGAGCTGCGCTCGAGGAAGAATGGGAGCTCATACCACAAGAGAACATTCGAGATTGCATCCTGAGCATGCCTGATCGAATCACAGCTGTAACTGTGCTAGAGGTGGAAATACCCGTTATTGAGCCAATGGAAATGTGGTGCAAACATGTGGACAAACGGACTAAGTCATAGAGTAATCATTCATAAACATACAGTGTAACAGGTGTGAGGACAGTATGATGGATTCCAGGTTTCAACATTTCCTAATTCGTGTTTCTGAACAGTTGTGATCGTTATGATGAATACTTTATATGAATTATTGTACTAATTAGGGTAATTAACTGCCATGTTGTTATAATGTCATAATATTTGATTAATACAAGGTTAGAAGCAATCCAACATGGAATTTTGTCTGAAAATCGTAGTGTTTCGCTTTTTTTTTTGCCAGTGAGTGTATAATAACAAATTTTAATGGGTTAAAGGAGTCTCCGCCCAATCAATACAAATTTATTATTGGCAATTATTAATTTATTGCCATTAAGGACATGTTTCGGGCCTCGTGGGCCCTTCTTCAGCCGCAAAAATGTTGATAACCTATTCACATCCATCATAATACTCACAACAAAACATGTACACTTTAAGAAAAACATTAAACTGAACTCTAAATTAATTCTAAAATATCATCTTATCATGCTCCAAAGTTAAATGTAACACGCTAAAATTGATTCCAAAATACCATCTTAACCACATTATAAATGGAGAAACAAGTACAGTTAAAAAAGACACATCTGGTCATGGTGACCTTATCAATATTATGAACTAGCAGGTGCCCTATTCAAACTGCTATCGAAAAAGTTATTGGTTAAAATGTTTAAAAATATATATATTGGAGGTGATTAGAATGCGACCAGTGGGCACGCTGGCTCTCCATTTGTGTTTGGGTTCCCGTTTTAAAACCAATCTTCATGACCTTGGCCCGGGAAATGCCTTGAACCAAAGTTGGGCTGTTGTTATTTTCTCATTGCCGGATTGGGTGGAGACACTACATTTTGAAGAAAACGTCATTCGGAGCCTATGATGGGTTGAACCAGCCAGAGTTTAAGCCTGCTTCCCAACTATAAAGAAACAATAATGGATCTTAGAAAAAATGCGTCAGAAAAAACTAGGGCTAAATGAAAAGTGTAGCAATAACTTACTGAGTTCGAATTGAAGGAAATACCGACTGTCAGCTTTCACCTGGAGGCTGTAATGGGACGAAAAAGAATGACGTTAAAATCGCCTACACACATTTTGGACATGTGAGAAAATAACTCGTGCGCCGGATTGCTTACCTTTACTAAGTAGCTTGAGGTGTACGTTGTGTTATTCCTGACGGCACGTTACTGTGTGAGCTGATTAGGTCCGACCTTGTGGCAGGTCAGGAACTAGGAGGAGGGGAGGGGGAGGGAGGAGATGTGTGTGGGGGTAAAGAATGCCTTGATACAAAGCGGAGTTTGTCTTGGGTTTGTGCTTAATTGGCAGGCTATGTGCGCGGGGGCGAGGGGGGGGGGGGGGGGGGTCGGACCTACTCAGCTCACACAGTAACATGCCGTCAGGAATAACACAACGTACACCTCAAGCTACTTAGTAAAGGTAAGCAATCCGGCGCACGAGTTATTTTCTCACATGTCAAAAATGTGTGGAGGCGATTTTAACGTCATTCTTTTTCATCCCATTACAGCCTCCAGGTGAAAGCTGACAGTCGGTATTTCCTTCAATTCGAACTCAGTAAGTTATTGCTACACTTTTCATTTAGCCCTAGTTTTTTCTGACGCATTTTTTCTAAGACCCATTGTTGTTTCTTTATCGTTGGGAAGCAGGCTTAAACTCTGGCTGGTTCAACCCATCATAGGCTCCGAATGACGTTTTCTTCAAAATGTAGTGTCTCCACCCAATCCGGCAATGAGAAAATAACAACAGCCCAACTTTGGTTCAAGGCATTTCCCGGGCCAAGGTCATGAAGATTGGTTTTAAAACGGGAACCCAAACACAAATGGAGAGCCAGCGTGCCCACTGGTCGCATTCTAATCACCTCCAATATATATATTTTTAAACATTTGAACCAATAACTTTTTCGATAGCAGTTTGAATAGGGCACCTGCTAGTTCATAATATTGATAAGGTCACCATGACCAGATGTGCCTTTTTTAACTGTACTTGTTTCTCCTTTTATAATGTGGTTAAGATGGTATTTTGGAATCAATTTTAGAGTTATCATTTAGACTTTTACGGCCCGTGTTACTATTCATAATGTTGAATTTTGGGCTTATGCCGTGAAGAAGAAAGGCATGGTTTCTTTCGAAACGCGTCGAATTATAATATAATAAACACGGCATAAGCCCAAAATTCAACCTTATGAATAGTAACACGGGCCGTGAAAGTCTAAATGATAATATTAGAAACCTCTATGGGGAGGATATTTTCCGACTGATGTCTAGATTTAGTAGGTTACGACGCAAGAAGGTGTGTCTTATCTCTTCACTCACTTTTCTCCTAAGATGCCGGGATCATGATATTCTACCGAATTTTGTTATGTTGAAGCATGCCTTCAGAACACCTAAGGCAACGAGAATCTATTGTCGCGCAAGCAAGGCGTTATTGATAGAGAGGTTACAGCATACACGTAAGCAGTTGGATTTTATTTCGAGGGAGTTACTACAGCTACATCTACGCCTCTCGAACTTCGTAAGTGAGGAATTATGGAAGATCTTTGATCGTATTTCATCAGTGCAAGCTAACAGCGTTCTAGATCAGGTGAGGGCAAGACATATTTCCAAATATGATAGGTTATGTCAGATGCAGAAATCTCAAGCCATTAGACTTGATGCTAACAAGGTTGTTGTAAATTTGTCCAGCATGCCCCTAAATGATACCCAACAGGCAGTTCTCGCTAAAGGTCTCAATTTTGCTGTAGCGCCTAGAAGAATTCCTATTGAAGAACTTATTACATCTGTAAAATCCTCGGTACATCACCTCACACCTGAAGAGGCCGAGGAAGCCAGACAAGAATGTTCCAGAGTTCTCAAGAACGCTAAGCCACCTAACACCAACTTAAAACAAGGCGAAAGCCGGGCACTTAAAGATCTAAGGGACAATTCTGATATTATCGTTCTCCCCGCTGACAAGGGTAACGCGACAGTGGTGTTGGATAAGGATGATTATGATTCCCAGATCTCGTCTTTGTTATCAGATCCTGTATATAGGATTAATAGTCGTGATCCTACTACTCGCTACTCAAATGTCACCGTCAAATTGATCAAGCAATCATCTATTCCAGCGGATGCAGCGAAGACTCTCCTTCCAGGGGATGCTATTCCTCCGAGACTCGATGGTCTTCCTAAAATACATAAAGAAGATGTTCCTCTTAGACCTATTGTTAGTACGATTGGTTCTCCTACATATGCCCTTTCCAAATACTTAGGTAGACTACTTCAGCCGCTTCTGGGTAACACGCCTTCGTACATTAAGGATTCCACACACTTCGTGGAAAAGTTGAAAGCTATAACACTTCAGCCGGGTGATATCCTAGTGAGTCTCGACGTGGTGTCTCTGTTTACGAGAGTACCTATTGATGGTGTTATGTCTCTCATTAATGGCTTTTTTCCTGAAGACATCACAAGACTTTTTTATCACTGCATGACCTCCTCCTACTTTCTATGGAATGGGAATTTTTATGAGCAGACTGATGGTGTGGCCATGGGTAGTCCTCTCTCTCCTGTTGTGGCTAATTTCTTCATGGAGAACTTTGAAGAGAAAGCTTTGTCGTCGGCTCCTTTTAAACCGAAGATCTGGTGGCGTTATGTGGATGACACGTTCGTTGTTTGGACGGAAAATCTTAGCCATTTCCTGGATCACCTTAATCTCCAGCACCCTTCTATTTGTTTCACCATGGAAAAGGAATCTGACGGCAAAATACCGTTTTTAGATGTTCTCGTCACCAAGAAAGAGGATGGATCTTTAGGACACAGCGTTTTTCGTAAGCCAACACACACCAATAGATATCTCCACGCAAGTTCTCACCATCACCCTGCCCAGAAACATGGTATCCTTACAGCTCTAACTACCCGGGCTAGGAGGATTTGTGAAGTGTCTTCTTTACAAGAAGAAATTAATACCTTGCGAACCACCTTTGAGAGCAACGGTTATAGCAAGGCTTTGATTTCTACGGTTCTGAAACCAACAAATAATAATAGGACGTCAGTTGAGAAAAGAGATGTAAAAGGAACTGCTTACCTACCGTACATACATAACACGACGGATCGTATTGCTAAAATCCTACGTCGGTACAACATACGGACTGTATTTGGAACTTCTGTTAAGATTAGGCAACTCCTGCGACCAACTAAGGACAGTTTGCCTAAATTGCAACAACCGGGTATCTACAGAGTTCCCTGTACTTGTGGCAAGGTTTACATCGGGCAGACTTCGAGAACAATATGCACTCGCATTAAGGAACATAATAGATGTATCAGGCTCATTCAACCTGATAAATCAGCTGTTGCCGATCATGCATTAACACCTGGCCATGATGTCATGTTCCAAGGAGTGGATGTTCTTGCCCGTATAAAGCAATATCGTCCCAGAATCATCAGGGAGGCGGTTGAAATACGTAAACACCCAGATAATTTCAACCGCGACACCTGGCTACCTATTATCAGAACCCTGAGAAAGTAATTCACTGCTGCTTTCCGTTGTCCCTAACATGGGGCTATAATGGCGTCCATCTTTGGGCACCTTCTATATGTTCTATATGTTCCTTGTTGCTTTCTCTTAGCAATCATTGTCGTATTCCAGATTATTCCTGACGAAGAAAGGCATGGTTTCTTTCGAAACGCGTCGAATTATAATATAATAAACACGGCATAAGCCCAAAATTCAACATTATGAATAATTTTAGAGTGTTACTTTTAACTTTGGAGCATGATAAGATGATATTTTAGAATTAATTTAGAGTTCAGTTTAATGTTTTTCTTAAAGTGTACATGTTTTGTTGTGAGTATTATGATGGATGTGAATATGTTAACAACATTTTTGCGGCTGAAGAAGGGCCCATGAGGCCCGAAACATTTCCTTAATGGCAATAAATTAATAATTGCCAATAATAAATTTGTATTGATTGGGCGGAGACTCCTTTAACCCATTAAAATTTGTTATTGTACACGTCAATACGGACCTTACGAAATGGATAATCTTCCAATTAATCTTGAGTGAGTGTATATACGTTTCATGGGATTGATTTCACGGGGTCTGCCAATATAGTTGCATGGGCTCCTTTTAGTTTGTCGATTATCTTCTGATCGGCTTAATCAATTAATGTGAAACCCACAATAGGCTTTCCTTATCATTAAGGCTCGGATAGTTATGTGTTTAAATATGTTTTATTTAATTAAATATGTTCCATTTATTTACATATTTTTACGGTTTTTATAAATAAATACATATTCTGGCGTGTTTATTCATAAGCACATATTTCCTATATTTGGTCGTATGTTGTACTTCTTGGATGACTGCTGCCCACATTTTCGACCCTTTGAAATTCCAGTGATTGGTTTCTCTGTTTCGTCAGTGCTCCATTGTTTCCATACTGTAGTAGTATTTCAAGACAGGGTTTTCCCTGTCATTAAGTACAGCAGGGGGGCTGGAGTTAATAGGCTCATTAAGCCTCCACTAGTCCTAACCTAGACGGGAAATTTTAGTTGAAATCACAGTGGTCTGCGAAGCTTGTGAGTATACTGACAGTGGTGTTCTCGTTTCAACGAATACGTTGCGTCCCAAAAGTGCGAAATGTGTTACTTTGAATCGTTTAGTGCGGGAGTTCGGAGACGTTTTTGAAACTGATGGAACTGTTTTATTTTGCAACATTTGTGAGAAACCCATAGCGACAGACATGTTTTCACAAGTTACGCAACATGTTGCGACAGCGAAATACGAGAAATGTGCATCTTTAAAGAAGTCTACACAACGTTTGCTTCCCGAAATGCAGGATGTGAGATCTGGTCCAGCAAACTGCCAGTTCTCACAAGTCATTTACCATGCATTTCTTGCGGCTGATATACCACTGAACAAACTGCATAATCCAGTGCTACGTGGCACGTTAGAAAAGTACGTCAAAATTCCTCTCCCCGACGAGTCAACACTGCGTAAGAACTATTTACCTAAACTTTACTCCGAGGCAGTGCACAGAATTCGCAGTGAAATTGGCGACAACCCTGTGTGGATCACAATGGACGAGACGACCGACGATACTGGCCGTTACGTAGCCAACATCATAGTTGGTGTGTTAAAATGCGATCCATCACAGTCATGTTTACTGACAGCTATTCATCTTGAGAAAACCAACAGTTACACAGTAGCTAAAGCTTTCAATGATGCTATAGTGCTTCTGTGGCCTGATGGCATCGGATATGCTAAAGTGCTTCTATTAATTACAGATGCTGCACCTTACATGGTTGAAGCATCCCAGGGGTTGAAAATTCTGTACAGCAAGATGATTCATTTAACTTTAGCGCACGGCATGCACCGTGTTGTTGAAACAGTAAGGAGTATTTTTCCAACTGTGAACAGAGTAATAGCATCCTTGAAGAAAGTGTTTAGGAGAGGAAGGAAGGAAGCTTGTAGTTTACCGTGACCGTTAATCTCGAGATCATGAGGCACGGGACCTCCTTTTTACGTGGAATCCAAACCACAGGACATGGCATTTCACTTCGAAAATCTCACATGCAATGACCGGGAATCGAAGCCGGACCGCCTTGGTGAGAGGCATACAGCTAGACCGCTGAGCCACCACGCCCCCGAAGAAAGTGTTTATTAAAGCACCCAGTCGAGTGAGCTTATTTAAACAATGTGCCCCTGATTTGCCGCTACCTCCACAACCAGTTTGCACCAGCTGAGGTACTTGGCTGGAAGTGGCGTGTTATTATGCAGACAATTTTGTGATTACAAAATCAGTCCTCGAAAAACTAAACAAGGATAATGCTGCATGCATCAGTGAGTCTTTAGAAGCTATGTGTGCAAAGGGAGTTCAAGGTGACTTGGTGTACATTAAATCTAACTTTGCTTTTTTAAGTTCCACAATCTTGAAACTTGAGAAGAAAGACGTACCACTTACGTCAGCTCTGCAGGACATTCTTCAAGTCTGTGAAAAGCTTGAGAATTCTTCCGGAGATCCCGGAAAACAAGTTATGGACAAATTAAGGAACGTCTTATCAAAGAATCCGGGGTACAATAACCTTGTGCAAATAAGTCGTGTCCTTAGTGGCAACGGAGATCTGGAGCCCAACGAAGAAGATTTTTCAGTGTCAGACATTGCATGTTTTAAATATGCACCAGTAACCTCGTGCGATGTGGAAAGAAGCTTTTCGCGATACAAGAGTGTATTAGCTACAAATAGGCAGAGCTTCCTGTTTTGAAAACTTGAAAATGCTGCTTGTTGTGCATTGCAATACTAAAGCCTAGAACGAAGCTTCGACCCGTGTAGTGTTTTCTTCTATTGTACTTAGAAATTCGTAAAATCAAAACAATTTGTTCTTTCTGTGTGTATGTGAATGTTACGTTCCAATAAAGTAGTTTCGTGTAGCCCATGGCTTCGAGTGGCATAAGTCAAGTGATTTTCTTCTATATTATTTTGTTCTAGACATTGACAGTCAGCCGGTGGAATAACTGGAAAGTTCTTTGCGTACCGGTATATGTTACAAGTTGGAAATTATAAAATTCTGTTTATTTTTGTGTGTATATATTTAAGTGTCTTGCACATTAAAATACTGTTGTAGTTGCTGATGGAAACCAAATAGTGAATTTTAGTTCATCTGAGGGCTATTGTTAATAGTGTTGCTGTGTTTAACTGTCTAACTGCGCGTTTGTATAGCTGTGCCGGGGGCGACTTTTAATTTACTTTTCACGTCAATCGAGCAGATTTACGCACTCAATATCAGTTTAAGACAATACAATGGGAGCTAAAAAAGTTTCTTAAGTGACTTTTTCTTCCATTCTTTAGAATGAAATTCGAAAACAGCACATATATGATTTTGTAACACGCATCTGCAGGAAGTATTGTAAGATTCGAAAATTGAGGCGGGAATATTTGTACTGTGGACATTTCAACTATTTTTAGAGTAACTGGGGGACATACATATTATGGTACAAATTTAAGAACATAGTTTGGAAACTTAATCACATATTTTCTCACTTTTAAGCACATAAATAAATACATATTTCTGAAAAGTTAAGCACATAACTATCCGGGCCCTGCTTATCATAATTACCGTTGTTTGCAATTATCGTTGTTTGAAGTACTCATGAATTCTGTACATTTATTCCTCTGGCTGTAATTCACTAATTTGTCTCCTATCCTTTCAGAGATTGCTTAAAAATTCCCATGTCATGTCCACGACCAAAATACATGTTTCAAAATATATTACTAGATGTGACTTCCGGGTACAGTACGATAGAGTGAAAACCTAAGAATCACAAGAAAAGTAGAAAGATAACAGAACTGGTTGCTGCCTGCCTTCGTGATGAGACCGTGGGATCAAATCAAGTTTGTTGGGGTTATAGCATTCAAGAGGCTGAGTGAATTGATGGTGTGAATGCCCAGTTTTGAGGATAGTGGGGTGCGTGGCTATGGAAATCGTCCTCCTTTTTATGTGTTTGTCCTGGTTTTTCTTTTGTGTTTCACCTTTTCTCTTTTCCTGGCCAAAAATGTAGATTGTGATTTGAAATTCAACCTGGCCAAAATATTTCTTGATATTTATTGCTAGTTTCTTTTTTTACTCATTTAATGGAATTGCTGATTGATTGTTGGTAAACCTTTTAAGCAGGAAGGAAGAGTAAAAACAAACTGATCATCCTCTGCAAGTAAAATATGACTGTTGTGGACTGCCTCTTCGGATGATCAGTCCTGATTACATGGCAGAAATGCCTTCTTCTCTTTCAAATCTATATAGGAAAATACCCAAGAATTATTTTCTTCATTAGTTCATCCAGGGAAAGAAAGACAACCCTGGTTTGTCAGGTATTAGTTTCACATTTGGTATGTCATGTTCCTATATATTTGTGTTTTGTTCCAGGATATCAGATACCACCTAGTCTTACTAGTTTATGGCGCTACCTGCATGCAGCATATTCTGAGCCAGCTTTTGTACGTTCATGTCCCTCAGATGTTGAAATTCTATTGCATTGGTTGGAACACATCGGAGAATCTCCGTCCAACTTGCGCAAGCAGCAATTACAAGCATTGCATGAGAAATCTCCTCAGTATTCATTTACTGTACCAGTGTTTGCTAAACCAGTCATACTAGAATAGGATTGTAGGTCTTAGAACTACGGTACTTTGTTTTAACCAAAGAATTATTACTTTTGTTGCCATTGGAACTAAAAACCAAAGACATGCACATGCTGCCCTCTTGACCAAGTATATCCATATTTGCATTCATGAACCCTGAGCTTTATTGCCAATAGAATATCTTAGCCATTCTGCATTGCAATGGTGAAACTCTTTGAGAAATTGTAAGATTACCTTTGGATTCTATTTTTTGGATTAGGAGTTCTTATGCAGAGGGTGAAAGTTATTCAAATATATTTAACTCTCAGTATCGCATTGGGTATTTTAATTAACTTTGCAGTATTCTGTGGTTGCAGAATGGTTTGGTATTTTAAGTCATATGGCACATCATGACATCGCAGCATTGGCTGCTGCTGCCAGGTAATCGAGTGGTTTCCTATTGCTGCCTTCTCATTTAATGGCCCAATGGGTAACATATATATTGCAGTGTCCAAGGTCAGCACTCTGAAACAGATACCAGCCTGAAAGACATGTCTCTTTCCCTGAGACAGATCAATATCCTTGACCTATGGTGAATTGACTAGCTTTATTGCCAAGCTTGAGCTACTAGAAAATCAGAAAATTACTATGGTCAAGAGATTTGTATAGAAGCAACTAATTGTTTGTAGTAACTTTCAAATCTTCACCACATATATGGACACTTCATTCATGGTGTAGCAGTGAAACTGCTTGCCTTTCACCAAGACAGTTTGTATTCAATTTATGGGTAGTGAATATGTGAGATTTTTGAAACGAGAAGTTGCAACCCGTGGTTTGGTTTCCACAAATGAAGTAGGTTTCATAATTCATGGTTGTGAGGTTAAAACAGTTTGTAAAACAAGCTCTTTTTTTAAACATTGTTAGAAACCGTAGAATGTATGCAGTATCTTGGAATCAGGCTACTTTTATGCTGTCTACCTTATTTTCATAAATCGAATGTGCACCCAAATTTTCAAATCCTTGAACTAAAAAATTAAGAATGATGAAACTGATGTATTTGTGCAAACTTTGCATTTATATAACAAGATTTAGGTTCCGAGTTCAATTTCAATTTTATTATAAAAGACTCTATACTCTGATAAACATATTGCTAATAGAGACGTACTTGGTATTTCAATTAAAATGCAACAGAAGTAACAGACTAGAACTTAATTTTCAGCATGTCAGACCAAGTAGCGTAGTTAAGTGTTGTCCTTCAAAACCTATGCTCTGGCTTGGTGCTTAGGTGTTCAGATGCATCAATCTCATGTGGACAGATTTACCATCACATTAACACCCCAGCATCTCTAAAGCCAAAGCAGTTAAAAGGAAACTTAGAAGTCATTTCCCCGGTGTTGCCTTGTTATTGTTATTCAGGAGGTCAACACTTATAAAGGGAGGATAATGTTAATATACTCTACTCAAATAGCTGAAATAAAAGGTACACTAACAAATTTTATGCTTCACTACATGAAAAATAACTAGAAGTTGACATGTTCCATTCATCATATGAACATCTTCAGATCCAAATTAATTTAATTAATTGTATATATACCTAATCCTGACATAAGATCTGTCTCTCAAATTCTGGGGTCCCCAGCATATGTTAGGTTGACACACCTGCTCTTTGGTGCACTGCAGAGTTAGCTTGAAGTCTCAGCTTTGACATGCATGCAGTTGAAAGTCAGCTGTTGCCTATTAAACATAACATGGATTGGGGAGACGAAGAGAATCGCATCACAGTGATTGCATTACACACGTGTTACATGGCACCAGTAGAGTTTTTTTTTAACTTGTTATGACTTCTGCAAATAACAAGGAAATTTGTGGATCAATTAAATGACACACAGAGACTTTCTCTTTCAATGACAGAGCTAGACAAGGTCAGCCACGCACCACCAAGGACACCAGCAGTTTTCAAAGCTGTCTCCGAGAGAATTTAGAGAAATCTGCTCCACAAGCAAATAATAATGACACAGGAAATGAAAATCCCTACATCACCGATGTAACACATCATTAAAAAGACCTTAGACTTCGAGCATTCCGAAAAAGTGATTGACAGCAGCTTTAAGGCAAATAAGAGCCAAGAGACTACTCGGGAAGCATGCAAAAAGCAGATGAGAAAATTTTTCCTGTAGAAGAAAAATTCAGATGCCAGAAGGATTGTGTGCTCAGAGCCCAAAAGTACAAAGAGAAAACCACCATCCAGTGTCTGATGGTTTGGAAGGGGGTATTATTTGAAGGTGTGAAATCATGTCTGCAAACATGGGGTGAAAACACTTGCTGCCAGACATCCTGGAAGCCCCTGAACACCACCCTTTTTCATAATGTCAGTATGCAACGTATGTTCTTATAAAGGTTATTTATCTTTGTTATTTTTATGTACAGGCTGAGGAAGAAGGAGTTTCACCTTCGAAACATGTACCTATGAGTAGGTTCAATACAAGTATTGAAAAGGCAGAATCCCTTTATTTTCTTTCTAATTTACCACCCTGTTTGCCGATAAGTACTGAATGTTCCATCAGGACTCCGCAACTGTTCGCAAGGTAAAGTCCACACAATGTTGACTGGAGTGCAACTTCCCAGAGTTTACCACCTCTACCAATTGGCTCTCAAGAAGCCTCGACTTAAACCATTGTGGTTCATGTTAGAGGACTACTCTAAACCTCACCTCAATATCACGTCCTTGAAGGCTGATTTGGTGAAGGCAGCAGCTTCAATACCCCTAGATGGGATGCATGCGGGAATCGATGATTGGCCACAACATTTGAAGAGCTGCAGTCAAGGCAAAAGGTGAACATTTTGAGTAAATTGTGTATTGTAAATACTCTGTGTAGTCGCTACTGAATAAATTACATTAGGCACATGTGTTGCCATTGCTGTATACTCAAGCTGCCTCTATAGGAGGGACAGAACTTATGGGAGGACTAGGTATAAGGTGATTAGTTAGTTTACTAATTTGCTTGTCTTGATTATTTACAATCAGTCATTTGGAGGCTTTGCAATACAGTTGTTCTGGGTGTGATGGTGCAGTAGCCAAGATGCTTGCCTCTTACCAAAGGGGACTGGGTTTGATTCCCAATTAATGTATGTAAGATTTTCGAAGTGAAATGTCATCTCATGATAGCGAGCCTGACGGTCACGTAAAGCTACAAACTTCCTTTTTTACAAACAACTGTAGCCTTTCATTACTATTCTGCAAATACACAGTTCTTATTACTGTGAGACGTTTGTTAGTGATAAGCGATCTGAACGACACAAATGAATGCATATATTCATGAACACACTGCTGAAATGCTATAATGCACAAACTTATCAGGATTATGGAATGCTTCGACTGATGTTTCGTCTATACTGGTATCCGGCCAACGTATGATTGACGAACAAGGAGATGGCATCAGATTGATGATTCACTTTGTAATGAAACTCTTGAGAAGAAAGTGTGTTGAAAATCAGGGAACGTGTGTCCCAGCTTTCTTCTATACAGGCTCCAGAATGGCAGCAAGAAAGTGTTGAAGTTGGGATGGATGCCTGGCTTGTTTGTTACCTATATGTGTCATATGACAAAGCTAGTGTCTTTCTTAAAAAGTATGAGAACTATTGATCAATATTGAAATGAACTACTTGTCTATTGCAAAAAAAAATGCATGACAAAGCTGATAGTTTTAGATATGATATTTAGGCGAGATAATGATGGGTATTAGAAGAGCTTGGAAGTACATTCAGCAGAAAATGTGTGCTATGTCATAATGGTTTGCAATAGTTGTTTATAATTTTCCCTTAAAGGAAGTAACGTGAAAATAAGCGAAACATACAACAGCTTATTTTCCATTTACATTCATCCTGAGGTAATAAGAATTCTCTGTGATAATCCAAAATGTTGCAGCTCCGGGCAACTTAAGCTGTTATAATCAGAGAAACATATTTTTTGTGCTTAATCTAGTGCCTAATATTTTTTAAAAAAACAGGACACTTGTCCCCCTATTTCTAACATATTTCTGTTATATTATACTTTTTATTATAATTTTATCTATTATGCTGTACCTTGATTCTTACAAAAGCATCAGTGGCATGATCACAGTATGTATGGTATAATACAATGAATGCAGGTAATATTTGGTCATGTGGACGGAATGTCTTTTGTGCATTGCTGTATTGTACAATGTCAATTGCCAAAATATTTACCTAGGTAGTAAAGTAGTTAGTAATTCAGATGTATTTTTCTAATATTTACAGTATATTGTTAAACATTTGAAGAGGTACAGTAACTAAACTTAAACATTGATTATTTTAACCATGTTAATGTGTAAATAAGGTTGTTGATAAAATATTAAGTGCCTATATTTGATTGAAAGACTTCCATTAGGCTACTATTTTCTTATATCCCTAGTCTTACCCTAAAGAGCATACTGTCACAAGTTCTTCTATTAATTGATATCTAGAGGTTGAAGGATATATATAAATCCCAATAATGTGTGTCAAATGGATGTATTATGAAATCAAGTCACTTATCACAAGCCATCGCACCATGACTGATGTAGGATGACATCTCATGGTACTCTTGGTCCTTTATTGATAGCTTCTTGTTAACTTCTAGCATACAGGCTGTTAGTTTGAGTGTTGTATGTATGCCTCCTCAGCATTGGCCACAGAGACTAATAGTGCTTGTATACAATCGAATATTTTCTTCAATTCATAAGAAATGTTTTCAAAGATTGATCAACTTTGGAAAAGAAATGAGAAGTTGTCAAAAGTTGATTCTGTGGTGTACCAGATGGTGCTGCTCCAACAGCACCATGGGAATATTGACTACCTTTCTATGTAGTACAATTATTGCATTATTTTATAGTTTGTTGCTTAACTGAATCAGTATCGGTTAGTTATTTTCTCATACATATAATAGTATTTTGTAGAATTTGAGTAGAGAATTCAATTTCAATAACTTAAAAATGTTTCTAGGCTATGGTGCCATGTTTGTTTTGTACTATATCTTTGCATCAGATTGGTCATTTCCTTCAAAAACTTATCAAATTTTAAATTGATTATAGCTTACTTCTCCCATTATTCATACCCCCTTCCATGAGTTTGGTGCTTGACTCCGGTCGATCCCTGCGTATTCCCACTTTTCTGATTGGTACTTTGCCGACAGCCTGTGTTACGACCCCATGGATTCTCTCTCACTGGGTATTGTCTTGGCTCCCTCAAAGCTGGACTGCTCTGAGTCGAACTGAGGGCAGTTAAGCTGAAGAACCATGGATTAGAACATGTGCTTATTTTATTTTTAGACCTTTTTAAGTATTGAAAGTGGTTTTAGAAGGTAGTTTATGAAGTCTTAAAAAGTCTTGTGAAGTATTGAATTTGATTACAATTTGATCATGTACAAGGGGATTTACAGATTGTGTGCATGCAAAATCTCATCATTTTGGATAGTAATTAGTGATTTGTGTTCATAATATAACCACATAACACATATTATTGGGATTTTAAAGTATGTCTCAATGCCGTATTGAAACGTTTTGGCTGCCCCTACTGTTGGGTGAGAAATGTAACTGTTTACCTTTGCCTAAGCTATGTTGTTTTAATGGGCGCCAAGACCTCAATGCAATGTTGAAATCTAAATTTGTATTTAACAACGTCTAGCTCTGGCAGAACACATTCAAGACTCTATTCACTCAGATCGTGGTATGATTTGATCATTAACCCAACAAACAATTGTATCAGGAGAAGGAATTGGTCTATATCTAATGCTACCTACTGAAAGCAAAGATTGCATTGTAAAAGAAATGAATTTATTATATAAAACAATTATAGCAAAATTAATAATAATAATAACTATAAAATTTAAATTGGAGCGTTGTGATTTGAATATTACCGATAGAAAATTACGTGAAAACGGAGTCTGATAAATTGATTTTACTCTTATTTCCAAGCTATGAAGTTACTGAAATATGAAATTTAAAACAAAGAAAATGAGAGATTGCGTATTTCTGCGTCATTGGCGCTTACCACTGGAAATTGCCAAAGCATTTTCCCTCGTTCTTGATGATGTTGTGAGCTTCCCACAGTCTCCTGGACGTCGTCATCTCCGTCGGAATTTGATGATATACTCGTAGATTAGATAATTCTATGGTCCGTACCTCGGACCCAAACACTCGTACAACCAAGTTTTACAAAAGTTCGTCGCTAACTCCACTGAACATCGGAGCGACACGCACTTGCGACCGTACTCTGCAAGTTCTACACAGATTGTCCCTAACTCCACTGAACATCGGAGCGACTCGCACACGTATCCATACTCCTCAAGTATTTCACAGATAGTCCTCGTTTCACGGCGCGTCGAACGATATATGCACACGCCGGCTCCCCACTCTTCAGCCGACTCCTAGCTTACGTTGTCTCCGCTGATTGGCTGTACCCCACTCGCTATACTCCCCTTCTCTGGGTCATTACACTCGGCGGGAGGGTTCCGTTCCAACAATTCGCCTTTCCTGGACGATGCGACCCAAGATTGCGTCATGCTTCTCGACAGGAATCAGCTTGTATTCGAATTCCCAGTGAGTCATGTCTCTCAAATACCCTAACTGACAAAACTCCGTAAAATTCCGTAATCAAATAATTTTCTATGATATCGTCGTTCGTAATAATTTGCATGATAGCGTTTTCTAAGACTTAGAAAACCTATCTGAATGCTAATAATTTTTATAAAATGCTCCGAAAATATCTAAATAATAATTATAATAAATTAATAATAATAATAAATTAACATGAAAAATTCTCTTGGCTGAACAATTTGCCGCGTAAATAAATATAGAATGGCTTCCTACTGACTTATGCCAGTTGCATAAAACCCCTCGAAAAACACGTTACATATTCGCCTCGGATCATCGGATGATTTACCGTGACGACGGTCCATTATCCGATTATCCCAGACACGTTAATAAACCCCATCCAAAATACATATTACATAAACGAAATCACCCTAAATTACAGATATATACACTCATATTTTTTTCTTCACGCACTTTGCGTCAAAGTTTGTTGTCACTATGGATTGCACTTTGCAACCAGTCCAATGTTTTACATATGGAATAGTGTTCCACGGATATTTCCGCCTCTCAAATTTCTCTATGTTGGAGAAATAGACATAATTAATGTGTGAGCACTATGTATTTATGATGTCATATCACACGCATTGAAGGTGTTCTGATATATTTATATCACCATAGAACTCCCTAATTTCACTGGAGGTCCCCTCCTTATGGTGACATTTAATTCCACTTATCACTGAGCACACGATCACACTATTGTGGCAGCGCCTCGTGACCATAATACTTAATCTCTCTTTAAAGATGATTAAATTAATATTGACTTCTGAAAAAAAAACAGTAAATGTGCATTACATATAACACCAAATATTTCTGTGCCGTAATCGCCCTGTCTTGTTAAGTTCCCTTAGACCATATTCTACTTAATACTAGTTCTCAACACAGATCAGTTCTTCTCACACAAATAATACCTCTGTACAAATTATCTTAAATTACACACTTACAAATCTTACATGGCGAGGCCGTAAACAGAAATCACGTGTGCTGATATGTATGAGTTTCATGAAGGACTGTCTCGCATTCTGATGGCCCATCTTTTATCTCGTGGACGCCTTAAGCTAACAAGCCCTATTCAAGCGCTCCCCCATCTCTTGGAGATAAATGGGAACCCATCAGCGCTGCCAAAAATGGCCTTGGTGCATCGAGACAATTTAGTGCTCAACAGCATCCGACAATCCCGTCATATTTCCCTGTACCTTAAAAACTCTCATTTACTTACATACTACCCCCCTGTGTGACTTCTGATACGCCTGCCTTAAGACCAGATCTTCCACGCACCAGACACCACACTTACTCATTTGATAGGCTGGCTCGCCAGCTAAACACACTCACTTTATGACACATAGTTTCGTAGACTATGTATATTATACGTTCCGTATAATCTATTTCCCTCACTATTCTCCAGCACATATGCTGTTTTCCCAATACGTTTGGAAACTATAAATGTTTCTGCGTCACCTGCTTCCAACCTTCCAAGTGGCTCCCTTTAAATGAACGTCATCACGTTGCTCCACTAGCGTATTTCTCAGTGTCTGTAACGATGCCCTGTTGCTACTGTCCACACATGCTAACCCTACCTTCCTATGGTGTCACACCTCTACTCGACACTCTATGACCTAAAAATGTCACTTCTGACTGACAGAATGACGACTTAGACAGCTTCAAAGTGAACCCTGCCTGATCTAACTTCAGAAAAACTATATTTAAATGACGTAGATGCTCCTCAAAACTGCGTGAACTAATTACCATATCATCAATGTAAATGGTTACAAACTCTCCTGTGTCATCCCCTAATGCGATGTTTAAAGCCCTAATTAAAGCTGCTGAACTACTCTTTAACCCATAGGGTGTTCTACAAAATTGATAAAGGTTATATTTATGACTAAAAGCTGTAAATGGTCTATCTTCGTACATAAGTGGCACTTGCCAAAAACTGGAACTCAAATCTACACAAGTGAAATACTTCTTCCCCTCAAATGTTTGCATTAATTCCTCTATTGACATAGATTTCAGCTGATCTGAACTAATTCTACTGTTAACCAAACGAGCGTCTAAACAAATACGAACAGTGCCGTCGGTCTTGGGTACCGTGATCAAAGAATTAACATATGAACTGTTAGAGTGCTCAATAATCCCATCTTCAAGCATCTGGTTAATTTGTGCCTCAACTACACTCTGATAAGCGAAAGGTACAGGATATCTATGTCCTGTGAATACTGACCTATCAATAACGTTCAATGAATGTGTATAGCAATTGGCCATACCAATGCGATCCTCAAAAACTCTCCTATTACACAATAACACATCATAGAGCCGAACACATTGTTCCACCTCTATATTACCCTGAAATGCAGCATGACGTAACGAGTCCTCTAGACTTCCGTTCGTAATCACACTGCCCACAAAACATGGAGAACCCCGCTCTACGGCTGGCGATATCTCATTTAAAGTACAAATCACACCTACAATACTACTCCTCTGAATATGGTCATTGAACGCTACTTCTACTTCAGAATTTCCCCATTTAAATTTCAAACTCCCTACATCATAACATAAGTTACCAGACACTCTACTTAGCCACTCTGAACCCAAGATAACACTGAATACTAAATTTGGAATTACAAGGCAAATCTGCTTCTCTACATGATTATTAATTTTAATGTCTACTAAAACTTGCTTAGAAATTACTTTAGACCTCTTCCCAACAGCTGTGATAACAAAAGTGCTTTTAATTGGCATCTCCTCAAAATTTACTCCAGTTCCTTTCATTTTATCATAAAATGCACTACTTATGCAACTCTTCATACAACCACTATCAATTAAAACATCTGTGTACGCCTCGGACACGTTAAATTTAACTATGGGGCTCTTACTAACCACTTCCTGAATAATACCTTCATCATTTAGTTCATGTAATAATTCATTTCTCACATTTAGGTCATAGGGTTCCTGTATAATTGTATGGACAGGGCATGCTACAGACTGAGATTCTGACCTTACTTCGCAGCCTGGTTCGCGTTTAAAGAACCGCTACAGCTGGCCGTAGTACTACTAACCACTGAACTGGTCTGGTTGTTCTGGGCTGTGTTGTCATTGTTTGGCTGTATATTACTACCACTAGGCTGTCCTCTTCCTTGACCCCTATTCTGGTTGTAATTATTGTCATTATAATTTCTTCCTTGATTTCCCCTGAAATCATTGTTTCTCCCTTGATTTCCCCTGTAATCATTGTTCCTCCCTTGATTTCCCCTGAAATCATTGTTCCTCCCTTGATACTGATTACCATAGCCATTTCCTCTGTTCTGATTTAGCTGATTATTATTATTTCTATTTTGAGCGTTGGCCCCTTCGCCACCGTTCCCTTGAACTTCCTGATGCCTGGCTTCATTAGGTCTATTATTATTATTACCCTGGTTCCGATTGAAATTGTCCTCATAACCCCCTCTCCCTAGTGCATCAAATGTGCTTAACAAATTTTCTACTTGTGATATAGTCTTTACATTCTGGATACAAGCAGCCTCCTTGATCCTATAGGGAAAGTGCCTAAGTAGCAACCTTACCACATCACTTTCCTCCTTCAAGCCATCCAGATATTTACACACTAATACCTGCCCTAAAAAGTATTCGGTCATGGTGGAGCTTCCTTTAGGGTTATATTTACCACACACTACTCCCTCACGATGCTGCGACTGAATAACCTCATTCCAGAACTTTTCACAGAATTTCATTTTAAAATCGTTCATATCAGTAAACTTGTCTCTGTAGACAGCAAACCAATTCCTCGTTTCCCCCACAAACACTTGTTCTAAAATTTCAACTACCTGGCACCACTCAATACTACCATTTTCCAACCTCTCCCCGAATTTATTTTCTATAGTGTTCATGAACTCCATTGGGCACCCCTGTCGATTGCTGAACTTACCCAGTTCTACCTCCCTGTGTGTGCTATTCACAAAAACTGGCCTATTCTGACTATTTTCTTGCCTGATCCTAGCTTTTAATTTTAATTCTAATTCTGCGATTTTCTCCTCAGCCTTCCTCTCAATACTGTTTACTGTTAATTTAATGTTTCCTTCTGATTCTTCTACTTTATCATATAGCTTTGCTTGTTTCTCCTCAATCTTGCTAATGCTCTCTTTATTACTCTCTCTTAAATCATTTACTTCTGCAACTATTTGTGAGTGGACTTTCTCAATTCTACCCCCCAGCTGTTCCTTAACCTCTTTAGTAGCTACCTGAATTTTGTCAATTTCTCCCCCCAATTGCTTTTTGACCTGCTGTGTTTCCAGTTGCACTAGTTCTTTTAAATTTTCAGCCTGTGTACTGATTCTAATTTCCAACTCCTCCTGTACTTTTCCTAATTTTCTGTCTACATCTGCAATAATCTCTTTAGCCTTTTCTTCCATCACCCCCCTGATCTCACCTCTAATCAGTTCGAATTTGTCACTCATTTCCCTACTGTTTTGTTCTAATTTAGCATTTAAAGTTTCAGTACTCTCTCTATTTTCCTTACTGTTTTGTTCTAATCTGGCGTTTAAAGTTTCATTACTCTCTCTATTTTCCCTACTGTTTTGTTCTAATTTAGGGTTGTTTTGTTCCAGTTTTGCGTTTAAAGCGTCTGTACTTTCTTTATTTTCCCTACTGTTTTGTTCTAATTTTGCATTATTCTGTTCTAATTTTGCATTTAAGGCATCACTACTAACTTTGTTCTGATACATGAACTCGAGAAGTAAAGTTTTTAATTCTGGTTGGCCGCCCACACTCCCTGTTTCAGTATCGGGATTTACCTCCGCTACCCCGGTACTACCATCACTCGACATACTGCTCGTATCATCACTCTCCCGTTGATGACCACTACGTAACCTCATCTGTCTTTCTTTCTCATCCCCCATAATGATATACACTGATACAGACAAATAACCCCCAAAATACAGGCACAGAAATATATACCCTTCTCCTTCCACAAATGTTATCAGGTTTTCAGCCCCAAGTTGTCGGCGACAAATGAAACGTTTTGGCTGCCCCTACTGTTGGGTGAGAAATGTAACTGTTTACCTTTGCCTAAGCTATGTTGTTTTAATGGGCGCCAAGACCTCAATGCAATGTTGAAATCTAAATTTGTATTTAACAACGTCTAGCTCTGGCAGAACACATTCAAGACTCTATTCACTCAGATCGTGGTATGATTTGATCATTAACCCAACAAACAATTGTATCAGGAGAAGGAATTGGTCTATATCTAATGCTACCTACTGAAAGCAAAGATTGCATTGTAAAAGAAATGAATTTATTATATAAAACAATTATAGCAAAATTAATAATAATAATAACTATAAAATTTAAATTGGAGCGTTGTGATTTGAATATTACCGATAGAAAATTACGTGAAAACGGAGTCTGATAAATTGATTTTACTCTTATTTCCAAGCTATGAAGTTACTGAAATATGAAATTTAAAACAAAGAAAATGAGAGATTGCGTATTTCTGCGTCATTGGCGCTTACCACTGGAAATTGCCAAAGCATTTTCCCTCGTTCTTGATGATGTTGTGAGCTTCCCACAGTCTCCTGGACGTCGTCATCTCCGTCGGAATTTGATGATATACTCGTAGATTAGATAATTCTATGGTCCGTACCTCGGACCCAAACACTCGTACAACCAAGTTTTACAGAAGTTCGTCGCTAACTCCACTGAACATCGGAGCGACACGCACTTGCGACCGTACTCTGCAAGTTCTACACAGATTGTCCCTAACTCCACTGAACATCGGAGCGACTCGCACACGTATCCATACTCCTCAAGTATTTCACAGATAGTCCTCGTTTCACGGCACGTCGAACGATATATGCACACGCCGGCTCCCCACTCTTCAGCCGACTCCTAGCTTACGTTGTCTCCGCTGATTGGCTGTACCCCACTCGCTATACTCCCCTTCTCTGGGTCATTACACTCGGCGGGAGGGTTCCGTTCCAACAATTCGCCTTTCCTGGACGATGCGACCCAAGATTGCGTCATGCTTCTCGACAGGAATCAGCTTGTATTCGAATTCCCAGTGAGTCATGTCTCTCAAATACCCTAACTGACAAAACTCCGTAAAATTCCGTAATCAAATAATTTTCTATGATATCGTCGTTCGTAATAATTTGCATGATAGCGTTTTCTAAGACTTAGAAAACCTATCTGAATGCTAATAATTTTTATAAAATGCTCCGAAAATATCTAAATAATAATTATAATAAATTAATAATAATAATAAATTAACATGAAAAATTCTCTTGGCTGAACAATTTGCCGCGTAAATAAATATAGAATGGCTTCCTACTGACTTATGCCAGTTGCATAAAACCCCTCGAAAAACACGTTACAGTATGTCAATTCATTGTGATTTTTTGGTAAGATTGCTGTGTGCATGAATAAATGTACCTATAGTGTGATTCTTAAATACTTGCAAAGACCCCAGTATGTACATTGCAAGTGATATGTTTGTTGTAAACATCTTGTTCTAAATATCTTACCAACTGCAAGAACACATATGATATTAATTTATAGACGTACATGCTTTTCAGTATTACAACTTCAACCACCGTGTTGAAAACAAACGTTTTTGTGTCCCATGCTCATTGTTCATGTGAAGAACACCTTTCTTCCATCTTGAGGTTTTAATGATTTAGATGAAATATTTGCTATTTCCACTGATAAAAGAGATTTTTTCCCTAAATGTATGTGGATGTTATCTCACCCTCTCTCATCATCATCATCATCATCATCATCATTGCATTTTCCCATTTTTGTGGGGTTGGCCTTCCTGCAATGATTCCTCCACTTCAATCGATCCACAGCGTCCCGGGGGCGGAGTTTAGCGAGCCGCATGTCATCTCTCACTCTGTACCAACCAGCGTGTTTGAGGTCGACGACCCTCCACGTTCAGTTGAAGGGCAGTCTTAGCAACTGAGGTTTCACTGCTACGGAGCACATGTCCATACCACCGCAGACGTCACATATTTTCTCTGTGATTGGAGCAACCTTGAAATCCTTCCGCACAGCATCATTCCTAATATGGTCCAGTCGAGTCAAACCAGTGAACCACCGCAACATCTTCATTTCCATTGCATGAAGCGCCTGTTCGTGCTTCGATGTCGTAGGCCAGCATTCAGATCCATAAAGGGCCACTGGTCTAATCACTGTGCAATATACTTTAGATTTTAGATGCAATGGAATTTTCTTATCGCATAGGACTCCAGTAACTTGGCGCCATTTTATCCATGCGGCAGTGACTCTTGTTTTGACATCAGGAATTGTGCTGCAGTCTGAGGTGATGCATGACCCAAGGTATTTGAATTGGGTCACTTTTATTAAGTTGAACCTCACCAACAGTGATCGTGCCATCAGTTTGGTCACCGCATTCCAGGTATTCCGTCTTCTTCAGGTTCAATTTCATCCCAAATTCTTCAGGACGCATCTTCCACTCTTGTACTTGCTGTTCGAGGCACCCACGGGTCTCGTTAGCTAACGTGACATCATCCGCATATAATAATGTCCATGGATGCCTGGTTTGGATGTCATTTGTGATGGCGTTCATGCAGTGTATGAAGAGCAAGGCGGACAAGGCTGATCCTTGATGGGCACCAACAGTGATTTGAAAGGTATCGGACATTCCTGCTGCACACCGCACTGAGCTTGTTGTCTTTCGGTACAGAAGTTTCGCCGATTTACATAGGCTTCAGGTACACTGTGTAGCCTCAGTGCCAGCCAGATGAGATCATGTGGTACTCTATCGAATGCCTTTTCCAAATCGAGAAAGGCTAAGTGAACCGTCTTCCTTTTCTCATGGTGTCGTTCCATCAATAGACGAAGTGCATGGTGATCGTCTGTTGTTCCGCTGTTTTTAACAAAGCCACACTGGTTAGATGAAACAGTGATGATGTTTCGTAATCTCACATCAAGAACACGTTCAATATTTTCATAGTATGGCATAGGAGGTGGATTGGCCTATAATTTGAGCATTATCTCCTTTTCCTTTCCAAATTCGAATTGTGATACTGGTCATCCAGGCCTCTGGTACTGTGACTTCCATAATAATTTTGTTGAAGAAGTCAGTAAGCCATACTACACCTTGTTCCTCCAGGAGATTCCATACTTCGGCTGGTATATCATCTGCACCAGGCGCTTTCCCCGACTTCATTTTGTTGATGGCAGTGGACACTTCTTCTATAGTGATAATAGGCACAGGGCCGTGGATAGGGTCAGCTGTCGGTAGAGGCAGATGAGGGAACTCCGTATTGCATATATCCTCAAAATACTCCTTCCAGCGACGTAGTATGTCATGTCTCTTTTGTAGGAGGAGCCCATTCTGTCTTTGATGTTGATAACATGACCGAGATCGTGTGAGGCACGCTCGCGAGCGCGGGCAAGTTTGTAGATTCTATTTGTGATACCAGGCTTATCCAGCTCGTCGTAGATGGCTTTGTAATGTGCTGCTTTTGCAGTTGCTACAGCTCGTTTTACACTGGACTTGAGAGCCCAGTACCTATCTAAATCCTCCGAGCTGCATGTCTGGTGCCATGTCTTGTAAGCAGCTTTCTTCTCCCTGGTTACCTGCTGCACATCATCTTTCCACCACCAGGTCTGCTTGTCAATAAGGCGTCGATTTGGTTTGGTGACTCCTAGAGTGGATGTGGCACATGTCTTGATGGATTCGGACAGTGTGTTCCAGCCATCATCTACTGATGACGTTGTAGAATTTGAAATCGGTGGTATCAATGCTTCTTTGATGGTAGCTCGATGTTCTAATAGTCTCCACCATTTAATACGTTCAATCTTCGTGCTTGGCCTCACAGATACATAATCTATATGGACTGCGGCATCTAGTACAAGTATTCGGTGTTGAGGAGCAACGCTGTCATATGGGATCACTTTTGTATCCTTGATCATTGCAAGGTCTCTTCGTCGTGTCATCCAGTAGTCAATTTGGGATGTATGACTTCCACTATAGTAGGTGATAAGGTGTGAATTCCGCTTTCTAAAAAGTGTTAGTTACGGACAAATCCCACGCTTCCGCAAATTCTAGGATTTGAATACTAGCATTGTTACGGCACCAATAACCATGGCCTTCATGATTTTGTTCAAATCCGTCTCTTACATGACCAACATGTCCATTTAAGTCTCCACCAATGAAAAGAATTTCGCTATCATCAACAGCTTAAATGTGTCCCTCGAGATCGTTCCAAACTTGTCTTTCTCTTCTTCAAGGC
Source organism: Meconema thalassinum (assembly GCA_946902985.2). Taxonomy (NCBI): domain Eukaryota; kingdom Metazoa; phylum Arthropoda; class Insecta; order Orthoptera; family Tettigoniidae; genus Meconema; species Meconema thalassinum. The sequence goes on from OX336394.1 coordinate 196,725,640, forward strand.
AACCAGTCTGTGGAGCATAGCATGACACAACTTGGATTAAACTGGTCCCCAAGGTTATCTGTATTGACATCAGGCGGTCGCTGATGCGTGCTACTTCAGATACGGTGTTGCGAATCCACTGGTTTACAATCACACCGACTCCATTTGCACTTTTCTTACTGGTATAGATTAGCTTGTAGCCTTCTCCGATATCTCGTGATTTTGCACCTGCCCATCGGGTTTCTTGAACGCAAGCTATGTCCACATTCCGGTGCTTCAAAGAGGCGGCCAGTTCTCGGCTTCGGCCTGTCATTGTCCCAATGTTGACAGTGGCTAGTCTGATACGATTTGATGTATGTTGGTCTAGCTTCTTTAGCCGACGTCGACGATGCGTCGGTAGCCCTCGTCCATTTTCCACATAGTTTGGGCGAAAACGGTGTGCGTCGGTTAGAGGGGACTCCCTAGCATTTATATCTGAATGAAGAGGAGTCAACTGCATGTTGGATACGACAAAAATACCTCAACCGACGTGTCGCTACGCCTGTCGTCAAATGCTTTTTATACCTACTGCCAGGTATTCATGAGGCCGCCCCTAACATGGAGGACAGACGCCCTTTGCAGCCGTTCCTAACATGGAGAACGGACGCTGCATCTGATATATGCCCCAATTCGTGCATATACTTTTTACTTAATTATCCCGAGCACTAAGATGCCTCTTCCGCCATCTACACTGTATCGAAGAATATCTTCTCCACTGTAGCTGCCGTTGAGGTCTTCACCGTAACCCTGGCAAGGGACCCTTACAAGGTACTTCCAGCCGGGTCAGCTGGCCAAAGTTTTTTTTTTTTTTTTTTTTTAAGAGGCGTTACTCCTCTATCACTCACCCTTTGTCCTGACTTGTGACAGGCAGAGCCTGGCTCCCCAATAATGGGTCCAGGTTGGTGGGGTTAGCCAACATGACATCATCCACATATAATAATGTCCATGGATGCCTGGTTTGGATGTCATTTGTGATGGCGTTCATGCAGAGTATGAAGAGCAAGGGGTTCAAGGCTGATCCTTGATGGACACCAACAGTGATTTGGAAGGTATCGGACATTCCTGCTGCGCACTGCACTGAGCTTGGTGTCTTTCGGTACAGAAGTTTCACCTATTTACATAGACTTCAGGTACACTGTGTAGCCTCAGTGCCAGCCAGATGAGATCATGTGGTACTCTATCGAACGCCCTTTCCAAATCGAGGAGGGCTACGTGAACCGTCTTCCTTTTCTAGCTCTATGTTCTAATAGTCTCCACCATTTAATACATTCAATCTTCGTGCTTGGCCTCACAAATACATTATCTATATGGACTGTGGCCTCTACTACAAGTATTCGGTGTTGAGGAGCAAAGCTGTCATATGGGATCACTTTTGTATCCTTGATCATTGCGAGGTCTCTTGTCATGTCATTCAGTAGTCAATCTGGGATGTATGACTTCCTCTATAGTAGATGATAAGGTGTGAATTCCGCTTTCCATAAAAGGTGTTTGTTACAGATAAATCCCACGCTTCCGCAAATTCTAGGATTCAAATGCCGTCATTGTTATGGCCATCATTGTTACGGCAACCATAACCATGGCCTTCATGGTTTCGTTCAAATCCATCTATTTCTTGACCAACATGTCCATTTAAATCTCCACCAATGAAAAGAATTTTGCTATTATCAACAGCTTGAATGTGTGCCTCGAGATCGTTCCAAAACTTGTCTTTTTCTTCTTCAAGGCAACCAGTCTGTAGGGCATAGCATGTCACAGCTCGAATTAAACTGGTCCCTAAGGTTATCTGTATTGACATCAGGTGGTCGCTGATGCGTGCTACTTCAGAGACGCTGTTGCGAATCCACTAGTTTACAATGACACCGACACCATTTGCACTTTTCTGACTATTGTAGATTAGCTCGCCCTCCTGCGATAACTCTATGATTTTGCACCTGTCCACCGCTGTTGACCAAGGTATCCAGTTTGGAAATTGTTGAAAGCATTTTCTATAGTACTACATTGACTGAAAATCCACAGCCTGCTTCCAGTCTCCGACCGGGTCAGGAATGGAATGAATGAAGCCCCATCTAGCGGCGAGGATATGGAGTGTGCCGGCTGCCGAAGCCTGTCGCACTCCTCTGGGGCAATGATTAAATGAATGACAAATGAAATAATAGTGGAGAGTGTTGCTGGAATGAAATTGTGACAGGGAAAACCGGAGTACCCGGAGAAAAACCTGTCTGCCTCCGTTTTGTCCAGCACAGATCTCACATGGAGTGACCGGGATTTGAACCACGGACCCAGCGGTGAGAGGCCGGCGTGCTGCCGCCTAAGCCACGGAGGCTCCATAGTACTACATTGACTGCAGATAGAAATCATTTTGAATGAGGAAATTTTCAATACCTATTGCTTTTCTTTAAATAAATACCATGACATCCACCTCAGATCTGTGTTTCGTGTGTGATGGATTGGTTTGTGAGAATATGATGGTAATATTCTGTCCGGGATGTCAAAGAACAAATGCATGGAAAAATGTTGGAGTTTTATATTTTTTTCTGTGCAAGGCATCCCCAAATTTATATTCATTACAAACACCATGTGAATTCTGGCTGAAACGTTCGTGGCATTTCATTAGACATTGTGGCACCACTGTATGGTGTAGATTTCTGATTACAGTACAGTACATGATACCGTATCTTGCATTATTGGGTCTGTATTGCTATTATCACGGATCTTCTTAAAAAATTCTAAAATTTCATGATAATATTGCATATTATAAGACATACTGTTTTGTATATTGGTTAACAGACTTCTTTAACAGTCTGGCTGCACAGCGCAGCGGTAACGTTCTCGCCTGCTGTTTCCAAGGTTGTAGGATTGCATCCTGGCTCAGTTGGTTGGCATTTGAGGGTGCACAAATGTGAGGGAGCTGTCTGTGTCAGTAGATTGCTGGCACATTAAAGATCCCTTTTGGGGCAAAATTCCAGCACCCCAGCTTCTCTACAAGCCTCAGTAGTTAAAAGGGATGTAAAACCAACAACATTATATTATTACTTCTTTAACAGGGTCATTGAGGAGCGAAAGATTCTAACTAATGGGACGTTTAATACAACTGTCCCAATCTGGAAACAGAAAGACAGTCCTGCGGAATTTCCACTTACTGTCCAGTACGTTTCCTCTCCTTTAAGATGAAGATATCAGATTAAGGTTCGGAGCAATTGTCAGCTTCAATATCAACCAGTGCTAAAGGCTGTAGTACAATGTATGCTATCAATTCCACTCATCTGCTCATATAGACAAACCGCGAAAAATCAAAACGTGTCTAAATAGTACACAGAAAGCATCACATTTCTATAACCAAGTTCGGCACTAGCCTTCCATGACCTGGAGAAGACATTTGATCACGTACCACACCTTCTGATCTGGTATGACATCCCTGAAGAGCTAGTTCAGTAGGTAAGTTGCTATACCATAACCCTAAGAGCTTGGTGAAATCAATTGCTGGATTACGAGAGAGTTCCTCATCCCAGGGGGTGTACTTCAGGGCTCTGCACTCCCACCCATACTCTTTATCCAAGTTATGGATGCCATCTTCAAAGAATTGAAGAAGCCAGCCCATTTAGTAATGGATGCAATCACCAAAGAATTGCAGATGTTGTAAAGTTGGACTTTGCTATATGCAAGCCTGGAAAAATTGCTTAGAAGTCTTCAGCCTTAACTTACAGAAAACGGGATCCCTACCGACTGATCCCAATGATGTGGCTGGCATCCAAATCGACATCATCGTTTTGCGAAGACAAATTCTTTCTAATATATGGGTTTGACTATCACTGCTGATGGGACTCTTACTACTGAGACACCCAACTGCATCAGTAAGGCATGGCGTAAGTGGCGATCCATGACTGGAGTGTTCGATCATCATCATCATTTTCCATCTCCAGTTTCCCGGGTGTGGCAAACAAGCGCTCTCCATCTTGCCCGATCTTGGTACATCATTTGTTCTTGGACATCGTCCCAGTTAAAACCATTCTTCTCCACCTCTGATCGAACTGTCTCTATCCATCGTCTCCTTGGTCTTCCTCTTGGTCTCTTCCCTCTGACATCCAGGTTGAAGTACTTCTTAGCTATTCTATCCTTCCTCATTACATGGCCATACCACTGAAGTCTGTGTTTCCCCAGCAAGTTGATGACAGGGACCCTGATGCCAGCTGTTGCTTTGTGTACCTCATTTCTGATCTTGTCTCTCCTGGTACTTTGGTTCATAGTACTAATAAATCTCATTTCTGTGGCTTGAATTCTATTGTAATCCTTACTTAGCAATGTACATGTTTCCATATCATTCGTAAGGATTGGAACAAAGTAGGTGTGATACAACGTTGCCTTTGTTTTGCTCCCTCCAAATATATGTTTGAACTTTTCCTCTCTCTGCTAATGGTCATTTCAACAGTCTTGGCCTTGCTGATCTTCAGGCTAAATTCTTTAAATTTGTTATTCCAAGCAGTCAGTCTCTCTTGTACTTCCACTTCCGTTTCTACCCATAAGGCCACGTCATCTGCAAATACCAAAGCTCGTGATTCATTTGCAGTTTCCTTAATAGATTTTAAAATTCTGTCCATAACAATGACAAACAATAGCGGTGACAAGGCACTTCCTTGCTGGACTCCCCTTTTTGTCTCAAACCATTCAGAACGGCCATTTCATATTTGGACACAACTATAACAACTCCGATATAACATCCTTATTTTGTCAACCAGGTAGTAGGGCACTTTAAAGCCTTCAAGACATTTCCAGATCTTATTAGGGGGAACACTATCGTTGGCCTTTTCAATGTCCTTAAACACCAGCACAGGATCCTTCCCACGTTTCCAATATTTCTCAGCCAAAATCCTTACAGCAAAAATGAGATCAACAGTGCTTCGAACTTTCCTGAAACCATGGTGTTCTTCTTCTAGTAAGGGTTCAACTATCTTCCTCAATCTGTTTTCTAAGATCTTTTCCAACAACTTCTGAGTATGCGATAGCAGAGTAATGCCCCTGTAGTTTCCACATATCTTGCGGTTACCCTTTTTGAACAGTGGGATGATGATTCCTCTCGTCCAGTCATCTCCAATACTATTCTCCTCCCAGATTCCAGACAGGCTAAAGTCAAGAGTATATAGTTCTGCAATCCATCCAGTTACCCTAGTTAGTTATTGTTGTTTTAAGGAGCGGAATTACGAGGTCGTCTGCCCCTATACGGTTCAGAGTTTTGGTTTGCAACCTGATAGGTAGAACAAAGACTAGCTGTCATGGAAACAAGAATGCTACACTGGGTGTCTGGTTTGACACTCCATGATTATATTCCTATCAGTGATATACTTACGTGCCAAGGAGTTAGTTCATCGTCATCTTCATCTTTATTTCCCCTTTCCCAGCTGACACTGGATGGGGGCAAATATGGTTCCTCTCCACTTTGTTCTGTCGTTCCACCATTCCTCTTCCGACACGGTGTTCCAATCCAGGTTTAGTTATTGAGGTTTAAAAGAGCGGAACAGTGAGGTCATCTGCCCCTACATGCCATAGAGCTGTACCAATAGTGGAAAGGTAAGGGAAAGCTGGCTAAGGTGGTATGGCTATGTACTTAGAGCAGACAGAACATTGGTTGCAGGAAGGGTACAAAAAATGCCCAGCAGGAAGATCGAGACAATGGTGGCCAGATACACTACATAATGACCTGAAGATAGCAGTCCTAAATCCTAACCAGGCGCAAAACCATGTCAAGTGGCGACAAAAAGCCAGAAAAGCAGACCCTGCAACGGTATGGGACAAACGCTGAAGAAGATGAAGGTGAAGATGTTGATTGTGATTTGCACAAATTTTCATATTGGCTTATTTGAAAGATATTTCATGTATTATTTGCATGAAATTGTTTATTTTACAAAACATTGTCATCTGTTTTGCTTAGCGTACCAAGAATGAACTCTTTAAGGATCAATCCCTAAGTTAGTCTTATTTAAATTAAATACAAACCGTTGAATTTATTTGAGTATTCGTGCTGTCCAATGTGGTGCACTGTGTTATGTAATAATATTGTTGCACAGGAAAGTAAACCAAACGTTTTCAACGCCCTTAAAGCATAATTATTATTATTATTATTATTATTATTATTATTATTTCAGATTTGGATACTTAAAATTGCAGAATTACTATATCATGTAATGCATGTTTATTTTCAGGTTGGTTAAAAAAGCAGATAGCAAATGTTAGTTTTCATATTATAATTTATTTGTTACTTATCATAGAACCCAAGATGGGAATCGTAAATAGTATGTCATGTTGCTTATAGTACATTTACCATATAAAAATTAGAGCAGATTAGAGTGCTTATTTCTAACATGTTCATTCTCATTTTCGTTCTGGATTCTCTTAGTTCAGTGTATGGGTGTGAATTTTTGGACAGCTGTTAAGAAAACTGAAATGAACTGATTGGCAATACATCAGATATTTAAGAGTGGTGTCCATGTATTACGGTTGAGATGGAGTAGGAAGTATAACTAGGCAATGTAAATATTTCTTATAAACAAGTAAACTGATCTTCTTCTTGTACAAAACATAATATGTTTGCACTCTTTACTCAGGCTGGTGCAGTTTTATAGGAAATGATAAGATATTTGTGCTATAAAATTTAGCATACTTGCCAATTCGCATATTGTTCTTGCCTTTGTTTTTTTCATCTTTGTTTCATAGTTGTTGATTTTTTTTAAATAAAATGTATGCTGTTTTTTTTTTAATATATATATTACAAGAATGTACAAATTGCTCTGCTATATCGCTTCAGTGGACTGTCCTTTGTTGTTGTTGGTTGTTTTTTTTTTGCTACCATTTAGAATGTCCATGAGCTGCTTGCTAACTTTTCATTCACCTTAGTAATTGAAAATAGCATTCATTTCAAGAATAAAAAAGCTGTTAACTATTCTTGGGCTATGGAAGATTACCGTGAGCCCTTACACTGGTTGTGACTATGCTACGCCACTGATCTTTATACATGGATCGCTGAGGCAGCTCTCCGCTGCACGAGAAAGTACGCCAGGTTGAACGCGCGGTCTGCCATGTTGGTGTACCCATTCTAAAGCTCTCCTTATGGGGAAGCAATGATAATCTAGTCAATTTTAAATCTTAATTAATGCTGCTTTGGAACAAATAAAAATATAGAGATATGTTCACTCATACCATAAGGGTATTGGGATCACTGACACGTCATTCTGAGGTCAGTAAATCTCCGGAATATCAATAAAATGGACGTATAATAACGGCTGACACATATCAACTTAGGTGTTGAGTACACGCAATAAGCGATCAGTAACAGAGTAACGAGTGAAAAACAATTTCTGGAAACATTCTTGAAAATTATGCATTCTTCAATTAATGATGTACCTATAAACGTAGCTCACTATGCAGGCCTAGATTCGACATATCGTAATCGGTCCTTGGTAATGAATTCCTGTTTCCATGAAATAACCAACACTTCCCCCAAGTAATCCCAGCACTCTACATCAAATACTACAGCTTTTAATCACGCTAGCAGCACAATAAACTTAATAATAACGGGAAGTAGATCAAAGCCAAAAATGCACTTTAAGCCAAATCAATTTCACACCTCAACTCCACATAAAACTTAACACAACTCAAAATATACTCTCCCCACCATTTTACAACTATTAAGCGAACTATTCGCACCCAGAACCGAAAAACCCTGAAATGGGATCAATGTAAACATGCAATAGCCTAGCCCGATCACGTCTGGTTCAGCACCACCGCATAGGCTATGTATAATTTAACTTCACAATAACTTCAAAATTACGGCTAAGTGACCTACCTGCCTAAGAAGTAAAGGTATTACCGGCTTGCCTGGGATGATGGGTCACCAAACCGGTACTTAAAACTAAGATTTTTCGCTTTAAATAACCAAATTCAGCCCATTTTACAACTACAAGAAACACAAAATATTTACTGCCAGTATAAATACATGTATAACAGCAAACTACTAGTAACCAATCACAGAGCCGGATTCGCAATATTGCACCATGCGCTCGCTGCCATCTTGCTATACCTGTTATCGTCTGTTCGGCTTACTGCTGCCTTAGCTACCAGCCATCCATGTATAGAGATCAGTGTGCTACACACTTCCAAAAATCTTGAATCTGTGATGAGGAACTCGGATCAAGAAACTATGCAATAAAACATTAAAAACCAAATAGTCTTTAAGGGTTAACATGATCATGGAAACCTTCTATATGGATGTCTGATAACCTGTGTTGTGTTTGGTGTCTGTAATTATTTGGGGCTAGGTTGAAGGTAAGGATCTTGGTGCCTTGGACCTAGAAGAAAGATACTAGGCCTACAGAATATCTGAATTGGTCTGAAGGAGTGTGTAAAGACAAAAGGAGAAAAAATACCCTCTGGGAGGCTCTTACCTGGTCTGGGATTCAAACCTTTTATGTAGGGTCAGCTGCAGCTACCCTAGTCTGAATTTTATCATCTGATTTATGCTAGTTGATGTGAATAAGAATGGATAGTTAAGCGTTTTATGTTAAGTATTAGTTCTCATGTTATATTGTATTAATGCATGTTTGTCAGTTATCCTGATAGAGAACTACTACTATTGTTAGGCAAATTCTAAACTGTGCAAACTTTCATAAGAAAAGTACAAAGGAAGAAACTGATTTGCTTGGTTATGTTTCCTATGCAGTTTGAAAGCTTTTAAGTATTGTAATGCAGATTTCATTTTCTGAATTGCATTTATTGCCGTATGCATATCGCTAGGTTCCTATTCATGCTTAGTTGTAAGGGCTAAATTTTAAAGTTCCTACCTTTTATGAGGGGCAGATGACCTCGTAGTTCCGTCCCTTAAAACAACCATAACAACTACTACTACCCTTAATGCTAATTTCCATATTATTATTGTTATCAAGTATCATCATCATCATTATCATTATTGATATTGACATTTCATGCTGAAATATAGATATAATACTGTAGTACACAGCTGATGTCCTTCATTGTCACCTCTGATATTTTTACCTGTGATGTTAAATAAAAAGTATCCACTGTGTTGTGAAATAGATTTTTAAAAATATTAAAAAGTTATATATGCTGTAGTACTAGCAGAGGTACCCAACTTCACCAAGGTGGAAGTACAAAGCCATGTTTATCTCATTTAGCTTTATTCAAAGTCAACCTTCAGTTTTGATTTTATTGTGCAGATCACTGTGCTTGTCTCAAGTGACATGACTTGACCACCACAGTTTGAATAATGTAGCATTTCATCATATCCCTTGGGTGGTAAATTACTGCCTGTATACTGTATTTCTTTTAGAAGAGATATCCGATCTCAGTTGCAGAAGGCAACATTGATTTGGAAACCAATAACGAAAAATAAAAGAAAATACTACTTACACAATAATAATATAGTTAAGTAAAAGGCACTGGGAATCTCAAACACATACCGTAAATGCCTTAAGAAAATAAACTTTGTTAAAATTAAACTTACTTACTTTTTTTTAGCTCGTGTCTCGACCCCTCCCCCCAAATGAATTTTTATTAGTATCTATTTTTAGAAGTTTGTAACTAATGGAAAGTGAGGAAATTGGTGAAGACTGTGTTTTTGATCCTATATTTCTAGATTCATAGATTATCGATCCCTCCACCACCTGTTGGCAAACAACTATAACATGCGTTCAAAAAGTAACGAGCCGGAGGCTGGAATGTGCAAACCGGTGACTACATCGGCTAATCTTGGCGTATGTAACAAGATGTGGTTCCGGCCAGAGCGTGGAAGGTCACAGCCCGTCGCTAGATGGCACGCGTGCACGTCACATGACAATACAAATCGAGCAGCAGCATGCATCAATCATCCAAAGCTGCCAGTCACATTGCAAACAGTGACATGGAGGCGTCAACCGAAGAGCAAAGAGGTGTTGTTCGGTTTCTGACAGCGGAAGGAGTAGGGGGAACGGACATTCATCACCGAATGTCACAAGTGTACGGCGAACACTGCATGTCCCTTGCAAGGGTCAAGGCGTGGCACAAGTGCTTCAGGGAAGGACGGGTGTCGTTAGCCCATGATGCCCGGTCTGGGACACCCCCATGCATTACCGATGACAACGTCCAGCTGGTTGATGCACTCATTACCCAGGACCGCCGAGCGACAGTGAACGCTATAGCCGCCGTGGTCGCTCCACAACAATGCACGACCTCATACGGCCAAAACAGTTGCGGCACTCCTGCAGAAATTCAAATGGGTGGTTCTCAGCCACCTTCCATACAGTCCTGACCTCTCTCCCTGTGATTACGCCATGTTTGGCCCCCTGAAAAGGGCTCTGCGGGGCCAACGATTCACCTCGGACGCTGACGTCCAGCTGTACGTGCGGAACTGGTTCACATCGCAGCCCAGGGAATTTTATGAGACAGTCATTCACCACCTTGTGTCACAGGGGGACAAGTGCCTCAACAGCCAGGGCCAATACTTCTAACATACAGGTACTGGTTTCTGTAATTATGCCTCCAGCTCGTTACTTTTTGAACGCAGCTTATATTAATGGAGCTACTTTAATAGGAAACTATAAGACTACAGGAATTAGTCTCATTTCTTACAGAGTCAGGGACAACCTCAGTCCAGCAGGACACAACAGAACGTATAATATCCACAAACCACACTGTACTGGCTAGTCATTTGTCCAACATTTAACTCTTTAAGGCCCGTTCTTACAATCTCCAGTAAAGTGACAGTAAACTCTAACTGACAGTTGGCGTTACGGTCGGAGTAAAGTCCTGGTAAACATTCGATCATTCTTACCATGTTCCGGTTAATGTTTACGGTAGGTTAGCAGGTCTGCTCATAGTTTTCAACAGTTGGTACACATTTCTGGTTCGATTTACAGATTTCTTGATACCTCTCAATAGTTGGCATGAGTGGATCTGCGTTGGGGAGTATATAATAAATATATATATTTTATATTCCTTGATCTTGATCTGTGTTCTTGGCGCAATCAGTTTGTTATGTTACGATTATAAAGAGAAATATTAGATATGGAAGGACAATTATCTCCAAATGAGACAAATAAAGGCCCCAAGAGGAAAAGCTTCGTCAAACGGAATCGTCTAAAAAGGTCTTGATCATCTAACTCCTCGTAATAATCACTTCGATTGTTATATAATTTTCGTCTCCTTCTTTGAACAGCATCAGCATTTACGAAGCCCATGAAATTATGGATAATTCTAGGCATATTGACGATGTATGTAATCAGCCGGCATTGAGATTATAATAGAAAATCTGGCAGTAAAGCAGTTAACGGGAGGATAATCCTCCGGTCAAGTTCACTGCCGGTTAAGGCTTATTTTACTGTCAGTTTGTCGCTAACCGGGTATTGTAAGAATCAAGATCCAGTAAACTTGCCGTAGAAGTGCCAGTAAAGATTTAACCAGGGATTGTAAGAACGGGCCTAAGAGAGCTTTGAAGCCTTTTTTTTTTTTTCATTGACAATAGATATTGCAACTTTTCAGCCGGTCACGACAATATAATTCCAATTACTGGGAAATGCAAAAAACAACCTGAAAAAAAAAACATTTGATTTTAAAATATTTGTCATTGCGCACCAGACTGCTTCGATGCTATGTATTTTTAGTGTCCTGCTCTATGGAGTTGAATCATGGACACTTACTGAGGTTTTAAGTAAGAAACTGATAGCATTTGAAATGTGGAAGTACTGCGGCGTATGAACAAAGACTCAGAAATTCTCAGTATCATCAAAAGGAGAAAACTAGAATACTTTGGTCATTTCATGCGCAACAACAAATACCACTTCTTGTAATTAATTATCCAAGGGAAGATTGATGGCATTAGGGGTCCAGGAGGCAGACGAATATCCTTACTAAGGAAATTAAGCCAGTGGTTTGGACTTAATACAGTGTCACTGTTTAGAACAGCTATTGTTACGTGCCACCCCCTAGTGGCACTTTTGTTAACTGGATTACGGTGGGGTTCAAAGCACAACACCAATTACTGCTTAAAGAAATAATTAACTTTATTGTGGCCAGATAATTACACTAATCAGCAAATACAAGCAATTAGGAGCCTTACTCCAGTTTCCTCAAGTCTCTTCCTTGAGCGCTCTTGGCCCTTCCACTTGTCAACAGATCACAGAAGTTAATCCGTCCTAATGAGTACGGTGGCCTTGACAGAAACTACCTGCTCCTCTCCTTTATGTTCACCGACCACAATTACTTACGATCACTTGCTGCAGGCTATTTCGCCGTCCACAAGCTGGAGAAACAATGTCACTGGATTTCGTAACTCGCACAGCACTTCGTCACCACACTTCTGTCGCACAAGATAATCGCTCGCACTAGCTCGTAAAACACAACGACAACCACTGCTTCGCGGGTCACTCTTATATAGCAGGCCGGTGACTCAATAAATGCTTCTAGATCCATCCAGGGTCCACGGCTTCTCGAGGTTTCCATCGCTGGTCCAGTCACGAATATTCTGGACTATCCCTTTGTCTTAGTAGCCCTGTTGCATAAGGCGCGCGCAATACAGGAGGCAGGACACAGCCCAGCCCTGGGGCAGTTGTGACTCATGCGGCGAGTGATGACACAAACTCACAGCCGTAACACCACCCCCTTCCTAAAAAGGCTGATCGTCCCGATCAATCATTGGTCCGTCTGTGTCCCTCCGTAGGCTGCCAGGCGATCTCGATGCACGATCTTCATCTTCGCCCTCGGGCTCCGCTGGATCCTGTAGACGACATCGTTGATCCGTTTCACGACTCGGTACGGGCCCTCCCAGGACTTCTGCAGTTTGGGTGACAGGCCTTTCTTCCGTAATGGGTTGAAGAGCCAGACCAGGTCGTCCTCGTGGAATCCGCCGGCATCCGTCTGCTGGTCGTATCGGGTCTTCATTCGGTCGGTCTCGATCCGTAGTTTCCTCCTCGTGAACGCGTGTACGTCCTCCAGTTGGTCGACCAGTTCTTGACAATACTGGCTTACCGGGATCGGATCATTCCCAGGTCGGCCGAAGGCAAGATCGACAGGTAGACGGAGCTCCCTCCCAAACATGGCCCGGGCTGGTGTGCACCCGGTGGCTTCATGCACGGCGGCGCGGCAGGCCAGGAGAATTAGTGGAAGATGTTTGTCCCAATCCCTCTGGTGCTCGCTGACGACAATTCGGAGATGGTTCTCGATGGTTCGATTGAATCGCTCTACCATCCCGTCGGACTGAGGGTGTAGCGGCGTTGTCCTTGTCTTCCGGATTCCCAGCAGCTGGCATAGGTTCTGGAACACCTGCGACTCGAAGTTCCTCCCTTGGTCGGAGTGCAGCTCCAGGGCTACTCCGTACCGGCTGACGAATTCCTTCACCAGGGTCTCGGCAATCGTCGCGGCTTCTTGGTTAGGGAGCGCATACGCCTCCGGCCATTTGGTAAAGTAGTCGCTGACGACTAATATGTAGCGGTTCCCTGCCTCGCTTAACGGGAATGGCCCAGCAACATCGATGGCCACTCTCTCCATGGGGCCGCCCACGTTGTAGGTCTTCAGTGGACCCCGTCGTCTTCGTCCTGGGCCCTTGCTGGCTGCGCAATCGTGGCACCTCGCGCAGTGGTTCTCCACGTCTGTTCGGCATCCGATCCAGTAGAACCGCTCTCTCAGCTTCTCCAGGGTCTTCTTTATCCCTAGGTGTCCACCAGATGATCCTCCATGAACTTCCTTCAGGACTTCCTCCGTCATAGCCTTTGGAACGACGACTTGTTCCCGAGATGTCTTCCCGTCGGTGCTCTCCCAGGCGCGGCAGATGAGGCCATCCCTTACAATCAGCGAGTCCCACTGTGCCCAGTAGGACTTAAACTTTGGGCTGCAGTCACTCACAATGTTCCACCCGGGTCTGGGGACACAGGCCCTCTTCCATTCGGCTATCAGTCCCAGGTCATCATCTTCTGCTTGTGCCCGCGTGAAAGATTCGCGGCTCCAGTTCCCCTGAAGTTCCACAGTAGTCCGTCGACACTGTATCCCGGTGTTCTCCTCCCTTCGGGCACAGAAGGTGCAGTCTTCGGGGCACGGTCTTCGTGACAGGGCGTCGGCGTTAGAATGCAGTTGGCCTTTCCTGTGCTGAATCTCAAAGTTGTACTGTTGAAGCCTCTCTAACCACCGTGCGAGTTGACCCTCGGGCTGCTTGAAGTTCAGGAGCCACCGCAGGGATGCATGGTCGGTCCTGATGAGAAATTCTTGCCCGTACAGGTACTTGTGGAAGTGTTCAATGGTCTTCACGATGGCGAGCAGCTCCTTCCTGGTGATGCAGTAGTTCCTTTCTGGTTTTGACAGGGCCTTGCTGAAGTAGGCCACTACTCTCTCCTCGCCGTCCACTACTTGCGACAGGATTCCCCCTATGCCAAAGTCGCTGGCATCGGTATCGACGATGAACCTTGTTCCAGGTCTGGGGTAGGCCAGAATAGGTGCGGTGCACAGAGCCTGCTTGAGTTGTTCGAAGGCACTGTGGCATTCTGCTGTCCACGTGAAGAGTTGGTCCTTCTCAGTCAGTCGATGTAAAGGTTTGGCGATGTCGGCGAATCCTCTCACGAAGCGACGGTAATAAGTGCAGAGTCCCAGGAAGCTTTGTAGTTGGGACTTGTCCTTCGGAACTGGCCACTCCCTCACAGCTGCAGTCTTCTCTGGGTCGGTGCGCACCCCTTCCTCGGAGACGATATGCCCAAGGTACTGGACCTGCTTCTGGAAGAGCTGACACTTCTTAGGGCTCAACTTCAGCTGGGCAGCCCGTAGCTTCAACAAGATCTCCTTCAGGTTGCTGTAGTGCTCCTCGAAGCTCCTCCCCAGAACGATGACGTCGTCTAGGTATACCAGGCAGGTCTTCCAGTGTAGTCCCCTCAGAATGGACTCCATTAGCCTTTCGAAGGTTGCAGGGGCGTTGCACAGACCGAATGGCATGACGGTGAACTGCCAGAGCCCGCTGCCCACAGAGAACGCAGTTTTCTCGCGGTCCTTAGGGTGGACCTCCACCTGCCAGTAGCCACTCTTCAAATCCAAGGTGGAGAACCATCTCGACCCTGATATGGTGTCCAGGGTATCGTCGATCCGGGGTAGAGGTTAGCTGTCCTTCTTCGTGACGTCGTTCACCCGCCTGTAGTCCACGCAGAACCTGGTGGAACCGTCCTTCTTCTTCACAAGCACGACCGGAGAACTCCAAGGACTATGTGATGGCTCGATCACCCCTTGCTCCTTCATCTCTTCTACCATCCGGTCGACTTCGGCTTGCTTGGCGAGCGGGACGCGTCGGAATGGGGCCCTAATCGGTGTGCTGTCCCCAACGTCGATTCTGTGCTGGACCAAGCTCGTCCTGCCGAAGTCTTTGCTCCCCACGGAGAAGACATCCTGGAATTCGCGTAGCAGATCCTGAAGTTGGCGCGATTGCTCTTCGTCTAAATGGTCCTGGGATCCTTGGTACAGCTTCTGTAGTTCTTCTGGCAGGGCGCGTCTTCTTCGGTTGTCCGTCTGCAGGTGTCCGTCCGTCGTATCTGTGATGCGGCCAATCCAGGTAACGGGCTCGCAGACTCCTAGTTTGGTGTCCCGGTGAACCGTAATGTCGTAGTCGTTCAGGTTGGACAGGCGGACGTACGGCCGAGACGCCGTGTTGATGAGAGTCTTGGCAACTAGCAATCCTTTTGTCTGGATGTCCTCATATTTTGGCTCGATGACAACCGCCACTCCCTCAGCAGTTCCGTCGACAATTACGGCAGCGCTGACCTCCGTCCTGGCGGGAACGATGACGTCTTCTCTCAGCCTTACTCGTCGTGCGGTGATGGACTCGTGCGCAGGTTGCAAAGCAAGTTCCTCACCTCCGAAGTGCAGAGTGTTGGTACTCAGATCCAAGATGATGTTGTTCTGGTCCAGGAAGTCCAGTCCAATGATCACTTGATTTGATACGTCGGCCACAAGCACTGGATGCTTTATCGTCCGTCGACCAATGACGAACTCCAGTGATGCTTCGCCATGTACCGGTGCGGTCTCTCCGGTCGCGGTTATTAGCTGGAGGTTCCTTTGTGTGGGTTGAACTCTCCACTTCGGGATCACGGTGGGGCTGACGATGGTCCTCGATGCTCCCGTGTCGATTAGCATGGGCCAGCTCTCTCCATTGACGACTCCTTCGACCATCAGGCTGCTATTATCCCTCCGTAACTGCGTCACACGAACTTGAACTGCCGGGACTTGACGACTGCCACAAGCAAACCTTTGCCCCCCTAGGCTGGCTGATACTTGCTTTCCTGGGCCGCGCGTTTTCCCTACGACTGACTGTCCCGACGGAAACCCTTGGCGGCGGCGATCACCGCAGTCCTTGCTCAGGTGGCCTCTCTTACGGCAGGTCCAGCAGGTCGGTAGTCCTCTTCCGGGCCACCTCTCCAGATGTCCTTCGGCTATGTTTTTGCTGGTGATACCGCGACTATCGAAGAAACGGCTTAGCGCCTCCATCAATTCGTCGGCCAGGGGCTTGGTCTCGGTTTTTGCTGGTTCGTCGACGTCCACTTGATGCACCCGCGCGTGCATTCTGGATGCCTGTTTTGCCGTCTCGAATTCAAGTGCGTGGCTCAGCGCAACTGCCAGGATCTTATTGCGCGCGAGTCGCAGCGCCTGTTGAGTGTCCGAGTCCCGTAGCCCGTCGTTGAAAGTCTGCGTCGCTATCTGCTCCAGAAAGTCGGCCGGCGCTGTTGGGTAGGCGAGCCTTACGAGGCGTGCGATGTCCATCTCGAACTCCTGCAGGGTTTCCGCGTTCTTCTGTACCCGGGTCCGGAGCTGCATCTGGTAGGCCTGCTGAAGATGGCTATCTCCATATCGGGACTCCATATGGGCGATCAGTGCAGCGTAGTCCTGGGATCCAGTCGGGATGGCCTGAAGGACGTTAAGGGCGTCGCCTCTCAGCGCTACAATGAGAGCTGTAGCCTTTTCTGTGTTGTTCCAGTTATTTATGGAACAGGCTGCCTCGAACTGACGTAAGTAGGTGCTGCACGGGACCTTTCCGTCGAAGGTTGGGGGCGTCACTCTGCTATGTCCCGTTCCTGATATTCCCGGTGTAACGGTGGGCGGGCGTTGGCGCAGCTCGGCAACTTCCTCTCGTAGAGCGTTGAATTCCTCTTTCACCCCCGTCAGTGGGCGTTGGCGCAGCTCGGCAACTTCCTTTTGTAAGGCGTTTAATTTCTCCTCCACCCCCATCAGCGGGCGTTGGCACAGCTCGGCAACTTCCACTTGTAAGGCGTTGAATTTCTCCTCCACCCCCATCAGCGGGCGTTGGCGCAGCTCGGCAACTTCCACTTGTAAGGCGTCGAACTTCTTTTCCACTGCCGTGACTTCCTCACGCAGACCCAGTTCTAATTTCTTCAGGTCCTGTGTCAACTTATTCTGACCGACTTCCATCTTCTTCTGGCCGTCCTCTATCCTCTTCAGGTCCTCCGCTAGCTTCTTCTGGCCGTCTTCTAGTTTGGCAGTTAGGTCCTCGGCTAACTTCTTCTGTCCGTCCTCCATCTTCTTCTGGCTGTCCTTCAGGTCCTCTGCTAACTTCTTCTGGCCGTCTTCTAGTTTGGCAGTTAGGTCCTCGGCTAACTTCTTCTGGCCGTCCTCCATCTTCTTCAGGTCCTCCGCTAACTTATTTTGACCGTCTTCCATCTTCTTCTGGCCGTCTTCTAATTTGGCAGTTAGCTCCTTGGTTAAATTCTTCTGGCCGTCCTCCATCTTGGTTTCCATGCCATTTAACTTTTCTAGCAATGCTGCCAATTTCTCCTCCATTTGAGTTGTTTGTCTTGTAAAGGGCATGCACTCATAGGAAAATTAGAGAAAATGACCTGCTCGGGTTTTGAAACCAGGACCGTCAGGTGTTGTGCTTGAGTTCGTAATCCGGCTTCTGACACCAGTTGTTACGTGCCACCCCCTAGTGGCACTTTTGTTAACTGGATTACGGTGGGGTTCAAAGCACAACACCAATTACTGCTTAAAGAAATAATTAACTTTATTGTGGCCAGATAATTACACTAATCAGCAAATACAAGCAATTAGGAGCCTTACTCCAGTTTCCTCAAGTCTCTTCCTTGAGCGCTCTTGGCCCTTCCACTTGTCAACAGATCACAGAAGTTAATCCGTCCTAATGAGTACGGTGGCCTTGACAGAAACTACCTGCTCCTCTCCTTTATGTTCACCGACCACAATTACTTACGATCACTTGCTGCAGGCTATTTCGCCGTCCACAAGCTGGAGAAACAATGTCACTGGATTTCGTAACTCGCACAGCACTTCGTCACCACACTTCTGTCGCACAAGATAATCGCTCGCACTAGCTCGTAAAACACAACGACAACCACTGCTTCGCGGGTCACTCTTATATAGCAGGCCGGTGACTCAATAAATGCTTCTAGATCCATCCAGGGTCCACGGCATCTCGAGGTTTCCATCGCTGGTCCAGTCACGAATATTCTGGACTATCCCTTTGTCTTAGTAGCCCTGTTGCATAAGGCGCGCGCAATACAGGAGGCAGGACACAGCCCAGCCCTGGGGCAGTTGTGACTCATGCGGCGAGTGATGACACAAACTCACAGCCGTAACACTATAGACAAACAGCAGATCATGCTACTGATCGCCAACGTTCTTGGAGGACGAGGCCCTTGAAGAAGAAGAAGTTACTGATTACAGAAGAGGGAGAAACTATAGGGTGACAAGTTTCTCTCGCCAAGCGAGCATCATCAGATCCCAAAGTTCAAATCTAAAAGTCAAAATAGCTCTAATCCGTAATGTCAACCAAGTAATGGAAAAGCCGTCCTCAAAGATTTACAGAATCTTAAAAAGTATGGCTAATGCAAAAGCCGTCCTCAAAGATTTACAGAATCTTAAAAAGTATGGCTAATACAGCAGTTAGAAAACTGAAGTTTCAAGACCCCTTATAAAGAAATTTTTTTAAATTGGCATTTGAAAGTGCTTAAATGCGAGGGAGCCATGCAGTAGATTTACTGGTATGTTAAAGATTCCCTTCGGGGCCAACATTTTGGCACCCCAGTGTCTAAAGCTGCAGTAGCTGAAAGGGATGTAAGCCGCATAAGATTATTACAAAAAGAATTAACCTTAATTTATTTGTTTATATTTGAAATGTTATGAACAGAACAGTTATCCAACAATACATGCACGTATCGGTGGACCTACTCTGAAGATGGATTTTAAAATGTAAACTATGGAGTGGAAGTACAGTATGGACATAGTAATAATTTTAATTATTACCATATGTTTCAAGATTTAATTATATACCGTAGTTTCACCTCCTTAATGTTACTTATTCCAAGTTTGCATATATGTTACCCTTCCATATATGATGACCTACTCTCCCATATTTGACCCTATATTTTCACGATCTCCTGGCTCCCGTATTTTCTTTCTCTTTGCGCTAATTTCTCCTGTATGTTTTCGTCAAGTGAAATCTTTCAGTTTCAATCATTTAAATTTTGCGCACACAGTCGAAATTCGTTTACATATTCGATTGATTCTATATCGATTTTTTTATTGATTATCTCGTTTAGAAATGACCAACCAATGAGTTTAAATCTTCTCTTCTGTTCAACCAATGCTTAACAAATTTGATGATAGTTTAAAGTGTTTAATACCACTATGTCTTAAAAGGGAATTAACATTCAGTGACTTACGGCACATGAAGTTGAGGAGTGTATCCAATTGGATTGTGTGAATGAAGATGAATTGTATGAGG
Source organism: Meconema thalassinum (assembly GCA_946902985.2). Lineage (NCBI taxonomy): Eukaryota > Metazoa > Arthropoda > Insecta > Orthoptera > Tettigoniidae > Meconema > Meconema thalassinum. Next base: position 196,745,414 of record OX336394.1, read on the forward strand.
ACTTTTGTAGTTTTAAGAAAGCAATAACACGTGATCTGTCTTTATAGGTTGACGCTAGCTAGAAATGGGAGGCAGTTTTCAGCAGCTTAAAATCGAGCAGTATAACTTCTGAAAACTTGGGAAGTTTGTAGGCTATGTTATGAGCATACCAGGTAGTAATGCTCATACAGAGAATTTTCTCTTATGAAAAAAAAAGTGGACAGATGTTAGGAATAGGATCAGCACAAAGCTGATCAAATCGGAACTGCAAGTTGCTATGAACTTCACATATTCTTGCACTGAATTTTTAGAATTTGCAAAAAGTGATGGCAAACTATTGTCTGAAGCAAAATCTGTTACAAAATATAATTAGGTCTTCTTATAGTATAAAATAAAGTTCTTTTTAATGTCTTTTTTTTTTTTTTTTTTTTTTTTTTTTTTACAAACACTGCATTGTTTTTGTGAAATTTTGCCATGTTCTAAATCTCCCTTATTTTTGGTGAAGAATATAGAAATATCCCTTATTTTCTTCAAAATTCTTCCACATGCAAATCAACTCTAGTCCAACAGCTATTTTAGAAGTGCTGCCATACTTTATCGAGACAAATGAAATATTTTTATGAACATGTGACTGACATTTTGAAACATTTAATAGCACTTAATTTGTTTATCTTTATTATTGTACTACAGTATATATTGTTTTTTTTTATCCAACTCTAGGTGTTTTATTTATGGCTATTGAAAATGCCTGGAACTTGCCTCAATTAACAGCAAGCCTATGTTTGACAAAATAAATATTTCAGTATTGAGTTATCAAAAATAAATTATGCAAGTTCTAAATCTTGACACTTGGATATGATGCACTAGTTTGAGACTGATAAATTATTAAAGAAATAAAATAGTCATTAGCAGAATTTGTTTAAGGGTACATTATTTTGCATTTCAATCATAATGTTGATGTCACGGAAGCAACAGTTTTTGTTTGAGAACAAGTACCATGCAGACCCCAAGGCACCTGACTCCTCAAAGGGTATATTATGTATGCTTTTGTCATAGTAAATATCCTATAAAATGCTACCTTTTTTCAAAGTTTCAAGAATATTAGTTTGCTAGTGTGAATAACCAATTTTAATTGTTATATATTCAAGTTGGCAGATACATTAAATATTCATTGTGATTAGTTTTTAACTCTGAATAGTTACATCCTGCATTTTTAGCTTCCAAAATGCCAGAGCGTATGAATGAATTGGTACATTTACCGATTATAATACGGCAGTTTAAAATTACACATGCCCACCATATTGCAATTAATTATCCAAGATATTTGTAACTCCGACTTCTGAATCCCTGTGTAGGATTGTAGTTGAGACAAGAATTTATTAGGGATCTGATGATTGGTTCATTCTGTAGCCAACTTACGCAATTTTTAGGTGTCCACCATTTTGTTTTCACTAAGGTGGTGGAAATATAAAAAAGTGTAATTAAATAGCAAGGGGGGAGAGCTACCTCTGTACCAAGTTTCATTGGGGGGCATTTAGGAATTGATAGGGAGATATGTACACACCGGACAGACAGGGGGACACACTCATAAGCCTATTTCGTTTTTATGAAAGTAGGCTAAAAATAGTTGCATTCTCCACATTATACTATACTTTTTCTTTGATTCACATGCAACATAGGTTTTCAACAAGTATTTTCTCCATTACAAGCTTCATTTCAAACCTTTCTGCCAGTACATTTTTTATGTTCATGCCTTGAAAATTACAGCAATATCGTGTTAGTAAAGATTATAAAATCCCTGTTATAATTGTTCTATTCTAGATTTAATTTGGGGAAAATATGCATTTTATCATGGGATGTATAGCTAGATTTTTTTTGGTAAACTGTGAGGAGGAAATAATTTAAGTACTACATTTTTATAATGAAGTATGCAATGAAATCTGGTGTTATTCCAAAGAAATATGTGAAGTTTATTTACTAAAAATTCAACACACACCTGTCCTATGCACTAAATTATGAATCATCAACATAGATGATGTTATTGGTGAGTTTATTAGCACACTGGAACTGAATGCTTTTCTTTACTTCATGCATGGGAAATGGTTTTCTGAAAGTTCTTCTCTTGCCTTGTTTTTTGAAACTTGCGAACTCTCTTGCTTCCTTTTCAGACTGTGCCGAAGGTTGATCATTTGGTAGGATGTGAGCTTTGGTTTTGTTTTAGAGAATTCTAGAATATAAGCTTTCACCATTAAATAAATAATGTTCTAATTTTGCAATAAACTTGTTTGACATATATAACATAGTTGCATTTAACATGTTTGTAAAATTATTCATAGTACTAAAAAGAGTGCATTTAGATTGTATTCGTAAAAAGTAAAGTCAATAGGCCTAGCCAATACATAAATATTTTTGTGTTTTACTAAATTTTTTAAACAGATCCCTGAAACTAATAATGTTTGTGATAATAGATTTTTGCTAATTTATTTTTGTAATACCATACATTTAAAATGTGTTTTATTTTAAATGTTAATTGTGTGAATTTATTTTTCTATAGGAATCTTACTGATTGATAAGTTGTTAGAATGTACACTAAGCAATCTGTACATTAAGAATCTCTGTAACCAGTATTAGCATGTTAAATAAATTGTATTTTGTGATGCTTGTGTTATTTTTAATGTAATCCTATTCCTGAAAAAGAAGGATTTTATCCCTAAATAGAAAGTTCTGATCCTCCGAGGAGGTGTTCCTGAGCTGGCATTGGTTAGTGGTAGAGTTACCAGTTTCTTTCTGCTCCTCCTTCCATTCACCTGGCAACTACATGTTGTCACCCATCCAAGTTCTGACCATACTCATTGTTGCTTAGCTTTGGAGATCTCTCAGGTATTTCAACATGGCTACACCATTGGGCCTATTCTTGAAAAGGTGATTGCGGTATCTGTGGCAACTGCCATGGTATTTCCCTGCTTGCCATAGCTGGAAAAATATTTGCTCGTATCTTACTGAATTGACTTGAGGTTGTTTCAGAGAAATTACTACCTGAATCTCAGTGTGGATTTCGGGCCTCTCGTGATACAATCGACATGATATTCTGCGCAAGACAACTTCAGGAGAAGTGCAGAGAACAAATGACACCTCTGTTCTTAGTGTTCTATGACCTTGAAAAGGTCTTTGATACGGTTCCTTGTAGTGATATGTGGATGGTTTTGAGGCGCTTTGGATGCGTCGGACATTTTGTTAGTTTGATCCAAACTCTCCATGGATGGCATGGTTGGTCAGGTACTATATCAGAATATCTCAAAGGAATTTCCAATTACAAATGGACTCGAGCAAGGATGTGTACTTGCACCTGCACTTTTTGCCCTGTACCTGGCAGCTATGCTTTATTAGACATTGCCTGCAAACAACTCAGGTGTGGAAATTAAATATCGGTATGATGGGGGGGGGGGGGGGTCTTCAACCAGGCCAGACTCCGCTCCAAAAGATTAACCTATTTCACTCGGGTCACAGAATTGCAATATGCAGATGACAATGCTCCTCCAGCCCACACACCAGAAGAGTTTCAGCAGCCTGCCGACTGTTTCAACAGAGCTTATGAACGTTTTGGCTTGACTGTCAACATTCAGAAGACCAAAGTGTTAACTCAGCCTGCTCCTGGAACTATACCCCCACATTTTTATATCAACATATCTGGCTCAGCTGTGGAAAAGGTGGAACACTTCTCGTACCTTGGTAGTATTCTATCAGCTAACTGTACCTCTGAGAAGGACGTGGAAAACAGAATACAGGCTGCCCATGTGGCTTTTGGACGTCTCTCACATCGTGTGTTTCTGAACAAGGGTCTAGGTATCTGCACAAAAGTATTGGTGTACCAATCTGTTGTTATTTCTACGTTACTCTACGGATGTGAAACCTGGACTCTATATCGCCGGGACATCAAGAAACTGGAACGCCTTCATGAACAAAAACTTAGATCCACCCTGAACATAAAATAGGATGACTATATAACTAACTAACTAGCAGTAGTGGCCGGCTTCGCCCGGTGGATTTATTTGTTTTATGGATGATGATGAATACTACTACAGAACTGGCACATGATACTTAAACAGAAACCAATATTAAAAAATATATATTTTTGTGGTGGTGGTGGTGGTGGTGGTGGTGGTTGTAGTTGGGGTGATAAGTAATACAGTATAATGGACGTAACATTCAGGTCAATTTCCCGTAATGATAATTATGAATAGGGAAACAGCTATTTACTAACTACAGCACTGACACATGTAATTTACAAAAAAAAATAGAAAGAACAGTAAGTGAAACAAAAGACACTACCTAGGGCCTATATCTCATTGGCTGTTAGAAATGTAGGGGCCAATAGTGTCGTCTTTTGTCGCATAGCCCCGTAGGAAAATAATCAGAACTCTTTGGCAAACTTCGGCTGTCCCGAGCTACTGAGGTAGCAATAGTACCATTTATCGCCACAAAGCGCTTAACGATAAGTTTCAAAATAATTGAAGGTAAATTTGAAAGCAGCAACGCTTATTGCAGCTGATAACCTAAATGTACTGCACCAACACCATTGCACTTATACAGAGGCATAATATTTTCATGATGATAACTGTTTAAAGGGGCCTAAGAAATCTTTTTGCACTAATTACCCCCCCCCCCCCGTGACTTCAATTTATAAACAGCGCAAGATGCAACTATTTTCGCAATTCTGCACCAGAACACTGGTAGGGGTGACGTGATACAGCCCGAACTGCCCGTCAACAACAGACTTATTAAAATACTCTTACAGTTACACTAGTACGGACATGAATGGTTCTAGGGCCTTAATACGTGGTTTTCAAGTTCATTTTGTCTGTTATTCTAAATGTAGGGAATGGGGAGCGTTGTCCAAAATATCAAGTGAGCAGAGTTACCAGCAGGGTTTCAAAGTGTATGTATAATTTAGTGCAATTAAGAGAAACGGTGTAGATTTGTGATGAAGGGCCTGAATGGAGGGATCTGTCCAAAATTTCATGCAGTCAGTGTTACTCGCAGGATTCCAAAGGGTAAGTATACAAATTGCCGTTCAGATCGGTGAAACGGTATAGATGTGTGCCAAAGGGCCTAAATGCAGGGAATGGAGGGGTCCGTCCAAAATTTCATGCAGTCAGTGTTATTCACAGGGTTCCAAAGGGTAAGTATACAAATTGCCGTTCAGATCGGTGAAACGGTATAGATGTGTGCTAAAGGGCCTAAATGGAGGGGTCCGTCCAAATTTTCATGCAGTCAGTGTTACTCACAGGGTTCCAAAGGGTAAGTATACAAATTGCCGTTCAGATCGGTGAAACGGTATAGATGTGTGCCAAAGGGCCTAAATGCAGGGAATGGAGTGGTCTGTCCGAAATTTCATGTAAACAGTGTTACTCGTAGGGTTCCAAAGGGTAAGTTTACAGCTTTTGGTTCAGATTGGTGAATCGGTATAGATGTGTGCCAAAGGGCCTAAATGCAGGGAATGGAGTGTTCTGTCCGAAATTTCATGCAGACTGTGTTACTCGCCGGGTTACAAAGGGTAAGTATACAAATTTTGGTTCTGATCGGTGAAACGGTGTAGATTTGTGCCAAAGGGCCTAAATGCAAGGAATGGAGTGGTCTGTCCGAAATTTCATGTAAACAGTGTTACTCGCAGGGTTCCAAAGGGTAAGTATACAAATTTTGGTTCAGATCGGGGAAAAGGTGTAGATTTGAACCAAAGGGCCTAAATGCAGGGAATGGACTGGTCTGTCATAAATTTCACGTAGACAATGTTACCATCCGGGTTCCAAAGGGTAAGTATACAAATTTTGGTTCAGATATGTGAAACGGTGTACGTATCACTAACCATAACGCAAGCCCATGCGGATAGAGCTGTTCGGGAGCACTTGTTCTACCGACTTACTGAACAAAAATCAATCTTGCTACATAGCCTAAACTATTCCTCTTGAATCAGGCTATCATATAAAAAAAGAATTTTTCGAATCGGACTGGTAGTTCCAGAGATTAGCGCGTTTAAACACACGAACTCTTCAGCTTGATTATATTAGTATAGATATAGCAGTCCTTGAGAAAGTGTGTGAGTCGAGGCCTCGGAAACAGCTAGGGCGTCCCCCGGAGGTGACGCGCAGCTCCTACTGTCCTGGGGGAGCTGTGAGAAGTGGGCTACCAGAGACTATTAAGAACATCGTGAATATTGCGACCATAAATGTCTTGACCCTCGATGGTAAGACAGAGGAACTTATCAATTATATGGAAAAGAAAGATATTGCTCTGATGGGACTCAGTGAAATGAAGTGGAGAGGGAAGGGACAGAAGAAACTGAGAAAGGGGTTTAAATTGTATTGGAGTGGAGGTGACAACAGTAAAAATGGTGTAGCAATGATTTTAAGGGAAGATCTAGTTCAGTATGTAGAGGAAGTTATCCAGGTAAATGACAGAATAATAAAAATTAGACTCGGCCTAGAAAGTGGGGTTAAAGATTTCATTCAGGTATATGCACCTCAGACAGGCAATGTGGAAGAAAGTTTAGAGGAGTTCTTGGAAGAGCTGGAGATGTACATCGAAGAGAAAGAAGTGGTGATTATAGGTGACATGAATGCCCACATAGGAACAGACAGGCATGGAAAGGAAGAAATAATTGGTCCTTTCAGCTATGGAAGCAAAAATGCTGAAGGAGACCTTTTGATAGACTTCTGTGAGAGGAATGGATTAATAGTAGGCAATACCTGGTTCAGAAAGAAGAATAGCCAGAAAATAACTAGGTATGGATGGGGAGAAAGGAAAACGAAAACCATGATAGACTTTATTTTAGTCGAAAGAGAGAACCGTAGACAACTAGAAGATGTCACAGCTATGCCCAGAGGGGATTTTGAAGGGGATCATAAAATTGTTGTAGGTAAATTAAGGTTGGGCAAAATAGTCAAGTTAAAGGAGACAAGAGAAAGAAAAATAAAAGTATGGCAATTAAAGGAAAAGGAAGTACAGGAAAAGTTCCAAGAAGATCTGAAAGAACTGATCCCTAAAGAAGAGGTAGGAAGTGTGGAAGAGGAATGGGCAAAGTTCAAAGAAAGAATTGTAAAATGTGCAGAAGATATATGTAGTAGAGTGTCAGGTATAAAGAAGGAAAAGGAGACACCTTGGTGGAATAACAGAGTAAAAGAGGCAGTGAAAGAAAAACAAAAAGCCTGGAGGAAGTGGATACTGTAGTAGGCAAAAATGTACAGAAAAGTCAAAAGTGTCATGAAGCAAAGAAAGAATGCCACAGGATTGTACAGGAAGAGAAAAAGAAGTGCTGGGATGATTTTACAGAAAGTCTGCAGGAAGATGTTAAAGGAAGTAAGAAGATGTTATATGGATTGGTTAGAAACGAAGTAAAAAGCAGAGAAGATACAAAATTTGTAAAGACAGAGACAGGACAGATTTTGACACAAAGAGAAGACATACTCCAGCGATGGGAAGAATATTTTGATAAATTACTGAACATCAAATTCAAAGAATTAGTGGAAGTTGAAGAAGGTAAAGAAATGACTGAAGAAACCCAAGATGATGATATAACAATGTTAGAAATAGAAAGAGCCATAAAGAAGATGAAGAGTGGTAAAGCAACATGAGTGTATGAGGTAGCTGTGGAGATGATAAAAGCAGCAGGACCAGTAGGGATGCAGTGGTTGTACAGACTATTTCGAGTGATATGGAAGAACAAGGAAGTACCAGAAGACTGAGGTAAAGGGCTGTTAATTCCAGTATTCAAGAAAGGAGATAAGAAAGAATGTATCAACTACAGAGGAATCGCCCTCATCTCGCATGTAGCAAAGATATTTGAAAGGATACTTGAGGGTAGACTGGGGATGAAAGTGGAAAAGGAAATGGAGGAAGAACAACATGGATTTAGAAAGGACAGATCAACTTTTCATCTAATTTTTACCATAAGAAACATGATGGAGAAAAGGTGGGAATTCAGGAAGGATTTAGTGATGACATTTATAGACATTGAGAAGGCATATGACAGTGTACCAAGACAACTGGTTTGGGGAGCATTGATAAAGAAGAAAGTTGACAGAGCAGAAGTGGAAATGATAAAAGCTATGTATAGGAAGTGTATAAGTAGTGTGAAGACCAGGGTTGGGCAATGTAGAAACAGGACTCCGACAAGGGAGTGTATTGTCCCCTATACTTTTCATTACTGTCATGGATGAAATCCATAAGCGAGTGAAACAGAAAATGGGAACAAGAGTTTAGTGCTTTTCAGTCGGTCAACACGAATGTACCCAAAAGAGATGGGTACATTCGTGTTGACCGACTGAAAAGCACTAAACTCTTGTTTACTAAGGCAACACTGAAAATATGCCTTACTCTTTGCTGATGACATAGTAATATGGGGAGAAGATGAAACAGAAGTACAGGAACAAGTCGATGTATGGAACCAGGAGATAGAAGAGTATGGAATGAAAATAAGTGTGGAGAAGAGTAAGACAGTAGTGATGACGAGAAATAAGAGAGATGGTAGAGGGAATATTGAAGTAAATGGGAAAACATTAGAAGTTGTGAAAAGTTTTAAATATTTAGGGAGCATAATCACAGAAGATAGAAAGATAAGTGAGGAAATTGGTAAGAGAATCCAGCAGGCAAATGGGTTCTACCAGTGTGTGAGAGGTATGGTGTGGAACCAGGATGTTCCAGAGAAATGTAAGAAAGTCATGTACTCAACATATTACACACCTATATTGACGTATGCAGCAGGCACATGGACAACAACAAAACGGGATGAAAGCAGAGACCAGGCAGCCGAGATGAAGTTTCTCAGAGGAATAATTGGAAAGACACGAAGAGACAAAATCAGAAACACAGAAATTAGGGAAAGAACTGGATTCCCAAAGCTACAAGACAAGATAGAGATCAGTAAGCTGAAATGGTATGGACACATGATGCGAATGGGTGAAGACAGAGTCTCAAAGCGAGTATTTACAGAGAAAGTAACAGGAAAGAGGCATCGGGGAAGGCCTAGGAAGAGGTGGATGGATACAGTGAGGGAGAGCATAGAGAAGAGAGGGGTAAAAGTAGAAGATATACTAGAAGAAGGAAGAGAGTGGTGGAGAGACAGAAAATTATGGAGGTCCTTGATTCACACCCAGACCCAGAACACTGGAAACGGGAAATGAAGAAGCAGAAGATAGCAGTCCTTGAGAAAGCAATGCTAAACAGTATTGAAGCCTCCGTTATTGGTCATCGACTTAGATGGGAAGGCCATATCCATCGTATGAGTAATGCAGACTCCCTCGGCAAATCCTGTATAGTGATCTCAACACTGGCAAGAGGCCATGTGGTGCTCCTTTAAAACGATATAAAGTCCAACTTAAGCAGACCATGAGAAGAGTAGAGATAAACCCAACTACTTGGCATACTTTTGCACTGGATCGCCCTCGCTGGCTTGCTACCTTCTCAGCTACAGTTGCACAGTTTGAGCAGGAACGTCGAAGGCAGGAAGAGGAAATTCGCCAGAGGAAGAAGATACGTCAAGAACTACCACGTCCTCCACCCTCCATCGGATGCAACATATGTGGTCGCATGTTTTATACAAGAATTGGTCTGATAAGCCATCAGCGCCATCTTCATCGCCTGGACTAAGGATTATGGAACTGCAGGCGAGAAACATAAACTCGGATACGAGCATTGGCCGCCGCCGCCGATAGTAGCTCTATCTGTCTTGTTCATGGCAAAAGTGAGTTGTGCTTCAGAAAGCCAATATAAGACTTCAGATTCCAGGCAATACCTTCCAACTTAGGTCCTTAAATGCCTAAGCAAGTGGCTCAATCTGTAATAACTTGAGATTGTTTCCTCATGAAATGGTTTTAGCTAGTTTTAGAGTGAATAGACCAATTTGGGACCAGAGTTTTACTGAATTATAGCCAGTTGATGATAAAATTCAAAGTGAGTATAGTCTGCCTGCAAGAAATGAATTTCAGACCAGATAACTGCATGATTTGGGCTGAAAACTAAGTCTGCATTTAATTTTGAATCAGAAGAAAGCTAATACGGTATGCATTATAAGTAATTTTTTTCCCATTTAAACTGGAACATCTCCTAAGTTAGAAGCGCGGGCGTGGTGGCACAGCGGTCAAGCTATTTGCTTCTCACCAAAGCGGACCAGGTTCGGTTCCCGGTCAATACATGAGAGATTTTCGAAGTGAAACGCCATGTCCTGTGGTTCGGATTCCACATAAAAAGGAGGTCCCGTGGCTCATTATCTCAAGATTAATGGTCATGTTAAACTACAAGCATAACGAATAGAATATAAAGTGTGATCTCTTCTCCCTCAATAGCATGTAATGAATACGGATCGGGTTGGCACTCGCCGCTACGCAGCGCTACAGTCGATTTGAGATTGTTGATTTCCACTAATGTTTGTGTGTTTATGTGCGATTTATTAAGTATTTAATTGGTCGTAGTGTTTTGGTGGTGTTCTGTGCAAACGTTTATTGATATACAAGTGCTTACACTATTACTTCATAGTATTAATACCCGAAATGCTATTGTAGGAAGCATTGACTGAAATAGAATTTAATTTCTTGTCGTGTGTTGACGTTATCTTCGTGTGTTAATTTTATTGTTATTTAATGTAAGTAAACAGCAGTTTAGCCCTTACATTTTCATGAGTGCTTAATGTGATTAGTGAAGATGCCTTGCTCTTTTGTACCAGGATGCAGATCTAGCTATGGGGACTGTAAAGAGGTCAGACGATTATTCAAACCTCCTAAAGATTAGGAACGTTTTATCAAGTGCAAAGGGGCCATATCAGGGAAGGATAGGGAACTTACTGAAAAGTCCTACATCTGTGATGCTCACTTTTCAGAAGATTTAATTGTTAAATTTGACAAATTTGTGATAGAAGGGAAGGAAGTATTACTTCTCCCAAGAACCAACTGGCGATTGAAAGACTATTCTGTTCCACATATAATCCTAATTTGCCTAAGTATCCGTCCAGTATGGTGTAAATAAAAATGCTCTTGATGCCATTAAAGACTACTTCTGTGAAGAAAGGGATGAGAATAAAAAGACAATGAGTTAAAAAACATATATGTACAGTAATGCTGAAGGAGACGTGATCGGTTTTAGACAATAGCCTACTCTATGAAGGGGTCATGACTATGCCTTCTATGTCTGTTTAATGTTAAGTTCTTCTGAAATGATGGTAGTTTACTGATTTTGGTGTTTGTGGAGTGAAATTAATGGTTATTATTGAATTTTATAGTAATCTACGGTAAAGTTGAAAGTTGCGTTCGTACGGCTTTTTTTGTCTGTGTTGCAAGTCTGTTAAGGGAATGTAAAATGTGTAACAATGTGAAGAAATCCTTTCTGATAGCGAGGTTAATTGTTCCGTTCTTTTTTAAAATTTACCGATAGCTGGCAAAACTAATTGCATTTTGAACTTGCTCTTTGTCTTCGCTTATTGTCGAAACTGGACTATTACAAGAGACGACTTACTAAATTATTATTGGGCGCAGTAAAGTAAGAGGAGATGTCAATCTTATTAGCGCCTATGAGGATATCTTGCGGTGTTTTAACAAGTAAAACAGGTCGTAAGGTTTTAAGTCTCGTAAGCGCCAATGCTAACTTACATCACAGATTGGAGCCAGCGCTGCGCTGCGGCGGACCAGGCGTACTAGGCCAGTGATATCACTTCTTATTCTATTCGTTATGCTACAAGCTTCCTTCCTTTTAAATTAGAAGCTGGGAATTGGTACCTTTACATATGTAGACAACATACAGTATACTGACCTCCCTTCTCCAAGTCATCCTTTTAATAAATATTGAAACAAAATGCAAAAGTTGGACTAATAGTCACTGCACAGGTCTTCCTCACCTCTCTTTCCAGTCATCTGTCTCTCCATCACTTGTTTCGGCATTGTTTCATCAATCATCCTTTTCACATGTCCATACCATCTCAATTTGTTCTACTCCAGCTTATCATTCGGCTTCTGTACATTCACTTCCTTTTGAATATCTTCATTTCTCACTCTATCTCTCCTCGTCTTCCATACCTTACTCCTCAGGAATTTCATTTTGGCTGCCTGTATTGTACTTTCATCTCTCTTGGTCATAGGCCAGCTTTCTGCTCCATTTGTCATTATTGGTAAGTAATAGGTCTTATACATTGTAACGTGTTTTTCGAGGGATTTTTATGCCACTGGCATAAGTCAGTAGGAAGCCATTCTATATTTATTTACGCGGCAAATTGTTCAGCCGAGAGAATTTTTCATGTTAATTTATTATTATTATTAAGGTATTTTTTGGAGCATTTTTATAAAATTATAAGCATACAGATAGGTTTTCTATGTCTTAGAAAACACTATCAAGCAAATTATTACGAACGACATTATCATAGAAAATTATGTGATTACGGAATTTTACGGAGTTTCGTCAGTTAGGTTATTATGAGAGACATGACTCACTGGGAATTCAGATACAGGCTGATTCTTGTCAAGAAGCATTACGCAAGCCTGGGTTGCAGCATCAAGAAAAGGCGGATAGTATGGAACGGCAATCGACTTCACCCTCCCGCCGAGTGTAATGAGCCAGAGGTGGGGAAGTAGCGCATGGGGAGCAGCCAATCAGTGGAGACCAAGTAAGCTGGAAGTCGGCACTGGAGTGGGAAGCCGACGAGTGCATATATCGTTTGGCGCGCCGTGGAATAGAGGACAATCTGTGTAAGACTTGACCAGTACGGTTGCACGTGTGAGTCGCTCCGATGTTCCGTGGAGTGGAGGACTATCTTTGTAAAACTTAACCAGTGTGGTTGTACGAGTGTATGGCTCCGATGTTCGGACCATAGAGTTATCAAATCTACCAGTATATCATCAAATGTCGAAGAAGATGACGGCGTCCAGGAAACGGTGGGAAGCTCTCTGCATCATCCAGTACGAGGGAAATGCTTCGGCAATTTCCAGTGGTAAGCGCGAATGACACAGAATTACGCAATCTCTCGTCTCTCTTTGTTTTATATTCAATATTTCAGTAACTTCATAGCTTGGGAATAAGAGTAAAATCAGTAATTTATCAGACTCCGTTCTCACGTAATTCTCTATCGGTAATAGTAAAATCGCAACGCTCCAATATATATATTTTAAACTTATTATTATTATTAATTTTGCAATACTTGTTATATATAATAAATTCATTTCTTTTAACCATGCAATCTTTGCTTTCAGTAGGTAGCATTAGATATAGACCAATTCCTTCTCCTGATACAATTGTTGTTGGGTTAATGATCAAATCATACCACGATCTGAGTGAATAGAGTCTTGAAGGTGTTCTGCCCGAGCTAGACGTTGTTAAATACAAATTTAGATTTCAACATTGCGTTGAGGTCTTGGCGCCCATTAAAACAACATAGCTTAGGCAAAGGTCAACAGTTACATTTATCACCAAACAGTAAGGACCAGTCAAAACGTATCATTAAACGCTCAACGTGGAGCAAAGCCAGAACGTTTCAACATCACGTCTTTAGCCTTCAGTGGTATTCATTCATTCATTCGTTTATTTGCAATTGGGGGTGGGTTCCCTGGTGGCAAATTAGATATACATAACAAATAAATAATTGTACATAACAATTCACTAACAATTAAACTGGAGTATTTACACAAGTAGTCAGTCTTTTCTTAAACACACCTATATGTTTGGGAAAAGGCTCTAAGACTGCGGCAGGTAGAGAGTTCCAATTATCAATGGCACGGTTTACGAAAGAATATTTACCATAATTTGTTCGCTGTGGTCGGCTCTTAACTTTGAAAGGGTGATCGCTCCTACCCATGTAAGTAGGCTTTTCCATACGTTTGCTAAGCTCACCCCATGCTGGTTGATTTGTATACGCGTTGTACATAGCGCAGAGTCTAGATTTCATCCTCCTAGCCTCAAGTGATTCCCACCCAAGTTTCTTTAACATACGGCTCACACTGCTCCTGGGATTAAAGTCACTGAGCACAAATCTAGCGGCCTTTCTTTGTACCATTTCCAACTCATTTATGAGCCCTACTTGATATGGATCCCAAACCGCCGAGGCGTATTCCAGAATAGGTCTTACAAGTGACAAATATCCTAATTCTTTAGCAGAGGTACTACTTCCTTTTAATACCCTCATTACAAAGTGCAGGGATTTGTAAGCTTTAGAAACTACACATCCTATATGACTACTCCATTTCATATCATTTCTTACGTGAACGCCCAAATATTTGCAAGAATCTTCTTCTACAAGTATTTCCGAACCAATGTTATATTGAAAATCTTGCCTTCGCACTTTCCCTATTTTTATTAGACTACATTTTCTTGTGTTTATTTTCATTTTATTTTCAATCGCCCACTTATAGACCAGGTTCAGGTCATCTTGAAGTACTGCATTGTCTTGTGAGTCATGTATCTTTCGATATATTACACAATCATCCGCAAACAATCGACAGTCACTGCGAATCCCATTTGGTAAGTCATTTATAAACGCCAAAAATAACAAAGTTCCGATTACGCTGCCCTGAGGGATACCCTACGTTACGGTAATTTCATCCGAGAATCGGCCTTCAACTTTCACTTTCTTGGAACGACCCGTCAAAAATTCTTGGATTCATAAAATTACTCTTCTATCAATCTTCGTTGAAGCTAATTTATGGAGTAGCATGTCATGCGGCACAACATCAAATGCATTCGCAAAATCTATAACTAAGGCGTCGACTAAAACTCCATCGTCTAACGATTCGCTAATATCTTGAAAAAGTGAAAGCATCTGACTCTCGCATGAGTAACCTTTCCGAAATCCATGTTGCCTATCATTAAACCATGATAATGTTTCCCATGTTCCCTCAAGTAGTCGCAAATGAGATGCACCATCTGTTTACAAACGATGGACGTAAGACTAACCGGCCTGTAGTTGCCCAATTCAAGTCTGCTCCCTCCCTTAAATATTGGGACTACCATAGCTCTTTTCCAGTCATCCGGGATTTGCGCATTGTTTATGGACACATTAAAAATCACCTCTAAGTATCGTGCCACGGCCCTACCTCCTAGTTTAAGTACTTCACTAACAATATTATCAGGACCCTTCGATATATTGTAACGTAATTTTTGTATTAGCTTTACAATTGCTGACTGGTTTATTTGGAGAAGTGGAGCCCCTGATTCACCGTTAAGGTCCAACACACAGTTATTGGATTTATTGAACACACTACCATAAAAGACATTTAATTCATTAGCAATGGCTTGCTTCTCAGTAATTAATTTACCGTCACCGGACATTATCATCGACAAATTATTTGAATTTCCCTTTCTTCTCCAAACATAACTGTAAATTTTTTTCCACCCATCGCCTCCCGAACCAAGTAAACCTTGCATATAATTGTCATGAGTAGCCCTCTTTTTTAAGACGAGCTCTCTTTATAAGGACTTAAATTTCAACATATACTTGTCACTATCATGTCTTTTATTGTATAATTTCCTAATTTTCCGTTTAAGACTCCTGATTTCCCGTGTGTAATACTCAGGATCTGGGTTTTGTTTCAGTAATTTAAATGGAACAAATTTATCAATAGCGCTATTTAAAATTTTCAAAAAGTTAGTCCATAGGATATTAATGTGATTTCCTTCCGATGCCCATCCTTCAAATAGCTCATTCAAATACCCCTGAAATTTGCCCTGATCTGCCCTGCGATACTGGAATATGATCTTATTTGCTACATCAGAGTCTAATTTTGTAATGTCACCGTATCTAATATTTAATTCAACCCCAGAATGGTCACTAATTCCTGGTACTTTCAGACAGTTAATATACAGCTCTACAGGCCTTACGAGATAAACATCTAAGGTATTATTGCCTCTAGTTGGGAAGTCGACTACTTGGGAAAATCCCCCCTCCCTCAAGAATTTGTTTGCAGCGCTCTGAGCTTGACCACAGCTAGTTGACTCACCAGACCAGTCTACTTTGGGGAGGTTTAAATCTCCGGCCATTATTATGCTCTTTTTCATAGCATTACCCGTACAAGTTTTATCATACAGTGTGTTGAGAAGTGAAAAGTTATCTTTCGGTGCTCTATACGCCCCTATCACCTGAAGAGTGAATTTATTCCCTTTATCCGAAATTTGTACACATAACATTTCATGATCCGTATCAGCCCACTTTAAGAAACTAGCTATATTTTTGCGCACACAAATAAATAGCCCACCACCTCGCTTCCCCCGATCCCTTCTGTACATTTTGTAGGTCCCTTGAATTATTTCATTACTGTTTATATCCTCATATAACCAAGATTCAGTAGCAATGACAATGTCCGGAGAATACGTCTCTACAAGATTCCAAAATTCAATTAATTTATTTCCTAAACTCTGACAATTAAGCTGCAGTAATCTTAGAGTCTTACCTCCGCAGCAAATATCCCGAAGTAGCTCCTTCTGTTCCCGTCGGCTGGCAACCTCTGGACCTGGTCCTCACAATGGCCGGCACGAACCGATGACCCTGTCATGTAGGCTCCCTAGGTAGGTGTGTCTTTATCCCAAAGTAAACTCCGAACCTGGCGATAGAACACACTCCCACATTGTATTCTCTTAATGATCTCCATATCCAATCTTGCATTTTCCATCAATTCACTTCCCAATTTTAACACTCCCCTTCCCTTTTTTCTTTCCTCTTGTCATTACCATTGTCTTACTTCTCTCTACACTGATTTTCATTCCCCATTTTTTAATATTTTCCTTCAGTACATTCAGCTGTTCTTGGACCACATTCTTATTCTCTCAGAATATCATCAGCAAATAGGATTATGTTCATTCTTTACCTGCGTATGCTTCATTTGTTGCCTTTAGGATATCATCCATCATCAGTTAATAGCAATGGTGAGAGTGCACTCCCTTGTTTTAATCCATGTTCAATTACAAACCATCCTGTTTTGGGAGATGCTGTGAGACGTCAGGAGGGAAAATATTTATGGTTTTATGTCTGGAAGGAAAAATCCAGACCTACTTGATTGCATGGGTAAAGGCCCATGCTTTTTTCATTTCACACCTCCTACTGTCACCAAGATGTCATTAAAAGGAACCTGGGGATTAGTGAGGAAATAAGTTAAGAATTTGTCTCCTTAAGAACCTGTGCTTCATTTAATTTTTGTGTCTAAATGCTTTGAATTCTTTTTATATTTATACAGGAAAATGGCAGATGTGAATGATGATGGTGATAATGGTAACATGATGATTGAAGAAGGAAGTGACATCAAGATATCAGGCCAGCCTCTTTCCGACTTCTTGATGCAGTTAGAAGATTATAGTCCAACGGTGAGTAATGATGATTGTTATGTTAAGGAGCCCAAATGGTTAGTGTGGTTTCAATGCTAATATCTAAATATACCATTTTCAGTTCTCTGCTGAACAAATCATGTAGTAAGCCAGTAGTATGCATAGAAACATACACTGGAAGCATTGGCGGCTGGCAGATAATAATTGTTCTGAGTGTTGCACTTTTGAGGGGTAAAGGACTGATTGATATCAGAGAAAACTGTATTCAATTGTGCAGTAAAATGGATGTACCTCAATCATCACGAATGCCACAGTTTAGAGAACATCACATTGTCATCGGATTAAATGGATCATAAGTTAGTCTACATGAAAACTTTCACGCGAACAAAACAACGCAACTTATATACGAGGGCGAGAAATAACCGCGAGTATCACAAGTATGCGCAAATTACATTGCAAGACGTAATATCGGCAGTTGATGGAGCATCACGGATGTCTCCGTCCGCGCCTCGGCTCCCTTGTTGCAATCAGCGGGCAACGACCAGCCGAGTTAACTGTTGGGATAGAGCTTACTCTGTGTAGCATCTCTGCCATACCCTTCACTATTGAGATCTGATCGGTGCTGGGGCCTGGCAACAACCAAACAGACGAGCACTTCTAGTTGGTTGGCACGCTTCGCTTTCTCAGACAGTTCACAGTAACTTACTATAATATTTTCTGAATTATTAAAGAACAAAATGATGAATTCTTATACATATAAAAGGAAACAAGCCTCCTTGGCTCAGGCGGCAGCACGCCGGCCTCTCACTGCTGGATCCGTGGTTCAAATCCCGGTCACTCCATGTGAGATCTGTGCTGGACAAAACGGAGGCAGACAGGTTTTTCTCCGGGTACTCCGGTTTTCCCTGTCCAAATTTCATTCCAGCAACACTCTCCACTATCATTTCATTTCATCTGTCATTCATTTAATCATTGACCCAGAGGAGTGCGTCAGGCCTCGGCAGCCGGCACAGTTCATATCCTCGCCGCTAGATGGGGGCTTCATTCATTCCATTCCTGACCCGGTCGGAGACTGGAAGCAGGCTGTGGATTTTCATTTTTTCATAAAAGAAAACGTACAGCTTTCATTACTAAAAATATTAATTGTTTTTCTTGGATTAATCTGGTCGTTGTGCAACACTGCAATCTTATTACCGGCCGCCACTGACAGGAAGATCTTGGAGATTCCTACACATACCTACATGTAATTTGTGTAAATAGGAGTGTATCATGTATTTGACATGCATGGTTTGTCATTCTTGGTGCTAGGAGCTTGCCACCTTTCTAACACTATGAAAGGTATAGAAATTTTAGAAGCCATTTTTGCAGTGGTGCTTCGTAATCTTGTAAAAGAATAACTTTTCAATTGGTTAACATATTAATGTGCCTAATCAAATTGGATGGGGAATAACACTTATCTACCCACACATACTGATTACTAGGGTTCGGAAGTTTAAGACCTAAAGAAGTACAAAATATGCAAGCAAATATGCCCTAAAAACTAGCTTAATATGACCTAAAACCTATAAAATATGACCTAAAAAACTATGAAATATGACATGAATTTTTGGGATAGGTAGAGTATCACTAACATACAGTAAACGCCTTAAGTGTCAAAACGTGACCAGCATTATTACACCAGACACATTTAATCATACAAACTGACAGAGAGCTACAGTACATTAAAATTTTCAACATTCATTCAGTATCATATCCTTGAGATGCAGTTCTTGCTTGGTTTTCCTAAAAGACATAACATGGCATTTCCTTGTTTGCTAATTGCTTCTGAGCTAAATATATCTACTGGAGTGACATCCTATTGAAATGAGGAAGCACACTATCGTCATGTTCCGTGACCTCATGTGTTCAGTGTCGCAATCTAACTTGTCCACAAAGATGTGGTAAAAGACGACCGTAGAGGTGCGCCTTCTTGGAATCAGGTCTTCTAAACCTACTATCTGCCTGTTCTGGGAAAAGAAAGAAAAATATACTGTATCTACTACACTATTCGGAAATCCTGTGTTTGAAACTCGACGCAGATAACACGTGCCTTGTTAACAACGCCTAAATTTAAACAAAAATGCTGAAATTATAACCAAATATGACCTTATATCACTAAAATATGACCAAATCAATAAAAATAGCCAAGATATGCATTTACAGGCAACATCAAATTGCTTTAAACGTGGTCAGGGACCCGTCATTCAAACCTATTTTTCAGATTTCGGGTAAAATGAGCTCGGGAAAAGAATATGACTTTTCATGAGCTCAGGAAAAGAATATGACTTTTTCTTAACATCCGAACCTTACTGATTACTTACTTATACACTTTTATATACTTCTCAAAATAATCAGTTTTTTTTAAATTTCAAGACGTGTATAATTAATCCATGTTATTGTTTCCAGGTTTGTAAGTGTGTGCCTTTAATTTAATTGGTCACATTAACTTGTTAACCAACTGAAAAGAGGTTCTTTTACTAGTTTCTGAAAGGGTAATGGGGAAGTAGACATTCAAGGAAGGGAAAAAGGAATGTGCACGTCATCCTAAAAATGTGAACTTGCAGCACAATATCAACTGTCCCATTTATCCCTGTATTATAGTAGAGTCTCAATATTCCCATAAACTCAAGGTGAAACATTTGAACTAACAAAAATAACACATCGTCAGTTCCAGTGTGTGATTGCCTTATATGAGGCAAAGGCTGAACACAATTGACGTGCTTGTTGACATGCTAGACGCTGACCTTCCCATTTGAATATTACTGAAGCCAACTAATCTCTTGGCTCATTGAGGCTTACTCAGCCAAGTAACCAAGAGATTGCAGGATAACGTGTGGTCAGCACAATGAATTCTCTTGTCCATTAATCTTTGCTTACTTGACTGGGGTTGCTGTCTTTCTGATCAGACCACTACTCAGTTGTCCTCAAGAGGCTGAGTGCATCCCTTTTCAGTCCTCACAACAGTACTAAAATTATATCTGGAACTACCTATATAAGAGGTTGCTACGCTTACACCACGAGGCCTGCACCAGAATGCAAACAAGTTACAAAATTACATGAACGATTTACTCAAAAATCCTGAAAACAGAATCACATCAATTGAGCTTCCTTACCCCAAAAACTAAACCAGGTTAGGCAATGTACCTCTGGTATGAAAATCATCTCTGGACAGGTCCTCACTTAAGTTATCTGCCGGGCTATAAACTAGCTCCAGTTGCACAGCCCAACCTCACACCAAATTCAAGCGTCATCACTCTCTGGATGGCTAATTACAGCCTCTCTTCAACTCGCTAAGCACACACCGCAAAGGTACATCCACCTTGCGTACCTTCCCACACTGCCTCCTGCTGTGAAGCATTTAGAACACCCATCGCAGAGGTTCAAATCAATGTACTGTAGTTCAAAGTTACATTATTATCTATATATATAATAAGTTCATCTGACAAAAAACTCAAACTCCTGAACCAGAAGGAGTTAGAAGGTGCATTTTGTGCCAAAATCTTCCAAATGGTCAATACTACAGGAAAAATCTTGCATTTCTTGAAAAGTCAACGGAAATTTATTTATTTGTTTAAGAAGTGTGTTTAAACAAATTAACAAGACAATAGCCCCTAACAGAACTGTGTCGCGTACAGCCCGCATAGCACAAGAGCACAACCCATTGTGCATTGAAAAGAATATTCCAACAAACAGAAATTCTGGCAACAGTGATGAATTACGCTCTGATTTCATAAATATCGACAATTTGTTTAAACAAATAAACTTATTTATAGAAGCCCGCATAACAGTAAAGTCGGGCGAGTGGTTAATGAATATGCGAGATTTCTCGCACAGGTCCCCTAATTATTATTCTTTCATTTCACCCTCTTTCGGGTGCGTTGAATCAATCATTTCTGTGTTATTCTTTCCTTATATTATTCTTCTTGCTGTCGTTTCGGCCATCTACGGGCCATGCTATTTCAACTGCCCTTTTCCATGTCTTTGCGCCTGGACCTTAACGCTCGCCCAGTATTCCCGCATTCGTTTCCTGTGCTGTTCTTCCTCACTTCAGTCCATGTCTTGCCAGTTTTTAGTTTTGGCTTTTCTTGGAATCCATGATGTTCTTGGAATTTCGACTTTAGTGGAACACGTTTCTGGATATCTTCCTGGGTTATTCCCACTTCACGCAGGTCTTTTTCTACCTCGGTGATCCATGCCGCCTTGGTTTTCTTGTTAAGAAGAAAACTGAAGATCCTATTGCTCAACCTTGTAGAACTCATACGAGCAATGTGGCCATAGAAAACTATCCTTCTCTTACGAATGGTGTCCGTGATCTTTTCTACACGAGAGTAGAGTTCATGATTGTGTCGTCTTCTGAACTCACCATTTTCTTTGATTGGACCCAGGTTTTTTCTCAAGATCTACCTTTCTCTTATTTCTAGCTTCTCGATCATACCCTTTCTACTCATAGCAAGGCATTCGGCACCATATAAAGCCTCCGGTCGTATTACTGTGCGGTAATCTCGTATCTTGGGGTTAATGGATATTGATTTCTTCTTGTAGACATTTTTAGTTAGTTGATATGCCGTTTCTATTTTTCTGATTCGTGATGTAAAGGCTTTTTTCTCTGAGGAGTTCGAATCTATCCACTCTCAAAGATATTTAAATTTCCCTGTTCGTTTGATTTTCCCCTCTCCTACCTCTAGCACGTTGGGTGCTGACTTAATGTTTGTTATAAATTCCGTTTTCTCGAAGGATATCTGGAGTCCCGCATTTGCTGCTTGTGCCTTCAGTTCTATGATTTGTTCTACGGCTGTTTCTAGCGAATCAGAAAAAACTGCAAGGTCATCTTCAAAGGCCAGACAATCAACCGTCAGATTCATACTTCTATAACCAAGTCTAACTCCATTTTCAACTCCTTTATTACCTGTTCCTTTCCGCCACTCATGGATGACCTCCTTGAGTACGCAGGTGAAAAGTAAAGGCGAGATTCCATCTCCTTGCCTGACTCCCGTCCTAATTTCAAAGGAATTCTAAATCTCTCCCATAAATTTCATTTTGGAGGTGGTGTTGGTAAGAGTCTGTTGGATAATTGCTCTTGTTTTATTATCTAGGCCGAATTCTTTCAGGATTTCGAAAAGAGTGGGTCTGTCAATCAAGACGTAAGCCTTTCTGAAATCTTCGAAGGTGACTGCAAATTTCTTATTTCTCTGCTTCAAGTAGGAAAGGACAAATCTAAGATTAATGATTTCTTCGGCACATGAACGGCCTTTCCTGAAACCTCCTTGGTATTCACCCAGCTGTGGGTCCAATTGTTCCTCTGCTCTAGTTTGAAGTGCCTTCGAAAGGATCCTGTAGGTTATTAAGAGAAGGGAGATGCCACGATAATTGTTAACGTCCATTCTGTCACCTTTTTTATGAAGAGGGTGGATCAGTGCAGAAGACCAGCCACATGGAAGTTTCTCAGTTTCCCAAATGTTGCAAAATATCTCCATGAGCTTATCGACTGCCTTGTTTCCTGCATTTTTCCACATTTCGGCAATTATTGAGTCCCTGTTGCCTTGTTGTTCTTTAACGAATGTATGATATGGCTAACTTCTTCTCTAGTGGGAGGTACTGAATCAGGATGGATGGGAGTGTTGTTGTCGAACGTGAAGGTGGATTCTGGAGCTTCGCAATTGAGGAGTAATTTGAAATAATTCGCCAGGATATGACAGTTGTCAGTATTGTTGTTGGCAACTCGACTGTCTTGTTTCTTGAAGTGTAGACTTGGGGGACTGTATTTGCTGAGATGTCGTTTGAAGGTCTTATAGAAGTCTCGGGTATTGTTCTTCTTCAAGTCATCCTCAATCTGTACTAGCTGGTTCTTATCGAAAGCACGCTTTATCCCTCTGATAGTTTTGGCAGCATGTTTTCTCACGTCCAAGAATATAGTCAGGTTTTCTTGGTTCTTCTGCGAGTTCCATTTCTGCCATGCAAGCTGCCTTTGCGACAAAGCCACATCACATTCGCAAGTCCACCATAGATGTTTCTTTGATTTTGTAAATCGAGCTGTATTGTTAGCTGTTTTGACTAGTGCATCTTGCAGTTGCTCCCAATTGTCTGGGTCTTGAGACTCCAGCTTCTGGGTGAACTCTTCGCTGGATCTGAGATTCTCCATGTCAAACCTGTGGTTTTTCTCCATTGGACCTTTCTAGTATTCCTTGGAAGAAGCTTTACCTTAATCTTTGAAAGATACTGATTGAGTCAAGATTGGCACTTCTCAGGACTCTGACGTTCTGGATCTCCTGTCGTGCTTTCCTTGCAATAGCGACATGATCTATTTGGAACTCACCAAGGTTGAGATTTGGTGATGTCCAAATTTTCTGTTTTCTGGGCGGGTGTTTGATGGCAGTTGATTTCAGGATCAGATTGAATGCCTTGCAACTTTCTATGAGTCTCTCTCCATTTCTATTAGGTCTTCGGTGAGCAGGATACTTTCCAACAATGTTTTGGAATTTCCTCTCTCTTTTCCGATTTGCGCATTAAAATCACCGAGCAGGATGATTGTATACTTCTCTGGAATCCTACAAATATTATCTTCCAGTTCCTCCCAGAATTCATCTGTTCTGACTGAGTCAGTTTTGTTTGCTTGATTGATTAGCGCATGCACATTTACGATGGTGTAGATTTTGTTCATACTTCGGAAAGTGAGAGTTGAGACTTGGCTGTTAGGAGAGGAAAAGTCTGTGATGGAATCTAATATCCTTTTATTGATAATAAATCCAGTACCAAGGTGAGGGATGGTATTCAAAACACGTTTGCCTGGTTTACCTTTTAGGATCCTGTAACCCTCAGATTCAAAAGCATGTTCATCTGTATATCTTGTTTCCTGAATTGCTGCTATTAGGATTTGATGTTGTGAAAGGATGTCAGTGAGGTGTTTCAGTTTGCCAAGTTTTAGGAGCGAATTCACATTGAAAGTTGCAAAGAAGTTCCGCTGTTTATGGTTGATCTTGTATTTAGGAGTCTCCGATACCACCAAGCATTTTGGTGCAAGCTCCCCAGATTCTGAAGGCCTGCATGCGTCACTCGAAGCGACGGTGGATTGATTACCACCTGGGGTAGTAGCATTTGCTGAACTTTCCTCCATGCTTTGAACAGTTGAAAGGCTGTTGGCTTGAGCCAGTGGTGTTTTACACTGACAAAAGTACTGCCAAGGTTGTGAGCCTTGGAGCCCCCAGCACTGATCGGCTCGCCGACCCAGCTTCCCGCTAGGATTGGTTACCCAACCTTGCACTGAGTTGCTCGGCTCAAAAGGGTCACCTCTTGTAGGTTATGTGCTGGAGTAGAGTGAAAAAGGCTAGTTGGATTCTCTTGCTGAATTCAATATATTAATGCTGCAGATGGGTAGCAACGACGCATTTCACTCCCATTTGTCCAGAGACACAAGGTCTCTTCCCGGGTTGATTCCTGGGAACTCTTGTTTTGTTGCTGCTGCTGCTGCGTAAGAGTTGATAGCCATGGGTGATCTTTGCTTTGCAATGTGAATTAAATTATGTTGAAATGAATTGAAAAAATTACTGGCAAAGAGGGCACACATTCATTACCATGCCAGTCTCTTTTTCCTGTTATGAGAAAAGGAAGTACTGATCATATCCTTCTTGTAATGTCCAGTCAACCCCATTTTTGTGACTGTCTGTTTCCAGAATTTATCAACCATTTTCATATTTTCAGTAATAAATTTAAATTTTACAAAATTTTGGTTCTTGCACAGTGCTGAGCTTCACTCATTTGCTTCCAGATTCCAGATGCAGTAACAACCGCCTACTTGCAGAGTGCTGGCTTTAACACAGGTGATCCAAGAATGTGAGTCTCGACCTTTGAATCTCTGTTAAAATAAAACTGTGTTCCAGTTGTTTAATACCGGCCATTTATTGCATGTTTTATACTTGCGCAACACTGGGGAGAGGGGTGAATAGTTAAGACAGTGAATTTGTGTGGTAGGCACAAATGAATGTGGTTTTAGGAGAGATTACTGGTTTTACGTCCCTTTTAACTGATGCTGCTTTTAGAGACACCAGGGTGCCAGAATTTAGCCCTGAAGGGTCTGAAGGGGATCTTTAAGGTACCTGTAAATCCACTGATATGGCTCCCTCACATTTAAGCACCCACAAATGCCAACTGACTGCACCAGGATTCAATCCTGAAACCTTGGGTACAGCAAGCGAGAACGTTACTGCTGCACCGTGCAGCCAGTCAAAAATATGTGTTTCAAGATTGTATTCATTATTGACGTTCTGAAACGTCATAATTTCACAACTTTTAAGGAGTAAGAGTACACTGTAGACCAAATCAGGACCAAAATTAGTAAAAAAAATGTTTTTTAAATTCTAATTAAGCATAGTGTTTTCATACCAAAAACATGTTTTAGGCTCAAAATACCCTAAAATACAATGTTTCAGAACTTACTAATCCAACATGGCAGCAGTGTGAAATATTTCACCGGCATACTATATCTCCAAAACTATTACCTGAAATTTTGTACGGTGATAAAGGGCACTACTAGAAGTTCACCTATGTCACCTTCAAGAACCTGTTAAGTACAGAACGAACATGGCGGCCATGCGAAGTTGAAACATTTAAATAGACTTTTCTTGCGATTTACCACCCGAACACAGTGAAACTAGGTGTAGGAAATGTTTATACACATTGTAATTCACTGACATCTTAATTTAGTTCAATTGTTTACATAACCTCAAGATGGCGGCTGCGCAAAATTTTAAAATTAAGTTTTTATTTCTCGTGTCCTAATCATGCGATCAAAGTCAACGTTTGAATAATGAACCTAAGCAATAATCGTCATCTAATAGTACATTACTCTATAGCCTACATAACAATTCAATGTGGCGACCATCCTAAATATTTAGACGGCTCTCAATATCTGCAAATCTATTACAGCCATTTGTGCGTCCCGCCAGCTGATACCAACCCCTCCCGGCAGCTAATACCCCTTCCCACAACTTACTGAACAGACCAATACACACACGGCACTTAACCATGTGTCTTCACTAATTTATTGACATAATAACATACTAGAACCATGCTAGATATCCAAAAAGGGGAGCTATGCAAATCTTGGCAAATAACGTTCCAGAGTGGCGCTACTCCTTTTCACGTTAACAGCTAAAGACGTTCTGGAACGTCAATACTATTTAAATGCAAAGATCTGTACTCGCTAAAAGGTTAAGCTGTCTCATTTACTAAATCAGGAACCAAGTCATCTGGACTATCACATACATCATAACTGATTTCCTCACTCAAATACACAATTTTCCAAGTCCCTAAATTAAATACCAATATTTGAGAAATTTGCTAAATAAGGGTTCACTAAATGGAGGTCCAACAGTAGTTTAGATAGCCTTAATAGGTGAACTTATGGAGATGCTGGAGTTAGCTGCCATCTTTTATTTGTTTCTAGTGCCTTTGTACCTATCATTCTGGATACAGCTTGTCACTACTCTTTAACTGTATATGAAGGATATTTTTAAGCAAGGTATGTTTGCCAATATTGTTTTTAATCCTACCAATTCCTGGTGATTCGAATGTCCATGGTCTGTAAGCATCCCTTGTGCACAAGGTGATGCCATTTGTAGTCATGTTGTATGTGTATACACTTCGTATTCTGTGACTGCAATGTTAAAGGTATTCATCGACCTTCCATTAGGCTAGTCTTTTTCAAGAACATTTTCAAAGAAAAATATTATTCTCCCGTACAAAAGTATGTTTCCTCTTGTTTCCAGAAATGTATAATTTAATAAATAAATACCTATATTGTCAAAAAAAAAAAACTAAAATATAGATAAATAATGCAGCAACGTGGTTTAGCAGAATTATGCAAATTTTCTTGTTGTGTAGTTAATTTATATCCATTTTAATGATCAGTGTGCATGCTCATTAGCAACTGTCCCTTTGACAACTTGATATTCCTTATTCCATATTACACTTTTTTTTTCTCTCTCCAAGCATAGACTTTATATTTCATACTCAGAAGATAGAGTTCCTGGTGGGCAGTACGTCATATTCATGGATTAAAGGAAGAATGTTTTACTCCTTTGCCATGTGTATCTCAATTTAAAGTAATATTTACTCACATCTCTTTTTATTTTCTACATATATTTTTCATTAATGGGCAACTGAAATGTCCACTTATAATAAAGATAGTTGGAAGTAAGGGTCTGGCATACCCCAACAGTAAACTTCTTTTTTTTCTCCATAAGAAGAAACTAAATTATTAAAATATATTAATATATTTGCCTCTACCATAGATACAAAAGTTATTCTACTATACAACACTCAAACCACATTGCAGAAGAATTTGCAACATTAAGCCATTTAGGTTGAATAGGAGCAAAAATATTGAGATCAAAAAATGTTTTTTGTTGTTGACATAAACACTAATTTCTATCCCTGGAATCTGTGATATTGGTTTGAAGAAAATATTGTAACTGATAATGAAATGTCATCACTACTGTCGGTGAATACCCTAAGGTGATCAGGCAGCCCACCGACAGTGAGATACGATCAGTTATTCTTGTCACCAAGAAATATGACTGCAGCAGATTGCCAGATTTGTGAAGTGTATAGCCCCAATGTAGTGAGTGTTTGCAAAGTGCATAAATTAGGAAGATGTAGAAGAACATGCTTGATGAGTCCCACTCTGGCCAGCCATCAGTAATCATTAACAATTTAGTGCATGAAATACTCGTAGATGCCAAAATCTTTGAAGACCAATGATTCACAATTTCCATGATGTCATTGGAAGTTTTGCAAGTCTCGAAGACAATTCTGTACAATATTGTGTCTGTAATTGGGACATCCTTGCAGGTGGCAGTTACAAAATCTTGTCATACACAATTACAAATGTTTAAATAGATAGAAAAACCATGTGGACAGATATATATAAAGGATTGTAGACTCTGATAACCTAAATATTTGGCAGTTGAGTTATTGCAAAATAGACCTTACTAAAAGAATAAATACCCTTCCTACATTCTAATTCTCTATGTTAACTGTTTTGCTGTTACTTTTGTGTTTGCTCTCATAATGATGTGTATCTGTATTTTGTCAGCATTCGCTTGGTGTCTTTGGCTGCTCAGAAATTTATTTCTGATGTTGCCAACGATGCGCTACAACATTGCAAAACAAGAGGTGCAGCTCAGAATACCAAGACAAAGGGAAAAGACCGACGTTATACACTCACGTTGGAGGATCTAACTCCAGCTTTGGCTGAATATGGTATCACCGTGAAGAAGCCTCAGTACTTCGTGTGAAACACCAGTTGCAGATTGAAAACTGTCATTTGCATAATTAAGTAAACTGGAAGATAACAGTTTTTGTGGTGTACCTTTTATTGGACTCTTATAAATAAAGAACTATGTTAGGACCTAAAAGAAGGTCCAGACTTACAGAAAGCTATTACTCAAATGATATGAAGTTGCTCTCCTTACCTCTCTTCCTTCTTTTATGGGCTCTATACAAACCTCATATTACTGTAATGTAATACTGTTTCATATAAAATTAATCTGTCTTAATTTATTTCTTGGTGTACCAAGACTTTGGATGTACAGTTTCTAGTGCCTTTGTACCTATCATTCTGGATCATTCTTCCTTGTATATTTCATTAACTACGGTATGCTATTTCCAATTCCAATTTAAAATTTGAGGGACTTTTTTTATTTTGCTTCAATAAATATTCTTTAATTATCTTTGTGTTATTTTTAGCATGCTTTAACCTATTCATTTTGTAAAAAACTTTTTTTTAAATTTATTTATGGACATCATTTCATCAATCTATCCATTCATTTCAACCTCTTGGGCTTATCAAGAGGGCAAACAGCAACTTGTTTTTCTGTTCAAATCAATGCATAGTGGGAGACATACTTCAATGAGATTGGATTTCAGGTGAAAGGTGTAAGAAGAAGTGAAAATCCAGACAAATGCACGAAAGGAATATGAGTAAAGTCAAAAAGTATTAACAGAGAAGGAGGAAAATAGGAGAAGAACCATGTAGGTTATCATAAGGGAAGAGATTTATACTCGTATATACATACTATACTAATTAATTAAATATGTAGGCTACTGTATACAAGAGGCACACTGAAAGTTGTGAGCAACATTTTGTTTTACAGAAATATCTTTATTAATTGCGATACACTGAATACATCATTTCAAACTATAAACTTTTGTTTATTTTTCAACATAGTCTCCATTTCCTTGGACACATTTTTCCCACCTTTGTGGAAGTTTGAAACCTTTACGCCAGAAGTCAGTTCTGGCACGCCGAAGGCACTGACTCACTGCTCACTTCACGTCCTCGTTCATCTCGTAGCGCTGGCCTGACCGCTCCTTCGTAAATCCAAAAAGATGGTAGTTGTAGGGTGCCAAGTCTGGACTGTAGGGAGGCTGTGGCATAACTTCCCATCCGAATTTTTGAATATTCTCACTGGTGAAATGAACACTGTGGGGGTATGCATTATAATGTACTTTCTAGGACGTTTATCACGCAATGCACGACAAAGCTTGTAATGCATTTCAACGTAACGAGCATCATTTATGGCTTGCCCAGGTTCAAGAAATTCAGCCAGAATGGCACCCTCTGCATCCCAGAAGACAGTGCCCATAACTTTCCCAGCAGACTGCACTGTCTTTGCTTTATTCTTTCGTCACCAAATCCAAATAGTGCCATTTCATACTTTGTTGGTTCGTTTCTGGTTCGTAATGGTGGAACCAGCTCTCTTCCCCCGTAACAATACTCATCAAAAAATCATCTCCTTAATTTCCATGTGTCTGAAGAAGGTTCTGAGTGATGGTTTGTCTTTGAACTTTGTGGTCTTTGGTGAGTAACCGTGGGACCCAGCGGGAACACACTTTTCGATAGTCTAACTCACGAATCATTTCCAGGACTGCAAGTCCTATTGCAAGTCTTGCCGCAATTTCACTGAAAGTGACACATTTGTCTTCTTTAATGATGTCATCAACGCGTGTCATTTTGCACTCGGTGGAGGCAGTTCGAGGGTGCCCACTACGTGGCTGATCTTGAATGCTCATGTTTCCAGCTTTAAAATGTTTCACCTATCTTCATACACTGCCCACCATACACACATCTCTGGTGAATTTCAGTAGCAGGGATTCCTTCTTTAACAAGCACGTTGACGGACGAAACATTGATGTTAGCTATTTTGTAACTCTTTGCTGTGGTCACGTGATGAAAGCTAATGACGTCAGAGTACCAGCACGTGTTCCGGAAAGTTGGAAGATTGCGCTGATGTGAATGGTTACATGAAAGGATTGTGATTAATGAAAAAATATTGCTTACGACTTTCAGTATGGCCTTTGTATTTAGTTACGTTTATTTAAATATGGGCTTAAAATTACAACAAATTATTTCAGTTTAAGTTCAATTAAGTGTTGGAAAGTGAATCTTCTATTGTCTCATGTGACAAGTGTTGCCTGTAGATAGTTCTAAGGTATAGTCAAAACCACCTTAAATAAGTTACTAAAAAACCTACATGGCCACCACATTTGGTGTTGCCAACTTACATCATTTAACACCAAAGAGTCAGCACACACATCCATGTAACACATATCATAAATGATCCAAACTAAGTAAAGGCCCTTTTACGAAAATACATTTTACATAAAGTTGTGAAGCAGTCCTTGCTCAAGTTAGGGACATCTTGCTCATCAGTCCTCAACAGTCTAACTCTTAACTTTTCGGTACTCGCGCCGTTGTAAAAAGTACAACAGTCGTCGTTTTTGTTTGTTTCCAAGTATATCCTTTCGGGTGACGGGCTTCATGAGCGAGTTATTCCTGTGTCAGCCCCGCTCCTACCCCACCACCATCGGCCACCGACCTGCTCAAGGTCAATCATTTTCCAGCGAGCTTTGAAACAGTACACGTCGCCGTCTGTTGTACGTTTTACAACGCGCGAGTATTCTCGTAGTGAGTTTTCGTATCTATATTTGTTTGTTTACTTAATTAACTGTTGATGATAGTGAAGTGTACATGTCGGAGTATCTTCGTACCAGTGACATTGAACGTATACTGCAAGAGAGTTCGGATGAAGTTGACGGTATAGATGTGTTTCAAGACAGAAATTGTATTTCTACAAGGTTTTTGATATTAAATTACAAATGTTTATAATGTTTGGGTAGCACGCCTGCCTCTCACCCGGAGGCCCCGGGTTAGATTCCCAGCTCCGTCAGGGATTTTAGAAACTGACGTGAGTAGTGATGTGGGCCGGGCAAATGCCCAGTGGGCAGGACATCTATAAATGGACATTTGCCCAAAGCAGTTTTAAGCGCCCAAAATCTGGGCATTTAAGAAAACTTCTTTTCTTTACTTTTTACTACTTGTGATTGTTACTAGAGCTTCTAAAACATAATAAAAACCATTAATCAAAGGTACATTTCATGGATAAACTAGTAATGCCCGAATATTGCTAATAATAATTTAATTATCCAGTGTCAATGTTGTCAATAACATCTAAATGGGAATTATGTATATCTGGTTTGAATAAAACATTGTATTACTGAGTTAGGCCTGCAGGCCTACTCATTTATATTTAGGAAAATTAGGTAGGAGTTTGATTATGGGGTGAATAGTCGCTTTGGGAGAGGGGTGGATGGGCTAGGCCCTGGGCAGCCATTGTGCTATGATTAGGGGCCGTATTTTTTGGTAATTAACAAATTCACAAAGAAATTTGATACAATGGTCCGGCTAGCTCAAAACAGTTGCCAGCGTTTTGCCCCAGTGTACCAATGGGCTCCTCAGTTGGTTATGGTACACCTCACCAAGACGCGTGGCTAGTACATACTGTGAAGGCCGCTGCAAGGCACAAATGTTGCCACGAGCAGCGCCAATGTACTATAGAAGTCAAAACTTCCTTTCAAAATAATGTTAGCTAATCCATATTGGAAATATCTGTTCCCGTAGGAAACAGGATGTAAAATTGTCCGATTGAGCTATGTACATTAACAAATTCACAAAGAAATTTGATACAATGGTCCGGCTAGCTCAAAACAGTTGCCAGCGTTTCGCCCCAGTGTACCAATGGGCTCCTCAGTTGGTTATGGTACACCTCACCAAGACGCGTGGCTAGTACATACTGTGAAGGCCGCTGCAAGGCACAAATGTTGCCACGAGCAGCGCCAATGTACTATGGAAGTCAAAACTTCCTTTCAAAATAATGTTAGCTTACCTAGCTAATCCATATTGGAAATATCTGTTCCCGTAGGAAACAGGATGTAAAATTGTCCGATTGAGCTATGCACATTAACAAATTCACAAAGAAATTTGATACAATGGTCCGGCTAGCTCAAAACAGTTGCCAGCGTTTCGCCCCAGTGTACCAATGGGCTCCTCAGTTGGTTATGGTACACCTCACCAATATTATCAAAAAAGCTCTCCGATACACGTTTAAATACTCTGAGGCTTTGGTTTCCTTCTCATTTGATTGATAGTGCTGCATATTCTCTTATTTCTCTACACAAAAGCCCACAACCCCGGAAGTATGTGTATTCAGTTCCGCGATCTCTATGGCTATCGATGAAAATCGATATCCGCTATTGATTACGTCAAATGGCGTTGTGGTCGTAGATACATCAGAGCAAGTTTGCGACTGATAAAACTATCGGCAAACATCCAGCATTTAAATATAAAAATGCCGAATATTAAAGTCACAACAGTTTTCTCGAGAGCCGACGAATACAACAGTTAGGGGTTCTATGTATTTGACGCTGCAGGAAAGATTCTAATGTGTAAATACTCCACTGTTCGTATTCAGTGGGAGCGAAAAGACACGTGCAATAAACACTGCAGAGATTCAGCAACGCATAAAAAGAGGAAGAAAGAAGGAAATGAACATAATTCTAAGCGGCAATAACATTCGGCTATACTCTACACATTGCAAAGAAGCTTAAAAACCCCCTTATCACATAATCTGTTAGATTTATCCCATACTATAATGAAGATTTCAGAAGAAACATTGATCAATATGGCAATTTATTTCGCGAAATACCCACCGAAATAGCGTCAGTTTTAACACCGAAATCAACAGTTTTATTTCACCAAAAAATAAGGCCCTTAGCTATGATCTTGGAATGGGGGTAGGTTGGTTGTGGCCTTGAGATTGGCGAGGCATTGTACCACCAGCAGCCCAGCCCAGTTAGTTGTGAAGTAGAGCTGTCTGTTGAGTGGTTGAGTCTGAGTTAACCTCACTTCTTTCTTAGGCTATTTATATTTTTAAGTGTTAGATTAAATCATTACAAAATGCTTAGGAAATAGGTCCTATTTGGAACTTTTTTAATTTGAAAGGGAAAGGAGTATCTTGTAAATATTGTAATAAAGACTATTAACAGTCACATTGTAACAAAATGGAAAAGCACATAAAGAAGTGTTTTAAGTGCCCTCAGGATCTTAAAAAAAAGTGCTTCAGTTAGGTACAATTACAGTGGTTGAAAAACCTTTTCGAAAGAAAAACCCCTTACGAACCTTAACTAATTGAAGTGGATGATTTCGAAGTGGACGATTTCAACAACAAATCTGCAGTACAAAGCAAAAGCTCAGCCTCAGAACCAAAATCAAGTTCTTTCAGTGAATTCCTGCAACAACGTCCGCAGCCTATTTTGGCCTCAACTCCTGTTTTTATGGATAAATATATAGAATGCATATATGTACATACATATATGGCTAAAACAATATTTATATAAGCGTTGCATTATGAATATGTTTTAAAAGAGATAAATGCCCAAAATGCCTGGGCATTTATAGGTTTTGGACATTTGCCCCGACTTATAAATGCCTAGACATTTTACATCACTAGACGTGAGGGCTGGAACGGGGTGCACTCAGCCTCATGAGGACAATTGAGTAGCAGTCTGAAAGTGAGGCAGCGCCCTGGTCACGAAAACCAAGATAAACGGCCGAGGGGAACCAACGCGCTGACCACTCGTCACCCCAATATCTGCAGGCCAAATGGCTGGGCAGCGGTCGGTTGGTAGGCCTAGGCCTTTCATGGGTTGCAGTGCCAGTTTTTGTTTTTACCTAAAGGAAATAATGTAAGGTTCTTGGAAAGTCATTAAAAAGCATAATTTAAAAGAATAAAAAAAATATTAAGACGTTTAAAACGTGAAAACGTGGTACAAACGTATGTTGTAGAAAGTACAACGCGCGATTACTCGTGTGATGCAAGAGGGTGCGAGTACCGAAAGGTTAAGCAGTATTATGGTAGTGAAGTTAACTTAAATTAGCTCTTCTAGATTTATTTTTAAAGCATCATGTAAAATGCATAAGAACAGAAACATTAATACTTACTCAAGGTTTTGTCCAGTTTTGCCGGGGAGCTAAAGATGAGTATGTTCATTTCTTCTTATAGGCTACATTTTTATAATTAGTCCAAAAATGCAGACCATTCTGTTTTAAGATGAGTGTTCAGGGAGGGAAGGATTTAGGAGTAGGAGAGAAATAGAATAATAGGGTACATGTTAGCTTATTATTTCTTCATTTTTGATCAGTACTCATGACTTGACCAGGAAGTCGGTGGTCGACTATATACTGTATGAGAAAGAACTAAATAAGAACATCACGGACATCAAGGTTATACCATCGAACAACCTGGATAGCGACCATCGATTGCTGGTAATGAACCTGAGAGGGAGTAAGGAGAAGAAAGGGACTGAGAACCAGGAAATACGTATAAGGATATGGAAACTGAAAGAAGGGTCGAGTACCTCAAAATGGTAAAGGAAGGAATTCCAACAGATGAAGAAAGAGTGGTGGAAGAGGAATGGGCTAGATTTAAGAAGACACTAGTAGGTGCAGCAGAAGCAGTATGTGGGAGGACAAGTAGTAAGAAGAGGTGGAAGGAAACACCATGGTGGAATGAGAAGACAAAAGATATAGTAAGGGAAAAGAATAGAGCCTTTAGGAGGTGGTATCAAAATGGGACGGTAGAGACAAGGTAAGAGTACCAGGAAAGAAAGAAGGAGGCGAAGAGAGTAGTGGCTGAGGAGAGAAGAAAGTGGATGGAAGAGTGGACAAAGATGATGAAGGAGGATAGTGAAGGTACGAAAAAGGTCCTGTATGGGATGGTAAAGAATAAGAGGCGGAAGGATCCTACGGATTATGTTAGAATGGTGAACAAAAGGGGACAAGAGATAGAAAATAGGGAAGAACTGAAGAAAATGTGGAAAGAATATTTTGAAGAACTTCTGAACCCAAATGGAAATGATGGTGAGGAGGAAGAAATCGGGGAAGAGGAAGATGAACTGCAAACAGAAAAGGACTTAACATGGAAAGAAGTAGAAGATGCAGTGAAAAAGATGAAAGGAGGGAAGGCACCGGGTGTGGATGAGTTGAGTGTGGAGATGGTGAGAGCAGCAGGAGAGGTGGGGATACAATGGTTGTACCGAGTGATGAGGACAGCATGGAAGGAAAGGAAGACCCCAGAGGACTGGAAAAAAGGAATAATTGTCCCGATCTTCAAGAAGGGTGGTAGAACAGATTGCAGAAACTATCGGGGAATAACACTGATGAGTCATTGTGCAAAGATCTTCGAGAAAGTTTTGGAAAGGAGAATTAGGACAAGGATAGAAGGAGGGATGAGGGAAGAACAACATGGCTTCAGAGCAGGAAGGTCCACAGTGGATTTGATTTTTGCTGTAAGGCAGTTACATGAACAGCACTATGAGTATGGAACAGATCTACTGATGGCCTTCCTGGACATTGAGAAAGCATATGACAGTGTATGCAGAAACAAAGTATGGAAGTCCCTGGAGGATAGAGGAGTAGAGAAATGGACTATAAAGAGGATAAAGGAGATGTACAAGGGAAGCGTGAGCTGTGTGAAAGTGGTAGGAGAGAGATCGGACTGGTTGGAACAGAGAAACGGCCTGAAACAAGGAAGTGCACTGTCACCGTTACTTTTCATTGTGGTGATGGATGACATAATGACCCGAGTGGCACAAGTAATTGGGGAAGGAAAGATGAAAGCAATGGTGTTTGCAGATGATTTGATGATTTGGGGAAACAAGGAGGAGGAGGTACAGGAACAGTTGGACGTGTGGGAAGGAATAATACAAGGATATGGGATGAAATTTAGCATAAATAAGAGTGAGATGGTGATCACAACAAGGAAGAAGGAAAGAACCACAACGGGAATAACAATTGGTGGGGAACAGCTGCAGAAAGTGGAGAGTTTCAAGTATCTGGGAAGCCTGATACAAGATAATGGAAGAAACGATAGAGAAATAAATGAGCGGGGGAGGTAGGCAGAAGCATTTCGGAGGAGTGTGAGAAGCATGTTATGGAGCAAGGATGTCCCTCAGAACAGCAAAAAGATCATATATCGGACGTACTATGTCCCTATCCTGACGTATGCCTCGGAGACCTGGGTTATGAAAGGAAGGGAGAAGAGCAAAATACAGGCCAGTGAGATGAGGTTCTTGAGAAGCAGTATTGGAGGTACAAAGATGGACAGAAAAAGAAATGAGAGGACCAGAGAATTAATGAAGGAGGAACCATTACAGGATGATATAGAGAAATCTAGACTTAGATGGTATGGACATGTAAAGCGAATGGAGGAGAAGAGGATACCCAGGAGAGTACACGAGACGAAGTGGGAAGGAAAGAGACCGAGAGGAAGACCGAGAGACAGGTGGCTGAAGGGGGTGGAAGAAAGCGTGAAGAAGAGAGGAGAAGACTGGACAAGGGTGGAAGCTGAGAGATGGTGGGAAGACGTTGGAGAGGCTTGTGTTCCAAACAGACCCGGCCAGTGGCTGGAAACTGTGCAAGATGATGATGACTCATTTCTTGAAAATACCTATATAGGCCTACATATATGTAGGCAGAATTGAGACAAGCTGTTGAAAGCCTATTGGCTAATCCCTATTGAGATGCAAGCAGATGGTTGTTCCAATGCTTAGGCCTAAAACCATTCGAACTAGTCGGGGATTTTAGGGGCATAAGACTGTACTGACAACTCTAAGATTTCTTCTTGGAATGGTAGAATGCAGTTGTTGTTGTTTGATTTTGGGCCTTTGCGACATCATGGTCATGTAGATCTGTGTACTTGGGCATGTGGAATTTGTCTAATAACCTGTGTTATTGTGATGGCTGTTATTTGTTATTCAGATGAGGATTGGGAACGAGGTGGCCATGGCCTTAAATTAGGAACCATCCAGGCATTGGCCTGGAGTAGAATTCGGGAAACCACTTCCACGATGGCTGAGATGGGAATCGAACCCTCCTCTTCTCAGTTTTCGCTCACGAGGCCGAGTGTACTTGTTCCATCTCTCAGACCAAAATTATATTTCTTGGCAGAGCCGGAAATCGAACCTGGACCAACTGCCCATAAATGCCAGCCGCACAGCACGAGACGGTCGGTAGAATACTCTCCTGACCTCTCGTCACTTGGCACATTAAAAGCCACTTAAGAAAATTCACTGACAAATTGACGAGTTACATACAGGCGTTGAAAGGCAAGCTGTATCGACGGAGTAATATCTCAAAAATTATAAGATACCAACACAAAACAATTCTTTGTGGAGAGCTGAGATATTTAACTTGCAAGAGCAGAATATATGAGAGGGAATACGGTGTCAGCATTGAACTAAAGGCAGCGTTGTCGTGAATGCTGCTGGCTATGCCTACTATGTGCGTACGTCCTCCACACTCCCGTTCATTTCTACATGATCATAATATTAATAGCATTAATATGATAGTGTTACTCAAATGGTTTCTAAAAAATCAAAGTGCTAAAAATTTTCAGTGCATATTCTAAAGTAAAATAATAGCCCGTCTTCAAGCAAAAATGTTCAAGGCAAAACGACATACGTAATAGTGGTAACACTTCTGGAGTGATAAACCAAGTAGAATACTTAATTTAGCCTAAATACCTTGTGTAATGATGAATAATAATTGTGGAAATGATGTCCTAATAGATGTTTTCTCCTTCACTGTCTGTAACCTACCCGCTATCCCCTCTTATAACACGACTTATATACTGTAGTGAAATTTCAGATTAATACTGTACCATGTATCACTCTTTTCCTTTTTGCTTTAGCTTTGTTAATATATCATTTTCATACCTTATTTCATCTTTAGGGGGGGGGGGGGGGGTGGACATTATCAATTGGAACTACTAACCTTGATCACTTCTGTACCGGATATATGTGTTTTTATTTATTGTATATTTAACAACCGCAGCCATGTTCGAATTTAGTTTAGTAACTTATTTAAGGTGACGTGGACTGTAGAATCAGCAAACAGTGTGTTTTTCTTATTTTTGTGTGAAAAATCTATGTATTATTTGTGGAAAAGAAGTAAATTGTTTGAAAAACAATGTGCTTTTAATGTGCAAGGAAAGGAATTGCATCTGACGAAAACTTACCAGATTTGAAGAGACAAATTCAATTCCTCAAATTAAAATCAGCCTCGAAGGACAAAATAATCAAAATGTTGTTGCGACTTTAAAATATTTCCAAATAACTTTTACTGCAGAATCAATTTATGACCCCTGTATTTACTTACGGTATGAAACAAGAAAATTAAAGGAGAGTGTTAAATGTGCAGCAAAATTTGAGGTTAGGCTTGTTGTTAGTGTCAAAGAGTGGCCAACACTAAATACAGTAGTTGAAGAAAACCAAATGCTATGTCAAGAAAAATGGGATAGGAGTAGTCCAAATTCCATGAGTAGAAATCGTTTTGATGCTTTGCAGAGTAACAATGAGATGGTTATAAATGTATGCAGTAGTAGAAAACACGATTCTTCTTCACATTTCGGGGACCATTTCAAGACAGTAAATTAAGGGAAATAATATGTTTGGAGACAGCCATGGTCATGAGTAGTTGTAAAACTGAAAAACTAATTGCAGAACATGGACTTCCAGGGGATAGTGAAACCAGGTGTTCATATGTCAGCAGCATCCAAGAGTGTAAAATCAAGAGGATTGTGTGGTATTAGTGGAGGTACAGGAAAGCCACTGCAGCGAGTTTTCATTTGCACTCGACAGTATTCTGCAAGGAAGAAGTTAGTGTAGGGATGAAACTCACCCTGCATCGCTCAGTATTTAGAGTGAACTTGCTGTATGGGAGTGAGAACTGGGTAGATTAAGGATATCTGATACATAGGGGTAGCATAAATGATTGCTGGGACAAATAGATGGGAGCAAAGACAGGAAGACAAAATCTACTGTATGTTAGATATGAACATACTGGATGAAACTGTTCGAATGAACTGACCCATATGGTGGGGTCATGTGAAGGGAATGGGGGAGGAGAGATTACCTAAGAAGTTAGGGTACTGAGTATGCCTGTAGAAGGTAAGAGAAGCTGAGGTAGACATAGGAGGTGATGGTTAGATTCAGTGTTGAACGATTTCAAAGTTAGAGGTGTAGAAGCAGAGGAGGCTGGAGTGCTGAATGCCAATAGGGGATCATGGAGGCAACTTGTTTGCAATCAGAAGCCTGCAGACTAGAGTGGGTGCTGAAAGGTTTCAACAGTCTCAAATGAATATGAATGCAAATGAAAATATGAATTTGCAAGAGTGGTGAATGTTGCTTTTAAGAAGCAGAACAGCTAGGTCATGTGCCCCTAATTTTGAAAAGTAATTTTGGAGATTCTTAATGGAACTAAAAGGTTATTTAATGTTGTTTTTTCTCCTACAGAGCCTTTTATAATTCTATGACTGCCTAAACATGGTACCGGTACCTATGCAATTTGTACAAGGTGAAAACTGACATGTAACGAAGTACTAGCAAATGCTATAAATTATATAATACAAGAAAGGTTATTCATTAGATGTGCTGCAGTTAAGCGTGGTTTAAAATTCACAACACTGAAATACAGTGTTTCACAATTTGATGAAGTCAAAATAGACATCTTACTAAAGATATGGAAATAGACATTGCATCTTAAGTCTTTTTCAATTGCCCAAGATCGTGGGTTTGAACCCAGCCGAAGTCACCGGATTTTTTTAAGAGTGTTAAAAATCCCTCTGCCTTCTTTCGGAGGGGAAGTACAGCCGGCGGGCCCTTGTTATATATATATATATTTTTTTTTTAAAATTTATGGCATGTAAAAGAACCTTCCACTAACTATAATTGTGTGAAGCTAGATTTGTAAGTTAGACTTGATTAACGCTCTATTAGTTCCAACGTTCGCCGCCAAATGTCGGTTGTGGTGGCATCTAGTAGTCTACCCAAGTTCACAGCTAGATGTCATTGATGGTAGCATTTGGTAGCAAAAGTAGGAAGTACTTGAAATTGATAGTCTGCAGTCCTTACCTGAATTACAGATAACACACACTAATACAGCCATCACAATTAAAACCGGTTATCAGACAGATTTTACACACACCCAAAGTATACGGAGCTACATGACCGCATTGTCGCAGCCCCTAAACTGAGGAACCAACCAGTCTTGTTAAAAAAGTGATTCCAGCAATTAAAGATGTCTAAATATGCATCATCTAATATTTATCCCTGAACAACAATATAAGCTTGAGAAGCATTGGATGAGGTGTTTCTATGTTCTATGTTCTTTCAAGGAATTGAAATAGTTTTCTACCAACAACTCTACTTCTGTTTGACAAGATGTGCAATCTTCTCTATAAATAAAGTAACAAATACACACATCAATACAGCCATCACAATAACACAGGTTATCAGACAAATTACACTAAGAAGTACACTGGGCTACATGACCATGATGTTGTTGCAAATCCCCTGGAGAGAGGGTGTCCCAACATTTTAAGGCCCCTTGAGTTAGGCTGCCTGTTGGTCCGTGGGTCCATATGAATTGTGTGAAAATTCATATTTAAGTAGAAGTCAACCCTACAATAAAACTCGGCTGCAAAAGGGTGAGGGGGTTAAGAGCTAAACCTCAAATCCTGGGAATCTGGCAATTGTGCAATTCATATGGAGCTGTAGGCTCAGACATGATTTTGTGGAGCATGCTTAGAGATGGCTCCAAATCACTCAGTATTCCTGCAATAAGGCAAGAAGTACCGGTACATCCTTCTGAGATGCATGTGTCCCAATGAAGTATATAAGAAGTCACAAGATATCTTATCATTCACTTGGTATGGACTGTGAAAAGAAGTAGGGTTGATCAATTCGCTTGCAGCTATTTTATGTTTTATTGTTGTTTCACTCTAACTCCACTGGTTTATTTTTTGGCAAAGAATGTGCTAACATTGATTTCTTAATATAGATTCCAATGTATTTTAGTATTTTATTTTTCATTGAAACATCAAGTTAGTGTAAATTACTCTATTACTGGCGATTTAGAAGACAAGGCTGTCCTCCGTTTTTCCGTCACTGACTGGGATATGACTTAGACATTGTCGTTATAAACCGCCTTCCTTTACTCTATGAACTCTTTAACGATAGCTAATGAACGCTGGTCATCAAAAAATGCAAAGCCCATCCCATTGGACAGAACATCAACTTAACAACATATGCGTACAAGAGTATTACACCTGAATATGTTTACCCGTTCCCTAAAGCAAGATCAAGAATCCAAGCCAAAGGTCAGGGGAAAAAAAGGTGCATAGTAAGTACTGACTGATGCTCCAGAGAAAAACCAAATTGAAGAGAAGCAAAGAAAAAGAAAACTTAAAACTAAGCGTAGAAAAAAGAAAATTGAATAAGATACGTACAGTAAAACTTGCTCAAAGAGGAAACTAGTGCAATGTGAATGAAAGTAATGGTCCCAGCGCACTGGATATGGCTTTGCATGTAATTTATGTTGTATAAAGCGGAATCTGTTCATCGCGTAAACAGAAATAAACTATGAATATAATTGTTCAAATCTTACTGTATAATGCGGAACTTATGCTTTAGCTGTGCAATTTATTTAGAATATCCGGTACTGCAGTGAAATGGCTACATAAATATTTCGCCAGGGGGAGAATTAGGTATTTACGTACCATATTACACTGCTCTAATGAGGTCCGAGTTTCGCAAATTCCACAAAGAATGGGATTTAAATCTCCACTAATTTCCTGTCTCTTGCTATGGTTTGTAGAGATCCTTATCTCACAACTTTTCTCGCGATTAAACCATCCGATCGCAGTGAAACTTGGTTCAGCAAATGACTATACAAATTGCAATACAGTGACATTTAATTTAGTTCGATTGTTTACAAAACCTCAAGATGGCGGCTGTGCAAAATTTTAAAATTAAGTTTTTATTTCTTGTGTTCTCATCATGCGATCGAAATCAACGTTTGAATAATGAACGTACACAATAATCCTCATCTTATAGTACATAACTCTATGGCCTACATATTAACCTCCATCAAAGCGACCATCTTAAAATATTTTGACAGTTCTCAATATCAATTAATCTATGACAGCAATCAAACTGAAATTTTGTATATGTATAGAGGCTATAAATTAAGTTCACTTATGGGACGTTCAATAACCTGGTGAGCACAAATACAACATGGTGGCGATGCGAATTTTAATTTCCAAATGGACGTTTATCACGTTTTAACCATCCGAGCGCAGAGAAACTTGGTACGGTGTATGCTTATATAAATTTTAATCCACAGGCATCTAATTCATTCATATTGTTTTCATAACCACAAGATGGCGGCTGAGCAAAATTTTAAAATCTTGTTTTTATTTCTTGTGTCCTAATCATGCGATTGAAGTTTGAATAAAACACCTACTCATTAATCTTCATGTAATAGTATATAACTCTAAGGGCTATATATACAAATCCAACATGGTGACCATCCGAAATATTTAGACTGTTCTCAATATTCTCAATATGAAAATTTGTATGTTGATAGAGGCAATTAATATAAGTAGGATATATGAAAATAGGCTGTTTAGTTCTTCACGGAACTACTTGTTTTTTTCATCAGCTTTTGGGTGTGTGACAGCAGAATAATACATCTGTAGATTCAACACTTCTTTCGGTTTCCCTTTTTAAACAGTGGAATGACGATTCCTTTTGTCCAGTCATCTGTAATACTGTTCTTTGCCCAGATGACTGACTGATCCATTGTAAGTCAGGTGTTCTGGCTGCCTTCATCATATCTGAGCTTAGTTGATCAAACCCTTGAGACATTCCATTTCTCATGTTTTTCAGTGCAGTCTCCACTTCCAGCCATGTTGATGGTTGTTGAACTTCATGGATTTCTCATTGATATGAAATTATGATGATCGTGTGGCCTCCGGAGAGGCCGAGTGCAGGTCTTTCTAGATGACGCCCGATAATCTGAGAGATGGGATTATCGATAAACTTTACAGGTGTCTACTGTAAGGATGAAGTAAAAATTAGTTACTTTTTAGCTACCTTTTATTTAATTTTAGTTACCTTTTAATTCAAGATACGTCTGCGGTTGGCAACCATTGAAGCTCATCGCGCGTGAAGGAAAACAGCAATGAACTGTGTTTAAAGCAATGAATAAGATTCACTTATGGTGTCATAAAAATTTAGATAAAAATAAATAATGGATATTTAATATCAAATAAGTTGATTCAGCAAATATGCCGTCTTGTGTACAAGAAGTAATGATTACCAAGAAGTTGCTCTGATCTTGGCCGTTTGGGGAGATTTCCTTTGCCCCCGCGGTAGACCACGAAGAAATATATGCGACGTAACGTGATCGTCACCGAATTATGTCTTTGCAGTCAGGTACGGAGAAATATCGAGACGTTACACGATCGGCGCTGGTCCCAGCCGTTTGACGCGATTCGTAGTTTTTTTAGATAGAACACGGAGAAAAATCGCGATTACATAATCGTTGTCACTTTTAGTCGTTCGACGAGATTTCTATTGTCCTTGAGGTCGGGCATGGAAAAATATGGTAAGTTATTATTACGCAATCGGCACCGCTTGCTGTCCATTTGACAAGAATCCAGTTGCACTCGTCATCGAATGCGGAGAAATATCGCGAAGTATCGCAATCGCTGCCGCTCTCAGTCGTTTTACGAGATTCACGTTGTCCTCGCGGTTGCACAATGAGAACGCGATATTATGCAATCGGCACCGCATCCGGCAGTTCAACGATTGTTTGCCTGTCTATCTGTCTTGGCAGAATGGCGGAGGTGAGCTCGAGGTTGGGCATGGTTAAAATTCACGAGCAGTTATGGACATGTTGTATGATCGGCGCCGTGATTTCCGCAGTCCTCGAGGACACAAGTTCGCGGCCACGCACGGGTTTTATAATTTTACGCAACTGGCGTCGATCGTGGTCCGTTTGACGAGATTCCCGCAGGCAAGTCGTGCTGACAGGATGAACGTTCGAAGTAGGTATCGGTTATTATGAATTATTCAGAGAGGATTGCACGAATAATTCGACAAGAGGGCAAATTTTCTTTCGAATTCAAATTGTACAAGTTTTCGAGATAACCGGTTAGATTATATATCAAATGGAACCATAGTTCGAAGGAAAAATAGACATAACGGAGTTTCGAATTAACCACACTTGATGTCACAAATTCACTAGACGGATAGATTTTTAAAATATAGTCTATGTATTTCGAAGCATTTTTGCGATTTGAAACGGTATCATTTCGCAAGATTGCGACAATAAATTATTTCGCGTTATTTCTAGACTTCAATTTGAGAT
Organism: Meconema thalassinum; assembly: GCA_946902985.2. NCBI lineage: Eukaryota > Metazoa > Arthropoda > Insecta > Orthoptera > Tettigoniidae > Meconema > Meconema thalassinum. The sequence continues at coordinate 196,790,319 of OX336394.1, forward strand.
ACACAAATGTATAGGCCAATAACATAAATGAGTGTTTTCTGTTGAGTTTCGGATGTTATCGCGAATAAACGTCTCGCAAAAAGTCAGGTTTCCGATTAATACAGAAAAGTATTTCACACAAAACTGAACGTTTCTTGATGCCGAAAATAAACGTTGAACCAATATTATGTATACAGTACCACTGTAGGCTATGCATTTCCTGAGGTTGTGCACGGGGAAATATAGCTCACGCAATCGGCGCCGCTTGCGTGAAACTCGCTTCATCGCATCTGCGAACCTAGTGGCGCGGGTTTAAATGATTTTAACAGACCTCGGCGAGTTTTCGTTACCTCCAACTATCCCGACATAAAAATTGGCTACTTTTCGTTACCTTTATAAAATTGGCTACTTTTTCGTTACTGGTAGACACCCTGAGTGTTATCAGTCGACTTTAAACACTCGCATCTCGGAATAGGAGCTATTATCGAAAATCAAAACTGAAATGCGATTTGGAAGCAGAGAACGGAAAAAAGCTAGGGATTTGAAAATCCGGAGAAAACTATGTTAATCCGGACAACCGGAAAACACCCCCAAAATCCGGAAACCTTCCGGGAAAACCGGAAAACTTGGCAGGTATGATAGTGCCATTGAACAAGTAACGGAATTTTGCTATTTGGGAAGCGTGATTAACTATGTCAACAGATACATCTCAGAAATTAAGAAAAGAATAGTGTTGGCGAAGAAAGCCTTTCAAAATAAGAAGAATTTGCTGCTCAATGAGCACCTCAACTTGAAGATAAGGAAGTCATTTCTCAATACCTTTGTTTGGAGTGTGTTGACCTATGGTTGTGAAACATGGACACTGGGGAAAAGAGAAGAATCAAAACTTGAGGCAGCTGAAATGTGGTTTTGGAGACAAATGACCCGAACAAGCTGGATGGAAAGAAAGACAAATGAGCTTGTTCTGAACCAAATTCAGGAGAATCGATGCCTGTTGAACACCATCAAGAAAAGGAAATCAAAATTCATGGGACACATACTCAGGCATGACACTCTCCTCCAGGTCATTTTTGAAGGAACATTTTTGGGGAAGAAACCAAGGGGACGACCAAGACAATCGTATCTCAAGAACATTATCAAGGAAATGGAATGTGAATCGTATGTCAATATGAAGAGAACTGCTGAAGACCGTAAGAAATGGCTGCAACGACAAGGCTTTTAGTCTTTAGAAGCTGATGATGATGATTTAACAAAGGGGAGCGTGATGGCGCAGTGGCTTAGCTGCTCGTCTTTCACCCGGACGACCGGGGTTCGAATCCCAGTGACAGCGGGGTGGAATTTTCACCTGAAAAATCACGTGGTGTCAGGAAGGGCATCCGACCTTAAATCCCCGGCCAAAACCAAAAATGAGCCTGGTTGGCTCCGGTGACCCCAATTAATTGGGAAAAGCCGAAGAAAGATGATGATGATGATGATGATTTAACAATCCGGGCATGTTTTCTTCTGATGATCCCCACAAATTGACTTTTGGCACTCCAAACAATAGGTAGTTGTGTGCCTTCTCTTGGTGTATGAACAGTACGCACAATATTTCCTCGATCCTTTTTGAGATGGAAGTTCATTGCCATCTGCAGCTTCTTTCTTTTCACCAGCCACATGAAAATGAAAATCCACAGCCTGCTTCCAGTCTCCAACCGGGTCAGGAATGGAATGAATGAAGCCCCCATCTAGCGGCGAGGATATGGACTGTGCCGGCTGCCGAGGCCTGACGCACTCCTCTGGGGGCAATGATTAAATGAATGACAGATGAAATGAAATGATAGTGGAGAGTGTTGCTGGAAAGAAATTTTGACAGGGAAAACCGGAGTACCCGGAGAAAAACCTGTCTGCCTCCGTTTTGTCCAGCACAGATCTCACATGGAGTGACCGGGATTTGAACCACGGACCCAGCGGTGAGAGGCCGGCGTGCTGCCGCCTGAGCCACGGAGGCTTCCACCAGCCACATCTTGAATCATATTCTTAAGTTCCTTGCTGAGTATCGGCTGATTTAGCCTCTGGATCTGCCATTCATTTGTCAGTTTTGTGTGCAAATTTAACATGAACTGCAATCTGGATAGTGGTTCTTCTTGGTTCTTCTTGTACAAATTATGGACATAAATTACGTAGGCATGTTCATCATATTGAAGAAGAAGAAGCACAGTGGCCATCGTTTAGTTTTACGGTTACAGTTCATATTATGACACATATGATCATATGTATCCTACACCTCCTTTGGTGTCATTGTAATGATGTACCATCACTGGCTTTTCAGTGCTTTCATGAATAGCTGAATCATTGTGTGCAGATGATACCAAAGTGACAAGTTTCTGGGTGTTTGGTTTGTAAGTAACAACTGTCAAGTCTTCATGGAATAAGAACATAGATGTTGCAGGTTTCCTGTTTTGAAAATTGGGGTCAATAAACTGAGATATGTCAGATTGGAAAATTTCACGACCCGGACGATAACTGCAAGTGTAAACTGTGTGGGACGACCTGTGACCGATATCACCTGCTGTTGTGCTCCAAACGAAAAATCTCGTCAAAAAATGTCTGCAAAAACTAAATCCGCTATGTGAGATAGTCTTAATATAGTAGTTATATTCACAGTCATGTATATTTTGGCAGTTAGCTGCACTTATTAAATTATTAATAAATTGAGATGGAAACTCTCTTTTGTTTTTCTTTATAGCCTAGTTCCTATGACAATCACTTTGTCCTCTTTCAAAAGTGACTGAACAAGTGGTATGCTGCAGAACCAGTTATCTGTTGTCACATTGCGATTAGAACCTGTTATAGATGCCACCAAAGTCTTAACAAAGTAATTGGCAGAAGGCCGACCATCTGGGACTGTTCCTTTTCGTAAGTAAGGCATAGCATCCACAACATACTTGGTTGAATTGTCGCACATTATCACAATTTTTATGCCGTATTTGGTTGGTTTGGAGGGAATGTACATCCTAAACGGACATCAACCTCTAAACCCGACCAACTGCTCGTCAATGGTGACATTAGGACTTGGTGTGTAGGATTTCCTGCAGTTACTGATGAATAATACCCATATTTCGGAAATAGGTGCTAGTCGGGTATGCTGTTTGCGATCAGGTCGGGTATCTTTATCGTCAATTCACAAACAATTTATCAGGAAGATAAACCTCTTCTCGGACATTGTAACCTGATACCTATTGCCACTATACGAACTGTCAAAGAGGATTTGGGTAGTCAAATGGTTGTCTTCTAGTGCATCAGATAATATAATTCCAAGCAAGGTATACAATTCGGTCAACGTTACTTCTGCTAAATTTGCACTATTTGTAACTGTAGTATTGTCTTTGCCAAAGAATTTCTTCATTTGTGTGAAGCAAAATTATTTGCATAATCTCATCCGAAAAATATAACTAGAAGCATTCTTCTGGTTCGTTGGCAGACACAGCAATTACACAAGGACCAGGTCATATATGAACGATGTTCCTTTTAGGAACTTGCACGTGCTCCACACAAAGCCATTCTTCCCAACAATTGGATTACTGTCCGAAATCCTAACAATATTCCGCTCTCCTGGGTTTTCATTGTCATGCTGCTGCTCATTTAGTTTCCTTTTCTTTCCTGGTACATTCGAAATGCCTCTTCTCTCTTCAGATTGCCCAGTAGACTGTTGTAATGATCTAATCTTTTTACGAATTCGGTCTTCAGGATCCAAATCATCTGTATCGGGGATGAAGTCTGGGACAGCATCGCTATCATTCAATGACTCCTCCTCGGATTCATTTCCTTCTTCAAGTAAATTATCTTCGCCACTATCTTCATCAGATGTATTTTCTTTCAGAATCCCTAGGATGTCCTCCGGATCCATCGAAGGGGCCATATTCTTTCTAAGAAAAGAAAATGGAATTATTGGATCCATCTGAAGTTAGAAATTCTGTTCCATATGGCATATTCTTGACTGTATGTGACCGTTTGACGGACGTCCTACGACCACACAAGTGCACATCCCAACAACAGCCGAGCACAAGACTCATAAAATATCTCGGGGTAACTGTGAGCAACAACAAAAGTTGTATAAATAAAATAAAAGCTCTGCTGTTCCACAGATGCACACTACAGCAAGGATAGAAGGCATATTTTCAAGAATCATGAATGACCACAGTATTAGTTAAGATAAAATTTGTATCAATTTAATTGATCCATTCAACCATCCTAATCTTTACAAGGGATATCCTCAGGGAGAAAACTAAACACCATTCTGAAAAAAAAATTACACCCTGTGCTCCCCCTGGGATCCTATACTATTTAATCGAAGGCATTAAATAGCGTTCAAAAAACAATTAACTACGCAAAACAATCAACGATTTTTAAATATTCACTTATTTAGAATACCCATGAAATTATTAGTCCATCATGGTATTCCATCATATATTAAATGTTATTTACAATATTCAGGATGTGTAGATCACTGATCGTTCTATTAAACACCTGAATAAAATTTTATTTTCAAAGTTCCACACCTTGTTCCATATTTCCAAAAATCTTAGACAATCCTATCGGATATTCTCTTCCATAAAACGAGAAGAATTCCAAAGACTATCAGAATTATTAATTACGCTTCTGAACACAAGTCAGTTTATGTCCAAGCAATGATTGCTCCAATAGAAATATAATGCAGTTTAAATTTCATTAATTCCACAAAAGAATATTCATATCAGAATTTATAAATTAGGGATCGGTAATTTATCTTCAATAAAGAAATAATTTATGGGATTAATTATTCTTGTGATGCTGTGATGCAACTCAATCTGGTTATTCAAATTAATTTCAGACACTTATGGATGATTTGTAACCATTTCAAAATGTTATTGGAATATGAGGCCGCATTTTAAATTCCTCATTTCTCTATGCACATGCATCAATCTGATTTATTCCATAAATAATATCATTAAGCAATTTAATCTTTCGGCAGGTTTACATCATTCAACAAGAAAACATTTAACTATGGTTAGAGCAAATTAAAGCAGAATCTAGAATTCCGCTGATGACAAGATCCGGATAGTGGGGTGTGGTTGCAACTGTGGCAATACCCTTCTTTTGAGTAAAATGAGGCTCATTACATTCAACAATTCTATTTCTTTTTTACATTATTTTCACTTATCGAATTTCCATCCAGTCATATTTACTGTATTTAATGGATTATCATAATTATTTATGGGACAAAAATGCAAGCACGCATTCCCAAGTCAACTCATCACCCTACCACATTTCTCATATGGATGTTATAAATAACTGTTTCCAGTAACCTGTTCAATTATCCACTTGTCACCATAACAAAAAATCCTCCTAATTTATACACCTTGCTCTAATAACAAAACTACGTTACGATCTCACTATCATTCCAATGTGCATTAATTTATTATTTATCTCTCATTTTACCGATATCATTAACTCATATTTGTTTAATTGAACATCACATAATGTAAGAGGATATAAGGAAACCAGAGATATATAAGCAAAGCGAACTGATGTGAGTTTAATAATAATAACGAACTGATGTATATGGATGGCAATAGCGGAACCGCACAAACCAAACATGTGCGAACATGGCGCGGGCTCTAGATAAACTGAAACATAAAGGGCAGATGGCAGCACCTTACATATACAGAACCGCAAACTTGATAAATAAGAATAAAACTAACCAAGTTACAACACTTCCCCTCAAGTAGAGGTTCATACAATCTTTACACTCTCCAAACCAGCAAACTTCAAGCAACGTTCATGTTTCATTCGACTTAAACTCTTCGTGAGAAAGTCAGCAACTTGATCGTTCGTAGAGATATACTTCGAAACAAAAAATTTACACTCAAAGACTTCACGAACAAAGTGATGTTTGATATCAATATGTTTGCTTCTACTGTGTTACATCGCATTCTTTGCCAAATTAATTGCACTTTGATTATCACAAAAGATGAACATAGTGGCTAAGTCTTTGAAGCCTAACTCGAGCAGAAATCGACGTAAGTACACAGCTTCCTTGGCGCACTCTGACAACGCCATGTACTCGGCCTCCGTGGTGCTAAGGGCCACGGTTCTTTGTTTTCTTGAGTCTCACGATATAGGGCATCCGCCGAGCAGGAACACGTACCCTGTGTAGGACCTCCTATCTTCTTGGCAGCTTCCCCAGTCGGCGTCGACGAATCCTTGGATCGGTTCGGTGTCTGCTTCGTAGAGCAGCCCGATGTTCGAAGTCCCCTTCAAGTACTGCAGCACTCTCTTGGCAGCTTTCCAATGTTCGACTCCGAAGCAATTGTTGAACTGTCCCAGGTAGCTGACAGCGAATGAAATGTCCGGGCGTGTAGTTGTCGACAGGTATGTCAGCGCGCCTACCAATTCGCGGTAAGGCAACTTCAACTCGTCAGTACTGGGATTCTCATTTTTGCTAAACTTCGTTCCAGAGTCGAGTGGTGTGACTACAGGGTTGCAGTCGACCATCTCGTAGCGTTGGAGAAGCTCTTCAATGTAACCTTGCTGTTGTTGGATTAGTTCGATGCCTAGGAAGTGTTTGGCCAATCCTAAGTCCTTGACCTTGAAATTTTCACTCAGGACTCGGGAAATCTCGGCGATTGTCTTTTTGCATTTTGACAGCACCATCATGTCGTCAACATAAACGGCAATCAAAGTTATGTTATTTCCGGAACCAATTTGGAATAGACACGGATCCGATGCGGTTGGTTTGGCACTGCACTTCCTCAAGACCTCACGCAGTTTGCCATACCAGTTTCTCCCGGCCTGTTTCAATCCGTACAGTGATTTTTGTAGTAAGCAGACCTTGTCGCCTCCCTGCAACTGGCGAAGCATGTTCTTGGCCTTCTCCTTGGTTTCGTCGTCAGTTCCAGACATCGCAATGCTCTCTAACATCTCCCTGAAATTCTTTGGTTGTTTCATGAATATTTCCTTGTCTAGGTCACCATACAGATAAGCCGTTGTGATATCGTACTGTCTGATTTTTACACCGAGCTTGGCAGCGAGACAAACCATCAATCGAATTGATTCCATTCGCGCCACCGGTGTGAACGTGTCAAAGTAGTTGATTCCATACTCCTGGTTGAAACCTTGAGCCACCAGCCTGGCCTTTCTCTTCTCAAGTGTTCCATCAGGTTTTAGTTTGTCGCGCAGCACCATTCGGCATCCGATGACTTTGGCATCACGGGGAGGATCCACCAGCACCCATGTATTGTTTCTCAGGATAGATTCCATTTCCATGACCATGGCACCATGCCACTCGTTAGAGTTTGGTCCTGTTATTGCCTCCTTGAATGGAATCTCTGCTAGAAAAATCTCATCTTCTTCTTGCTCCTCCACATCTTGGAGATTTGTTTGAAAAAGTTTCTTCGGTCTTCCCCCTTTTCCAGTTCGCAGAATCTTGGGTCGACCAGGTCCTTGGATCAATTGAGGCGTAGTATCGGATGTTTCGACAGTCGTTCTATCATGATCATCCACTGGCGTCACATCGAAACCGAGGAAAGGTTCATCATCTTCTCCGATTTCGGGTTGAGGGACTGGTTCCTCCATGACAGCTGGCAGATCTTTTTCTCTTGGTGATTGCGGCGGTGGTTCTGCAAAGAACAGCTCCCAACAAATATCTTGCTTCGAGGATTCCGGGCGCTCCATCCTAGTCTCTTCCAGTGGCTTTAGCAAAGCAAACTGATGTGAGTTTAATAATAATAACGAACTGATGTACATGGATGGCAATAGCGGAACCGCACAAACTAAACATGTGCGCACATGGCGCGGGCTCTAGACAAACTGAAACATAAAGGGCAGGTGGCAGCACCTTACATATACAGAACCGCATACTTGATAAATAAGAATAAAACTAACAAAGTTACAACACATAAATTGTTCAAACTCATCCATTAATTTATTATTATTATTAAATATTCAACAATCCCAAAATAATTAATTTTCATGGATAATTGCCATGTTCTATTTCACATAAGATCCGCTAAATTGTTATAAATATTATTCCTTAATTCCACATGTCATTTCCAAATCATGACCATTCTGCATTATCATCATTAAAGAAATCCTGAACCACAAGAAAAATCGAATCATTTTACGACAAATGATAATCGGAATTCATCTAAGATGAATTAAAACTAGATGAAAAGAATTACTATTAACCAAACAAATATTCCAATAAACTAGCCCAAAACGGTAGTCTATAAAAATAATGTGCCATAAAAATATGCACTGCACTGTACAACAAAAATCAGGATGAAACTCCTGTCTAACTAGAAAACTGTGTAAATGATTCCTACATGGTTGAATGGTGTAGTCTATAGTCTGATATTCACCGGCACTAGCTATTATAAATAGAATACAGGGCTCAAGTCCATTTTCAGACGTTCTTGAAGAAGGCTCCTGTTCCGATGGAATGCCCTTGGCCTAGGCATAAGTTCCTCGTGTACACGGAATGTGAACGCGTCACGTCCCTGGTTCCACTGGTCCTCAGCCCAAGTCTCCCCACATCGCCAGCTATCGTGCACCCAATTCAAATTTAGTGCACCATAGTAATGGCTCGTATCATGGTAGTTTCCAAATGTTCATAACGGCGTATCGCTACCATGACTTCCTGATCGAATTTTCTTAACACCATATCTTCTGCTATGAACAACACGTGTCTAAAACTTTGAGTGGTTTCACGACAATCAACCGGTATTTTACCGTTCCGAATTATCTCCGAAAATTACAATAATGTTCACAGTCACGTGCTCATAATCTTTCTATGATTATCACAGTACACTTACACACCTGTTCAGCCTTATTTTCCATTTTATATGCTATCCAGTAAACTATTCTTGTCGAAGATATTATCTTCACATAACTCGGGTCAGGAGTTAGTTCCAGCTCGTGGGCTAAACTATGCTGTGAGATTGGGTATTACCCAACCAACCTTGAACAAACAAAAGGTTGGCCCCACCTAGTAAAAGCTATCATGAGCGCATTGCGAACAATGTCTCATTTGTAGACTACTTTCGGTTTTCAGGTTCGGTACTCGTAATCGAGATTGATTTAGCTGTCCGTTCATGCTCGAGTTACTGCATGAGAACGACTGTCCCTCTTCTAGCATCTGCTTGCTCGCCCTTCAACTCGCCAGGTGTTAGCATGCGTACGCGCATCGTCGTCCGCGCATCTCTTCCAATATGTAGGGTGACCAGATTCATCTCGTACAGTTTCCAGCCCCAGGCTGGGTCTGTTTGGAACATAAGCCTCGCCACTTAGTTCTTTCTTCCCACCACCTCTCCGCTGTCACTCTGGTCCAGTCCTCACCTCTCTTCTTGACACATTCCTCCACTCCTTTCAGCCATCTATCTCTTGGTCTTCCCCTTGGTCGATTTTTCTGCATCTGCATCTCATGTATCCTCTTGGGAATCTTCTTCTCATCCATTCTCTTTAAGTGTCCATACCACCTCAGTCTTGATGTCTCAATCCTAGCTTGCAAGGGCTCCTCTTTCACCATTTCCCTGACCTTTTCATTCCTCATCCTGTCTCTTCTTGTTACTCCGATCCTACTTCTCAGGAACTTCATTTCCCCTGCCTGTATTCTGCTTATGTCTCTTTTCTTTAATGTCCACGTTTCTGAAGCATAGGTCAGTATCGGGATATAGTAGCTTCTGTATAACACTTCCTTGCTTTTTTGTGGGACATCTTTATTCCACACTAAGCTCCTAATGCTTCTCAGAAATGCTTCTGCCTGTCTGCCACGTTCCGTAATCTCTTTGTCATTTCTCCCATTTTCCTCCACTATACTTCCCAAGTACTTGAGACTTTCCACCTTCTTCAGCTGTCCACCTCCAAGTGTTATCCCACTCATTGGTCTGTCCTTTTTCCTGGTCGTTAACAGGATCTCACATTTACTGATGTTGAACTTCCATCCGTACTCTCCCACTGTTTCTTCCCAAGCCTTCAGTTGCTCCTGAATTTCCTCCTCCTTGTTTCCCCAGACCATGAGATCATCTGCAAACACCATTGCTTTCATCTTATCTTCTCCTATCTTTCCTGCTATCCGTGTCATTACCTCGTCCATAACCACAATAAAGAGAAGGGGTGACAGTGCACTACCCTGTTTCAGGCCACTCATTTGTCTGAACCTGTCAGTTCTTTCCCCTCCAACTTTCACACAACTCACACTTCCACAATACATCTCCTTCACTCTGCCTACAGTCTCTTTTTCCACTCCCATGTATTCCATTGCTTTCCAAACCTTCTCCCTACACACACTATCATAGGCCTTTTCGATGTCCAGGAAGGCCATCAACAGATCCTCTCCAAATTCGTAGTGGTGTTCCTGGAGCTGTCTCACTGAAAATATGAGATCCACTGTTGATCTCCCAGGTCTGAATCCATACTGCTCCTCTCTCAATTTTCTCTCCACTTTGGCTCGTATTCTACTTTCTAATATCTTTTCATATATCTTGGCACAGTGAGGTATGAGTGTGACTCCCCTGTAATTTCTGCACTCCTTTCTGCTTCCTTTCTTAAATATTGGGACAATTAATCCTTTCTTCCAATCTTCTGGGGTCTTTTTCTCCTTCCATATCACCCTCATCACACGGTACAGCCACTGTTTCCCAACCTCCCCTGCTGCCTTCACCATTTCAACACTCACTTCATCCACACCCGGTGCCCTTCCTCCTTTCATCGTGTCTATAGCCATTTCCAGTTCTCTCCAAGTCAGGTCCTTTTCCATTCCTGTGTTGTCTTCTCCATCTTCCAATACATTGTCTTCCTCCCTATGACCATTTGGATTCAGCAAATCTTCAAATCATAACTCATATTTGTTTAATTGAACATCACATAAATTGTTCAAACTCATCCATTAATTTATTATTATTATTTAATATTCAACAATCCCAAAATAATTAATTTTCATGGATAATTGCCATGTTCTATTTCACATAAGATCCGTTAAATTGTTATAAATATTATTCCTTAATTCCACATGTCATTTCCAAATCATGACCATTCTGCATTATCATCATTAAAGAAATCCTGAACCACAAGAAAAATCGAATCATTTTATGACAAATAATAATCGGAATTCATCTAAGATGAATTAAATCTAGACTAAAAGAATTACTTTTAACCAAACAAATATTCCAATAAACTAGCCCAAAACGGTAGTCTATAAAAATAATGTGCCATAATAATATGCACTGAACTGTACAACAAAAATCAGGATGAAACTCCTGTCTAACTAGAAAACTGGATGCCGCTGAAAGAATATCATCATTCTACGATATGCCTATCTTGGATATGCTATCTCAACAAAACTGACGAGTGGACAAACATCAAAAGGCCCCATGCATATGCTTCAGCATAGTGTAAGAAAATAATGATTCATGGCGTGTAAACGATTCCTACATGGTTGAATGATGTAGTCTATAGTCTGATATTCACCGGTACTAGCTATTAAAAATAGAATATAGGGCTCAAATCCATTTTCAGATGTTCTTGAAGAAGGCTCCTGTTCCGATGGAATGCCCTTGGCCTAGGCATAATAATGCTCATGCGTTCCTCGTATACACGGAATGTGAACGCGTCACGTCCCTGGTTCCACTGGTCCACAGCCCAAGTCTCCCCACATCGCCAGCCATCGTGCACCCAATTCAAATTTAGTGCACCATAGTAATGGCTCGTATCATGGTAGTTTCCAAATGTTCATAACGGCGTATCGCTACCATGACTTCCTGATCGAATTTTCTTAACACCATAGCTTCTGCTATGAACAACACGTGTCTAAAACTTTGAGTGGTTTCACGACAATCAACCGGTATTTTACCGTTCCGAATTATCTCCGATAATTACAATAATGTTCACGGCCACGTGCTCATAATCTTTCTATGATTATCACAGTACACTTACACACCTGTTCAGCCTTATTTTCCATTTTATATGCTATCCAGTAAACTATTCTGGTAGAAGATATTATCTTCAAATAACTCGGGTCAGGAGTTAGTTCCAGCTCGTGGGCTAAACTATGCTGTGAGATTGGGTATTACCCAACCAACCTTGAACACGCAAAAGGTTGGCCCCACCTAGTAAAAGCTATCATGAGCACATTGCGAACAATGTCTCATTTGTAGGCTACTTTCGGTTTTCAGGTTCGGTACTCGTAATCAAGATTGATTTAGCTGTCCGTTCATGCTCGAGTTACTGCATGAGAACGACTGTCCCTCTTCTAGCATCTGCTTGCTCGCCCTTCAACTCGCCAGGTGTTAGCATGCGTACGTGCATCGTTGTCCGCGCATCTCTTCCAATATGCACTCTGCAGCGGTGAATCTCAACTCTGTCAGGCGCTCGCTTCAAATTCAAATACAGCCGAGACAAAAACAACACCTCCATGACTGGCAACTGACGCTCCCTCAAATGGTCACATCACGAAGTGCAAAATGTATAATGCAACATGAGAAACCATAACCACAGTTTATAAATCAGGTATCAGGACAGCAAATATTAAAGACAAGAACATGTATGTATATGAGGATTCAGTGCGTGGTTGTTTATTATATACAAAACTTAAGCGGGCACTATCGGTAACGATGCGTATTCTTTACTCATAAATATTAATGGGCATTGGTAATGATGCGTAAATTTAACATTCTTCCCACAACATTTCTTAGGGTTAGCTGAAATACCACAATACTCAAATTATCCTGATGTTTATGCCTCTTGAAATGTAATTTCAACTTAGGTTCAACTATTTTATTTAGTGGAATCATTTTGCTTACCGTATTTTTTTTATCATCTGAGAAAGTATAATTTCCAATTGTACTATTCTACATTCTTAAATGTAATAAGTTCTTTAGAATGATATCAAATTTACCATCTACAGAACATAGTTATTCTGAATCACCTATACTAACCAATTTCTAATATGGCAGATAAGTGCAGTAGATTTAACCTCTACACATAAATAATATACAGAACCATGGCAACATGATCCGATTTAAATTTACAGAACAGTACTTCACCTTTGATAGAACAATTAATTTACTTCCATGACCATATATTATTAATTCTGTTAATAATTTCTGTTCTTGTAGCTTATATTATATTAACACTATTTTTCAATAAATATACTCATCGATACTTATTAGAAGGGCAAACAGTTGAAGTAATCTGAATAGTACTACCAGCTATTACACTTTTCTTTATTGATCTTCGATCCTTACGACTGCTATATTGACTTGATGAATCAATAAACCCTATTATTACAGTAAAAACTGTAGGTCATACCGTAAATGGTATTGAAGCTATGAATATACTGATTTTGTTACCCCCTTATGAATTTGATTCCATATAATGAAATATCTAGCAATGGGTTGTGATTACTAGATGTTGATAATCAAAGAGTTTTACCTTTAAATACCCAAATTCAAATATTATTAACTGCAGCAGGTGTTCTCCTTTCATGAACCAAACAAGTTTCTTTATTAATCATCCTGGTTTATATTATGGTCAGTGTTCAGAAATTTGTGAAACAAATTACAACTTTATACCTATTGTTCTAACACATTTAATGTAAAGTTTTGAAGCCATCTTTTCAGTGTTGTCTGTACAAACTGTCAGTTGTAGGTCTTCAGTCGGTCAACACAAATGTGTCCAAAGACTGGGCAGCATGGGCGCCCGCAGGATTTTTTCCAGAGGGGGGCCAAGTTATAATTTTCATTTCATTACCCCCCCTCCCCAATTTTCGTTTCATTTCTTACCTGCTTCGTGAAATTCATTATTCGATTGCTCTGAAATTTTGGCTACTTTATGGTAAGATTGGGAGGAATATTTTGTTTTAAGTTCACAGTTTTTGTCCATGGAAGTTCGCGTTTCTTCTTTTGTGATTCATTGTCATAATGTTCAGTTCTTAAAAACAGGTAAAAAATAGTGGTATCACCATGTATCGACAATAATATAAAAATCAAGCAGTTCCTTAATATACTAATGTAAATCCAGTTCGCCTATTTTCTAAATAACTGGAGGACATATTTTCAGATATTTCCAAATTACTGAGTTAAATTAAACTGTGGAAATATCCCCTACGTATGCATCTGTCTAATAATTCAAATAGCACTGTTTTCAAATATTTAGATTGTACTGGCCGTTACTGAGGATCCATCACGTTTCTCCTCTTCTTCACAAGCTATCAGGAATACTTCTCATTGCTCTTCTTAGCATAATGAATTTTGTGCGAAATGATAAATGCGTACGGTATTGTACGTTACTCGTACTTGTGACGCCCATGGTTTTAGCAAATTTTCGTTTCAGAAAGAAAACATTACATTTGATTATTGGTGACCGTTAAGTAAAATATATAAAACTCACTAAATCACGGACTTCTTATTTAGTCGCTTTGATAATGACACAAACATCGCAGGATCATTTAACTAGGTACATTCGTACTTATGAATGTCACATAAATATTCCCGAGTTAAGACCGAGCCAATGTCTGTTCTGTAATTTTCTTCTTTCAGAAGCACATCATTGTCAATCCCCCCTTGAACGTTGGCTTTATCACCTAATTGATCTACAGTATATTGAATTTCAGTCGGCCAATACGAGTATAAGCCCATTCTTATTATATAATACCCCATGGCTAATGATAGCATGATTAACGGTCACGAAAAACGAAAAGCTTCCTTTATTACGTATATAATACGCCAAGGTGTATATTTCAAAAAACTCATGTTCCTAAACCAGAGGGAGTTAGAAGGTGTGGTTTGTACCAAAATCTCCCTAATCGTCTCAATATTACCGGAAAAATCTTGCATTTCTTGATAAGTCAACGGAAATATATTTGTTTATAATGTGCTTTTAAACAAATAAACAAGACGATAGCCCTTGGCAGAACTGTGTCGCGTACAGCCCACATAACACTAGAGCGCCGGGCGGGTAGTCTGTTCACATGGGGCGCACACAACCCATTGTGGAGAGTTCTCACATGGCTCCGTTAGTTAAATTACGATTAAATTAGCTTCTCCGCTCATATAAGTAGGCTACATGTTGCGCCTTGCTAGGAGATCCATTGGAATCATATAGCTACAACATCAGGGGCGTAAAACTCCTCACAAACTTGGTGGGGGGGGTTCAAATGTATAAACTGCGGTTGCCTACCTACCAGGGAGAACTTCTTTTCGTTTTAGGCTATGAAGCTTGACATAACACGGAAATATAGGTCTAACGCTACATTAAAAAGACGTTAATTTTATTAATTTTTTCTAATTAATCCTTCGGATGCCCAGCTAAGTTTAATGAAATCACACGTTTTTGATAAACATTCTGACCTACCAATAATTTTTAAGATTTTGATATTTCACTGTAGGAGGCAAATATAGTACCGTATATGAGATGACTAGCAGTAGTGCCCGGCTTCGCCCGGTGGATTTATTTGTTTTATGGATGATAATGAATACTACTACACTGGCACATGATACTTAAACTACCAGAAAAGAAATATTTTTTAAATATAACTTTTTGTGGTGGTGGTGGTGGTGGTTGTGGTGGGGGTGATAAGCAGTACAGTATAATGGACGTAACATTTAGGTCATTTTCCCGTAATGATAATAATGATAATAATGAATAGGGAAACGGCTATTTACAAACTACAGCACTGACACATGCAATTTCCGAACACATTTCTAAATATTAAGTGAAATAAAAGCAAGCAAGCAAGCTTGTAGTTTAACGTGACCGTTAATCGCGAGATCATGTGCCACGGGACCTCCTTTTTACGTGGAATCCGAACCACAGGACATGGTATTTCACTTCGAAAATCTCACATGCATTGACCAGGAATCGAACCCGGTCCACCTTGGTGAGAGGCATACAGCTTAACCGCTGCGCCACCACGCCTCTGAAAAAAAAAGACACTGCCTAGGGCCTATATCTCATTGTCTGTTAGAAATGTAGAGACCAATAGTGTCGTCTTTTGTCGCATAGATACTATGGACATGAATGGTTCTAGGGCCTTAATACGTGGTTTTCAAGATCAGTTTCTTTGTTGTTCTAAATGTAGAGAATGGAGAGCGTTGTCCAAAATATCAAGTGGACAGTGTTACCAGCAGGGTTCCAATGTGTATGTAAAATTTGGTGCAATTAGGAGGAACGGTGTCATCATCATCATCTGCTTTAACTCGAATCCGAGTATAAATCTTCTTCCTTCAGTCCAGTTTGTGAATGTGTTTACGGTGACTAAAGAGTCCAATCCTGGCATGGAACAAGCGTCCACACAAGTCACATAGTATTGCTGGAGGAGGACGTGGTTGGGCTGCTCGAAGTTTCCTAGCTTGACGCTTGGCCTCTTCATGTGTGCGTCGATCCCTTTCAAACGTCTTTACAGTATCCGAGATGGTACGGCGCCAAGTTGAGCGGTCTTCAGCCAGCATGACCCAGGTTTGTGAATCAAGACCTGTCAATTTCAGGATCTGCTTAAATTGGTCCTTGTAGCACCTCTTAGGACCACCATGAGGTCTGGTGCCATAGCATAACTCACCATGTAGCATTTGACGAGGTAATCTCACATCATCCATCCGATGAACATGACCAATCCACCTAAATTGGTGACCTATTATGGATGATTCTATGCTGTTGATTTGAGCCTTTTCCAGAACAGCAATATTGGTAATGCGGTCTTCCCATTTAATCCTCAGGATTGATCGAAGTTTTTGTAGGTGGAAACGCTCAAGCTTCCTAAGATCACGTCAGTAAAGGGTCCATGTTTCACAGCCATACAACAATGTAGAAATGACTACTGCTTTGTACATCATAAGCTTTGTACACATGGACAGATCTTTATTCATGAAGACCCGGTGCGCTAATCGTCCATATGCTGCAAGGGCTGCGCCAATTCTCTTATCCACATCCTGCTCACAGGTACAGTTCACAGAAATGGTACTGCCCAGGTACGAGAAGTGGTCTACCTGTTCTAATGGCAAATTTGAGATGGAGATATTGAACTGAGGAAGAGGAGTGCCTGGTGAATCTTGTGCCAAGACTTTAGTCTTATTGACATTTATGGTAAGACCTAAGCGATCACATGCATTTTTGTAACAATTAACTGACTCTTGCAGCTCTTCTGGTGTGAGAGTTGGTGACGTAGCATCATCTGCATACATGTTAGTAACCTTAGTAACCTGAGTTTTCCTCAAGGAGCGGAGACGAGTTAGGTTGAAAAGCCCTCCATCAAAACGATGCTTGACCTCCACACCTGGGATGTTTGTGGGTGAATCATAAAGCATTGCAGCCAAGTACAGTGCAAAAGCGTTGGAGCCAGTACACATCCTTGTTTCAGTCCATGGGTAATGGGAAATTCATCGGACATCATATTCTGATGGCAAACCTGACCTGTCATGCCATCATGGAGAGCCTGATTAGATCTACAAAATGCTGAGGGCAACCAAAGCGCTTCAGCACTGCCCACATGGCTGGTCTTGGAACCGAATCAAATGCCTTTTCCAAGTCATAAAAGACTAAGAAGAGTGGATTCTGTTGTTCTCTACATTTTTCTTGTAGCTGTCTCACACAGAAAATCAAGTCAATTGTGCTTCTGGAAGTTCTAAATCCGCATTGTGACTGGGAGGATCCTCTCAGAGATAACCTTGAGGCGGTTAAGTAGAATTCTTGCAAGAATCTTCCCCACAATTGATAGCAGTGATATACCACAGTAGTTGCCACAAACACTGCGATCACCCTTTTTAAAGATAGTGACGATAGTGGCATTCTTTAGGTCTCCAGGTACCTTTCTTGATTCCCATATTCTGAGGATAAGGATGAAAATTCTTGTTTTGAGGGAATGACCTCCGGCTTGAATTAGTTCCAGAGGGATGTTATCTGGGCCAGGTGCTTTTCTGGGTTTCAATTGGGTGAGAGCTGCACTGAATTCATGATAAGTAGGAGGTACTGCCAACCACAGTTGTACAGGTTGTTGCGGCACATCACAGAGGAAGTCTTCAGCAGCTTCTGATGGACGATTTAGGAGATTGGAGAAGTGCTCCTTCCAGCGTTCCAAGATTTCTTGACTATCAGTAAAGGTAGTAGAATTATCAGGGCTTTTCAATATACCTGATGATGAGCGAGATGGACCATATATTTCCTTGAGTACGGCAAGAAGTTCCTCAAGTCTCGAGCATCCGATAGTCTCTGCAGTTCCTGAGCCTTCTGTTGCCACCAAGTATTTTTAATCTGCCTTATCTGCGTCTGGCATTTACCCTTGAGTTCCAGTAGTTTATCTCTCTTTGTGTTGGAAGTTGGGTCTTGAAGATAGGCAAGATAGGCATTCCTTTTGGCATTGATGAGAGACAAAATTTCCTCATTGTTGTCATCAAACCAGTTTTGTCTTTTCCGCACTATAAAACCAATGGTTTCCTCAGCTGACTGTGTGATAATCTTCTGTAATGTGGCCCATTCTTGCTGAATATCAATTGTTACTGGGTTTTCTGATAACTGGGTGACGATCCTGTTTCCAAAATGTTTGTACATGGATTCATCCTGAAGTTTGGATGTATTAAACTTCTTTCTTGGCAAATTTTTGATGTTCCTAGGTGGTTTAGGTCTGATGGATATCCTGAGCTTACATATAAGAAGTTTATGATCTGTCCAACAATCGTCTATATTCCTTGCTGTTCTGGTAATAAGAGTGTCCTTCTTATCACATTGCCGGGTAATGATATAATCAAGAATGTGCCAATGTTTGGAACGAGGATGCATCCACGTGGTTTTGAAGCGGTCAGGTAGCCGGAACTGCGTGTTGGTAATGAAAAGTTCATGTTCTGCACAAAGACCAAGAAGCAACAGTCCATTGGGATTACATTTTCCAAGTCCCTGTTTGCCCATCACATTATTCCATAGCCTATGATCTTTCCCAACTCGGGCATTGAAGTCACCGAGGAGCAAGAGTTTATCTGCAGATGGTACCTTGGAGATGATTTCACTTAGCTGATTATAGAACTGGGCCTTTACTTCATCATCAGAATCTAAGGTAGGAGCATAGGCAGAGATGAGTGTCATAAAGGAACCTCCTGAGAGTGGTATGCGGAGAGTCATGAGCCTTTCGCTGATTGCAATGGGCGTAAGTTGGTGATAATTTACCAGTTTGGTCTTCACAGCGAAGCCCACACCATGAATACGACATTCACCCTCCTTTCCTTTCCAGAATATGGTATATCCTGTTCCAGATTCAGCAATCTTGCCTTCAGAAGACAGCCTAGTTTCACTGCGAGCAGCAATGTCAACGTTGAGTCTCGATAAATCATGGGTTACGAGAGCTGACCTTCTCTCAGGTCTAACCTTATTGTCTAAATCAAGCAAGGTTCTGATGTTCCATGATCCGATAATCAATTTGTGATTCTTTACTGTTTTTGAGTTTCGACCGCATGAGGAGTGACCTGCTGAGTGCGGTTGCCCAGCCGGACCAAGATTGTGACTTCCGATGTTTAGCCCACCTTTTCTAGGGCCTTCCCCATGTGGGGTGGGCAGTGGTAATCCTAAATAGGCCTGCCCAAACACAGATGTAGGACCGAATTCCTGAGTAGACACAGAGTCTCCGGTGTAGATTTGTGATAAAGGGCCTAAATGCAGGGAATGGAGTGGTCTGTCCGAAATTTCAAGCAGACAGTGTTACTCGTCGGGTTCCAAATGGTAAGTATGTGAAATTTGGTTCAGATCGGTGAAACGGTGTAGATTTGTGCCAAAGGGCCTAAATGCAGGGAATGGAGTGGTCTGTCCGAAATTTCATGCAGGGTTCCAAAGGGTAAGTATACACATTTTGGTTCAGATCGGTGAAACGGTGTAGATTTGTGCCAAAGGGCCTAAATGCAGGGAATGGAGTGGTCTGACCGAAATTTAAAGTGGACAGTGTTACCCGCAGTATTCCAAAGGGTATGTATACAAATTTTGGTTCAGATCGGTGAAACGGTGTCGATTTGTGCCAAAGGGCCTAAATGCAGGGAATGGACTGGTCTGTCATAAATTTCATGTAGACAGTGTTACTTGCAGGGTTCCAAAGGGTAAGTATACACATTTTGGTTGAGATCGGTGAAACGGTGGGGATTTGTGCCAAAGGGCCTAAATGCAGGGAATGGAGTGTCTCTCCGAAATTGAACATAGCCTAAACTATTCCTCTTGAATCTTGCGATCATATACAAAAGGAATTTTTCGAATCCTACTGCTAGTTCCAGAGATTAGCGCGTTTAAACACACAAACACACAAACTCTTCAGCTTTATTATATTAGTATAGATACATAATTAAAACAGTGTTTTATTAAAGGAGAATGATGAAGATCAAATGGGTAGATAGGGTTACAAACGGAGAGGCAGTAAGACATGTAGGAGAGGAGAGATGTTTCTGGCGACTGCTAATGAAGAGAAGAGATAGGTTAGTAGGACACATACTAAGACATCCAGGAATAGCAAGCTTAGTTATGGAAGGAAGGGTCGAGGACAAAATCTGTAGGGGTAGACCAAGTGTTTTTTTTTTTTTGTGAGACGTTTCGGCCATCAATGGACCCACGATGTTCTTCACTCATATGATCACTGTAATGCTTGTTTTCTTGTCTGCCAGTAGATCTTCATTCTTGACGAATGTTCTGCTCTCTTTTCTTCCGTCCACTTGCAGTGAGGGCGAGGCATCACAGATGTTAAAGGGTGTAGATTACTGGTTGATTTAACTGCCTTTCTGAACAGGTTCCGATCCCAAACGAGAGCTTGATTGATTCGAGCTTCTGTTAGGTCCTTTTTAACTTGTATCGACCATTTACAATAGGAATTTTTTTTAGATATTGATGAGTGGATTCGATATGAAAGTCGATGTTGCTCCATCCGCTCCAAATGTCCAAAGAAAGACATTCTCCTTTTTCACATCACACTCACCAAATCTTCTATATGTTCAAATAATTCATTGTTATGTCTTCTTCTGTAAGTACCATTATCTTTAACAGGTCCTAATATTTTCCTTAGAATTTTCCGATCCTTAAGTTCTAATTTTCTCAATGGACCTTTGTTTGTCATCTGTAAGCATTCTGCGGCATACAGTGCTGACGGCCTAATTACTGTGTTATAATGACAAAGTTTGACATTCCGGGACAAGCTTTTACTTTTGTATATGTTTTTGCAGGTTTGAAAGGCACCTTCCTATTTGTTACATCTGCTCTCAATGGCAGCTATTTCTGAATTATTAGGGGTAATCCATTCGCCTAGGTATTTAAATTTTCGGACTTTTTTTACTTTTTGCAGACCAATCGTGATGAATTTTGAGGCATCTTTGACATTTGTGATAAAATTAGTGTTATGGAAGGCCACTTTAAGTCCAGTTTTAGCAGCTATGGTTTGTAGTTTATTAAGTTGGTCAGTGGCCTCTTCCATTGTATTAGCGAACAAAGCAATGTCATCTGCAAAAGCGAGACAGTTTATATTCAGGTCTTCTTTTTTATAACCAATTCGAATACCATAATTATTTGGTAAGATTGTTAACCATTCTCTTATAATTTTTTCCAAGACACAGTTGAACAGCATCGGTGATCCCAGATCACCTTGTCTACAGCCAGTCTTGATTGTAAAGGCTTCGGACAATTCACCACGAAATTTGACCTTAGAAATGGTGTTTTCTAAGCTTGCTTTGAACAAATTGATTGATTTATTGTCTAGGCCAAACTCATGTAAGGTGTTAATTATTGTGTCTCTATGAATGCAATCATAAGCCTTTTGAAAGTCCACAAAAATCACAACATACGGTTTTGATCGTACCGTACAGTAGGAAATTATGGTCTTAATGTTATGAATTTGTTCAGGACAGGTTCTTGATTTCTTGAAACCAGCTTGATATTCCCCTAACTGACGGTCTAATATCGGTTCAGCTCTGTTCAGAAGAGCCCTTGCAAATATTTTGTACGTTACCGATACCAGTGAAATACCTCTATAATTATTTGGGTTAGAATATGTTAAACAGATTGTTTTGGATGTAGGGTGAGTTAGCTATGAAGAGATGAAACGATTAGCTCAGATCAGAGAGGCGTGGATCGCCGCATCAAACCAGTCAAAAGACTGAAGACTCAAACAACAACATTAAAGGATTTTTTTTTATTTATTTATAATTTGAAATGGACATTTTTCAAAGTTTTTCGAACCTTGTCGGCGCAACACAGGGCGCATGTGTAGCGTGTGCTTAAAATGCGAGACGTACGAGGGAAGAGTCATGCTATTTTACTTAGTTTATTTCAAAAAACTACACGTATGCTGTTGTTTGCGGGCATGAGTAATGATTCTGTGTGTCCCAGTACCTTGCCTCAGTATTAAAGTAGGGCTCAGAAATAATAGTTCGATAATGTACCTTTTGGGATCGTCGTGGTAAGTGGACCAAGCTCAAAGCGCCTCGGCGGAAATCGACAGAGGGAGCAAAAACAGACTGTTTGTTCAGTAGAATAAAGAAATTTCGACTAAGCAAGGCCAGATGGCTTTTCCCATGTTCTGCCTAACGTAGTATTAAATCGTTTATAGAATACTTTCGGGTTGTTTTACTTTTTTTTTTGAGGGTCGGATACTTAAAATTTTTGTGTTGTACCTAAAACTTGAGGGGGGGCAATGACCCCCTGACCCCCCTGTTTTACACCCCTGTACAACATTATGAAGTCTATCAGTATTCAATCATCATTTTGTCTCAACTGATCTGCTGTCCACATTCGATTGAGAGTGTGAATCTCAGTCGCTTTGGTAACGGCATAAAAACACCGCAGAACAATTTAACTGTCAGCCTATAAATTGCTTCGATCGTACAAGATTTAACACTACAGGTTAAGAATCTACAACGATGGTAGATTGCTGTTCATGTGTAGCAATAATTGCTCTGTTCGCAAGAAATGAGCCACCGTACTATTGCACACCTTAAGAATAAAAATATACGGCATTTCACAGCACAAAGAACGAACCCGGTAAGGCAAAACGGCGCAAAATTAGACGAGTGTATAGTACAGACAGTAAATGACCCAATATTATAAGCACAACCTTAAGGGACCAGTGTTTTACTAGTCAGCAAAGAAAACCTAGTTTTAGGGGTTGAAATCCACTACCGGTATCGGTGTTGCAATGTATAAAAATATCTCCAGAACGTGCTTTCATATCGTCACTGCCAAAGTGAGGTGGCGAAAGTGGTAGCCACGCTTGATAGTGTTGGGGAAACTTACGTTCTTTAAAACTAGGCATAACCATATTGAAAAATGGAGCTATGTTTCCATTGGTAGTCTAGTGCATGACATCATTAGAACCATATTGAATATAAATACATAGTACGTCAGCAACATTAAAGAAGTTTTCTATTGTAATATTTGTCAGTTGATTATCAGAAACTTCAATTTATGAAATAAACTGGTGACAATGACCAATCGAATATCAACATTCTCGGAATTCCAGGAGGGGGGCACGGTCCCACCTTGCCCCTCCCTGCGGGCGCGCATGCTGGGCAGAGGTACATTGTATGTAATCAGTGGCGGATCCAGGCCTTGCGGGGCCCTGGGCGATAGTATAAGGTGGGGCCCACAACAATAGGAAATTAAAAATATATCAAATCAAATGGAAAGTAGTTTTGTAATAATAATAAAAAAAAGAATAGTTACAATATTTTGAATACACTACAGTACATTTTTTAGCCTACTTTCGATTGTTTACAAAAAATGAAAGTAGATTTATGAGATAAACACAGGGCCAAAAATTGTGTATCTGTCTGTGTGTGTGAGTGTGTGTACACTGAATGTCTGTGTCCCCCCCTATCAATTCGAACATGGTGAAACCGAATTGAATGAAATTTGGTACAGAGGTAGCATTGGCAAAGGGCCATCTTTACCAAAATGTAATGGCGGCTACTCAAATGGTCAAAACTTAAAATGAAATTACGACCAAACTAATCATCGGATCTTTACCAAATTTGGTAACAACATACCTTCGTATGGTACGCGTCTTGTGCCCGAACTACAAGGTCATCAACCGTACCACTTCAGGATGGCGGCCGTGTGAATTATGCAAACTTTATAATCCATAACATGGTACCCACCAGTTCCGATTATCGAACCAAGAATCGTTTAAACTGTTCTAAAGGGTGTGGCCCGTTCGAAATTAAAAGTTTATATTGTAATATTATAGTGTAGAAGTCACTTTAAAAAGATGAGTCATCTCGGTTATTTGACAAGATGGCAGCTGATCTCTCGTTCTGACCTATATTTCACTAATTTGAGTATGTAGCATGCAATATAGCCTACTGATAGAAATTATATGAACTTTATATGAAATGAACTCGGTTTAAAATATACTCCAGTGAAGAAATCATTTAGTCCAAGTTATATTGACTAAAACGTTGTATGTAAATTGATTGATAAATGCCTGCATAGTGAGTGCACGATTGGCTATGTGGTTAGGGCTTTGGTCTTTCGCCCGGCTGGCCGGGGTTCAAATCCTATCAGAGTTGATTTTTTTTTGCTTGAATTTTTTTTTATTTAGTGTTTCTTGAGTACTGAGACATTATAAAATAAAGCGTTATATGGTGGATTTCGCAATGGAAAATATATATTTAATTAAAACAACATTCTCTACCGGAGTGACATCTACTAGCAAATAGTTGAACTATGCAGGAGCTAACCGCAGCCTTCTAGATGCAAGCGGCGCTCTATACCAGCCAGTTAGTGAACCTATGCCTACAGTATAATTGAAAAGTTTCTTCTTGTTGCCGATAGAGCGCACACATCCCCAAGAATAGGCGCGATTACATATTAGCTGTGTAATAGGTAGACTATATTAGATATGTTTCTCCCAGTGTTACGTTTAGAGCAACGAAGTTTCAATTATTGTTAGTAGTCGGTGTTAATATACAAAATACCTACGTTGTTTGGAGTGTTTGCTGATGAAATTGCAAAATGCTGGGGTAAATTATAAAGTATGGTTTGAACGCCACTGCTCAAATCCAGTGTGCTAATTTGCACTTTGAATTGGAAGAAATTAGGAGGTGATAAGGTCAAAGAGTTATAACTATACCCATACATTTAGGAGAA
The DNA here is from genome assembly GCA_946902985.2 of Meconema thalassinum. NCBI lineage: Eukaryota > Metazoa > Arthropoda > Insecta > Orthoptera > Tettigoniidae > Meconema > Meconema thalassinum. Next base: position 196,815,405 of record OX336394.1, read on the forward strand.
AGTAGGCTATGTTCTTTCCTGAACATCTTGTTTAATAATATGAAAGAAACCTTGAAGTTCCCTTGAAGAAGATTATGTAAATTATGAAATATTAAAATATTACTTTGCGATTTTTTTTTTCCGGCTGAAGTCTTCTATTATATCACTGAAATCTAAACTTGCTAACCGGTCAAGGGAGGTCATAGCTGCACTGAAAAAAGCAAAGAATTATAAATTAGTTTGCAAAGTATAATTAATTAATTAATTTTTTTAAAATCCATGGTGCGGGGCCCAGGGCAGTCACCCTCCTCGCCCTCCCCTAGATCCGCCCCTGTATATATATATATATATATATTTTTTTTTTTAAGCGTATGGCTTTTAGTGCCGGGAGTGTCCAAGGACATGTTCGGCTCGCCAGTTTTTGTAGCTGCTTCGAGACGGACACCCAATGGGTGAGCTACAAGTACCGTTGGGGAGGAAAGTTCGAATGGAAGGTCGAGGAGTTGGAAGGTAGCGGCTGTGGCCTATAGTTAGGGACCAACCCCGGCATTCGCCTGGGAGGAAGTTGGGAAACCACAGATGACCATCTTCAAGGTTGCCGGCGGGGGGATTCGAACCTCCTCGCCTCCCGGATGTGAGCGACTGCCAGCAGTCATGCCGTAACGACCACGGCTAACTCACCCGGTATATGAATAATAAGTAAATAACACTCCTGGAAAAAATTACATGTATTAGTTATGAATTATACATTATTATAATGGGGCAATTTTTAGGATTACATGTTTTGATCTTCAAATGGCCATCAGATTCTGAGTTGAGGTTTAAACTTATATGCAATGTTATCTAACTCCATAAACGTAGTTGTGCGTACAATTGGTGTTTATATTTTGCTTAGCAGTTTGAATCTCGTTATGTCTGGTTAGTTAGTTTTATTTATACGGGTTCGTGAATTACGTATGGATATTAAATATGTGTATACAAATTAGAACACAATATAGAAAATAAAATTAGAGCATGCACTTGAATTCTATTATGTAATATGGTTACTTATCCTAGCGGAGTCGTTGATCGTAGCCGTTGCTGACTTCTCGCCTGCCTAGGCACTTAGATAACATTGTATATAAATTTAATCCTCAACTCAGTGATCAGGATTTGATGATGACCGCTTGAAGGTCGAAATGCGTAATCCTAAAAATTGCCCCATTATAACAGTGATTATAACTAATACATGTAATTTTTTCTAGGAGTATTATTTACTTAATATTCATATATTATATACAATGTACCCTGCTCAGTCTTTGGGCAAATTTGTGTTGACCAACTGAAGAGCTACAACTGACAGACTAAAACATTTATTAATTAAATTCTTAATACTTACTGTAAGCTTCACCAGATGACTGAAACTGATTGTGCTCTCTTAAATCATTTTATAATTGATATTTACTTCTGATGAAGAAATTAGTTAAAATATAACATTAGTATCATCATCATCATCAGGTCTTCGCTCTAGCAAGCCGGGTGCGGTACTGCAAAAGCCTCTTCCATTTTGTTTTATCTATCCCTAGCTGTTCTTCGGATATAGTATGCCAGTTCACACCTCTCTTCTCTACATCCTTTAAAACTTGTTTACCCCATAAGTCTTGAGGTCGTCCTCAGGGTCGTTTGCCAGGAACTACCCTTTCAAAATAAGCTCTATGACTTCTTTCTGGAACCACTATTTTCAGATGGACATACGACCGTAGTCTGTAGAGTTCCATTAATTCCAAAAGGCTTCTTTCCAATCCAAGCTCTTCTCGGATATTAACATTCCTTATTTTATCCTTCCTTGTCTTTTGTAAGCAGGAACGGAGGAACTTCATTTCAGCAGCCTGTAGACCAGTGGTTCTTAACCGGTGGTCCGCGGGAGAAAAGGGTCCACCAGCACGTATAAAAAAGTGGTCAATAAATGGGGATTTCGAAAACGATGTGCGTTGAACGAGAATCGTCCGAATGTTTTCGTGGCGATGACTATCAGGTTTTGAATTGAAATATCCTTAAAATAAGTGTTATTGAGGAAGGGTTACAACTGATAAGGTGTATTGGGGGGTTGGAGGGGGGTGGGGAGGAGAAGGGGGGGGGGGGTGTCCGTACATGATTCAATTTCACGCCGAGTGGTCCGCAGACTTCTACGGGTTCAGAACCACTGCTGTAGACGGTTGTTTGCTGGTCCTGTCAGTGTTGCACGTCCGTATGTTAGAATTGGTACAAAGTACTGGTAGGTTTTGTATACGGTAATCTTAGAAGCTAGTGGGAATGATGGATCCCAAAGTAGTGAACGCGCAGAGTGATAAAATTTTGAAGCTTCTTGTAGTCTGTTGTTGATTTCTCATTTCATGGTGTTGTCAGAAGAAACAGAACTGGCGAGATATTTTAAGTTGTCAACAATATCCACTTCTTCATTTTTAATGTCAAGATTGACTCTTCCAGTCTAATTACCAAGCCAACTGACTTGGATTTGCTAATAATTAGCCCCATTTTTCCAAGTTCTTCCTGCCACAGATCTAATTTGTCCTGCACTTCCGTTTCTGTCTCTCCCCATACCATAATATCATCAGCAATGACGAAAGCATTTGTTGTTTGAGCCCTTCTTTTGACAGCTTTTATAACTTCATCCATTACAAAAATGCAGAGAAGCGGTGACAGGCAAAGCTTATATCAAGTGCTGAAATACTGGATGAACTCGCCCTCTCAAACTAAAATCTATGTAATAGTAAGATATCTACTAAGTATTATCCCATATGGAACTAGAATTACAGAAATTAAATTTTTTAGGTAATGCAAATAATAATACACTAGAATTAACCGAGTGTAACTGTAATACACTTAGCGATTATTATAAAATTAAGGACGGTAAACAGATAATAACCGATACCAGTACACTAAAATGCGTACACATAAATGCACATAGCATAAAAAACAAGTTCGATGATATCCAAATAATGTTAGACAGAATCAATGGTGTAGATGTCCTAGCAATCTCAGAAAATTGGTTAACAGAACAAACAAAAATGTTTTTCAATATTAAGATATATATTGCATATCACATAGTTAGAAAGCAAACTGGAGGGGGTGTATCTTTGTATATTTCAAACAAATGTAGCAGTACCCTTGTAAAGGAAATAAATTCCACCCACAGCATACTGCACATTACTGTGAGAAAAGGCCATCAAGAATACAATATAATCACTGCTTATAACCCTCATAAAAGCAACATTCCACACTTTCTAACTGATCTCGAAGTAATTATTAGTTCTTACTCAACGAATCCTGTTATAATACTAGGTGATATGAATATCGATCTATTATTTGGGGACAGATATACTAGTAGTTATATTAACCTAGTCAAATCATATGGTCTAGTCTTATGTAATACAAAATATCCAACTCGTGTAACACAGACTAGCTCTACTCTAATTGATCATGTATTGGTGAACGACTGTGACAAAATATGTAATGTCTATAATATTGATAATGATTTGAGTGATCACCATTTACTAATCTGTGAAATGAGAAACAAAAAGATAAACAGGAACTCAATATGTGATGATAGGCCAATAGAAAAGGATAAAATAAACTACAAAAAACTTAATAAATATTTAATAACTCAAGAATTTGTATGCAATGAAACTAACATCAATGACTACTACAACAAATTCTGTGATTTTATTAATAAAGGAATAGAAGCCTGTACTATGAAATATACGAATAAGGAGCCAAGTGCCCCACCAATAAAACCCTGGATCACACAAGATATTTTAGCACTAATACACAGGAAAGATAAGATATATACAAAAACCAAAGTTAAAAACCCATCTGCAGAAATTTTAGAAGAATATAAAATTATTAGCAACCAAGTAACAAAACTTAAGAGAAACCTACAAAGAGACTACTTTGACCAAAAAATTCAAAATGCAAATAATCAGAGGGAAGTGTGGAGTGTTGTTAATGAGATGTTAAATAGGCCAAAGAAGGGGAAAAATGAAATTGTCAAACTTATAGTCGACGGCACAAATGTCGAAAAAAAGGAAAATATATGTGATGAAATTAATAAATATTATGTCAATATTGCTAACAGTATATGGGAAAATCAAGGAAACGGTTCTACCTCGGACATTACAAGCTATAAAAATACTACTAGCACTAAGACAATCTTTATGTTACCTACTGATGCTAATGAAATACAATCAATTATAAACTCCCTAAAACACAAAAACAATATAAGTGAGGACAACACTACTAATGTCATGCTACAATTGTGTCTTGAGGGCATTACACCATAACTTGTCAAAATAATAAATCTTTCACTGATGACTGGTATATTCCCCGATGCCTGTAAAGTCTCTAGGGTGGTTCCGATCTACAAAAAAGGAGACAAAACCCACCTATCAAATTACAGACCCAATAATATTATATCTGCCATCAGCAAGGTTCTAGAAAGCGTTGTTAAACGAAGACTTATGAATTTCTTCATGAAAAATGATTACTTTGCAAACTGCCAATATGGGTTTATTCCAAATAGAGGAGCAGATAGTGCTATATTTGAAGTAGTAACTGATGTAGAAAAGGCATTAGATGAAAACAAACTAGCTGCTGGTGTACTAATTGACCTTCAAAAAGCCTTCGATCTGGTTAACCATAAGATTCTCCTTAATAAACTAGAATTTGCAGGCATCAGAGGAGTGGCACATGATTGGTTCAAGAACTACCTTACTAACAGAAAACAATATGTTGCAATCGATAATGTAAAAGGATCTCAAATGAGAATTGACACAGGAGTACCTCAAGGTTCTGTCTTAGGACCAATTCTTTTCTTGGCCTATATTAATGATATAGTATTATTAGAATTGAAAGGCAAGCTTAAATTATTTGCAGATGATATTTTTATACTCTATCTGGGAACATCTGAACAGGAAATTATGCTAAATATTAATTATGATCTCAATAAGCTGGTGGATTGGTTGAGAGCACACAAAATGGTTATCAATATCACTAAAACAAAATATTTATTCTTCCATAAACCATCATACAAGATTGAGACCACAAACATAGTCAACATAGCCAACAAAGAAATAGAAAGGGTTAAATCGGCAACATACTTAGGTATCAAACTAGATAGTACACTAACCTGGGAAAATCATGTAGAAAATGTAAAACATAAAATCAGCCCTATAATTGGTATTATTTTCAGATTAAGATATAGCTGTCTTACTAGCCAACAATTGAAAAATATATACTTTGCTTTGATACATTCACATCTAATGTACATGAATTTCATATGGGGATATTGTAAGAAGGAGCTGATAAAAGAACTTGAGATACTCCAGAAACGTGCTATAAAATCTATCTTTGGATTTCCTTGGCTAACACCCTCAAATGAATTATACTCAAGAACTAAAATTATGCCACTGCAAAAACAAATAGCTATGTCAGCAACAGTATTTGTATACAAATTAGAAAACAAATTGATACACACACACATCCATTTTACCCATGCAAATGACATTCATCATTATGCAACAAGAGGAGTAAATCAAATATTCACCAGCCATTCCCAATCCATTAAATTTGGAACTAAAGGAATTATGTCCTCTATAATAAAAGAATACAACTCGCTACCATTAGGCATAAGGGAAAGTTTCTCTATAAAAACATATAAGAGGAAAACAAAAGACTTCCTATTAAGGAATGAATAGCCCATGTACAATAGCCTTAAGCAATGCAATGTATCATACCGAATTATCTCTGTAAAGTTAGTCACTAGCAATCTAATATGTTAGCCTACTATTAAACTAAACAATAATGTTACAAAAATTATATATATGCCATGCTGTAACTATGTTACTTGATTGTCCCTAACACGAGCTCAGGCTCATTGGGACCTACCGTATGTAAATAAATAAATAAATAAATAAACTTCCTTGTAGGACTCCACTCTTCGTGGCAAAACAGCGTGATCTTTCTCCCTGGACTTGCACACAGCTCATCGTTTCTCGGTACAGTTATTTCATATGGGACATAATCTCTTCTGGTACTCCCTTTCACCATAGACATTCCCAGATATGTCTGCGTGTTATATTGTCATACGCCTTTTCAATGTCCAGGAACACAGTTATAACTGTCTTATTTTTCTCCCAGTACTTTTCAAGGAGTATCCTGGTAGCAAAAATGAGATATGGTTGATCTCTTAGGCCTAAGTCCATGTTGTTCATCTTCTAGGGTAGGTTCCACTAGTTTCCTTAATCTTTTCTCAAGAATAGACTCATACAGTTTTAACCCATGAGATAGAAGTTAGTTAGTGCATTTCTTGCGGTCTCCTTTCTTAAACGATAGTACGATGACTCCCATCTTCCAGACATGTGGTATTTCATTGTCTTCCCATATTTTGTTTAAAACTCTCTAAAGCCATCGTTTGGCAAATTCGTTCGAAGCCTTTATCATATCCACACTTAATTCATCTGCACCAGTGGATTTGTTGCTTTTATATTTCACGATAGCTGTTTTTTACTTCCAACCAAGTGAGTTTTCCTGCAGCTTAATTAATATTTCTTTATTCCTCAAATAAGCACCTATAAGATGATTATAGATATCTCTGTGATTGCATTGAACCTAAGCTGACAGAGAAAGCAGCCCTTGCCACAAGATTTAACAAGCCTAAACTGGCCTGTTGATTGACTCGGAACACCTACAATATGCAATGCCTGTAATGAAGTTTAAGATGAAACATTACAAAGCTGTCACCCACACAGGAGGTCTGTGTGTCATTGAACGTCTGTCACTAAATAGACAAGGCTGGACTGGATTAAAAAAGTGGAAGTCAAAGAGAGAAGAATACCATAATCAAAAAGAATCTGAGCCTAGTGCTGAAAGTTCGGTTGTACCGAAGAAGACTCAATTAAGAGCTATAATTATTAGATAGAGAGGCTCTCTGATTGTGCCAGGAAAATATGCTTTCTGTGGTTATGTAGCATGATTGTCTACCTACAGACTAACCAACCACCTGTTCAACTTCTGGTGAAACAAGAAAATCCATACCACCTGGCTGACAGAGACTGAGAAGTTTATAAATACTATAATACTACTGGATGTTGCACTCCTCGCATTGGCCGCACAACATCGAGGTCATGTAGCCCCGTGTACTTCGGGTGTGTGTAGAATCTGCCTGATAACCAGTGTTAATTGTAATGGCTGTATTAGTGTGTGTTATCTGTAATTCAGGTATGGACTACAGATGATCAATTTCAAGTAGTTCCTACTTTTGCGACCAAATGCTACTGTCAACGACACCTAGCTGAGAATTTGGCTACTAGATGCCACTGCAACCAGCACCTCGTGGCGAACGTTGGAACTTAATAGAGCGTTAATCAAATCTAGCCTACAGATTTAGCATCACACAATTGTAGTTAGTGGAAGGTTCTTTAAAATGACATAAATCTATGTTATGGGCCCGCCGGCTATACTTCCCCTCCAAAGGAAGGCGTACTGACGGATTATTTACGCTCTTAACCCTGGAGGGGGCGCGTCACGGTCTTTTCGACCGGGTGCAGAGATAAATGTTTATAGTTCTTAACGTAGTGGGCCGTTAGTTTCCATCCCCTCAGTACCTTACATTGGACTCGTCCACTGTCAATGTGCGCAAACAGTTTACCCCTCCCGCTCCTTAGTTTCAGCCAGAGTGCATTGTTTAACGGATCCGGTCTAAACCTTCTGGCGCGCCCCATGACGTATGCGTGTTTATGAGTTAAGTTTTACTTTTATTTTTCAGTTAATCTTGTGGGAAAGTTTCCATCCCCTCAGTACCTTACATTGGACTCGTCCACTGTCGGTGTGCGTAAACAGTTCACCCCTCCCGCTCCTCAGTTTCAGCCAGAGTGCATTGTTTAACGGACCTGGTCTAAACCTTCTGGCGTGCCCCATGACGTATGCGTGTTTATGAGTTAAGTTTTACTTTTATTTTTCAGTTAATCTTTTATTGTTTAAGTGATTTTGAGCATTATTTATAAGTTGGTTCATTATTATTTACTTGTTTCGTAACAATAAAAATAGTTTTTGCGTCATTTGTGTTATTTTTTCGCGACCCGGTCGAAAACACCGTGCGCACCTCCTCACGTGATTATTCTTTCGCGCCCTCTCCAGGGTTAAAGGGGTTTGAACCCGTGATCTTGGGCATAGAAGTTCAGCATGCTACCAACTACGCCACCGAAGCCGCTCGGGCACTATTTCAAACAGGGGCGCCACAAGAGGTGGACCGTATCGATTGTTCCACGGGTCGTGCCTATCGATGTATTTCTTCGGCATTCAACAGCAGGTTGTTAAACCTCACTTCCCTACACAGGGTTGCCAACACAATGTGGCAAGTACGTTTATATAGCATTTTAGACTTGAAGGCCCATTCGGATGGATAGGAATGATATTTTTTCTTCTTCAGTCATAACGCTATACTGAAGAAAGGGATAGGAATCTCCTCTTTGCTAAAAAAATGAGTATGAGCTTGCAATGGAATTGAATATGCATACTCTCTGATTTGAAAATTTAGTCCTTTGAAAACTGGAGTGTAGTATTTGAGTTGTATTCGGCGTTTCTGAGCCACTGATTTGAAGATAATAAGAAACGATCAGGCTGTATTTTCTTTAAGGAGACAATCAGAGTTTATAATATTCTCAGCTGATACTGTAAACAGAGAAGCAGGATACTGAGTCACGTGACTGTGTGTTGTCGCATGCGCAATTGGTAATCTTTCAGCCATATTGCTTGTGGTTTTTCTACCAGTACGAGGATTTAAAGGTATTTTAATTCCGCTATATTAGATCCGAAAGTCATGTTTTGTACCCAGTACAGCTGTTTATATCAATAAATAAAACCTGTTACTGGCTGCCTAGGAAAGTGTCACCTTACTAGCCTTTGTTGCTTCAATAAAGAATTTAATGCCACCTTGGTGCTATTCCTATGTGGCTTCACCTAATGACAAATTGTCTTGTATAACGTTGGTGTACGTTAGAGTAATAAAGGGGCTGTTAATATATCGGTAAGAGGTGAATGCATTTGTGGCGTATTTTGTGGAAGATCTCCGTTGAAACGAAGTTCTAAAAACTTCCATTTAAGTGCACAGGGATGTTAAGGAAGATTAGTCTCTCCCCAGAGTATTTTTTTAGGCCCCGAGGTTATTTTGGTTAGCCTACGTGTATACCATGCTTGATAAGGGACAAAGCACTTAAAGTGGCTTTCCATATGTTTATGTTTACATGTGTAAATAACTCGTTCATTGGAGGCTGTTTATTGTTTTATTGAAGTCTACTGATAATCTGGATCTCCTATTTGATTGCAATCCTTCATATATCTTCCATTCATTTTCAGTGGTAATGATGACTGATGCCATGAAGTTTGGACCTGAATGGTGAGTGAGAGTTGTTTTATGTTACTTTTATTCCATTAGTTTTGATACTTAAGTATTGTTCAGTTGAAGGATGTTATTCTAATCATATGATCACATCTGTTAAAAGGTATTTCCATGAGTGACATTACATGATGTGGCCATTTATCCTCATTGAATAATGATTACTGGTAGCCTACTTCAGGTCGTTGCCAGTAATTGCGAGTTTGACAGTGCAAAATTTACACTTACATTTTGGAGCATTGTCCCTTAAGAATTCAAAATTATTTTGCTAATGCAAAGTTTCTAGAGAAATATGTTGTTAGGGCCTACTCAAGGTCGGGCCATCTCATCTGCTTATATTTCTTTCCAATAAGCGAGATGGGTTAGTAGGCTTATTTCAGTTGGCTGAACATTGCTATACTAGAGCCATCCTTACTTTCGACTTGAAGTTTCAGTGCTACGTCACAGCCACACTCTAACCAGCCAATCACAGGCAGCCATTCAAATTGATATATCGAGATAAATCAGGTTTCACTGACGAAGTTGCCAGCTAACATTTTACGTTCAAAAGTTCTTGTCAGCTGTTTGCATTGTGCTCGGTTACTTTCATTGGCGGTCTTTATGTATTCTCGTATATTATTCTAGTCTGTTGTTATTTAATAGCTTAGTATTTGTTTGTCATTTGACATAGCCCTAGTGTAGTATATTTACGTGTACTGTAGTTGTAGGTTAGCTTTAGGTCAGCGAGCGATTGTGTTATTTCTGCCGTGCATGTGTGTGATAGGCCTAGTGTCATGCCGGGTCTAGCACGAGGAAGCCATGCGCCAAGAAAGGAAAGGCCTTAGGACAAGGGACTCCACTAAGGAGTCAAACCCGGGAAATGGACAATGCCCCGTGTCATAGTGTCATTCACGACAAAGCTCCAACAATGGCAGCAAGAAAGAATGTGCCCATTGTGTGGGGTCAGACGGCAATAGTGACTCCGAAATGAGTGGTGTGTTCCCTTTATAGGTTTTATAATACATTTTCTCGAACTCTGAACATCTTCGACTCCGGATTCTTGGTGATGGTGAGCAATTTATTTGTCACATTTTTTTTTCTGCTTCATTATCAGAAATATTTTGTTAACCGCAGTATATGTGTAATTTCTGCTACTACAGTATGTACTTATTCACGAGTATCATGTTGTGTGTAAACATGTCTGTTCACATTACGAGTGTTTTGTTAACTTTACGGCTATAATCATTACGTCAGCTGATTCACGTTAGTGGACTGGCAACACTATCGCCAGCCGGTGAACTGCCAAGTCGGAAGTAACGATGGCGGCACTATAGTTTATCATTAGTTTGGCAGTCTTAATAATAATTCTAAAGATCTATGCAAAACTTCAGAAACTTGCAATAGGACTAGGAGGTTTAATATCGTATGGACTCGGGTGCCGGGTGCAAGCTTTGTTATTTGACTCCCAGAGGGCAGCTTGCTTGTCGAATTTCATTGGGTAATTATTCGGGAGTGATGAACCAAGATCCTACACTGTTACTTAGCTAATGTATGATTTTTATACCTTATTTGATATTCCGGGAGTCATTATCAATTGAAATTACTGTCCATTATCAATACAGCTCAGGAAATAAGTACTAAATTACGTAAATATGTGACGTAAGTAGTTATTTATTGTTCATTGAACGACGGCGAACGGCGGCAATTGTCATGGCTTGTCGTTGCTCAACTGCTACTGAAGGATGCGCATTGGGCATGTTCAATTGTCAACGAGACGTCATTTCACTGTTGCCAATGTATGGTACATGACACAGGTCATGTGTAGCGAGCTAAGAGAGCGTAGAGAGTAATTGGGCGAAGCGAGAAACTATTGGCTTACGAAGCGGGAGCGTAGATAGTTAATCGAGCGAAGCGAGGAACTATTGGCTTACGAAGCGGAGTTAGATACTACTGGCTTTTATGTCCGCTACTAAGTTAGGCACTGTCTTGCCCAAAATTACTGCTAGTACCACAAGCAAGGGGGTCTGGGGTTTGTTTTTGTATGTAAAACATTAATAATATAGAATTCATGTCCGCTCCTATGTTAGGTACTGCCTGGCCGAAAATTACTGCTAGTACCACAAGCAAGGGGGTCTGGGGCGTAAGCTCCAGGTTAGGGTTGTTTTTGTATGTAAAACATTAATAACATAGAATTAGGGTTTTGCCTTTCGAATACGAGTATCAACAATCGCAACATCAAAGGATAGGGATATCGTATGCGAAAATTTTCCACCAGATGTCGTAACTGTTTTATGTGGAACTCGATTGATTTGCTTTCCGTTGGAATTGTATACCCATCGAATTTGATGAATGACGAGTTGATAATACAGTAAATATTCATTTTAAAGAGTTTTTAACAGTCAATTGTGTGTTATTGGCAAATGCTATTTGAAATAAAGAACAAAATGATCCCAAATAAGTTAGTACCTGAGCGCTATCTGTTGGAGCTTGTTTAGGATGTCCCTATACAAACAGAAAGAAGCGAGTGCGCTCTATCCGCTCAAAGCAATCAACACACGGCCATGTTTACCGTATACGTGGGTTTGGCAATATCTTATTTGTCTAATAAGCCACGTCTACAATGGACGACGCAACTGACATTTCACTATATAAGTCGTAATATTAATTGGGGAAGGTGGGTGGGTCATAGACAGCGGAGGAGACAACATCTATTACCACATCACTCCTACAATTATTATTCATCATTACACAAGGTATTTCGGCTAATTTAACTAGTTTTCTACTTAGTTCATCACTTCCGAAGTGTTACCTTTCGTTGTTCCTTGAATCACTATGAAAGTCAACAAGGTTAGATATCTCAGCTCCTTGACTTATAGCGCTTTCTAGTAGAGAAATGAGGAACTTTGTGTTGGTGGAATATCCCGAGATTAATTTTGCCCTTATGAACACGACCTACTGAATTCAAACGGGTTCTTTGACATGCCAGCATTGTATGACATGCATGTCGTCATTTTTGCTGCCTTTCAAAAATCACTTACCACGGCCAGGAGCGAACCTGCAAGTTTGGGGTTAGTAATCTGACACGATAACCACTCATCCACCGTGGCAAGCTGGGACTAGTAGGTGCTATTGTAACTACACTTTCTGTATGCTTATTGTGATGCTGATGCCAAGGTGCAAGATACATTTCTTGTTTCTGTCTTTAGGCTATCATTTATGAATAATGTTTCTGTTATAAGGAAGGTAACTTACCATTGTAGTATTCTTTCAAATTGAAACTTTTAATCCACCGGTGGTAGGCCTAGTAGTGGGCAAACCAATCAGACTGTAGCCTATTGTGCCCCGTCCTATGTTTTTTCACAATCAGGTAAGTAAGCGAGCTGGTATTTTATATTTGGCTATACCGGACCAATTTAACCCCATTTACGACTATTAATTGTGCAACCTCCGTCAATCAATACATTGGTTATGTGCTACAACGCACTAGTTGTGGGACATGTTTCGAACCCTGGAACGGCCCTTCATCAGCCACAATTTTGACGTCGTTAAAACATTATACATACGGTAAAACATTGAGCAAGGTAAAAAGAACATCATGCATATTCAGTCACTCATAAAAACACAATACAGTCCTGAAAAAATTAAACATATTAAACTATAAAAACCTTTTTTTTATGTATAGTCAATTATCTTCTTTCGTCCTCACACAAGTAACGGCACCCTTTGACCATAAGAACAACTTCCCATTTTATACCGCGCCAAGCAAAGGACTCTTGGAATTGACAGGATTTCATGACAATAGTCTGATCAATGTGCTCAGTGTTTTATGTATAATGTTTTAACGGCGTCAAAATTGTGGCTGATGAAGGGCCGTTCCAGTTCTCGAAACATGTCCCACAACTAGTGCGTTGTAGCACATAACCAATGTATTGATTGACGGAGGTTGTTCAATAATTCAAATCATAATTTGTCAATACGGACCAAAATGACACCAAATATTCACTCTTCCTTTTCGCCTTTATTTCGACAATATATCATTTTCATACCTTATTTAATCTTTTGGGGGGACATTATCAATTGTAACTACTAACCTTGATCACTTCAGCACCGACTGCATCAGATATAGGTGCTAAATTATGTAAATACGTGATTTTATTTATTGTTTATATTTAACAACCGGAGCCATGCTCGTCAGCGTATTTAGTATGTGAAAATGCTGCAGCGAGCGCTCACAGCAAGGCGCACCCGTTGACGACATTAGTTTCCAACATGTCCGATACAAAATATACCAGACGACACACGTAACGTAACTAAGTGAAAAAAAAGAAATAATTTGCCTTTTGTGTATTATTTTTATTTGTAAATAACGCCTGTGGGAGGCAATGGTGCCAACTTCACTTAAATACCGCAATCCCCCGTAGCGAGGTTTGGAGACTGTATGGACAAAAAATACTGATGTACTAAAATGGGTGTTCAAACTAAACCATTGGTCGCTACTTGGTTAGATGACTGTCTGGACGAAAATTACTGGGTTGTAGTATATATCGCTAGTCCCGGGGTTTAGTGGGATGTTAGTGACCTCCATGACGTCACCTATGACGTATTTGTGTTGACGCTCATTTGTTGCCGATGATACTTGACCTGATTGGTCAGAAGACATTCATTGCCTTGAATTGTGATTGGCCAGCTGATGTGCGCTGTGATTGATCTGCGCCATTTTGGATTTTAGTCGCGGGGTAGGTTTTGAAATGTTCGGTTGCGATACTTCTGCGTTGCGAAAATAAATTAAAGTAAGATTTAGTTGTGATATAATGTGGATGGTATATTTATAGTGATTGTGGTATTTTTGTTGGTTGGTAGTGTGTATGTAAGAAGGCAGTGTCTGTGCATGTAAATTACACGTAATGAAGTTGCTGTTGGACTCCGGTGTCGAATGGGGTAAGTGTTGTATTTCTTCATATGCTTATTAGTGTGCTTCTGGTAGTTGAAGGATCAACATCCCATGGATGTTTTGCTGTGTATTGGGATTGTTTGAAAATGAGGTGAAATGGAAAATTTTCGCCTATGCAGAAAAAGTAAGGATCGCAATACCCATGACAAATTTGCCATTTCTGCTAATTTTCAAGCAATCGCCTAACGCAGAAAAAAAAAGATCTCGATACCCATCACAAATTTGCCATTTCAGCTCTTTTTGAAGCTATAGCTCTACGCAGAAAAAAAGTAAAGAAGCTAGTGGGGCACTGTTCACAGCAAACCATTGGTCTGGGCGGTTAGGCTGTAACCATTGTCAAAACCATTGGATAGGATGCAACGAAGGTTAGAAGTCTGTGGTTAGGTGTGCGGCAGCTAGTGGGGCACTGTTCACACTAAACCATTGGTCTGGGCGGTTAGGCTGTAAGGTAAATGCACCAATGGTCGTCATGCTAAGGGAGATTTAGACAAGAAATCATATACACCGTACACATTTTGGTAAATTTAATCAACAAAAGCACTGTACCTAACCTCAAACACTAGGAAAGACCAAATATCAAAGATATTCGTTTTAGGAAAAATGACGTATTTTTTAAAAAAGTGTGTTTTTGCGCCAGTGTTCGGCACAATGTATTTGGATTTTTCCTATATTCGTCACCCGTTTGCACCAATTGCCGTCACATTGTTAATTACCTTGTCTGCTGTTTATAATGCTTTTCTGTCAATTGTTATGTAATACACCAATTTATCGACTTGTAATTCTGCTCTAAACAAGTGAGACCACGGCATAACAGCCCGGAAAATGACCATTCGCCGAGGCCTAACACCGATTGTTGCCATAGAAACCCTCTGAATTCGCCACTCATGTACATTTTTCTTCCAGGCAGTCTTTAGTAGCTTAAAAACCCCTACATCCGTGGGTTGAAGTACGTGTGTGACATTAGGTAGTAAAGCGACCAAAACAATTCCATGATCCTCACAAAATTTACTAGTATGTATGGTCAAGTGTGAGAAGTGCCGGTCTATGAATAATGTCAGGGAGAGGAATCTCCTTCTCAACCAACCCAGGATGAAATATGTTACTGAGAAATTCGTAAAACACATCGCCCAGTCATTCACCCGTTTGGCGATTTGCCAATGCCCCAGTGCGCTGTGCATTGAGGCAATAATGATGTCTTGCGGCAGACGTTCATACTTGAACACTACAAGGGAAGGAGTAATATCGCCGTGGGCATTGCCTGTTAGAAGTACCGTCAAGCATTCTTTCTCATCCGAATTCACTTGCTGATATATTGTCTTGTAACCCCTGTTCGCCAGCACTTTGTTACCTTTCGGATTGAGAAAGCAAACCGTCTCGTCAGCGTTGAACAGTCGCCGAGGGTCTTACAAAATAGACTGGAAGTCGTTTTCCACTGAACAGCTGTAGACTTCTGAAACCCAGATTTTATTTTGATGTTCTGTAATTGCAGCACGGCTTACTGTCAAATTTTGAGGAGTTCGTAAAAGATAGACCTGGATTTCTTTTTATGAAATATTCACGCCATTTCCTTCCTGGCGGCCATCTTTGAAAGGAAAGTCCCTCTTCAATTCTTGTGTAAGGCACTGGATGCATTTGCAAATCGACCTTTGTTACCGGGACCCCGCTTTTCGTAGTGAGATTACCCATTCAACTAGCATAGCCTCAGCTTCCTTTGTTAAAATGGAACTTAGCCCCATTTTCCTCTCTCTAGGAGATTTTCCTTTAATTTTGTCCGAGAGGGTGTTTCTCGGAACACCATTCCTCTCCGCGGCCTTTTTAATACTCATGCCGTCCTCCATAACGGCCTTAATAGCAGCTTCCATTTGCTCAATATCATAATTTAGAACTGTGCGTTTCGACATATTGCCTGGGGCAGATGACCTCGTAGTTCCGCCCCTTAAAAAAACAATAACTATCTAACATATTGCTTGAAAGCAAAGATTTAGTCTTAGAATAATATATTTCTTTATCATCTCAATAAAAATAAAAATTCCACTGTAGCACGCCTAGCCAAAAAAAAAAAAAAAAAAACTAGGCCTACTGAGGTACGGCCGTCAAGCATAGCCTACTAGCATACTAGTAATAATAACAATACCCTGTAAATGTTTATTGGTTGCGAAACGTTAACACAAACATTAACATAAATCGTGCACTAGGCCTAGTGTTCGTCACGAATGTGCTCTAAAGTTCGTCAGCTATGACGACTACTGGACACGATGATCAAATGATAATTTAATTAATACAGGGTACTTTAGAGCTACATTATAAGCATATTGCCGCTGTTAGTTAGGTCTTGCAAGGAGAAATGACAATGTGCCAGTTTTCGTCACAAATGACGAGCATTGGTTAAGTGCATTTTTTAAAATCCAGTGTTCATCACCGGCATTTCTAACAAAACTAGGCACTTGAGCACGAAATAACAAATCACATATGTTACAGAAACAATTACCAACTATATCACGAACTTGTAACATTTTAAAATGTCGGAACATAACACGCATGCACATAATTAACTTGCGCGCGTGCTTAGCACATGCGAGAAGCAAATGGCACATCAAGACAGCTCAGCTCACAAGAGATGTTTGACGCAAGGAAACACCTATTACATCACACGCATGATTTCGCAAAGTTGCTCCTTATCGGCAAGGAAGGTATGACGCATCTCGTAAGACTTCGTGCCTTGAGAAAGACCGTTGACATGCTTATTTTTTTACTTATTTACGAGAGTGGCGACGACTGGATCAGTGACGAAAACCGGTACAGTTACCTTAACCATTGTCAAAACCATTGGATAGGACGCAACGAAGGTTAGAAGTCTGTGGGTAGGTGTGCTGCAGCTAGTGGGGCACTGTTCACACTAAACCATTGGTCTGGGTGGTTAGGCCGTAACCATTGTCAAAACCATTGGATAGGAAGCAACGAAGGTTAGAAGTCTGTGGTTAGGTGTGCGGCAGCTAGTGGGGCACTGTTCACACTAAACCATTGGTCTGGGCGGTTAGGCTGTAACCATTGTCAAAACCATTGGATAGGACGCAACGAAGGTTAGAAGTCTGTGGTTAGGTGTGCGGCAGCTAGTGGGGCACTGTTCACACTAAACCATTGGTCTGGGCGGTTAGGCTGTAACCATTGTCAAAACCATTGGATAGGACGCAACGAAGGTTAGAAGTCTGTGGTTAGGTGTGCGGCAGCTAGTAGGGCACTGTTCACACTAAACCACTGGTCTGGGCGGTTAGGCTGTAACCATTGTCAAAACCATTGGATAGGACGCAACGAAGGTTAGAAGTCTGTGGTTAGATGTGCGGAAGCTAGTGGGGCACCGTTCACACTAAACCATTGGTCTGGGCGGTTAGGCTGTAACCATTGGATAGGACGCAACGAAGGTTAGAAGTCTGTGGTTAGGTGTGCGGTAGCTAGTGGGGCACTGTTCACACTAAACCATTGGTCTGGGCGGTTAGGCTGTAACCATTGTCAAAACCATTGGATAGGACGCAACGAAGGTTAGAAGTCTGTGGTTAGGTGTTCGGCAGCTAGTGGGGCACTGTTCACACTAAACCATTGGTCTGGGCGGTTAGGCTGTAACCATTGTCAAAACCATTGGATAGGACCCAACGAAACTTAGAAGTCTGTGGTTAGGTGTGCGGCAGCTAGTGGGGCACTGTTCACACTAAACCATTGATCTTGGCGGTTAGGCTGTAACCATTGTCAAAACCATTGGATAGGACGCAACGAAGGTTAGAAGTCTGTGGTTAGGTGTGCGGCAGCTAGTGGGGCAGTGTTCACACTAAATCATTGGTCTGGGCGGTTAGGCCGTAACCTTTGTCAAAACCATTGGATAGGAAGCAACGAAGGTTAGAAGTCTGTGGTTAGGTGTGCGGCAGTTAGTGGGGCACTGTTCACACTAAACCATTGGTCTGGGCGGTTAGGCTGTAACCATTGCCAAAACCATTGGATAGGACGCAATGAAGGTTAGAAGTCTGTGGTTAAGTGTGCGGCAGCTAGTGGGGCACTGTTCACACTAAACCATTGGTCTGGGCGGTTTGGCTGTAACCATTGTCAAAACCATTGGATAGGACGCAACGAAAGTTAGAAGTTTGTGGATAGGTGCAGCCTTTGACTGTGGCCACAGAGAGTGGCTCCAAAAATCAATACCTCTAGGCGGTTTAGGCTGTAACTATTGACAAAAACCGTGTGTGTGTGTAAAATATTAAAAATGGACTGAAATGGCAAATTTGTGATGGGTATCGCGATCTTTATTTTCCTCTGCATAGCGTTATTGCTTGAAAATGAGGAGAAATGGCAAATTTGTGATGGGTATCCCGATCTTTATTTTTCTCTGCGTAGCGGGATTGCTTGAAAATGTGCAGAAATGGCAAATTTGTGATAGGTATCGCGATCTTTATTTTTCTCTGCGTAGCGTTATTGCTTGAAAATGAGGAGAAATGGCAAATTTGTGATGGGTATCGCGTACTTTATTTTTCACTGCGTAGCGCTATTGTTTGAAAAAGAGCTGAAACGGCGATTTTGTGATGGGTATTGCGATCTTTATTTTTCTCTGCATTGCTTGATTGCTTGAAAATATGCAGAAATGGCAGATTTGTGATGGGTATCGCGATCTTTATTTTTCTCTGCGTAGCGCGATTGCTTGAAAATGTGCAGAAATGCAAATTTGTGATTGGTATCGCGATCTTTATTTTTCTCTGCGTAGCGCGATTGCTTGAAAATTTACAGAAATGGCAAATTTGTGATGGGTATCGCGATCTTTATTTTCCTCTGCGTAGCGTTATTGCTTGAAAATGAGGAGAACTGGCAAATTTGTGATGGGTATCGCGATCTTTATTTCCTCTGCGTAGCGTTATTGCTTGAAAATGAGGAGAAATGTCAAATTTGTGATGGGTATCACGATCTTTATTTTTCTCTGCATAGCGCGATTGCTTGAAAATGTGCAGAAATGGCAAATTTGTGATGGGTATCGCGATCTTTATTTTCCTCTGCATAGCGTTATTGCTTGAAAATGAGGAGAAATGGCAAATATGTGATGGGTATCGCAATCTTTATTTTTCTCCCCGTAGCGCGATTGCTTGAAAATGTGCAGAAATGGCAAATTGGTCATGGGTATCGTGATCTTTATTTTTCACTGCGTAGCACGATTGCTTCAAAAAGAGCTGAAATGGCGAATTTGTGATGGGTAATCGCGATCTTTATTTTTCACTGCGTAGCGCGATTGCTTGAAAATGAGCTGAAATGGCGAATTTGTGATGGGTATCAGGATGTGTAATTCACCAATAGAGGTGAAGTAAAGATCGCGATACCTGTTTTTTTTAAATGCACTGTAATGCAGATTTTTTTCTGTGTATCGCGATTGTTTGAAAAAGAGATGAAATGGCAAATTTTGATGGGTATTGTGATCTGTACTTGAGCAGGGGGGCTCAAGTAAAGATCGCGATACCGGCTTTTATAAAAATGTGGTGAAATGTGGATCTTTTTCTGTGTATCGCAATTGTTTGAAAATGAGGTGAAATGGCAAATTTTTGATGGGTATCGCGATCTTTACTTGAGCGAATCTTGATTGGTCACATTGGACCACTCAAGTCGTTCCACGATCACTTCTTCTTTGAAGGTAGTAGGCTACTGTTTGGTTCTTGCGCTCTTTCCAGTACCTATTCATTCTTTCAGATCGGCTTTTTCTTAATTCATCTGAAATCTATAGGCTTTCCATGTGTCATTTCTGCAGAAAATTTGTGAGTTTTAAGAATGGTGTTAATTTTATTTTTCTCTTCGGCATGTGTTATCTTGAGTCCAACTGCTTTGAGATCTTGTTGGATTTCTTGGATCCATTTTCCTCCAGTTTTCTTTCCTAGATTTCTCATCACTAGTTGGTGTACAATTCTGTTTTCTGGAAGCCGCAAGATGTGAAAAAAATATGAAATTCTTTTCTTCTTCTTCATTGTGCTGGCGATTGGATCAATCTCACGATAGACAGTTTCATTTGGGAGAATCCTCCAGACTCCCTCAACCTGATACTTTTTATTTATGCACATTCTAATGATTCTTCTTTCCGTTTTGAGGAGCTGATCAGTTCTTTGTTCATTTTTAATTTGGAACAGTGTTTCACAAGCATAAGTGGCTTCATGATCTCCAGATTTTGGTTAATTTTTGTACTTGAGAATAGTTATGAGGAAGTGATACGTCATGCCCCGGTACCCTTTTTAGTACTGTGCAGTTACTCTAGGTCACATTTTTTCCCAATAGCTTGAGGGTTGTCTTGAGATGTCTGAATGAGGCAGGGTTACAATCCTGGAAAGTGGCTAGGAAACTAAATCTCGCTGACAAACACAGGGTGGACCGCCCTATATATCCCGAGGACAATTTGCATTGTTATTGATCGAAATGAAGAGGTACATTTTTTATGGCCACTCGGCTGTAAATTTGGGGTTAGAAGAGTTCTCTGGGGTAGGAGTGTTGCACAGAATCAAGCAAGGTGTAGTGGATGGACTGCACTCTAACCTCTGGGCAATATTTGTTCATTTTAGGGTCTGTCTGTTGCAATCTCTGGATAAAAGTAATGGCATCTACTCCTGGAGTAGTCTTGCCCCATAAATTCTGTTCTGTTGGCATTCAAAAAGTATTTTTTTATGCAAAGTGACTCTTAGGGCAACAACCCATCAGAAGTATCGATGAACGGCAACAGGGGTTATGTGATTGGTCGAAATTGAATTCTGGCAGGTAAACGCTGGCTCCTCTGTAATGTGAACTCTGGTATCAACTGATTAAAATACTTGCCGCATGGGCTCAGTCTTTGTATTAGTGATAGTAATTAGTAGACATTACCAGTATTATATTTCTGCACAATGGCTATCCTGATATTGATTCTGGGGGCGTGGTGGCGCAGCGGTCAAGCTATCCGCCTCTCACCAAGGTGGGCCGGGTTTGATTCCCGGTCAATGCATGCGAGATTTTCGAAGTGAAAAGCCATGTCCTGTGGTTCGGATTCCACGTAAAAAGGAGGGGTAAGAGTAAGGTTGACCAGTACCGAAGTAGAAAATTCTTAAACTACTGAAATTACCCAAAATACCTGTAGTAATGGTAGGGAAAAAATCTGGAGATAATATAGTAATAGATGTTTACTCCTCCACTGTCTGTAACCCACCCAGCCATCCCAAATAGGATCATGAATTATATAGATGAAATTCCAACTTATTCCGCTATTTCTAGCAACTTGTACAGTATTGCCAACCCAACTCATTCGGTACTATATCGCATCCGCTATCGTAAAACAAAAGAGCGTCGTCAAGTTAATGCGAAAGTGCGCCGAGTTTCAGTTTCAACTCAACATGGATTGTGCAAGTTGCCACTTGACGATCTGAAATTTCAATCGAGAATACCACAACTATAGTGACAAGTTGTTGAAACGATGACAAGAACACAGTTTAATAGCGAAAACACTAATATAAACACCCCTGGTTTTTGTCACCCATAGTGGGGGTAGTCACGCATCAATAATCTTTATCCAGGCCAATAGTTTTGCCTAGACCTTTGCCAATTATTTCTTATTCACATAATTACAAAGTTACGTGTGTTGTGTAGTGTATTTTGTATTGGACATGTTGGCAACACAATATGTCGTCAATATGTCTGCCACAAATATCTGCCGTCGTTGAACAAGCTACAAATAAAATCCTTCATTTAAGCAATATTACTGATATTTGACAGTATTTTCAATGCGCAGCAATGATATTTGACAGTATTTTCAATTCCTAATGACTCCCAGAAAGGTATGTGAATGATATATGTTCAATAATCTACAAAGTTCTGGTTTGGTTCCGGTTCTGGTTAACTTTACAATTAATAAAGGAGGTCCCGTGGCTCATGATCATAAAAATTAACGGTCATGTAAAACTATAAGCTTCTTTTGATATTGATTCACATTATCAACATAATAGGGATCAATGTGTTGATACGGGAACTGGGCTAAACCTTTGTAAAACACTGCACACATTAACTTTACCTTCGAGAATTCTTATGGATTTGGAACTCTATTCCACACTGGGAAATTATTGAAAAGAGCAAAATATTATTGGCGCTTAAAATATTGGTTCCATAATATTAATAACGTGACAGTAAATTACCGCCATGTGCCAGGAAATTACATTGTGGTTGTGGTGGCAGTGTTGCGGACAGTGATTCATAAGTTCTCGGGTTCGATGCTATCAGTCGAGGGAAATATTATTTTCAGGTTATCGATTTAAACAATATTTATCTTAACATAATCCATGTGAAGTTATGATTTATGTAATCATCTTGCACTGTGCCCCGCTTTACGCAATTTCAAAGATAAACTTTGTAGGTTAAGAACGTCAACAGTACTGCCAACGCAATTCATTAAGCTAAGTCCGTAACACTAGAAATATTCAAGTCAACATGCCGAACTCCACAGAGATTACAGAGGGAAGGTCGCAACAGATAAACCAAAGAGTGTATAAATGTGAGATATGCCACAAAAATGTAGGTAGCAACGAGAATGCTGTAGAATGTGAAGGCTGCAATAGATGGCAGCACGCAGAGTGTTGTGGAATAACCGGAGGTGAATTCGCTATAATAAAGAGAAATCCCTAGAGTATTTTGAAGAGAAAATCCAGACAATCCTAGATTTCATGGAAAACTCCCTTGAAGAGATAATACGAGAGGAAATAAAAACCACTTTAAGAACTGAATTGACCAATGAAATGCCTCGGCAGACCGTAATTAAAGAAAAATCCTTACTCTAAGTTCAAATCCAAGTCACGATTAGGGAAAAACGACCAACCCCCGTACCCGTTGACAATGCGAGTAAGAGTACCAGGAAACACCTAACAAGTCAACAAAAGGAAATGACTGAGGAAAAACAACCAGCTCTTGACCCAACTACCAATATGGTTAGGGCTACTGAGAGCCAAGCAAACAATCAGAAGGAAATGCACGAAGGGAATATATCAGAGCAAGCCTTAAATCGGGAAAGAGAAACCAGAGAAGAACCGAACGAGCCCGAGAATACTCAGGATGACGGAGGACCGTGGATTACCTATCGACGAAGAAGTGGATCAAACTGCCGAGAAAACAAAAGCAAATAACTCACGAAACATAGTGATTGGATCGAGAAACAACTCAGACCTTCAATTACGAGCAGCCCCGAAGAAAGCTTGGTTCTACGTAGGCAGACTGAACAGCAACACGGAGCCGGAGGCAATATTAAACTTTCTTCAGACAAACGGTATAGAAGGAGACATTGAAATCGAAACGTTACAAACCAAAAGAACAAGCAAAGCATACAACTGGGAATAGACTTCAGGTACCTGGACTTCTTACAAGACCCACATTTCTGGTCAGAAAGAGTGATAGTCCAGCCCTTTCCGTTCCGGCGACAAGGATCAGGCATGCAATCCGGACAACAGATCGCCACATGTCGAGGACACTTGAGTACGGAGAGTAAGGACACAAAATAACTGAACAGGAGAGATACGCAAGAAAATGGAATTCAAATGCTTGATCGGGAACATGGAAGGTCTTATCAACGCGAACAATATGCTGGAAATTGATATATTCAACAAACATGACATTGTTATATTATTGGAAACTTTCCTCACGAAATCATGGGATCCACCTAATCTGCGATACATACGGTACTATGGCATTACTAGGAGCACTAGGAAGACCAAGAGGGGGGAATAACATGCATGTTGAAACCCAAATTATCACCTTTCTATGTGGTGTACAAAACAGAAAATATACTGGTAGTCCAAACAAAAGTATGCAGTATCATCAGTGCATACTTCCAATCAGTATATAATGCGGAAGATATAATAGACGAAATAAACACAACGCTAAACCACATACCAAGAAATGAGACAGTAATATTAGCAGGTGATCTGAATTGTAGATTGGATAAACCGAATTTGAAAACCGTGCAGGCTTCACTTGACTCAGTGACCCTACGATAAAGACGTACTATGGTCCAAACGGCTCGAGTACAATAGATATACTGTTCAGTAGCATGAAAAACCTATGCCTAGGGGCCGTATTTTTTGGTAATAGCGATACGCGCAAACTTTTCTTATATCTTCTTTCTTGCATATATATGGCCTTCTAGGCACTTAGAGTAGCGCATTTTAGCAAAATGAACTCTCGAAATATCACGAAATCTGAGTTATTGCGCGAATTGCTCAAATAATCACGAAATATACTTCACTTGGTACGGAAATGCTAAATATTATCATGAAAGCTCTCCAAAACACCTTTAAATGCTTCTGAGGAATTGACCGTCGTGGTTTCCTTGTCATTTGATTGATAGTGCTGTGCCGGAAGTATGTGCATTCAGTTCCGCGATCTCTAAGGCTATCGATTGCATCAAATGGTGTTGTGGTCATAGATATAGCAGTGCGAGTTCGCGACTGATAAAACTTTATTGGCAAACATCCAGCATTTAAATTTAAAAATGCCGAAAACTAAAGTCACAGCAGTTTTCTCGAGGGCCGAGGAATACAACAGTGAGGGGTTCTATGTATTTGACGCTGCAAGAAAGGTTCTAATGTGTAAATACGGTACTCCAATGTTCTTATTCCGTGGGAACGAACAGACACGTGCGATAAACACTGCAGGGATTCAGAAACACATAAAAAGCGGGGTAAAAAAGGAAATTAACATAATTCTAAGCGGCAAATAACATTCAGCGGTACCCTACACATCGCAAAGAAGTTGAAGAACCCCCTTATCACATAATTTGTTAGATTTACCCCATACTATAAGGAGGATTTCAGAAGAAACATCGATCATTATGACAATTTATTTCGCGAAATACCCACCGAAATAGCGTCAGTTTCAACACCTAAATCAACAGTTTTATTTCACCAAAAAATAAGGCCCTTACCTATGCCACACGAGCCAAGCAGGAATTGATAACAATAGAATTAGGAAGCATATGCCTGTTTGCCACTCCGTTATCATCGAAAGGGATCTACTGCCTTCTTAGACATGCACTATGAAAAATCACCTTTCACGAAGAATAGATGTAGAGAGACTGGAAATTGCGATAGAGGAAAATGCATGTGCAACAAACCATAGGCACGATGTTAACATGAACAAAGCTCTCCGGGCAATAGAAGAGACAATTCACTAACTAATCATACCAATGCAGTGGAACGAAAGGAGATCCAAACCGTGGTTCAACGCAGTAGGTTATAAATCACGACAGATAACTCTAGAGGCCCTACACGAAGCCAAGAAATCACATTCTTTAGAAGACCTACAAGAGTATGCCATGAGAAATAAAGAATACAAGGAAGTGCTGAAGATCTCTAGGAGAGCGTACCTAGCGTTAGAAGAAACAGAACTAATAGAAGCAGCTGAATGTCGTCCATTCAAGGCACTACAACCTATGCAACCAAAATACCCAAGAGAGATCCCAATGGAAAAAAAAATCCACAACCTGCTTCCAGTCTCCGACCGGGTCAGGAATGGAATGAATGAAGCCCCCATCGAGCGGCGAGGATATGAACTGTGCCGGCTGCCGAGGCCTGACGCACTCCTCTGGGGCAATGATTAAATGAATGACAGATGAAATGATAGTGGAGAGTGTTGCTGGAATGAAATGTTGACAGGGAAAACCGGAGTACCCAGAGAAAAACCTGTCTTTCATTTCAGATCCCAATGGAGACATGGAAAAATCACTTCCAAGGTATATTACAGTCTAAAGAAACCAGATCCGCCCTCGTTAAAGAACTGAACAGAAACATACAGGACATCAAACCGATCACTACAAGCGAGATCGAAGATACCATCAAAGAGTCAAAGAAAGGAAAAGCCTGCGGGCAAGGCCAAATATTTAATGAACATTTACAAATGACGTCAACATTATTAAAAGAAGTATGGACTAGCCTCATGAACCAATGCCTCATACACTCAAGTATACCAGACAGATGGAGAAACTCCATAATAAAAGTTTTATATGAAGGAAAATGGGATATAGGAGACCCGAATTGTTACAGAGGCATTGCATTGGAATGTGCACCATTTAAAATATTCACAAAGATCATTACAAATAGACTAACAGATATGATAGATGAAAGACTTCCGGAGGAAGAACTTGGTTTCCGGAAAGGACGATCAACAATGCACGCAGTGACATGTCTCGAAGTTAAAATACATGAAGCCCTCAGACATCAGCGAGGAAAGCTTTATACTGTATTCATGGACTATAGTAAAGCATTCAACCTTGTGAATAGAGGAAAATATTATCAACAAACTGAAGGCACTTCTAGGAAACGAGCATTACCTCACAAGAATGGTCAACAACATACAGTAGAGTCCCGTTCAACCGACCTTCGCTTATCCAACACTCTGTGTTATCTGACATTGTTCCCTTACTGAATTGCATTCCTGGTCGTGAGGATGCTACGAATCTAGATGTAAGTGGCGTGCACAAGATCAGCTGTTTGAACTAACTGACCCTAATATTATTAATTTAGTGAATGCTAACGAAAATGAGGATAGTGAAGAAGAACAAGGTACTGCAGAAAAGGATAAAACGATGTATCACAGTGGAGGATTAGGCTCATTGGATATGGCATTAACATAGAGCAACAGCCAGCGGCAAGCGCAACGGAGGTGTTGATTTTTCGTCGATGGCGAGATATCGCAGCAAGAAAACTTGAATCAGCAGGCAAGCACATATTGTTGACAAGTTTCTTTTCTTAAGGCATTTGGAACGTTTTTGTTTAACACTGCATGTACAATATTGAATTGATAATTCAGTAAATAGAGTACCGTAAAACTTGTCATTGTTTCAGTAATTCAGTATAGCCTACCTACAGTATTTGTTTTAGTTCATTTTTAAAGTAACTCCGTATTATCCGATATTTTCGGTGATCCGACGTACTCCAGGTCCAGTCTAGGTCGGATAATCTAGACTCCAATGTACTATACCAGACCCAAAACAACTGTGAACATGAGGGAGGAGCCAAATTCACTCCCTCACCCGCGCCAGCCATAGCACTGCGTAGTTAACTCAACTCGCTAGGCTTGCTGTGCCGTGCAAAATCGTATTTCTCTCTGCGCACGAAAATAATTAATTCTTCAATTATTTTGATGACCCTATGATACAGAGCTAAACATTTTGAAGCTGACTGTCCACATCCCGTGACGCTAACATCTGCCCTTTAACTGAAGGGATAATTAGAGAGAGAGAATGATTTAGGTGTTGAAATATTTAGGTTCGCTGGGGAAGATAACGAAGAGTTCTTGGGGAAATACGAACTACAGTATTTATAGAGTGACAGTATTGCAGTATCAGTTCAGTGTATAGTAGTGGAGCTTTAAGACGTGCTGTGAGCTGAAGTTTTACAATGGTATCAATGTCCCTTAGCAAGCCGAGTGGTAGTCGAGCAGGTGACGGGGGTAGTACTCGTAAAGTTTTACACAGTCAGGCGAGAAATATCATTTTCAGTGTGTACAGCTTTTTCAAGAAGCTTTCGAATACAGAGGTACCGTTACGTGATAACACTAATTTCTCACAGTGCCGGGAGCTGACGGCTCAAGTTTGCGGTGTAAGTGCACATACCGTGTCCAATATTCTGTCTGAGAGTAGAAATAATGTTGAAATAGGGAATGTGCCCATGTTTACATCACTGGGCAATCATCTCATAGTTCAGAAACGTGCAACAAATATGGATGACTTGGACAAGTGTGTTTTACGTCAAACAATATTCGATTTGTACAATCAAGGTGAATTTCCGACGGCTCAGTTTTACCTTGTCAGGTGTAGTGTAACCCGTTCTAACCCTCAAACCAAAACTAAATTTCTTAACAGCCTGGAATCGAATCCGGACCTGATGGGTGACAGCTAAGTATGCTAGCCACTACACCACACGGTGGTCCCCGATAAACGACCCCATTCTTTTACCTTATAAAAAGTCCACAACCGATGTTACACAGAATGACATGCGGTATAATTTACGTCATGTAAAATAATAATAATAATGAAGGAGTGGGGGGAAAAGAGTCAATTCACCGAGAATGTGCTCCTTATGTATATCAGGGATTGTAAATGTTTTCTTTCCAGCAAATATGCTGAGAATGTGTATGCGCATGCACCAAATAAATATCTATAATGCTTAGCCTCACATGGACTGAATACTGCGTTCAGGAATAACTTTTGTGTGACAACTTATATTTATAGGCTATCTGCTTCATATCACAATTATATTGTATGAATATGCAAACTTCGTTGGAACCATGGATATTCCTACGATAGACCCTCCATCTCGTACATACATTTAAATTCTGAGCGCCTTGTGTTCAGAGTGAATGTTGTGTGTATACTGCGAGCGTAGAGCCGTGCATTCTTTCGCTTGAATCACTGCGGCAACTGCTCGGCAGGACGCACGCTACTGGACGAGCCCATGCATGATCTTGGTTGTTTTGGGCCTAGCATAGCATACAACTACGTCCAAATAGACAACCAATTAGAAAGATCCGAACCATCAGTGCAGACTAACGGGATCCTACAGGGTGACCCAATGAGTCCTCTTCTATTTAATATCACCGTTATGGATGTGGTCCAAGGAGTCGCTATGGAAGACGTAAAGATATGCGCCTACGCGGATGACATGGCACTAATGTCAAGATCAAGAGACAAATTACAAGATGCTTGTAACCAACTAACATCATGGGCAAATGAAAATGAACTTCACATAAATGAGGACAAGACAGTATTAATGGTCTTCTGGAAGGGTGGACGACCCACAGATAAAGACGATGTGAAAATTAACGGCAAGACTTTGCAACAGATGAATAATTTCATGTACCATGGAGTAACCTTTCAAACACATGGCACAGCATTTAGAAGACACATAAAACAAAAAACCACCGCGGCGATCATTGCAATGAACGACATTAGACAATTACATAGACTTTCATTAGATACTGCCTTCAAACTCTTCAAAGAAAAAATCACTCCGGTCGTCACAAATGGGCTACAAGAAATTTGGACAGACCTGACAAAGAGAGACCTTCTAGAGATCGAAAAATTAAAGGCAACATATTTAATAAAGGCCCTAAGACTCTCGAAGTACACTCGCTCACGTCTTGTTTACGAACTTCGAAGAGCTACATATTCAGCTGTTATTAACTGCCACATATGAATACAATGAGGCAATCAAGGAACTTCGTATGAAGAAAGAAGAAATATTGGATGAATTCTATTCCACGGGCCCAATGGTCATGACAGAATGGAAACAGGTTGACTACGACCTTCGACACATGATGACAAGGTTCGCTACACCTGGATTTCACTTAAAATGCTGCAGCAATCAGAAGCACCACGACCCAGGAGAACAGTGTGTTTGTGAACTGTGCAATGTGCATTGTGATCGTTACCACATCAAGGTGTGCGGGAAAAGACAAGTTTTGCGTACAGAGTACTGTACCAGAGAGTAATTTGCTTGGTCGAGCAAGAAAATTGAACCTATGTACATTGTACGATCTTTTATTAATTATAACGAGGTTTTACTGTATTTTTAAAGTCTACATTAAAATTAAAATCGAGTTTTTGAAAGAGTGCTCATTTACAAGATTTTATTAAAAAATATTAACATTCTCACTCTTTCGGGGTCAAGTCTACTTCTTTTTCTGTCACATGAGTCCTGCTGTGCTAAATAGCCTTTCGCAGAAAACAGTTTCAGTGGTATACACAAATATTACGCAGCTAATTTGTTTAGCTTTTGTAGCCTATTTGTTTTCCAGCAATCCAATGCACTAGTAAGAGGAGGTGACAAATGGTCTTTGAGATATGCGCGATTTCTTTCTGGGAACTGTTACCTGGCAGTGAGCTTGACACACCCTTATTTTCTTGCATAATTTTACTGTAAAGGTACCTTATTCCTGGTAATTTCTTGGGCTTTGAAGTCGTCGTCGTCGGCTGTAACTCGATTCAGAGTACACATACTTCTTCCTGCACAGAGCTTTTCAAACCAGCTTTTCTGTGTGTTTCTGATGACTCTACGCTCATGTAAAATAAAATTATGAAAAAGTTGATGAATGATCGATATTTACGAGTACGTCAGTATTACATGACTATTCTCACATATCTGAAAATCTGGAATAAAAATTTAAAAAATATCTCATCATTTCTGGGTGCAGGACATTCCCGTTGGTTAGCAAGGTCCACCAATCAGTCTTTAGCGAATTGTGAGCACTGGGACTGCGTAAAACTCGTCCTTTTAAGCGGGGGGGTCCAGCAGCGTTGCAATGGAACTTATTTCATTGTTTTTAGTGAATTTCCTGTTTACAATGTGGACTATTTCAGACACTGAGGATGACATTAAAGCAAGCATTGTTTGATCAAATATATTTAGTGTGTCAGTCAGTAAATTAAAAAATTCCTCTCGGCATGCCGGAAGGCAGAGGTAGATTTCACCGGGCAACCTAGGGGATAGGCTATAATAGGCAAAAAATGCAGGTTTTCGTAGATGGATCAGACATCATTTATTGCGAGAAAGTATTTTACAATGTAATTGGAGCTCCATTAACTTTTCTTTCGTCTTACTATGCATATTTTTAACATTTTATTGTCTTAGGGGGACGGTAACCTTCTTGTCATTTGGGGTTCACTTTTATACTTGTGGTCACACCGTCCTTATGCAAGGTTTAGAACTGATGTGTAACTATCTAACAGTCTGTTACTTCTTCACGTCAAATTTTATCTCCCGCAGAGATGTTGGTTGATTCCTCAGTTTAGGGCTGCGACAACGCGGTCATGTAATCCCGTGTACTTTGGGTGTGTGTAGAATCTGTCTGATAAACGGTGTTAAGTGTGATGGCTGTATTAGTCTGTAATTCAGGTAAGGACTGCAGACGGTCAATTTCAAGTAGTAGTTCCTAATGTTGGT
The DNA here is from genome assembly GCA_946902985.2 of Meconema thalassinum. Lineage (NCBI taxonomy): Eukaryota > Metazoa > Arthropoda > Insecta > Orthoptera > Tettigoniidae > Meconema > Meconema thalassinum. The sequence goes on from OX336394.1 coordinate 196,846,699, forward strand.
ACCATATATACCGACAACGACACCTAGCTGTGAACTTGGCTACTAGATGCCACCGCAACCAGTAACTTGCAACGAACGTTGGACTTCCCCTCTTAAGGAAAGCATACTGAGGGATTTTCAGCGCTCTTTGAAAATCCGACGACTTCGGCCGGCTTTGAACCCGCGACCTTGGGCATAGAAGTTCGGCATGCTACCAGCTAGGCTACGTCACCGAAGCCGCTTCCAACATAGTCGGATGGAAATTGAATTTGATCTCGTTGTCATGGCAACCTCTGATAGCTCATCCCTCATTAATTTAGAAGCGTTGTCATGGTAACCTCTGATGAGACTTGGCATTTTCTTCTAATTCCGAAATCATTTTTCTCATTCCATGGCTTAATGGTGGGTTGTATCAAAAATTCTTTCAGACAAAAGTTTTAGGTAATTATTAGGGGAATATCGTCCATTTTGTACGGTTTTGATATTGTGCCTATTAAGAGAGATATGGTTAATGATTCCTGAAAAACTCACTTTTTTCCACCCCATTGGCCAAAGGTTGGTGCTGTCAAAAAACTTTTTGAACATAAATTTTTGGCACTTATTCGACACATAATATGAACTTTGAAGGGATTCGATATTTCACATATTAAGAGAGTTATAGTGATATTTCACTTTTTCGAAAAACGCCCCCCATTTTTACCCCCTTCGACCGATTTTGCCCATTAACGAATTCGACCGAGATTTTATAGGGATACATATTGTGTAAAAAATTCAAAGTGATTGGTGCAAAATTACGGCAGTTATCGTGTCCACAAGGAACTGATATGTATATATAGAGAGATACATATATACATAAATTATATATAAACTTTTGAACTGACGGTGGTTTTGGGGTCTGGGTGATGTGAAACGCGAAGATATGTCGAAATTTTCCCGAAGTCGAAACATGGTACCCATTGCAATAGTTAGCTTTCTAATGAAATCTACCTAATAAGATGCTATTGTGATAGTGTACGATTTATTGGCAAAGCTGCAGAACTAGATGGAATCTACCCAGAACTCCTAAAAAAGCTGTGGTCGAGCTACAAAAAGATGGCTCGTTGCATTCTTCAGCTCCATACTTCAGTCAGAAAGACTCCCCTCAATCTTCAAGAAGTCAAAAATTATCACCCTTCTGAAACAAGGAAAGGATCCAACTCTCCCACAAAGCTATCGACCTATTGCTCTACTCTGCGTCACCTACAAGTTATTAGAAAGACTGATACTGAACCGAATAGCACCGGCCATCGAAGCAATCCTTCCAGTTGAGCAGGCAGGATTCAGACCCGGCCGTGACTGCAGTGACCAAGTACTGTCCTTGTCCACATATATGGAGGTTGATTTGAGAAGAAATTGAAAAATGTCTCTGTCTTCTTAGATCTTGCAGCTGCATATGACACAGTTTGGAGGGAAGGTCTTATGCTTAAACTGATTAAAGCTGTTCCTTGCAAAAACATTGCAACACTAATTGACAGAATGTTAAACAACCGGCTATTTAAAGTTCACTCAGAACACAACAGAAGCAAACTCCACAAAGTCAATAATGGTCTGCCACAAGGGTCGGTTCTATCTCCTGCTCTTTTCAACTTGCTCAGCGGTCTAGCTGTATGCCTCTCACCAAGGCGGTCCGGGTTCGATTCCCGGTCAATGCATGAGAGATTTTCGAAGTGAAATGCCATGTACTGTGGTTCGGATTCCACGTAAAAAGGAGGCCCCGTGGCTCATGATCTCAAGATTAACGGTCACGTTAAACTACAAGCTTCCTTTCTTCTTTTCAACTTATATATCCACGACCTGCCTGAAACAGTGCCCCGAAAGTTCATATATGCGGACGATATTTGCCTTACAATTCAGCGACCCAACTTCGCAGAAGCTGAAATCGTTCTTAATCGAGAACTCGAACTGTTGGATGACTATTTTCAAAGATGGTATCTACATCCTAACCCACAGAAAACAGTGACATCTACATTTCATCTAAACAACGCAGAAGCGAACTACCATCCAAGGCTATTCCTCAAGGGTCATGAACTACAATATTGTGCCAATCCCAGTTATTTAGGAGTAACATTGGATAGGTCTCTTACGTACAAACATCATCTGCAGAAAACCGCCAACAAACTAAAAAGTCGTAATAACATTCCCCAACGACTGGCTGGAACTTCTTGGGGAGCGGATGGAAACACTTTACGGACAACATCTTTGGCCTTGGTCTATTCTGCAGCAGAATACTGCTCTGGTATCTGGCTTAATAGTGCTCACACACAGCTAGTAGATTCACAACTTCGCCAAACCATGCGGATCATAACTGGTACACTTCGTGCTACACCGATAAAGTGGTTACCGGTACAGAAGCCCCTTTTTCAGCTGTGGACAAGAATGTTGAAGAATGAACCTGTTCATGAGGATATCAGACGGAAATGCACACGCCTTAAGTCTCGTCAGCCTGCTTGGTAGATGGCTGTGAAGTTAACATCCAGCTCCTTCAACTCCACTTCTAAGTGGTCAACAGAGTGGTCTTTATCCCCACCTCGTGCAATAGTGGACATTAATAATCCATCTACAAAACTGGCAGGCTTCGATCTGCCACGCTGCACCTGGAGTAGACTAAATCGCATGAGATGTGGAGTAGGTAGAACAGCATCTACTTTACACACATGGGGCTGGTCAGTTTCCCCCCATTGTGACTGTGGGGAGGTTCGCCAAACAATGAAACATGTAGTGCAGGAATGCCCACTCCGTGCTTTCTCTGGCACCATGTAAGACCTCAACTCAGCAACACCGGAAGCAGTGAAGTGGGTAGCGGAATTGGACATTCACATTTAGTGGGACGTACATCACTCACACTCAATGTTTAACTGTCGAAGTTGTCAGGTAGATAGTGATGTATAAATATATTGTTTTATTCCTGTTATTTTTTCTCTCAAGCTTCATAAATTGCTTTGTATATACATGATAATTTGTTTGTAGCCTACTCTGTGCTTATCTTCCACTGGATATGTAAATAGTTTATAGGTTGTTTTCATCATACGCTAAATAAATAAATAAATAAAAAATAAATTGGTAAGGAGAGACCAGGGGATACAAAAACTATGGCCCTCGTTTGCTGTTGAAGTCTTCGTAGCCTATGCAGAATTGAATTCCAACACATACCGTAGGTTGATCCTGAATCAAGCGATGTTGTAGTAGAAAAAGATGCTTCTGTGTGGCTCTCAGAATCTTTGCGGATTTTGAGGAGTGTTTGAAACTCCTAACTAGTTATCTGCATGTTGAAATAAGACTTAGGATTTTTTTTTTAGAAGTGAAAAGTCCATGCTTCAAAATAAGTTGGAATGTATGAGCTAGACACGACAGGTGAAGGAAGTTACCTAACGTCATTGCATTTACAACATTGCGACAGTTTTCAAGAATCACGGCCATTAATTTATCAATTAAATCCCAAGCTTCTAAAGTTTTCTTTTAAATATTAGTAATATTTTCACCAGTGTGGCCCAATTCTTCAAGTGGTATCACTTCAATGCAAATATGTTTTAACATTATAGTCCAGGTCCTCAAAATGATCAGTGATACTAGATAATCGTTGAACGCTGTTGATGTTCACATATCCCTCGTAACAGCTACACTATTCACATTTTGTAGCTTATTATTTACTCTGCTTTCTACTTAGTTCTGGAATTATTTGATGAGATATATGCTTATGTGTAGGCATACTATATCTAGGTTCAAGGTGTTAAATCATTAAATCCTTAATCAACAATGCTGAAAGGTTGGTTATCTTTGCATACCATTCTTGCAATTTTCTGGTAATTGTCTTTGAGCGACTATCACCTGGTTTAAATGCAGATTTATTGTCCATAAATGAAGGCGGTCCGGGTTCGATTCCCGGTCAATGCATGTGAGATTTTCGAAGTGAAATACCATGTCCTGTGGTTCGGATTCCACGTAAAAAGGAGGTCCCGTGGCTCATAATCACCAGATTCACGGTCACGTAAAACTACAATCTTCCTTTTTTGTCCATAAATGATTGGTGTGCAGGTTGATAGAATGATGATGATGTAGATGCCATCAATAATGAGAATGACTGTGAAAGAAGAGTCGCAGGCTCATCTACTGTTACTTCTTCAGGAGTTAAATTTTCATTTTTGCAGAATTCTTTATTAAGAGGTACAATTTTATGCACTGATTTGGATGTGTTTTTTTTTAGGTGACTATAGTGTTGTGAGATTTTCCACCACGCTAAAAACTCTTTCTACAAAATGAGGCATTATTTGCGTGATTATCACAGTGAGGGGTCTATTTGAAAATAGTTCCATACTTCACTCATATTGAATGGGAAAAAGAAATCAATAATATTGATGTTAATATTGATTCAATATATTGTACCCGTATTCTTCATCATATCTTAGATGGAATAGAGTGTAAATGTGCAACATCCCTGTCTGAATCACCGCACACCACTGACAACTGAGTATGCATGGTATTATATTTTAAAAATTATTTATAAATTTAACTTGTAGAAGATGACTGCTCTTAAGGAAGTAGGAGGATTCTGTTACTTGGGAAGCAAAAGATGTAAGGAGGATATAAAAATTGGGTTATCACAGGCAAGGAAAGCTTTTCTTGAGGAAGAAATCTATTGACAAAAGGAATGTAACACCAAAAATTCTTTGAATATTATACATAGCAGCAAGTGTTATCCTTGCCAGAAACGTGCTGCCCTTCACTTTTGTTAACAGAAGGAAGGAAGCTTGTAGTTTAACGTGACCGTTAATTTCGAGATCATGAGCCACGGGACCTCCTTTTTACGTGGAATCCGAACCACAGGACATGGCATTTCACTTCGAAAATCTCACATTCATTGACCGGGAATCGAACCCGGACCGCCTTGGGGAGAGTCATACAGCTAGACCGCTGAGCCACCACGCCCCCTTTTATTAACAGAGCAAGGACGGTGTGTGAATATGATAAGTTACGATGGTGAACATTTGTTCCTAGCCAAGACTTTCCAGAAGAATGACTACTTGATGAGACAGATTAATGAAGTACTACATGCTAAGCTGACAGACAAATTATTGCAGAATCCTCTTCCTTCGAAATTGACCTATCTGCCATGGACAGGATTGTCAATATTCTCAGAAGAAGACCATATTCAAGCCTAATGTCATCTCAGGTGAATATTTGCGATCGGTGAAAGATTCGGTTGGTCTTAACTGTTTGTTAGTTAGTTAGTTCGTTAGTTGTTGTTTTAAGGGGCGGATCAGTGAGGTAATCTTCCCCTCGCTCTTAACAGTGCCAGAATATATAAGTTTCCATGTCCCTGTGGTTATGTATATGGGGGCTTCCTGACTGGAAAGGAGCAAATAACTTCATATCAACACATGTCCAGAAATGGACAGTGAGTGTGCAATGACCGCAAATAGTAGGGTAGGAAAGTTTCAGCAAGGACGTGCGTCAACCAGTGATGAGCAATGTTCGGGACGACCTGTCAGTGTGCGGACTGACGTGGCACGTGCCGTCATCGAGCAGCTCCTGGATGAAGACAGACGATGTATGCTACTGGAGTTAGAGAGGGCAAGTGGCATCGAGAAACGCACCGTCCACAGGATATTGCGTAATGAGCTGTAAATACGCAAAATCGCATCGCATGCACTGATGGAAGTTCAAAGGTGGGTGCGCTATGCAATATGCTCCAACTACCTTGCACTCTGGCAACAAGGACGGCGATCAATTCTTGTCACGAATAATCACCATCGATGAATTTTGGGCCAGAGCATACGAACCAGAACTGAAACTTCAGTCCGTGGAGTGGGGACATGCTGGATCACCAAGGAGGCAAAAGTTCCGTCAGAATCCTTCCCCAGTCAAATTGATGGTGATCGTCTCGTATGATGTCAGGGGTGTCATTGTTTGCCACTTTGTTCCACATGGCAGAACAGTGACGCACAGTACTGCAGGGACTTCTTGATGTGACAGGTACGACGTGGCGTTCGGGAGAAACGTCCGGATCTTGTGGACAGTGCAATAATCCTGCACGACAATGCAAAAACACATAAAGCAGGGTATGTAGGACAGCTACTGCGACGTTGGGGATGGGAAGAATTGGAGTACCCACCGTACTCTCCCGACATTTCGCCCTGGGACCTTGATCTCGTTCGAAAGATTAAGGAACCACTACCAGCTTGCAACACGAGCGAGAGGACATTGCTAATCGTGTGCGCCAACAGGCGACCCAATTCACACATGGTGCGGCAAATGCTGAGGCAGATGGTATTCAGCGCCTCCCACATCGTTGGCAGCGTGTGGAGACAGTAGCAGGGGACTACTTTGAGGGTCTTTAGGCCCAGGTTTGTCATGTCAACTGTATGTGTTCTGTGTTGTCATTCTTTTGTACCTTGAAGGCCATATTGCCCTGTATACTACCATAATAAATTAGTGTGTTACGTTATTTCAGTGCTATTCATTGCCCACACATGTAGTTTACACCTTGTCCTTTCGTCTGTATATATCACATCTTCCAACTGGACTAGTATCTTCATGAAAGAAAAAAAAAAAGTTGCCATGACTTTTGCCCCAACCCTCGTATTTATATTTGGTACCTCGTATGTTGCAAGACTGAGAAATGACAAATCTCATCAGCAAACACTCGCTCAACCAACTGACCTATGTAGGTGTAGCTACTATTGCCATGATATACTTAAACAAACTACTGTAGAATTGTAATTTAATGCAGAAATGACCTACAAGAACTCGGCTGAGATGTTGGTAAGAAGCTAGATCTGAAACATACAAAAACAGTGTTTGTCTACTAATAATGTGTTGAAAGAACTGATATGGAGACTTACCTGAACTTGTGGAATGACTACAAGCTGCTCTGACTAAAAGAAATCTGATGTAAAGAAAAAACTGTATGTATAGTCACAAGTCACTTGTGCTTATAGTTTTAGGAGCTTTTATAAATGCAGTTGATATCAAAAACTTTTCAGATTATGTGCCAGCTGTTTTATCTAGTAACTTAAGAATTTTCCATGTTTTCCATACTGAAAACTACCGGTATATTACACATGGTTGGATTTTGAGATGCAGTCGCTTGTGCTATCAAATATCGTGTTCCTACAATACCTGAAAAAGGTATATTATATAAAATTATAATTGGTTAAAGATTTATTATTATATATTATAATTTTAATGATTTTAAAGAAGAAAAGTTGAGTTCTTGGTAAATGTTACCGGTATACAACTTGAAACCTTCCTTCACGGTGACATTTTGAGTTTTTAAATGGGTCAAGTTAATGCATAATATACTAGTGTAATAACTGGATAACAGCTGTGTATAATATTATCACGTACCATATTTAATTGACACCAACTTATTACAATTATAGTTCAAGAGGTTAGAAGATTGACGTTTGAAATTTGCAAATTGCACACTTTGTAGACAAGCTATTTGTTAGGATCTTTTCTGTAGCGAAGTTTTACTAACAGTATTCTTTTAGGAGGTCTTTGGAATATTCAAGAAAGGCCAACCCTTTATTATATAAGTTGAACCCGCAAAAGTAAAGCAACATTCCAAAATAATAAAGGAAACAGTTGCGAATGACCCATTGCCAATGAAAATCAAAAATGGAGACTCGCAGCCCGGAAGTTGGCTATGCATAATCTTTGGTGCCATTTTGAATCATGAAAGCTCTATGGGTTTGCTCTCCATCTTTGTCTGATCTGGTTCCTTTCCTCTTCCACTTCACGTTATTCTATGTTTCTTCCAGCCAGGTCCTGGTATACTTTCTAGGTCCATCGTGTCCGTGGACAACCTCGTGGTCTATTGCCCAGATCTCTCTCCAGCTACTCTCTAGCTGCTCTATCTGGGCCCTTTCTCTTAATTCGTCCAAACCATTTTAATCTTGATTTAGCTACGATATCTCTGAGTGGCTGTTTAACTCGTGTCATCAAGTTCCTTTTCCTTGTGCTGAAACCAGTCGCTTATGCACTCAATGAAATGCAAAATCCCTAGGCTCACTTTTTATGAAATAGAAATGTTTCAAGACAATCATATTACTTCCTTGTTTTTATAGTCATAACCACAGCAATTTTTTGGGATGTAGAAAACAAGTTGCTTTAAAATACTAACATAATCACTTTTACCTTGCATTTGCAAGACAATAAAATATCATTGTTAATGAAAAATATAACAGAAAACTCAGAATTGAAAGAAGGAAGCTCTATTTGAAATTATACATATGAATTTTAATGTCAAAATCACCATCATTATTCACTATCTAGGAAATTTCACCTTCCCAGATACAGGAATTTTTCAGTAAAAGCATTTTGTAATTATCTATGCACTATGACCTTACAAACTAATATAGGAACTGGACTTTTAACATACATCGGGCAGGGCTTTATCCTTATGTCATTTCCAACTGAAACTTCGCTAAATACCGTATTATTACTATTACCACCACTATTATTACCGTTTACAGGTTCATCTTCATTTTTGTCACTCTGATGACAATGCCAGAAGGTTTACATTCTTGTGGCATGTCTTAGCTATTTTTATTATCTATGTAAGAAACTCTATCCCCATCATCAGCATTATTACAAACCCAGATATTGTCACATCTTCATCATTGGTACACACATTATATGTTAACAGCGTCGTATACTCTGCTAAATCAGGGACAGATCGCTTCGCTGTTCTGCCCCTTAAAACATGATCTTACTAACTTGGGAATATTAATATCCATCTTACTAACTGCTGAATCTTCATCACTCTGGAATATATCCCAAGTGGTTGAAGCCATGTTTCTACATGTGTGATGTTCAAAACTTGACAGTGCTACTTTCCAGTCAGTCAACACAATGTGATCCCATTTACTGGGACATGTGAAAAAACAAACTGAAAATAAATAAATAAAAATAAATGCATGTGGTTAAGAAACATCATTATTATTGAACGTGTATTGGACTTGCGTCTTTGTGAAATTGCCCCGGTAACTAAAAATCAGTGTGGTTTTGTCAAAGGCTGCAGAACAGTGGACCCATCGATGTGGTCATCTTGAGAAGAGAAAATCATTACATCTGGCATTCTTTGACCTTTGACAGAGTGCCCCATGACCTTATATGGCAATCCTTACGAGCCCATGGAGTACCCGAAGTATATGTGTACAATCTCTCTCTACCACAACATTACCAGTAGGGTAAGGTGTGCAGCAGGGACTTCATCTACTTTCAACATTAACTTTGGTGTTCATCAAGGCTCAGCATTGTCACCGCTTCTTCTCATTTTATGTATGGACATGGCAACTGTAGATATATTTAAACACAAATTGCACACCGGGGCGAAACACTGTCATTTTGTTGAGTTATGCCGGAACATTTAGCACAATTTGTGTATAAATATATAATGGCTCAACGGACAATACATATTTTTCTTTTGAAAATTATATATTCGATGCCAAGGTAAGGTTATAATTGCTTTGGAGTGGAGTTTCGACTCCCATAGTGCACTGGCTTTGCTCGTGACGTGGATACACATGTATCAAATACGTCTTGCAATGGCCTTCCCAGTGTGCACTAGACAGTGTCTTGGTGAGGTGTGCTTTAACCAACTGAAGAGCCCAATTGCACACCGGGGAGAAACACTGTCATTTTGTTGAGTTATGCCGGAACATTTAGCACAATTTGTGTATAAATATGTACAGCTGAATCGAAAGTATACCGCATTGTGATCAGACCTGCAGCATTTTATGGAACTGAGTGTTGGCCAGTAACCAACAGATGTTAGCAAGTGCTGCACTCCATGGAGATAACGATGCTACGCTGTTCCATTGGCCTAACAAAACTAGATCATGTCACCAATGTCCACGTACAAGCTGGACGTTTGTTTTAGACGATTGTCCTTGACCTTGAAGCTTGCGGGTGAGTCTGTACACAGTCACTCTCTCGCCCTCTCGCTTCAGAGTATTCACCACCTGTCTGATATAATGGAATTCCAGACTTGAGCACGTGACAACATCACCTTGCAGAACAGTACAGTCTACGTCGAAGTATTGTGTGTTGCGACAGTACACGTTCCATAGTTATGAACAGAATGCCATTATATTTGCCAATGACTACTTCAGCTGTAGCATGAGATAGTTTTGTCCATCATCTGGCCGCATGGGGCAGCTGACAACAACACAGGTACTGTAGTAACTTGCCTCCAGGCTTCCATTATGAGTTTTCACTCTTCAAAAACAAATGTCCGGCCTGTAAGAGGCACCCTTGAAGTCGCACCGATACCTGACAAGATGCTGAAAGCTCACCTGCGTTGGTACGGACATGTACTACAGAGTTGCGCGGACACAGTAGCAAAAAGAGCACTACAACTAGATGTAGTAGGCAAGCGACCAGAAGGACGGCCAAAGAAACGATGGCTTGACTAGATCAAGGTCATAAGAGCAGCCAATGTTGAGAAGAAGGACGCTGCAGACCGTGCAAGATAGAGGCAATTGTGCAGAAGAACCGACCCTGCTCTGCGAGATACAGGCTAGAAAAGAACAAGATTATTATTATACGGTCCGCTTTTATGAAAGCACCATAAATTACAAAAGTTCGTCTTGATATGGGTGATTTGCGAGTGGTTTCACATACAGTTTGAGTATTTTACATCAGGACAGTGGTTGTCTTAGCAGTTTGTCATCATCATCAGCCGATACTCGTATCCGAGCGTTCGTTTCTTCCCTGCACTCCTAAGCTCTCATGTCCGCACGATGTAGATGCCGCTGATGACTCAGCAGACCGATCCTCGCATAAAACATGCGGTTGCATACGTCACATCTGATGGTAGGGGTTGGTCGTGGAAGTGTTTGGCAGAGTTTTCTTCTCTGACGAGCTTCCATTTCCTGTCTTCGGCGATTTTTTTTTTCAAAAAGTAGAACAGCGTCGATGGTGGTTTTGCGCCAGCGCGAACGGTCCTCCTCAAGGGTACACCATGTATCTGGATTGATAGATACATTTTTGAAGGTTTCTTTGAGCTGATCTTTAAAACGTTTCAAAGGTGCACCTGTTGGTCTCTTGCCCGTGCTAAGTTCACTGTACAAGATCTGCCGAGGCAGTCTGTCATCACTCATACGCTGGACATGACCAGACCGTCTAAGCTGATGGCCAATAATGATGGACTCAATACTCTTCAATTTTTGCTCTCTCGAGTACCGTGACATTAGGTATGTAGTCATCCCATTTGTATATGTACAACAATTCAGATAAAAGTCTCCATATCAGATCTTTCAACACATTATTAGTAGATAAACACTGTTCGTAAATATTGCAGGTCTAGCTTTTTACCATAATCTCTTCAGAGTATTCGTAGGTCATTTCTGCATTAAATTACAATTCTACAGTATTTTAGGACTTATTGCTTAAGTCTATCATGGCAAGAGTAGCTACATCATAGATTAGCTGGTCGAGTGAGACTGTTTGCTGATGAGATTGTCATTACAATCTTGCAACATAGTAGGTACCGAATATAGATAGTTCAGCATATTAGTTTACAATTCTAGTTTGGGGTGTATTGCTTATGTGTATCGCTTCAATAGTATCTACACCTTCATAGATTAGTTGGTGGAGGGAGACTGTTTGTGTATGGATTCGTCATTTCTCAGTCCTGCAACCTTGTAGATATTAGCTCTTTTGTTCGGTCCTTAATGCTTTAGTATTTATCAGTAATAGTTGACACACACTAAGGTTTTGCCGTGGTTTTTGTTTTTGAAGGACAGCGACCGTTTGTGGGTGGCATTGTGAGTTTGGTAGTGTTTTGTAAAGCTATTTTGTCTGGTATATTTGGATCTGATGATGCTTGCTTGATGTCATCCTTATTAGCTGTTCTGTAATCCATAACAAATATAATAATAGTAATGTTATTGGTTTAACGTCCCTTTTAATAACTGTGGCTTTTAGAATTTTGTCCCGATGGGAATCTTAAGTAGCGTGCCAGTAAATCTTACCGACACGGCTACCTCGCTTTTGCGCTCCCTCATATGCCAACTAGTTGCGTCAGGATTTGATACTGCAACCTCGTGAACAGCAGGCGACAACGTTATCCTGAGCCATGCAGTCAGCCCATAACAAATATATCTTTTAATCGTATGTTTTTTTTCCAGTTTTTTCCCCGTATGTCCCAGTAATTTGGGATTTTATTGTGTTGACAAACTGGAATGTTGCATCAATTGTCAATAAGGCAACACTGAAAAATGGCTTCCAAGCTAGTTGACTGGTTTCAAAAATCATATTTTCATTAACAAAGCAATAAGTGCTATGTTTGAGGAAGATTTTGAAACTGCGGGGTGTATTTGTCCTGTAATGTACACAACCTGCTGCCATCTGTCTGAAAACTCAGAGCTACAAACATAAACTGAATCATGTATGCAAGAGAGCTATTTTGTTCCTGGTAAATTTTGTGAGTGTTCCATGGAACGCTTTTGCGCTCTCTGGAATTATCAAGATTAATGCCAGCGGATACCTACAAAATTGACTTTGTAGGAGAGAAGATCATTATTAATTGCAGTCTCACCGGTGCTTCTCATGTGACTCACCTAGTTTCACCTACCTGTAATAAACTGTAACTTGGTTATTCATCCTGTAAATCGTACTGTTTTAATGGATCTTAAGGATTTTAATGTACCTTGAACAACCATTGGAAAAGGAAATATACTTACAAGTTTAGTATCAAATTGCTACAGAAAAATAGATATATCTTAAGGAAATGACTGGCTGCATGGCTGAGCGGAAACATTGTCGCTTGCTGGGCCCAAGATTGCAGGTTCGTCTCCTGGCGCAGTCAGCTGGCATTTGAGGTTGTGCAAATGTGAGCCGTGTCAATAGATTTACTGGCACGTTAAAGATCCTCTTCGGAGCATAATTCCGACACCTCGGCATCTCGAAAAGCCAGACTAGTTAAACCACCAATAACATTATTATTATTATCTTAAGTAAATACCCACAGTGTTATTCATGAAATGTAACTTTCCATTTCAGGTTGCGGAACCTTTCTCAGGACGGGTGCTCACAGCCCACCATTTCGTCCACACCCCGCTATCAGTTAGCGGAACATCGATATGGTAGGGAGGAGATGCTGGCTTTGTTTGATCGGTTGGTGAAAGCCCCGGATAACTTAGCAGGAGTGCCATCTCTTTATGTTGAGAAAACCCAGCCTCCACTTGCTTTGCTACAGATGACTGAGGAAGAGACTGTAAGTACTAGCACATGTATGTGTGCAGTATGTTCTCTATGTTAACTCCTGTCTGGTCCCTTGGCAAATAGGTTATTGCGCTAGGCTTTGGCTTGAAGGGTCCCGGGTTTGATTCCAAGCTGGGCCATTGGAGTTTCTAATATCCTGGGGTTAATTCCCCTGGCTTGAAGACTGGGTGTATGTGATGTCTTTTTCATCACTCCATTCTCATTTGGCCGCACAGGTCGCCCACGGGCATCAACTAGAAAGACCTGTAATCGGCCTATGACGACATACAACATTTTTATGCTTGCTCATGAGGAAAACTAATTGCCATTCTTTCATTTAATTGGTGTTATGTAAATTGATCATTGAATATTCACTCTGAGTGTGTCTACCCTTTACTATTTCTTTTTTTCAAAGGGGTCAGGGATGAGATGCGATACAAATCTATGTAATTGGTGTTTGTTTTACGGCCAGATGTCCTTCCTGATGCCAACCTCATGAGAGGAGTTAATGAGAGATGAAGATAAATGAAACAGGACAAGGAGATGGAAGGAAGCAGCCACGGCCTTTTACAAGGTACCATCCCGGCATTTGCCTGGAGTTGAAAATGGGGAAACCACAGAAAACCATTTCAAGGATGGCCGTTAGTGGGGTTTGAACCCATGTCTACCGAGTCTGCAGAGAGCTTGACCCCATGGCGTTAGCAAGTAGCTACTGCTCTCGGTAACTTTCACTCTTGAATGTTTTCACAATATTGCAAGCAATTTGAGTGTCCATGATATTCTTGAATGTTTGCTGTATGTAAATAATTACATTTGATATGTGAGAATTTCCTCAAAATATGCTGATGTTCTTATATTTATTGCTATAATTATCTTTGTTATATAAAATGCCACATATTGTGCTTCCAAAATTACATCTTTGAAGGTTAAAAAAACAAGATTAAAAATTGTCTATATATTAATTTTAACTAGATGTTCAGTAAAGAACATATAGCCTACTTGCTTCTAAATGCATGGGCATAGTTATAACTCTTTGTCCTTTTCAAGGAGTATGATTGAATGTTGGTTGTAGTAGCTTGTTGAAATATAACGTGTTATATTATACATTGATTGATTGAATCCTCACCTGAATTATAAATAAGGGGCCGATAACCTAGCTGTTAGGCCCCTTAAAACAACAATTATCATCATCATCATGAATTATAAATACACACTAATACAGACATCACAACAACACAGGTTATCAGACAAAATTCAACACTCAACCAATTACACGGGGCTAAATGACTGATGTCCAAGCCTCCGAAATGAAACTACAACAGCAACTCCTACCCAAATCCTTCCTCGTATAAAAGTACATACACTAGTACAGACATCAGAGTGACACAGTTTATCAGACAACTTCTACACACACCCAAGTATACGGGGCTACGTGGCCACGATGCCGCAAAGCCCCTAAAGAATCAACAACAACAGACTCTGCCACGAATGAAGGACAGCTTCCTATACAAATCCTACCTCATATACAACTACATGCACTAGTACAGACATCACAGTGACACAGGTTATCAGACAACTTCTACACACACCCAAATACATGGGGCTACATTACCATGATCCTGCAAAGCCCCTAAAGAATCAACAGTCCGTACCGCGGATCAAGGGCAACGAATTTTAATCGCTGTAGTCGAATGTTGAAACATGTAGTGTTATAAGTATATATATATAATATTTTCGATTGCAAATACACACTATATTGATTAACAGCGGCCATTCCACATCCTTGCCCGGTTTCTTTCATTCATTTCATATCTCATTCTGGCGCGTAGGCCACCCACGGACGTCAACGATAAAGACCTGCACTCGGCCTCTCGGGAGGCCACAAGACAAAAGAAAAGCACGCCAGAAGGCAAAGTTAGATTTTATCAGGCAAAGAAGAATGTTTTTGTATTCATTATTTTGCCAATTACCTACTCAAGTTCCAAATGTTTTGCATACAAGAAACCCCATCTTATAATTCCGAAAACATTTTGCTCATCCCTTGGCATAAGGGTAAAAATTCTTTCAGACAAAAGTTTGAGGAGTATTAACCATTTTATACGGTTTTGATATTGAGCCTATTAAGGGAGTTTTTTTTTCTCTCTCTCAAAACTCCATTTTTCCCACCCCTTTGGTCAATGGTTGGTGCTATCAAAAATACTTTACTAAGATAAGTTTTTGGCCCTTATCTGAAGAATAGTATGAACTTAAAAAGGATTCGATTTTTCACATAGGCCTACTAGAAGTTATAGAGATTTTTCACTTTTTCGAAAAAGGCCCCCCATTTCCACCCCATTGGTCCAAATTTGCCCATTATCAAACTCGATCGAGATTTTAAATGCTTATATTTTATGTATAAATTTGAAAGTGATTTGAGCAAAATGTCTGTAGAATTCCTATCCACAAGAAAGTGATATATATCATCATGAATTCCTTCCAGCAAGCCAGGTAGGATGTTTTAGAATGAAGTACTCCATTTATTATGGTCTTGGTATGTTTCCTCTCTCTCTAGAGCATCCCATGTTTCTCCTCTTGGTATATATAAATTATATATTAACTTTTGAACTGACTGGTTTTTGGGGTCTGGGGAATGTGAAATGTGAAGATATGTCGGAATTTTCCGGAAGTCATAACAGGGTACCTATTGACGTCCGAAACGGGGGAGGAGCTTACGGTCAGCTGTTTGCAATATGGCGGCGATATAGTGACGTGAAGTAATTGGGTGTGCGTTTGTTATGGCTTCTAATTTATGATGGCAAAATACTACATATTTCCTTTCATTGATAGAAATATTTTTATAATCAATTTAAATGCAGTGCCTAATTACTACCAGTTAAAAATATTACCCACATGTAGATAGTTAATTTACTGTCTGCTGTTACATATATGAAGCCTGTACTTGGGAGCCTAGTGGTATCGATGTTTTTATTAATTTCACAATATATATATATATATATATATATATATATATCTCACATAACACAAAGGACGACTCCCTGATAATAAATTGAATCAAGCAACCCTGAATTTGCATGAATGTTTTGGGTTCAAAGAAGCGTTACTTGGGATGCTCAAATCATCCTTCAATATTGCAAATATTGACCTACATACTTGCTGTTCAAAGGCAAGAATGTTAATTTATTAATCTCTTGCCACAGGCAAGTTAAAATGGAGACATCCTCTTTATCAATATATTTAATTAAATATTTAAAATACAGACATTTAACATAGCTGGAGTCTCCATTTGAACTTGTCATAAGCAAACGGAACAGATCAAAAACTACACTATAAGCCAAACCAAATTCACTCCTCAGCTCGACATAAACCATAATACCAATTAAAACCTATACAAAACATACTCTCCTTACTGTTGTACAAGTTTCAAACCAACTATTCCCACTCAAAACTGTAAAACCCTGAAATGGGAACTAATTAAAATTAGAATAGCCTAGGCCGATCCGGTCTCCTGCTACATTACCGCATATGTATACTTAACATCACTATAACTTCAAAATTACAGCTAAGTGACCTATCTGCTTCAGTAGTATAGGTGTTGCCGGCCTGCCTGGGATGATGGGTCACCAAACCGGTACTTAAAACCAAGATTTTACATTTTAATTAACTTAATTCAACTAGGGAGATCATAGCCAAAAACACAATTTAAGCCAAATCATACTTCAATGACCTACATACTTGCTGTTCATAGGCAAGAATATAAATTCTCTGGCAAATTAAGGCTAGGAACAGCATTTTTCTTAAGTTTTCTAACCATTCGGCTATTGTCAATCGGAAGAACCCCTAAAATAAGTTTACGAAGAGCGGATTACATTCTTTGTACGGCACCGAAGTAATAGGCTATAAGTTTATCAGTATTTTTGATGTAGCTAAATCCATGTGAATACAAATTAGAGACAATAACTATCAATAATCAACAGTACCGGTGGAAAGAAGTCGTCTTCACAAAAATGCAGACTGCACACTGTCATGTAACATGTAACACGTTTTCCAATTGACAACGCCGAAGCCCATCTTTCTCTCTGAACTTTTTGTACAGGAAAGTAGTGAAGATATTTCGTAGCCGTTTTATACGATTTGCAACCGTATACAGAGCAGTACCTCCTCGAATTTGACAAATTTCTTTCTGTTTCCATCACGACGTCAGTGCTTCACCATCTAAATATTTCTCACCAGTCACAATGTTACAGCTTCAACATTCTGCCGCGTGGCTGCGCCATCCAACTTTTCTGACGTCAATTGCAATAGGTAGCTTTCTAATGAAATCTACCTAAAAGTAGGGCTATACATTGAAGTTCATATTTAATACATTGTGTTTTCATGTACAAATTGCCTGAGTTTTTAGTGTTGGTTTTAATCCTATTTTGTTATTATGTAGCGGATGTGGAACCGTGGCATAAACAGTGATGCTGTTCTTCGCTCGGCAATGAAAACACCTGCTGGCATACCAGGAGCTCCTCGAGGTGGACGAGGTGGCAGTGTGGACCGGGGAAGAGGTCGTGGACGGGGTGGTTACCACTACTCCCGAGGCTTAAGCTATGAGGAACCTGGTGAAGGTGGGGACATCAGGGGAATGAGAACTGGGCCTGAAAGAGGAGAGAGTGGAGGAAACCCATCAAGCAATTTCCCACGCACCATACGTTCCTATGACAGATCACAGGTAGATATTGATGCATTATGAAGCGATAACTACTGTAGGGCTCGGATTTTTAGGTAAATAAATATTTTTTAATGTAAATACATATTTTAAGCATTTTTTCTATAAATACATAAATTCCTTCTTTTCACTTATTAGCACATAAAAGACATAATAATTACATTTAAAAGAAAATCAGTATGCTAGATCTTTCAGTTTATTGCATTTTTGTTCTGTGTTACTTCAACGGGGAAGAACCTGTGAGCTATCTAATCTTCATGCAGAGCGTATGTCAGCTTGCAACTGTGTTATTCTTAACTTGTCACCCCGTGCCACTCACTGTGGAAATCGGGGATTTCCTTAGCCATATTGCACCACGTGCTAGAGCTACCTGGAACCAGTGTCACTCACATGTTGTTCATTTCTGGCACTGTGAAGTGTAAGGCAGTTCTACGATGCCTAAAATAAAAGCAACTACAAGTTATCGTCTGCAGCAGTATGTTGCAGAATTTAAAGATAATTTTACTTCTGATGGGGGCGTTCTGTTCTGCCAACCATGCGGGAAAGCTGAACAGCGATCTCATGTTACACAACAGCTCAAGGGCATGAAACATAATGCAGCAGGTTCGCGATAATCGTCGGTCATTTGTGATGGACAACCTGAAGATGTATCTCATTGTGTATTGTAATGTCAGTGAGACATAGCATAAATTGCATTCGCGAGTACTGAATATTGTTTATATTCACATGAATAAACTTAATTATAATTAAATATTTTTACCTATTTGTCACATATTTCAGGCAGTTTTAATACATAAAAAATAAATATTTTCCTGATTTTTAGCACCTAGTGATAACCCATCAATTTTGTGTTTTAGTACCTGTGTAGTAATGATTAATATATTGTAGGGTCCAGGATCAGAACGAAGCTGGAATGAAAGGAATGGGGCTGATCCCGGGGACTGGAATGGTTCAACCAGTCCCCGAAAAGATTACAGTGGCCGAGGATTCATGGGTGATAATTGGAGGCGACATCGTGGTGGGGGTGAAGATGAGGAAGGATGGAGAACTAACAGCAGTCGTTCGGATAAGTGGGGTAAAGAATTGTCTTTAATGTTTTTTGAGGAATACCAATCGTAAATTATTTATGTGTAATTTTGTTATATATTTTTTGTGTGTCTTGTAGGTAATTCGTCATATCCGGTTCGTCCTAGTAGCTGGCGAGATAATGACAAGGATGGACCCGATCCTGACCGTGGTGGGCGGAGCCAAGGCTGGGATCGTGGTCGAGGTTGGGATGATAGTGGTGCTCCACCAGCCCATCATCCTCATCGGCGACCATGGGATGAGGATAATCTTCCAGAATGGTAAAAGATAGTTTTCTTGGGGATCTTCTCTTTTTGGAATCACATTGTGTTATAATTATTGTATTTATTTTTATAGTCACTAGGCTTGTTGAGGTCCACGTCATAACTTCTTTAGCTGGGTATTAGAGATCATCTTTGTTACCACCCAGAGCAGAAAATATTTCCATTCTTAAAAACTTTTTTCTTCATTACATCTGAAGCAGCTCCTTCAATGTCTACTATATTGACCTTGCAAGCTGTCCATTATGAACCTATAGTTCATTTTCAGAAGGGATCCTGGTTGTTAATCTTTCCCCATTTACAGCCTTTCATTATATTTGCCTTCAACAACCCTCTTTTACTGTTGTTATACATTAATTCCTTTGGGAATTCATCCTCCAGACAAGTTTCTTGTTTAAATGGTGGAGCTTTCTGATATTAGCTGTCACAGTTAGTATGGTGGTGTATTTTCCTCACTATAATGCCCAACTGGTTTGCATGTTGGAGAGGCTTGAAATCGAATCATTGTTGGTGATATGTGAAATAAGAAACCATTATTCCTCCCTTTGTCAGTTTATTGTGCTAAGTCTCTTTCAAACCAGTCAGGGAAAGTACTTCTTCATAAACTTCCCAGTTTAATTCTTGCAGAGTGGACAATTAAGAAGTTCTGACTCTGATGATGAATTTCTCTCTGCAGCTCTGCATTGAGGCAGTTTCCTTTAATCACTCCTTGGAAAGACTGGTTTTCTTCTCTGCCATTAGATTTTCCTCTTGTTTTGCTGTTATCGTTTTCAGTGCTGTAATATTCGTACAATGGTTAAAACATCACTTGAAAATCAATTGTTTGCAATTTTTTTCACAGTTGTATTTAAGGCTTCAGAACTGTGTGCAATGCTTTTAACCGGTTGCCTTACAGTGATTAATGTTACAGTAAAACCTTGATAATTTGAAGTGATTGGGAATAGAAAAAAAAAGGAATTAAAACCGTACAAATGCACAAACCTTGCGACCAATGGAAACCTGCAGCCTATGCCATTTCTGCCACTCTTGATTGATGATCTATCTAACAGTATCTAAATCATATTCATATACAGTGAATTCAAAGTTTAACATTTCTCGAAATATTGAAATACATCATAAACAGGTAGTACAAAACCTCTATTTTAAGTTTGCCTAAATTTAAACCTGAAAATTACAGATTAGTTAATTATTTAGAGTTTTTTAATGGGCGGAACAGCGAGGTCATCTGCCCCAAAAATTACAGGTCCTGGGGCAAATATTAAATGGCGGTTTCCCTGTAGTAGATCTGTCAAAGGAGAAATCACTGGACAACGTGAAACATAATCTTTCATCGAAAGCCAATATTACATAATAGAGGTATTTCTCACAATGTGTAAGTTATAGGTTATGTGACACATTGTTAAATGATTTTTCCTTCTATAGACCTGCTATTTGAATATGATTCGGATATCGTTGTTTACTTTCACAGGCCAATATGCCATTTGTTTGTACCTCTATAGGGAGGAAATAATGTTCTGGGAGCTTTCGATTCCTGCAGTAAAGAAGTGTGATGTGCATCTCATATATAATTTTATTAATGCAGCCAATGGCCATGTACTTTTCTTTTCAGGACGGGTCAGGGAAAGGATTTTGGAAGGAAATTGGCCGTGGACCTGTTGAAAGGAACCGTCCCGTCATTTGCCTGGTGGTGAAAATGGGAAACCACGAAAACCATTTTCAGGACGGCCGAGGTGGGATTCGAACCCACGCTCTCCCGATGCCAGCGGGACACGAGGTAGCGCCTTAGCGCTCTCGGCCACCGAGTTATGATCCACCCCAGTGGCGGTTCGGGTAGGGTCACCAAGTGCCCACTGAAGAGCCTGAAGGTGGCACCTAGGCAAAAGACACAGCAAAAACCTAGAAGAATTGCTGGATATCTTTTTACCTCTATTATTTAAAAAAAATTCCAATACCATATATACTCGAATACCACCCGCACATTTTTAAACAAATTCGGACGTGAAAAATTGGGGTGCGGGTCTTATTTGAGCCATCCAAATTTGAAAGATCTAAATTGCCCGCCACGCGCGATATCGGATGTTGTTGCGAGTATCTGCTAGATGGTGCTAGCCTTCTTCCGGCTATAACTTTGTTTTACCGTAAGCACGCGGCGTCAAACAGTCATGCGCACGTTCTCCGAGTGTAAACATGAATGCTACGAAACGTTTGCAGTCATTTACTGTGGGTGGGAAATTGAAAGTTGTGAGGGAAGCTGAAGTTATTGGAAATCGTGCCCGGTAGGAAATATGATATTGACGAGTCATGTATTCGTGATTGAGCGGGATGACGTCTATGCTACAACCACTGGATGTCTGTGTGAACCGCCCGTTCAAAGCAGCCTTGAAACAGCTGTATACGGAGCGGATGGCGGCCGATAAGCACACACTAACTCCAACTGGTCGTATTCAGCGCCCGGAAGTTCAGCTGCTGTGTTCGTGGATTTTGACAGCATGGAATCGTATCTCTGGAGATCTCATACGGAAGAGCTTCAAGAAATGTAGTATTTCGTATGCTATGGATGGCAGTGATGACGACATTTAGTGGGAAAGTGATGGTGATAAAAGTTCCGAAGTTGGTACTTCTGATGACGATAAATGTAGTGCTTGTGTACTTTTATTTGTATTTTTAATCGTTTGATGTGTGTTATTTTAGGATGACTTCAAAACTGTTGGAAACTATTTTGGATAAATGCTATTCTGTTTATTTAGTTAAGATTGTAAATAATTTTGAGTAAACTTTTTTTTTTTTTTTTTTTAAATTTTGTTCTTCAAAATCAGGGTGCGGGTCTTAATTCGGGGGCGGGTTGTATTCGAGTAAATACGGTATTACAAGAAAGCAGCGGATTGTCTTATTCACCTCATGAAAAATACTTTCCATAACGCATTTGTAATTATCATGTTTAAGTACAGGAAAACATGAGTAGCAGATGGGATATAAACCTGTACAAACCTTGCGACAAATGGAAACCGGCAATTAACGATATGCCATTCTGCAACTCTTGATTGACAATCTATCCGCTAGTATACAAATCATATTCAAATACAAGCCTTATTAATTTGAAATCAATTAGTTCATAATAATGCCAAATTCGAAGTATCTCTCGTGCCCAGAAACACAAGGTACGATTTTGTATGTTATTTAATTCGTTTAATTCGAAATACAGATACAGTAAAACTCGGTTAAGAAGTTCCCGCATAAAACGTTTTTCCGCTTAAGACGTCCGATATTCTCGGTCCCGTGATTCGTCCCATAAGATACATGTATATTTTACCCGTATATAGTGTTTGTGCATAAGAAGTTTTCCCGGTTAAATAGTTCAGATTTTGTATTCCCTTAGAGCATAAGACGTTCACTGAGAGACAACTGACTTAGAATCAAAACTCGCCAATCTCCGCGGAAGATACATCCGGTGTTCCGAATGAAAGAATACAAGAGTTCCGAGTGTTCACGGGTCTCTGACCGGGCCCGGTTTTCCGAATGAAAGAATACAGCCGTTACGAGTGTTCGCGGGTCACTGACCAGGCGAGCATTTCAAGGCTGAATGACGTCACGCTATGACGACACCCGCCCAAGACCGACTACAATATACAGTGGAATCTCGTTAGCACGTTCTCGGTTACGACGTTTTCCCGTTTAGCGCGATGATTTTCTCAAGTCCCAGTCCCAATTCTACAAGATACATGTTGATATATCCCCTTAATACGTACTCTATTCCCGCTTACAACGATCAAATTTCCGTTGAACTATTTGTTAGTGAACCGTATTTTATTCTTATTTCATTAAAAATTCGGCTTCTGGGAAACACGACGCGATATTGCCGCATATTCTCTGATAGTTATTGACAGTGTAGATGATTTTATTGTGTTTGACGGCGTAGAAGTGGCTGTAGCTATGACACAACACAGGTGACGTGTCTCTCTCCCGCTGCCCTCCACCCCTTTCCCTTTGTTTATTTCTCACGTAGGCGCATTATTGTCTTCGTATTCCGCACTATTGTCTTCTAGTTCTTAGTGTTCACGTCCAGTTATGACCTATTTTATTGCGTGTTTCATAATGGATAAGAAGAAAGTACGGCAGATAACTAATGATAAGATGAAATACATTCGATACGTGGAATGCAATCCTCACATGAAGCGTGTGAATATAGCGCGAAAGTGGAACATTCCTCCGTCTACACTGAACATGATTCTCGGCAAAAGGAAGGTAATCGAACGTGCATTTGAAGAAGGAATGAGCGGCAAAAGGAAACGTGTGCGAGAGGGGTTGTTTCCTCAACTAGAAAGTGCTTTATTGAAGTGGTTCAAGCAAGCCCGTGCTTCAAACATATGCGTGCGCGGTCGCCGGCGATAGAGCCGTCACTGGCGGAGCGCGAGAGCGAGAATGTCCTTGCTAAGCAGAAATAAAGACCCTGTATTATACTGTAGTGTAGAGGTACAGTAATTCATTTTTATGTTATTTATTCCGTGTAAGTTACTGATAACCTATGTTTATGTCATGACTGTAGTATTGCATACAATCACTTACTAAGGTCGGCGATTTAACGTCCATATATACGCCATGTTCTTTCTTATACGTTGTAAATGCAGTATGGCGTTTTTCGGTAGTACGTTTTCCCGCATATGACGTCCAAATTTTTCAGTCCCTTGAAAAACGTACTAACGAGATTCCACTGTACAGCATCATGCTTTCATTTGTGGCCTCCTATATTCTTTGTTCGTGGCTTTTATCGCTGTTCTGTGTGATCTAACTTGTTAGCCAAGCATTGACAGACGTAGCATAACATTATTGAGATTACGAGAATTGCGTCGTCAGTGAAGTAAAGTTTTCAAATCATTGTGAAAATGAATGGTTCTCAGATAAAAGGCACTTTCTATTAAAGATAAATTGGACATTATAAGAAAAGTAGAGTCTTCTACTCTTTCACGTGTTGCTCTTGCGAAGGAGCTCGGAATGCCGCCGTCTACTTTGAACGGCGTCATAGCAAAGAAAGAAGGGATCTTGGCTTCTGCCGGGAATACTTCGGCAAGCTGCAAGAAGATTTAAAGCGCGAAATACCAAGACGTTGAACAAGCTCTGCTCGTGTGGTTTAAACAGCAGCGAAGTTTAAACATTCCCTTCAGCGGGATTATCGTGAAGGAGAAAGCCTAAGAAATCGCGTGTCGATTACAAGTGCCTTTTACTGCGTCGAATCGGTGGCTGGATCGCTTTAAAAATCGGGCTGGCATAGTTTACAAGACTATTAGTGGTGAAGCTGCGAGTGTAAGTACAGAGGAAACGGAAGCGTGGAAGGAAACACTGCTGCCGGCAAAATTCAGTAATTACAAACATTGTGACGTTTTTAATGTTGACGAATTCGGACTTTTTTTATCAGGTTGTTCCGGATAAATCTTTGGTTTTGAAGGGAGAAAAAAGGTCAAAAAAGTGTTTTCAATTCAGTCTGTTGTTGTTTATTTACATTCTAAAATGTGTCTATAATTGTAGTTGGCTGGAATATATGGTGTGTGCTCAAACAGTTATTGAAATTAATTCTATTAATGTGAATTGTGAGGATTATGCCAATTAATTTCTCTTAATCTCTGGTCTGATAGTCAGATTTTAATATTGGGGCTTCTCTTTTTCTGGCTTTTATATAGGCCTATGTACAGTATATTATAGGATCCTTCACAAACAACAAAAATGTGTGCGTTTCACATGCATTTCAGGCCACTACCCTTTTGAGAAGTTTCCCTGTTAAGAAGTTTTTTTTAATGGTCCCTTGAAAAACTTCTTAACAGAGTTTTACTGTAATTCGTAGTTCGAAAAATAATTTTGGTCCCATTGACGAAATTCTTACTTTTAATTCGAAATTGTTTTATTTTTTTAAAATAGTCTTTTACAGCATAATTTAAATTCGTAATTTCTCTGCGCCATGATAGGAGCGCGAAATAGAAAACTTTTGTAGAGCGACTAGCGGGAGCTTTCCACTTTCATGTGTGTACTGTGTGCTTCAGAGTTATTAAGTTCTTTTCTGTTACAGTTAATTGACTTAATTTTTAGTGTAGCCTGCAGTTAATTTGTAGTTACTTTACTATAGTTTATTGTTAGGTACAGTATTTTAATGTAGCTTACCGTTATGCTTGTTCGTTTTTGTGCTGCGAGATGGCTAAGAGCCCGTATTTTTCTAAGACTCTGAAGATGAGAATTATAACGGAGGTTGACAAAGGAAAATTGCAAGAGTATAGAAGTTCAAGAAATTCAGGGTGTAAATACTGCTAAGCGAAAGTGCATTCAAGAAACCAAACGCTCTGATTCGGAAGTAGAATTGATCGAGTGGTTTCGACATGTTCAAACGAACAATATCCCCACTGATGGCGAGATAATGAAGGGGAGAGCGAATGAGTTGGCACTACAGATGGGACTAGAGTTTCAGTGTTCGAACGGGTGGCTTCAGCGAGGAACGCCTCAATATTACGTGACAGGCAGTTTGCGGATAAGCAGAATCCGTGAACATTACCGACGCCGACAGTTGGCAACGAAGCATAGCTCATGTCATCAATTCGTATGAATCAAAATATCTTCAATGGCGATGTAACTGCTTTGTTTTTTAATGCCAAACCCAAAAGGACTTGCGGTTTTAAAGGAGAAAAGTGGGTTTTAAAGTGGAAATGTGCTATGGCGGGAAATCTTACAAGGATAGGATCACTGTCCTTCTACGTTGTAATGAGGACAGCAGCAAGAAGCTTCCTCCCCTCACATAGGAAAGTTCGAGAAGCCGCACTGTTTCAAGAAGGGCATCAGACACTTCCCGTGTAAGTACAAGTTAACCGTATTTTGAATTTAACGGATTAAATAACATGAAAAGACTCACTTTGAGTTTCAAGGAATCAAAATTTCTTCAAAATAGATGCGAGTTCGAATTAACCGGTTTTGAATTATCGAGGTTTCACTGTGTATTGTATCTCATTTACATCCCTTAGGACTTCCAGTCGAATGGTTCCTTATTGAGTATTCAAGTAAGACCTCTTTCTATAACAAACTCAGATCAGGAGATGATACCCCACTTCTTATATTAGCCTAAATTTGAAGAAAGATGTCTGAAAATAATGTCTCTTTTTTAGTGTAGGAAGTCAGGAAAAAAGTTGTTTATAAACAACCCTGGCACCTAACTTGTTTAACCTTCCAGTGGTTGCTAGAACAAAAGTTACACGAATGGTCCCATGCTGAGCAAAATGCTCACACTATGATATGACTTGTTTATGTAATACATAGCGACTGATTTCATGCGTAAATGTACCGTATGTATTTGCTTGCGTATAACTCTCACTTTTTTTAACCAGAAATAAGTGTGAAAATTTTCGGAGCTAGATGTATGCTGGGATTTGTGTACAAAATACCGGATTCCCGAAAAAACGTAAAATTTGCATTATTGAAACAAGACAACTGGAATTGTCAGCTGCCGTCACTGCTGCCAATCTCCGTGCTACTCTCGCGTGCATCATCCCATACTGCATCATCCCATACTGCATCATCCTAACTTCCATCCAATGAATTTGCGATGCCCGTCTTCAAAAAGCTCGTATCGTCTGTCATTGACATAAAACATGCCCGTAATACCCATCGCGCAAGAGTTCAACTAAATCGTCTTCTGTCGTCAGCTTAACGTGACTAACAATGCCTGATCTCGACATGTTCTTACCTAACAATTACTTATTTAGGGTGTGGAGTGCCAACAAAACAGCTGACGATCGCATCCCTTATTGTTGTTTTACTGCGTCGCCACATTTTAAAACACCTTAAGTGTTTGGTTAATAGTTCCTAGCGCGTCTTTCTGTTGACGCCAGTAGCAAATATAAAATTAATTCACAATGAATCCTCTACTGTCAGCTCTATTACCATTGTCGCCTGCGTATTTGATCACCTTGAGTTTAAACCCAGTCGTATATCTTCCACTTTTTTACATAACAAAAAGATAGACTTCCACAAGAAAGCAATCACAACAATGGAACGTGAAGACAGAATACTGGTAGGCCTACTTGTCGACAATGCAACAAACGGACAAATACCAAGGCAAGCACCGCTGCCAAAACAAACTAACAACATTGCGGGCAAGACGTGTGATGTCCTGTAGGCGGCGATCATCTTAATGAAGGCGTCGGAAATTAATGCGAGATATATCAGCGGATTTTTTCCCTACAGTTTTAAATTAAAAAATGGGGTGCGAGATATACACAGTGGCGAGTTATATGCGAGCAAATACAGTATTTGCAGATTAAATGTGTAATACCCACAACAATTGTCACAACGAAAACGAAGGAGTTAACTAGAATAATAAACTACGAAGAAAATAAATTGTGTGAAGCGTGCAAGTCTACCTAGAGGATCAAGATTTATAATCAAAGGGGAAAATAACAACATAACTTACAATTAAAATTTAATAGTAGAATAACTCAAGTCAAATTTCTGTCATATTGCAATATATTGTTATAACTTTCGAGTACATACACAAGAAGTGGCATTAAAAAAATATGTGAAGGTTGTATTCACAAATTAGAATAAATAAACTACGACTCTTAGTCTTTACTAACATAAAGATTAAGGAATCAGAGAAAGCAAGAACCAAGATTGAGATTAAATTACTAATAAAATAAATTAGATATCGAACCTGACATTGACTAAACACAGAAGGAAATAAAAAGGAAAAGGAAGCATTACTTATGGGTTAGTTTAGATGCCACCCCAAATAAAGAAGTTCCAGATCAACCTATAATAAGGTTAGTTGAATACGAGATAATTATCTTCTTAGTTAAATGCCTTTCATATATCGAAGGTATTCATAAATCATCTCACGATTTGTTCACAAATAATTCTTGTTAAATCATATCATTCATACGTCAGTCCAGATCAAAGTCCAAAAGCAAAATCATCTCCAAAAAAACTGAAGAATATTTTGGATTGTTAGATTCAAGATTTATGGAGAACAATCCAGCACGTTCACATGGAAACCAATACGAAAGAATAAAATAAAGTCCAAAGGACATAGTACAGGCTTATATGAAGCAACCTACAGTGTGGTCGAATGAAAGGAATTTTACGTAAGAAATTATAGGTTAAGAAACTTGAACCACACAACAAAGAATGATGTTACCACGAGATGAAATCTCAGGACAACCCAAAAAACTGAACTTGGAAAGAAACAAAATCTTCAGAATAATATGCTGCGAGCACAAAATAATAACCCTAGAAACATTACTTACGAACTTACGTAATCCAAGTTGTCACATCTAAATCTCACAAATACCTCGGTTCACTCGACCAAAATCATGTATCTATTCCCTGTTGGCAAATCGATTAATTTAAATATTAATATCTTTAAAATCTATCCCCCGACGGTCGAATTCATATACAATTCATATTCCATAATGATGAAAAAATAATTAGGGGGAGAATAGCCAAGTGGGCTAATCTACCCCTTAGAATTTTCCGGAGATTATCCCTACATTTTCCTGGCTCGTCTTCTCAATGCATAATAATATCTCCTTCCAAAGACGTAACAATCATCACTACGACGACGACTATCTAATCATAATTCAAGAGAACATGAAGATCAACAAGCCTACGCCAAGTTTCCGGGAACATTATGGTCAAAACAATTGAAGAGTCTCATTATTATTGCTACACAGGAATAATTTGGTACTGTTCCTCCGTAACACTATAACTAGAGATTGGAATTTTTCGGTGATTTCAGAGTGAAGAAAGCGGTATTTTAAAGTGTCAAATTCGGTGGTTTCAAGTGCACTTTTCGGTACTTTCAAAATCATGAATTTTAGGTGGGATTTTTTAAATATCATGGATAACATAACACATTACAGTCATCCTTCAAAGTATACTTCAGTGAAGAGATCCAAATTGCCTTGTGACTAACGGTGACGCATATCACTTAACGTGCTAGTGTAAGCTGAAAAACAAAAGTTCACAGCGTTTGAACAGGGGATCCAAATGGTTTTCAACACAGATTCTGAGAACTTTGGAAATACAAATGTCATTCCTTGCAAAACTCCAACAATGTCTGTCTTGGTCCTGTCATGCATCTGCTTCCTCATTGATGTTCATTCGTACTATTTCTGCTGGTTCAAATGCACACATTTGTAAATCCTGTTCCCAGGGTCAACGGATCTCAAGCTGATTAAGTTTCCAAGAGCATGCGACCCAGCATTCACTAAAACTGAATGTATTTTCCCTCTTTTTAACACATTTCCACAACCTTCCAACTGCTCCTTAATGTTGGTAACGTACTTTCCAGAAACAGCAAGTTTAAGGGCTTGCTGAATTCTCTGTAGATGTCCATCTAGAAGGTGAACAGTCTGATAAGACTGGCCTTCTAATAAGGGGATGAGTTCAGTGATGTCTGTGCCAAATTCTTTGAATCTCAAGTATTTCGTCATGTGAAACATTGTTGAGGAAATCAACACCAGAGTTATGTCCCCACTACTTCACTCATAAATTGCAAAATATCTTTCAAGTACTCTTGACAGACACACTACAGAATGAAACCAAGAAGACCGCCTGGTTAATTCTGGTTCCGGAAACTGTGGCACATTTTGATCTGGATACTTGCCATCTAGATATTCATGTCTGAAAGGCGCACTATATGACGCCACGTGGCGAGTAGTTACTAGGATGAAGGGGCAGATGACCTCGCTGTTCTGGCCCTTAATACCACAATAACTAAGTAACTTACCAGGATGACCACCCAGATTGATAAAGAAAGCGAGGCCGACTATCTACCGTTAAGTGACCGATCTTTCCGTTTTTGTTGGATGCTCTCCATGCAGTCAAGTCATGGGAGAAGATTACCGGTACTACACTCGCACAAAAACAAGGGTTTGTCGGCTTCTGTGACGATATTTTAAACAGGCAAGGTGGTTTCACTACGATGACATTAGGGTAAAACCTAGATGAATATCAAGATGCAGAAGAAAGTGACATTCAGTAGTTAGACTTCGATAAAGACAATCATGGTTTCAGACATGAAAGCGATGAGGATATTGTACGGAATTTGACTGTCAGTGAGGTAAACTGATATCCAGTACATATCGAGTGAAGGAGTGATGCAACGGAAATCACGAAAGTTCCCACAGTCAAGCTAGTGTGTCTATAGTCACACTTATCTCTTATATAGAAAATCAAGATGAATTTTCGTTCTCATATACTGTTTTCTTCAGAATTGTACAATCTTAAATTAGAAAAAATAAACCACCTAAGAAACAAAAAGTGATGACAAGTCATTTTTCTTAGTTTTTAATATTGGTAAAGCCCACATAGTGTGTCTTACAATACTATGTTATAAAGTTTTTTTTTTGCGTGTTCATAAAATACATTTCAATATTTTTAACCAATATTTTTCTCTTTGCTAGGCTTAAAAACATTACTGTGGATAATTTGCGGAAATTCGTGCATTGATTGCCGCGAATTATCAGAAGTGCATAGTAAAGAAAAAAACGAAAAAAGCTAAAATTCGCGGTTTCGTGCGAAATTCATGCATAATTCGCGAAATTCGCGTCTTCATGCGAAATTCGCGAAATTTCGCGTCTTCAAAACCCATTTTTTTCGCCATTTTTAGGGTTATTAAAACACATTACTATCTGTGTATTACTTCATTTAATAATTCGCGAAATTCGAGATCGCGAATTTTTCCATTCCCTAACTATAACTCTTGGATATTTATGTTCATTGTATTCACTCTCACAGTCGAAGTCATTCGCTGTTTTCAGTCACTCGATCCAACCACGTAGAGTTTCACCAAAGAAAAAGTCAGGTTTCGAATTCATTGTCACACAATAATTGCACCAAACATTGTTATAATAAGTATCGATGAACACTTTTACAACCATGAAACAACTTAGAATAATAATACCATGTATAGGGAAACTATAACGCACAGAAATTAGTGCCAACGTACTGGTCGCGCATGACGCAAAATGCTCACTGCTGAGGGAAGGTCATAATTTCTTCCTCCCTGTATCTTCACAAGGTCATGGAAGCATGTGGCAATGCACCCATCCTCCCCTCAAAGCTGCTGTGGGAAGGTATACCGACGCTCTAGGTCAAAACCACATGCTGTTTAAAACACAAGCTAACTTTCAACAACTGTGAGCATTTTGCTACTATAGCGACCACTGGCGGGTTAAGCTGATTGTATTGAGAAGAAAAAGTACCCATTACCTTTGTACAACTATTTCAGGGCCATGGAAAATCCCAGTGAAAGTGGTGGGAGTTTTGATGCCTCTGGAGCTTTTCATGGAGGTGGTGGTTTATCTGATGAAGAGGAAGTGGTAAGAATTATATTCATTCTTTTTTTAACTTCTCATTTCACTTAATCGCCACAAAATTCAAACCACCAACAAATCAAAATGATGCAATAAGATAATGATGCAACTACTCAAGTATACTAAGCCACGAGGCATAACAATAATAACAAAAATTTAAATCCCACATTTCAATTTATGATAGCAAGTTTATTGGTAGAATGGCTCATGCCAGTTATGGGTTTAGTTTAGCCAAGGGCTCGGGATCATCCGAGCCCAAGGCACAATGTCCTGTTTCCCCAAGCAATCATCTCGGGTGCACTCCCAGGAGAGAAATGGTCCGGAATTTTCCACTCACTCGTACCTAATGGGAAGGGGAGACCTCCCCCTTTGTACCCGTTTGCACTGTGGCCTACATTTTAATCGAGTGCTTTGATCTAGCTGATTTGCGAAGAAACCTTGGATTGCAGAATACACTCGATCTTATGACATGGTGGCTTCTGATCTTATCATCCACTTTATAAGTGGGAGTGAGTTAGGGCCAGTAACCTAAATTTTCAAGTTTACATTTACTCAAAGAACTTGTTCTATTTTGAAATTCTGAATTTTTGTTTTCCTTAATTTTTATTTATTATTACAGTACTTGCTCAAAACGGAATCGCAAGTGTCCGAGTATTGTTTTTTCCGAATTCACAAGTTTCCGGATTGAACAAAATTATGCAGTTTTGGTTATACAATATCCTGATATATTTTTTATTACTCATGCATGACGGGCCTGCACTCCATACAATATTGTGTCATGTTTTGAAACCGTCCAGCCACCTAGTTGATGCTTTGAAGGCAGTGTTCCCAAATGATTTAGCAACTGCGAGAGCCTCATTTTGTAGCATAGGTCCACTCACAGGAAGGTTTCTCGAATGTGCACTGACATACCATTCCCACACTAAATCATTGATTTTTCGTTGCCTGTTACCTTATATTTCTTCCTGATGTGTCCATTGCCCTCCATTCACTGCTTAGTACTGTATTTACTTGGCTGTAGGACCCCCTTTTTTTCTAAATGTTTAGTTCCAAAATTGGGGGACCCATAGACGCGAACTTTGAAAAAATCCATTCTTTGGGAAAGAAAGACAGTAAATATAAGCTAATTTATTTTGATGCTACATAGTACAATATATACTGTATAATCAAAGTAAACAATGTTTATCAGCAATGATACACCACAACATCCGCGCAGCGAGATCCTCAAAGATTGAAGATACTACCATAAGGTGGTGGATGGGCATGGCCAGTAGAACATGCAGGCTGAATACAAAATCTCTACCTATGACACGTTCTTTGTTTTGAAATATACCACAGAGTGTAGACTGGCGTGCATATGCCAGCCGGCGACTAGCGTCTCGTCCTTACGTGTGGCCGGCCGGCCACCTCTTGCATAGCGTGCGTATGTCAGCCGGCCAACCACCTGTCGCATAGCGCGAGTCATAGCCCGTACGCACAGAAAGAACGACAGGGACGTCTTTCCTCGAACAAGGTAACGCCTGGTTAGGAACAGAGCTCGCATACGATTGAATGGTATGGCCCAAGCAGCCAACAATGATCTGACATCTGGTATACAAAGACAAGTATATTCCTTGATATTTGCCAACCACCTCTGAATAGATATCACACTTTCCCCGTTATAGCCGCACCGTGTTTGTTTGACAGAATGTGTCAGATGCCCGATACCGATAGTGCTGCCGCAATCAGAATAACGATAGTAAAAAATTCGTCAATTTCCAAGAATATTGTATTTTGACTCTCAATAATATTTAAGGAGGGGTACAATAAGCGATTTCCAAGAATTTTGTATTTTGGCTCTCGAAACTTAAAGGGGGGTACTATAGGCGACGGGGTCCAATAGCCGAGTAAATACGGTAATATCGTCCTTATGTTTTAAAGTCTCATAAACTTGAGATTTTCCACATCTGAAACGCGACATAATATCACGCACAGACAACTTTCCTTTTCAGTTGCTTCAGTAACCTGCACCTCGTTCAGTGTCAATGACTTATATTTCTTAGCCATCATGCTGTATAAAGTTATTCACCTCCACTATTCGGATATTTTTGCTGGGTTCGAATGAATCACTCATTCTACAGCCCTGACATCTCTTCATGCGATTATCATATGAAATAATTCCTGAAGGGTTAGTGTTTCTCCACCGATCAAGTGGTTTGAGATCCTGTAGAAGAGTGGTTTCACTAGCCACAAGCATACTTCTTCGCAGAGGGTATAGTGGAACTTCTCAGCGTGAAGGCAGTTGCCTGAGCTGAACAGTGGAGGTGAAGATCTGCAGGCTCCCTCAAACTGTCATCTGGGTGCTGACATTTTAATATAATGTATATTATCCAATACATAATGTGTTAGTTTCTAGACATCAGTCTGTTTTATTTGAACAAGCTTTATATGTATAGGAAAGAATTAAGAACAGACTTCTCCATATAAATCACTTGCATATCTTTCTCAAAGTTCGTTTGAATCTTGCTTAATGCCTTTAATATACAACTGTGAACATATCTGTAAACCTTCTTGACCTTAATTTCTGTGAAATTTTGTTGTAGGATGGCATGAACCCTCCCGGTACTGGAGGGCATCGTGAGCCTCGTGCACGCTTGTTATCGGAAGGCAACACCAGTAGAAGGCCTCAGCCTGGCCGGCGGATAGGTGGGCTGTCACGGGATACTGGTTCATCCAGGAGTACGGAGGAGGAACCTCACCGTTCTGAGGATTCTGGGACTGACAGGCTGGTGCCCGGTGCTGCACCTGTTCCTGTCACGACGGCTGCTCCTTCTGCTGCCAAGAAATCTCCCCCGCCCAATGTAACGGACATTGGGAAACGCAGTTCTCTACCCAGCAATCCTAAATCTGTGGAAACTGTGCATGAACCCACCTCTGTGTCAACAAATACTATGAGTGCAGTGACTCAGTCAGTTGTTAGTGTTGCCAGTAGAAAACATAGTGTTTCAAACAGTTTAAGTTCGCAACAACTCAGAAAACCCTCCCCTGAAGCTGTGCAAGTGCCTACTTCATCTACTACGAACAGAAGTAATAGTGTTGATGTCAGGTACTTGACCCCTTCAGGGGAGGCATCGGATTCAGTGCTGAAACATCAAAAGACATCAAGGCCTGTTGGACGACAAAAGTCTGAAGATGATATGGAAAGAATGCAAGAGGTTGCGGATGATCTAGTTGCAAAATTAATGGATGATGAGGAGGGCCACGACAAGACAATGCCTAGCGTGGATGGCTTGACAGGAGTGGCTAGCCAACAATCGAGTGATAAGTGGTTCTACAGAGATCCTCAGGGCGAAGTGCAAGGTTTATTATACATTGAAATATTGCTATAGTAGCTCTTATTGTGTGTTGAAGCATCAGTAAAACCTCAATAATTCAAAGTGATAGTGAGGGAAAAGAGGAATTCAAATTACGGATCTCTTATCAGCAGATTATCCACCCTCCACCACTAAAAAAGGGTAAAAAAACATCGAAAGCCCATACCTTATAACCAAAGGGAAAGTGCAATTACTGATATGCCTTGTCGCAACTATTGATTAACAATTTATCCAACAATATCCAAATCATATTCAAATTCAGTAGTGTACAAGGAGAAATCTTTGTATGTTGTGAAACATAACATATAACTCCCACATTGTGGGGGGAAAAAATACCTCTATCATATTAACAACTAGTCCTAGTCGAGGAGAAATAGGTGGAGAATGCAAAATACCATGAAAAATTCTGTCCATAACATTTAGAATGGTTAAATATGAGGAGAAATAAGGGGCAGTCACAATATAAACATACTTTACTTTGCTTACTGTAAAATGATTAAATATAAACATTTTATAAGCTCAACCAAATGAAACTATTGAAGTACTAGAAGGCATTTTTCAGTGCTGCCTAGTTCTATTAAAGAAACTAAGAAAGATTGTCCCCAGAAACATTGTGTTATGGGCTGTAACAGTCGATGCATGAACGACAAATAGCAATTTTTGAAATTGAATGCAACTCGTTGTTTGTTTTGGAGACAAATTGTTCAATAGTTCAGAAATATTGATTATTTGATAGTATTAGTCAATATTTTCATCGCTAGGAGTTTGCACATGTAAGGACACGCATCTCAAAACATGGAGCAATTTTATAAGAAGAAAAAAGTTTTTAAAGAAATTGTCAAATTTTGAATTTCATATACGGGATTGGCATTGTCTTTTGAATTGCTATTTATCCATATTTTAAATTAAGCAGATTAAAGAAAGAAAACTTTTAGTTTTAGGTGACAGTTAACCTCACTATCATAAGACACAGAATTTCCCTTTTTATGTGGAATCCAAACTATCAGATGTGCCATTTCACCTCAAAAATTTTGCATACATTAACCAGGAATCAAACCCAGTCAGTCTTGGTGGGAGGCAAGCTGCTGGTCTGCTGCCCCATTAGGCAGATTAAATAACATGAAAAGACTCACTTTTTGGTTGGAGGAATTAAAAGTTCTTCAAATTTGACAAGATTTTGAATTAACTGGTTTTGAATTATCGAGGTTTTACTGTAATGTCATTTCACTCATGCACAGCACCCTCACCCTCGCAATTACATTTGCTAAAAGGTCCATTAAGGTAATTTTACCGTCAGTAATTCCTGTCTGCAAAATGCTACTTAGCATGTCCATGGTGGTAGTTGGAAGATTTCCGTTGCTAATTTTCTCTTGCCGGTAAAATATTTGTAAACATTTACAGAGTTAGATAACAAAACTATTATTATAATCTGCAGGAACAGTAACCTATTGGTCAGGTTTCAATTAGATTTATCTGGGTCTTTGCATCCGTCTCGGAAAAATGTTGCTTTCCCATAATACATTCTTTGCTGGCACCTATGATCATAAAAAGCATTAGTTTGCTGACATGGTACGGAAACTAAACTAAATGTTGCACCTACTTCCTTAACTAGCTCATTTGTATGAATAGAAACCGGTGAACCTTTTCAAAAATCCCCAATTTTAGGAACAAAGCTCTTGTGAGAAATGTGCTGTTGTTCATATTTTATCACAAGTGGACCTTTAAAAACACCTTCGTGGGTCACCTATTCATGGGTCACCTATTGAAAATGCCTGCCTTACAGGATGCTCATGAAATAGTTTGCATTTCTTGGTATGTGCTGAAAAGGGGCAGGTGACCTTGCTGTTCTCCCCTTAAAACAACAATAACTATGTGCTGAAATCTTCACTTGCTCTCTCAGAGCAGATGCAGCACCATTTTCTTCGATAGGAGGAGTAAGATTTTTCAAATCTTTCTAGGTCAGTTTGGCCTGTTGTACCCTTTCTCTAAAGTGACAGTTGTTAAATATGTTCTGTATTAATATTTGTTTTATTGGAGTTTTTTGGATGCAGGGAAGAGTGGAATATATTAGGCTTAAACCGTTAAATTGTCTTCATTTTCAACATTGTAGGTCAGTGAAATCAATGAACTTTTGAGACTTAGATGATCTGTGTGTTATTGATGTGAGAATTTGTAATATTGTCTTGAATAATTTCAGGTGTATTTTATAAGAGGTAATACCGTATTTACTCGGCTATAGGACCCCCTTTTTGTCTAAAATTTCATTTCCAAAATGAGGGGGCGCTATTATAGATGCGAACTTCGCAAAAATCCATTATTTCGGAAAGGGAGAGAGTAAAAATAAGCTATTTTATTTTGATGCTACATAGTACTATATCGTCATCATCTTGCACAGTTTCCAGTCACTGGCCGGGTCTGTTTGGAACATAAGCCTCTCCATCGTCTTCTGTCCTCCCACCATCTCTCCGTCACCACCTTGGTCCAGTCTTCTCCTTTCTTTCGCACGCAGTCCTTGACACCTTTCAGCCACTTATCTCTTGGCCTTCCTCTTGGTCTTTCTCCCTCTATTTTCAACTTGTGTATCTTCCCGAGTATCCTCCTTCGCTTAACATGCCCATACCATTTAAGGCTTGATTCCTCTACCCTATCCTGGAATGCTCCCTCCTTGACTAATTCTCTGTTCTTCTCATTTCTTAACCTGTCAACCTTTGTCACTCCAATACTGTTTCTCAAGAATTTCATCTCACTAGCCTGTATTCTGCTTCGCTCTCTTCCTTTCATAACCCAGGTCTCGGAGGCATACGTCAGGATTGGGACATATTACGTCCTGTATATAACCCTTTTTGCTGTTTTGAGGGACATCCTTACTCCTTCCCAGGCTCCTAACACTTTTCCTGAATAATTCTGCTTGTCTCCCCCGCTCATTTACAGTATTTCTCTGTCGTTTCTTCCATTTTCATGTATCATGCTTCCCAGATACTTGAAACTCTCTACTTTCCTCAATTCTTCATCACCAATTGGTATTCCCATTGTGACACTCTCCTTTTTCCTGGTTGTAAGCATCAACTCGCTTTTGTTTATGCTATACAGTAGAACCTCGATGCATCGTTCCCGGAACTGTCGTTTTCCCGTATGCATCGTTCAAATTATTTAGTCCCGAAAATTTTCCATATAAACTAATGTTAAATTTCCCCGCATCGATCGTTCCTCAAAGTATCGTTTTTTCCCATGGATTGTCAAAAATCACTAGTCCTTGGCCATGATTTTCCCGCATTGATCGTTTATGAGAAAAATATATGCAAACGTTCTTTTGAATTTGAAGCAGCATAGAATAGCGGCAACCTGTTACGCGAGAATGTACGAGGTACGAACGATTAGGAGTTCCTAGGCTTGAGCAAGTTTCTCGGCTGAAGCAAGGTTCAAGCAGGCTGGACTGCAGTGTGCAGATCGTTTACGTGCAACCACACTATATAACCACGCCAACGAGCCCTCAGGCGCCAACGATTCTGCTCGAAGCGCCAAGCCGTCATTGTGCTGTTTCATTTCATTCTGAGTGGTTCTGTGTAGTATCTTGGTTGTGTGCAGCGATAACAATTTTATCTGTAGTTTGTAATGAAAACTTTACTTCACTGACGATGCAATTCTCGTAATCTCAATAATGTTATGCTACGTTTGGCATTGCTTGGCTAACAAGTTAGATCACACAGAACAGCAATGAAAGCATGATACTGTATATTGTAGTCGGTCTTGAGCGGGTGTCGTCATAGCGTGACATCATTTAGCCTTGAAATAACTCGCCCGGTCAGAGACTCGCGAACACTCGGAACTGCTGTATTCTTTCATTCGGAACACCGGAAGTATCTTCCGCGGTAATTGGCGAGCTGTGCGATGAAGGCGCAGGGGAGAGGAGTGATGAAGAGGAAGAAGACTATCATGAGCCCCAAGTCGTCCCGAGTTTTGCCGAAGCGCATGCCGCCTTCGCGAAGGTGAAATCCTTCATGTACTCGCATGTTATCAGTGATCGTGAAGAAGAGAACATTATGCAAGTATCCGTGATCGTGAAGAAGAGAACATTATGCAAGTATAGAAGGCTTTGTTTCGTCTGAAACGCAAAGCTTCGACGAATCAAAAAACAATTAATGACTTTTTTACTAAAAAGTGCAAGTGATAAAATGACACATGAAATCATATCGTGTACATCGTGGTTGCAATATTTTGATGCCTCTATGAAGTTTACATGAACAAATATGTCCAAATACAGTAACCGTACTTTATTATTTGTTTTACTCAAATTCTTTGTTACCCGCATTTATTGTTTCCCGCATCCATCGTCATTTTCCCCCCTCCCCCTTGAAAAACGATGCATCGAGGTTCTACTGTACTTAATCCCATATCCATGTACTATTTCTTCCCATACATCCAACTGCTCCTCTACTTCCTCCTCCTTGTTTCCCTAGATCATCAAATCATTTGTAAACACCATTACTTTCATCCTTCTTTCATCAATCACTTCCGCCACTCTGGTCATTACCGTATTTCCTCGCATAATCGTCGCACTTTTTGAGCCTAAAATTCGTGGAAAAAGGCAGGGTGCGACGATTATGCGAAGAATATTTGAGTTCAAATAATATACTGTATCATTATTTGCAGCACGGGCCAGTCATTCGCGTAGCGTGAGTCATAGCCTGCAGTCAGAGACAGGCTTCTTTTTTCTAACAAGGTCACGACAGGTTAAAGCTCGCGGAATGTGCTGACGAAGTTGGCCGTTCGCGTCGCGGTTCATAGCCCGCAGGCGTAAAGACGAGATTTACTTTCTTCTTACAAGATCACGCCAGATTAGGCCTATAAGATCGCGGAATGTGCGCTGGCCGTTCGCGTCGCGGTTCATAGCACGCAGGCATAAAGACTAGATTTACTTTCTCCTAACAAGATCAAGCCAGATTAGGCCTATAAGATCGCGGAATGTGCGCTGGCCGCTCGCGTCACAGTTCATAGCCCGCAGGCATCAAGACGAGAATACTCTCTGCTGACAAGATAGCGCCAGGTTAGGCCTATAAGCTTGTGGAATGTGCGCTGGCCGTTCGCGTCACAGTTCATAGCCCACAGGCATAAAGACGAGATTAGGCCTACTTTCTGCTGACAAGATCGAGCCAGATTAGGCCTATAAGCTCGCGGAATGTGCGCTGGCCGTTGGCGTCGCGGTTCATAGCCTGCAGGCATAAAGACGAGATTACTTTCTCCTGACAAGATCATGCCAGATTAGGCCTATAAGCTCATGGAATGTGCGCTGGCCGCTCGCGTCACAGTTCATAGCCCGCAGGCATCAAGACGAGATTACTCTCTGCTGACAAGATAGCGCCATATTAGGCCTATAAGCTTGCGGAATGTGCGCTGGCCGTTCGCGTCACAGTTCATAGCCCGCAGGCATAAAGACGAGATTAGGCCTACTTTCTGCTGACAAGATCACGCCAGATTAGGCCTATAAGCTCGCGGAATGTGCGCTGGCCGTTCACGTCGCGGTTCATAGCTTGCAGGCATAAAGACGAGATTACTTTCTCCTGACAAGATCATGTCAGATTAGGCCTTTAAGCTCGCATAATGTGCGCTGGCCGCTCGCGTCACAGTTCATAGCCCGCAGGCATAAAGGCGAGATTACTTTTTGCTGACAAGATCACGCCAGATAGGCCTATAGGCTCGCGGAATGTGTGCTGGCCATTCGCGTCACAGTTCATAGCCCGCAGGCATCAAGACGAGATTACTCTCTGCTGGCAAGATCACGCCAGTTTAGGCTTATAAGCTCGCGGAATTTGCGCTGGCCGTTCGCGTCACAGTTCAAAGCCCACAGGCATAAAGACAAGATTAGGCCTACTTTCTGCTGACAGGATCACGCCAGATTAGGCCTATAAGCTCGCGGAATGTGCGCTGGCCGTTCGCGTCGTGGTTCATAGCCCGCAGGCATAAATACGATTACTTTCTCCTACAATATCACGCCAGATTAGTCCTATAAGCTCGCGGAATGTGTGCTGGTCGCTCGCGTCGCGGTTCATAGCCCGCAGGCATAAAGAAGAGATTACTTTCTCCTGACAAGATCACGCCAGATTATACGCTCGCGGAATGTGCTAAGTGACGAAGCTTGCCGCTCGCGTCACCGTTCATAGCCCGCAAGCATAAAAACGAGATATGTTTCTTCTGGCAAAGTCGCGCCAGGTTATAAAGTCACAGCAGGATGTGCAACTGACTGGCGCACAAATACAAATATGCTATGCGACGATTATGCGAGGACATTTTATAAACCTATTTTAGTGTTTGAAAAGTGGGGTGCGATGATTACGCGGTGGCGACGATTATGCGAGGAAATACGGTATATCGTCCATCACTGCAATGAAGAGTAATGGTGAAAGTGCACTTCCTTGCCTCAAACCATTCTTCTGTTCCAGCCAATCTGATATCTCTCCTCCTACTTTCACAGCTTATACTTCCGTTGTACATTTCCCTTATCCTCCATATAAAGTAAAACTTCACTTATACGATTTCCAGGGGACCAAAAAAAAAAAAAAACGCATAAGAGTGAAAAACACGTAAATGAAAGCCGGTAAATAAAAACTGCAAAATGTATGTGACAATATGGGTTATACAGGGACTTTGTTTTATATGCGACGGGGACCCTCACTCGCCCCCGCCACGAGCCGGTCTCCTGTCAAGCACTTTGCTGTAATGCGCTTCTTGGCGCCACAAGTTTCCCTCCTTTGCAGTCTGCTGAGAGCTTTAACAGTGTGGGGTTCAGTTTAGTCAATTGTTCACGTGTTTAGTGCTCAGTGTGATGTTCCAATGCGATTTTCATTACGTGAACGTTTGTAAATACCTTTATAAAGTACAGGAAATCTTTTGCGAAAATGAGCTTAAAGACTATATTACAGCTGAAATACAGTCAATCGGTGCTGAGGAACTTCAGAACGTAAATGACAATTTCATTCTCTCTTCTCCAAAGCCTTCCATACCTTACTTCTACATACACTACCATATGCTTTTTCAATGTCCAGGAAGGCCATCAGTAGATCTATTCCATATTCATAATGTTTTCCCTGTAACTGTCTTGCAGCAAAAATTAGATCTACTGGGAACCTTCCTGCTCTAAATCTTTGTTGTTCTTCTCTCATCCTTCCTTCTATTTGTGCCCAAATTCTCTTTTCCAAAACTTTCTCAAAGATTTTTGCACAATGGCTCATTTATGTAATCCCCCGATAATTCTTGCACTCCTTTCTGCTACCTTTCTTGAAGATTGGGACAATTATTCCCTTCTTCCAGTCCTCAGGGGTCCTCCTCTCTTTCCATACAGCCCTCATTACTCGATATAGCCATTGCATCCCCACCTCTCCTGCCGGTCTCAGCATCTCTACACTTATCTCGTCCGGACGTGTTGCCTTCCCTCCTTTCATCTTCCTCACTGCATCCTCCTCTTCCCTCCATATTAAGTCTTCTTCTGTTCCCAGTTCCCTTATTTCTTCATCAGGGTTACCATTCGGGTTCAAGAGTTCTTCAAAGTACTCCCTCCACATGATCTTGAGTTCATCCTTATTCCTTACATCTGTAATGGTTTCGCTAGCCCACACTGTTGGGTGAGAAATGTAACTGTTTACCTTTGCCTAAGCTATGTTGTTTTAATGGGCGCCAAGACCTCAATGCAATGCTGAAATCTAAATTTGTATTTAACAACGTCTAGCTCTGGCAGAACACATTCAAGACTCTATTCACTCAGATCGTGGTATGATTTGATCATTAACCCAACAAACAATTGTATCAGGAGAAGGAATTGGTCTATATCTAATGCTACCTACTGAAAGCAAAGATTGCATTGTAAAAGAAATGAATTTATTATATAAAACAAGTATAGCAAAATTAATAATAATAATAACTATAAAATTTAAATTGGAGCGTTGTGATTTTAATATTACCGATAGAAAATTACGTGAAAACGGAGTCTGATAAATTGATTTTACTCTTATTTCCAAGCTATGAAGTTACTGAATTATGAAATATAAAACTAAGAAAAATGAGAGATTGCGTATTTCTGCGTCATTAGCGCTTACCCCTGGAAATTGCCAAAGCATTTCCCTCGTTCTTGATGATGCTGTGTGCTTCCCACAGTCTCCTGGACGTCGTCATCTCCGTCGAAATTTGATGATATTCTGGTAGATTAGATAATTCTATGGTCCGTACATCGGACCCAAACTCTCGTAAAACCGCACTGGTTACGTTTTACAAAAGTTCGTCGCTAACTCCACTGAACATCGGAGCGTCACGCACTTGCGACCGTACACTGCAAGTTCTACACAGATTGTCGCTATCTCCACCGAACATCGGAGCCACTCGCACGCGCACCCATACTCGTCGAGTATTTCACAGATAGTCCTCGTCTCACGGCGCGTCGAACGATATATTCACCTGTCGGCTCCCCCACCATGGTACCGACATCTGGCTTACGTCGTCCTCATTGATTGGCTGCACCCTACGCGCTAGATCCCCACTCCTTCCTCATTACACTCCGCGGGAGGGAGAAGTCGATTTCCGTTTCCACAATTCGCCTTTTCTAGACCTTGCGACCCAAGATTGCGTCATGCTCCTCGACAAGATTCAGCGTGTACTTGAAATCCCAGTGAGTCATCTCTCTCAAATACCCTGACTGACAAAAACTCCGTAAAATTCCGTAATCAGATAATTTTCTATGATATCGTCGTTCGTAATAATTTGCTTGATAGCGTTTTCTAAGACATAGAAAACCTATCTGAATGCTAATAATTTTTATAAAATGCTCCGAAAATACCTTAATAATAATTATAATAAATTAATAATAATAATAAATTACCATGAAAAATTATCTTGGCTGAACAATTTGCCGCGTAAATAAATATAGAATGGCTTCCTACTGACTTATGCCAGTTGCATAAAACCCCTCGAAAAACACGTTACATATTCGCCTCGGATCATCGGATGATTTACCGTGACGACGGTCCATTATCCGATTATCCCAGACACGTTAATAAACCCCATCCAAAATACATATTACATAAATGAAATCACCCTAAATTACAGATATATACACTCATATTTTTTCTTCACGCACTTTGCGTCAAAGTCTGTTGTCACTATGGATTGCACTTTGCAACCAGTCCAATGTTTTACATATGGAATAGTGTTCCACGGATATTTCCGCCTCTCAAATTGCTCTATGTTGGAGAAATAGACATAATTAATGTGTGAGCACTATGTATTTATGATGTCATATCACACGCATTGAAGGTGTTCAGATATATTTATATCACCATAGAACTTCCTAATTTCACTGGAGGTCCCCTCCTTATGGTGACATTTAATTCCACTTATCACTGAGCACACGATCACACTATTGTGGCAGCGCCTCGTGACCATAATACTTAATCTCTCTTTAAAGTAGATTAAATTAATATTGACTTCTGGAAAAAAAAACAGTAAATGCGCATTACATATAACACCAAATATTTCTGTGCCGTAATCGCCCTGTCTTGTTAAGTTCCCGTTAACCATATTCTACTTAATACTAGTTCTCAACACAGACCATTTCTCCTC
This sequence comes from Meconema thalassinum, assembly GCA_946902985.2. Taxonomy (NCBI): domain Eukaryota; kingdom Metazoa; phylum Arthropoda; class Insecta; order Orthoptera; family Tettigoniidae; genus Meconema; species Meconema thalassinum. The sequence continues at coordinate 196,891,283 of OX336394.1, forward strand.
ACACAAATAATACCATTCTACAAATTATCTTAAATTACACACTTACAAATCTTACATGGCGAGGCCGTAAACAGAAAACACGTGTGCTGATATGTATGAGTTTCATGAAGGACTGTCTCGCATTCTGATGGCCCATCTTTTATCTCGTGGACGCCTTAAGCTAACAAGCCCTATTCAAGCGCTCCCCCATCTCTTGGAGATAAATGGGAACCCATCAGCGCTGCCAAAATGGCCTTGGTGCATCGAGACAATTTAGTGCTCAACAGCATCCGACAATCCCGTCATATTTCCCTGTACCTTAAAAACTCTCATTTACTTACATACTACCCCCCTGTGTGACTTCCGATACGCCTGCCTTAAGACCAGATCCTCCACGCACCAGATACCACACTTACTCATTTGATAGGCTGGCTCGCCAGCTAAACACACTCACTTTATGACACATATTTTCGTAGACTATGTATATTATACGTCCCGTATAATCTGTTTCCCTCACTATTCTCCAGCACATATGCTGTTTTGCCAATACGTTTGGAAACTATAAATGTTTCTCCGTCACCTGCTTCCAACCTTGCAAGTGGCTCCCTTTAAATGAACGTCATCACGTTGCTCCACTAGCATATTCCTCAGTGTCTGTAACGATGCCCTGTTGCTACTGTCCACACATGCTAACCCTACTTTCTTCTGGTGTTACACCTCTACTCGACACTCTATGACCTAAAAATGTCACTTCTGACTGACAGAATGACGACTTAGACAGCTTCAAAGTGAACCCTGTCTGATCTAACTTCTGAAAAACTATATTTAAATGATGTAGATGCTCCTCAAAACTGCGTGAACTAATTACCATATCATCTATGTAAATGGTTACAAACTCTCCTGTGTCATCCCCTAATGCGATGTTTAAAGCCCTAATTAAAGCAGCTGAACTACTCTTTAACCCATAAGGTGTTCTACAAAATTGATAAAGGTTATATTTATGACTAAAAGCTGTAAATGGTCTATCTTCGTACATAAGTGGCACTTGCCAAAAACTGGAACTCAAATCTACACAAGTGAAATACTTCTTCCCCTCAAATGTTTGCATTAATTCTTCTATTGACATAGATTTCAGCTGATCTGAACTAATTCTACTGTTAACCAAACGAGCGTCTAAACAAATACGAACAGTGCCGTCGGTCTTGGGTACCGTGATCAAAGAATTAACATACGGACTGTTAGAGTGCTCAATAATCCCATCTTCAAGCATCTGGTTAATTTGTGCCTCAACTGCACTCTGATAAGCGAAAGGTACAGGATATCTATGTCCTGTGAATACTGACCTATCAATAACGTTCAATGAATGTGTATAGCAATTGGCCATACCAATGCGATCCTCAAAAACTCTCCTATTACACCATAACACATCATAGAGCCGAACACACTGTTCATCCTCTATATTTCCCTGAAATGCAGCCTCACGTAACGAGTCCTCTAGACTTCCGTTCGTAATCACACTGCCCACAAAACATGGAGAACCCCGCTCTACGGCTGGCGATATCTCATTTAAAGTACAAATCACACCTACAACACTACTTCTCTGAATTTGGTCATTGAACGCTACTTCTACTTCAGAATCTCCCCATTTAAATTTCAAACTCCCTACATCATAACATAAGTTACCAGACACTCTACTTAGCCACTCTGAACCCAAGATAACACTGAATACTAAATTTGGAATTACAAGACAAATCTGCTTCTCTACATGATTATTAATTTTAATGTCTACTAAAACTTGCTTAGAAATTACTTTAGACCTCTTCCCAACAGCTGTGATAACAAAAGTGCTTTTAATTGGCATCTCCTCAAAATTTACTCCAGTTCCTTTCATTTTATCATAAAATGCACTACTTATGCAACTCTTCATACAACCACTATCAATTAAAACATCTGTGTACGCCTCGGACACGTTAAATTTAACTATGGGGCTCTTACTAACCACTTCCTGAATAATACCTTCATCATTTAGTTCATGTAATAATTCATTTCTTACATTTAGGTCATAGGGTTCCTGTATAATTGTATGGACAGGGCATGCTACAGACTGAGATTCTGACCTTACTTCGCAGCCTGGTTCGCGTTTAAAGAACCGCTACAGCTGGCCGTAGTACTACTAACTACTGAACTAGTCTGGTTGTTCTGGGCTGTGTTGTCATTGTTTGGCTGTATATTACTACCACTAGGCTGTCCTCTTCCTTGACCCCTATTCTGGTTGTAATTATTGTCATTATAATTTCTCCCTTGATTTCCCCTGAAATCATTGTTTCTCCCTTGATTTCCCCTGTAATCATTGTTCCTCCCTTGATTTCCCCTGAAATCATTGTTCCTCCCTTGATACTGATTACCATAGCCATTTCCTCTGTTCTGATTTAGCTGATTATTATTATTTCTATTTTGAGCGTTGGCCCCTTCGCCACCGTTCCCTTGAACTTCCTGATGCCTGGCTTCATTAGGTCTATTATTATTATTACCCTGGTTCCGATTGAAATTGTCATCATAACCCCCCTCTCCCTAGTGCATCAAATGTGCTTAACAAATTTTCTACTTGTGATATAGTCTTTACATTCTGGATACAAGCAGCCTCCTTGATCCTATAGGGAAAGTGCCTAAGTAGCAACCTCACCACATCACTTTCCTCCTTCAAGCCATCCAGATATTTACACACTAATACCTGCCCTAAAAAGTATTCTGTCATGGTGGAGCTTCCTTTAGGGTTATATTTACCACACACTACTCCCTCACGATGCTGCGACTGAATAACCTCATTCCAGAACTTTTCACAGAATTTCATTTTAAAATCATTGATATCAGTAAACTTGTCTCTGTAGACAGCAAACCAATTCCTCGTTTCCCCCACAAACACTTGTTCTAAAATTTCAACTACCTGGCACCACTCAATACTACCATTTTCCAACCTCTCCCCGAATTTATTTTCTATAGTGTTCATGAACTCCATTGGGCACCCCTGTCGATTGCTGAACTTACCCAGTTCTACCTCCCTGTGTGTGCTATTCACAAAAACTGGCCTATTCTGACTATTTTCTTGCCTGATCCTAGCTTTTAATTTTAACTCTAATTCTGCGATTTTCTCCTCAGCCTTCCTCTCAATACTGTTTACTGTTAATTTAATGTTTCCTTCTGATTCTTCTACTTTATCATATAGCTTTGCTTGTTTCTCCTCAATCTTGCTAATGCTCTCTCTATTACTCTCTCTTAAATCATTTACTTCTGCAACTATTTGTGAGTGGACTTTCTCAATTCTACCCCCCAGCTGTTCCTTAACCTCTTTAGTAGCTACCTGAATTTTGTCAATTTCTCCCCCCAATTGCTTTTTGACCTGCTGTGTTTCCAGTTGCACTAGTTCTTTTAAATTTTCAGCCTGTGTACTGATTCTAATTTCCAACTCCTCCTGTACTTTTCCTAATTTTCTGTCTACATCTGCAATAATCTCTTTAGCCTTTTCTTCCATCACCCCCCTGATCTCACCTCTAATCAGTTCGAATTTGTCACTCATTTCCCTACTGTTTTGTTCTAATTTAGCATTTAAAGTTTCAGTACTCTCTCTATTTTCCTTACTGTTTTGTTCTAATCTGGCGTTTAAAGTTTCATTACTCTCTCTATTTTCCCTACTGTTTTGTTCTAATTTTGCATTATTCTGTTCTAATTTTGCATTTAAAGCTTCTGTACTTTCTTTATTTTCCCTACTGTTTTGTTCTAATTTTGCATTATTCTGTTCTAATTTTGCATTATTCTGTTCTAATTTTGCATTTAAAGCTTCTGTACTTTCTTTATTTTCCCTACTGTTTTGTTCTAATTTTGCATTATTCTGTTCTAATTTTGCATTTAAAGCATCACTACTAACTTTGTTCTGATACATGAACTCGAGAAGTAAAGTTTTTAATTCTGGTTGGCCGCCTACACTCCCTGTTTCAGTATCGGGATTTACCTCCGCTACCCCGGTACTACCATCACTCGACATACTGCTCGTATCATCATTCTCCAGTTGATGACCACTACGTAACCTCATCTGTCTTTCTTTCTCATCCCCCATAATGATATACACTGATAAAGACAAATAACCCCCAAAATACAGGCACAGAAATATATACCCTTCTCCTTCCACAAATGTTATTAGGTTTTCAGCCCCAAGTTGTCGGCGACAAATGTAATGGTTTCGCTAGCCCACACTGTTGGGTGAGAAATGTAACTGTTTACCTTTGCCTAAGCTATGTTGTTTTAATGGGCGCCAAGACCTCAATGCAATGCTGAAATCTAAATTTGTATTTAACAACGTCTAGCTCTGGCAGAACACATTCAAGACTCTATTCACTCAGATCGTGGTATGATTTGATCATTAACCCAACAAACAATTGTATCAGGAGAAGGAATTGGTCTATATCTAATGCTACCTACTGAAAGCAAAGATTGCATTGTAAAAGAAATGAATTTATTATATAAAACAAGTATAGCAAAATTAATAATAATAATAACTATAAAATTTAAATTGGAGCGTTGTGATTTTAATATTACCGATAGAAAATTACGTGAAAACGGAGTCTGATAAATTGATTTTACTCTTATTTCCAAGCTATGAAGTTACTGAATTATGAAATATAAAACTAAGAAAAATGAGAGATTGCGTATTTCTGCGTCATTAGCGCTTACCCCTGGAAATTGCCAAAGCATTTCCCTTGTTCTTGATGATGCTGTGTGCTTCCCACAGTCTCCTGGACGTCGTCATCTCCGTCGAAATTTGATGATATTCTGGTAGATTAGATAATTCTATGGTCCGTACATCGGACCCAAACTCTCGTAAAACCGCACTGGTTACGTTTTACAAAAGTTCGTCGCTAACTCCACTGAACATCGGAGCGTCACGCACTTGCGACCGTACACTGCAAGTTCTACACAGATTGTCGCTAACTCCACCGAACATCGGAGCCACTCGCACGCGCACCCATACTCGTCGAGTATTTCACAGATAGTCCTCGTCTCACGGCGCGTCGAACGATATATTCACCTGTCGGCTCCCCCACCATGGTACCGACATCTGGCTTACGTCGTCCTCATTGATTGGCTGCACCCTACGCGCTAGATCCCCACTCCTTCCTCATTACACTCCGCGGGAGGGAGAAGTCGATTTCCGTTTCCACAATTCGCCTTTTCTAGACCTTGCGACCCAAGATTGCGTCATGCTCCTCGACAAGATTCAGCGTGTACTTGAAATCCCAGTGAGTCATCTCTCTCAAATACCCTGACTGACAAAAACTCCGTAAAATTCCGTAATCAGATAATTTTCTATGATATCGTCGTTCGTAATAATTTGCTTGATAGCGTTTTCTAAGACATAGAAAACCTATCTGAATGCTAATAATTTTTATAAAATGCTCCGAAAATACCTTAATAATAATTATAATAAATTAATAATAATAATAAATTACCATGAAAAATTATCTTGGCTGAACAATTTGCCGCGTAAATAAATATAGAATGGCTTCCTACTGACTTATGCCAGTTGCATAAAACCCCTCGAAAAACACGTTACACATCTTGACCACTTTTGTTTACCATTCGAACGTAGTCCGTCATATCATTCCTCCTCTTACTTTTAACCATTCCATATAGAACCTTTTTTTTGTACCTTCACTATTCACGTCCATCATCCCTGTCCACTCTTCCATCCACTTTCTTCTCTTCTCAGCAACCACTCTTTTCACGTCCTTTCGTATTTGATACTCTTTTCTTGTCTCTATTGTCCTATTTTAGAACCACACCCTAAAGGCTCTATTCTTCTTCTGCACTATATTTTTTGTTTCCTGATTCCACCATCTTTCTTTCCATCTCTTCTTGTTGCTTGTCCTCCCACATACTGCTTCAGCCGCCCTTACTAGTGTCCTCATGAATCTACCCCATTCCTCTTCTACTGTCTTCAGTTCATCATTTTGAATACTTTCCTTCACTATTCTTAGCTATTCTACCCTGTTTTCTTCACCTCTCATCTTCCGTACCCTTATCAGTCTTGATTTTCTGTCCCTTTCTTATCCTTGGTCCCTCTCAGGTTTATTACTAGCAGTCGGTGGTCGCTGTCCAAGGCCTCGGATGGAATTACCTTAATGTCTATGATGTTTCTATTCATATCACTATCGTATAGGATATAGTCAACTACCGACTTTCTAGTCAGGTCATTGCTATACCAGGTAATCTTGTGGCTCTCTCTTATTTTGAACCAGAAGTTCCCAACCAACAAGCCATTCCTTTTACAAAAATCCAACAATCTTTCACCTTCCTCATTTCTACTGCCCCAACTCTCTGGTCCAAGCATATTTTCATACTCCTGTCTTTCCCTCCCTACATGCACATTTAAATCTCCCATTATAATCACATTCTTTCCTGACAACTGTTTCTGCATTTCCTCATCAAACTCTTGTTTCTCTTCAGCAGTGCAGCCTACCTGTGGGGCATACACTATTAGTACCTCTACAGACTTTCCTTACAGTGATATTCTTATCTTCATCCTGTCACTTATTCTCACCACTCCTTCTTTTATCCCATCTCTCACTACTACCCCCACTCCATTCCTCCTTCCGTCCTCATTCCCACTCCAATATAGTCTGCAGCGTTTTCTCAATTCTCTCCTTCCTTTTCCCTTCCACCTTGTTTCTGCCAGCCCCAGCAGATTCAACTTCCTTCTTTCCATCATATCCACCAAATCCACCATCTCCTCCACTTTCCTAGTCAATAACTGTACATTCAGCGTTCCAAATCGTAGTCCATGATCACAGCTAGGTCATTGTCCATTGTATCCATCCTGTCCGAGGCTCATTCCCTTCTTTGATCAATATAAACGAAGTTTACATCTTTAATCAGCCCATTATGAAACTGCCATAACCTCACTCATCCACCACTATTCCCTACCCCCCAATGACTTTTACTACTATCCCTTGCTAAGCAAAAATCTCAGTATAAAAGAAATAGAATGGAATGGGCAAAGTATCAGACATGGAAATGCAAACTTTTTTTAGAATGGAATGGGCAAAGTATCAGACATGGATATGCAAACTTTTTTTATTTTATTTTGAACATAGGGAGGGAGAATGCATCAATTAGGGAATGAGTGATGATGCTGAACGATCACATCTCGTTAAAATTTGTAAACACAACCGAGTACGTATCATTCATATATTTCACTTAATATACCAATTATGTGTCACTCAAATGCCGACTATTCTTGTTTATAATAAAACTAAACCGGATCCGAACTAACCATGGTGTGTGTGCAGATCTGCTATACAAATGGAGGAAAAAGTCATCATCTTGTTGAGACTGTGGTGCTGAGAGGCAAACTGTGAAGCACATCACCCAAGAATGCCCACTGAGCCGTTTCAACGGAGATAGAAGAGAATTTTTCCTGGGGACGCCACAAGCGATTAACTATGTAAATAGTGTAAATATAGATCTGTAGCTCATGTATACGCCATACGATAAATAAATAAATATAATAAAACTGAGAAGAAGGCTACCGCAAACACCATTTCGAAGTGCAACACGAAGAATGCAAAACAAAAGAATGCAGGCAAGATATGAAACCATAACTTTCATTGGCGGATTTTAAACTTGGCACTTCTACTCAGCCAATAGTGTGGCATCATGTATTGGATATCAAGTGAATCCTATTGGCAACACAATTCGATATCCTGCCCAATCGCAAACACGGTACATGTACTCAAAATGTCAGTCATATCGTCTGAATAACAAGAAAATTAATTTTTTTTGTCATAATTTTTTTTAAGAATTCATCAATTTCCAAGAATGTATTTTGACCCTCAATAATTAAGGAGGGGTACTATAAGCGATTTCCAATATTTTGTATTTTGGCTCTCGAAAATTAAGAGGGGTCCTATAGCCTAGTAAATACGGTATTTGTTTGAAAGTGGGGCATAGCTTTGAGAAGTATAGCCCATTGCTGATTCAAGTGTAATTCAAACTCTGTCTCGTGTAGGGCCATTTTCAGCTGCGGAGATGGCTGAATGGTTCAGATCCGGATACTTCCAGCTGAATCTTCTCGTTCGACGAAGCTGTGATGAGCGTTTCTGTAAATTAGGTGACCTCATGAAAATTTGGGAGCGTATGCCATTTGCTCCTGGTCCCAGCCTGCCACCACTCAAGGTATTTACCAAAACGTTTGTGTGTAAATTATCTCTGATGTCAGAATGTTCTTGATGATTCAAATAGAAACTGCAGCACAGTATTATTTAACTATTAAATGACTAAATTCAGCATAATATGAAATGATCTTTCAAAGCAAATGTCCCAGTATGGAAGTAATGGAAATACTGTACAGACTTCGGAAATTCATGCATTAAAATAAAAAGTCAAAAGTGCATGCGTTGATGCACTAAAACTGGCTTAAATGTACAATAAATAATGATGATAATTGCTGTTTTAAGGGGCCTAACATCTAGGTTATGAGCCCCTAAATGTACAATAAATAAGAAAGCTAAATACATTACAGATTTTATTTAAATTAGTAATTTGACATATCTCAATTTTGACTACTGTGCATACTACAATAAAAGAAAATATTAACTAACATCTCTTAAAAATCACATATTTAGTATATCCTTAGCAGCAACTATTTACAATCCTTACATAAAAAGTGGTTGAGGAAGGATGGTGGACAGACAGAATAAAGTGGAGGGGTGTTATATTTGCTCTGATCCGGCCCAAGCTGGAAAACAGAAATTGATGATTATTATGTCCCAACTACCCTTCTGATTCCGCCAGGTACCTGAAGGTATCACCCCATTAAGTTGTACTGGAGGATAAAATGCCAAGAAGTCGAGAGCATGGGGACAAGAACCACGTGATGTAGTGAGTGGAAGACAGATTAGATGAGGATCATTTGGCGCTGCTATATGAGGTAATCCAAGGTGTTGGAACGAATAAATATACCATATTTGCTCGTGTATATCTCACAATTTTTTGACCGAAAATATGTGTGAAAATTTTCGGTGCGAGATATACGCAGGGAATGACCGTATTCCAGAAAAAACACAAAATTTGCATTATTGAAACAAGGCAACTGGCATACAGTATTCGCCCTATTCATTGTCACTGCCTTCACTGCTGCCAATCTCCGAGGTACTCTCGCGTGCATCATTCTGGTCATCATCCCATACTGCTTCATCCTGACTTCCATCCAATGCATTTGCGATGCACGTCTTCAAGAAGCTCTTCACAACAATGTCCGTCGACACCATTTATTTCTGTTCGTTATGGTTATGCGACATTAAGAACCTATGAAAAAGACGTCATACGCTCGTTAAGGATGATTCAGGGCAGAAAAGGAATTTAGAGCGCAGACGATTAGCCAAGCTTAGCGATCGATACGATCGATCATCTTCCATATAGATTCCTCGCTACATGCACGAGCGAGCTCGAACTTGCCGACTGCGACCGAAGACTAACGATGTACCGCGTGCTATAACACTCATGCCGTGCCGCATCTTTGCACGTTCTTGCACGCGGCCGAGCTCTGATGTGATCAATGCGTAAAAGACGAAATCATTGAGATTCGAGTAGACCCAACTGCGTTTCTCTGCGATGTAACAGTAGGCCTACTTGCGCATACGAGCATGTTGGCGCGAGTGGTATAGCACAGATTTCCTTTATGTTCGAAGCCAGAGTACCGGTAGGCCTACTGATGTCTACAAGGCAAATGACGGACAACAATAAAGGAAACATCAGCCGCCAAAACGAACGATAACATTGCGTATCGATGACTGTTGTGGCGCGCTAAATCGAACGTGTTTCTACCTCAAGGTTATTACGGTCATTTATATGACGGCGTCAGAAATGAATGCAAGATATATGCGAGTACTTTTTCCCCCTGAAATTTCAAATAAAAAAATTGGGTGCGAGATATACGCGAGCAAATACGGTATTTTTCAAATTAAATTTAAATAAAACAAGAACAACAAGCTTATGGGTACATGAGAATAACAGAACAGAACCTAGGCCCAATTAAGGTCCTATGATTAGTTGGTGGCAAACCCTATTTAAAAAAAAAACAACAAAAAACCAGAGGCAAGGCCTTGGGGAAAATATTATTTAAGATTACAATTGAGTTAAAAGATCCTCAACAAGAACCAAATTTAGGGTGAAGTTATTAATTGATTTAAGTTTGAGGATCGTAAGGAGAACACGCCATTCCCTTGCAAGATTCGGAACATTTCCCTTTGTTGCTCACATAAATGCCGGTCGTAACGTAACAACCTCATTAAATCAAAAAGGCAAATCACCAAACAAGAAACATGAAATTCCCCTTTCCCGATTACGTTATCGACAATACAAAGAAAACCCAATACATTACTCACTGCTGATACATAACCGGAAATAATAATATATTCAAATGACATATAGCCAATAGGTAACCTACAAAAAGCGAGGATAATTAACACATGATTACTATAAAATTACAGACCAACGAATTAAAATAATGTACATGAGATGCAGATGCAGAAGAAACGACCAAGGGGAAGACCAAGAGATAAATGGCTGAAAGGAGTGGAGGAATGTGTCAAGAAGAGAGGCGAGGACTGGACCAGAGTAACAGCGGAGAGGTGGTGGGAAGAAAGGACAAAGTGGCGAGGCTTATGTTCCAAACAGACCCAGCCTGGGGGCTGGAAACTGTACAAGATGATGATGACTTAACAGACCGGCATTTGAAGCACAACAGAAATCTTCCGAATTAAATTTGAGTTACATTATTAAAATTTGGAAAAGAAAGTTCGAAAGCTCAGTGGAGAGTGATGCTGAAAGTGTTAAATACTTTCAAAAATTAAGTGAAAGTGAAGTAAAATCAATTTTGTGTGAGGCAATTTTTGTGAAAGAACACTGTGCCTCAACTTCTGAAAAGATAACTTGCTTCGAGGGTTCTAATTATGCTTTGGCAAATAAAGTTGTTCCAATGGTAAATGAACTCATTTCTGAGTACACGGTTATCGAAAAACTAGTGATGAAACCAGTCACATTGAAGGCATTGAATGAACTATCAAGTGATAGAAAAGTGCTGAAAAAAGGTTCGTAGCCCTTGCCAATGCATGTCACACAAAACTCTCAGATATGCTGGCAAATGACCCTGCTCATGAGATTTTTAATTCACTCTCCTCACTGTTTCATCTGCCCCTGCTAAGAACTGTGAACATAGTCATCTCTCTTCAACAAGATAGAGAAAATCCCCCTTTTTGCTGGAGTGAATTCTCATGACTTTTTGAAGTTCTACATTCAACTGCAAATCCCCTGTAAATCTTTTTCATGTAGTGACGGTAATGTAGTTGAAGATGTATTGAAGGGAATGTTAGAGGAATATCCTTTAGCTGTGAAATGTCTTCAATCTCTGTACATTTCCATTTCAAATGTTGACAGTGAAATGGCCCTTTCTGCCTACAATGATATTTTGTCTGACAAGCGTACCAACCTGTCAAATGATAACTTAGAAACATTACGGTACTGAGTTACTACTTCAACAGCAAATGTTTATTGTAAACCAAGGCATACTTAGTGTGTTTGTTGTTTCCTTCTTCTTCTTCTTCTTTTGAGACCACAAAGGATCACTTTACCCAACCATTAGTTCGTCGACTTGTAGGAACTGTACGAGCCTTGCGGTCCTCAAGGCAAAAGTATGTATATAGTCTAGTAAACCGTTTTTCTACACCGTAAGCAATGGCATTTATTCACCGCTTTTATCCCGCTTTGCCCTTAGTTTTTACACCGCTATTGTGTTTTTTCATTCACCATAAAATCGTGTCTCTAGTTATAGGCGTACATAAAGATACACAGAAAGACAGACACACAAATCCACGTTTTGCTTGCATCCGTCAAAAAACATACCAAAACGCGTTAAAGAAAAAAAATTGAAATTTTAATAAACAATCATATATTTATAGATAGGTGCATTTATGCAAGAGCAAAGGCAGCTAGTGGCCATGAGGCAAACTAACTATATTGACTACAACGTATCACCCTGATGTCCAAATATGGATATATCAACCACACAGTATCAAATTCAAGGGGCAGATGACCTCGTAGTTCCACCCTTTAAAACAACAAGAACTAACTCAAACAAAATCATCCTTACGATGAACCCGTTTGTTGACAGAAAAGAATTATTTTTAAAATGTGCTCTCAAACTAAATTCACCTAACTTGTACTACCTGACGTGAAAATAAAATTGTATACCTCATAAACGAAACGCAATACACGTCTCATAAAAACTGACCCTCACTGTTCTGTTAAGTCCCCATCCACAGGAATACCCCTTTAATAAATTTATATCGGCTTGTGGTGCACAAAAATTCAGTTTTTTAGCCTCCAATGGCCCAAATTCCTAAAAAGCCGCAAAAATACTATTTCAATTCAGGAATTTTTGAAAATAATGTTGTTGTTTGGAGATATAATAGACCTTCTGTACAACATATCGCACGTGTAAGTTGGGTGAAAAAATTATAGAGTGCCTCTTGACCCCTTAAGCGCATTGATGACGATGTCAAAGAACCCATTTGAATTCAGTAGTCCGTGTTCATAATGGCAAAATTAATCTCGGGAGTTTCCACCAACACATAGTTCCTCATTTCTCTTCTAGAAAGTGCTGTAGTGTTCAAGGAGCTTAGATATCTAACCTCCTTGACTTTCATAGTGCTTCAAGGAACAACGAAATTCGACATGCAAGCTACCCTCTGGGTGTCAAATAACAAAGCTTGCACCCGGCTCCTGAGGCCATACGATATTATTATTAATATTATTATAGACATGAACTTGTGTGATCATCATTGGTTATCCACTCCAGTTGCCCGGGTGTGGTGTACGAGCGCTCTCCACTTCTGTCTGTTCATGTACCACTGTTCTCTGTTATATCCCAGTTGACTTCTTCTTCCTATATCCTCTTTCACTTGGTCCAGCCATCTCTTCCTAGGTCTTCCTACCGGTCTTTTTCCAACCACCAATGTCTAAAGCCAATGTTTTGCTGCTGTCCTACCATCGTCCATTCGTTTGACATGGCCAAACCATTTCGAACGAGCCCGTGTCACTCTTTCATTGAAGGATGGGTATAGGTTTGGTATAGATGTAAAGAGGCTTCAAGGTAAAGTTGCAGCGTAAGTGGTGGGGGTTGCGGAGCAGGGAGCCTGAAGGTTATAGCAGCTTCGAATGAACTACAGATAGATTATGAATATTCCCGAATGGGAATATGATGTTATGTCCGTTTGAGCAGATGAATTATCAATGAATATGATAAAATTGGTCCGGTCAACTCAAACATAAAATGCCAGCATTTTGCCCCAGTGTGCCGTTGGGCTCGTCAGTTGGTACAAACACACCTCACCAATACGCGTGGCCAGACACAAAATACACGTAGTATTGACGTCACAAGCGATGCCAATGTGCTACGGAAGTCATGCTCCCTTTCATAAAACAAAAACCTTACCTTGGCAATCCAAATAGGTTATGAATATTTCCGAATGGGAATATGATGTTATTTCTGTTTGAGCAGGTGAATTCTCAATTAATATGATAAAATTGGTCCGGTCAAATCAAACATAACTACAGAATAAGTGCGCCAGTTGAGCACTTAGATTACACCAAGAATTAGACCACTTGAAATGAAAATAAAATTCTGAAATTTCGCAAATTTATAGAACTGGAATCTGGGATGCAAAATATGAAAAACAATGCTATATTTCATAATTTAGGAACATGTAATGATGCTTTAAAAGTTGATCCTATTCATGATCTAAATGGCATGAAAAAGTTAGTATGTGATAAATTTTCGTATTTTTGGGCTAAATTGTGTAAGCATAAACGTTTGAGGCAATAAGTTGAATATTAATGTTAGAAAAAGTTCTTGTTTGTTGGCCGAATAGATTTCTGTCTGCGGGGTGTTAAACAGAAAAGAAAAATAGCAGTCAGCTCGCAACTGTTCACTGCTTGTTTTCGCCGTCCCGTGTAGTCAGTCATTCATCGGACATGTATAAAATATCTTAAATGATATGTACGTACTGTACTTATTGTAACAATATATCGGCAAAGAAATTATAAAGAATATAACTTAATATATATTATTTTAATACGAGTATAAAGCACTGGCATATAAATTTGAAATAAATTCAGTTACAACACATTGTACATATAAGGTGCGTTCAAAAGTAACGAGCCGGAGGCATAATTACAGAAGCCAGTACCTGTATGTTAGAAGTATTGGCCCTGGCTGTTGAGGCACTGGTCCCACGTGACATGAGGCGGTGAATGGCTGTCTCATAAAATTCCCTGGGCTGCGATGTGTGCCATTTCTGCACGTACAGCTGGACGTCGGCGTCCGAAATGAATCGTTGGCCCCGCAGAGCCCTTTTCAGGGGACCAAACATGATGTAATCACAGGGAGAGAGGTCTGGACTGTATGGAGGGTGACCGAGAACCTCCCATTTGAATTTCCGCAGGAGTGCCGCGACTGTGTTGGCTGTATGAGGTCGTGGAGCGACCACGGCGGCTATGGCGTTCACTGTCACTCGGCGGTCCTGGGTAATGAGAGCATCAACCAGCTGGACGTTGTCATCGGTAATGCAGGGGGGTGCCCCAGACCGGGCATCATCGGCTAACGACACCCGTCCTTCCCTGAAGCGGTTGTGCCACGCCTTGACCCTTGCAAGGGACATGCAGTGTTCTTCGTACACTTGTGACATTCGGCGATGAATGTCCGTTCCCCCTACTCCTTCCGCTGTCAGAAACCGAACAACATCTCTTTGCTCTTCGGTTGACGCCTCCATGTCACGGTTTGCAATGCGACTGGCAGCGTTGGACGATCGATGCATGCTGCTGCTCGCTTTGTATCGTCACATGACGTGCACGCATGCCCTCTAGCGACGGGCTGTGACCTTCCACTCTCTGGTCGGAACTACACCTCGTTACACATGCCACGATTAGCCGATGTAATCACTGGTTTGCGCATTCCAGCCTCCGGCTCGTTACTTTTTGAACGCACCTTATACTTATTGCAGATGTTTAGCATTATTGATAGGAAACGTTTGACGATTGCATGCCCAGATGTTAAACAAGATGCTGTATATTATTGTACATACTATTTCGATTACTTACTGTTTACAAAGGCTCCACACCGCTCATCTCCCCGTCAGAATGTGCCATTATCATCGTCTTCACTTGCACTGC
Organism: Meconema thalassinum; assembly: GCA_946902985.2. Taxonomy (NCBI): domain Eukaryota; kingdom Metazoa; phylum Arthropoda; class Insecta; order Orthoptera; family Tettigoniidae; genus Meconema; species Meconema thalassinum. The sequence goes on from OX336394.1 coordinate 196,906,541, forward strand.
TGCTGCTGTCATCTCCTACAGTTATCACTATCCTTTCTGTCAGTTTGTCAATAACTGGTTCCATGGATAATCATCTTTAACTTTCTGGACATGTTGACAATATGACTGCCAATCCTTTGCAGTGATCATTTGAACTTTTTCTTTTTCCAACTTGATACAATCGTCTGTTTTGAAAGTAGTATTATGCAGAGTTACTTTAGTGTCCCTTTTCTTCATTTTAATGAGCCCATGCCAGTCCAGCATATTTTTACAAAACGGAACATTATTTTCTGCAAGCCAGGAAATCATGTCACATTTTTTAGCTGATGAAGTTGGTGCTGGGTTTAGCTGTTTATTGTGATAGGATGCATTGTCAACAACCAACACACTTACCAGGGAGGTAGGGGATTAACATTTCCTTTAACCACTTTTCATAGTTTTCATAATTCATAGCATTATGGTAATCGCCCCTCTACTGCCCAGATTTTAAAATTAACAGTGCATTATAGACAAAACCTTGTTCGCCTCCAGCATGAACAATAATGGCACATTGACCCTTGGATATTGGAGCATGCACACCAGCATTTGAATTTAAAAATATTGAAATATACTATGTTCCGTCTAGTCAATACTTATTGTGTTTATTTAACCACTATTGCATGTTTCGAGGCTTAGTATTAATAAAAATCTGCTCCTTATCAGCTTGTGCAAATGAAGACATTGTGACATTTATGGGCAGTCAACATTAAAATTATTGAAAAATGGATGATGTAGATGAAATGTGATGGACTTGCAAGTTATAAAAAGTATAATAATTGATCCGTCAATAAATATTATCGTGCATTCCAGTCGTTTCCGCGGGCGGCTGCAGTTGCAAAAACTAGATCTTCACGGTATCTATTAGCGACAGTCCAAACTAGTGAGCCGGCAAGCTTCAGCGTGTTTCTGTCCAGTTGATGGCTCGCTCAAGTGGCAAATGTTTGTTCTTAAGTTTTGGAAAGCACGAGGTCTTACGATCGGCTCCATTTGTGCCCGAAAACCGGGGATATCTGGCCTTTGGCCAGATAAATTCCTTTCCCCGAGGATGTAATACTTTACTACTTGATTTCAACTTATCGTCCTCTACTTGGAAAACTGCGTCATCGCTTTAAATATGGAAATATAAAAGGAATACGCAAATTGTGGAATCTGGCTACAGAAGTACATCTCGAAGAAGTCTTGAGCTGCTGTATGGTCACTAGGTTTGTAGACCCGAGTAACTATGAAGAAATAGTGCCAATGACTTAATTATTGTTCGATGTAATATATTTTGGGGGATTGTGCTTTATTGTTTAATATCTGACATGCCGACCTGTGTAATGTTCAGATCTCATTTTGTTTTGAGCGAGGATTTTATTAACCTTCAATAATTTTTGTAATATTTTAAATTTCTTCCTTCCTCGTCTCGTTAGTGTGGTCTCATAAAGACTCTGTTTAATATATCACCACTTATGATATGTATTTTTTTTATTTCCCTGTCCGTTGCCTGAATACTCTTCGGGATTGTTAACCGTTCTTGTTTTTCTCGGAAACAATGTAATTAATTTTTCATGTCGACTTAACACAGTCATATTGAATTTTCATGCAGTACGCACGTACCTTACCTTTGCTCCTGAGTAACTAATAGGTTTCAAGGTTTATCTTATTAATTTACAAGAGGTATCTTATTGGGAGTTTGAGCTTGTCATTCTTCGAACCTATACGATAATAATGTATTATTTTCGGAATCTAATTCTACTGATGTAGAGTATAATTGGTTCTCGCATAATTGAACTTCTTCATTGAAATTAGGTAATTAAATTACATCTCCTCAATTTTGTTGGTTCCTTGCTTCTTGATAATTAATTTAATTGTTTTATTTATTACTATTTATGTTATATCTTTTTTTCAACATGCATGTAAAGTTATTTTTTTCTTTAATTATATTTAATGTTATGAAATGTTATATGCAGCAGAACCAGTAAAGATTTCATTACACCAATGCATAGTGAACATTTGGATCAAAGAAGAACTGCCAGACCATTGGACTACTGCTATAATACATCCATTACACAAGAAAGGAGAAAAATCAAATCCTGACAACTATCGAGGAATTTCCCTTTTGGATATTACATATAAAATCATGTCACGAATTCTATATAATCGTTGTCAAGATCAATTAGAACTGGAAATAGGAGAATATCAAGGTGGATTTCGGCCATGGCGAAGCTGCCCTGAACAGATAATCACCTTAAAATTAGTAATGGACTACTACAAACGTAGACAAAAACAGCAAGTCATAACCTTCGTAGACTTCAAAAAAGCCTATGATTGTATACATAGATCTTCATTGCTGAAAATACTAAGGAATTTCGGACTTCATCCCAAATTAATAAAAATTATAAAACTAACTCTAACAAACACCAAATCTAAAGTAAAATTCAGAGGAGAAATATCTGAACCGTTTACGATTAAAACAGGATTAAGACAAGGAGATGGTTTATCGCCTCTACTTTTCAATTGTGCTTTGGAATATGTAATGAGGGAATGGTACAGGGAAAATCCTAGGAACATAAGAATTGGAACCAAGAAAGATCAAATAGACTTAAATTGCTTGGGATTCGCAGATGACTTAGCGTTACTGGCTAATAATATTCCAGAAGCCAGAAATCAAATAATAAGCCTACAAAATATAGCACAAAAAATTGGACTTCAGATATCATTTGAAAAGACAGAGATAATGGTAGCAAATCCACTTGTAATCAATCACATAACAGTAAATAACAAGAAAGTTAAAATAGTGAAGCAATTTAAATACTTAGGAGAAATTATAACTTACAACTTGGATGAGAAACCTGCATGGCAAGAAAGAACTAATAAAATGATAAAAGCCCAAAAATTAACATGGTCTACATATAAAAGAAAATGTCTATCAATCGCAACAAAATTAAAACATTACAAGACGGTGGTTCAACCAGAGGTGACCTATGGAAGTGAAACTCTTTTTAAAGTTACTCAGAAAAACAGAATCGACAACATTTTAAAAGTAGAAAGAAAAATAGCTAGAACATGCATAAATAAAAAATATCAGAAAGATGGGCAGTGGCGGATAGTACCAAATGAAGTGGTATACAGAGAACTGGAGCCCATCACTGATATTATTCGGAAGAAACGGCTTTCTTTCTTTGGTCACATCATGAGGACACCAGAAACCAGGTTATCTAGAAAAATTGTAGTGAAACTTTGGAATATGAAACAACAAGTAGGATGGATTAAGGAAATTAGAGAAGATATGAAAGAATTGGAAATAACATTGGATGACTTGCAAAACAAAACAACAAAATTAAAAAAACTGAGAGATATAAAAATAAGATTTCAGGCTAAAATAGACAAACGTAATACAGTAAAAAGGGTATTTACAGATGACGAACGCCTGAAGATCAGAGCGAATGAAGAGCTACTGGGCGACTCGGAAAGGAAACTTACCGAAGAAGAGGACCAAGAAATGATTGACTGAAGTGGTCCAATGAGGCCGTAAAAGCAGCAGGCGAAGAAGAAGAACTGTGTTTCGCGTTTTTTTCAAGTTTAGATTTAGTGCTCTTCTCTCAATTTAAATGCAACCTGGGTATGGTAATTTGTCCAGCCGTTCCACACACATACCCTAGTTACTCTCTGTTATTATTTATTTTTAAATTGCTTGTAGGATTAAGTCATTGGCACTATTTCTTCATAGTTACTCGGGTCTACAAACCTAGTGACCATACAGCAGCTCAAGACTTCTTCGAGATGTACTTCTGTAGCCAGATTCCACAATTTACGTATTCCTTTTATATTTCCATATTTAAAGCGATGACGCAGTTTTCCAAGTAGAGGACGATAAGTTGAAATCAAGTAGTAAAGTATTACATCCTTGGGGAAAGGAATTTATCTGGCCAAAGGCCAGATATCCCCGGTTTTCACCAGCGAATTCGTTCCTACATCTCTTCTTTCTTGAAATGGTTCCACAACTGGCGTTCGTTTATTCACAACAACCAGAGCAATGGCGGCCGTTCAGGTACGAACGGAGCCGATCGTAAGACCTCGTGCTTTCCAAAACTTAAGTACAAACATTTGCCACTCGAGCGAGCCATCAACTGGACAGAAACACGCTGAAGCTTGCCAGCTCACTAGTTTGGACTGTCGCTAATAGATACCGTGAAGATCGAGTTTTTGCAACTGCAGCCGCCCGCGGAAACGACTGGAATGCACGTTAATATTTATTAACGGGTCAATAATAACAAGGATAGCCAAAAAATTATAGGTATAATACTGTAGGAACACTCAATTTTCAGTAGCAAAATTGAAAGACTAGTCTGAGAATTATCAGACCAAGAGTGTGGTTTAGTGTGTGAGGAGTGTATATATGTTTGATCTCAAATAGTCTAGTCTCTTTTTCCTAATCTCAGATTTTTCTATCAGAATTTTCCGGTTGTCACACGATTTCTTCCACCTAAAACCTAAAGTTTACTTGACTAAGGACCCATTTCGAACCATTAAATTCAATTTTCTCCTTTAAAACTGGTAACGAGGCTCATAACGTTGGACAATGACCATGTGTTACATGAAATTCATTAATAGTTCTTCTAATTACGGATTTGTCCAAGTCATCTATTTCTGTTTTAACTTTTTACTTCGTTCGGTTTTTACGCGGCATTGAAAAAGATTGTTTAACCTCCAAATTAGTTTGGTGTTCTTTTAAAATCCTCTGAACATTGCTGCGAGATATTCCGGTTGCTTCGGCAACTTATTTTGCACTTCTTTCAATAAAATTGGCCCTTTTGCTTCTCGTTTCATAAAGTTATAAACCGTATTTCCTCGCATAATCGTCGCACCTATTTAGCCTAATATTCGTGGGAAAAAAGCAGGATGCGACGATTATGCGAAGAATATTTAAGTTCAAAGAATACACTGTATCATTATTTGCTGCACGGGCCAGTCATTCGCCTAGCGTGAGTCATAGCCTGCAGTCAGAGACAGGCTTCTTTCTTCTAACAAGGTCACGGCAGGTTAAAGCTCGCGGAATGTGCTGACAAAGCTGGCCATTGGCGTCGCGGTTTGTAGCCCGCAGGCATAAAGACGAGATTACTTTCTCCTAACAAGATCGCGCCAGATTAGGCCTATTAGCTCGCGGAATGTGCTAAGTGACGAAATTGGCCACTCGCGTCACAGTTCATAGGCCGCAGGCATAAAGACGAGATTATTTTCTGCTGACAAGATCACGCCAGATTAGGCCTATAAGCTCGCAGAATGTGCGCTGGCCGCTCGCGTCACAGTTCATAGCCCGCAGGCATAAAAACGAGATTACTTTCTGCTAGTGCATGGCATCATCTTGATACCGCATCTCACTTTTAGTAATTCATTCATGTGATTGTATCTTTTTCATGCCCTTTTTATTATCTGTTATCATCAATGCAAAACATATTCTGCTGTACAACTTATCATTAACTTTCATGCCATCAGTAGATCTGAATTCTTTAAGGGCTTCTTCAATATAGATGTTAATTATTAAAAGTGGTTATAATCCACACCCTTGTTTTTCAGCTTACCCAATTTTTGCTTCTACTCTTTAATTTCCAAGAACTCCCATGGGACAAAATGCAGTGTTGGGGAATTTACGTATGTGAGGCCTATATATATATATATATATATATATATATATATGTGTATTGAAACTCTCCATCTTAAACCACTTCTTTATTCTCACAAAAACAATAATAATACAGTAGAACCCCTATTTAACGTTTTTCTAGGGACCGGTATTTTTTAACCTTAAATGGGGGTTTACCTTAAATTGAGGTTTCGATAGGTTACATCACTAACTGCAGCACTCTCTCCACATACAGTGCACTCTCGTTAATTCGCGGTAATTAATGCGCTAACTTCTGCTAATTATCGAAAACCACGAATTATCCACAGTTATTTTTTTAAGCCTAGGAAAACAAAACTATTGGTTAAAATATAGAAATAGGTTTGAACATGGAAAATAATAATTATAACACTTGATTGTAGTTTCTTATAAGACATGCTAGGCTAGAGGTAGGCCTATGGGGATTATGCCTACATTAATATTTAACAACATAAAAAGTGAGTGCACTCTCGATAATTCGCTGTAATTAATGCACGAACTTCCGTGAATAAAACCGCGAATTATCCGCAGTTATTTTTGTTAAGCCTAGAAAAAACAAAACTGTTTCTTGGATCGTTTATTCTAACTTTCGATTGCACATTTCAGAAGAAAACATTATATGAGAACTAAAATTCATCTAGTTTTTCTATTAAGAGATAAGTGTGACTCGAGACACTAGCTTGACTGTGTGAAATTTTTGGGATTTCCGTAGCATCACTCCCGCACTCGATATAAACTGGATTTCCGTTTTCCTAACCAACAGTCATATTCCGTGCTATTTCTTCTTTGCTTTCATGTCTTAAATCATAATCGACTTTATCGACGTCTAACTTGCCCTTGCTTATGTATGAGCGTAGTAGCGGTGTTTTACTCCCATGACTTGTTGACTGCATGAAGAGCATCAAACAAACACGTTCTCGGTGTCGTGCCATTCGGCAATAATCGCTGTTTACAATACGCTGTCCATGCATCCATCATTCACAACTCACAGATCAGCTGTTGGCAAAGGTAGGGTAGGTTCCGAGTGTGAAGTGCATTCCTCTTGTATTGTTTGGGCTTTGAAGATAAGGAAATCTGTGCTATACCACTCGCGCCAACATGCTCGTATGTTTTTAAGATTGCGCAAGTAGGCCTACTGTTACATCGCAGAGAAACGTAGTTCAGTCTTCTCGAATCTCAATGATTTCGTCTTTACGTATTGCATCGCTTCAGAGCTCGGCCGTGTGCAAGCATGTAAAGCGGCGCCGCGTGGGTGTTAGCATGCTTCGGCCGCGCTCGGCTAAGTTCGAGCTCGTTCGGGCATGTAGCGAGGAATCGATATGGAAGATATCGATCGTATCGATGGCTACGTGTCTGCGCTCTAAATTCTGCCTTGAATCATCCTTAACGAGCTTATGGCGTCTTTTTCATAGGTTCTTAATGTCGCATAACCATAACACACGAACTGATGCAAACTTGCGTAAACTGACGCTATACTGTAGTGCCGCTACAAACGTACAAACTCGGACAGACCTCGCGCAAGCATGCGATGCGGCGCCGGCGTGACTGTTAGCACGCTTTAGGCCTACATTGTGTCTTCAGCCGAGGTCGGGTAAGATCGAGCTCGCTCGTACATGTAGCGAGGAATCGATATGGAGTTCCTTTCTGCCTTGAATCATCCTTAACCAGCTTATAACATCTTTTTCATAGGTTCTTAATGTCGCATAACCATAATGAATCGAAATAAATACTCGCGATTTTTAACATTTCCAAACGCTAAATGCGGGTTTTGGCGTAACGCGAAATACGTTAAATCGAATATAAAATTGCATTGCACTTATGGAATAATTTTCGGGACTTGAAATTTCTTCCTTTAAATGCGGGTTTACGCTAAATCGAGGTCACGCTAAATCGGGGTTATACTGTACAAAGAATATATACAGGGTGTCTATAAAAGAACTCCGGGGTTTTGAGGCAAAATATTGTAATGAAGTAAAAAAGTTATATTAATGTTTAATACATGATTGGAAAGGTTGCATTTTCAAGTTTTTTTAACAATTTAATAAAGTTCAATATGAGCCCCGTTGGTGGCACGGTACACATCGTAACGGTATTCCACCTCTTCCCATGTCCTGGCCAGCATGTCTAGGGGGACGGTTACCACACAATTGATTATTCGTTCCTTGAGATGGCCAACATCATGAATTTTCTCCGCAAACACAAGATTCTAGATATGCCCCCAGAAGAAAAAGTCCAACGGAGTCATATCAGGGCCCTTGGAGGCCATGGAATAGGTCCTTCCCTTCCAATCCATCTGTTGCCGAGTCGAGCGTCAAGTGCCTCACGCACACGCAAACGGAAGTTTGGCGGTGCCCCATCTTGTTGGAAGTGGACTAAACCCTTCTCCGCCTTAATGTCATCTAACTGAGGAAACACATATTCCTCTAACATGTCACAATAGACAAAACCATTGATATTTCTTTCAACAAAAATGAAGGGAACTATTACTCTATCATGCATAAGACCACACCAAACATTCACTTTTGGCATGTCACTTGCATACTCGATGAACTCATGGGGTGGCTCTGATCCCCAAATTCTGTAATTATGTCTGTTTACAGACCCATTTACATGAAAAGTCACTTCATCACTAAAAATAACCTTAAAAAATCGTTATTTTCATCGATCTCGTTTAGCATAGAAACAGAAACGTCTAATCTCTTAATCTTATCTGCCGGTTTAATGTGGCGTAACAGTTGAATTTTGTAAGCCGTTAAACGAAGTCTTTTATGAACTACCTTATGAACTGTTGATCTTGGTAACCCCAACTCCAGACTGCGTCTTGTCAATGATTTCTTAGGGTTTCGAAGGCATGAAGCTCGGATTCTGTCCACATTCTCTTGTGACACATGCGGCCTATCCTGTGACTTTTGTTTTAAAACTCTTCCTGTTTGTTTAAAAGCACTTAACCATTGGCGAATAGTTTTATCCGTAGGCGGGTCAACACCATAATTACGTCGAAAGTCTCTTTGAACCGTAACAACAGAATTAGTTTCTATTAGCCAAATAACGCATTGAGCCTTTGGTTGCGGCGTCGCCATTGCACGGCAATCCAGACAGCACTGGCTGCCGCTACGTTGTTTCAAGGTCAACGCTCTGCAGCGCTGCCAACTCTTGATGAAAACATTCCCAATTGGTATGAGTAAAACTTGATGAGCTACTCGTTTCAGAGAAATTAACTACAGTTTGCTATCATCTACAGTTATTAAGATATGAATTTTTAAAACCCCGGAGTTCTTTTATAGAAACCCTGTATATAAGGTACCACACTAGACTTATTTAGTCTAGTGAGTCTCAATCTCTCCGCTAGTAAGCGCTTCTGAGATCCTTCACATCCTCCCCACCCTGGTCGATCTCCAAGGGAATCACCAGTTGGATCGGTCTGCTGATTCTCGAACCGTCTGGCAGGCGTAAAATGGCTGTTCGTATTCGTCCGTCTCGTGCTTGAATTAGTTCGTCCACTCGAGCACTTTTCCACATATGTCTGAGTAAAACGTCTTGTTGTAAGAGGGCCACATCTCCTACTCTGAGCCTCTCATGGATGTTGTGGGGACGTTTTACTTCGTGGTAGCATCGTAGGTGCAACAGGTATTCCTTTTGCCATCTTCTCCAAAAATTGTCCACCACCTTCATCTTCAGTCGGTACTCTTTAGTCGGGGTCTTCTTTCCTTCTGGCTCAGATCCATTTGTAGCGATCGTGACGCCACCGTTCAAAAAATGAGCAGGTGTTAATACATCGAAACTGTTTGCATCCTGCACAATGGGACGGGTGTTCAGGATGGCTTCAATACTGATCAACACCGTGTTCAGTCCCTCTTCATCTACTTGTGACTGGCCCAGTACCTTTCTGAGGCAGCGCTTGGTGGAGCTGATCATTCTCTGCCAACATCGTCCCCACCAAGCCGCCCGTGGAGCTATAAATTTCCACGTCACATTGTGCTGAGCCATGTACGTATGTGTCTTCGGATGGTTCAAGACTTTGGAAAGTTGGAGTTCTTTATTTGCAGCGTGGAATGTTTGTGCGTTGTCCGAATATATGGTTGACGGCATTCCTCTGCGTCCGGAAAATCGTTGGAAAGCCATCAAGAACTTGTCTGTCGACAGGTCTGAGGCTAGTTCTAAGTGTACCGCTCTCACTGTTGCACAGGTGAAGAAAACAATGTAGCCTTTCTTCATACTAGATCCCGATCTGATACAGAGGGGGCCTGTGAAGTCAATTCCTGTCGCTGCAAAAACCCGAGATGGTCGTACACGGTCTGCTGGCAGTGGTGCTTCGACTTCTTCGCATCTCTTGTTGTGGGATATTTTGCATGGCAAGCAGGTGTTCAGTACCCTTTTGATGTTCTGTCGTGCTCTTAATATCCAGAATTCATTGCGTAGTTCTGTGAGTATCATACGCACTCCCATGTGATTAAGTCTGATGTGCGTGTCGCGAATAAGGAGGTGGATGAAGTGATATGAGCCATCAAGGATCACAGGGTGTATTTGAAGTGTAGTAAGATCTGCAAATTGAAGACGTCCACCTAAGCAAATGAGATCGTTTTGAAGTAAAGGATTAAATCTTGAAATCTTTGTTGTGCTGGGCACTTGCTTATTATTCTTCAGAGCTTCCCGTTCACCTGGGAAACACTCTGCTTGAACTTGGTGTATCCAGTAAGCCCGAGCGATGGCTATGTCTTCAGCTGTTAAGTATTGAGTGCTGTTTCTTTTCTTCTCCCTCAAGCATCCGACGAAGCGAAGAATCCATGCCATAACGTTCATTAACTTCCAGTAGGAACTAAAGCGCGTACGTAGCTTGTAGCAGTGGTTGGGGAGTAATGATGGCCAAAACATGGGATGTCCTTTTCTCGTCAGGTAGGTCCATAGGAGCGTCCGTAACATCACGTGGCCAAGAATTGTTGTTCATGGCGAGCCATGGAGGTCCGGACCACCAGGAATCCTGGGAAGCTAAGTCTTTCACAGGGAGGCCTCTCGAGAGATAGTCTGCAGGGTTGTCGGTTCTGGGGCAGTGTCTCCATTGGCTAGATACAGTATGCGTGTGAATTTCTGTCACTCTATTACATACGAATGTTTTCCATCGGTTAGGGTTGCTGCGGATCCATCCTAGAGTGACTGTTGAATCAGTCCATAAAGTTGCAGGAATGGATCCTACTCCAGTTTCACGGTAGAAATAATTTAATAGTCGTGATCCAATCAAGGCTGCTAGCAATTCGAGCCAGGGAAGAGTCATCTTCCTTACGGGTGACAATCTGGTTTTGCTGCAGACCAGACGAACCGTGAAAGTGTCATCAGTAAACGACCGGACGTATAGCGCTGCACCATACGCTCTTTCCGAGGCATCACAAAACACGTGCAATGATAAGTCCATGCTGGAGTTCGAAATGGTGATCCACCGTGGTATGCATATTGAAGTTAAGTACCGTAGGTTTGATATCCAATCATTCCATCGATGAGCGAGGTCAGGTGGTAGAATTTCCTCCCATGCTAGTCCTTTGCACCAAGTGTCCTGGAAAAGTATCTTCGCAGTTATTGACACGGGTGAAAATAATCCAAGTGGGTCTTAGAATCTGGCTGTGGCTTTTAGTAGTTGTCATTTCGTTGCTGGCTGGGTCGATAACTTTTGGGTGACGTCGCATGTGGTTGTGAAGAGTTGATCTGATTCCGCATTCCAATCGACACCTTGGACTCGTGTTTCTATTTTGATCTCTCTAGCTTCTGCTTTCCAAATTTTCATTAGTGGCGTGGAATTCGTAACCCATTTGGATAGCGGAAGCCGAATCTGGCGAAGGATGGCTGTCAATTCGTAATAAACTGTAACGGCTAAGTTGTCGTCCTCTACGCTAGAGGTAAAGTCATCCATAAATGTACAAGCATCGAGGAGATGTGCTGCTGTTGGGTATGTGGCGTGGTTCATGTTCGCTAATTCACGCAGAGCAGCCGATAGGAGGAATGGGCTGCTCGTAAGTCCAAATGGAAGACGAGCAAAACGGTATGCTACGACGTCCTCTGTCATTGTGTAGGTTCCGTCATTGTTAGTGTCGTAGCGGTACCAGAGAAACCTGGTAAGTTCTCTATCGGACTCGTCTAGAAATATCTGAAGAAATACCTGAGATCGGTCGCACACGATGGCCTTTTGATGTAATCTAAATCTTAAAAGGGCTCCAAAAATTTCGGGTAACAAGTTTGGTCTCATGTGTAGGGTGTCATTGAGTGATGGGAAGCCTGGCTCGTGAGATGAGGCATCGAAAACTATTCTCCATTTGGTTGAATCTCGTTTTTCTTTCTTTACAGCACGGTGCAGCTGATAAAAAACATTTCCAGGGGTAACATCGGAGGGGACTAGTTCTACTTGCTCCTGCACCATATAGTCTAACATATGCGCGTCGTACATTTTTTTGAAATCTGCGTCCTGAGTTCGTCGTTTCTGGAGTGTTCGAAACCTTTTCTCGGATGTTTGTAAATTGTCTGATGAAAGTGTTTCCTTGGAAGTGACACAACTCTTCTTCTGTTGTGGATGCGGTAATTGTCGTGGAAGTCTTGAAGGATAACCGTATCCACGTCGTCCAATTGTCTGATTTGAATCTCTCGAATTCCAATTGTTTCGAGATCCCAGAAACGTCGCATGGAGTCTTCAGAAAGTTCATCGTTGTTGACAGACACGTGGTTCGTTGTTACCTGATTAACTGTAATACCTGAACGTTTTGCTGTGAGGATCCAACCAAGGATCGTAGGAAGTAGGACGAGAGATGGCGTAATGGTTCTTGGCTGCTGGCGTTTTACTACTTTCCAGTAATAGTCTGCACCAATAAGTATTTCAATTGGTAAATCTTCTGCGTTGTTTGTTTTTGGATCAGCGAGCGGTTGATTGTTATAGTCAAGAGTGACTCTTGGGTGGGTTGAATATGTGTTGTCACTTTCGAAGGCTGTGATACTGATGTTATTTTTAGTTGAAAATCCGATTATGTCGAATTGGGCAAGTCGACGTGGCCGGGTACCATTGCAGGTTGCTTCGAAAGATGTTACTGCCAAGTCTCTAGTCCCAATTACTTCGAGCTCTAAAGTGTCCAATAATGCTGCGGCAATGAAACTTGATTGGCTACCAGCGTCCAGAAGAGATCGTGTTATTTTGGACTTTTCTGTTGGTTCTTTGATCCAAACACGGGCTGTTTGCAAATATGAGAAACTTGTTGTTCCCATTTCTATCTTTCCTACTGATGTGGCTTGGGATTGGTTCTTGTTGCATATAGCGATGTGGTGATGTTGTTGACATTTTGAACAGGATACTTTATCTTTCTTATAGCAGTTCTTAATAGTGTGACCTTTGTTTAGGCAAAGGAAGCATCTTTGAGAGTGTTTTAACTTCTCTATCCTAGCCTGAAGTGAGACTACTTTTGTGCACTCTTGTGCCCAATGACCTTTGTTTTCACAGAAGACACAGAATGGCGTGATCACTGTCTAATTCCCTCTATTAATCCCTCGTGGTTTAGTCCTAACTTGGAAAGAAGCTGCTGTTGCCGTGGAATGGAACGTAATAGCGATACTGGCATCTCCCCTGATTTTCTGAGTTTTAAGTGCTCCTTCCACCTCTTCACGGAGGAATTCTATCAAAGACATCATATTGCCTTCGGAGATTTTGTTACGTTTTGCGTGGATCAGCCAACGTATGCATATGTCTGCTGGAAATGCTTGCAGAACTTTTGGGGCTATCATGCGTCCGTATACATTAATATCTTCCCAGAGTGCCTTGAGTGCTTGTACTCTTCGATGGCACTCCAAGTACGTTGTGTTTAAATCGTTAAGGCTCTCTGAGAAGGCGGGCTGTAAATTCTCCAGGTAGTTAAGGTGGGCCTGGATTATTTTATCCTTGTCGCCGTAGCGGTCTGTAAGTAATGCCTTTGTCTGGTCGTACGTATCTGCGGTAATTGCTATGCCGTCAATAAGTTGCTTTGGTTCCCCTTGTAAAAACCCTCGTAAGAGTACGTGCTTGCTAATGTCTTGAATGGTGGTATTATTATCAACTGATGCTTGAAATTGTTCCCAGAATCGAGACCAGGATTCTATGTCTCCTGAAAATGGTTCTATACGTATTGTCGGTAGTTTGACGTCTGGGATACGTATGGGCTGAATATGTTGGTTTGGGCTAACAGTGACCGTAGGTATATTGGCTTCTTCTCGTTTCATTGCGAGTATTTTTTGTGCCTTTGGGATGGCGCGTGTTGCACTGTCAGTGTATTCTTCGCAAGACCGGACATCTACGGCGTATTCTGTGTCATCTAGCAGGCTATGTATCAGATCGTCAGTAGAGAGCAATGATTCTAAAATTGTCTGGAGTCTTTGTAGGATGTGTTCTATTTCATCATGATCTGTTGCACTATCATTTTGTTGTATAAAATTAACAAAGCGCGTGACATTGGAGCGTTGAGTCGTGCGTTTTCTTTTTAGAACATTAAGTTGTTCCCTTTCAGTCATTCTGAAGGGATGAGTGAACTATCTTATTGGGGAACGGGATTAATGTCTTTGCAATGCAAAGTTTAGCAGAGAGTTACGTGAATGGTCTGTAGATGGCACCACTTGTGAGACAATCGTTTGTGGGTAGTGTTATGTAGCAGAATAAATAACCTCAACAAATCAATAGTAATATATATTCGCTTATAGGATGCTACTGAATTAGTTAGTCATATCACAGAATGAAAAACTGTAGTATTTATCGTGAGTCGTGAACTATCCTAAAGCCGTTTGGTTATGTGTGAACTAGTGGCATTGTCCAGTACGTCGTGAAACACTAGTTACGTAATTTTTCTTCTGAAATGTTTTCTTGGTAAATTGTAATTGTAATTAGCGTACCTGGAACAATTCGGTTGGATTTCGGCACCAATATGTTGGGGAATTTACGTATGTGAGGCCTATATATATATGTGTATTGAAACTCTCAGTCTTAAACCACTTCTTTATTCTCACAGCAACAATAATAATACAAAGAATATATATATAAGGAACCACACTAGACTTATTTAGTCTAGTGAGTCTCAATCTCTCCGCTAGTAAGCGCTTCTGAGATCCTTCACATGCAGATACCCCAGCGTCTGTCGAGAACTAGCATTTAGGATGGATGTAGAACAGACAAATTATTATTATTATTATTTGCAGTGCAATACAGATACTCTGTATCGAGCCAATGTAAACCACATGTCTCCCAAGGAGCGTGGTGATGTAGTGGACAAGCTGCTTGCCTCTCACCAGGGTTCGATTCCCAGTCAATGCATGTTAAATTTTCAAAGTGGAATATCACGCCCTGTGGTTCGAATTCCACTTAAAATGGAGTTCCTGTGGCTGATGATCTAATCTTCCTTCCTTCCTTCACGAGTTCCCCACCTGCATACTCTGAGGGCATCCCCGAGCAGCCTCCGAGGAATTGTTGGAGGAGTTCGGGTTCATCCGGTATATCCGATGAAACCACAGTTCGAAGGAAAAGTCAATATATAACGGAATTATAAATTAACCATACTGTACATGTTATGAAGGATTATGAGACAGAGAAAGTTTAAAATATTTTGATATTTCAAAAAGAATTTCTTGTAACTGTATTATTTCATAAAATAGAATAATTTAGCATAATTTTGTTACTACAATTTTACGTACAGTATTTTCCTAGTTTAGTGGTCTATGATGGAAATGTCACGTTCCTGTTATTTCGGAAGAGATTGCTAATAAACATCTCTTAAAGAGTCGGAGTCCCTACGGCATCAGTTTCAATTAAATATGGTAAATTTAGAAGTCATAATCATGAAAGTTCTGCAAATAGTATTGTTGTAGAATTATTTTTATCACACACTGCTTACAAGACATAATTCATTTGGTATGGACAATTGTTCTGAAATAGACCATAATAAAATATCTCTCACTTTCTTGAAGATGTATTTAATTGATCTGTGTATGTCATATTGCTTACAGGCAACAGAACCAGCTTCAACTCGTGCATCTGTTGTCCAGCAGCCCAGTTCTAGGCAAAGCATACCAGCTAATGTTGCACAGGATAATTTGCTGATGCAGCATTATCAGTATATAGTACAACAACAGTTTCAGTTGAGGTAGGTAGAACTTATTTAGTCTATTTTTCCATAATTTTTCCTTTATTTTTCTTTCTGGAATTTGGTACCGTGTCGGTAGTCCCCATCTGAATCAAACAATGAACAAGAGGGAAGTCAACTACGAAACAACTACATCATCATGTGAATGTGAATCATGTGGAACTTCGGTCCACTGGTAACATAGCAGTTGTAGAATACGCACTAGAAGAGCTTGCCACAGAATCCTACGCAGATCTTTGGCAATGTTCGGGTGGGCTCGGTAATAGCAGAACACGCCCCTCCAACTTTGCTTCGGTAGCTCGCTGGCAGCAGTTCTAAACGGACCGTCTGCCCAGCCGGAGGTTTGGCATGCTAAACTATGACCACAGAAGTGAGATCTCAGCGTGTGTATGTAATGTCTTACACAGTAGTTAGTACCTCAGCCACTACACAGTAACCTATACCCTAATATCCTATATTGTTTGCTGCTTCCTTGCACTTTACGCTTGAATTAAGCTGTAGACCACGTCTCGCAGCGAGCCCTCAGTGTTGAAGAATGCAGTGAGCCTGGTAATCAGCATACGGGCACACAGCATTAAACTACGCCAATTGATATTGGTCTCTGTGCATTGTTGAGTTTCGGCAAGCTCTTCTTGCGGGTACTCGACGTAGTTGTAAAAGGGTACAATTATTGAAAACAACATTTTCTAAAATTTCATATAACTCCACAATTCGGGTGACTTGCCGGTTTGCCCTATCAATTTTCTTAAGGTTAGAAGATCACCTTATGACTTTAAATTAATAGGGGTTCCTACCTGTACAAGGGTTATTAAAAATAGGTTCATAATCTATTCTCTCCACCACAGGCTTGCCACGTTGAACGTAGCAAGAAGGCATGCTTTGCACAGTTATTGAACTGTCACCAATCAAACCCACCCTTCAGTCAAAGGCATGTCACCACACAATAGGACAAACAAAAAAGGAAGAAATATCCCAAACCACACATTACACAAGTAAAACGTTTCATAACCAAATGTCATATATTGTTGCCAATGCCCATCAATCAGTACGTCATTGAAACAAATACTGCTTCGGTGACAAAGTCGGTGGCATGCTAGACTGCTATGCCCAAGTTCGCAGGTTCAAACCTGGCCGAAGTTGTCTGATTTTTAAGAGTGTTAAAATCTTTCAATATGCCTTCCTTCAGAGGGGAAGTAACGCCGGCAGGTATGGCACGTAAAAGAGTACACCACTGCAATTGGTAGTGTGTAACAAAATTTGTAGGTTATATTTGGGTACTTGTGAGGAAAGCAATGGCAAACTACCTCACTCCTCTTCTTGCCTAGAATGCCTCAATATAGCACTGCCTTGGTTTTTTTTGGGTATCTACTCACATAACGTAACGGCGGTGCTTTTTGAGGATCCAACCAGCCTTCGGGCTGACTACCTAACAACATTTGGGTACTTAGAAACACACTATCAAGTTCCAACGTTCGCCGCTAGGTGTTAGTGACAGTAGTGTCTTGTAACCAAAGTTGGAACTACTTGAAATTGAACTTGTTGGGAGCCCTTGGGCGTTCAATCAAACATAACTGGCTATGGCCATTGGCTGCAATTCATATATAAGTATATTGAAACAAATGCAAAGACACTACATACATAACCCTGAAAACAAACTCTAACATGGTGAACGGTCAAAATTACCATATTCACCAAACTCGAAGGTAAAAGAAAGACATAAAAATATAAATTCCCAAAACTGAATTTCTATAACTATGAAGTTAACCTTTTTTTTTCGTGATAATCTACGAGATTTGAACATGTGTATCGAATGACACACCAAGTCACATACATGAAAAAATAATCGATTGATATCTCTCTAAAATTTTTCCATGTTGGCTATGAACTAAAAAAATGTAGGGACAGCAGAAGTTCTGTCATGTAACATGGCGGTTCCTACTTGTGCCACGATATTTATCAATGCCTGATTTTGGATGTGTGGCTGCTAGATCAGTGTTAGAATATTGTCAAACAGACTGAGAGCATTGGCAATTGCATAACATTGCAATATTTTTCCATCACATCCGTGAACATCCTAAGAACGAAGGTCATCTTGGCAAATAGGTTGAGATTGCCACTGATTGTGTAAGAGCACGATTTTTTCACCATCTAACTCCAAACTACGGGGTAGCAGAAATCTTGTCATAAGAGTCGGAGAATGGTGCTACCAGGTACTTTGCCCCTAAGCAGTCATGTACAGATACTACCTGCAGCTCATTGCCTTCTGTGCCAAGCAAGATTTTTCTCGTCTCCTTAGCGACCGCTTGCATTTTCTGCCTGCAGTACATTTCTTCCTGTGACGATTGAGCAAACTTTTCTCTGCTATGTCTAACAATGTGTAAAATATACACCGTTTGTAATGTTTTGCATTTATACCCGAGAAAGATTGACTCACTTGCTTTCAAGTACAGTTTGTACCGTATGTTTGTAGTAGGAGGTCTCGACTTTTCATCTGTTCTCACTACCATTATTACTTAGGTACATACGAGTCATTCCACTGTCAATAAGCTTGTTAGTTCATCGTGGTGACATCGTTAACATTCCTCAAGTCAGCTACTTCACCATAAGCTATGCCTTAACTTTGAGGAGAGGAAGTTGTTACTCAAAGCAAATTTACGTTCAAGAAAACACACACAGAGTGAAGGTAAACTGTCAGTTCAGAGATAAGAAGGAACCTACTACAGTGGAATCTCGTTAGCACGTTCTCGGTTACGACGTTTTCCCGTTTAGCGCGATGATTTTCTCAAGTCCCAGTCCCAATTCTAAAAAATACATGTTGATATATCCCCTTAATACGTTCTCTATTCCCGCTTACGACGATCAAATTTCCGTTGTACTATTTGTAAGCGAACCTGATTTTATTCTTATTTAATTATAAAATTCGGCTTCTGGAAAACACGACGCAATATTGCCTCATATTCTCTGATAGTTATTGACAGTGTAGATGATTTCATTGTGTTTGACGGCGTAGAAGCGGCTATAGCTATGACGCAGCACAGGTGACGTGTCTCTCTCCCGCTGCCCTTTCTCTACTTTCTCAAGTCCCTATCCTACTAAATTCATGTTGATATATCCCCTTAATATGTTCTCTATTCACGCTTACTACGATCAAATTTCCGTTGACTATTTGTTAGTGAACCGTATTTTATTCCTATTTCATTATAAAATTCGGCTTCTGGAAAACACGGCGCGATATTGCCTCATATTCTCTGCTAGTTATTGACAGTGTAGATGATTTCATTGTGTTTGACGGCGTAGAAGCGGCTATAGGTATGACGCAACACAGGTGACGTGTCTCTCTCCCGCTGCCCTTTCTCAAGTCCCTATCCTACTAAATTCATGTTGATATATCCCCTTAATACGTTCTCTATTCCTGCTTACAACGATCAAATTTCCGTTGAACTATTTGTTAGTGAACCGTATTTTATTCTTATTTCATTAAAAAATTCGGCTTCTGGGAAACACGACGCGATATTGCCGCATATTCTCTGATAGTTATTGACAGTGTAGATGATTTTATTGTGTTTGACGGCGTAGAAGTGGCTATAGCTATGACGCAACACAGGTGACGTGTCTCTCTCCCGCTGCCCTTCACCCCTTTCCCTTTGTTTATTTCTCACGTAGGCGCATTATTGTCTTCGTATTCCGCACTATTGTCTTCTAGTTCTTAATGTTCACGTCCAGTTATGACCTATTTTATTGCGTGTTTCATAATGGATAAGAAGAAAGTACAGCAGATAACTAATGATGAGAAGATGAAATACATTCGAGACGTGGAATGCAATCTTCACATGAAGCGTGTGGATATAGCGCGAAAGTGGAACATTCCTCCGTCTATACTGAACACGATTCTCGGCAAAAGGAAGGAAATCGAGCGTGCATTTGAAGAAGGAATGAGCGGCAAAAGGAAACGTGTGCGAGAGAGACAGTTTTCTCAACTAGAAAGCACTTTATTGAAGTGGTCCAAGCAAGCCCGTGCTTCAAACATACGCGTGCGCGGTCGCCGGTAACTGAGCCGTCACTGGCGGAGCGCGAGAGCGAGAATGTCCTTGCTAAGCAGAAATAAAGACCCTGTATTATACTGTAGTGTAGAGGTACAGTAATTCATTTTTTTTATTATTTATTCCGTGTAAATTACTGATAACCTATGTTTATGTCGTGACTGTAGTAGTGCATACAATCACTTACTAAGGTCGGCGATTTGACGTCCATATATACGCCGCGTTCTTTCTTATACGTTGTAAATGCAGTATGGCGTTTTTCGGTAGTACGTTTTCCCGCATATGACGTCCAAATTTTTCAGTCCCTTGAAAAACGTACTAACGAGATTCCACTGTATTTAAAAGACAGCATGAAGGACTTTCCACTGGTATATACAGCAGATATCGGGTAGCCCAATTCCTGGAAGATCTGGTTTCAGATGTATCAGTAGTTTTATTTCCAACTTGTCATTTTAAAGACGAGTATTGCAGTTAGAGTGGTTCCACATCACTAATATCACCGCCGTTATCTCTCTCCTTCTCAAAATATCCCCTTAAAGTACATCCTAATGCAGGAGACTGACCTCGAAATAAGATTCCTCGCTCTGTGTTTTTCAGTTAAACCTTAACCTTAGACACCATACCCGGCTCAGACTAGCAAAATATAATGTGTAAATAAACCGTTAACATGAATGAAAACTGAATAAAGTCACAAATATAAGTTACTAATTACTTTTAACTCCTACTGTTCTACTACTGTACCATACTATATAGACAATAAAGAAATAGGGGCAGATGACCTCGTAGTTCCGCCCCTTAAAACAACAATAACTAACTAATAAAAAAATATTACTATCACTAAAGCACCAATGAACAGTTATGGTTACATTAGAATCAACAAGAGATCACACTATACAAGCCAGAGATACAGCTGACCAGTGGGCTGTGATACTGCAATGCAGAGTACTGTATATACTCGAATTCGGACGTGAAATATTAGGGTGCGGGTCTTATTTGAGCCATCCAAATTTTAAAGATTTAAATTTCCCGCCACGCGCAATATAGGGTGTTGCGAGTATCCGCTAGATGGTGCTAGCCTTTTTCCTGCTATCACTTTGTTGTACCGTAAGCACGCGGCGCCATACAGTCTCGCACACGTTCTCCGATTGTAAGCATGAAGTGTTTGCGGTCGTTTACTGTGAGTGAGTTGCAGTTTAGATAGGGGACTATCAAAGGCTAAGGAAGTTAACCCCAACAGAAAATCTTCCTCGTGCGTTAGGCCTAGCAAGCCAGCTTGAGGAGTAAAATTGTCAAATTGCTTTCAACAATAAAATGAGCCTCGGATGTAAGAAACGAAAACCAAGATAAGGAAAATCTTCCACGTGTAGTTCTTGTAAGGATGACGGTGGTAAGCCCGAAGTTAAACAAAACTATTCAAAGACGAAAATTACTGGACGGAGGAACAATAAATTCAAAATAGCAACATTAAATACCATTACCCTGACCACCAAATGTGAGGAGCTTTTAGATCTCATGGAAAGAAGGAAGATTGTGGTCCTTGGACTGAGCGAAACAAACTGGAAAGGGAAAGGAACTAAATTGCTGAGAGAAGGTTATAAACTCTACTGGCATGGAAATAAGACGGAAGCAAGGAATGGTGTGGCGTTTGTTATCAACAAGAGCATCGATGCTGTATCTGATGTAGAATATGTAAATGAACGAATTATCAAGGTACATCAGAAAATCGACAAGAACACACTGACCATTGTCCAGGTTTATGCTCCACAGGTTGGGTGTAGTCAGGAAGAGAAAGATGACTTCCTTCAAGAATTAGAAGACCACGTAGAACAAGATAACCCCCCTGTGGGTGGGGGCTTTAGAATACACCCACGGTATCCCCTGCCTGTTGTAAGAGGTGACTAAAAGGGGCGACCTTGGCTATACTTTAAGGACTCCACGTTGTTTTGTGAATTGGACCCCCAGTGGGTGGGAGGAAGCGAATACATCCACGGTAATCCCTGCCAGTCGTAAAAGGCAACTAAAAGGGCTTCTCGGAACGGTCCCCTTTTGAGGGTTTGACAGTCAGCTCTAAAAGACATACACCCGTGCGGTATAACTCTCATTAGGTTATATCGCACTTCTTTCCGTTACTGCTTTCAGGGTCTGGCAACCAAAATTTCTATATGTGCGTGCTGTTAGGGGATGGGCCACTTACGCTTGCGACTACGCTCGAAAGCGTTCCGGTCTTGGCCGCGCCGACAGGTGGGTGTGCCATGTACCCGTGTAGTAGTATCCGCCTGACTACGCAGGTCCCCGCACAGCCGAATGTCTGAGCTGTAAAATCCAGTATATGCCAAGGGGTACATGCCGATACGGCATTGTAAAACATCGGACCCCCGGGCAATGCCTTCCAAGCTAGGCGGGCCTTGCCCTGGCTGGGTAGCGCCTACTGTGACGGCCCGTGATCGGATGTCGGTGGCATTCGGGGAGGATGATCTGGCCATGGGTTCAAAAAGAAAAATCCCCAAACAGGGTGGTCCTACACCCAAGTCTTTAACATTTGATTCCCTACGGGGATCCACCCCCTGGGAACAATCTGTGGGTGAAAATCTGGGTGCTAACACCCCCAAGTTTCCGGTAGCTACCAGAACAGATGGGGGTGATTTCAAGCTGGTAAGGAGTATTTTGTTTTCTCGCCACATAGAAGGTGTCTATGGTGAGCTTGAGAAAGTACAAAAGATGAGGAACGGTAGCTTGTTGCTCAAGACTAGGACTGGTGAGCAAGTTGAACAACTTTTGCAATGTGACCACTTTGGCGAAATTCCCGTCAAAGTGGAAAAGCACACGTCCCTGACTCTGGTCCGAGGAGTTATTTTCCACCGGGACCTGATTCTGAACACTGACGAGGAGCTCAAGGAGGATATGCAGCACCGTCACGTGACTGATGTCCGGCGCATTACGCGCAAGGTCAATGGTCAAATCGTGGATACTGGTGCCTTCATTATTTCCTTTGAACTTTCGGTGCTCCCGGAGAAAGTCAAGGTTACAAGTTACCGTTGTGACGTACGGCCTTATATCCCTCCACCAATGAGGTGTTATAAGTGCCAGAAGATCGGGCACATGTTATCCCGATGCTCGAGCCCAGAAATCTGCGGAACATGCGGTAAGGTACCACACGAAGCGGAAGAGTGCACAACACCGTATCAGTGCACTAATTGCCCTGGATTCCATTCTCCTCGGGACAGGAACTGCCCTGTCTTCCTGAGTGAGAAGAAAATCCAGGAGATCAAAGCCCTGGATGGTCTCACCTACCAGGAAGCCCGCAAGAAGTACAATACCGCGATTGCTCCTTCGCCTACGATTGATTATCGAGTTATAATACCTTAGTTGGTTCCTTCTACCTCATCTTTTGTACCAGCTGTGAAACCTGCAACTGAGTTACCTGTACGGAAACCAGCACCTATGATTCTGACGAAAAGCCCGAAGGTGACTTCAACTCCACCTTCGGCCACCACGAAGGCTGTGCGAGCGAAGGCTGCTCCGCCCGCACAGCAGGGGAGGAAGTCGAAGACTTACTCCCCACTCGGGAGGAAGTCGAAGACTTTCTCCCCACCCAAACGGTCGGTGAAAGCCGCACCGAAGCCGGCGGAGGCGGCATCGTCAACCAGGGTCAGGAATTCGGCTTCTGACCCATCTATATATCTTAAAGAGGCGGGTAAGAAGGGACCCCGCACTGCGCATTCCGTTTCTCCAAAAAAGGGGAAGCCATCCGCGCCACCACCTGCGGATGCTTCTGCGCCTGGGGACGTTTCGGTCCCCAGATCTGCGCGCTCGCCACGGAGATCCCCCCGCCGCCGAACTGCGTCTAGGAAATCTTCCACAGAGTCGATTCACTCCATGACTTCGCCTGAGGACATGGAGATTATAGTCGACGTAGTGGCTGATGATCCTCCAGAGTGTAAGTTGTAGCTTGTTGCTCCAACTTATTCCCTAAGTTCACACAATGGCACTGTTACAGTGGAATTGTAACAGTTATGACAGGCATATGACAGAGCTCCGTCAGCTTATTGCTCAATATGCAGCGAGTATAGTCTGCCTACAGGAAACAAACCTCAGACCTGATCACGAGACTGTTCTGAGAGGTTTCCATCTATACTCTAAAGAGCGACAAGACGCCGCCCGGGCTTCCGGGGCGCATTTGTACCTTCGTTCGCTCTGACTACTATATTTAGGAGTTTCCACTCGCCACTCCTCTGGATTTATCTCTATTAAATACAGGGGAAGCTACACATTTTAGCTTAGTGCACGGCACGTACTCACACATTGACTTGAGTGTGTGTAGCCGTGTGCTGGTCCCCCTATTTGGTTGGTATGTACACGACTACCTCTGTGACAGTGACCATTTCCCGATCGTTCTTACCCTTCTGAGTTCCCCAGTCGTTGGGTTCTTAAGCGGGCAAATTGGCCCTCGTTTCAAGAATGAGCTGTGTTCGTTGATCTTGGTTGCCGGAGCATCGATGACGAGGTACAGCACATCACCGATGCCGCCGAAGAGTCCATTCCATCCTTTTCTGGGACTCCTCGTCGCAAACTCGTCCCTTGGTGGACAGAGGATATTGCAGCGGCAATAAGAGACCGTCGTCGAGCTCATAAGCACTACCGTAGGCGTCCAACCATGGCCAATTTGGTGGCGTTTAAGAAATTTCGTGCCAAGGCACGGATTCTTATTCGCCAGAGTAAGAAACGATCCTGGGAACGGTATGTGTCTTCTATTACGGCACATACCCCCTCCTCTCAAGTGTGGACTAAACTACGACGCATTTCGGGAATTCAGACATCTTCTACTGTACCAGGAATTTCCATTGATAATGAATTGGTTACAGATCCTTATCGCGTTGCAAACCATCTCGCCTCGTATTTTGCGGATATATCCGGTTCCGATAACTAAGACCCTGCCTTCGTGGCCCTGAGGCGCGAAGAGGAACGTTTTCAGCTTAGTTTTGCTTCCCGCGGAGGAGGAGTACAATGTGCCCTTTACGGAGTGGGAACTCCGCGGAGCGCTGGCGCTCTGCAGGGACACGTCTCCCGGCCCGGATAATATTCACAACCAGATGCTTAAGCACCTTTGACAGGGAGTTACAGACCTATTTGTCTCACTAACGGTCTGTGCAAGCTCTTTGAGAGGATGGTCAATCGGCGCCTGGTGTGGGTCCTGGAGAAACGGGGACTCCTGTCTGAATACCAGTGTGGTTCCAGGGCGTCTCGGTGTACCAACGATCAACTGGTACGCCTCGAGACCGCCATACAGGACGCTTTTCTCCGGAGACAGCACCTAGTCGCTGTTTTCTTTGACCTCGAGAAGGCCTATGACACCACTTGGCGTTACGGCATCCTCTCTACCCTGCATCAATGGAAATTCCGAGGTAACTTGCCGGTTTTTATTGCGAATTTTCTGTCCCTTCGCCTGTTCCGTGTCCGAATAGGGGGACATATTCGCAATATCATATACAGGAAAACGGAGTCCCACAGGGATCGGTGCTTAGCGTAACATTATTTGCGATTTATTGCCATAAACGGTATAGTCGCTGCTGCTGGTCCAGCAGTGGTACCGTCACTATATGTAGACGACTTCGCTCTACATTATAGTGCGCAAAATATGGCGGTCGCTGAACGACAGCTACAACAAGCTATTCGGAGAGTGGAACGCTGGACACTAGAGCATGGCTTTCGATTCTCAACCGCTAAGTCCTCGGTTGTCCATTTCTGCCGAAAGCGCACTCTCCATCCTGATCCTGAGCTTTATCTGGGCAATGTAGCTTTGCCTGTTGTTGCTGCGTATCGGTTCCTTGGGCTCCTTTTCGATCAGAAATTGACGTGTGAGCCACACGTGCGGTGTTTGAAAACTGCCTGTGCTAAGAAACTCAACATGTTGCGGTATCTTAGCGGCACCTCATGGGGGGTGGAACGCGCGGTGCTCCTACGCTTTTATAAGGCTCTGATTTTATCTTGATTAGATTATGGCAGTGTAGCACATGGTTCGGCCCGTAAGTCAGTGCTTGTTAAACTGGACAGTGTCCACTACGGCGGTGTGAGGCTGGCGACGGGTGCCTTTCGGACGAGCCCAGTCGTCAGCTTGCTCGCCGAGGCTGGCGTACCTCCTTTGCACCTGAGGCGCCAACAAGTACTGCTGACCTATGCTGCAACTATTCGACAGATGCCCCTTCATCCAAGCTATCCATGTTTGTTTTCCAATCCGAATCGCCGGCTGTATGATGCGCTCGCCCGAGCCACTCGGCCGGCGGGGATTTGCTTGGATGACTTATACCGTCAGTTCCGATTTCCTTCTGTCTCCTGTATCATCCGAGTACCTAGCAAGGCCCCTCCGTGGATGGTCTCTCGCCCTGATATCATCCTGGATCTGCACACCGGCCCCAAGTCGGACACTGACTCCTCCGTCCATCGGAGGCTGTTCCAGTCCGTGGTGAGCCGGTATCCGGGATCAGGGCTTCTATTCCCGGACGGTTCGAGGGTAAACGAGAAAGTAGGCTGTGCATTTGTGGTTGAGGATAGTCGGTTTCTCTTTTCACTTCCCGATGCCTGTGGCAGGTACACAGCGGAGCTCTATGCCATCTTAGAGGCTCTGCGGTACACGTTATCAGACGATCACCAGCACTTTCTTGTGTGTACTGACTCTCTGAGTGCGCTGTAAGCGATCGATGTGTGTTTCCCGAAGCACCCGTTGGTCCAGCATGTGCACGACCTGCTCGTCAGTTCGCGTAACGCTGGGACCGGGGTGTCCTTTGTGTGGCTTCCTAGCCACATGGGTATTGCGGGAAACGAGCTTGCTGATCAGGCGGCAAGAGAGGCAGTCGCACTGCCCTCGCTACCATACAAGGTGCCTGCTAGTGATGTGCGCTCTCAGTTGCGGCATTCGATCCTGTCGCATTGGGAGGAAGCATGGCGTGCCACGCCTCCACCCAACAAACTGAGAGGCATCAAGGAGACAACGAAGGTGTGGAAATCTTCCTTCCGATCTCTCCAGAAGGAAGCTGTGGTACTCTGTCGACTCCGGATCGGCCATGGGACTGCTACGCACTCCCACTTGCTGAAGAGAGAAGATCCCCCTGTGTGTCCTTGCGGCGCCCACCTAACCGTGGCATACCTTCTCTTGGAGTGTGTGGATCTGGCCGATCTGCGCAGGACTCTTAAACTGCCTAATACCCTCTCCCTTATTCTCCGTGATGACGGGCCGTCAGCTGACCTCGTCATCCGGTTCATGAGGGAGAGTGGTTACTTTTTTAAGTTTTAATGTGTAGTTGAAAAAATGAAAATCCACAGCCTGCTTCCAGTCTCCGACCGGGTCAGGAATGGAATGAATGAAGCCCCCATCTAGCGGCGAGGATATGGACTGTGCCGGCTGCCGAGGCCTGACGCACTCCTCTGGGGGCAATGATTAAAAGAATGACAGATGAAATGAAATGATAGTGGAGAGTGTTGCTGGAATGAAATTTTGACAGGGAAAACCGGAGTACCCGGAGAAAAACCTGTCTGCCTCCGTTTTGTCCAGCACAGATCACACTTGGAGTGACCGGGATTTGAACCACGGACCCAGCGGTGAGAGGCCGACGACTGTTAATTCAGGTTAAATCTGTTTTATGTTTTTTATTGTGTTCATCTATTTTATTGTTCACTATGCCTTATTCATACCTGCCAACTTTTACGGTTTATCCGTAAAATTTACGGAAATTGCAGCATTTTACGGTTTTATGGATGAACGGTGTCATTTTAAGATTTCGCGGACAAAAATTTGAAATGATAATTTACATTTGATAATACCGCCCACTTCTGTACAATCGATTGTTTGCGTGGGTCGAAGGCAAGTCCACGATAGTCGATAACTCGTTCTTTGATATGATTCGTACTTTTAACCGTGTGATGTTTGTGTCGTCATTGTAATTGAATTTGAAGCCGGGATAACCGTTCTTCCATGTTAATCTTAGGTGTCGACAGGCTCTGCTTCGCATATTCTTTGTTCCGCTCCGTTCGCCCGTTGCGATTTAAACCATATTCTTTGACCACGTTAGTTGTTCATTGTTCGCGAAGTTGGCGTTCCTTGAATGTTTTCGTCTTTTAAGGTTATGGCATATTTTAATGAAGCGTTCGAGTTTTTGTGCTATAACTTCGTGCTTCGCAGTTTCCTGTATTCCTTGGACTAATTACATTCGTTCCACGTGTGTGTGTTTTTTTTTTCTTCTACCATGTGCATATTCTTTCTTCACGAGGTTGGCATCGTGTTCATTTAATGGTTTAAGACTTTGTGTGTTTTGACATGTTTTAATGAAGTGTTGGCTGTCTTAAGTGTTTTATGTTATAATTTTATGTGACGTTCAGTGATCCAGGTTCCTTTCGATGTTTTAGTAGATATCGAGAATGAACAAATCCAACAAGAAACAGTACTTCCAGACATTTAAAGAATCATACTCGGTTGATTTTCCGTGCATACTAAAATCAAGAAAGGGAGGAAAAATTGCCTTTTACGCGGTATGTGGGTGTGATATTAATATTGCACATGGTGGAAAAATTAAGTAATCATGTGAAGTGCGGTAAACACATAAGTTATGTTAAATCGAAGGAAGATAGCAAGAAAATCAACACCTTTTTTGCTAAGTCTGGAAACGTTGACATTGGCGTAATTAGGGCCGAGTGTCTGTTTACTGCCTTTTTGCTGGAACACAATGTGCCCTTAAGTGCGGCTGATCATGCTGGTGCTTTATTTAAGATGATGTTTCCCACATCAGAAGTTGCAAAGAAATATAGTTGTGGTCGCACGAAAACGACATGCATTGTAAATAAAATGGCAAAAAATGCATCATCTGAAGTTGTTAAGTGCCTTCAGAACGGACGGGACACAGATAAATCCCTTTTCTTTTCATCAGTGAGAAACTACTTTTGTACTGCCTGTGACTACATCATCAACAAGTTTCCACTCAAGGATGACGTGTTAAAGAATGCTCAAGTTGTTAGGTTAGAGAAAATTGAAGATGCACAGTTTTCTTCCATTCGTTTTTTTCTTGGTAAAGTTTCCTATCATGTTATGCAAGGAAGAGAATGAAACTACAGATGAGGTGGTGAATGAGCTTCAGAGGCAGTTCACAGCTCTTCAGGTAGATGACACTTTGGCTGCACATCAAGATGCTGCAAGTGATTCCAGTTGGGCACAAATATCAAGAATTCGTGGAGCCGATGGACTTCTTAAGTATAACCGAATTTCTAGAGTATTGCTCTCTATTCTCACCATACCCCATAGCAATGCAGAATGTGAACGTGTTTTTAACCTTGTGAAGAAAAATAGAACACAGTTCAGGTCATCCATGTCCAATGAATCTCTGGAGTCTATTTCTATTTTGAAGACCAGGAGTTCTGGTCCCTGTTATGACAAAACATTTTCTCAAGACTTTTTGCAGGAAGCTAAAAAGGCCACAACCATGACTTAAAAGTCGAACTAGCATGTGATTTGCAGTGTGTATTATATTATTTCTTGCCTGTGTTACGTTAAACAAGTTTTATTGTTTAAAGCCTTTTTCAATTATCGTATATCAGCTTAATCTATCAAGGAAGTCCTGTTATGTCTGCTCCAAACCAATATTCACCACGCCTGCTGCTGATTAACATGGATTTCTTCTTGATTGTTATGTTCATCTACAAATCATGTAAGTAGATATGATTTCATTGAAGTATCCTGTTTAAAGCATGAATTATTGTATTTTGTAGCCATGAAGAATCATTATTTTCGTCAAGCCGGGGTATGTCGAAAATCGTTAGATTTTTGTCGCGTGTGAGTTTTACTGATAGCCCTTTTCAAAAGTTGGCAGGTATGCTTATTTGTTTTATCCTTTTTTACCATCCGCCTTTTATTTATTTTTTATTCAAATAAAGCATAATTTTTGGGGCTCACTGTCTGTTTTATAAACACCATTTTCGTTTCATCCATGGCAGTGTGTTGTTTTTATCTACATCCTTTCATTTCACGCCATTTCATTTCATTAGGGGCCGATAACCTCGATGTTAGGCCCCTTAAAACAACAATTATCATCATCATCATCAGAACAAGATAACATTCTTGTTATGGGTGATTTAAATGCTCATGTGGGAAATGATAGGACAGGATATGAGACAGTGATGGATTCCCATGGATATGGAAATCGAAACCAAGAGGGTGAATGCCTTCTTGGCTTCTGCTTAAGAAATAATCTGGTTATTAAGAATACCTGGTTTCAGAAACAGCTGAGCCATAAGATCACACAGTACAGCTGGAATGGAGAACAAAAATCTGTTATTGACTATATTATTGCATATAAAGAAGCTGGAGCATTAATTTTATTAAAGATGTGAAAATACTGTAACATGTTCTTGTCTTGACCCCACTGTTGGGAGACAAGTGTAACGTGTTCTCCTTTGGGAGTTTAACCAACACAAGTTACTCTCTTGTAACATAAAATGAAATATGGCCTACACTGAATGACCACGTTATATGTTTTGCAAAGATGCTTACGGAGTTTATTAGATAATTTAGTTGGCGCCATTAGGACACAACATAAAGCTGTACCCTAAAAATATATAATGAAATAACTAGCTATTAAGAAACACTTGAGAACTCCTAAAATCAGGCCGTGGCAAGATTCCATCTTCAACCCTAGAATCATTTGTGTGGAAGAAAGGCTTGGCTTAAATATAGTTCTAGCTACTGGAAAGAAAGGCTTCATCTGAATAAAAAAATTTAATAACCATAATTGGCATTGTGGTAATCATGAGAAATACGAAAGAGAGCTTTAGAAAATAATTAAAATACCACATGAACGTATGAGAATTGGAAGTATGAAATTTACTTAAAATCAAACCTATAAATTTACTGAATTTAAATTGTTAAGACCAAGAAAATTGAGAGCTTGAATATGAGGCGACAGTTGGCTCACCAGCGAACATACAGAGTTCTTCGACCACCATGATGAAAGCGCTTTGAAGATCCTCGTGGCAAGACATCTTCTTATCGTTTTGCGGTGAAGTGTAGAATAATGCGAAAGTTCGAAATGTGCTGGAGCGGTGGATCAGAATCCGTTAGCCGCGCTTACGTTGCCTACATCGTCACTACAGAACACGTCGTATTCATGACTAATATTTGCCATTGAATATCTCAGCGAAAAGTACTTTAGATTCACCATGGAACGAAATTATAATGTCCGAAGACGAATGAACACACGGAGAGCTTCCCGTTACTGACTGCTCCCTACACGTTGCCGTAATACACATTTGAACTTTACATATCGTGATAGTATATTAACACTTTTCTCTTTGCTTGGCCGGGTACTTATATCCCGCGACAATTGTTCCAACAACATCCGTTTTTTTTTTCAAATGAAAACGTGAGACTGCGTCCGCCAATCAGCGCTCCTCTTCCGTGTTCTTCTCCGATTCGGCCAGCCCCGCCCCTTCTCGTGATTGGCCAAGCTGTCCACGTCTCCTTCCTCTTCGTTCTTCAAGTCGGTTTTCCCGGGCGAGATTTCCGCTCCACTAATTCACGTTTTCACAGTGAGAACTGTTCCCTAAAGTCCCTTGCACAACTTGTTATTGAGTAGCGCGTCTATATTTAGACCGTAGAATCCAAGATGTACCAAGCCCTCTCAAAACCCTAAATGAATATAAAAACCTAGCCTTCCGTATTCTCATATATTCACATCGCGTAATTTTAAAATATTAAATAGATCGTATTTTCTATAATATAGAACATCTATCTATTGATTCCAAATTATTTGAAGCTCCGAAATTAAAAAAATTAACAATAATAATAATAAGTTAATGACCGATTATTCATATTAACATTCAAATGCGCCAACAAAACCTACAGCCTAGTTAACGTACATGCCCCCACAAATGACAAGAACAGATCTGACCCGGACTAAATGCATAACTTTTGGGACCTACTGGATGAAAAGCTCGCCAGAATTCCTAAACACCATGTTAAACTTCTTATAGGGGACTTCAATGCTCAACTTGGTCGAGAACACAAGTATAGGAAAATCATTGGAAACTATCCTGCCCACAAAAGAACCAATCAAAATGGTGAGAGATTGGTCTCCATTTGCGAAAACCATAACTTGCAGATCATGTCGACACACTTTCGCCATCTTCCCAGAAAGCAGACAACATGGCGATCTCCTGTCGACGCCATCGGAGAGTTTCAAATAGATCACGTCGCAATCTCTAGGAAAAACAGCCCTGAGATTATGAATGTTAAGGTTAAAAAAGGCATAAACATGGCTTCAGACCACTATATGTCCATAATTAAATTCAAACCGGTCCCTGCAAACACCAACAAGACTCCCAAACAAATTATTCGCTTCGACACTGATAAACTCAAACAGAATGTAATCAAGTTCCAGGAAAAGGCTCTACCAATCGACTGTGACTTGAACAACACAAAAAACCGCCTGATCGAGGCTGCCAAGGAAATTGCTGAAATTAAAAGAAGCAAGAAACATGCCTGGTGGAATGATACATGTGTTTCAGTTCTCAAGAAAAGGCTCGATGCATGGAAACAATATTACTCAACAAAATCGCAAACTGATTGGGAAACCTACAAAGCCCAACGAGCCCAGACAGCTCAAGTGATCCGAGCTGACAAACGTAAATATGAAAAGTCACTTATTGAGAAGATCGACCAAGACTTTAAAAGAAACAACACCAGAGAGTACTACGGAACGTTCAAAAGGAAACTTCATCATCATCATCATCTTGTACAGTTTCCAGCCCCAGGCTGGGTCTGTTTGGAACATAAGCCTCGCCACTTAGTTCTTTCTTCCCACCACCTCTCCGCTGTCACTCTGGTCCAGTCCTCGCCTCTCTTCTTGACACATTCCTCCACTCCTTTCAGCCATCTATCTCTTGGTCTTCCCCTTGGTCGTTTCTTCTGCATCTGCATCTCATGTATCCTCTTGGGAATCTTCTTCTCATCCATTCTCTTTAAGTGTCCATACCACCTCAGTCTTGATGTCTCAATCCTACCTTGCAAGGGCTCCTCTTTCACCATTTCCCTGACCTTTTCATTCCTCACCCTGTCTCTTCTTGTTATTCCGATCCTACTTCGCAGGAACTTCATTTCACCTGCCTGTATTCTGCTTATGTCTCTTTCCTTCATTGTCCACGTTTCTGAAGCATAGGTCAGTATCGGGATATAGTAGCTTCTGTATAACACTTCCTTGCTTTTTTGTGGGACATCTTTATTCCACACTAAGCTCCTAATGCTTCTCAGAAATGCTTCTGCCTGTCTGCCACGTTCCGTAATCTCTTTGTCATTTCTCCCATTTTCCTCCACTATACTTCCCAAGTACTTGAGACTTTCCACCTTCTTCAGTTGTCCACCTCCAAGTGTTATCCCACTCATTGGTCTGTCCTTTTTCCTGGTCGTTAACAGGATCTCACATTTACTGATGTTGAACTTCCATCCGTACTCTCCCACTGTTTCTTCCCAAGCCTTCAGTTGCTCCTGAATTTCCTCCTCCTTGTTTCCCCAGACCATGAGATCATCTGCAAACACCATTGCTTTCATCTTATCTTCTCCTATCTTTCCTGCTATCCGTGTCATTACCTCGTCCATAACCACAATAAAGAGAAGGGGTGACAGCGCACTACCCTGTTTCAGGCCACTCATTTTTCTGAACCAGTCTGTTCTTTCCCCTCCAACTTTCACACAACTCACACTTCCACAATACATCTCCTTCACTCTGCCTACAGTCTCTTTTTCCACTCCCATGTTTTCCATTGCTTTCCAAACCTTCTCCCTACACACACTATCATAGGCCTTTTCGATGTCCAGGAAGGCATCAACAGATCCTCTCCAAATTCGTAGTGGTGTTCCTGGAGCTGTCTCACTGAAAATATGAGATCCACTGTTGATCTCCCAGGTCTGAATCCATACTGTTCCTCTCTCAATTTTCTCTCCACTTTGGCTCATATTCTACTTTCTAATATCTTTTTCATATATCTTGGCACAGTGAGGTATGAGTGTGACTCCCCTGTAATTTCTGCACTCCTTTCTGCTTCCTTTCTTAAATATTGGGACAATTAATCCTTTCTTCCAATCTTCTGGGGTCTTTTTCTCCTTCCATATCACCCTCATCACATGGTACAGCCACTGTTTCCCAACCTCCCCTGCTGCCTTCACCATTTCAACACTCACTTCATCCACACCTGGTGCCCTTCCTCCTTTCATCTTGTCTATAGCCATTTCCAGTTCTCTCCAAGTCAGGTCCTTTTCCATTCCTGTGTTGTCTTCTCCATCTTCCAATACATTGTCTTCCTCCCTATGACCATTTGGATTCAGCAAATCCTCAAAGTACTCTTTCCACACTGTCTTGAGTGTCTTTTTGTTGTGTACCTCATTTCCGTTTTTGTCCATCATTACCACATCCTCTCGCAGACCTCTTCTCTTACTTTTGACCATCCCATAAAGAACTTTCTTATTTCCTCTGCTGTCTTCCTCCATCATCTCCATCCACTTTACCATCCACTTCTTCCTCTCCTCTGCGACAATCTTGTTTGCTTCTTTCTTCTTTATCTTATAATCTTCCCTTGCCAGATCAGTTCTTTCCTGGAACCACACTCTGAAAGCCTTGTTCTTCCTTCCCACAGCTTCTTTTACTCTCTCATTCCACCATGGTGTCTCTTTACACCGCTTTCTGTTGCTTGTTCTTCCACATACTGCCACTGCAGCTTCTACCATTGTGTTTTTGAATTGCTTCCATTCCTCTTCCCCTGTTTTAGGATTGTCTGTTGGCATCCTTTCCCTTATTATCTTCTGGAATTCTTCCTTGACTTCCTTTTCCTTGAGTTTCCATACTTTGATTCTCCTTTCCTGGAAACTTGCGGGTTATAAACCTCCGTCGTTATGCTTTCAGCGAAAGGACGGTACACTGGCGACCTCAAATGAAGAAAATTGTACCATCCTAGCTGATTACTTTAAGAATTTATTAAATTGCGACCAACCCAAAAATCCCATCAAGACCGAGGAACCCATTCGCAGATGCCCAGAATCAAGACCACCCAACAAAGACGAAATCAAGCGTCACATTGCTCGACTAAAAAACAACAAAGCGCCCGGGGAAGACTCTGTAGTTGCAGAACTTTGGAAATATGCTCCCGAAGAAGCAGTTGAAATCTTGCAGAAGCAAATAGAACAAATTTAGAAAAATGAAATTCTACCAGAAGATTGGAAAGCGGCCTTGATCCATCCGTTACACAAGAGAGGCAGCATGAGAAACGTCAACAACTACAGGGGAATATCCCTCCTACCGGTAACATACAAAATTCTCTCACTTGCTATCCTGGAGCGATTAGAAGCCGAAGTCGAGCATCAAATAGGAGAATACCAAGGGGGATTCAGAAAGGGTCATTCAACTGCTGAACAGATCCACAACCTGAAAACAATCATTAGATATTGCAATCTCAGGTCCAAATCGTACGTATCAGTCTTTGTGGACTTAAATAAGGCTTACGATTCGATAGACCGCGAAGTTCTGTTGAACATCAACGAATTCGGGGTTGACCTGAAACTGCTGGCATTAATTAGAGCCACCCTAACTGAAACAAAATCCAAAGTAAAGTTTCTGGGATGTCTGTCGGATTCCTTTGAGGTCAAAAAGGGAGTCAGACAAGGTGACGGGCTCTCTCCAATGCTTTTCAACTGCGTCCTCGAAAAAGTCATTCGGACCTGGCGAACAAAATTATTAGAAACTGAGTATAGCCCTCTGAGAATGGGAGCAAAATCCAAGGGGATCATAGTCGACTGTCTAGCATTCGCTGATGACATCGCCATTCTGTCGAACGACGTAGAAACTGCTAAGATTCAAATCGACCTTTTAAAAGAAATCGCTGAACAAACTGGCTTGCAGATATCATTCGAAAAAACAGAAGTAATGACCAACATTAAAGACGCCCCAGCAAAACTGCAGACAAAATACGGGAAGTTCAACAGAGTGGAAAAATTTAAGTACTTGGGAGAGATCATCATGAAAAGTGGACTGGACAAAGAAGCACTCAAGGAACGAGTACGCAAACTGGAAATAGCCTATCAAACATTGCGCTCAATATACAACAAAAAATGCCTGTCCAAAAATACTAAACTACGTCATTATGAAACTGTTCTGAAACCAGTAGTTATGTATGCAGCCGAAACCCTATCCCTAAATGCTAATAAAGGACTCCTTGAAGAACTGGAGAAAAAAGAGCGCAAAATCGTCAGAGGTATAATGGGATCAAATTACAAGAATGGTATCCACTATAAACAATCCAACAAAGAAGTCTACAGTGAAATAGAGAAAATTTCAGAATCGATCTGTAAAAGGTGGGCACGGTATTGCGGTCATCTCAAACGAATGGACGGAAACAGGCTGACTAAACAGATTTTTCATTTCTTTGACTCCAAATCCAAAACCACAATGCCCTGGTTTATGAATACCAAAGACGACCTCAAAATACTGCACCTAAAACCCGACGACGCCTTCATTAGAGATCTCTTCCGCAAAAAGATACTGACTAATGGGCTAACCCGAGACGAGACATCGAACCCGAAAAGAAGACAAGGTACCACTTGGACAGCGGAGCGCAAGATGGCCCACTCACAGAGAATGAGGGAATTCTGGGCTCAGAGGAAGGCGAAACAAATTGCCAAGTGTAGCAAGACTTAACGTTGTCCTAGATGGCCTCAACGAATTATATATTTATAATAATAATAAAATTAACAATTTACAAACTTGGCCCAATATCTGCCGCGTTGATTTCACATATACGGCAACCATCTGACTTGGGTCAGTGGCGTAAAAGCCCCCCTTAAAAACAGGTTACAATACTGCCAGGAGAAAGATTGGATAGTGACCACAGGTTACTAGTGGCCATCCTAGGAAACATCCTGGTAAGAAAGGTGAATACCAAACGTAAACCCAGGATAAAAGTTTGGGATTTTGATAAACCAGATCAGAGGTCTGAATACCAGATGAAGATTAGAGACCAATTGCCTAAATATGAGACTGGATCAGCTGAAGAAGAATGGTTGGATTTAAGAAAATCCTGGTAGATACTGCAGTAAATATTGTTGGCAAAACAAGCAGCAGAGTAAGAGAGAGAGAAACCCCATGGTGGAATGAAATTGTCCGAAGAGCAATAAAAGAGAGAAATGAAGTGAGGAAACTAAGGGACAGAGAAAGTCAGAGAGAAGAGAAATTTCAAGAACTTGGTCAGCTGTACAGGGACCTGAAACTAGGTGAATATAATCATTTATGCAGAAAAAGAGAAACACTGGACAGAATTCTCACAGAAACTAGAAGAAGACTGCAGGAACAACAGGAAGCTATTATATCAAGTGGTGAGTAAGAAAAACAGCTATGAACCAATAAAGGCTGTGGAGAAGGAAGATGGAAACATTACATGGAATGAGAAGGAGATTCGAGATGAGATGGGACAGTATTTCGAAAAATTATATAATCAAAATTCAAATACCAAACAGGAGGAGACTAAAAAAGAAGGAAACATCCCAGATATGGAGTACCCTCTAACATGGATGGAAGTGGAAAATGCCCTAAAGAACATGAAAAAAGCTAGGGCAACAGGCATTGATGATGTAAGTGCTGACATGATCAAGGCAGCTGGAGTACAAGGATTGCAGTGGTTGTTTCGAGTCCTTGATAATATAAGCCAACTAATGGCTACACTGCGTTCTGCTGCACGGCTGAAAGTAACGGGAAACTACAGCCGTAATGCTCTTCCCGAGGACATGCACCTCTCTATGCATAATTAGCGGCTTCGGTGGCGTAGTTGGTAGCATGCTGAATGCTGTGCCCAAGATAGCGGGTTCAATCCCGGCGAAGTTGTCGGATTTTTTAAGAGCGTTAAAAATCCTTCAGTATGCCTTCTTTCGGAGGGGAAGTAAAGCCGGCGGTCATAGATTTATGGCATGTAAAGGATTCTTCCACAGATTAAACTTGTGTGAAGCTAAATTTGTTGGGTTAGATTTCGTCAGAATGCTCTATCAAAGTTCCAACGTTCACCACTAGGTATCATTGATATCTGGTAGCGAAAGTTGGAACTACTTGAAATTGATCGGAACTTGTTGCTTATCGGTACCCTAAGGGTGTCCGCTGGAAGCAGCTACAGACTCAGGCGAGCCGAACATGTCTTCGGACACTCCCGGCACTAAAAGCCATACAATAGATAAAGATAGATATGCATAATTACATGTGATGATGGCCTCCTCCATTTTAAAATTCCAATCCTGAGGTAAACTAGTCCCCCGTTCGGATCTCCAGGTGGGGACTACTCGAGAGGGGGTTAACATCACAGAAGTGACAAAGGAAAAATCTGACATTCTACGGATCGGAGCGTGGAATGTTAGAAGTCTGCTGGGAAGTGGAAGGTTAGAAAACTTAGAAAGGGAAATGGATAGGTTGAGGTTGGATTTGGTTGGGATTAGTGAAATGCGCTGGCAGAAAGAACAGGACTTTGGTCAGGAGACTATAGGGTCATTAGCACTAAATCAAACAATGGCCAAGCAGGGGTTGGTCTCATATTGAGTAGAAAACTTGGACAGCGGGGGGAATATTATGAGCAATGTAATGAACGGATTTTTGTAGCCAAAATCATTACAAAACCTATGTCCACCACAGTGGTACAAGTCTATATGCCTACCAGTCAAGCTGATGATGAAGATGTTGAAAAGGTCTACGAAGAAATAGATGAAATTCTGAGGTATATTAAGGGTGATGAAAATATTATAGTAATGGGAGTTTGGAATGCTGTGGTAGGAAAAGGAAGAGAAGGGAAGAAAGTAGGAGATTTCGGATTAGGTGAACGGAATGATCAAGGAAGCAGGCTGATGGAATTCTGCACCGAGCATGAGTTGGTCATAGCCAACACCTTATTCAATAACCACAATAGAAGAATATACACATGGATGAGACCAGGAGATACAGGGCGTTACCAAATCGACTTTATTATGGTCAAGCAGAGGTTTCGAAACCAGATTTTGGATTGTAAAACATATCCCGGTGCTGACATAAACTCTGACCACAATCTGGTTGTTATGAAATGCAGATTTAAGTTGAAGAAACTGAAGAAAAGTCAAAAGCCAAAAAGGTGGGCAATAGACAGACTGAAAGAGAAGGATGTAAACATAAGATTCAAGAAGAGTATAATGGAAGGACTGATGAAAAACCCTAAACAAACTTCAATTGCAGATGAATGGGCACTTTTGAAGAATGAAATAAGAAAATCTGCAGAAGAAAACATGGTAGGAAAGAAAGAATAGGTAGAAAACCTGGGTCACTCAGGATATACTAGAATTGATGGATAATAATATAATAATATCGTATGGCCTCGGGTGCCTGGTGCAAGCTTTGTAATTTGACACCCTGAGGGTAGCTTGCATGTCGAATTTCGTTGTTCCTTGAATCACTATCAGGGTGTCTACCGGTAACGAAAGTAACGAAAGTAACGAAAAAGTAACGAATTTTACAAATGGGTAACGAAAGTAACGAAAAAGTAACGAATTTTACAAACGGATAACGAACATTTTCTGAAGGCGGGTTGAATCATTTAAACTCGCGCCGCTAGGCTCAGAGATTGCGAGTTTCACGCAAGCGGCGCCGTGCCTATTGCATAGTACTAAGCTTATGTCTCCGTGCCCGACCTCAAGGAAATACATACCGAGGATACCTTGAGCGGTATACATCGGTTCAACGTATATTTTCGGCATCAAGAAGTCTTAAGTTTCGTGTGAAATATTTTTCTGTGTTACTGTATTAGGAAACCTGACTTTTCGCGAGACCTTTAATCGCGAATACTTCCGAAACTAAAAAGAAATCTCTCATTTCTGTTATTTGGATACTATGTCAAATTGAAGTCCAGAAATAACGCGAAAAAACAATTTTATGTCGCAATCTGGCGAAATGTTACGGTTTCGAAAAAAATGCGAAAAATCATCGAAATACATATAACTTATTTATAAAATAAGTCAAGTAAATTTGCGACATTCAGTATGGTTAAATCGAAATTCCGTTATAAGTCGATTTTTCCTTCGAACTTTCGTTCCATCGGATATATATTCTAACCGATTATTTCGATAACTTGTTGATAATTCGTTGTTCTCAATCGAAATTAAACTTGCCCTCTTGTCGTATTATTCGTGCAATCCTCTCAGAACAATTCGTAATATTCGATACCGTACCTACTTCGAACGTTCATCCTCCAAAATCGCATCCTCAAGACGGCCGGCTGACCGCACGACTTGTCTGCGGGAATCTCGTCAAACGGACCGAGATCGAAGTCAGTTGCGTAAAATCATAAAACCCGTCCCCTATCGTGAACTTGTGACCACGAGGACTGCGGGAATCCTGTCAAAGGTGATTGGGCACCCATCACGGGGCACCCATCACGAAACCTACTTGCCACATTTCCCATGACCCTATACTTAAAAGCGTGCGGGGAGCGAGAAGTGCATCAACCCACTTAAAAATGTCAGCCTACGTAGCATCGAAATACTAAATCCTCCTCGTGATCCACCCTGAACTCATGAACTCTCAACTACTGCATAGGGACAAAGGGAATCACGGCGCCGACTGAACAACATGTTCATAACTACGCGTGAATTTTAACCATGCCCAACCTTGAGCTTGCCTCCGCCATTCTATCAGGACAGATAGACAGGCAGACAATCGTTGAACGGCCGGGTGCGGCGACGATTGCATAATATCTCGAGGACAACGTAAAACGGCCGAGAGCGGCAGCGATTGCGATACATCGCGATATTTCTCCGCATTCAATGACGAGGACAACTGTATAGGGATGTAGCGGGAGAAAGTTCGCGCCAGATAGCGCTCGTGTAGTACTGGGTAAGCGCAAGGCGATCGTCTTATGTTTCTCCCAGTCAGCTGCGACGAATGTGTAAATTGTGACAGAGTTTTCTAAGCTAAAGTAAATTATATCTTCTCTAATTTTACTCCAAGACTATATTAATTAATTCTATAGGTATATCTCCTAATATGTGATAAACGATTTTCAGCGTTTAAGCGTTAAACAGCTGCAAAATGAGCTACGGACTAGAGGCACTAAAACCAGCGGGAGGAAGGAAGAATTAATAGCCTACAGCGGTAATAACAAAATTCTATCACGCTTTATATTCAAATAATGAATATGAGTCAGCATGCTTTCTCCTAAAGAATACAATTACTAGAGTATTGTAGGCCTATATTGATAAATATATCTCCAAAAGACTTAAATCATTAATTGAGATTTAAATATTCACTTGCTCCCCCTGCTTACAGACTTCGATTCATGTATTT
This sequence comes from Meconema thalassinum, assembly GCA_946902985.2. Taxonomy (NCBI): domain Eukaryota; kingdom Metazoa; phylum Arthropoda; class Insecta; order Orthoptera; family Tettigoniidae; genus Meconema; species Meconema thalassinum. Next base: position 196,947,732 of record OX336394.1, read on the forward strand.
TTTTAGGTTGATAGCTTACATGAAACTGTCGTGTTTTAAGGTAAACATAATCAAAGAAAGTTGATACCGGTAATTAAATGTGTACCTCGAAAATGCATCGCACCGTTTGGTTCTTATGTAATTTTGTCAATTTCGCAATAAGAATCGTTCCCTTACCCCTGGGAAAGGACTTGAGGGTACAATTTTTTAAAAGTTTGAGAATCCCTGCTTTAGGGCCACGAACTGTTTCCATTCATCTGACTATGTCTCAAGAATGTAGAAGTCAGTCGCTGCCACATTCTCCGTCAGGCAGATGGAAATTGACGAATAATTCCGATTTCGAGAAACCAACCATAATACGTTTGTGACTGTTAATGCTGCGACATTTATTCTTGAAGTATTTGACCGAGTAGCCTATTGATGTCTTTGAAAACGGGAGTCAGAAATGTTACTTGCATTTCTTCGTGTATATTGACGATTTCTTCCCGTACTTCAATGGAGATGATTTCTGCAGATTCCGATATTGTAGGCTTATCGTGATAATCCGGCAATTTTCTTGTGTATGGCCTCTTCCTAAATAATTATTTTTGTTGTGTTCGTGGTCCACGGAAAAAGCGGTAGAACAGCGCGCGGTTTTTATTTTGCTCTCTCACCTTCAAATAGGCCTACAAACGCATAAATTCAGTGGATGTTATCGAAATGTCTAATCAGTTTATAGGTACAAAATAGGAATTATTTTCCATTGTAAGTCACACTTATCCAACACAGTTTTCGTGAAGTCATCGGGTTGTAAATGATGGAAACACACTTTAATATATTCGGTCAGATTTTTCTCACCGAAATGTTTCCTTCTAAAAGCATGTGACCATTTCTTCCTCATTTCTTTATTTTGTGGAAATTGGTGAAACGAAAACGGGCTTCCCTGATTTTTGCAAAGAGGAACACTGCAATAGCTCGGCATAGTTACGAAAATAACAATTTAAACAACTTAAATTCGTGGATATTAGCGGCATGAGAACATAGGAGACAAATGAAGAGCGCCTCGCGCTTACCCAGTACAACAGCAGTGCGCTCTATCGGTGCTAGTTCTATACATCCCTATTCTTGTCAAACGGACAGCACGTGGCACCGATTGCGTAATAATGCTATATTTTCTTGTGCCCGAACTCAAGGACAATTGAAATCTCGTCGAATGACTAAAAGTGACGCTGATTATCTAAATCGCGATTTTTCTCCGTGTTCTATCGTGAAAACTACTTGAAGCTCACCAAACAACTGAGACCAGCGCCGATCGTGTAACATCTCAATATTTCTCCTCATTTGACTGCGAAGACAGAATTCGGTGACGATGGCGTAACATCGCATACATTTCTTCGCGACCTACCGCGGGGACGAAGGAAATCTCGCCAAATGGTCAAGAGCTGAGCAACCTCTTGGTACCGTAATAATAACAACATAGTGGACAAGACGACATATTAGCTGAAACAACTCATTGGATATTAAATATATAGTATATATTTATTATTTTTTAAATTTTATAACATCATGTGAATTTCATTTAAAGCGGCTTCGGTGGTGTAGTTGGTAGCATGCTGAACTGCTGTGCCCAATATAGCGGGTTCAAACCCGGCCGAAGTCGTCGGATTTTTTAAAAGCGTTAAAAATCCTTGAGTATGACTTCCTTCGGAGGGGAAGTAAAGCCGGCGGTCCCATGTCATGGATTTATGGCATGTAAAGGATTCTTCCACAGACAAAACTAGTGTGAAGCTAAATTGTTAGATTATATTTCGTCGGGACGCTCTATCAAAGTTCCAACGTTCACCACTAGGTATCATTGATATCTGGTAGCAACTTGAAATTGAACGGAACTTGTAGCTCACCCTAAGGGTGTCCGTTGGATGCAGCTACAGACTCAGACGAGCTGAACATGTCCTCGGATACTCCCGGCATTAAAAGCCATACGATAAATAAAAAACTTCTTTAAAAACAGTTCATTGTTGTTTTTCTTCACCGCGTGATGAGCGCCTATGCTTGTAGACCGCAGACGTAACTTGAATTCAAAGGTAACTAAAATTAACTAAAAGGTAACTAAAAGGTACCTAAAAAGTAACTAATTTTTCTTCATCCTTACAGTAGACACCCTGACTATGAAAGTCAAGGAGGTTAGATAATAGATATATAAGCTCCTTGAACATTATAGCGCTTTCTAGTAGAGAAATGAGGAACTTTGTGTTGGCGGAAACTTCCGAGATTAATTTTGCCATTTTGAACTCTGCCTACTGAATTCAAATGGGTTCTTTGACATGCCAACATCGTATGACATGCGTATCGTATTTTTGCCGCCTTTCAAAAATCACTTACCATGGCCAGGGGCGAACCTGCAATCTTGGGGTTAGTAGACCGATACGCTATCCACTCACCCACCGTGGCAAGCTAATTGATGGATGAAAGGTGGAAACACAAGAATCTAAGAGATGAAAAGGGGAAAGCAGGATACAGAGGTCTGAGAAATGAGGTTAACAAGAAGTGCAAGGAAGCGAAAGAAGAATGGTTGAAAGAGAAATGTGCAGGTATAGAAAATTGTCTGAAATTAGGAAAAGTAGACAGCTTATCGAAGGATTAAGAATACTTTTGGGGGAAGAGAAGACTAAGTGCTGTAATATTAAGGACACAAATGGAAAGCCTCTAAGAGATAGGGAAAAAAAGGTTGAGAGATGGAAAGCTTACATAGAGTGTTTGTATATGGGAAAGGAGATTGAGAATCATGTAATGGAAAGGGATACAAAAGGAGATTTAATATTGAGATCAGAATTTGACAGAGCATTGGAAGACTTAAGCAGAAACAAAGCACCAGGCATAGATGATATACCGATTGAGTTGCTACGCTGCATAGGAGATGAAGGTCTGATCAGGTTATTTCACTTGGTGTGTAGGATTTATGAGACAGGTGAGGTACCCTCTGATTTCAAGGAGAATGTTATCATCCCTACACCAAAGAAAGTGGGAACTGACAGATGTGAAGATTTTGTACAATCAGCTTGATTACTCATGCTTCAAAGATCCTGTCAAGAATAATTTACAAAAGGATGAAAAGCCAGATAGAAACAGAGTTGGGTGAAGACCAGTTTGGTTTCAGGAGAAATGTAGGAACAAGGGAAGCCGTACTAAGTCTTAGGCTGATTTTGGAAGGTAGAATAAGGAGAGATAAGAGAACGTTCATGGCATTTGTAGACTTAGAAAAGGCTTTTGACTACGTTGATTGGACTAAATTGTTGGCAGTTTGAAAACGATTGGAATAAAGTACAGGGATAGGAGGGTGATCTACGATCGATGACAGAAACCAGACAGCAGTCATTCGAGCTGAAGGACATGAGAGAGAAGCTGGTATTCTGAAAGGTGTAAGGCAAGGCTGCAACTTATCACCCATACTTTTCAATCTGTAGATTGAACAAGCAATGAAGGAAATTGGAGAAAAATTTAAAGGGGGAGTGAAGATTCAAGGAGAAATAATTGTTGTTGTTGTTGTTGTTTCCTATGGCTAGCCCGGATTCCAATCCATCAGCTTTCTTGCGTTCCAATAGAGTTGTGTGAGGTTTCCAGAAGTTCTAGCAGTCACATCAAGTTTGTTGCAATGTAGCAGGTGCCCCTTATCCATTTTACTTCCAGGTTCGTGACAAAGTGTGCATTCTTCAGATCTCAGGATGTTGATTCGTTTCAGATGAGCTGCACGGCAGTCGTGGCCAGTGTTAAGTCTGAAGAAGGCTACAGCTTCTCTTCTTGGTGTTAAATTATTTTGATCCCATTTAGCATCAGTGTCTTTCCATAATTTGGTTTCTGCTGTTTTCTTTGCCATTTCTTCATACTTGTTTTTGAAAGTATTTTTCAAGATCCTTTTTGCTGACATAAAATCAGTCTGACTGACAGGTTGTTGTAGTGTGGTACCTTTTTTTTGCTAATCTGTCTGCCTCTTCTTTTCCTGCTATTCCAACGTGAGAAGGGATCCACTGAAATGAGATCTGTTTGTGGAGTCTTTCAAGGGTTTTTTAACATACAAAAAATTTATTTCAGTTCTTTATTTTGGGGCTTATAATTTGACGAGATGGCTTGGATGGCTGCATTTGAATCTGTAATGATAACGCATTTTTGACAATCTATGTTTCTGCCTAATAACTGATGGAGTGCATGTGAAATTGCTCTTATCTCGGCATCAAAGTTTGTTTTGTTTTGGCCTACTGGGAAGTAGAGTGAGAAGAGAGATGAATGTATTCCTGCTCCAGTTCTATTTTCTTTGTCTTGTGAGCCATCTGTATATATTTTTAGCCATTGATTAGATGGATATCTTTCTTCTATTGTACTGAGGGCCAGTTGTTTTAGATCTTGTGGTGAAGAGTCTTTCTTGCAGACCTCTTCTAACAAAGTAAGATCTCTAGTCACTTGTATATATTCAATGGGGTTGACTGGCATACAGAGTGGTTTAAGTTTTATTTGCAGATTGCTCTTATTGATGTATTCTTTGGCGAGACTTAAGGGATCTTTTTGTGTTTTAAGATTGGGGCTAGAAACTGGTTTTTTGATCCATGTCATTTGAGGTAGTCTTTGTATACTGAGATATGCATTGGCTGTTTGATGTTTCATCTCTTCTTCTCTTGGTAAGTTGTGGGTATATAATTGCAAGGCGGTTATAGGTGTGGTTTTTATTGCACCTGTTATGATTCGTAGGGCATTATTCTGACACCTCTCGAGGTGATCAATGTTTGACTGGGGTGCTGTAGAGAGTTCTTCACTGCCATATTTTATGATAGGTTTGATGTAAGTATTGTAGGTTTTGTTGAGTGTATCTTGAGTGCTCCCCCAAGTAGCTCCTGCTAGTCTCTTCAGTAATTTCATCCGTTTGCTTACCTTATCCTCCACATGTTTTATGTGTTTGGTCCAGTTCAGCTTCTTGTCCATGATGATACCTAGGTACTTTGTACTTTCACTTTTTGGAAGGTCTTGATTACTAAATTTGAGACTAAAAGTTGGATTGTGGTGTCTCAGGGAGAAAAACTGGTATACTGTTTTGGAAGTATTGATTTCCATATTATTGTTTTCAGTCCAGTTTTTGAGTTTTATAAGTGCCTGGTTCATTCTGTGTTCAAGAAACATTTGCTGATTTGGGCTGTTACGTACTGTGGTCCAAATGATAATTTCAACTCTGAGATTTGCCGATGACATAGTCATCTTGGCCGAGACGCCTGAGGATTTGAATGAGTTTTTTAATGGTATGGACTCCCGTCTTGAGGAAAGAATTCATGATGAAAATTAATAAACGTAAAACAAAAATATTGGAATGCGGCCGAAATAAATCAGAAACCTCTATGGACATTAAATTAGCAGGTGAAAAACTAAAGGAAGTAGGAGACTTCTGTTACTTAGGAAGCAAAATAACCAGTGATGGACGAAGCAAAGAGGATATAAAAAGTAGGTTAGCTTAGGCAAGGAAAGCATTTCTAGAGAAAAGGAATCTGTTGACATCGAATATTTTAGGTGTTAGGAAGTCATTTTTGAAGGCCTTTGTCTGGAGCGTGGCACTGTATGGAAGTGCAACTTGAACTATTGGTGCAGCAGAAAAGAGGAGAATTGAAGCGTTTGAAATGTGGTGTTACAGGAGAATGATGATCAGATGGGTAGATAGGGTTACAAACGAAGTGGTATTAAGACTAGTGGGAGAGGAGAGATGTTTCTGGCGACTGCTAATGAAGAGAAGGGATAGGTTGGTAGGACACATACTAAGACACCGAGGAATAGCAAGCTTAGTTATGGAAGGAAGGGTCGAGGACTAGAACTGTAGGGGTAGACCAAGGTTAGAATATGTTAAACAGATTGCCTCGGACGTAAGGTGTGGTAGCTATGTAGAGATGAAACGATTAGCTCAGGACAGGGAGGCATGGAGGGCTGCATCAAACCAGTCAAAAGACTGATGATTCAAACAACAACACTGTTTGGAAAGAAGAAAAAATACCAACAGACTGGACTAAAGGTGTTATTGTCCCTCTATTTATTATTATTATTAAGCTTGATTGGTCACATTGGACCACCTGTGTCATTCCAAAATCACTTCTTCTTTGACGGTAGTACTGCTTAGTTCTTGCGGTCTTTCCAGTACTTTTTCGTTCTTTCAGATCGGAATTTTCTCAACTCATCTGAAATCTCCATAGGCTTTCTATGTGTCATTTCTCTATTTAAGAAAAGAGACAGATGGAAAGCTATCAACTACAGGGGAATTACTCTTCTATCTCACGGCCTGAAGATAATGGAACGGATCATAGAACACAGTTTAAGAATTATCATTGAACCACAGCTTGAAGAAGAGCAGTACAGTTTCAGACCGAACAGGGCAACAACTGATCTGATATTTTCTGCCAGGATGATTATGGAGAAGCACTGGGAAAAAGGAAAAGACATAATCTTCATTTTTCTAGATATTGAGAAGGCTTACGACAGTGTACGGAGAAATATAATCTGGGAATGCCTTCAAAATAGATCAATACCATGCGCTTTAATAAATAAAGTCAAGATGCTATATGAACACTGCCAGGTTGTGTCCAAATAGGTGATGGCTATTCAGAGTGGTTCGAGACTAAGCATAGTGTACAGCAAGGCGGCGCTCTATCACCACTTTTATTCATTACTGTAATGGAATAACATTCTACGAAAATTATCGGGTACAGCCTGGGGGACGCATCCTCATATATTAAGAACTTCAGCTATAGCCATTTGTTATTCAGCTGCAGAATACGCCTGCCCTGTTTGGTGTCGATCTAGCCATGCTAATCAACTGGATGTCGCCTTAGCTGAGACCTGTAGACTAATTACAGGCTGCTTGAGATCTTCACCACTTGACAAACTCTACTGTCTAGCAGGTATACCTCCTCCAGATATTTGTCGTGAGTGTGCAACCAGACTGGAGAAATCTAAAGCACAGAATCTGACAACCCATACTTCATATGGGTATCAACCAGCAACACAAAGGCTCAAGTCAAGGAAAAGCTTTCTCCATTCATCAGAAAGCCTTAGTGAATCACCGATGAACTTCAGAATGGACTCGTGGCGTTCCAGATCCAGGCACCTCGCAGGATGGATGATCTCTCCGAGAGCCTCCCTCCAGGTCACCAAGAAAGTTGGCCTACATAGAAGACACTGAACAGGTTGAGCTCAGGAGTCGGAAGAACAAAGAGCAACATGCAAAAGTGGGGATTTGCCTGTGTCTCCACACTCTGTAATTGCAGTGAAGAGCAGACAATGAGCCATCTTCTTGTCTGCAGGTTGTGTCCAACTACATGCTCTGCCCAGAATGTAATTGATGCTACCACAGAAGCATGTGAATTTGCCGCATACTGGTCAGGCCAAATATAATTAAATTCATATTTGTGTCGAACAACTTAATGTTTATCAGAAATGACAATGTTTATAGTACAGTCGAACCTCCCTTCTGCAGACACCGTCGGTTCCGAGGGAAAATGTCCGTTATGAGAGGTGTCCGCTGAAACAAGTTTATGAAAATAATCGAACATTTTAACTGCTAAGTACATCAACCTTTAACATAAACATACACATCTTAATTTTGATTATTTGTTTAAGTTATTTGAGTTTTCCCGCGTTTGAATTTTTCGGCAATCTTTCTCACTGAAAGTCCCTTGTCACTTTCTACAATCACATTTCTTCTTGTTTCGAGGCCTAAACACGTTCGTCCCTTGTTACTCTTGTTTATTCGACGACTGAAATGCTACGGTATTTTTGTCTCACTAATTAGCCCATGCACTGCAAGTCTTTTCCTTCTCAAGTTGACTACCTGAGCTCGACTTATCGCTGGCAAACTGAGTAATGAATAGAATGATGCAAGCAGGGAAGAAAATCCCCAGGTAACTCGTGAGTAAACAGTCACTGGCAACAATCCTGGACAATTAGAATTCTCGGAATGCACACCAGTAGGTAGAACACCATAACAAAAGGTTTGGAAAGAGGAATGTACAGAAGAATTAACTTTACGGCTACTACAGCGTTGCCATGTAGCCTGCATTTCACTCTCTCTCTCTCTCCTTTGACTCGAAATAGGTGTAGTACATACATTCAAGAGGGATTTCCGTATGTCTCCAGAATGGTTTTAAAAGAAAGGTTGATATGGGCCGGTGTAAAAAATGTCCTGCAGCGTGTGAAGTGTCCGCTTAAGTCAAGTGGACGGGACAGATGGCGATGTCCGCTGTCCGGACTTTAAGGTGTCCGTTGAAATGAGGCTAATTTAACACTTGTCTTATGTAAAATAAAATCGGTTCCAAGGAAATATGTCCGTATAGGCAGGTGTCCGCTGAATAAGGGTGTCTGTTAGGGCAGGTTCGACTGTACCAGTTCTTGATTTTTTTTGTAATTGTAATTGTCTTGTTTTTCCTTTTTCTGTTATCTTTTGTTGTTTGTAATATATGTTTCTGACGCGATTAAATAATAAATAAATAAATAAATGGATTAAATAATGAAGAGATTTAAGACCTCTGAGTTTAAATCTTTAGCATTTGCAGATGATGATGTAATATGAGGTGAAGATGAGGCTGAAATACAACAGAAGCTGAATGATTGGAATGCTATATTCAAGCAATTTGGTCTGAATATAAGCAAGTCCAAAACGGTAGTGATGCCCGTTAGTCGACAAAACATCTGTACTAACATCACTCTGAATGGTACAAAGTTACAACAAGTGTATCAGTTCTGTTACCTTGGCAGTGTAGTGTCGACAGATAACCAACCATCTGCAGAAATCACTAGTAGAGTTCAACATGGAGCGCAATTTTATCATCTCGTGAGAGGGCTTCTTTGGTATAAGCAAGTTCCTTTAAGATCAAAACTAATACTATACAAGAGCTTCTTTGTACCTGTTACTACATATAGCTTAGAAACCTGTACACAAACCAAGAGAAATATCAGCAAACTACAGGCGGTGAGGATGAAGTTTTTAAGAACTATGATTCAAAAGACAAGGAGGGACAAAATAAAAAATGATGAGATATGCCATCTTAGTCAAGTAGAACAATCTCTTAATGATATCTGTGTTGAAGCCAGGCTGAAATGGTTTGGTCATCTCTAAAGAATGGACACACAAAGAACAGCTAGAGTGTGGTTTGAGAAAGAACTGAAAGGCAACACACCAAGAGGTCGACTGAGGAAGAGATGGATCGACCAGGTTAGAATTAATGATCTTGTGGGGAGAGGTCTGGATTTGCAGCAGGTCGTGGAGGGGGAGACATTCTTGGAGAGAAAGAAATGGAGGACGCTCATTCAACGCACCCTGGAAACTGGAGCCGGTTCATGATGATGATGATGATGATGACTGTGAGTAACTGAAAGTTGTGAGGGAAGCTGAAATTATTGGAAATCTTGCCGCCGGTAGGAAATATGGTATTGACGAGTCATGTATTCGCTATTGGAGAAAGAAAAAAAAGTCCTGCTAATAAGTAGTGGAGCTTTATGCGGACTAAGTGTACAGTTTCCGGAAATTGAAGGAAATCTTTATAAATACGTAACAGAAAGGCGGGATTTGGGAAATGGGATGTCGACCAAAATGTGTCAATTCGAGACATTACAGATCGCAAATGAACTTTCTACGGTAGGGTTTAAAGCAAGCCGAGGATGGATCCAAAATTTTTATAAAAGAAATGGGTTGAGCATACGAAGGCGTACCTTTCACAGCGTCTTCCTGGTGCCTATGAAGAAAAGTTACTTACCTTTCAGCGTCACATAATTCAGTTGCGGAAGGGAAATTCATATTTGCTTTCCCAAATTGGGAATGCAGATCAGACACCAGTCTACTTTGAAATGCCACAGAACAGTACTGTGAGTGTTAAATGTTCTAAAAGTGTTACTATCAGAACAGGTGGTAATGAGAAACAACGGTGTACGGTAATGTCGTGTACACTCGCTGATGGAACATTGTTCTCAAGCCAAAGAGGCTTCCGAAAAATATACCCGCTGGTGTTATCGTCAGAACTCAGGACTCTGGTTGGATGGACAGCTTATTAGTGGAAGACTGGTTAAAGTGTGTGTGGCAACGTCGCCCTGGTGCATTATTACGACGAAAGAGCTTGCTTGTTCTGGACAGTTACTGCGGCCACACAACAGATGCTGTGAAGAAATTCATTAAGGATGGGAAAACCGACCTAGCAATCATCCCAGGCAGGATGACGTCTATGCTGCAGCCACTGGATGTCTGTGTGAACCGTCCGTTCAAAGCAGCCTTGAAACAGCTGTATACCGAGTGGATGGCGGCCGATAATCACACACTGACTCTTAACTGGTCGCATTCAGCGCCCGGAAGTTCAGCTGCTCTGTTCGTGGATTTTGATGGCGTGGAATCGTATCTCTGGAGATATCATACGGAAGAGCTTCAAGAAATGTAGTATTTCTAATGCAATGGATGGCAGCGATGACGACATTTTGTGGGAAAGTGATGGTGATAAAAGTTCCAAAGTTGGTACTTCTGATGACTGATGAATGAAGTGTTTGTATACTTTTGATTGTATTTTTAATCGTTTGATGTGTGTTATTTTAGGACGACTTCAAAACTGTTGGAAACTATTTTGGAGAAATGCTATTCTGTTTATTTAGTAAAGATTATAAATAATTTTGAGTAAACTTTTTTAAATTTAATTTTGTTCTTCAAAATAAGGGTGGGGGTCTTATTCAGGGGCAGGTGGTATTCGAGTATAAAGGAAAGTACCCAAACCCAAGCCCCCAGTTTGTTTTAGAATTTTTAAAAATCCAATTTTGTCCTAACTTAATTCTAATTATTTGCAACTTATACACTGCTCACAAAAATTAGAGGATGTTGTAAGGTCTGCTCATAATGGTGCAATAATATACGAGATCATTTAGTTTTTCAACCATTTGTTACTTACATAATGCTATACTGACAGATAAAGCAGCCCATGATTCCAGAGAGCCCCTGGTGAGTGTTTGAATCAAATGACATGAATGAAGGGAGAATATGGCAAACAAACAAAGCAACATTAACACTACCATAATCGTGGGCCCTGGGTGAATATTGTTCTTCAGTATGGTGTATGGTCTCCGTGAACGGCTAGCACTGCTGCACACCTGTGTGTCATTGATGCAGTGAGATGATCAATGAGTTCTTGGGGGATACGTGGCCACTCGTCCATAAGAGCCATCTACAGCTGTGGAACTGTTGTGGGAGGTGCTGGTCTGCATGCAATGCTCCTGCCTAATGCATCCACACGTGCTCTATCGGATTTAAGTACGGCGAGGAAACTGGCCACTGCATACGATGGATACCCTCCTCCTCCAGCATGTCGTCCACCAACCCAGCTCTATGGGGACGTGCATTATCGTCCATAAACACAAAGGAAGCATCTATGGCACCAGCATACGACATATCGAAAGGCCGAGGAATCTCGTCTCTATACCTTACAGTGGTCACAGTACCACGTGGTATGATGTAGAGGTCCGTACGTCTACCCAGGCTAATTCCAGCCCACACAAGCAATCCACCACCGCCATATGGGTATATTTCTTGTACAAAAGATGGGTTGTTTCGTATCCCTCGTTTCCTCCAGATGCGAACACGTAGACTATCCGATTCCACGTTGAATTGAGACTCATCAGAAAATAGAACTGAGCTCCATTCGGCATGCCTCCACCCACGATGCTCCTCCGCCCAGTTTCTGCGATCTCTACGGTGTTGTGGAGTTAACCTGGTACACACCATGGACCTACGGGCATAGAGGCCACGTGCATGAAGTCGGTTACGGACAGGTTGGGTTGATACTTTGCGTCCTGTTGCTGTTATAAGGGCACTTCTCAGTTGAGTTGCATTCTGCCGTCTATTCCGGCGGGCTGTTAACACGAGGTAACGGTCATCCCTTGCTGTTCTTGCCCGTGGGCGACCTTGTCCTACCCTTCTGTGAACAGTAGCTGTTGTTTAAAAACGATTCCACAGTTTGAGATCACAATTTGAGACACCCCAAGGGCTCGAGCCACAACTTGTGTCTGTCCAGCTTCCAGCCGTCCTATGGCCCTCCAAGCCATTGATACAGGTAAATCACGTTGTGGAGGCATTGCTGTCCCTCATTCACTAACTGACAACGGGAATGGATGGCTCTGACCTCAGCAACAAACCACCGCCGTGTGACCCTTTGACTGCAACAGTACGGACAGTGCTCTCCGTCATGTGGTGTATGTGGAGGGGTGACGCAAACACATGTTTACCTTCTATGGGAGTAAAGGAGAGCGATTGCATCTAATGCGGTACGACACACATAGCATACATAGCTGAGTTTAAAATATCCCCTAATTTTTGTGAGCAGTGTACATAAACCTTACTTAGTTCTCCAACTGTCATAATTTACTTAAAGTCATTGATCAACTTTTGTAGGTGTAAATCATGTGTTTCATAATCATTACGATTTGTTGATTTTTAAATATGGGTTCCTAATTTGGGCCCCACAAAAATTATTCAGAAATAGGTTAAAATAGAGTAAACAAATGGAAAATAGGTATGTGGCATTTTACAAAGATAGAAGTTTAACAGTTATGCACAAGTCTATGTAATCAAATGCGACAAAAGTCACATATGTAAGCATCATTTTCTGCCTCCGCACATGACAACACCACTTCACAAAATCACATTCAACTTTCCGTCTGTCCTATGGGAGATAATTTCTATTCGATAAACTGAAACTACGAAATTCGTTAAAATGAAATATTTTAACACTCAACAAATAGGGAAAAAAAAAAAAGGGAAGGGACCAAAAAACAGATTTGTTTTTCGGAAAATGTCATTATACTGGTGTTCGTTACAGCGGAATTTTACTGTATAACTTTATTAATTTGTGAAAAGTCGAATTCATTCAAAGTTCATACTATTCTTCGGATTAGACCCAAAAACTTACCTCAGTAAAGTTTTTTGACAGCACCAACAATTGACCAAAGGGGTGGGAAAATGGAGTGTCCGGCGTGGTACTGTCGGTGCACACACATATGACGCAGAAGAGAAGCTGACAGTTGGATGTTCAGTCCCATCCAGTTGAAGTTGACGCAGCAGTTTTTGGTGGGAAAAAATAATCATATCACCTTCAGCCTTTTAATTGCTATGTATTTCCAGATGTATAAAAAACCTCTGTGCTGAGTTATTTTCACACATCTTAGTTCCCTTCTACATCAAGGCCCTAAATCAATTTAACATATTATCCCATCTTTTATTGATTCCATATATTACATATTGCTAGGGACCGGAAAAATTAGCATCTATTTGTTTCAAAATTAGCATCTATTTTCTTCAAAATTAGCATCTATTTACAAAGTTAAAAATCATCACATTGTAATATTATTTTAACGACTTCATGGTTATGAAGTGCAGTTATAGTCCTCAAACAAAAGCATTGTCAGTAGTTCAGCATTGCTTTCTTTCAAATTGTACCGTCTGTCTGTAACCACTGTGTTGTAATGGGACAACACACGCTCGCTATCAACATTGTTCGTTGGGGTCCACAAAACAGTATTTACAAATATGCTGAACTCTGTCTGAACTGCAGTTAATGCAAGCATGATATCACATTTTTCACTTTCTTTCATCTGGGTTTGAATTGCATTTAGCCAACTGTGGCCGAAGACGCGGCGAACAATGTACAGCGTGCTAACACTCACGCTGCGCCGTATGCTTGCACGCGGCCGAGTTCTGATGCGACGCAATGCGTAAAGACGAAATCATTGAGATTCGAGAAGACTGAACTGCGTTTCCCTGCGATGTAACAGTAGGCCTACTTGCGCAACTGTTGTGGCGCGCTAATCGCTAATTCGAACGTATCTCAAGGCGGCGAATTTAGCCAACCGTGGCCGAAGACGCGGCGAACGATGCACAGCGTACTAACACTCACGCTGCGCCGTATGCTTGCACGCGGCCGAGCTCTGATGCGACGCAATGCGTAAAGACGAAATCATTGAGATTCGAGAAGACTGAACTGCGTTTCCCTGCGATGTAACAGTAGGCCTATTTGCGCAACTGTTGTGGCGCGCTAATCGCTAATTCGAACGTGTGTCAAGGTGGCGAATTTAGCCAACCGTGGCCGAAGACGCGGCGAACGATGTACAGCGTGCTAACACTTACGCTGCGCCGTATGCTTGCACGCGGCCGAGCTCTGATGCGACGCAATGCGTAAAGACGAAATCATTGAGATTCGAGAAGACTGAACTGCGTTTCTCTGCGATGTAACAGTAGGCCTACTTGCACAACTGTTGTGGCGTGCTAATCGCTAATTCGAACGTGTCTCAAGGCGGCAAATTTAGCCAATCTTGGCCGAAGACGCGGCGAACGATGTACAGCGTGCTAACACGCAGCGCCGTATGCTTGCACGCGGCGCCTCGATCCTTAATCGGCTCGTATCGAAGTTCGGATCAACTCGTTGTTGCTCGCTCTTCCTGTTAGTATCGCTTCGGGTAAGTTCTTGGACAATGACGTCTGTTGTGGCGCGCTAAATCGAACGTGTTTCTACCTGAAGGTTATTATGGTCACTTATATGACGGTGTCAGTAATGAATGCGAGATACATGCGAGTACTTTTTCCCCCTGAAATTTCAATTAAAAACATGGGGTGTGAGATATACGCGAGCAAATACGGTATATCGATTAGAGCGGTTGAAAAAGATATGCGTCATATTTGCAGTATTTCTCATGATTTCGCCGAAATATGTGGTTTTCGCCACTAAAATAACAAATTTTCGCAGAATTCGCACCAAAATCGCATATTTGTGCTAATTTCGCATTTTGGTCAAAATTCGCATTTTGTCGCATTTTGAATTTAGGTACCACAGTGCTTCAGAACACCTTAAAACTATTTAAAAAATGGTTTTAACACATATTACAAAAAATCGCATTTATCGCAAATGCGAATTTTTCCGGTCCCTACATATTGCATTGAGCTACATTTTACACACAAGTACTCAAATAAGTTTTTTTCAGGGGTGCACCCTCAAAATAATATCCTGGGTGATAGTTGAACTAGATGTAGGTAAAGACTGCCTTACCTGTATGTAGTGACTGGCTAAACAGCCTTTCATTACGGGTGACAAGTCAGTCTTTTAGGGGGGATATATCCCCTATGCCCCTCCTTGGGTACGGTAAATGTTTAGAATCGCCAATACTCGAACTACTGCAAGGTCTGTCGTCACCTCTTAGAGAGCACATAAGTCAAACTTTTCTATCTCTTTGAACAAATTAATAGCGTAATTCGCATCACCACAGAGATTTAAAATGCAAAGTAAATAATTCTATGGACTAGCAAGTAAGTCTGCTTCCAAATAACACCACCTCAAACAGCTGGAATGTGGATCTAAAGGGGCGTGCGTAGCGACGAACCGTTTCGTCATTAGCACCGCCATGTGGCAGTATTGGTGACGAACCGTTTCATCGATAGCACTCTGAAGGTTAATAGGCGCAATGTATAAAAACTATTTAAAATGGTCAATAGTTTTCTAAACATTATCTAAAAATTTTGTCTGAAAGAATTTTTGATATGACCCAACCTAATGCCTAGGGATGAGAAAAATGTTTTCGGAATTATAAGAAGATGCCAAATTGGTGAACGAAGTGCCAAACAGTTGGACGTTCAGTCCCGTCTAGTTGAAGTTGAAGCAGCAGCAATGATGGCGTTCACATTGCACAATTCGACAAGTGAGGAGCAGAGAGGTGTCGTCAGATTTCTGACTGCAGAAGGGTTAAACCAGCCGATATCTATCGCCGGATGGTGGCTGTATACGGAGAAGAATGTGTATTTGCCAAAACAGTGAGAAAGTGGAGTGCTCGTTTTCGTGAAGGCCGGGTGTGTTTGAGTGATGATCCGAGACCTGGCCAGGCAAACACGGTAATCACGGCCGAAAGCATCGCCAAAGTGAACGAACTGGTGAGAAGTGATCGGCGCGTTACCATGCGAATGTTGGCAAACACTGTGAGGTCAGCATTGGGACAGTGTGGACAAAGGTGCATGACTGGTTAGGTTACCGGAAAGTGTGCGCCCAGTGGGTTCCAAAGCAGCTCAGGGAACCTCAAAAGGAACTGCGTATGGGGCTGGCACTGCAACACCTGTTCTGGTATCATGAAGACCCCGCTTTCCTGGAGTGGATCGTCGCCGGTGACGAAAGCTGGTGCCATCACTATGAGCCAGAGACAAAGAGGGACAGCATGCAATGGAAGCATGCGTCATCACCTCCCCCTAAGAAATTCAAAGCTGTCAGCAGGCAAGGTGATGCTAATCGTCTTTTTCGACGTCCAAGTTCCCCTACTTATCGGATTCCTAGAGCACAGACGAACCATTAACAGTGAAGTGTATTGTGCGACACTCCGTAGCCTATGCAGGTCCATCAAGAACAAACGGCCTGGAATGCTCACGAAGGGAGTGATTTTGCTCCATGATAACGCTCGCCCACACGTCTCTAACATCACACAAGGTGTATTGGCCATGTTCAAGTGGGAGCAACTTGAGCATCTGGCCTACAGCCTGGACTTCCATCTGTTAGGTCCGTTAAAAAAAGGCTCAAGGGAAAATGTTTCCAATCGGATGACGAACTAAAGGACACCGTTCAGGATTGGCTCCTGTTGTACCGGTACGAAGATTGACCGTTGTGTGAAGGCGGGCCCTAGTCCCTGAACCATGTTAGAAACTATTGTTACCTTTTCCTTTTCTAAGAAATAAAAAAACGTCTTTACGAACAATATATAATACAAGAACAAAAGAAATTTACAAAATAAAGGACAGATCAAAGAATTTGTTAGTGATTACATGGAGACAACACCAAATACATACAATGAAAAAGAACAATGGAATCAAACAAATTGAAGATAGGTAGGGCCTTTTCAAGACTACAAAAAAATCCATCCATTTACCAACTTAAACGCAGAAAAGACAGGGGAAGAATACACAAAACAAAACCTCATTTAAGAGGTCGAATATGATCTCACGATTCAATTAATTAAGTTTCAAACACCAAATGGTAAAAGTTTAAGCAGAAAGGACAGAAAATAAGTTAACAAACAGGAAACCTCGCATAAGAGGTCGGACTCAAATCACGAAAATAAAAAACGTAAATTAATAAGAATTAGATAATACAGAAAACAAACTAAATTAAACCCGTTAAGGAAATGGCATTACACAATGAAGAAAACAAAAAATTAATTTTTATCCGCTCAAAATATTAAATCATATACGCAATGACAAGGATCAAGTTCCTGCTTGTCTTACAACTTTCATCACACTCAAATTATTATTGCAAATTCAGTAATGGCGACCGTCGCCTGGAAACGAACAATAAAAGGGAAACGAAACCTTCATAAACGAGAGATACGACCATCAGAAGGCCAAGAAATAAAAGGAAAATAAATTTAAGAAAATTATTATGAGAGCTGTGGATCGAACAATTTTTAGGTTAAATTATTTGGCATTAGGGTTCGTACGTAGTAAGGTCCCCAATAGCTTGGCAGAATCCGTCCGAGCACAACCAAATGACATCAAACGGCACACGGACCGCAGCAGGAGGCAATCAAATAATGAAACAATAAATGGAAATTCAATACATAAACCAAGAAAATAATGATCAGTCGCCAATACCAAAGCAATAAATACTCAAATAAATAATAAGGCAAAATTAGGTACAACAGAATAAAACACAAGGTTCGTACCCTTTACATTAAAAAAAGTTGAGTATCCAAGAATAACTTCGTGCTGATCTAGAAACAAAGAAGTAGGTATTGGTTCTCGGACAATTCTGCCAAAGTTCAGCTCACCATACACATTTAAACATATCAGATATTGCCTTTTGCTGCTGAGATTATAATTCATTTAAACTAAAACATTTTGTTTTAGCGTTATCGAATTAAATACAAAACTCGCCCCCGATAGATCCTTTAACATTTTTACATATTTTTAGTAAGATATTCCAAGATGGACTGTCGATGTTTCATTGTTTAAATTGTTGAACTCAATTCTGTGTTGATTCAGAACTACCAACACAACCTCAGACTAGGCCAAAAATTTATTATCTTATGGTCTCAAATTTTATTATTTTACGGTTCTCGACACTTGCCAATGGCCAGTGATTGGTTCGACGGTAATACCAATCCCTTTCGACAGGATCGCGATCTCATTGGCCACAGCTGATGATATTTAGAAATGTTTGCCAGATACGTCGAGAGATGAATATTTATGCCGGTTGGATTTATAGGTTAAGGCCATGAACTGGGGCATGTTGGTGAAACTCCAGGCATTGTAACGTGAAAATCACGGTACACCTGTCACAACCACAAGACTTCTGAGAACAGGGAATCCTGTGGCTAGTGAAGCAATGGGACACCTGTGCACAGCCAACACCTTCTAATACTCCAGGCCACAACACAAGACTTATGACGTCACGGCACTAGGCTGACGGTCAAAGCGGCAGCTGACTCTAGACGGGGCTACATTACTACGGGGAGATTTTGTACAAATATGTGCAGATAACATCTCTTGGTAGCGACAAATTTTAACGTCCGAAAAGGCTTTATGTATGGCTTAACATGTTTTTCACGAGATTGTTTCGTATCTATTACACTGAAAACCATTTGCATTCTTCGACTTTGTTATGGGAATACACATAGAAGCCCCATTTCATTGCAGATGGGAAAATGATCCCTTAACAGAATTCTTCGCGTAATAAGTGGCCTACCAGACATGGGGATAAGTTGAATTATTACAATTATCCGCGCGGTACTTAAGGCAACTTAATGTAGCCTACTTTAATGAACGGGAAGGGGGAAGGAATTGACGTGTACCGGTATATGAGGAAAAATGTATTTCCTGCCTAACTATTAACAAATAAATTACAGTAATGAAACTACCCCAACAGTACACATGGTAATTTACAATACGGTACCAAATAAGTATTCTTCTTGTACAATCATTAAGTGTGTGATTGGTAGGCTTCTTACAACATACATGGGATATTTATATACACGTATTTTCATGCGTGAGGGGATATTGGTCTCGCTAGAACGAATGCAATTTTCTCCACGAAATCCAGTCATTTCAACAGAATTAACACGAAATAAGGTAACTTTTAACTCTAGTCACTACAGCAAATGAACACTATTGACCATCCAAAAACGTCCCGATAGTTTTACTTGAGGTTAGCGACATATTTTCTTCCAAGTGTTAGCAATTTGAAGATGATCAAATTTATAATTGGGTAATATGTAGGCTAATAACAAAGTCATGGAACTATCTACAACATGTCGTGAAATTAACAATAATAGATCATGACAGAATCTGGATATTATTCCAAGCCTATTGTGTATCAACAATATTGATGTTCATGAACAGTACATCTCATGAAACTCAGTGGGCTAGAATACCAAGCAGATACACCACAATGTTGAAAATAATCATGTAAAACTACCTTATTATTGTTGGTAAATAACCAGGGTGTCTACCACTACAGAACATCTTAATAGAAATCCTGAATTTTCTCTGATATTTCCATGTATGAGACAATCCCCTACAATACATTGCTGGAGTGTTTAGTAAAGGAATAATTTCCCTATGAAGCCCATATAATTTATAGTGATGGCTTTAACTCCATGTATGATTAGCTTGCATGGAAAACTTACAGGTATTATTTCTTAAAAAAATAAATTTAAAAAATCTTACATTAAATGATGATTGATTACAATTTGGAAATGGAAATCCACAGCCTACTTCCAGTCAACCGACCGGGTCAGGGAATGGAATGAATGAAGCCCCCCATCTAGCGGCGAGGATATGAACTGTGCCAGCTGCCGAAGCCTGTCGCACTCCCCTGGGGCAATGATTAATGAACGACAAATGAAATGATAGTGGAGAGTGTTGCTGGAATGAAATTGTGACAGGGAAAACCGGAGTACCCAGAGAAAAACCTGTCTGCCTCCGCTTTGTCCAGCACAAATCTCACATGGAGTGACCCAGATTTGAACCACGGACCCAGTGGTGAGAGGCCGGCGTGCTGCCGCCTAAGCCACGGAGGCTCACTTGATTACAATTTAATGGACCATATTCTTAGTTATACTAAAAATGGTACCATATTCAAAGAGTATAATAAAATGTAGAACTGTAAAGAAATACTAAACTAGAAAAATAATTTCGAAAATTATAGTCAGAAGAGGTTCACATTGATATTCTAACAATGAAGCAAAGAAGTTAAAAAAAATATACTAACGGAATAAAAACAATTCTATGCATGATGAACTTAAATATATTAAACACGCCTATGTTGTGCATAATATTTTGCATAGTGATAGGCCTAAGTGCATTGTGCTTACAACTGTGTCACATATTCAGTCACTTTAGGAACAGTTAAATACAAAGATCAATAAGAATTGCTTCTATCTACAAACATTGAATGAATAGTTTGCAACCTGGAAAACAAAGGATCAATGCCGTCGATATACCTCAATTTTCCCCCCAAGTTAAAAAAAAACAAAAAACTAATGATTTACAGAATAGCAGACAGCCTAGCATATGCACATTTTATGGGAAGTGCAAAAATAGAGAAATTCATATAGGCTACTTATTCGAGAAAAATTAAAAATATAAGCTAACTTATATTTTCCATCCATGTGTTTTCCAAAATTAATCAAAAACAAATAAACAAAACAAAAAAATCAGTGGAAAATTATCATCATAAAACATATCTTAACAATCATACTGTATTTACAATGACAAAACTAGATTAGCAAAACAGTCTGTTTTCAAGGTCTTCTAGTCTTTCATCACCACACACTCTTGAAGCAGAAGCTGAAGAAAGTTAAGCAGGACAGTTAGGAAGAATTGATGATACAGACTCTTGCTTTAGATGATGTTTGTCAAGAGACATAGAATACTTTTTCCCATTTTTGCTGTCGTACCATTAACTGTGTCGAAGAATATCTTCTTCATTGAAGTGGAGTTCACATACCTTAAAATCATAATAAACTGTCCTAGTGGTTATACTCACACCCAAGCATTAGAGTCATCTCAAGCCAAATACACACAGTCCTCAACCTAATGCTATCAACCTATCACATAATTACAGTTTTGAGATTTTTTCAACTGAATGGAAGTACAGAATAAAGGTGTTCACAGAATTTCAACTGCCCATGTTCCTCAATTATATTGCAGAGGTACCAATTTCGAAGGAAAATAAATTAGAACATTTTTCAATACAGGTGAGAAGTAATATGCATACTTTTTCCACCTTTTTGAGGTACCGTACATAGGCCTACTAAGCTTCATGGAAAGCAAAAATAGCACCCTTTTATATAATAAGGATCCATTAGGAAAACAACCCATAGTTATCATAGTACAATAACTCTTTTAAAGTTATAATTTTAAAATTTCTGAACAGGAGACACTGTGGGACCTCTTAACATGGTGGAGGCTTAAGAAATAACCTTAATAAGCAGGATATACTTGTTTATACTTTTCAATCAATGTGGGATCTCTGCACCAATAGGAAATGTATTAATTAAATAGGCTATACCAGCTGTTTTACTCAGCATTTCCTGACTGACAAATTTCCCATGTAAGATTTGAACAGCAAATAGGTTAGTAAAATATTTCAACGTGCATCCTGCAGTTCGGAAGGGGACAGAAATATAGAGCTTTAGCTAGTAGGTAACCAGAGTGATCAAGAGAAGGATAATAGAGGGCACAAAGTTTATAAAATTGCAGTAGGTAAAAAAAATAATGTTGTGTTGGTAAAATACTACCAGAGTTAGTGGAAAACAATGCAAAAACTTACCAATAAAGTTGTAACGTGTTTTTCGAGGGGATTTTACGCCACTGGCATAAGTCAGTAGGAAGCCATTCTATATTTATTTACGCGGCAAATTGTTCAGCCAAGAGAAGTTTTCGGTATTTCTTTGGAGCATTTTTTATAAAATTATAAGTAATCAGATAGGTTTTCTATAAGAGTTTAGTGCTTTTCAGTCGGTCAACACGAATGTACCCAAAAGAGATGGGTTATGCCCTAATCCTGAAATAAATTACATGAGATTAGGTTTTCTATGTTATAGAAAACACTATCAAGCAAATTATTACGAACAACATTATCGTAAGAAAATTATATGATTACGGAATTTTACGGAGTTTTGTCAGTTAGGGTTTTTTGAGAGAGATGACTCACTGGGAATTCGGCTACAGGCTTATTCTTGTCAAGAAGCATGACGCAAGCCTGGGTTGCTGCTTCAAGAAAAGGCGAAATAGTCTGGAACGGTAATCGACATCATCCTCGCGCCGAGTGTAATGACCCTGAGGAGGAGGGTAGCGCGTGGAGGCTCAGCCAATCAGAGGAGAGCTGGCGAGAAGAAGCCGGGTCCAGAGAGGGGAAGCGACGAGTGCGTACATGGTTTGTGCGCCGAGGAGGCTAGAGGACTCTCTATGTAAAACTTAACCAGTGGGGTTGTACGTGTGATTGGCTCCGATGTTCGGACCATAAAGTTATCATATCTACAAGTATCTCATCAACTAACGAAGAAGATGACTACGTCCAGGAGGCTGTGGGAAGCTCTCTTCAACATCCAGTACGAGGGAAATGCTACGGCTGGACATTTTTCTTCCAGAATTTCACCCCTCCCCATAGGCCCCTTAAATTGCATTTATGAAAAACCGGTCGAACACCAATTTATTTTATTTATTTATTTATAAGCTGATTGATTTCCTCCGAGTTTCAAACTCCTCGCCTATGTCGTTTAAGAGATACACGCTCCGTTAGAAATCTGTCAACCCCCACTTTTCATCCCTTTCACCTCATAATATACACTACATCGAAAAACCATTAGACATATGTGAACTTATTTTTAATGATTAGTATATGTGCCAAGTATCACATCCCCAAATGAAACCACTCGTGAGATATTGTTATTCGATGAAATGCACGTTTATCCCCTTAACACCTCTTTAGAACCTGAATATCCAAAACTCTTTCCTTAGTGGACGTTTTCGACATACAACGAACATATCCCCAAAATTTCATGTTTCTAACTTCAATAATTTTGGCTGGGTGATGATGAGTGATTGAGTCAATCAGGACATTTTCTTTCATTTATTTTTGATAATTTCACCCCTCCCCATGAACCCCTTAAATTGGATTTATAAAACAAAGGGTCGAACACCTATTTACTTATTTAAAGATGTTTTCCCCCTGAGTTTGATGAGTGAGTAAGTGGGTCAATCAGTTAGGACACTTTCTTTCCTGTTTTTCCCCCAGAATTTCACCCCTCTCCAAGGGCCCCTTAAATTGGATTTATGAAAAAACGGTCGAACACCTATTTTCTTGTATTTTAAGGTGTTGTTTTTTTCGCCGAATTTCAAACTTCTCGCCTATGTTGTTTCAGAGATACACGCTCCGTTAAGAAACCCTCAACCCCCAATTTTCACCCCTTTCACCTCATAATATACACCACATCGATAAACCCTTAGACATATGTCTGATTATTTTTAATGATTAGTTTATATACCGAATATCACATCCCCAAAGAAACAACTCATGAGATATCGTTATTCAATGAAATGCATGTTTACCCCCTTAACACCTCTTTCAAATCCGAATAAACAAAAATCATTCCTTAGTTGACGATGTACTTTTCTTCTGCAATAAACCAAGGCCCATATTCGCGGAAGTATTAAAGGTGCCGGGACGTCCTCATAAGACCGTCAACGCTTAGTTCGAATGGCTTATGGTCCACGCGTGGCGAGGTCTAATCCACGGTCTTTAATAGTTGCAGACTCACCTCATTCAATAACATACATCTTATCTAGGTTGGCAACACCTCACATAAACACATCGCTTTCACTCCCCACAGCACGTATGGGCAGGGGGGAGAAGGCAGGGAAAAACCAGTCGTTAAGATAACCACCGCAGTCGACCGCACAGTGAGTTCCAGTGAGCACGAAAACTGAGAGTAGCTGTAGTAAGGAAGACAATCAGATAAGTAGTTAGCCTACAATTTTATAGTTTAACCATAGTTTACAACCATATCATCTCTCTAAAGTACAAACTCCGGCTAGCTATCACCATTTAGCATTTCACCTAACATCATATATCCTGCATTTAGCATACACTGACAGTTGCAGTACCAATACTGCACCTAAATAATTGTACATATTGTAAATATTTTCACCTGTATTTCAAACATAGATTTTATAGCCTAAGTGTAATGGATCTGATGATGATCGCTTGACGATCGAAACTGGTCATCCTAGTGTTTTATTAATCTCATGTAATCTATTTCAGGATTAGGGCATAACCCATCTCTTTTGGGTACATTCGTGTTGACCGACTGAAAAGCACTTAACTCTTGTTTAATAGTTTTCGTTGGGCGTGATGAGTGAGTCAGACAGGACATTTTCTTTCAATTATTTTTACCAGAATTTCACCCCTCCCCATGGGGAGGATTGATGAAAAAACGCTTGAACACCTATTAACTTATTTTTTAAGCTGTCTTTTTCCCCTGAGTTTGATGAGTGAGTGAGTTAGTCAGTCAGTTAGGACACTTTCTCTCCTTTTCCCCCCAGAATTTCACCCCACCCCATTGGCCCCTTAAATTAATTTATGAAAAAACGGTCGAACACCGATTTACTTACTTTTTAAGCTGATTTTTTTTTCCCGCTGAGTTTCAAATTTCTTGCCTATGTCGTTTAAGAGATAGGCCTACACGCTCCGTTAGGAATCCTTCCACCCCCACTTTTCTCCCCTTTCAACTCATAATAATACACCACATCGAAAAACCCTTAGACACATGTCTGCTTAATTTTAATGATTAGTTTATATGCCGAGTGTCACATCCACAAATGAAACCACTCGTGAGATATTGTTATTCAATGAAATGCAGGTTTAACCCCCTTAAGACCCCTTTAGAACCTGAATATCCAAAAATCCTCCCTTAGTGTACGGTTTTGACATACAACGAACATATCCCCGAAATGCCATGTTTCCAACTTCAATATTTTTGGCTGGGCGATGATGAGTGAGTGAATGAGTCATGACATTTTCTTTAATTTTTTTTCTTCTGAATTTCACCCCTCCCGATAAACCCCTTCAATTTGATTGATCAAAAGAAACTGTTGAAAAGCTATTTACTTACTTTAAAGCAGTATTTCCCCCTGAGTTTGATGAGTGAGTCAGTCAGTCAATCAGTTAGGACACTTTCTTTCCTGTTCTCTCCCCCCCCCCCCCAGAATTTAACCCCTCCCCATGGGCCCCTTAAATTGGATTTATGAAAAAACTGTGAAACACATATTTTTTATGCTGATTTTTTTCCGCTGAGTTTCAAACTGATCGCCTATGTCGTTTAAGAGATACACGCTCCGTTAGGAATTTTTCAATCCCCACTTTTCACCCCTTTCACCTCATAATATACACCACATCGAAAATCCTTAGACACGTGTCTTCTTACTTTTTAATGAGGAGTTTATATGCCGTGTATCACATCCCCCAATGAAACCATCGGGAGATATTGTTATTCAATGAAATGCAGGTTTAACCCCCTTAAGACCCCTTTAGAACCTGAATATCCGAAAATCCTCCCTTAGTAGATGGTTTTGACATACAATGAACATATCCCCAAACTGTCATGTTTCTAACTTCAATAATTTTGGCTGGGCGATGAGTGAGTGAGTCAGGACATTTCTTTCAATTTTCTTTTTTCAGAATTTCACCCCTCCCCATGAACCTCTTAAATTTGATTTATGAAAAAAACTGTCAAACAGCTATTTACTTACTTTAAAGCAGTTTTTCCCCTGAGTTTGATGAGTGAGTGAGTGAGTCAGTCAGTTAGGACACTTTCTTTCCTGTCCCCCCCCCCCAGAATTTCACCCCCCCCCCCATGGGCCCCTTAAATTGGATTTATGAAAAAAAAAAAAACAAAAAAAAAACTGTGAAACACATATTTACTTCTTTTTTATGTTTTTTTTTTTGCTGAATTTCGAACTTCTCGCCTAAGTCGTTTAAGAGATACATGCTCCGTTAGGATTCTTTCAATCCCCACTTTTTACCCCTTTCACCTCATAATACACACCACATCGAAAAACCCTTAGACACGTATTCTTACTTTTTAATGATGAGTTTATATGCCGAGTATCACATCCCCCAATGAAACCAATCGGGAGATATTGCTATTCAATGAAATGCAGGTCTACCCCCTTAACTCCCCTTTAGAACCTGATTATCCAAAAATTCTCTCTGAGTGGGCATTTGCGGCCCTTGAGGAAGCTGCATACCAAATTTCATTCCAATCCGTTCGGTGGTTTCTGAGATATCGTGATGAATGAATGAATGAGTGAGTGTTATTTGACAAATATATAGTAGATAGTGTCAAGTCTTTGTTATGCTAAACTCGGTTGACAGTGCTGTGTGAGCAGTTGAGTAACTAACGGGATTTCTAGTAAAGATCCTCATTTTCTATACCGGTAGTGCAGACCGCAACTGGCATCCAGTCGGCCGTGTCTCGACTTGAGCTATGTTGCCATGGAAACTATCTGCCTTGCCATTCCTTCATGAGTATGGTTGGTTGGTTGGTTCCTTAGTTTAGGGGCTGCGACAACGCGGTCATGTAGCCCCGTGTACTTTGGGTGTGTGTAGAATATGTCTGATAACCGGTGTTAATTGTGATGACTGTATTAGTGTGTGTATCTGTTTTTTAATTCAAGTAGGGACTGCAACTTTGAATTTTCAAATAGTTCCTACTTTTGCCGCCAAACGCCACCGTCAACGACTACTAGGCCTAGTTCAGAACTAGCTACTAGACGCCACCGCAGTCCTTCATGAGTATATTTTATGATTTGATTAGCCTGTGCTTGAGTGCAAAAGGGCCGAAATCAGAAGAATGAGAAAGTCAATCGAAAATTCATGTAGCCAGCGGTTCCTTCTGGGTCCTAAACTATGTGTGTTCAAAATTTGGTTGAGATTGGTGGAACGGTGTAGATTTGTATACGGAACAGACCCACATACATACATACATACATACATACAGACTTTCACTTTTATATATAAGATTTCAGTAACTTCATAGCTTGGGAATAAGAGTAAAATCAGTAATTTATCCGAATCCCTTTTCACGTAATTTTCTAGCAGTAATATTCAAATCGCAACGCTCCAATTTAAATTCAAAACTTATTATTATTATTATTAATTTTGCAATACTTGTTTTATATAATACATTCATTTCTTTTAACCATGCAATCTTTGCTTTCAGTAGGTAGCATTAGATATAGACCAATTCCTCCTCCTGATACAATTGTTTGTTGGGTTAATGATCAAATCATACCACGATCTGAGTGAATAGATTCTTGAAGGTGTTCTACCAGAGCTAGGTGTTGTTAAATATAAATTTAGATTTCAACATAGCGTTGAGGTCTTGGCGCCCATTAAGACAACATATCTTAGTCAGAGTAAATATTTCAAGTGCAAGGCAGGGTCAGTAGAAGCATTACATTTGTCACGCAAAAGTGAGGGCTAAAGAAACCGTTTCAAAGTGTACAGGTGTTTGCCCATACACTGAAATATGATTTTAAAAATGAAGCAATGAAGCCTATTCCCAAATGATGTGTAATTAAGGATTTTGCCTTCACCAAGTCTTAAGCCTATGAGATGCATACCCTGACATTGCTCAGACATTGGGGAATTGTTACATAATGACAGTGCCTGCTAACGATGACTTTGTGACTGACAAAATAAATAATATTTAAGATTTCGAAATAAAAATAGAGAAGCAAAACAGCATGACTGAAGTGTATTTGTTCCCATTTCACATAGGGAATTGGGCATCATGGTTATTGATCCTGTGTTCATGGGTTTATGACATGTGTTATTTTGGTGTCTAGTGTGTGTATTTGTAATACAGGCTCTGATTGGGAAGGAGGCAGCCATGCCTTAAGTTAGGAACCATCCCAGTATTTGCCTGGAGTTGAAATGGGTAAACCACTTCTACGATGGCTCAGGTGGGAATTGAAAATGAAAATCCACAGCTTGCTTCCAGTCTCCGACCCGGTCAGGAATGGAATGAATGAAGCCCCCATCTAGCGGCGAGGATATGAACTGTGTCGGCTGCTGAGGCCTGACGCACTTCTTTGGGGCAATGATTAAATGAATGACAAATGAAATGATAGTGGAGAGTCTGCTGGAATGAAATGTTGACAGGGAAAACCGGAGTACCCGGAGAAAAACCTGTCTGCCTCCGTTTTGTCCAGCACAGATCTCACATGGAGTGACCGGGATTTGAACCACGGGCCCAGCGGTGATAGGCCGGCGTGCTGCCGCCTAAGCCACGGAGGCTTAGGTGGGAATTAAACCCACTTAAATTTCTTGGTGGAACTGGGAATTGAAGCCAGACCTACAGGGTGATAATACAGTATGGTAGCCACTACACCATGAGGTGGTGAGAAGTTTGTAATTACATTTCAACACACATGATTTGAAGGTTCTCTTCTAAATTTGTACCTGATTATCCTTAAACAATATTTTAAAATGTATGCATTTGAGACCAATTGGTAGCTTTAAAAGCTTGTGAGCAAAATGCTGCAAATGAGAAATAGGCCTAATTGAAGGATGGTAGGCCTATTTAACAAACTTAACAAGATCAGGAGATTAACCTTCATTTAACTTGCCACTCATCTCTCTTAGACAAGGTTGAGGATGCTCCACTGCTCCATTTTACAGAATGTGTTAGGATATTTAGGGTGTGTTAGCGGTAATATATATTTACCCCACTAAGGTAATACCAAACCACCTCAGAAAAGTACCAGGGGTGAGGAGAATACATATAAATGATAACTTATTTAACCCCCTGCAATCACTCTTATGTGTCATCATGGCATTTGAAAAACCTCTATTCAAGGAGCCGAGTTAAGTCAAAGCTACATTTTCACAATACCCTGACCTTTTAGCTGTATAAAAAAAAAAAAAAAAAAAAAAAAAACCAAAGTCAGCATAGCACATTAAATAGCCCATCTCCACAGCTTGTGTATAACATATTCAGTTTAACTTATTTGTGTGGTAGTGTTGTTGTTATTATATTGCCTTCCAAGGCAAACAAATCACCAGGTCTCCATTGCACATGGGGTCGAAAGAAATTTAAATTTTTTGTAGGCCTATAAGTTAGCTATTTATAATTTTCTCACATTGATTCCTGTTTACAAAACTGGAAAAGTTTAAATCAGACAGCTCCTATTCCCAAAGCTATCCAAGAATGATGCTGTCATGAAAGGAAGTGCCCTTAAATACAGCCTAGTAAGTTATATCTCAAAAGGAAGCTGGATGACACACAAGAGTGATTGCAGGGGGTAAAATAAGTTATCATTTATATGTAGGCCTATTCTCCTCACCCCTGGTACTTTTCTGAGGTTGTTTGGTATTAACTCTGGAGGGTAAATTGTAACTTTGATATTCTGCTCTTCATCATTTAACCAACCTTCCCCATAGCAGTTGTCATTTAAATTAGGGTTAAATAAGAGTTCTAATTTTATCATTTAGACTTTCACGGCCCGTGTTACTATTCATAATGTTGAATTTTGGGCTTATGCTGTGTTTATTATATTAAAATTCGACGCGTTTCGAAAGAAACCATACCTTTCTTCGTCAGGAATAATCTGGAATACGACAATGATTGCTAAGAGAAAGCAACAAAGAACATATAGAAGGTGCCCAAAGATGGACGCCATTATAGCCCCATGTTAGGGACAACGGAATGCAGCAGTGAATTACTTTCTCAGGGTTCTGATAATAGGTAGCCAGGATTCACTGAGATTGTAGCCGGTGTCGCGGTTGAAATTATGTGGGTGTTTACGTATTTCAACCGCCTCCCTGATGATTCTGGGACGATATTGCTTTATACGGGCAAGAACATCCACTCCTTGGAACATGACATCATGGCCAGGTGTTAATGCATGATCGGCAACAGCTGATTTATCAGGTTGAATGAGCCTGATACATCTATTATGTTCCTTAATGCGAGTGCATATTGTTCTCGAAGTCTGCCCGATGTAAACCTTGCCTCAAGTACAGGGAACTCTGTAGATACCCGGTTGTTGCAATTTAGGCAAACTGTCCTTAGTAATTCACTGCTGCTTTCCGTTGTCCCTAACATGAGGCTATAATGGCGTCCATCTTTGGGCACCTTCTATATGTTCTTTGTTGCTTTCTCTTAGCAATCATTGTCGTATTCCAGATTATTCCTGACGAAGAAAGGCATGGTTTCTTTCGAAACGCGTCAAATTTTAATATAATAAACACGGCATAAGCCCAAAATTCAACGTTATGAAGAGTTCTAATTGCTTAATTACACTTTCAATAGATTAAGTGTATAACCAAATTATAAGCTTACCTTTGAATTTTGTGTTAGGTCTACTTGAAAATCTTCCCGATGTATCCATTTGGACCGATGATCGTCTCATGGAAGCGGAAAGTCTGTAACTTTGGACCCTCTATCATAATTTCCTCTGCATCTCGGGAAACAACACTTATATAATCACCATCTTGAATATAATATATAATAAGTTACGAAATCGTTCATAACAGCAAAAATATATTATAAATCTGGCCCACAAAACACAACCAATCTAACAAGACTGCCATTACTGTTTACCTTAAATAATCAGTGGTGCCAACGTGAAAACTTCCTTTGTGCACTACCTGCATAGATAAATAGTACTGCATCTTAGTGACATATCGATTATTAATCGAATATTTTACTATATTGGACATTATTTACTCTTGAAAAATCGGTATCTTTTATAGGTTAGAGATAAAGACAATTCACTGGATGTGGTGTTGAATCTTAGAAGTTGGTACTTGTGATATTTCGATAGTTCCAACTTTTGCCACCTACATGAACTGCTTGTGGCGCAGAATTTCGTGTCCAGAACGTCGCCAGAACCATCGCCTATTCTTGTGACGTCTCATACCAAATTAGAAGCTGGTTGTGCGGCCGGGAGTATTAGAAGGTGTTGGCACAGCCCTGTGGTTATTACTTTTGAATAACGAATAAATTGTACCCACGGTATCGTTTCAT
The DNA here is from genome assembly GCA_946902985.2 of Meconema thalassinum. Taxonomy (NCBI): domain Eukaryota; kingdom Metazoa; phylum Arthropoda; class Insecta; order Orthoptera; family Tettigoniidae; genus Meconema; species Meconema thalassinum. The sequence continues at coordinate 196,978,797 of OX336394.1, forward strand.
ACCTTTTCATATGAACACCCGTCATATATTTCTTTGCATGGTGAAATCTACCTCCTCTTTCCGGCGTGCCGAGCGGGATATTTTATTTCTTTTGGCTTCCACATGCTTGTCATTGTGTTTTTTTTATTATTAATTATTAACTCTCCATTGTGCATGTCTAGTCTTAATGATCAATCACATATTATTCTATATAGATTTTCGTTGAATAGGAATTTTTAGGTACTGTAAATTACGATTCTCCGGTGCAGATTTCTGTTGCCAGCAGTCTGGCTCATTACAGTGCAATGTTCTTTCTTTCGTTTAGACATGCAGCTGCAATGCAGGCTGCTATGGGCAAGCTGTCACAATCTGAACACTGGAGTTCCTTGGCACCTGGGGAGCAACAGCGGGTGAGTGGGATGCTGTTGAACTTGGTTGACATTGGCAATATTAAACTGTCAGAAATAATTTTTTATCATTGATTGTTGCAGTTACTTGTGCAACAAATGGCACAGCAGCCTTTGGATCCACCATTAACTCAGTTTCCAACGCCAAAGAATCCAGTGCTTCAGCTGATTTCCCAGATGCAGCAAGTATGCATATTATATATTTATCTACTACCTCACGAGTTAAGCCTGTTGAAACTTCTAAGTCCCCTATGGTGCATGATGGCCAAAGTTTTACCACGAGATGGTCCCCTCTTTTTGGCTGTAGTTTAATTCCCAACATTATGCTGTGGCTTTTGCATGGAATTTTAATATAGCATATTTTTCTTCTTTTTTTCAACAATATTAATTTTCTTTCTTTTTTAAATTCCTTGTCTCAACTTCGACTTGAATACCCTTCTGCTGCATTACATTGTTCATAGTGACTGCTTATCTTTCCTTATTACACTCGGTCATATCTAGAGGTAATTTAAAAATCCCTCCTAAATCTATTAGCATCTTTTTTTTTCTTTCTTTCTCAGTCCTGTTCTACAGAAATCATGTACTGAGATGTCAATTCTATCTCAGAATATTCTTATTCCAACGATTCCTTAGGATGAGCCCAGTTGTTGCACCTCTAAACCTGGAGTGGCTTGTATGGAACATAGCAATGACAACTTGATAACTTACGTTTACAGTGTAACTGTACGATTTCTCTTTTTGGGGGGTACTTTTCTATAAACATATATTTTCATCTCTTCTCATTCTTTTCACATCACGACAAATGGCCACTCTCATAATCTAAAAAAATATAACTAATTCCATTCTTCTAAATTTCAAATCAGATCCTCATTCACTAAGGAATCTACTTTCTCATCCATTCAACAACCAACTCATAAGCAAAGAATCTCAACCAACACTAACACTAGAAACAAACCACTCTCTCAAAAAAAAAAGAAAATATACACAGATGTGAAACTCTTATTAGGCATGGCCCCCTCCTACCTTACTGCTGAACCATTACAAAGAATACCTAATCTCAGGCACTAAGGCCTACAATGGAATGACCCAACAGTAAAAGGTGACCATGCCTCGAACCATATATATATATTGGTATTACACCAATTGTCGAGAAGGTGAGGGAGGCTCGTCTACGCTGGTACGGTCACGTCATGAGAAGACAGAACAACTCAGTTGCCAAAAGAGCACTCCACATCAACCCAGGTGGAACAAGACCACGTGGAAGACCTGCAAAGCAGTGGACTGACAACATCAGGGCTGACATGCACGCTGTTGGTCTAACACCAGAAGATGTCAACGACCGAAATAAGTGGAGGAGATGTAGCAAAGTAGCAGACCCCGCAAGGGATTAATGCTAGGAAGAAGAAGAAGAAGATATGAGTCGTCTAGTATCAAAACCGGCCAAGTCACTGGAGGCATATTTTTCAGTATGGATGAAAAACCTCTACAAAGCAATGGTGATCACAAATGATTTTATTGCATAGTTATATCCGTAATGGTTTAATATTTAAGTTCTGCTATTTTGAGAAATCTGATTCATAATGAACCCATCTTTTTTGCTAATATTAATTTTGACTTGGCCGTTTTTGTTGCAATTTGGTATAATTTTAGTCTTTTTATGTAAAACTTTTCTTTTTAAATTCCAAACTCCAGTGAAAAAAAGGCAATTAAATTAAAATAAATTGACATTGAAATTACCTGTCTCTATTGCAATAAAAACGAAAGCATTCTGCTTAAATTGGATAGTAATATATGAAGATGAACATCAGAAAGCTGAGGAGAATACAAAATAGGTATTATATAATTAAAAGTTAGAAGTTCACTTAGATCTTGAACACAGTAAAAGAAAATGAGTCACTTATTAAAATAGGAACAATATACACGTTACACTACACAATAATGACAAAAGACGAGCACACAGGATATACGATTGCTTTCGCTCCAATGCGGTAAGAAGCCCGCGAATAAGGAAGTCAGTGTTGCAAACTAAAAAAATTCAAATTTTTATGACATCGAAGAGTATACAGTATAAGGAACAATGTTGCCTACTGATATTATCACATTCTTGCATAATCTAACAACGCAAGATTCCAAACAATAATGCTGCGACAGGAAGATTGCTACTCGTTCTTTGACATGGCCGGTTATGAAAGCACTGCCTGCATGACTTGGCCCATTTTGTTGCACAACCAAGAATTCAGTGCTCTGTAATATGAAGACATGGACGATTTTGAAGCATATATTCTTGTTTCGCATAATAGTGCTATACTTCTACTTCAAATTGATAACCTTAACTCATTTTTGTAAAATTTGTGACTTGGCCGGTTTTGATACTACACGACTCATATATACTCTTATAAAAAATAGCCTATAAATTAAACTCTGTAATCAGAATGGTTACAAACGCCCCTCTATGTGATTCTCACGTGAGAAGCTCGAGAGGATCACATACATAAAGAATACATAAATTAAGAAGTAGTACACATCACAAATACACTAAGAAATATCACACACAAAGTAAAACACATTATAAATTATCATCCTCTTCAGAATAGCCGTTAGTACTATCTTCGCCAGTAGTGTAAACATCATCTGTAACAACTGCTGGCTCTTTCTGTATTTGTTCCACCGACATCTTCCCTTGACTATCTAGTATGAACATCCCTGAAGCAGCAACTAAATATTCTGAATCCAACCCATCACCAAGCTGCAATCCACTTTCCAATATCAAGTCTCGAAGCACTGGAGAAATGAGTTCATTAGATGAGTACAACCTCTCGTCCACGTCGTGGGAGACGGGCAACGGCACGAAGTAGGGGATTGCCTGTAGGGGTGAAGTACAGTGGGGACTTCGTGTGCCCCGGAACCGTTACGGTAGCTGTGAAGGTCCTACAGGAACCCTGAAAAGTGACGGCTAACGGGGCTCTGGTGAAGCTACGTTAGGCCCAGCAAGCCAGTAGTGGACAAGACTTTTGCTTTCAAGAAGGGAACAGGCCTCGGACAGGACGGATACAATGGACGACGACCTAGCTGTGTTCATGGACTAAGATTTGGAACTTTAAACATAAGAACGCTGACGGGGAAGGTGGAGGAGATAGTGGATATGATGGAAAAAAGGAAGATGGATTTATTGGGATTGGCAGAAACAAAGTGGAAAGGGGAAGAAAGGAGAGAACTGAGAAAAGGCTATAGACTGTACTGGAGTGGGAATGAAGAGGGGAAAGAGGAATGGAGTGGGAGTAGTAGTACGAGATGATTTAAAAGAAGAAGTGAAGAGAATAAGTGATAGGATGATGAAAGTGAAAGTAGCACTGAGGGGAGAGACCGTAGAAATAGTGCAAGTGTGTGCTCCACAGGTAGGCTGTGCCTCTGAAGAGAAGGAGGAGTTTGAAGAGGAATTGCAGAAGCAGCTGGTAGGAAGGAATATGATTGTTATGGGGGATCTGAATGTCCATGTAGGAAGAGAAAGACGAGGGTATGAGAGTGGACCAGAGGGTTGGGGCAGAAAAAATGAGGAAGGAAAGAGACTGTTGGACTTCTGCCAAAGGAACAGCCTGCTAGTTGGGAACTCCTGGTTCAAGAAAAGAGAGCCACACAATCACATGGTACAGTGATGACTTGACCTGGAAGTCGGTGGTTGACTATTGACGTCCGAAACGGGGGAGGAGCTTACGGTCAGCTGTTTGCAATATGGCGGCGAGATAGTGACGAGAAGTAAGCAAGACATTGATAGGGCGTGCGTTTGTTATGGCTTCTAATTTATGATGGCAATATACTACATATTTTCTTTTATTGATAGAAATATGTTTATAATCAATTTAAATGCAGTGCTTAATTACTACCAGTTAAAAATATTACCCACCTGTAGATAGTTAATTTACTGTCTGCTTTTACATATGTGAAGCCTGTACTTGGGAGCCTAGCGGTATCGATGTTTTTATTAATTTCACAATATATATATATCTCACATAACACAAAGGATGACTCCCTGATAATAAATTGAATCCAGCAACCCTGAATTTGCATGAATGTTTTGGGTTCAAAGAAGCGTTACTTGGGATGCTCAAATCATACTTCAATATTGCTAATTTTGACCTACTTACTTGCTGTTCAAGCCTCCGTGGCTTAGGCGGCAGCACGCCTGCCTCTCACCGCTGGGTCCGTGGTTCAAATCCCGGTCACTCCATGTGAGATCTGTGCTGGACAGAACGGAGGCAGACAGGTTTTTCTCCGGGTACTCCGGTTTTCCCTGTCAAAATATCATTCCAGCAACACTCTCCACTATCATTTCATTTAATCTGTCATTCATTTAATCATTGCCCCAGAGGAGTGCGTCAGGCCTCGGCAGCCGGCACAGTCCATATCCTCGCCGCTAGATGGGGGCTTCATTCATTCCATTCCTGACCCGGTCGGAGACTGGAAGCAGGCTGTGGATTTTCATTTTCACTTGCTGTTCAAAGGCAAGAATATAAATTTATTAATCTCTTGCCACAGGCAAGTTAAAATGGAGGCATCCTCTTTATCAATATATTTAATTAAATATTTAAAATACAGATATTTAACAAAGCGGGAGTCTCCATTTGAACTTGTCATAAGCAAACTGAACAGATCAAAAACTACACTTTAAGCCAAATCAAATTCACTCCTCAGCTCGACATAAACCATAATACCAATTAAAACCTATACAAAACATACTTTCCTTACAGTTGTACAACTTTCAAACCAACTATTCGCACTCAAAACTGAAAAACCCTGAAATGGGAACTAATTAAAGTTAGAATAGCCTAGGCCGATCAGGTCTCCTGCTACATTACCGCATATGTATATTTAACATCAATATAACTTTTAAATTACGGCTAAGTGACCTATCTGCCTGAGTAGTATAGGTGTTATAATGGGTCACCAAACCGGTACGTAAAACTAAGATTTTACACATTAATTAACTAAATTCAACAGTAAGGAGATCATAGACAAAAACACAATTTAAGCCAAATCATACTTCAATATTGCAAATATTGAGCTACATACTTGCTGTTCAAAGGCAAGAATATAAATTCTCCGGCAAATTAAGGCTAGGAACAGCATTTTTCTTTAGTTTTCTAACCATTCGACTATTGTCAATCGGAAGAACCCCTAAAATAAGTTTACGAAGAGCGGATTACATTCGGTTCTATGTACGGCACAGAAGTATTAGGCTACAAGTTCATCAGTATTTTTGATGTAGCTAAATCCTTGTGAATACAAATTAGAGACAATAACAATCAATAATCAACAGTACCGGTGCTTACGCTGTGGAAAGAAGTCGTCTTCACAAAAATGCAGACTGCACACTGTCATGTAACGTGTAACACGTTTTCCAATTGACAGCGCCGTAGCCCATCTTTCTCTCTGAACTTTTTGTACAGGAAAGTAGTGAAGAGATTTCGTACCCATTTTATACGATTTGCAACCGTATACAGAGCAGTACCTCCTCGAATTTGACAAATTCCTTTCTGTTTCCATCACGACATCAATGCTTCACCATGAAAATAAACCTCACCAGTCACAATGTTACAGCTTCAACATTCTACCGCGTGGCTGCGCCATCCAACTTTTCTGACGTCAATATACTGTATGAGAAAGAATTAAATAAGAACATCACGGACATCAAGGTTATACCATCAGAGAACCTGGATAGCGACCCTCGATTCCTGGTAATGAACCTGAGAGGGAGTAAGGAGAACAAAGGGGCTGAAAACCAGGAAAGACGTATAAGGATATGGAAACTGAAAGAAGGATATAGAAGGGTCGAGTACCTCAAAATGGTAAAGGAAGGAATTCCAACAGATGAAGAAAGAGGGGTGGAAGAGGAATGGGCTAGATTTAAGAAGACACTAGTAGGTGCAGCAGAATCAGTATGTGGGAGGACAAGTAGTAAGAAGAGGTGGAAGGAGACACCGTGGTGGAATGAGAAGACAAAAGATATAGTAAGGGAAAATAATATAGCCTTTAGGAGGTGGTATCAAAATAGGACGGTAGAGACAAGGGAAGAGTACCAGGAAAGAAAGAAGGAGACAAAGAGAGTAGTGGCTGAGGAGAGAAGAAAGTGGATGGAAGAGTGGACAAAGATGATGAAGGAGGATAGTGAAGGTACAAAAAAGGTCCTGTATGGGATGGTAAAAAAATGAGAGGCGGAAGGATCCTACGGATTATGTTAGAATGGTGAACAAAAGAGGACGAGAGATAGAAAATAGGGAAGAACTGAAGAAAATGTGGAAAGAATATTTTGAAGAACTTCTGAATCCAAATGGAAATGATGGTGAGGAGGAAGAAATCGGGGAAGAGGAAGATGAACTGCAAACAGAAAAGGACTTAACATGGAAAGAAGTGGAAGATGCAGTGAGGAAGATGAAAGGAGGGAAGGCACCTGGTGTGGATGAGTTGAGTGTGGAGATGGTGAGAGCAGAAGGAGAGGTAGGGATACAATGGTTGTACCGAGTGATGAAGACAGCATGGAAGGAAAGGAAGACCCCAGAGGACTGGACAAAGGGAATAATTGTCCCGATCTTTAAGAAAGGTAGTAGGACAGAATGCAGAAACTTCTGGGGAATAACACTGATGAGTCATTGTGCAAAGATGTTTGAGAAAGTTTTGGAAAGGAGAATTAGGACAAGGATAGGAGGAGGGATGAGGGATGAACAACATGGCTTCAGAGCAGGAAGGTCCGCAGTGGATTTGATTTTTGCTGTAAGGCAGTTACAAGAACAGCACTATGAGTATGGAACAGATCTACTGATGGCCTTCCTGGACATTGAGAAAGCATATGACAGGGTATGCAGAAACAAAGTATGGAAGACCCTGGAGGATAGAGGAGTAGAAAAATGGACTATGAGGAGGATAAAGGAGATGTACAAGGGAAGCGTGAGCTGTGTGAAAGTGGGAGGAGAGAGATCGGACTGGTTGGAACAGAGAAACTGCCTGAAACAAGGAAGTGCACTGTCGCCGTTACTTTTCATTGTGGTGATGGATGACATAATGACCTGAGTGGCACAAGCAATTGGGGAAGGAAAGATGAAAGCAATGGTGTTTGCAGATGATTTGATGATTTGGGGAAACGAGGAGGAGGAGGAGGTACAGGAACAGTTGGACGTGTGGGAAGGAATTATACATGGATATGGGATGAAATTTAGCATAAATAAGAGTGAGATGGTGATCACAACATGGAAGAAGGAAAGAACCACAACGGGAATAACAATTGGTGGGGAACAGCTGAAGAAAGTGGCGAGTTTCAAGCATCTGGGAAGCCTGATATAAGATAATGGAAGAAACGATAGAGAATTAAATGAGCGGGGGAGACAGGCAGAAGCATTCCGGAGGAGAGTGAGAAGCATGTTATGGAGCAAGGATGTCCCTCAGAACAGCAAAAATATCATATATCGGACATACTATGTCCCTATCCTGACGTATGCCTCGGAGACCTGGGTTATGAAAGGAAGGGAGAAGAGCAAAATACAAGCCAGTGAGATGAATTTCTTGAGAAGCAGTATTGGAGCTACAAAGATGGACAGAATAAGAAATGAGAGGACCAGAGAATTAATGATGGTATAGAGAAATCTAGACTTAGATGGTATGGACATGTAAAACGAATGGAGGAGAAGAGGATACCCAGGAGGGTACACGAGACGAAGTGGGAAGGAAAGAGACCGAGAGGAAGACCGAGAGTCATGTGGCTGAAGGTGGTGGAAGAAAGCACGAAGAAGAGAGAAGACTGGACAAGGGTGGAGGCTGAGAGATGGTGGGAAGACAGAAGACGTTGGAGAGGCTTGTGTTCCAAACAGACCCGGCCAGTGGCTGGAAACTGTGCAAGATGATGATGATGATGATAAAGACATGCCATCTCCACACTTTTCATCATCTGAATTGCTCTCGTCGATGTTGCTACCATCTCGAATGTATAAATAATCATCTCTATCAATATCCAGATTAATCACTTGACATCCATCATTGTCATAGTCATCTGTAGAATCTGCACTTTCTGCAGAACCTATATTCGGAATATGTGAAGTTTCTCGTGACACTTCTTTCCTTCTTCCTCGTTCTTCCTTTTCTTCTGTTCTTTTCATAGTCTTCCTCCTCCTTCTTCTGTCTTTCATTTCGTCTTTTTCTTCATCCACCATGTCATTCCACACCTTGTATTCCTCATCTTCCATCTCTCCTGCTTCTCTCTCCTCCCCTTCCTAATTTTCTCCTCTTCTTTCTTGTCTGTCTCGTCTTGCTCAACAGTTCCTTTCTCTTCTTCCACCTTGTTCTCCACAGTTTCTTTTTCACCTTGTCTTCTTCTAGTATGCTGTCTTCTTCATGATTCACTCCTGCACTTTCACCCTCATTTTTAGCCTCTTTTTCTTGACTGCTACTGTCCTCCTCATAACCAACCTCATCTGCTTCTCCTTTCTCTTCTTCAGTTTCTCCCATATCACTTTCTTATGTACTTCATTTCACCTTCTCCCATATCTGTTTCTCCTTTCTCTTCTACCTTTTCCTTTCTTTCACCTCCTTCCTCTCCTTCAGTTTCTTCCATATCACCTGCTTTCTCACGCTCTTCTCCATCTTTCATTTCTTCTTCATTTTTTCTTCTCCATTTCCATCTTCTTTATTATGCCCCCCACATCTCTGATAATTTTCCTGCTTTCCTGTAAGTACTTCACTGATTGAGTCAAGCTCCTCCTCTATCTGTTCTTTCATAGAGTCAAGCTTCTCCTCTATATGTTCTTTCATAGATTCTACCTGCTTATGTATGTGTTAACTTATCTTGTCCATCTGCTCCATCAGCATTTGCACCAAAATAAATTCCATATCCTTCTTCCGTGTCTCACGTTGGTGTGTCATATTGTAAAAATTTCCTTGTTCATGCGCCACGTTGGGTTGCCAAATTGTAACTATACGATTTCTCTTTTTGGGGGTAGTGGTAATTAATACCATAAGGGATACTTTTCTATAAACATATATTTTCATCTCTTCTCATTCTTTTCACATCACGACAAACGGCCACTCTCATAATCTAAAAAAATATAACTAATTCCATTCTTCTTAATCTCGAATCAGAACCTCATTCACTATGTAATCTACTTTCTCATCCATCCAACAACCAACTCATAAGCAAAGAATCTCATCCAACACTAACACTAGAAACAAACCACTATCTTCCTAAGAAATATCATCAGATTAGCACTACATAAAACATGTAAAAAAGAAGATCAAAAAAAGAAAATATACACAGATGTGAAACTCTTTTTAGGCATGGCCCCCTCCTACCTTACTGCTGAACCATTACAAAGAATACCTAATCTCAGGCGCTAAGGCCTACAATGGAATGACCCAACAGTAAAAGTTGACCATGCCTCGAACCATATATATATACTCTTATAAAAAATAACCTATAAAATAAACTCTGTAACCAAATGGTTAAACAGCTACATATCAATGTATCTTAGTAGCCCCATAATTGGCAACAGCATGAAATTTTCATATTTTTTTTGTGAAGTTTAATTTCCATTACAGTAATAAAATCTGGCTTATTCAAAATTCAAAGGACCTAAAAATATTCCTTTCATTTTTTACAGAGGGCCTCTTAAAATTAAAATTGTAAAATTTTGCTATCTCACAATAGGATGATAATGATTGTGTAATTACAATTTTACTAAACTGTGTGAAGACCTTGTTCCAATCTTTTAAACCAACAACAACCAATGATTCTGTTCGGCCCAGTCTCAAATCATCGCAGAAAGTAACTGTAATTTAATTTCAAGCCTGCTGAATTAGTTTATGGCTCTCCAGGTAATTTCTTTGCCATTTCTGCCAGTCTTAAAAAAGCCCCATTCGATACGTGGATAGTGATGTTACTTCTTAAGCATCGCTTTTGCTCTTATTGGCGAGATTCTTGATGTCGGGAACAAAAAAATAATTGATATGCTATGCAATCAGTGCTGTTCATAGCCCATTTGATGAGATTTCCGCTGTCCTTGCAACTTGTGACTGGGTATGCTCTCCTTCAAAATGGTTCTCGTTAGGTTCATTTTCCTGTGTAGGGGCATAAAGAAAAATTAGCTTTAAATTCATTGTATTGTAGGAAATTCTATCTGCGTATTGTTATGCACTCCTACAGCACAGTGTTTTTATGGTTAATTTTCCTTTAGGCTTATACACAGATAAAAGAACGTAGCGTGAATTGTTTTGTTGGATGGAATATTCACATACGGCTGGGAGGCGTGACCAATCATAAGTAAAATGATGGAAAAGAAGAGCATTGTCAGATATGCGGTATTTCATGTTCAGCGACGATATGCTGCATATATCCAATGGGGCGAAGGTTCAAAGTACACTGAGCAGCACAATAAACAGAATTTCTTAGAAGCACTAAAATGTATTTGAAATTCCAGTCACTTATGACACTAATCTACTATTTTATGAAAAAAAAAAAAAAACATTGTGGTACGATCCCATCTGGGGTGTCTAAGAATGAAAAGAAAGGACGATTATGAACAAATTTAACAAATTAAGCCAGAGATGTAGATGTAACACGAATGGATACACACTTCAAGCAAATTTTGAGGGAGCTCATGAAGGTAATGCACCTCTGTTTTGGTTTTCTAGATTTCACACTTCACTTTACACACCTCTCTTCGCATCGTAAAAATCGTGTATTACCTCCTCTTGCACCAATCTCGGAATCCAATCAGGCATGCTCTTGATTAATGCTGCAATGTCCTCTTGAGGAATCCTCCCCAATTGTCTCAGAAGGGCATTCTACAGGTCCTGTGGAGTCTCTGAATACTGCTGATGGGCCCTTCTCCCCAGCTGGTCTCTTATATGCTCTTGCTCAATAGGATTCAAATCAGGGCTTTGAACAGGCCAAGCTATGGCATGAATCTCCACTTCATCAACGAACTCTTGCACGAATCTCGCAACATGTGGGTGTGCATTGTCTTGCATTTGTGTACAACCATCACAACATGCTCCAAAAGGATTCCATCGACATTCTGTCCTTGCAGTCATACGGATTCCTGCCCACACCTCAGAGAACCACCCTGAAAAGGTGGCCTTCTCCAGACCCTCTCTCTACCGTCAGCTGATCGCAGGCCAAATTACGACAACACTTGCTCCCATTGTTGTGCTGTCCAGCCATAATGTTACCCTTGCAAAATGTAGTCAAGTGGTGCGATGCTCTCTGGTGAGTTCTGGGCCTGCAACAGGTCTTCTGGATTGAAGATTGCCTTCTTCCAGTCTTCTTCGGATGGTTCTCTCTTTAGCATTGACCCCTCGAACTTGGTTCGATTTTGGGCTTCAACAGCGGTGATGTGACGGTTGCCGAGAATTTGAAGTAAGAAGTGGTCATCTCCTGTGGATGTTGTTCTTCTCAGGCCTGATCCTGGTCTCCTTGCATATCCTCCAACTTCTTATGGTTCTGCTTATGGTTCTGAAAATCTTGGAAGGTGTCGTTAATGCATGCTGCAACCATCTTCAACAGCTTTTTTAGGGCATGTTTACTCAAAGCGGATTACGATAATCACAGAGAGATCCGACAAAACACATGTGATAGACAGGGGAACAATACAAGGTACAACAATAGTGCTACAAGAGCGGGGAAAACATTATTGCTTCACATCTTGTGATGTATTTTCATGTTGCTGAGGAATAAACCATTAAGTCTACTGCAATAAACAATCAAAGCTTCAATGTTTGCTCGCAAAGCATCGTCAATAACATACCAATATCATACCCAGTCTAAAAATATAGGATAAATAGCTACACTTTGCTGAATACTGTGCTGCAGTTGGACTAAATAGTGCCCACACGATTATTGTGGACACCCAGTTGAACATCACAATGCGTCTCATGACTGGTACAGGGTGACACATAGGAACCGGATGTTTTTGTAATGAACCGTACTCTGTTGACTTGCGAGGGAAACTTATTTTATTGGTACCACATTTAAGAATACGTTCTACCATTTCATTTACTATTTACCATTGTTAGGTGTGAAAGATAATGTAACTCAGGTGGCGGCCATCCTTTCGAATACAGGTTTCAAGTCGTCGCGAGAAAGCATTCATAACTCTGCCGAACACTGGACGTTTTTAAAATGGATTGTACTCAGCCGGGAGGAGCAGCAGAGGGAGGGGAGAGTAGCCATGCTCCTCGGCGTAGCATACCATGTCACTCACACCTAAGCTTTGGAGCCTGCCAGGTCAGTCGTGATAGTCCTCACCTCTTCGACTTTCCTCAATTGATGTTAGGTTTTATTCGTTGGGTGCACTTGGGCTAGTCCTATTAGCTGGGTATCTGCTACCGTGAGGTAGTTTCTTCTTCATGATGTTTCCTGTTGCTCTGTACGGTTCAACCCATCTCAGGATCGTATTCCGGCTTGGAATTGCGCCATTCCGACCGATATTGAAATGGCGGCGAAAGACCCGCTGTGTTGTGACAACAGACTCCCCATTTAGCACATAGGTTTCATGTGCGAACACGCGGTGTTGAACGGTCCGCTGCGCCATAGCCTACCAACAATTGCCTAACTGCCACTTTTAAAACCAGCCCGCCAAAACAATGCTTGACGAGACTAGAGTTGCCGCTAAGCCGTTAACGCCTATGTATGGGTGGCGGCCTTGCCTGAGACGGCTGGCACGGAGAAGCCGCGGCTGCTTCTTCTCTTATTGGCTTAAAAAATAACATGAAGCCTAATCTCCTTAATTTAACTATAGGCTACCTCACCGGTAGCAGATACCCATTTAAGAGGACTAGCCTAAGTGCACTCAACGTATAAAACCTAAGATCAATTGAGGAAAGTCGAAGAGGTGAGGACTATCACGACTGACCTGGCAGGCACCAAAACGTAAGTGTGAGTTACATGGTATGCTATGCCGAGGAGCATGGCTACTCTTCCCTCTCTCTGCCGCTCCTCCCGGCTGAGTACAATCCATTTTAAAAACGTCCGGTGTTCGGCAGAGTTATGAATGCTTTCTTGCGACGACTTGAAACCTGTATTCGAAAGGATGGCCGCCACCTGAGTTACATTATCTTTCACACCTAACAATGGTAAATAGTAAATGAAATGGTAGAACGTATTCTTAAATGTGGTAACAATAAAATAAGTTTCCCTCGCAAATCAACCGAGTACTGTTCATTTCAAAAACATCCGGTTCCTATGTGTCTCCCTGTACAATCAAATCTACTCCTAAGTTATATTCCTCCCCCGGATCTCCGTCGTAAAGATGCTCTCTTAAGAGAATTCAATAAAATCATCAACAAACCAGATCTGCCAATACATGATAACATCGGCGATGCAAATATCAGTCACCTTCATTCGAGGAAACCACCAATAAGAGAAGCCATGAACTTGAGGAACTGCAGCTACCAAACTTTAGCTGAGTGGCAGAAGAGACTCGCCGACAAACACCATCTAACTATGCCATGTGTGCAGAAGATGCTACCTAGTTTTTTTAACCTCCCTCGTAGACTATGGTCTACTCTGAACAGGATATGTACCGACCACGGGAACTGTGCAGCCTTCCACTGCAAATGGAACAGAATCCCCATGCCTGAGTGTGACTGTGGTGCTCCACAACAGACAATCCAGCACATCATCGGTGAATGCAGGACAAGAAAGCATAACGGCAGTGTTAGTGACTTTCCTCTTGCGACTCCTGAAGTTCTAGAATACATAAAAAATCTGGACATATATAGTATAGATTCTATCCATGTTCACTTATCTCTAGCCATCATCATCATCATCATCATCATCATCATCATCATTTCCCCTTATCCAGCTCCTGCCGGTTCCACCATTCCTCTTCCACAATCTTTTCCCAGTCCAGATTTCTTTTTCTTATGCTGTTCTTCCACTTTGTTCTAGGTCTTCCCCTTGCTCTCTTACCCTTGCACTTTGCCTCCAGCATCTGTCTTGGTATTCTACCCTCCTCCATTCTCTTCATATGTCCAAACCACCTTAGTTTATTCTTCTCAATTCTCTCATTTAGTTTTCCCATCCTAACATCTTCATTTCTCACTCTGTCTTTCCTTGTCTTTCCTGTCGTACTTCTTAGGAATTTCATTTCACTTGCCTGTTTGTCAAGGTCCAAGTCTCAGCTGCATAAGTCAATATGGGTACATAATAGACTTTGTACATTATCTCTTTGCTTTTCCTTGGTACATCCTTATCCCAAACAAGTTTTCCTACACTTTGATAGAATGCATTGCTCTGCTGTACCCTCCTGCTAATCTACATGTCCAACCTACCTCTTTGCATTAATCCACTTCCTAGGTATTTGAACAAGTCCTCAATTTTACAAAATTCATGAGCTGAAATGGGCTGAAACACATTTATGAACACATTTGTATGTGAGGTTATTGCAAATTGTAAAATTTTCACACCTGCCAACCCTTCCTATTTAAATATGACAATAAAACACCATTTAATGTTTCTTTAAATTTAAATGGGGTGTTTCACACTAAATAGAGGCATCGTAACTTACAGTCATATAAATCCATATATGAAAATACGAGGTGGACATACAAATAAATGACTGGTAAAATGCTTAAACGACAAACACACTGGCTGGCAGGTGCAGGCAAAGGGAGGGTAAAAAAGGAAAAACACGAAAGTACAAGGATAATCTCCACAGACGGACACACTGCATCTTCAAGGATGGGCATTCACATCAATGATCCAATCAATTACTCTTCAATGCTCTAGCCCAGCCATTCTCAACTTTTTTAAGATTGGGAGCACCATCTTCATGCCATACCAAGTACGCAAGCACCATCAAATCGATAATAATAGTAATAATATAATAATTAATGCAATGAGCACGTGTCCCTCTTTTATTTTCCTCTCTCCCTCAGAAGTACTGAAATAGCTAGGGATTCACCGCTCACCAGCCATACTGCAACTGCGTTCATGATAAGCAGTAGAGTCGAATCAGCAACTTTCTTGTTACTCATAAAACAGGGATGTCCAATTATTCTTAGTATAGATTAAAATTACTATTTCGCAAAATGAAAAAAATTCTGACCATCAAAACTTGTAATGAAAACACTATCACTCTGGTTCGTGCAACAGAATTTGAACTAAAGAATGAATCTCACAGGAGCTGGTGCTCGCGAGCACGAGAGCACCAAATTTCATTTAAAGAGCCCCTGTCAATGTGTTGTCCTTAGTGTGTGCTTTTATCCTCCCTTTGCTATCCGTTGTATATTAGTTCCAGTCAGAAATTTTCTTGAAGTGTTTTACTACATATTTACATATTGAAGGAGTCTGGAGAATTCTTCCCAATGAAACTGTCTGTTCCTAGATAGAACCAATTACTAGCAAAATGAAGAAGAAATGAATCTCCTATTTCTTCCACATGTTACGACTGCCAGAAGATGGGACTTTACGACAAGTAGTGGCGAGAAATCGAGAAAAGAAGACAAGTGGCACTAATGTTCGCACATGGTATTGTAGTGACCTGACATCACAGCATTCACTCTTCTCGTGGTTGGACGGATACCTATTCTCCTCGATTCCAGACTTATTAATTTAAAGATAATAATTATTTTCACTCATTGGTTTTGGTGCCTGACTGCGACCAGTATGTCACATAGTTTTTTGGGTATGTAAATATAGTTCTGCTTCATCGCCTCTTCCGGTAATCCAGGTTTGTTTCATAACACATATTGTCTTTGTGTCGTGTAGGTTATTCTTGTTTTAATTTATCTTACGAGGGGAACCGGCCAAGTGTAACAACCCGATTTCCCAGGAACTTTGCTCAGTGAAAGAGGGGTCGAAATAAGCAAAGACATGTTTCGACTTATCCGTACACACTACACTGTTTCCAGAAAAATGAAGTTCGAAGTGTCCGACGTGCTTTACGTGCCTTTTAGTGCGTAGCAGATTAATAACAGGAAGATTATTTTGAATGATAAGACTTCATTTCACGTAGTATACCACGATGCGGGCAAAAGAGGAATACACAAAAGGCCTGTCGGTGTATGAATTCAATATCAAATTCACAAAAATGTTAACACTGCTATATAACCCATCATTTATAAGCTAGTATTAAGAGAACATAACTGTGTCATTAAAGAAAATGTATCTGATTATTTTGATTGATTACACTTCACACTCATAACCACATATCATGTTTAGTCAGATTAAGGTTAAAAACTCGATATACCAGGGAAGAAGGAATTTGTCCATAACATGTTTTTGCTCATGATTTAACTGATGCGGTGGTGCAGCGGTATCGCCGCGGCGCTACACTTTTGCACCCCGTGTTCAAATCCCTATTAATGATGCTTAATTTTTCATTTATCAACTGATGGCTATTGACGATTACTACACGAATGTTTATTATCAAGTTAGTGGATACAAGGGCATTATGCTGATTGTAAAATTACAACTGGGTGCAATAATAAGTGGCATGTATTGTACAGGGATTATAAATCTGGGAAACTCGCATAAAAAAAAAAAATATATAAAAAAAAAAAAACTTCCCCAATTGGCTAACAGAATGTTTGAAGTTGACGCCCGATGTTATAATTGGTCGTGTTGATTGGAATGTGTAGGAGGAAGAAGGTTCCAAGAATATTAACAATGCAATTTTTAAAAATATATACAAATAGGCCTACAGTAATTTTTTCACCATTACTTAGCTACATTTTCATTATGTTGCTTTTGTGTTTTTATATTTCCACTCAAAGCTCCTTTTAAAGAACAATGCCGTAAGATATTCATTTAGCTTAAAAAAAAATGGCTAACACAAGAGTTTTTCTATTTTCATCTAAGAATTTTTACTTTTATCACCCAAATATTTTAATTAGTTTACCCAAGAAATTCTGGGTCCCTGCACATCTGGTTATTTTCCTTTTTTTTTTTTTTTTTTTTGTCGTGTGACCTCCTGAGAAGCAGAGTGCAGGTCTTTCTTCATGTGTATATAATTGAAAGCTGCTTAACCCTCTTAGTGCCAAGCCATTTCCTTAAATACTTGCCAAGAATGCCAAGCCATTTTCAATGGTCATGCAGACTATTCGAAAAAAAAAGTCATAAATACCACATTTCTAACGATACAATCATTATTTTTGCTTTCCATTGTAACCAATACCTCATTCTTTCATACATTATGTTCATAAAAGTAAATACGGCATCTAAACCTTTTTAATTGAGGTTATTCTGATAATTGTTATTTTTTTGTTGTAAAAAATCAGTTTTGAGCCTAAATTAAGGACACCTAAGATTCATATTCGAAGAAACACTACGTTTCCAGCTGTAGAAAGTTCTTAGATACATCTGTAGGCAGAAAACTTCAACAAGAAGAAAACAACTATACCGCAATTTTGGCGGGAACACGCCTGATTGGGGGAGCGCAAAGGGACGGCGTGAATACAAACTCAAACCCATCGCGTAACGGACTTCGAAGGCAAAAAGTAAACGCCGCACAGGCAAGCTTGGAACCTCACCTTTCCAACAGTATGAAATAATCACTGACAAATGCCTACAGAAGTCTACAAATATAAGATAAACAGTGCGCCGATTGAATCGGTTTGGGCACTTTTGTTGCGAGCAGCGAGAGCCGATCTGATCGACGCTTGGCACTGAGAGGGTTAAAACGAAATGGCATCAAACAAGAGTCTTCATTTTGCTGTCACTCTCTTGTTTGAAGTTATTTGAAGCAATACAGTGTTTTACTTAGTGTTCTTTTTATAAGGCTGAAATAAGCTTTTAATTTTTTCCCCCTTCCTTGTCTGATTCATACTGTGCTCCTTTCTTTCCTTTCCTTAGCAACATGAATGTGCATGTTATGCTGTCCTTTGTCCTGGAGAAACACAAGTTCGTGAAGTTAAGGTGGACTCATTTGTGCCCTCTTCATATTCCTCTTCACTAACATGTTAGTATGTAAATTAAATACGTAGAATTATATACTGTGTTTGTTTGTATTTCATATTAATAAGAATCTTTTAGAATTTGTGTGGATGTACTGTATTAACTTTTCCTTGTTGCATTTCCAGGCATGATATACCCTGAAATTACCGTATTATTTTAGAATATGAAGTATTGTGGACATGGACACTCTTGCACATAACAGGGGAACCATATGATATATTTAAATTAAATAAAGTTTTACATGTGACTTACCAACAGTAATTGACCCACAGTAAATCTCACTCACCTGGGGTCCTTGGTTTGAAGTCTGCCCTCATATAATCTGGTCACAAAAACAATTTTAATATATAAGATGATCTGGCCACATAAACAATTATGAAACTAAGTTTAAAAATGTGTCAGTAATGGAATTTGCACAGTTTACACAAACTATACACATATTTACTTTGTTTGCCATCATTTTATTTCCTGAGGTCCTTGGTTCAGAACCACTTTAGATTCTTTATATTTCTCCTAGAATTAGTCACATTGGCTCATACTACAAAAATTGCCAAATACTTATGCTAATATATACATCTCGGTAGCCTGCTCCATGGAGTCCTTGGTTCCTAATGTTGACTCCCATTGCCAGAACATACCTGGGCGCTTTCGGGCGCTTTAGCAGGGAGCAGTGAATTTCATATCCGGGCACATTCGGGCGCTTTGAGAAAGAAAGGGTTAAGCCAATAGAAAGTGTCACTTCCCTTTAAAAATTAGAACATTCCTTTATGATATAATGGAAATATTTTCAATAATTCATAACTAGTTTAATAATTTAAAATGTTGGTTCTGCAGAAAACATGCTGAAACTATAGCCTACCATGGAAATCTGGAAATTAGTTAGCAGTTTAAGAGAATGATAACAGGTATTTTTTAAATATTGGTTAAATGTTGTCAAATATAAAATCTAGGAACTCAAATTAAGCCATCTACCACTTTTCATGGACTTTATCTTCATTTTTTAAATATTTATGGATATATCTGTTGGGGACCTAAGATAGGACACTAGCCATTCGACATAACATTGTTGTCACCACAATGCCTCCTTTATGTGAAGTCCTCACTACTTTTTAGGAGGTGGAAAAAACTTCTTAAAACCTCTCGTTTGGTTTTATGAATCTATACTTATATACATACATTCATTCATACATACATTATTATATTTTCTTTTGAGACTGTTGTGCCTTTCAGCATCCAGTCTAGTCTGCAAGCCTCTGTTTGCAAACAAGTCGCCTCCATGATCCCGTATTGGCATTTAGCACTGCAGCCTCCTATGCTTCTACACCTCTCACTTTAAAATCGCTCAACACCATGTAACCATCGCCTTCTAGGTCTACCTCTGCTTCTCTTACCCTCTTCAGCCGAACTCATTAACCTCTTAGGTAATCGCTCCTCCTCCATTCTATTCACATGACCCCACCATCTGAGTTGACTCACACAAACAGCTTCATCTAGCATGTTCTTTTCTAACAGCCTTTATCTCTTCATTACGAGTATCCTCCTGCCATTTCTCCCTTCTATTTGTCCAAGCAATCATTCATGCTACCCTCTTATGAGTTACCTCTAGCTTATGTATCAGACATCCTGAATCTACCCAGCTCTCAATACCACACAGCAAGTTCGATCTAAATACTGAGCGATGTAGGGAAAGTTTCATGGCTTCACTAACTTCTTTCTTGCAGAGTAATATGAATCACAACTGAGAACTCGCTGCAATGGTTTTTCTACACCTCTACTCTATTTCTTTCCCCTTACTACCAGAGAATACAGAGCCTATGTACTTAAAATGGTCCATCTGCTCCAATTTGGTCCCTTCTATCTGGCGTTCTATTTTCTTCAGTGTTTTCCTCCTCGCCGACATAAACTTCGATTTTGAAGTGTTGTTTTCGTACCATATTCCCTACTTTTGTGTTAAAGTTCTAACACGTTGACTTGTAAGCTACCAACGGCACCAATAAACGTCCCGCCTGCTAAAGGGAGCAATGAGCTGTTATGGGCCCATTTGGTGAGATTCTCGCTGCCCTTAAGCCCTTATCACACGACACCCACTGGCAAGGAAGCTGTTGTGATGGCTGGTGTAAAATCTGTATGATTCTGTTCATCCTTGTCATTACATCTGCTTTTATGACGAAAGTTTATCACCCGCTAGCATATTTTGCACCAAGTTCTAAGAAATAAAACCTGGAGGAAGGTTGTCGTTTGTGGCGAATATTTGCTGTTAATTCCCATTATTAATGCTAAGCGGTCGTGAAACTTGCTTTAAGTAAATTTTAAAACATGCCAGGTACTGACTGAATGCCTTCCAATCAGCATTGAAGATCTAACGGTAATAATTGAATATTTAACATACAGGTTAAGTTGTGCAACAATGAGCTTTGAAGTCCGTTGGAAAAGTGTACGCATGGTGTTGCACCTGCTTCCTAAAATTGAGAGAATTCATGTTCAAGACTATCCAACGACTGAAAATTTTTCTTCTTTTTAATTTAATGCCTCGTACTGCAAGTTTTCAGTCTACCCTTAGTTTTATTCACATGATCTACGGGGGCTATTTAAACGATAAACATTGGTAGGGAAAATCTTCTCTCATTTGAAATTGCATTTCCCTACTTCCTTTACAGAACCATGAATGGATACTAGTCGTGATAACTGTTAGTATTTTAATAACGCTGTATTTTACTCCAGAATAATAACACGTTCTATATTTACTGTACTATATATAGCAAGGGCTTGTCGCACAGACTCCGTTTAAGGAAAATATAGTTTTGTTTTGATGTATTTATTTCGTGGGTGTGCCCACATAACAATATCTTTGCATGTTACCCACCAACCTAGCGGTTGAGGAGAAGAAGAAGAAGAGATGCTGTCACTAAGATCCCGATAAGAACAAGAAAGACAATGCGATTGGCTCTTGTACTTGATCTTCCATGCAAACGGACAGAAAAAATGGCACTTGTTCAATTCGGTGAGTTGTATGGAAGCTATCATGGAAGGCAGAACCTAGCATAGAAGGTACATGGTAATAGATGCATTTATACCATACCAGCTATCATACCCGTACTGGCAGAAGCTTACATGCTAACAAGTATCGTGTGATATGGGCTTTACAATTTAGAGATTGTAGTCATAAATGGGAAAATATAGTGATTTTATTTTAGCGCTGCTCTCAGCCATTCTGACGAGGTTCAAATTATCCTAGTAGCAGTCACATGTTTGCACGATTGGCTAAGGAAAAATATTGTGAAATTCGCAGACATGTCAAATATTACGAACTAATCTCAATCATTACGAATTCTCCCTTACGATTACAACTATGATGTTAAGGTAATGTGATGAAATTTAAATTGAATTCGTATTTTAAAAAAATCTGATGTGAAATTTCTAAGAATACTGATGTCTCTGGGTTAACGAAGTACCTTTCACTAAGTACACTCATGAAGGCAATTTCTTCTGGTTCACAGAGTAATTCTCCCACAGAATGTGTTATTAGCTTGGTAAGAAGAAGTAAAACAGTTTTTACCTGCTGTTCCTCCACAGCTCGAAAACCGACCTCCGGGTTACAGAATACATGACTTCTGAAAAAGATTAATATCTGTCATGTTCGTGCCTGGTCGCAGCAAAAAGCCAAAGTTTCCTATTCAGTAACGTTTAGACAACTCCTATACAAACTTCATTACAGAAGTTGCATTATAGTTAGTTGTAATTACCCACTGTGCTCTGTCATTCATCATATTGACTAATGTTTAATAATTGTACAGCTGAACCCCATACGGTATTTCAATTGTAGTTTTGGTTTCATTGTACTGGAAAGAAATCCAAATGCATAGATTGATTGGTTGATTTTAATCATCTCAAATTATAAAATTATACCATCTTCATAATGGTTAATGTCTATGCATTTTTTGATTTTAATAAGTAATAAAACTAGGTTCTTTTAAAACGTGTTGATATAATACTTTCTGTATGTCAAGTTTGCTTTATTTTATGAACAATCACATCAAATTATTTAATATTGACGTATTTTGATTGTTATGTTTATGACTATAAGAATATTAGCAGATATGTAGAAAATAAAACAATTTTAAATTGGAAAAGTAAAATTTACAAAAAGTTAATAAGAATGGTGTAAGACTAAGTTAATGTTAAAGGGCCTTACATCGAGGTTATCGGCCTAGTGTAAGGCTGTTAGTTTTCTAGGGTTAATATTAAAAAATCAATCATCAATAGGGCTTAGTGGCATAATGGGGCATCTCTCTAAAATGTACTTTTCAGCATTTTATTACATTGCCTATAACTTTATCAAAACAATATGAATCAGAAAATGTTTTTTGGATGGGGTATGTAGGTACTGTATTAACTTCCTGCAAATGTGGGTCAGAATACATTCATTGTTATTGTATGAAACTTTCACACGACTAATGATATATATCTAAATGAATACCAATTGGTTTTTAATAAAATTTATGTTCGACGATGTCGAAATGTAAATATTATGTGTCAGAAAACTAGAGGCTCCGTGGCTTAGGCGGCAGCACGCCGGCCTCTCACTGCTGGATCCGTTGTTCAAATTCCGGTCACTCCATGTGAGATCTGTGCTGGACAAAACGGAGGCAGACAGGTTTTTCTCCGGGTACTCCGGTTTTCCCTGTCAAAATTTCATTCCAGCAACACTCTCCACTATCATTTCATCTATCATTCATTTAATCATTGGCCCAGAGGAGTGCGTCAGGCCTCGGCAGCCGGCACAGTTCATATCCTCGCCGCTAGATGGGGGCGTCATTCATTCCATTCCTGACCCGGTCGGAGACTGGAAGCAGGCTGTGGATTTTCATTTCATGTGTCAGAAAACTGTACTATAATGAGCCTCATTACAGTACAAGTTTTCATTATGGGACAGTTTGTCCCACCAATCAGAGCTCAAGAAACAGTTGTTTGATCAATTAGGTAAGGATAGCATCGCACCTGCGCTGAGTTCCAAGACCTTCTAATTTAAATTTCACTGTGTGTCATAGTGGTGTAATCGAGGAGGCCATGGTCAAATACAAGGTATTCTCTGCGTCCCATGTGCTCTGTTCAGTACATAAAACTGGCGAAATCTTGTCAGATATTTATGAATATTTATTTTCGAACATAAACAGTCGTATGCAACTCGCCTATAATGGTAATTAAGACACTCGTATGGAAAGTATAAAACTCGCATACGCTCGTTTTATAAACATACTCGTGTCTTAATTATTGCCATTATAGACTCGTTGCATAATGTACTATATTACACCGTAGTCAATAATAAATTAATATACATTAATTAATAAAATGTACCAGTTCCGACCATATTATAGCCTTTTTCAGCGATGTTAAAAAGAAAAGAAGCTAATGTAATTACGAACAAAGCTTTATTTGTTGTTTGCAAGAACAACTAGATGCACTGAACGAAAATATTCAGAAGTAGGGCATGAAAATCAGTATAGAGAAAAGCAAGACCTTGGTGATGACAAGGGGGGAAAGACAAGGAAAGGGCACTGTGAAAATTGGGAGCCAGAGTTTGTAAATTGTGGACATGTTCAAATACCTAGGAAGTGAGTTAATGCAAAATGGTAGGTTGGACATGGAGATAACAGGAGGGTACAGCAGAGCAATGCATTCTACCCAAGTGTACAAAAACTTGTTTGGGATAAAGAAGTACCAAGGAAAAGCAAAGAGATAATGTATAAAGTGTACTATGTACCCATATTGACTTATGCAGCTGAGACTTGGACCTTGACAAGCAGGCAAGAGAGTAGAATTCAAGCCAGTGAAATGAAATTCCTAAAGCTGCGGTTTCCTCCCGTAGCGGTACCGCTTCCTAGCGGCCGTAATGTGACTTCGAATGACGTCTAGAAACTGGGAACCGTCTTGACGGTGAACAATGGTGTAAAGCTAGAGCTAATTATCGGTGTGTGTCGTGACGGCATGTTGTCATAAAGTTAAGTAAGGAATGGATGATCTTGACATGGCGCTCGTAATATTTTTGGAAGAAGAAGAGTCATCCGAAGACGATAGGGAACGTTCGGGGGAAGTGACATTTTTAATAGGCGTCCTACACAAGGTGCATATGAAATTTAGTGCGTCGTCATCTGCACTGCAATGAAGATAAATTCAGAGAATATTTTCGGTTGACACCAGTGTTATTTGATTATGTTCTGAATTACATAAAGGATGCCATAACTTCAGTGCCGTACAACAGAAACAAAAGATCAATATCTCCTAAACAGAAACTGATGTATTTTTAAGGTTACTCTTCACATTATACAATGCCTCTTCATTCTTTACTCCAATATATCATCTTATAAGTCATTGTATATAATTCACTACTTACAGCACTCACCGTACACCGTACAAAAACGGTGACGAACCATTTGCTACCGTACTCACCACCGTCATATGAATGACGCCACCGCAACTGTATGTGACGGTGGTAGTCAACGTTCCCTAGAAAACCACTCGCCTTTGTTTCTATGCGTAACGTTTTTATGACGTCATTCGCCGTCACATTACGGCCGCTAGAAAGCGATACCGCTACTGGAGGAAACCGCAGCTTAAGAAGTATGATAGGAAAGACAGAGTGAGAAATGAAGATGTTAGGACGGAAGTTGGGATGAGAAAACTAAATGAGAGAATTGAGAAGAATAAACTAACGTGGTTTGGACATGTAAAGAAGATGGAGGAAAATAGAATACCATGACAGCTGCTGGAGGTAAAGTGCAAGGGTAAGATAGCCAGAGGAAGCCCTAGAATAAGGTGGATTGATTCAGTGAAGAACAGCATAAGAAAAATAAATTTGGACTGGGACAAGATCGTGGAAGAGGAATGGTGGAAAGAAAGAGGAAGGCGGAGAAGTGCCATAATACCCCGACCCGGCAGGATCTGGATAAGGGGAAATGATGATGATTTTACTGGAGTTTTCTATGAAAATTAAAATAGTTCAAAACAGATCTGTAACAAATGTGGGTTTTAATTTGATGTTAATAAAAATTATTTTGCACAAATTACATATATCTAAATAGTTGGAATTATAATACCTATAAATTAGTCTATATATTTCTTTAAAAATATCTTGAGATGGTCAACAGGGTGTGAAGTGTGTTTTCTATGTTATGAATAAAGGCTCTTTGTGGAGTGAACATAGGTTAGAATATACCTAGTATAGCCATAAATACTGTTACAAACTTTTGGATTGGGCTGTAGAACCGGTTTCCTAGGTAGCAATCAATCGTTGGGCTGAAGGTTAGTCTTGACCATTTTGTGTGTGTGCCACAGTTTATTTATCGTATGCCGGGAGTGTCCAAAGACATGTTCGGCTCGCCTGAGTCTGTAGCTGCTTCCAGCGGACACTCGTAGGGTGAGCTACAAGTTCCGTTCAATTTCAAGTAGTTCCAACTTTCGCTACCAGATATCAATGATACCTAGTGGTGAACGTTGGAACTTTGATAGAGTGTTCCAACGAAATCCAACCTAACACTTTAGCTTCACACAAGTTTAGTCTATGACATGGGACCGCCGGCTTCACTTCCCCTCCGAAGGAAGGCATACTGAAGGATTTTTAATGCTCTTAAAAAATCCGACGACTTCGGCCGGGTTTGGACCCACTACCTTGTGCACAGAAGTTCAGCATGCTAACAGCTATGCTACCGAAGCGACTGTGAAAGAGAAAGACTGAATCTTCTTTGCTTAAGCATGGAGTGGGGTGATTATGGGTAGCTGTAATTGCCTTGCACAGGGTGGGAATGTCACCAACGGCAATTTTCCAATCCCTGAAAAAGTTGAAATTCAGCAAGAGGTTCGACCGGACAATCAAGCAATTTATTGAGACAGGCAGTGTGAATGATCGCATGAGGGTTGGCCGTCCTCGCAGTGCAAGAGCAGTAGTCTTGTGTAGTTCGCGAACGAACTAGTTCGGAAGAGCGGGTCCCACAGACGAACTACCGAACTAGTTCCCAGATCTCTCGCTTGTTAGTTCGTTCGATTTTTTTCCGCTGACCGACTTGTAACAGCGCGAGAGTGCGGGTCCACCTCAGCTCGTCACGTCACCACTCATTGCACAATAACATGCGCTTTGTTTCGTTCAGTCAGTTCAGTTGATTGAGTGTATCTGTTGATAGTGGCAAGATTGTCAAGTTTTGGCGCGGCGAATGTTCAATGTTGGTTTATAATAATAACAGTATAACACACTACAAGTGCTAACACGCTAATATGTAATAACTACCTTATATTTGTAATGTAATGCAGTGGCGGTTCATAAATTGAAGTTACTGATAGTTAACTGATTTAGAAGTGGGGATAATTCCACAGTTTTATTTAACTTGGTCGTTTTGGATTATTTGAAAATATCTCCAATTATTTAGAAAATCGGCGAACTGGATTAACATTACCGTTTTAATGAACTGGTTGATATTTATTTTTGTCGATACGTGGTGATACAACTACTTTTTACCTGTTTTTGAGAAATGAACATTATGATGATGATTCAGAAAGAAAAGCGAACTTCTATGGACAAAAACTCTGAGCTAAAAAAAACCTTTTCCTCCCATTCATGCCATAAAAATAATGTACCCAACGGTTTCAGAGCAGCCAAATAATGAATATTACGAAGCAAGTAAAAAATGAAACGAAAATTGCGGGAGGGGTACGTCTTATCATCACCTAGTGACAGGTAGGAAATGGAATTGGATTGTGACCCGCCGATATACGCGAAAAATGATGATGATGATAATAATTGTTGTTTTAAGGGGCCTACATCTAGGTTATCGGCCCCACGCAAGAAAAAAATAAAGAGATTAGTAAGTGTATGCTTCTACGAACACATCGTCCATACTGTTTTTCTTTTAGGTATGGTACCGGTATTTCACTAATGATAAACAAATGACTACTTTTGGCTTTATATACAATACGCTGCCGAAGTCAACGTCACTTCCGCTCTGTTACTAAGCAACTGGAGCAATACAACATGGCTCCCTTGTAGCTTGCTTCGTCTTTGAGCCGTCATTATTTCCTATTTGTATCGTATAAAACTGTACATGCATGGATGTTCAGAGGCAAGAAAGCATAGAAAAGTATATTTTCCACCGTAATTTAACATAATTGTCCAATAAAGTTGTAAAATATTGCGTACGAGATGCACATTACGTCTTCGAGCATAGGTTGTAGAGATGTGGCCTACGATATTTAACATAAATGAAGTGAAAACACGAAAATATAACATTTCTGGATATTGTGAATCACGTCCCGTATGAATGATTAATACTACGGAAAATATAGAACCGTAGGCCCTACCAGTAAGTGACGAATTAAATGAACTGAAGGTCTATCAATGCATAAGGGAACAGTTTAAAATATTTTGCACGAGTGTTTAGGCCAAATCTCATCAACGGCTTTAGAAGAAACAAAGACTGCATTTCAATACAATTTGTTTTTTTTTACTACAACGCCTCATTTGTTTGAAAACAAATCAAATTCCGTTATACCTTAGGTTTGAGTTAAGAAATGAATTTAATGAGGTAGGCCTATACTAACAAAAACATTATCTAGAAAATATGTATGCTACCCACCCCTTCATGATTCAAATTCATTACTTGGACAACGGAACTAAATAAAATCAGCCTACATTCCTATTAGGGTCTAATGGCCTCAATAACCACCAACACCACCTTCCTGCCATTTGGTACCATATTACATAATTCACCACAACCTGTGATAAAATGACCTGTTGCTCAATAACAAAAAGGCCTATTGTGAGGGGAGAAAAACACATCCACACTTCTGCTGGAGCATGTAAGTTGAATCGCAGGGGAGTAGCCTACTTCCCAATAATATACCAGTACTTCCTGATATCTATTACAAAGCGGAGGCAGACAGGTTTTTCTCTGGGTACTCCGGTTTTCCCTGTGGAAATTTCATTCCAGCAACACTCTCCACTATCATTTCATTTCATCTGTCATTCATTTAATCATTGCCCCAGAGGAGTGCGTCAGGCCTCGGCAGCCGGTACAGTTCGTATCCTCGCCGCTAGATGGGGGGCTTCATTCATTCCATTCCTGACCCGGTCGGAGACTGGAAACAGGCTGTGGATTTTCATTTTCATTTCACTTCCTGATATCTATTAAATATGTTTGGTATAAACATTGCAGTTAAGTATTAAGCCTCGATATTTTGAATCAAATTCTAGTTTTATTATAACTCATAATAACTTAAAGGTACAATACTGTAGCATTCCATAACTTCATTGAACTAGCCTAATTTTACTGTCCAATGTTTGAAAAATTGTCCAGATAAGCAATGCACAAGAAACTAAGTACACACCTAGGTTATTATTGATAACTTTATAGCATCACTGACCTTTTCACTAATACTTCATGCTGAAAACGATTAAAACATTTTCTAACAATCTTGACATAATGCCATGATAGCCTGGTTCGCCACTATCCTCATCACCTCATTTCTTGACACCACTGACTTTTTCACTGAAACTTCCCTGACAATCACAACAAGACTTGCCACTCCAACACTTCAGCAATAAGCAGTATTCATTGGCTTGAATAATGTCACTATACGGTACTGTAACTTTGTTGCAGGGTGTAGGCCTAGGCTACTGGTAGGCCTACATGATAATTGTTTTCTGAAAGTGCAAAAAATAAAATATTTAGGCAGAAATTTTCAGTGTGGGACAGGCCTAATTGTTATTTGGAGACAAAATTCACTGCTTAAATAAATTAAGTGAAAAATCACCACTCAGAAAAGTTGTAGGATAAAATTTATTGCTGTTAGTGAATCAGC
This sequence comes from Meconema thalassinum, assembly GCA_946902985.2. Taxonomy (NCBI): domain Eukaryota; kingdom Metazoa; phylum Arthropoda; class Insecta; order Orthoptera; family Tettigoniidae; genus Meconema; species Meconema thalassinum. The sequence continues at coordinate 197,007,963 of OX336394.1, forward strand.
TGTAAGGTTATGTAGGTTGTCGTTTATAATACTGGTACATATAGTACAAACTATATTTAATTACAACTACACTCCCCACATGAACCAAAAACCCCTTTATGTGACATCTATGTCCTAAATATCTCACTATATTAGATATACTGTATCCACTAAATGATGTTATAAATAAATATTTATAATTTGTAGTACGCGCCATGCACGGTTTCCAGCCCCAGGCTGGGTCTGTTTGGAACATAAGCCTCGCCACTTATTTCTTTCTTCCCACCATCTCTCCGCTGTCACTCTGGTCCAGTCCTCGCCTCTCTTCTTGACACATTCCTCCACTCCTTTCAGCCATCGATCTCTTGGTCTTCCCCTTGGTCGTTTCTTCTGCATCTCATGTATCCTCTTGGGAATCTTCTTCTCATCCATTCTCTTTAAGTGTCCATACCACCTCAGTCTTGATGTCTCAATCCTACCTTGCAAGGGCTCCTCTCTCACCATTTCCCTGACCTTTTCATTCCTCACCCTGTCTCTTCTTGTTACTCCGATCCTACTTCGCAGGAACTTCATTTCTCCTGCCTGTATTCTGCTTATGTCTCTTTTCTTCATTGTCCACGTTTCTGAAGCATAGGTCAGTATCGGGATATAGTAGCTTCTGTATAACACTTCCTTGCTTTTTTGTGGGACATCTTTATTCCACACTAAGCTCCTAATGCTTCTCAGAAATGCTTCTGCCTGTCTGCCACGTTCCGTAATCTCTTTGTCATTTCTCCCATTTTCCTCCACTATACTTCCCAAGTACTTGAGACTTTCCACCTTCTTCAGCTGTCCACCTCCAAGTGTTATCCCACTCATTGGTCTGTCCTTTTTCCTGGTCGTTAACAGGATCTCACATTTACTGATGTTGAACTTCCATCCGTACTCTCCCACTGTTTCTTCCCAAGCCTTCAGTTGCTCCTGGATTTCCTCCTCCTTGTTTCCCCAGACCATGAGATCATCTGCAAACACCATTGCCTTCATCTTATCTTCTCCTATCTTTCCTGCTATCCGTGTCATTACCTCGTCCATAACCACAATAAAGAGAAGGGGTGACAGCGCACTACCCTGTTTCAGGCTACTCATTTGTCTGAACCAGTCTGTTCTTTCCCCTCCAACTTTCACACAACTCACACTTCCACAATACATCTCCTTCACTCTGCCTACAGTCTCTTTTTCCACTCCCATGTTTTCCATTGCTTTCCAAACCTTCTCCCTACACACACTATCATAGGCTTTTTCGATGTCCAGGAAGGCCATCAACAGATCCTCTCCATATTCGTAGTGGTGTTCCTGGAGCTGTCTCACTGAAAATATGAGATCCACTGTTGATCTCCCAGGTCTGAATCCATACTGTTCCTCTCTCAATTTTCTCTCCACTTTGGCTCGTATTCTACTTTCTAATATCTTTTCATATATCTTGGCACAGTGAGGTATGAGTGTGACTCCCCTGTAATTTCTGCACTCCTTTCTGCTTCCTTTCTTAAATATTGGGACAATTAATCCTTTCTTCCAATCTTCTGGGGTCTTTTTCTCCTTCCATATCACCCTCATCACACGGTACAGCCACTGTTTCCCAACCTCCCCTGCTGCCTTCACCATTTCAACACTCACTTCATCCACACCTGGTGCCCTTCCTCCTTTCATCTTGTCTATAGCCATTTCCAGTTCTCTCCAAGTCAGGTCCTTTTCCATTCCTTTTTGTCTTCTCCATCTTCCAATACATTGTCTTCCTCCCTATGACCATTTGAATTCAGCAAATCCCACTGTCTTGAGTGTGTCTTTGTTGTGTACCTCATTTCCGTTTTTGTCCATCATTACCACATCCTCTCGCAGACCTCTTCTCTTACTTTTGACCATCCCATAAAGTACTTTCTTATTTCCTCTGCTGTCTTCCTCCATCATCTCTGTCCACTTTACCATCCACTTCTTCCTCTCCTCTGCGACAATCTTGTTTGCTTCTTTCTTCTTTATCTTATAATCTTCCCTTGCCAGATCAGTTCTTTCCTGGAACCACACTCTGAAAGCCTTGTTCTTCCTTCCCACAGCTTCTTTTACTCTCTCATTCCACCATGGTGTCTCTTTACACCGCTTTCTGTTGCTTGTTCTTCCACATACTGCCACTGCAGCTTCCACCATTGTGTTTTTGAATTGCTTCTATTCCTCTTCCCCTGTTTTAGGATTGTCTGTTGGCATCTTTTCCCTTATTATCTTCTGGAATTCTTCCTTGACTTCATTTTCCTTGAGTTTCCATACTTTGATTCTCCTTTCCTGGTACTCTGTCCTCTTGCTATCCTTAACAACTCCCAGGTTCATTACAAATATTCTGTGGTCGCTATCTAAGGCCTCTGATGGTATTACCTTTATATCTCTGACACTTCTCTTCATTTCCCAGTCGTACAGCATGTAATCTACCAAAGATTTCTTTGTTAAATCACTGCTGTACCACGTTACCTTGTGGCTTTCTTTCTTCCGGAACCAGGAGTTGCCTACCACTAAACCGTTTCTCTTGCAAAAATCCAGCAACTTTCTCCCTTCTTCATTCCTGCTACCCCATCCTTCTGCTCCCAATACATTTTCATATCCTTGCCTTTCACTTCCTACATGTGCATTCAAATCTCCCATGACAATGATGCTCTGACCATTCAACTGCTGTTGTACCTCCTCCTCAAAGTCTTCCTTCTCTTGAGCTGTACATCCAACTTGAGGGGCATATACCTGGGCTATCTCCAGGCTTCTTCCCTTTACAGTTACTCTGATCTTCATGATCCTGTCACTTATTCCCTTTACCTCTTCCTTCATTCCATCTCTCACAACTACTCCTACTCCGCTGCTCCTTCCTTCACTGTTCCCACTCCAGTACAACCGGTACCCTTTCCTCAGTTCTCTGCGACCTTCTCCTTTCCATCTTGTTTCTGCCAAGCCCAGTACATCAAGTTTTCTTCTCTCCATCACATCTACAATCTCCTCCACCTTTCCTGTCAGTGTCTGTATGTTTAATGTCCCAACTCGTAGTCCATTAGCATATCCGGGTCGTCGTCGTTTGCATCCGTCCTTTCCGAGGCCTGTTCCTGGTTTGAAAGCAAATATGATACCCACTACTGGCTTGCTAGGCCTATCGTAGCTTCACCAGAGCCCCGTCAGCCGTCACTTTTCAGGGTTCCATAGAGCCTTCACAGCTACCGTAGCGGTCCCGGGGCACACTAAGTCCCCACTGTACTTCACCCCTACAGGCAATACCCTACTTCATGATGAGTACGCGCCATGCAATTCTTTCCTCAGGAGCGAGGTCAACTTTATTGATACTATCTCGCAAAATTCTCGTAATTTATCCATAAAATTTCACTTCTATTTAGTAGCTCCAACACCGTAGATGATCTTTACGGGAGGCGTTTGCCTTATTTCACGCATATTACACCTTTTTATCCACAAAATTCAAGACGCTGCGCAGCGTTAATGCAGCTTCCTATGTATAAAAAACCTAGCAACCAGTTGTTTGGGTCCAATGTGGCGGCGCCCATGCGGTTGCTAGGTGCGCCACTTAGGCAGCGTATAAAAAGAGAAGTTGTCTCAGAAGGAAAGACATGGACCCAAATTAAAAGGATGGCCAACAATAGAGTGAGATGGAAGAAGTTTTTATCCACCCTATGTTCCTACAAGGAATAAATATGACATTTTCCAAGAATATAATAATATCAGAAAATTGAAAGTTAAAAAGCATATCACATTCCTTCAGGCCTACCCACTAACCTCTGGTAGTGGTGTTAACCCTTTCATAAATTCCTCCGTGTCCCTGGATGGTCCAGTTTCAGCCGAATTAAAACCAGTAGGCGATCCATCAAAAGTGGAAGAAGACGAAGATGAAGATGATGATGATGAAGATGAGAAGCATATCAAAAATTGTTCGTCATCTTGCATCTCATCTGCTTTCCACAGTTCACTTTCAATTCATTTGGTGTGGTTCACATAGTTTGCCCAATTTTGTGTGGTAACGTGGTGGTATGCAGCCAAAATTAAAGTCTTTATCTCTTGTTTTTTGATTGAGAAGTTGTTCAATTTTATATTGTTCTTCACTTGCACCCATACCATTTCGATAGGATTAAGTTCACAGTGATATGGTGGCAAGCGAAGAACATATTTTTCTGCTGATTTGGCCATCTCTTCAATGATGTATTTATAATATCTCTCTCCGTTTTTATTCACAATTGCTCGGCAAACCACTTTTCATACAGTTCACCTGTCATTTCATTGCGGGCGTCTGCCGTGTTCTTTTGGCATAGAAAAGTTAACTCGGCACCATTAACAAACCCTTGTTCATTCCCGGCATGAACCAAGACAAACCTCGACCCACGAGCCCTAGGTGGCCTAAGATCTGTGCTAACACCCTCAATTGCTGCCTGATGAGCACTTTTAATTTTAGTATCTCTCCATTCTTTTGTCACGATGTGGCCCATGTTCACCCTAGACTCGTCCGTAAAAACAATAGATTTGCCTTCATTCCTAAATCTTTTCAAGTCCTTAAGATACTTATGATGCCACCTTATTGTATCATCCCTTTCAATCAGGGCACATTTGTTGGCTCTTCTTACATATCCAACCCAATGTCATGAAGAAATCTATTTGAAATGGACCTTGAAAAATTTGGCAGTGTTTACTGTTTAGCCTGCTCAAAACTATATATAATGCTGGTGGTATGTTTTGAAAGAACAATGAATGAACGATGCGACGGACTCCGCTTTGTACTATTCCATCATAAATTATTAACCTTGCATTTTTATTGTTTACTCACTCTATTAGGTTTTGATTTTGCTGGCATTCTCAGAGGACCTTCCTTCTTTTCCTTATTCTATATTACTAGACGTTTTGAACACCCAGTAGCTACTGCTGTCTTTTCAACTGCCTCGGTAACGTTCGTGTTCTTTAAGAGATAATTAAATTTATTCAGTACTATAATCCTTTCTCTTCTGTGCAATTTGCCAATACTATGCCGCTTTCTAATTGCTGTATACATAGTGAATATTACAGTAATATCATAGTAACTTAATAATAATTAACACAATTTATAAAAAACACAAGGACCACTTCAGAGTTTAACTTCACACCACAACAAATTTAATAACACTGAGCTCAGGGGTAGCCCAGAATCTTTTCCTACCCTCATCAAACGCAGCCGTGAAGATAACTAGCCCGCCTGAGCCCGCCTGAATAAACTAACTATCGCTCCGTCAATTAGTGCTGAGCGGGAGCATTACGCTAAGTGCGATAACTTATGAACCGATAAGAGATACCGAGCTCTGGTTTGTTTTAAAAACATTTCTTCTCGCTTAGTCACCGACGTAAAGTCAACAGCAAATAAGTTTCTTGCTACCTGACTTTTCTGTGATACCATCCTATAATTTTCAAGAACGTTTAAGAAAAAAAAAAAAATTATAACTTTCTTATTATGAAACAAATTACTGCCCTGTGAAATAGGATATCTTCTACCAACATCAGGCAATATAAAAATAAATACTTAATCTGTTTTGATCATTAGTTCATTAGCTATGGCGTGATAAGTTTTATATGTGCATAAAAATAGATTCGTGCTAAAATATCGTAATTTTGAAAATTGGGCCATGTGTTAATTATTTATGGCTTTTAATTTTACAACATCATAAAGAGCGGAAAATTCTCTATAAGACCACGCAAACATTTTCTTGGATTTATCACTTGGCATTATTGGGAAATGGCAACATCGCCGGGGTAGAAGAGGATGATGCTAATTGCAGGACATATGAGTGCAAGTGAGAGGCAAATAGTACATACTGTCTTTAAAGGTAGAGACGCTCTATAGATATCTTGCGATGAGGTGTTCAACGTAGGTCAGTGGACTTCCAAAAACATTATGAATATGAAACATTTAGTGGACTTTTGAGAGACAACCAGAAGCAAACAACAATTAGAGACTATTTTATGTAGCTGTAAACAGTTAACTATATTGCAGTGCTGTGTACCGGTTTCTGTTTAATTGTAGTGTGTGTAGGTTATGAATCAGTGTTTCATTGTAGTGCATGTAGGCTATGAATAAATACAATAGGCTACCTATCAATTTGTATTTTTCGGCTAGTGTTATCAATTGGTTAATGTTATCAAATTATCTGCATCCCATAGTGATCAGAATGAGCGGCGTCCACTGTATATACCTAGGTATATACACATACCCAAGTTCATGGGGCTAAATGATCATAATGTCCAAGCCCCTCAAATGATACAACTACACAAGTTCCACAAACGTTAGTGTACACCACATATTCTTCATTCCTCTGTGTAGGACCATTTTGTGAGTGACGGCCAGTTAAATATTTAATGATCAGGTGTATTAATCATATATGTTTCAGACCACTCCATCACAGATAATATTATTTACTGAATTATGCTAATTTTAATGATCATGGGGAAAATTAAATTGGGAGGTGTTAAGTGAGGTAATGATCATCCATTATCTACTCCGGTAGCTTGCCACGGTGGGTGAGTGGATAGCGTGTCGGTCTACTAACCCCCAAGATTGCAGGTTCGCTCCTGGCCGTGGTAAGTGATTTTTGAAAGGCGGCAAAAATACGACACACATGTCATACGATGTTGGCATGTCAAAAAACCCATTTTAATTCAGTAGGCCGTGTTCATAATGGCAAAATTAATCTCGGGAGTTTCCGCCAACACAAAGTTCTTCATTTCTCTACTAGAAAGCACTATAGTGTTCAAGGAGATTAGATATCTAACCTCCTTGACTTTCATAGTGCTTCAAGGAACAACGAAATTCAACATGCAAGCTACTCTCTGAGTGTCGAATCACAAAGCTTGCACCCGGCAGCCAAGGCCATACGATATTATTATCTACTCCGGTTTCCCATGTATGGTTTATAAATGCTTTTTGTCTTTCCACGTACCACTTCTCTCTTGTCTGTATCCCAGTTGATCCCTCAGGATGATCTATCATCTTTCACTTGTCCAGTTATCTCTTCTTAGGTCTTCCAACCTGCCTCCTTTCAGTAACCTCAGTGTGTAGACACTGTTTCACAACTTGTTCTTTAAGGGAGTTATTTCAACTACTTCCTTAATTTTTTTTTTTTTTTTTTTTTTTTTAACTCTTGTCTTTTGTAGTAGTTCTTACTTCTTTGAAACATGATTTCAGTAGCCTGATACTTACTGTCATCTATTTTGGTGGTTGTGAATGTTTCTAATTGAAAAATTAATACAGAAATGAAGTGTGTTCAGCACGGAGTTTCCTTTGTTCTTGGGGTGTTGGCTATCTGTATTGCTGATTATTGTGAGACCAACCTTTCTATACATTTAGTGACTCTTCTATATTTAGGGTGGTACAGTTTCTGTTTGAGCTGCTTTTATACCAGTGGCATATTGCATCTGTCCATAATTTTTTATTTTTTATTATTTTTAATTATAAATAAAGTATAATATTATTATAGCAGGGTAAGGTGGCCTCATCAGTGGTTCCTGAAAGCAAGATCTCTCCAACAGCAATTCCTAGCCCCCCTCTGGATCCTCTCCAGCAGCTCATCCGCGACATGGGTGGGCTGCAAGGAACCGTGCCAGTAACTCCTCTTGGGATGCAAGCACCTCCTGCTGCTGCAGCTGTTCCGCCCGCTCAACATGCGATTCCCAACATGCTGCACACAGCTGTGACAGACAAAAGTGATTCTGACCCCATCCAGAGTTTACTGCGTCAAATGGGAACCAAGGCTGTGAAACCTCAGGTAATGAAGAAAGTTTCTGTAATTTTTCAAAAATTAAGATTTTTTTTCAAACATTGTGTTAAAAGAATTGCCTAGGGTAGTTCCAATTGTTTTCAGTCTGACACATATTACTTTCAACCTTTTGATCAGTGAGTTTTTGCTGACACTTACAGGCCACCAGGAGTGAGTTTTTTGATGAAAAATTTTGAGTTCTCAATTTTAAGTAATTTTGAGTCTAACTTTTCTCTATTAATAAAGTTACAAAATTTACACTGATGGTGCATAACTGATACCCTCAATTTAATCGAAACCAGGGGCGTAGAAAATATTCTTCTCAAAATACTGAAGGAAATTGACAAAATCAAAATGGGATAGAATATAGATTGGAATTTCTCTCTCAAATAGTTTTATTATAGGTCTAATTTTATAAAGTCGGTCACCTGGGGGTTGTAGATTGTAGTCAGAAAAGTGAAGCAGTCTTAGAATGAGAGAGAAATTGCCGAGAGAGGTCACTTTACCGAACATCGGAGTTTCGATCAATTTATTTGTTGACCGATAGTCTTTCATCCTGTTTTTCTTCACATGGCCCATCAACAAAATAGTTGCCCGGAAAACATCAAGAGTCTCAAAGGTTATCCCTTGCTACTTATGTAACTTCGACTTGTCCATTACGTCCGTATTTTCCATTACAAATATGTAGTACTTGTTCATTTCTGATATTATCAAGTTCATAATATTACGATCAAAAACTTCTTCGAAAATCAACACTTCAATTCCTGAACCATTGTCATTATCATTCACATGAAGATTATCACTAACGCTTGAATTTGATGTATCAAAATGAGCAGAAAGTGTAGGAAGAAACTTACCTATAGAACTCCACTTTCTTCCTTCAGTGTGAACAGCTGACAGCTTAGCCTTCTTTGCGACAGCGGGCTGCACTTCGTCCTCAATTTCCATGTCATCGTCTTCCGAGAAATGACCAATTTCACTCTCATCGGACACAATTCAATCACTATCACCACCATAAACATCAACTTCATCGTCAGCCTCCTCGTTAATCAAAATATTACTTATATCTTGTGAGGAAGCGCTCCTCCTCTACTCGATCCCGCCATTTATCACGTGTATTTGTTTATTATCAGAGAGTGTTTGTTTCCATGGAAACCAGAGATATGGGAAAAGAAATATAATGTGTATTGTCAAGGAATAGTCGTGCAGTACACTCACAGGAAACAACAATAAAAAACAGTTCTCGGGTGTTGTACTTCGTAGCACAATCGCATAAGAAGTTTAGGTTACGTGACTACAGATGCTGTGACAGACCTTCATCACAGAACATAAGAGATGTGATAAAACACGGAATAGCGTTCGCTGAACATGTCAAACATCCTCCAACTGTTCTAAAGACCTGCCATTACAATGTCAGGCAACAATTTCAAACATTCCACATGAAACTTGATTAGACGGTGGTACTGTTTAGGCGCGAACTTCGAGAACGTCGATAGACGGCAGTACTCCTGCAGGCCTTGCACAACTGTGCCGTAAATAGACGGCAGTACTGCTCATTGGGTTAAGAGGATTGATAAATAACATGTTTCTATTCCTATCTCCCTTTACTGAAGCATACTTTTTACCTTCAATAAAACCTTGAACATTTGAAAGGATTGGGGCAGAAAAATAGATCTTCGAATTAAGCAACCTCTGTCCCTTTGTCCCAGTAAATGAAAAATACTGCAGCATATGGAAACATCCATTTTTTAATATATATATTTTTTAAATAATAATAATAATAATTATTATTATTTTTCTTTTCATGAGACAAGAAACTTACGTTACATTATAATTATACTGGGCCATCCATATATCGTGTCTCCGCCAAGGAGTAATAAGGAGAGGCCCTAACGGCAAGGAAGTAAAGCCAGAAGTTACTCCTTCACATATGCTCAAAACATTGCGGTAGTCCCATAAGAAAAGCATGTAATGGTGTGACATACGTACTTAAAAGTGGTGATATTTCGCGTGTGGGTCGAAATGTCGACGTGTGGGGCATATGTTTGCACAAACAGAACTCCCACCTGCCAAAGTAATGTCATTTCACAAGTAAATGCACTTTATTTGCCATTTATTGAGTTAAGTTTTCATCCTTAGAGTAGCCACCTTACGGAACAGTTCTAACATCATTCGTTAAATGTTCAAATATTGGCATATGTGTCCAGAAATATAGGTATTTTGATTGCTAGGAATTAATTACGGATATTTTTCTTCGCTTCTTACTGGAAATTGTTTCTGCTTGTCAATTACTGAACGGTATTACTGTAATCTAATTAGCCTACCCCAAACTATTTTTATCGTGGCTTGAGCTCTAGATTTATTGCTCGTGGGTGTTAGAAGATTGATATGCTATTATTTGCAACTTTTAGCCTGTTAATCTCAAACCTCAGCCTAGACCGTGTTTATTTTGTTACCGGAAATGAACTGGCCTATTTTTAAAAAAACATCGTTTAATAAAAACAATAACGCCACCACCCAATTAGTTCACATGCCTTAATATTTTAAATGTATTTAATTTATTTAATACATATTCGTGAATATAATGGCAGGCCTACTGGTATCTCGATTATTTGCCTATTGACTGCCGTACACTTCACGCTAGCCAGCAAAGATCAACAAATATTCCTTGATTTCCATGGTCATATAGACCTACCTTACAACTTCGTACTATACCTGCACACGAATCTTTTACTGGTAATCATACTTAAATCGCACTAATAAATAAGTTTACGGTCGTAGGCTCAATCACTGCCTTCGTAATGTTACATTACGAAGGCAGTGGCTCCATTTACTGCGAGCCGGGCAAGTATGGGGTCGTGGTCAGTGCTTCAACTCTCCGTATGCTATAGCGCTGGCAGGGCGTCTCCTTATTACTCCTTGGTCTCCGCAGCTAAGGCGGGGTTCCACTTAACAGGTAAGCTATTGCTTCCCACCTGCTGGAACAACGTTTGTGCAAGCGGTGGGTATTGGTCTGCGGAGATAAGTGGTTTTTTTCAAGGTCTCTCGGCACAATTTGTATAGTGTTTCAGTTGGAACAACACATGAAGAGAGAGTATGGCAAATAATATGCCTAATTATTTCTATTCCACGTTGAGTGTTTATTTGACTTTTATGTTTACTCAGAATCTGCTCATGCTGTCACAAGATTATTTGAAGAGAATTTCCCCGGTGTTGGAGTCCGAAGTCATAATGGTTCATACAATAGTAAACAAATTTTGTAAAACTGGAAGTGTTCTTGATAAGGAGCAAAAAGAGGTAACTTACAGTGCTCGTAGAAGAAACTTTTAATGACATTGGACAATGCTTAGAGAAATTCTCTCGGAAATCTCTTAGCCATCTTTCTCAGCCAACTGGAATTTCTTATGTATCGATACAAAGGGATTCGAAGTTAAAAACCCTATGTACAGTAGAGCGAGAAACTCTGAGTTTCGTTGAACTTAATGATAACAAAAGCTTCTACTAATTATGGATAACATTCGCCAAGAGATCAATCCAGTTTCTCAGAGAACTAAGAAAAGTAAAGAGTAATTTCGTAAGAAGTTGCCAGAAATGTGTTGAAAGCAAAGGCAAGCAGTTTCAGCTCCTTTATAGTGACATAGTTGAGTACATGTGCAATTGATTTTATTAGGCTGTCATCACTTTACTTTGCTAAATAATGTGTGCTTGTATTAATTTTAAGCTATAGCTTATCTGCCGAGCAAGAGCTTGCCTCAGCTGGGGATATACAATGTTTGGATGACCCTGTGTTTCTTAAACAGGTTGCATTTCATATTCAATTACAAAGGGGAAAAAAAGTCCTCTCGGCACGCCGGAAGGCGGAGGTAGATTTCACCGGACAAACTTGGGGATAGGCGAAAATAGGCAGAATATGCAGGTTTTCGTAGAAGGATCAGACCTAATTTTATTGCGTGAAAGTATTTTATAATTGGAGATTAATTAACTTTGTTTTTCGTCATTTTATGCATATTTTAAACATTTTATTGTCTTATGATGACGGTAACCTTCTTGTCATTTGGAGTCCATTTTTGTACTTGTGGTCACACTGTCCTTATGCAAGGTTTCGACACTGATGTGTAACTATTTAACGGTCTGTTACTTCTTCACGCATAATTATATCTACCGCAGAGATGTTGGTTGGTTCCTCAGTTTAGCTGCTGCGACAACGCGGTCATGTAACCCCGTGTACTTTGGGTGAATGTAGAATCTGTCTGATAAACGGTGTGAATTGTGATGGCTGTATTAGTCTGTAATTCAGGTAAGGAATGCAGACGCTCAATTTCAAGAAGTAGTTCCTAATGTTGCTACCAGATACTACCGTCAACGACACCTAGCTGTGAACTTGGCTACTATATGCCACCACAATCAGCCACTCGCAACGAACGTTGGAACCTCCCCTCCAAAGAAAAGCATACTGAGGGATTTTTAGCGCTCTAAGAAAATCCGACGACTTTGGCCGGCTTTGAACCCGCGACCTTGGGCATGCTACCAGTTACGTCACCGAAGCCGCTTCACACTTAGTCAGATGGAAATCTGAATCTGATCTCGCGCAAGTGCGTTGTCATGGCAACGTCTGATGGCTCATCCCTCATCAATTTAGTAGTGTTGCCATGGCAACCACTGATAGCTCTTGGCATTTTCTTATAATTCCGAAATCATTTTTCTCATCCCTTGGCGTAATGGTGGGTCATATCAAAAATTCTTTCAGACAAACGTTTTAGGTAATTATTAGGGGAATATTGTCCAGTTTGTACGGTTTTGATATAGTGCCTATTAAGAGACATATGATTAATGTTTCCCGAAAAACCCACATTTTCCCACCCCTTTGGTCAATGGTTGGTGCTATAAAAAAAACTATTCAAACATAAAATTTTGAGCTTTATCCGGCACATAGTATGAACTTTGAACGGATTCGATATTTCACATATTAAGAGAGTTATAGCAATATTTCATTTTTTCGAAAAAAGTCCCCCATTTTCATCCCCTTCGACCGACTTTGCCCAGTAACGAACTCGACCGAGATTTTATAGGTATACATATTCGGTAAAAAATTAAAAGTGATTGGTGCAAAATTACGGCAGTTATCGTGTCCACAAGAAACTGATATACATATATATATATATATATATATATACTAGCAGGTACCCGCGGCTTCGCCTGCGATCAAGACAATGGGGACGATGCAATATTGCTGATAATTGGTCTATTCTATTACAGCAATCGCGGCTATAGGTGTGTCCATTCTAATTCTGAATATTTTGATACATACAGTATATTGATATGATCATCAAAGTGGGAATTTTATCGAGTTGTGAACGTCTGCAGGGTTCGATGTTACATTATGTTAACACATTTTAAAATTACGTTTATGGTTTTGCCATCTTATGCTGAGACATATCGATTTTGTTGTCCGGATGCTCGCGAGCACGCCACATACTGTTGGCCATGGAACAAAATGGTTTTGTCTAAATTTGCACGTGCTACTGTTAAGTGTGTGTCATTGCGCTTTGTTAAAGAAATTGCGAATATTGTTTGAAGAGGGAACTGCACTCTTGCACACTGGAATGGCAAATCTATCGGAATATGGGGAATTAAAAGTATTCTTGCTTAAGCTATTCTGGATGTAATTTGGCCATACTAATTGATGATTTGAACGTAAACATATCCCTATTAATAGACCTATAGTTAAATATCGCTCACCTTGGCCGCTGATGTACATATGCAGTCTCTTCCAATGTTACATCCCAGGGATTGAAATTCTCCAACGACCCTTTTGCCCCACATGCCTCTCTAAGTAATTAAAATTCCTGATTGTTGTTGTTTGAGTCTTCAGTTTTTTAACTGGTTTGATGCAGCCCTGCATGTATCCCTCTCCTGAGATAATCGTTTCATTTCTACATAGCTACCACACCCTACATCCGAGGCAATCTGTTTAACCCTGGCTTACCCCTACAGTTCTAGTCCGCAACCCTCCCATCCATAACTACTGTCGACCAAACTATTATGTGTACTCGAGTTTGAAGTTTGTTTGTGAAGTAACCGATAGACCTATATAAAATCCAATAACATCATCATTTTCGTCGTTCTATTTTACGTTAGATCATGTAGGTTTGGAATTTTTAATTTATATTTTAATATTTTTTATCACAGTTGGAACACAAGAAGTGCCCGTTTTTAAGTGTTTTTCAACCATGCGTCATATTTAAGAATTATTATCTCACAAACCCGTCATAAGATGGAATCAAAATTTTAACACAATATACACTGGAATGTTGTTTAACAGGTTTATGAATTTTAAAATTTTGTGTGTCCAAGGAACAAAGTTGTTATTATTTTTGTAAGGTAACTTTTCCTCGACTCGGGATGGTTTGAAAATGTAATTCTTGGTCGCGTTGTAATCCTTATACATCAAAAAGGTATGCTGTATGATTGTGAAATACGTAAATTAATTCACTTATTGTATATCGGTTTGTATTTGTACGGAGAATTAAGACATGGTTCACCAGTTAGCCGCTCCGGTGAAAGCAGTACATCATTGCCAAGATGGGCTACATCACGCGTCATGACGCGTCTCGCTCAGAAGTGATGGGCTCCATATCAGCGACGCTGTATAGCATTTCCCGGAGCGGCTAGCTGGTGAACCATGTCTTAATTCTCCGTACAAATACAAACCGATATAAAATAAGTGAATTAATTTACCTATTTCACAGTCATACAGCATAATTTTTGATGTATAAGGATTACAACGCAACCAAGAACTACATTTTCCAACGACCCCGAGCCGAGAAAGAGTTACCTTACAAAAATGATAACAACATTCGTTCTTGAACACGCAAAATTTTGAAATTAATAAACCAGTTATACAACATTCCAATGTATATTGTGTTAAAATTTGGATTCGATCTGATGACGGGTTTGTGAGATAATAATTCTTAAATCTGACGCATGGTTGAAACACGCTTAAAAAGGGGCACTTTTTGTGTTTCAACTGTGATAAAAATATTAAAATATAAATTAAAAATTCCAAACCTTCATGAACTAACGTAAAATCGAACGACGAAAATGATGATGTCATTGGATTTTATGAAGGTCTATTGGTTACTTCACAAACAACCTTCAAACTCGAGTGCACATAATATTTCGGTCGACAGTAAGCTTGCTATTCCTGGGTGTCATAATATGTGTCCTACCCTCCTATCTCTTCTCTTCATTAGCAGTCGCCAGAAACATCTCTCCTCTCCCACTCGTCTTAATACCTCTTAATTTGTTACCCTATCTACCCATCTGATCATCATTCTCCTGTATCACCACATTTCAAAAGCTTCAATTCTCCTCTTTTCTGCTGCAGCATTAGTCCATTAGTACAACTCAGCAACTTTTCTATGTTTAAGCCGTGCCTTTTGCGGGGATTCAATGGCCATGAAAGACAAAACAACTACTTTATTGAAATAAGTTTGCCCAATTCCTCAGTAAGAGTAATTAAGAAACAATAATAATTAACGTGACAGCCGGTAGAATACGACACATTCGACTGTGAATATACGTTGCAGATCATGGTTAAGAACGAAAAAGAGCAGATCAAAATTGGCAAACAAAAATATTCAGTTAAGAAAAAACAAATTTATAAAGAAAATGAAAGCATACCGTGCAAAATAGAAAGTATCTTAACATTGTAAATTCGAGTAAACTTCTGAAAGCTCGCTTACAACAACCAGCTGAAAGAGTATAAAATTAGACTCCAAATCACGATCGTATCCGAGCCCCAAAAGAAACCTCTATATATAAAATATATCTCATTTTACGCGTATCAATGCGAGGAGCAACGTTCGTGGTTAGAAGTGGGAACCGACCCCAGCGTTTTAAGGCCCTAAAACGAACGGTTTTCGAGATATTGCCAGTAAACTATCCCCGGTCTGCGAAATTTCAGCGGTTGCCATAGTAACGTTGATCTGTTTCTCAGAGGGAACAGAGTTATTTGGGAATATCTCTGAAACCGTTCATTTTAGGAACTTAAAAAGTGTGTTTCGGGGTCCCTACAGGACCTCCGAGTATTGTTTCTCGTATCTGGCGGCTTAAAATGAGCTAAATCCGAACATTTTACCGACTGTCCTTGCTCAGTGCCAAAGGGCCGAAAAAAGCACTTACAAATTGAATTTTCAAAAACCGTTTCTTATTGGGACTCTACATACTCGGATCAACCAACGTGCAAAATTTCAGCTTTCTAAGTCTAGTGGTTTGAGCCCTGCGTCGATGAGTCAATTTTGGATTGTCAATGCCAAAGGGCCGAAAAAAGTCACTTACAAATTGAATTTTCAAAAACCGTTTCTTAGTGAGCCTCTACATACTCGGATCAACCAACATGCAAAATTTCATCTATCTAGGTCTAGTGGTTTGAGCCCTGCGGTGATGAGTCAATTTTGGATTATATATAAGAGATATATATATATATATATATATATAAATTATATATAAACTTTTGAACTGACGGTGGTTTTGGGGTCTGGGGGATGTGAAACGCGAAGATATGTCGAAATTTTCCGGAAATCGAAACATGGTACCCATTGCAATAGTTAGCTTTCTAATGAAATCTACCTAAAATACTACCATCAACGACATCTATATGTGAACTTGGCTACTAGATGCCACCGGAACCATCAACTCGCATCGAACGTTGGAACTTCTCCTCCGAAGGAAAGCAAACTCAGTTTTTTTTAGCGCTCTTAGTAAATCCGACGACTTCAGCCGGGTTTGAACCCGCGACCTTGGGCATAGAAGTTCAGCCTGCTACCAGTTCCGATACCGAAGTCGCTTCCCTCAGACAGATGGAAAACTGAATGTTATCTCGTGCAGTGGCGTTGTCATAGCAACTGCTGATGTCTCATCCCTTATCAATTAAAAGTAAAGTTGTCATGGCAACCTCTCTTGGCACTTGGCATTTTCTTATAATTTAAATCATTTTGCTCACCCCGTGGCGTAATGGTGAGTCATATCAAAAATTCTTTCAGACATAAGTTTTAGGTAATTATTGGAGGAATATTGTCCATTTTGTACGGTTTTGATATTGTGCCTATTAACAGAGATATGATTAATGTTTCCCGAAAAACCCACTTTTTCCCACCCCTTTGGTCAATGGTTGGTGCTATCAAAAAACTTTTCAAACAGAAATTTTAGGGCCTTGTCCGACACATAGTATGAACTTCGAATGGATTCAATATTTCAGATATTAAGACAGTTATAGCGATATTTCACTTTTTCGAAAAAAGCCTCCCATTTTCACCCCCTTTGACTGATTTTGCCCATTAACGAACTCGACCGAGATTTTAAGGGTATACATATTATGTAAGAAATTCAAAGTGATTGGTGCAAAATTACGGCAGTTATCGTGTCCACAAGAAACTGATATACATATATATATACATACATAAATTATATATAAACTTTTGAACTGACGGTGGTTTTGGGGTCTGGGGGTGTGAAACGCGAAGATATGTCGAAATTTTCCGGAAGTCGAAACATGGGACCCATTGCAATAGTTAGCTTTCTAATGAAATCTACCTAATAGGTAGACAATGTAACACATAACCTCACTCCTCAAATTATGAAAAATATTCTTCCCAAATGTTCAGTGCGTGAATGAAATAAACGTAGCCTTACCAAAAAATACTTCTATGACATACACATTTATCATAATCAGTTACAAAGAGGAAGACCAAGAGGAACCATTCTCCTTCATTTAGCATTAGCAACAAAGACTTTTGGAAGTTATGCTCAAAAGAGTACCACAATATTACTGATTCTTACGGAGTCTAGCAAGCCTAAGGCCTGGTTAAATATAATCATCAAATTAAGACACATTTGTTATTATGGGCATCATAAGAGCCCTACAAACCCTTTATGTCCTCCTTTCCACTCAGGGCTTACAGATTTCCAGTCAAGTTTCAGTGATGGGGACACGGCGTTAGCAGCCGCTCGTCGCCTGCCGTGCTTTCGCCATCGCGTGTTAATGATAAAAATCTGTGTATGCAATCGGCTTGAACTCGGTGCAGTTAATTGAGGGGTGTCTTCTCCAGCACTCCAGCACTCCAGCACTCCAGCTCCCCATCACTCATACTGTACCGCGACCTTCAAGCCTCGCCATGTACCGTCCGTACTTTATCCGTTCTTGTTACAGCATCTGTCACTGTGCACTGTCCGTGTTGGGCTGAAAGGAATGTTCCTTGTTTGAACTTGCCCCATCATTATCTCTCTCTCCTGTATTGTCTGGTCTCACATTCCGGCCTGTCTGTATTTGACCTCGCCTGTAACATATTTCTGTGCTAGCTAGGTCTAGAAACATCCTACATGTTAATGTATTCCGGGCATCTTCAACTATTGAAGACCAATTCCCACTCCCGCCATATATAAGCTATAAAGCACTCTTTTAGTGCACCCAGTATATTGGGAGCGTCTTGAACTCTTTAATACTGCCTGTAACATTGGTTTTATTAATAATATGGTACGAAGTACATCAATTTTATTAACATTTAAGTGAAACACACATGAGTGTGGCTTTTGTTTTTTAATTTTATTTACTAATATAGCTATTTTATGGCAGATGCAAATATACATTGAAATGTTTTTTAAAATGAACAACAAAAAATGCTCTAAAATAAAACTATTTTCCTAGTTTGTTTTTATTAACCAGCCTTTAATGAATACCGCTTTTAGATAAAGTCAACTTTCAAGGAATACATTTTGCATGAATTTACGAATGCATACCTCATTTCAATGAAAATACTCTAGATATTCGCGACACATGCATATTGTGTTCTATTGAAAATATTCAAGATTCAGTATTTCTTAAAATCAATTTCAGTAATTATAGATTTCAAACCAACTACTTTCTTTGACAAGGTACACTAAATGAAAGCTTTCCACTAGTGATGTGCTGCAACTGTGAGGGTGTATTGCCGCTCATGCTTCAAATCAGTGGCGGATCCAGGCCTTGCGGGGCCCTGGGCGATATGATAAGGTGGGGCCCACAACAATAGGAAATAAATAAATATCAAATCAAATGGAAAATAATTTGGTAATAATAATAAAATAAAGAATAGTTACATATTTTGAATACACTACAGTACATTTTTTTAATAATATGAAAGAAACCTTTAAGTCCCCTTGAAGAAGATTATGTAAACTATGAAATATTAAAATATTACTCTGGGACTTTTTTCCCGACTGAGGTATTCTATTATTTCATTAAAATCTAAACTTGCTAAACGGTTGCGGGAGGTGATAGCTGCATTGAAAAAAGGAATATGAATTATAAATTAGTTTGAAAAGTATAATTAGGCTAATTAATTAATTACTTAATTAAATTTAAAAAAATCCATGGCGCGGGGCCCCCCTTGATCTGCTTCAAATATATTACCTTCTAACTTGAAACGTTGCAGTGACAAGCTTTTTTTTTCTTTTTTTTCTTGTCGGCTTAATCCTGTAAAGAATATTGGGAGCACTTGAACCACATGTGGTGATATGTTGCATGTACTTTCACCTCTGCTGCTTAACAAAAGAAGCTAACTCTTCAATTAAAGATACTCATCATTTGCGATGTACCGCGCTGAAGAGACTAAAAGTTTCAACATCGGACATGGCAAGTTATTTGGGTTTACTAAACATTTCAACAAGAACAACAACATTACAATAATTATGAAACACATCAAAGGCAGTTAAATTTTGCCTTAATGCAACACAAGAATAAGGCGTCATTTTATCTAGAGATGTTAGCCAAATCTCTTGAAAGGACTAACTTTTTGGTATATTCTGTACTTGTAATAACAAACCTATGCCACATTATTTCTTGTCATGATTATGTGTAAGTTGGTAATGCATAGCCATGATTTAATTGTAATTGAAGCATACGCCCGAACAAGCGTCTGTTACTTTTTGTGTAATTAGAGATACTCGCGTTAAAAACATTCTCAATGTTTTCTGAATACGTATTTGCAAGTAGTTCAAGCATATCTCAACATATGGCTTCGGTATTCCGAAAATTTTGAAGCAAAATGCAATTTAAAAATTTTGGCAGAAAAGTCTGTTACATCGCTTCTTGCTCGTACGTGGCAACAATGTTTAAGAAGTGAGAGCATGCAATGAACACATTCTAGTAGTGAGGTTATTTTGGTGTTTTCTGGTGTGTATTACTAAGTTTATTTGTGTAAATTATTATATTGAAATACCAAAAGGTTGGTTGGTTCCTCAGTTTAGGGGATGCGACAACACTGTCATGTAGACCCATGTACTTTAGGTGTGTGTAGAATCTGTCTGATAACCGGTGTTAATTGTGATGGCTGTATTAGTGTGTGTTATCTGTTTTTTAATTCAAATAAGGACTGCAGACATTTGATTTTTCAAGTAGTTCCAACTTTTGCTATCAAACGCCACCGTCAACGACCAACTACCGTAGTTCTGAACCAAAAGGAAAAGCACCACATTTTAAAACTTAATAATAATGCCTTGAGCATGGCTTAGAAACTAGTTCATTCATGTTTTACGTTTAAAGGAACATTATTTTTACAGACTAAAACATTATGTAGGTTCAAACATTAACATTAAACTTAAAATACACTATTCTAGTCTGTATGCCACCATTATGTACGAGTGAGTGAGCGCACGCACTGTAGTGTGTTGGTTTATGGAACAAAAGTCTATGTTACATCTTACCATGCAGCCCGGACAACAGTCACCTTTATTGGCATTTTCCTCAATACAGTGAAACCTCTCGATAACGGACACCCTTGGGACCGTAAATACTGTCCGCTAAAGAGGGTTAGAGAAAATGATTGCAATTTGGCACATGTACTTGTGCGGTATGTGTACTTACATGAAAACGTAAGGTTACGCGCGGTAAAACAGTCTACTTTCGCCCGCATTTAAAATGTTTTCCGGCGAATAGCCGTCAGTAATGGAAGGCAATTTTTCTTACCAGCTTGAAACATTATCCATATCAACGGTGGAGGATTCTCCGCAAATTGCTTTAAATTTTATACCGTGGCGCTTTCTGAAATTCTCGAGCCAGCTGTTCAAGGCTTTGAAATCTCCGATACCTAATTCTGCCGCGAAATCCAATGCTTTGGCTTGTATCATAGGTCCGGACACAGGGACGTTCTGATTTCTTATTTAGCTGAACCTCCCTATCACTGACTTACATATAACAGCACAATTACCACTTCGAAACTGTCTAATTTGCAGCTCATTACCATTAAGACTCCATATCTTAATTATCTCGTCTTGTTGTTTCAAAATTTCTGCTGCCTGTGTCTTTCAAATCTTAAAACACTTCACATGGTTTCCGTACACCACATTTCTCACATTTGTGATAATCTACGATGTCTACTTTCTCTTTTAAAGTTAAACTTTTACGAGGAGCCATTTCAAATGCACTCACTTGCTACTGTAACGCACAGGTCCTACAATAGATTTAAGAAGTTTCACTGTAAAACTGATCAGTTAGTGAAAGTATGAATTCCCTTCCAAGAAGCACAGGATGTGTCGAAAGTACATGAACACAACAGTGTGTTCATACAAGACTAATAGACCTACAGAGATGTGATTTCTTTTCAAAACAAGTGTCCGCTGAGAGAGGTTCGTTGATTTTTTTAAAGAGGCCGGTTTGTTTGTATCCGTAATAGCGAGTATCTGCATAAGAGAGATTAATTACTAATATACTTAATAGGGGTTTGGTCACGGACCTAGAAAATTACCCGTTACTAAGGGGTGTCCGCCTTAGAGGAGTATCCGTTAAAAGGTGTTTCACTGTACACTATGTAAGAAATGTTACATAGACGTTATTTCGTGCATTGGCTTCAATTGTTTATTTTATCGAATTTTCATGTGTGTTGTGGCTCATCCTTCTTAATTTCTCCATTTTATAGGCATTCCTTTAATTTAATGTGATGACAATGATTTCGAATTGTTTGTAAATATTATGAAAATAAGCCTAAGGAAGAGATTAATGAAATGTTTTGTTTGGAGTGTAATTATGTATGGAGCGGAAACTTGGACGCTTCGGAAAGTAGACTAGTGAAGATTAGAGGCTTTCGAAATGTGGCTATGGAGGAGAATATGGGGAATAAGTTCGAAGGACAAAGTGAGAAATAAGAAAGTGTTAAAAAAAGTAGGAGAAAAAAGGATGATGCTAGAGAAGATCAGGAAAAGAAAATGCCAAGAGCTCCCAAGAGGAATGTGGAAATAGTGCTACCCAGTGTTATCCCAGAGGTTATCTTTGAGAGACGATACCCAGTCTAAGTAATAGAAAACACCAGAGTCTAATAACGTTATAATATATTTTAGAAATATTTAAACATACAATGACAAGAAAAACTTACCAACTAAAATAACAAATATATTAGAAATGAGGAAATTAAATCATTAAAATAATTACCCTTATGACGATATATCATATATCAGCTTTTGCTGAACACACTGTCAAGTTTTTCTTAGGAACGTTGAAGAAAATAATAGACTATGACCAACCATAACGGTCATCAGATACTATAAGTCAAACACGAAGAACATATTAAATATTTCACAATCACAAAGGAGCTAGGAGTCGACACGTCTTATCATGACCATTTTTCTAAGATGGAGTCCCTAAAAAAAAAAAACCTTTTAGACAAATACAGTCCAATAATCCCTTAAGGTGAACATTGGGTCTTAGGTAACCAGGCCAACGGAATACCCAAAAATAAAATAAATACATCATCGTAGATGTTGAAACAGACTCATAAGGAGTATACTAATGAAACGATAGCAGGGGAGGGGAAACAAATTAAACAAGAAAATAAAATAAGGTTAGGCAAACCTGCTTTGTTTCAAACCAAAAGGATCAATTTAACACTTGGATTTTCCGCCAAATCAATACTTTTACTTATGTAAAAAATTATAGGTACATGTTTCGGGGATCTTACTGTCCCCTTCTTCAGCCCTCCTTTGTTGTTACAAACATCGTGTCACATTCAACATCCCATAATAAAACAACAGAATACACAACATAAATTACACAACATATTAAAATTACTAGCTTAAAACTACACTTAAAATCCAATAAACAATCAAGGATAAAACTTGTGATACACTTCGTATTTTTCAGTCCATCAGTTCAATTTTGAATTTGTGTCCTGGGACACATTAAAATATACTTAAGCACAGCATATGTTTTGTCCACTTCGTTTTCGAAGCATAAAATTCAAAGCGATTAATCTACGGAGGAACTTGCTGATTTGACTGCATCTAAGATTAGCCTATTGTCATTTTTACATATGTTGTTTCAGGTAGAACATCAGGTATTATTGTGTCCTATTCTATGATACTTAACAACATGTTATTGTAGAATGACTGTTGTTATGAATGACATTCCAATAGAATTGATGCGGTTAATTCAAGGCTTCTTATTATGGCAATCTGACGGTCGGATGCTTCAATTAATAATTTCATTAATGTCGTACTGGTCCTGAAATGAATGAATTACGTTTTAGAAATAAAATCCCAAAAAACTGAAGACTTAATAAGAACGTATCAATCGAATGCTTCGTCTTATTCATGAAAAAACTAAATAGCTCCAAACCATCTGAAGAACAAAAACATCAGATAATGCCTTTCATAATTATGAAAAAACTTTCTACGGAAATTAAAACATTACAAAGACTTACTGGATGTAAGTGGCCTAGTCATTATCACAGCCCTCATAGAGGTCCACTTCACCTGAACTGCACCTTGCTATTGCCACAGCTGCTCGCTTGCAGTGAAACAGCTTGACGCGGCTGCGGGGAAAGGGGGAGGTTGGGGAAAGGGAGGGGCGAAGATATTGGATCGAACCGAGAGGGGAGTGTAATTGGTAACGAAACGGAATGTATGAGAGAGTACCTAATGTGGCGGGGGTTGTGGGGGTGGTTTGCGTTGTTTATTATTTAAGTAATCTGCTATTGTATCAAACAATTCGTTGGTTTCAAAATTAATTTCGTTTAAATTATTGCATTCATTAGACCTCTGGAATGTGTTGATGTGGATGTTTTCCAAAATGTTCATATAGCTGCCCTTAGACGCGTAATGCAAGATCGTGACGTCATTGTTTATGTCGGTAAACTTGTGTCCCGTTTCTTCCATGTGTGTAGCCATGGCTGAAAATTTCCTATGCTTAATGGCCGAAACATGCTCAGAGTAACGAGTGCGTATGCTCCTACCTGTTTGTCCCGTGTAATTAGATTTGCAAGAGCTGCATCTTAGTTCATACACGCCCGATTTCAAAAACTTATCACAGCTGTTAATTTTGTTCGAGTTGAAAAATTTATTGGAGTTAGAATTGTTAGTTTTGAAGGCAATATTCATTTTATACTTCTTGAGGATATTAGCTACTGTGTGTACACTTTGATCTATGTAGGTGAAAGTTGCAAACGTTTTCTTTTTTGAATTCTCTCTGATTAATTTAGTTGTGGGTCTGTTTTTTAATTTATAGATTAACCTATTGACAAATTTATGGCTGTGACCGTTAACTTTAGCTATTTGGTGTATTATGTCTAGTTCTTGCTTCCGATCATGTTCAGAGGAGGGGATTTTTAACGCTCTATTGATAAGGCTTATGAACGTTGCGTTTTTGTGGCCTCCCGGATGATTAGAATCCTGTCTTATGACTGTGTTCGTTTGCGATGGTTTCCTGTAAACTTTGTAATGCAGACGATTATCCTTTCTGGTCACCGTCAAATCCAAATAATTTATTTTATTGGTGACTTCTGATTCTATGGTAAATTTAATATTATTATCAATGTCGTTCAACTCGGCCATTATTTGTTCTATTGTCTGTGTTTGGTTATCAATAATAATAAAAACGTCGTCAACATATCTCCCCCAGAAAACTATTCCTTTAATTTGGTTGATAATTTTCTCGTGTTCCATATGGTCAAGATAAATGTTAGCTAATATACCTGACAACGGGGAACCCATTGCGAGGCCTTCAGACTGTCTATAGATTTTCTTATTGAAAGTGAAAAAATTATTGTCAGTGATGAAGTTTAAAATCGAGATAAATTCTTCGATTTCAACTTTGGACAGTTCGCTGTTACTACTTAATCTATCGTGAATGATCTCGATCGTTTTACTAACCGGGATGCTCGTATACATATCTTTAATGTCGACTGAGTGCAAAGTATTATTTTCATTAAGTTTAAGGTCTATTGTTTTTTCACAAAAATGCATGGTGTTAATGAAGGAGCTGTTGGCCTTGAGCTTATAGTGTTTGTTAAGAAACTGTTGGGCAAATTAACCGCATCAATTCTATTGGAATGTCATTCATAACAACAGTCATTCTACTATAACATGTTGTTAAGTATCATAGAATAGGACACAATAATACCTGATGTTCTACCTGAAACAACATATGTAAAAATGACAATAGGCTAATCTTAGATGCAGTCAAATCAGCAAGTTCCTCCGTAGATTAATCGCTTTGAATTTTATGCTTCGAAAACGAAGTGGACAAAACATATGCTGTGCTTAAGTATATTTTAATGTGTCCCAGGACACAAATTCAAAATTGAACTGATGGACTGAAAAATACGAAGTGTATCACAAGTTTTATCCTTGATTGTTTATTGGATTTTAAGTGTAGTTTTAAGCTAGTAATTTTAATATGTTGTGGTTGTGTAATTTATGTTGTGTATTCTGTTGTTTTATTATGGGATGTTGAATGTGACACGATGTTTGTAACAACAAAGGAGGGCTGAAGAAGGGGACAGTAAGATCCCCGAAACATGTACCTATAATTTTTTACATAAGTAAAAGTATTGATTTGGCGGAAAATCCAAGTGTTAAATTGTAAATACGGTCAATACGGAACCTGAAATGAATGCTGTACCTAATAACCAAAAGGATCACCGTGAATCGACAGATGAAAATCTGGATCGGCTTAGTAAAAAGAAAAGAACTCTAACCAAACACAATTACACTTGGAAGACGAAATAGTTATTATCATGATCTCAATATAAAACGAGAACACTCACATGAAACATACAGCCCCTTGTATCAACACATCGAAACATGTGATTTTCACTAAAACAAAGAATGGCAAACAGAGTACCAGGTATAAAATGTTAGGCCCAAAACACAACTCACATACATGATAAACATAACCACATCACACGTAATATAGAGGCTCTTGACTCAATTGAAAATAACAATAAACTAAAAATAGTAATAAGAGCAAGACCCGGATATATTACCGAATTCATACCAATCACCACATACAACACATATCCACACTTCTTTCACACAACATTTCATCCATACCGATCTTTTTTTAATAACTATTTTGTCGACCATTACATGTTAAAACGTACCTTCTGTCGTCATCAGTATTAAGTAAAAATATACCGTATTTGCTCGCGTATATCTCGCCCCCGCGTTTATCTCGCACCCCATTTTTTAATTTGAAATTTCAGGGAAAAAAAAGTACTCACATATATCTCGCATTCATTACTGACGCCATCATATAAATGACCGTAATAACCTTGAGGTAGAGACATGTTCGATTTAGCGCGCCACAACAGTCGTCATTGTCCAGGAACTTACCCGAAGCGTTACTAACAGGAAGAGCGAGCAACAACGAGTTGATCCGAACTTCCATACGAGCCGATTACGGATCGAGGCTCCGCATGCAAGCATACGGCGCAGCGTGAGTGTTAGCACGCTGTACATTGTTAGTCTTCGGCCGCGGTTGGCTAAATTCGTCGCCTTGAGACACGTTCGAATTAGCGATTAGCACACCACATAAGTTGCGGAATTAGGCCTACTGTTACATCGCAGAGAAACGCAGTTCAATCTTCTAGAATCTCAATGATTTCGTCTTTACGCATTGCGTCGCATCCGAGCTCGGCCGCATGCAAGCATACGGCGCAGCGTGAGTGTTAGCACGCTGTACATCGTTCGCCGCGTCTTAGGCCGCGGCTGGCTAAATTAACCGCCTTGAGACACGTTCGAATTACCGATTAGCGCGCCACGTCAGTTGCGGAAGTTGGCCTACTGTTACATCGCAGAGGAAAAGCAGTTCAGTCTCCTCGAATCTATACGCATTGCGTCGCATCAGAGCTCGGCTGCGTGCAAGCATCCGGCGCAGCGTGAGAGTTAGCACGCTGTACATCGTTCGCCGCGTCTTCGGCCGCAGTTGGTTAAATTCGCCGCCTTGAGACACGTTCGAACTAGCGATTAGCGCGCCACAACAGTTGCTCAAGTAGGCCTACTGTTACATCGCAGAGAAACGCAGTTCAGTCTTCTCGAATCTCAATGATTTCGTCTTTACGCATTGCGTCGCATCAGAGCTCGGCCACGTGCAAGCATACGGCGCAGCGTGAGTGTTAGAACGCTGTACATCGTTCGCCGAGTAGGCCTACTGTTACATCGCAAATTTTGTGTTTTTTCGGAAATACGGTCATTCCCCGCGTATATCTCGCACCGCTAATTTTCACACTATTTTCGGACAAAAAAGTGCGAGTTATACGCGAGCAAATACGGTATATAGAGTATTAAAACGTGGCTTTCTTGACGACATCAAACTATATTTCCATTAGGTGATAAATGGCAGTCAGGCAGTTTCTGGCATAGTCCAAAGGACTATCCTAAGTGTACCATATAATATAAATTATTTAGGCCAGACACCTTCGAAAAGGGTTTGCGAGACAAAGCTCGTTGAGTGGAGGGAGGACCAATTTTCCAGGGCCGTGGCTGAGTGGTCGCTCGAAGAATAACGTAACTCCAAAAAGATTTTAACATATGAAAATATATTGAGAACAAACAAATACAGGATTAACAGTTGAGCAAAAACAAATGAATACCCTCCTATGAAAATTGTGGGAGGAACCCCTTACTAAACAACAACTGGCTAGGCCAAGTACGCGTGAGAAACCACGATAAGAAAGAAAACAAAAATAGTAAGCCAAATAAATTAATTAATGAAACAGAAAATAAAACTAGACCAAGTCGGCCAGCTTACAAGGCAGCGTACATCAGTATCCTCTGTGGCTACAGACCACGAGATCCATTCGCAATATTTGCTACGAACCAAGTCGAAAGATTCTGCCGAACCTCAAATTAAAATTAAATTTCACCCAAAATAACACGCGGGCACACTATTGGCAAATAAAATACTTGCACTAGGTGACAAGAGAATTAGTTAAACTAATTTAAAATTAGAAAATGCAAAAATATCCAAGATGGCGTCAGAACCGACGCTATCACCAATCTTCAGGCATGAACACCAAAACTCGAAAAATCTGGGGAAAACAAGGCTTCCACCAAGTAATTTCTTATTTCCACCACACAACAATTCATTAAAGCATGATTTCATCAAGAATTAAAATAATTCAGGTCTCAAAAGACCACAAAATATTAACATTTAGACGGAGCGAAAACTAGTACGTCTGAACGTACGGCCATGATGCCAAGCAACTCTCCTAATAATGGAAAACAAACTAGTGACGAAAACAAAGGACAGTCACTAGTTATTAACACTGTGTCCCACCAAAAGAAACACGTTCTTCGAAAACATTTGAAAACAGAAAATTAGAATACATAACTAAACCTAACTTATGTTGGCCACACTAAAGTTTGGTAGCAAGCCAATAGAAAATAATTTTAACAACTTGGAACCATTTGCGCAAATGTCTGGCCTGTTATAGTTTCAAATCATAGAAATTAAGAAGCTTGCTATTTTTAAAAAATAACTAAAGTCTTTGCTTCCCTACGTGGTCCAACCGATCACCAACGACACGATGATCATTAATAAAAAAAAAATATATATATAATAAGAATTCAAATTAAATAAATCTTAAGTTTTCACCAAGTCTCAGAATAATCCATAGTTGGCCATCTACTCCTACCTTCTAGTCCGGCCATGGGCCGAAGCCCAGAGCCCCACGTCTGCTTTCAACTTAAGTCATCCTGAGAGTGCTGCGTCTCCAAACACTCCGCCCGTTAGCTCGCCAAAGCTGTCCATTGCGCATGTGCGCTACACACGTAGTGCTGCCAAGGTTAAGCAGTGGCAGATTTTGAACTATGGAAACAGTTTAAATTATTGAATGTTTCGTCAGGGTGGACAACATAATTTTCAATAGACATTTCATATCCAATGCCCGAAAACAGTCCAAGTCCAATTTTAGGTTGGCATTAAATAAGCGGGAAGATACTAGTATTTCATTGGTCACACGGTCACTTCACAAGTTTGAATTTGTATGACCGCGAATTCCGGACATCAATGTTCATAAATTTTGCCACAGGCGACAATAATGTCTTTAATGATATTTCCACCGTCGTCATAATATTAAAGACCAAGCGATGATATTTGAAATTTTTACCCTATACATTTGGGGCAAGATTATACTTCATGAGGTCCACAATCACCTAGGTTACCACTGGGTCCCAAGCTGGGTTCAGATTTTTAATAGTGACCTCTGGGTTCAGAACTGTGTCCAGGTTTTATTTTCATGAAATAGGCTTGGCGAAAGTTCAGCAAGGGAAGTGTGCAGATGCAGTCGGCACAGCCTCCCACCACGAAACGTCCACCAGGGGTGACGAGAGAGAGGGCAGATGAGTTTGTAGGATCCATGCATAGTTTGGCTTGAGCTCACCGACTGACAGTCCCAACCTGTCACAGCTACTCCATCTCCTGAGCGTGATACCAGATATCCCCAACATCGACCAGCAAGGCTGCAGAACCAGGTACCAGATGTCATCGACTCGAACGAAGGCGACAGTAACCCGTGCACTGGCTACTATCCCGTTATTTGAGGAGAATTCCCCTCATCATGGACAGACTGCAACATAATCAAAAACAGCAGAAGAGGGCACAAACACTTAAAGTTCTCTCACAGGATTTTCTTCTCAGTCGACCTTGTCACCATTATTTGTCACTACTTGCATACGAAGCACACGCGTTATTACTTGTATTACTCTCATGACTTGAATATTCCGGTAAAGAGACTTGATAGTTTCAACTTTGGCCTTGAAGTTATAAGTTAAAATTTAAGTTAACAAATTTATGTATATTAAAGAAAAGAATATCACAACACGATGTTCGGGAAGCTAACTAGTTCCCCAACCAAAATCCTAACGGTTACATTATAAAGATTTTACTATTATCATTGACGGGAGGAAACAGACCCATAGTGTTACCCCTCAGAACATGGTGACATGGCAGATGAGAACAGACAAGGATAACAGAACCTTTGAGCCAGCTCCAGATTTGAGACAACTCAAACAATTACATTAGTTAAGAAATTAAACTTCAGATAACACAAATCAGACTGCATACCAAACTACACTCTCTCATTCATCATAGCTGCTTAAGGACAGAACACACTATCCACTCACTGCACGACAGAAAATAAAAACGGAACATGCTCACATCTCAACGTCAACACTACCACCGAACAAGAGTACCTTTTCAGAACGCATACTTCACTCACGTTTCACCATACACAACAGTGATCTTTTAGAAAACCAGACACACCCATGGCACCAACTTCAATGAACAGCAATAAGCCACCTCCACTCCACGTACAACGCCAACAGAAAATATTCTGCTCACTCAATGCGACCACTCGCCTAGACAACCTAGGTCACCCAATGCAACCAACATTACAGCACCACAACCAGGTTACAATCATCACGCAACCAACATCTCCACGGTACCATGGTGCTCAAGTTCGACCAAAATCACAACTCCAGTCTTCACTGGCAACTCACTCCGACAACACAGTTCAGTACTCTAGCAGTTCCAACAACAATGAGCAATATTCGTCACTATTTACCATCTACCAGTTCCTGAAACGAAACTCTCCAAGGACTACATCTTACTACTTAATGACTGGCTGCAACCTCGAGATCACCAGCCTCACGTTCTCCTGCAGCTTTACAGTACGACAGGTGAGTTCGAAATATGCGTCTTCTCTCTGCATCTTCCAATAAAACAGTTACTTCTGTCAGAAATGACAAGACTTTATACGGACCAATATATTTGGAAAGTAACTTTCCTGAGACCTTATTTCCAGGGGTTTTCTTCCAGAAATTCTTGACAAACACCAAATCATTCACCTTAAACTTCCCTTGAACTCGACCCTTGTTATAACGAACAGCGAGTTTGTCGTGAGACACCTTAATCGCTTCCTGAGCTTCCTTCCATATTTCCTTTACTCTTTCAGGCGACGGCTGATCAGGCTACAAATCATTCAACGACCACAGATTAGTCAATGACTAGTTCGGTGCGAAAGCACACATTAAGGAGAACGGTGTCTTTCTATGCGATTCATGATCCGCCGTATTGAACGCATAAGCCAACCAATGCAGCGATGAATCCCACCGTGCATAGTTGTCCCTATGATAAGCAATGAGAGCAGCTCTCAAATTCCTATTTACTTGTTCCGCCAAACTGGGGTTTGGGTAATACGGTGTCGTAGTTATATGAGAAATAGAATAATCAAAACAAAAGTTTCTCATTTGAACGGATGTGAAAGTCTTAGCATTGTCAGAAATAAGGTATTGACACGGACCAAAAGATGTGAAAACACTCTGCAAACATTTAATCACAGAAGTAGAATTACTAACTTTAGTGGGGAAAGTCCAACAGAATCTAGAAAAGCCATCGACACAAACCAACGCGAACCTATTTCCAACCTTGGACCTCGGAAAAGGCCCAACGAAATCCACGTACAGCCGTTCCATGGGTCTTGACGCGGGCTCAGATGATAGAAACCCCACCTTGCTCGAGACTGCGGGTTTACTTACATTACATGAACGACATCCTAGCACAAACTTTCGAATATCACGATCCATTTGTTTCCAAGTGAAAGATTTACGGATCTTTTGCCTAGTCTTAAATATCCCCAGATGACCTCCCACTGGAGATTCGTGAAAATACCGAAGCATACCATCAACCAGCTGCACCGGCAACACGACCTTAGGTCTCCTGTCGTGCCTAGCAACACAACACAATACTCCAGAACGCAGAAAATAAGGATGAACAGTCTCTCCATTTGACAATTTACTGATGATCCCTTCTAAATTAGGATCCTCTCTCTGGTGAATAGCAATGTCCTTAAAGAGTAAGGGTGAGTTGTTCAGCATGTGTTGAGCGGAATTAGCTCCCACCACCACATTACTCACAGCTACTGTCTCAACTCCCTTCTTGCCTAACGGAACTTCTTCATACATCCTACTCAGAGAATCTGCCACCACATTTTCAGAACCTTTGATGTGGCGCACTTTAAACTTAAACGATGATATACGTGTTGCCCTCCTGGTAATACGCCCGGTCTTCCTCGGCCTTGCTAACACCCAACTCAGTGCTTGGTTATCAACTTCCAACTCAAATTCCACAGGTTCGATGTACAACTTAAATTTCTCTAACGCGAACATCACTGCTAGTCCCTCCAGTTCATAGAGAGAATATGAAGATTCAGGTTTGGTTAAAGTTCGAGATGCGAAAGCAATCGCCCTCCTACCATCATCTCCTTCTTGAAGTAAAACAGCGGCAACAGCTCCCAGTGAAGCATCTGTCTGAATAATAAACGTTTTGTTGAAATCTGGGACTGCCAGTACTGGTGCGTTACACAAGGCATCCTTAAGATCGTCAAATGCAGCTTGCTGCGACTCGCCCCACTCAAATGGAACATTCTTCTGCCTCAACTGATTCAACGGAATGGCACGACGAGCAAAATCTGGGACGAATTTTCTAAAGAAATTTACCATGCCCACAAACCGAGCTACCCCCTTAACATTGACAGGCACCTTGTAGTCTCTGATACTCTGCGTACGAGATGGATCGACAGAAACTCCCTTGGCTGACACAAGGTGTCCCAAGAACGAGATCTGTGACTTAGCAAAGGAAGTCTTAGAAATTTTCACAGTTAACCCAGCATTTTTGAGTCTCTCAAACACTTCTCTTAAGTGACGGACATGATCCTCGAAATTTTTACTGAAAACCACCACGTCGTCTAAATAGTGGTACTGTACCCGTTCGTCCTGGGGATGCGATGACCCATCTGCTATTACATCGCATTCCTGGAGTTCCAGGACAGAGCGGAGTTAAATGAACCTCTAGTCAAATAAGGAATGTGTCGGAAATTCAGCTGAGTTATCGAAAAAGCAGTTGGGTAACACGAGACAAAGTATCTCTAGGGTCGTTACGGGCTTAAGTTTAATAGAAATAATGCAATTATGAATGGGCGCCATCAACTGAATTCCTAGCAAACCACTTCCTTTCCGGTTAAGCCTTACTCAAGACAAGGAAAGAAAAAGGAACATCACACCATCATCAGATCACAACTAAGATAAAAACAAATTTATTTCACTTTGATAGTCAGACAGACATTTTAAATATAACTCCTACCTGAGAGTATGGTCGAATGCCAACGTTAAATTGTCATTGTCCAAAAATCGAACCATCTCTTTTCTAATCAAAAATATTTCATCCACATAAAACAAGAAAAATCTCTAAAGTTCTCTTGGGTTCTCAGGATCACTGTAGCACTATGTCTTTCGTCACTGACATTTGTGATACCTGAGACCTAATTTCTCTTTAATTTAACATCATAAATGTGGATTTGAAAAAAGTATTAATCTGTCTAAACATACACATATTATAATCACATATATTAAACATCACGTAATTTATGGCTTGCATGGCATAATTTAAATGTTGAACATGTTAGTCAAATGCTCCTAAACATTGAATAATTAATTTACACTATTTACATTGTCATTCATAATTACTTATTTGTGAATTATAGAAAATTCATGGCTCATTGGTCATCGTTATCATCATCAAAATTAAATATTTCTCACATTAATTCTCATCTCAAAATTCTACATATTCCTGTCAGAATCATTAATTCATCACCATTACATCATTTAAATCCTCAACTCAAGTTGCAATTCCTTCAAATTGTATCTCAATTAAATTTATTTAATTCCATATAAATTCATTAATCATCAGCTTCTTTAGTTAATTATCACCTTCTAATTCAGTTATTCATTATCTATCCAATCATCTATTAATTTACTTAAATCAGTTTATTTATTCAATCTTTAATTCATCCATTTATTTAATTTGTTGATTTATTCCAAAATTTAATTTATCCATTTATTTAAATTTTATTCTTCTGGTTATTTAGATTCTTATTATTTCATCTAGTCATTCTGATTTTTATTTCATTAGGTCAGATCATTAATATGCTTAAATTTCAGATTATTATTTCATTAATTATTATTCTCAGAAAATCTTGTATTATCAACTTTATTTATTTGTTTAATTTCCTAACAAATTGTTTAATATGGGTTATAGAACGTTGTCTTACAGTTTTATTACTTCCAAGTTATATCTCGTATTTAATTTTCATGCCAAAAAATATTATTGCCTTCACGACATCACGTTGGATCTGACTATCCACAACTACATTATATATCCTCAATTCTTCAAATATCACATTTGAATACAACAATTATTCCACAAAACTTCATAAATATTCAGCACATACAGCATGAATCTCAACAATTACGCTAGACTGGGTTCAACAACCTCATGTCTGCTTCAAAATGCATTAGCAACATTGCAACTATCACTTGGCAACTTCCCCAAAATGCCTATCACAAACTTCACTTAACCATGTTGCATGATCTACAAAAAATATATATCTGGCTTCAAATTATCAACGCACACAATCTCCAATAACTGTAATTAATCTGATCACATCTAGACAACTTCTTAAACAATTGGAAAAATATTACCTTAGTAATTCAAGATTTGCTTTCAAATAGCATAAATTCTCTTACAATTCTCATAATTCACTTCACAGAAAAACACCAATGTGCTATAATCTCTCATATCAAAATCTGCAATACTGATCTGCCTTAAAATAAATCTGACCATTAATGATTCATCTTACAAGATTCAATTACTTTAAATCCTTCTCAAAGGTATCAAACACAATTATAAAAATCATCAAAAGCATCAGCTGTAACAGCTGTTAAACTGAAATTACTCTCAAAAGAGTATAGCAACAAAATATTGGATTGGCAAACAAGAATTACAAATGTAACCCTGTTGACATTTATCGTTACTTTATTTAACAAAAGTTCGACTGATATGTGACTAGTAGTTCCTTGTTTGATTCACTTACAATCTCATGTACACTCGGATGATAAAAATGAGTCCCTCAATGGCAAGTAAGATGAGTAACCACCGTAAAATCGTATAAATACGAAAGACCTCGCCCCGTCGACTAATCATGATAGTGCCCTAAACGATGGGTAAGATGAGTAACCACCATACAATCGTATAAATACGAAAGACCCCATCTCGACGACTAAAATGAGTGAATGTACCAGATAGGAATCAACAAGTCTCTAGTTGTCATATAAAAGCGATATTCATTCACTAAAGTGAATAACATCTTAATATCTCCAAACAATCCAATGGAAAAAAATCCCTACTGATGAATAATACACACTCGCTAGTATGCAATGAACTGACAAAGTAATTTTAGATAATCAATTGCAGATCACGAGTTCGAAATACTCGTTACACAAAAAAAAAACTATTCATGAAAAATATCCTTGCTGGAAAAATGTCTAAAAGACCAAACATCTGCTTAATAAAGCCAACCAATGGTGAGAATTTCGTATAATGATGCCTGCCATATCATATGGTCACGCCATATTCTAGCAAAAATTCGAAGCATATAAAGTCAAACCATGTCTAAATAATCGTATCACTCCTATTAGAAAAATATACATGTGTGCCCAGTATTCATGAAAATAATCGTATCAGGTAGTTATGACTCTTACAGTACCTTCTCATAATCAGCTGTTATTAAATTTCAAAGATCGTCGATTTTCCCTATGTAATGAATTTCTCGAAAGATCGGCGTGAATATCATTCCATCCATGCAATGACGATTGCATTCAAAATCCCAAGTGAATCAGCTGGTGGACCTCCTCTCGTCAGGAATCGAATCCATCGCTCTGCGGTGCCATCGCGTCTCTATCTGCGTTTACTCCGACATGATGAACTTCTGGTTACCCATAGCGGATATTGTCCAAATCCTCACGAAAAAGTTCATGGAAACAGCAGACCCCCTATTCCTCTTCTACGTTACGCCACTGTTCCATTAAATGTTCAGTTTGAGTGTCGAAAGTTCAATCTCCAATAACTGATAAGTCTCACTTTCGTAAAATAAAATTTTATGTGAGAGTGTCTAAGTTTATGAAACACCCTGTAGTTGTGTTCATATTCGGTAATTTATAAAACTGTATAAGAAATAAATGCATTAATGCACGAGCTAATGTTCATCAGTGCATATGCTTACAACATTCCGTTTGCTTGAAATTGTTATAGTTACTTGGAATGCGTTATGAAAAGCATAGTCGTAATGTTATTCAGAAAAACTGTGTTCAGACTGCGTTGAAATGCAGCTTAGAATAAAGTTCTCCAACTACTCGTAATGCTGTTCTAACATCCCGGCCGTCTATGCTTGCTTGCTCGGCAAGTCCGCCCGGTTTATTGACCTGCTTGTCGTTCGCTGCTCGGTGATGTTGAAACTGTCGCCTTCACTTTGCCGTGACCGTTTCGGTTCGCTACGCGACCTTCACCATGCGTTTGGCTTGCGCTACTGAGCTCGACCCTGCTTGCTCGGCTGACAGAGCTAGACTGAATGTGTCTGCACTGTCTTTACTCTTATCTGCCTGGCGCAGACACGTGGCGTTCACCCCACCACTATGCTCTCGCGTCACAATTATAATCTCGAACCCTCATCATCTCGGCTATTCCGTTATAAAATAACTTAAGGGTTATCTAACTTCCTTTAAATTATTTCCACATATAATGCATGTTATATATCCTCTTCTAAGATGTTTAAATACCATATTCCATATAGATCTTAATAAAGCTTCATAATTCTATCCATAATTCCATCTTCTTACGGATGTCAGTGCCTTCTTGATCCTAGACCTACTATCTTAATAAAGCTTCATAATTCTATCCATAATTCCATCTTCTTACGGATGTCAGTGCCTTCTTGATCCTAGACCTACTACGTCATCCTGACATTCCTCTTGACTCGATCTGGGCGCTATCTTTTCTTAACTCTTCCCAAAACCTCAACTACGGCTTAATGTCTGTTGGCGTAGCCGATAGCCTGAACTAGGTATCGGGTACATCTCTACCGTACATCTACTTTTTTTTAAAATCAGGATTGAGAAAAAAAAAACCACTCACAGGCATTCTATATATAATACATGTACACGATAGCTCTATAATTCCCTTACTCAGCATGATGGTATTTTCTAATGCTAGCTGCATTAAAAGTTCCTACAACTTCATCAGTATCCATTCTGACAATCTTGTAGCTATTATTCTGGTATGTTTGTTCAATACGGAATGGACCAGCGTACAATGGCGCAAATTTATGGTAGATCTTCAGTTGAAGGTTCGAAGTGACTGGCTTCCTAATCAGCACCTCATCATTTTCTTGAAATGGCTCGTGGAACCTCCTTCCTGCCTGTCTCCTGGCTGTCTTTTCCGCCTGTCTTCTGAGCCTCTCTCCTGCCATCTCGACTCTTCTTTCTTGTGTGGGTTGAGGATCTATTGGTGCCCTCACGACTCGGTCCCATGGTCTATCCGGTTTCAATCCATGATGAAGCATGGACGGAATCTGTCCTGTGCTTTCATGTACTGTGGAATTCAAGCATTGGCTAATGATGGGAATCACTTCCATCCATCTATGGTGTTGCCTTGACACATATAAGCGACACATCTTACTGATTTCCGGCATAATTCTTTCGGCTGGATTTCCTCTGGATACCGTACAGAATTAAACACATGCCTTATTCCTAAACGTTCCATAGCAGTAGAAAATTCCATACTAGTAAATTGTGATCCATGGTCACTCAACAAAACTTCAGGTTTCCCCATGCTCGGAATAACTGTTTTCTCTAGTCTGTTTATCACGTACTTGGATGTAGCTTTCTGTATAGGGCATAGAGATACGTATTTCGAAAATACGTCAACTGTTACCAAAACGAACTGATTTCCTTTCGTCGAACGAGGAATCGGACCGAAAATGTCCGTAGCGAAAAGTTCTCTTGGCTTGCTGGGTAATAGTGATTTAGGAACCTCTTTCATTAACTTAGATGAGTATTTACTTCGCTGACAACTGTCACAGGTCTTTATGACGTCGCGAATCGTTTGTCCCATTTGTCTCCAAACGAAAGTTTCTTAAGCGAGAGCCAAAGTCTTGTCTACACCTACATGAGCTGCAGTTCGGTGTATCATCCAAATAACTGGTTTGACAAGCTTGGGTGGGATCACTACTCTAAGTTTAGTATGATCTTGGTCGATATATTGGCATATAACACCTCCCATAATATGATATTTTCTAGCCTCTATCTCAGTTCTTTGAAAATCTGGATCAGCGTTGTCCATCCTGCATGTCAAAAAACGGTAAATTCTTCGCAAAGGTGCATATCTCTTCTGAGTTTGCGCTAACAACTTCAACTTTTCTAGAGTACCATTATCCTCTTGAATCAAATTTATATGGTTGACAATTACTTCCTCACAAGGGTTTCTGCTCAACACATCTGCTAACAGATTTAATTTCCCAGGTCTATGTACAACAGTTGGGTTGAATTGCTGTAAGAACAGAGCCCATCTGGTGATGCGGTCACTCGCTAAGTCTGTCTTCATAGTAAATTGGAGGGCTTTATGATCTGTGATCACTGTTATGTCATGTCCAAACAACACCTTCTTCCACGTCTTAAGAGCATGAACCACTGCTAATGCCTCTAACTCAGTTG
Organism: Meconema thalassinum; assembly: GCA_946902985.2. Classification (NCBI taxonomy): domain Eukaryota; kingdom Metazoa; phylum Arthropoda; class Insecta; order Orthoptera; family Tettigoniidae; genus Meconema; species Meconema thalassinum. Next base: position 197,046,632 of record OX336394.1, read on the forward strand.
CATAGTAATTCTTCTCACAATTCCTGAGCTTGCGACTGGTGAAAGCTAAATACCTATGTTTCCTGTCATCATCCAACTGATATAGGATCCCACTAATACCTATTTTGGATGCGTCTGTCTCTACAAAAAATCTTCTTGTAAAATCAGGGTACTCAAGCTTGATATTTTGGATCAACATTTTCTTAGCCGCTAAAAACGCTTGATTGCATCTATCGTCCCATTTCCATCGATTTCCCTTTCTTAGTAAATCCTGCAGAGGTGCCATCGTTTCAGTATATTCAGGACAATGTGTTGAAAAGAACTGACACATGCCTAAAAACTGCCGTACCTCTTTAATCTTTCGTGGGGTTGGAAACTCTGAAATTGCCATGATCTTCTTTTGATTGGGCCTATAACCATCTCCATCGATTCTATGTCCAAGAAATTCAATTTCTTCATGAAAGAACTGACATTTATTGAAATTCACCTTGAAGTTCGTCCTCCTAAGATCTTCAAAAAGCATTTGAAGGTGCCTGATATGTTCTTCCGCTGTCTCAGACGCTATAATCAGGTCATCAATATAGCTTACCACATGCTCCTTAACTGCATCTGACAAATTTTCATCTAGTGCTCGGATCATCACCGGACCACTATTTTTCACTCCAAAAGGTAACCTATTGAATACATATGTTTTATGGTCAAACAAGAACCCTGTGTATTGTTTGCAGTCTTCTGCTAGCTCAACATGGTAATAAGAACTAGTCAGATCGATTGTCGAAAAGAAACTCTTTCCTCTGAATCTGCGTAACAATTCACTAATAACAGGTGGTCTGTCGTGTTCAGGAAGGACTCTTTCATTAAGGGCTCTAGCATCTAGACATATCCTCAGCTTACCATTAGGTTTCTTGACAACAGCTAAAGGATTCAAATAAGCAGTTGGCATCTTCTTAACTATTCCATCTTTTTCCATATCGCTTATCATTATGCTAACTTCCTCCTTCCATTTATCCGGAATGGGATATAAATTTTTATGGTAAGGTCTGTCATCCATCAACTTGATGCTATAGGTGAAATTTTCTATGAGACCTGGTTTGTCATTGAATATGTCCTCATATTCTGAAATTACTTGATCAAACTGCTCCTTAATTTCTGGATTTATTTTACTTGTCATGCCAGTTCTATCTTCTATAGACCTTTCAATACTGCATACTATCTCATCCAATATATCCTCTCTAAAGAATGTCATCTCGGATTCCTGATTTTCCATGACCCCTTCTTGAAAGTACATGCGCCTACTCTGCATATCTATGATCAGGCCACTCTCACTTAAGAAATCCACTCCTAGGATCATGTCAAAATGTAGTTGACCCACTACTAGGAACATCTGTTCAAAACTTCTGGTTCCAATCCCAACGTCTAAAAGTACCTGACTTTTACATTTCATACTCGTGTCTGGGATCACCCCTTGAATCTTGCTAACAACAGTTGGCAACATCGTAATTTCTCCTAATAATTTCAATTCATCCAGGCAACCTATGGATATCAAGCTCACCATAGCCCCCGTGTCTACAAGTGTCTTTATTTCTTTTCCCATGACTTCCACACTGATAACTGGCAATTCATGTCTATTTCCTCGGTGTACTATGTCTTCCTCCTCGATTAAATCCTCGTCCTTGACCTGATACGTTTCCACAATGATGATCGATTCCCAATGATTAGCATTTTTCTCTAGAGTTAATTTGACGTTTTTTTTTTTCCCTTCGCCACTCGTGCTTGCCCGATTGACATCTCTGACTGTCTCTTCGAGTGGTGCACTAGGCTGTCTATCTTCTTGCCTTGACCTCTCATATCCACGATTATCTCGTCTTTCGTTAGGATCGTTTCTTCGGCCATCCTGCCTGTCGTTCCCATTATACTGTTGACCTTGGCTCCAGTTATTTCTGCCACGATATCTATTGTTGTATCGATTCCTGTCTTGATATCTGGAATTCTGGTTATAATTTCTATATCGGCTATCTCTTGCTTCTTGATCGTATGGCCTCTCATATGGTCCTCTATATCGATCATTTCCTCGAACGTTACGGATGTTTCCTCGATTTCCTTCGTTCCTTCTGTTTTCCCAGGAATCTCTTCTGTCCGTTTGAGCTGCGTTGTCAACGACTACCGCATTCACCTCTTGCGTGTTTCTATTGTCGTTTCTTGTATTTCTAGGCGTAACTTGAGCGCCTTTATAGTCCAATCGCCGTAAAATGTCGTCATAGTGCTCAAGTGTGTTGGCTCCCGACGCTATGAGTGATCGCTGTACCTCAATCGGTAACTGTCTCGCTATAGCTTGTAAAAGCTCTTCTTCTGGCAATGGAGGAATCAGAAACTGTAATTTAGCCAGCTGTGACGTAAAATAATTGGCATAATGCGTCGGATGTGACGTAGAATAACGCTTCGAGTACATTTCTGCTCTTACGTTCAGTTGATCCTCGGCACTCCAAAATCTCCTTAAGAATGCGATTGCAAATTGCTCCATATTCGCAAAATTGCTTCTGAATGCTCTAAACCAAGTTAGCGCAGACCCGTCGAAGGCGCGTTCGACTATCCTTAGCTCCTTTTCTTTGGCTACCCTATGTTCCGCCATGTAGTCTCGAATATATCGCAGAAATTCGACTGGTGTGACTCCTGTATTTCCCAAAAACTTCCTCGGCTTGTCATCCAGATTTCTGATAGTGGTAACTGGACCTGAGTATCGTTCGCTTGTACCCAACGTACTCCTATTCAAACTCGGATTATCCTGAGGGGTTGAACTTGCCCTTTCGAATGTCACATTCGGTTGCATTTGACGGTCTTCTCCCATGCTAACTTCTTGATTACTCATACTGCGGTCTATCGCTGTCTGATTTACCAATGTTTCCCCTGATGTTATATTCTGACTGGTGAAACTGTTAAACATAGATTCTAGTTTAGTTATCCTATCTTCTGCCAATTTCTCTGCGGTCTTGACCTGAGTCTTCAACTCATCTAGCGACGTAACATTCTGCGTTTTGTTACTCTCATCTAAATCGTTTTTCAACTTGTCAATCTTGTCTTCGCATGTATCCTTTACTGACGCAACTTGTTCCTTTAACAGATCAACATCTGTCCTAAATAGAGTTGAATCTATCTTCATCGCTTCCTTGTTCTCCGTAAACCTCGCTTCTAAGTTTGCCATACCTGCGATTAATTTTTCATCTAATCCTTCACGTTTCTCTTTTGCTTCGGCATCGACCTCACTATACCGTTCTTCCACGATTGCACCGACTCTATTTTTGAATAAAGCTAAGTTTTCATTAACCTTTTGCTCTATATCGTCGTCCATCTTCCTAATATCTTTCTGCAATTGATTCTCTAATGATTTTAAATTAGAATTAACCTCTCCTAAGACTTCCTCTTTAATGGTCCCAATTACTGACTTTAAATCCTTAATCTCATTACCTAGATTCATCTCTAGACCTTTGATTTTAGTCTCGAAAGATACTTCGGTAGACCACTCTTGAATTTTGCCTACATCTGCCACTAAACCATCGATGTCGAATCTCAACTTCGATACATCCGATTTAATGTCTTTCTGTATGGACATAACGTCTGTTCTTAAAGTAAAAATATTTTCTTCTCCCCTACTTTCTAATTCAATAATATTCTTTCTTAATATTTGAACATTTTCCTCTCCTTTCATATTTACTGCAATTATATCTAATTGTAAAGTCTTAAGCATTTCATTATTCTTTAAAGTCAATCTATTCTCTAATCTAGTTAACTTGTTTTCTAACTCTGTGTTAGTTTCTTCACTACGAGCTTGTAATTTCTCTTCCAACGATTTGAAACTATCCTTCAAGTTAGCCTCACTAGCTTTCAAATGACTTTCAGTACTAGTCTGTAATCTAGTTTCTAATGACATCAACTCATCTTTACTATTTGACTGTAGCCTTTCTTCTAATGACTTAAAATTGTCTTCACTATTTGACTGTAATAATTTTAAATTTTCTTCAGTACTGGTCTGTAATCTAGTCTCCAATGACTTTAAATTATCTTCACTAGTTGACTGTAACCTAGTCTCTAATGACTTTAAACTGTCGTTCAGATTGCCTTCGTTACTAGCCTGTAATGCTTGCACATTTTCTTTGCATCTAGCTTCTAATCTAGCTTCTGAACTATTAATCTGTTCTTTAACTTCCGTTTCCATCTTAGAAATAGTTTCTGCAATACCAGACATACCCGTCTGTAACTCTCCTAACACCTTAGCTAAATCTTCCGGCAACATAATTATATTTTCAATATACGTTTTATTCAGAGACGTTAGACAACAACACATCACAATGTCTCAATTCCTGCATTCACTTGGGTATAGGAAAAAATGTCTTATAATTAACATGAAATAATACTAATACGATTAACATGAACACTGGAATGGGCACACAAGTATATTGTCTGACTAAGTTTAATAAATTTTATAACACAATTAAATGAACTTGAGATCAATCTCTCAGTAATCTAAATCTGATGTGATTCCATAGAATAAACAAAATCGAAGCCCCACAGGTGGGTAAAGCCAATTCTCCCTCTCTCTCTGTACCCGTTCGTCCTGGGGATGCGATGACCCATCTGCTATTACATCGCATTCCTGGAGTTCCAGGACAGAGCGGAGTTAAATGAACCTCTAGTCAAATAAGGAATGTGTCGGAAATTCAGCTGAGTTATCGAAAAAGCAGTTGGGTATCACGAGACAAAGTATCTCTAGGGTCGTTACGGGCTTAAGTTTAATAGAAATAATGCAATTATGAATGGGCGCCATCAACTGAATTCCTAGCAAACCACTTCCTTTCCGGTTAAGCCTTACTCAAGACAAGGAAAGAAAAAGGAACATCACACCATCATCAGATCACAACTAAGATAAAAACAAATTTATTTCACTTTGATAGTCAGACAGACATTTTAAATATAACTCCTACCTGAGAGTATGGTCGAATGCCAACGTTAAATTGTCATTGTCCAAAAATCGAACCATCTCTTTTCTAATCAAAAATATTTCATCCACATAAAACAAGAAAAATCTCTAAAGTTCTCTTGGGTTCTCAGGATCACTGTAGCACTATGTCTTTCGTCACTGACATTTGTGATACCTGAGACCTAATTTCTCTTTAATTTAACATCATAAATGTGGATTTGAAAAAAGTATTAATCTGTCTAAACATACACATATTATAATCACATATATTAAACATCACGTAATTTATGGCTTGCATGGCATAATTTAAATGTTGAACATGTTAGTCAAATGCTCCTAAACATTGAATAATTAATTTACACTATTTACATTGTCATTCATAATTACTTATTTGTGAATTATAGAAAATTCATGGCTCATTGGTCATCGTTATCATCATCAAAATTAAATATTTCTCACATTAATTCTCATCTCAAAATTCTACATATTCCTGTCAGAATCATTAATTCATCACCATTACATCATTTAAATCCTCAACTCAAGTTGCAATTCCTTCAAATTGTATCTCAATTAAATTTATTTAATTCCATATAAATTCATTAATCATCAGCTTCTTTAGTTAATTATCACCTTCTAATTCAGTTATTCATTATCTATCCAATCATCTATTAATTTACTTAAATCAGTTTATTTATTCAATCTTTAATTCATCCATTTATTTAATTCGTTGATTTATTCCAAAATTTAATTTATCCATTTATTTAAATTTTATTCTTCTGGTTATTTAGATTCTTATTATTTCATCTAGTCATTCTGATTTTTATTTCATTAGGTCAGATCATTAATATGCTTAAATTTCAGATTATTATTTCATTAATTATTATTCTCAGAAAATCTTGTATTATCAACTTTATTTATTTGTTTAATTTCCTAACAAATTGTTTAATATGGGTTATAGAACGTTGTCTTACAGTTTTATTACTTCCAAGTTATATCTCGTATTTAATTTTCATGCCAAAAAATATTATTGCCTTCACGACATCACGTTGGATCTGACTATCCACAACTTCATTATATATCCTCAATTCTTCAAATATCACATTTGAATACAACAATTATTCCACAAAACTTCATAAATATTCAGCACATACAGCATGAATCTCAACAATTACGCTAGACTGGGTTCAACAACCTCATGTCTGCTTCAAAATGCATTAGCAACATTGCAACTATCACTTGGCAACTTCCCCAAAATGCCTATCACAAACTTCACTTAACCATGTTGCATGATCTACAAAAAATATATATCTGGCTTCAAATTATCAACGCACACAATCTCCAATAACTGTAATTAATCTGATCACATCTAGACAACTTCTTAAACAATTGGAAAAATATTACCTTAGTAATTCAAGATTTGCTTTCAAATAGCATAAATTCTCTTACAATTCTCATAATTCACTTCACAGAAAAACACCAATGTGCTATAATCTCTCATATCAAAATCTGCAATACTGATCTGCCTTAAAATAAATCTGACCATTAATGATTCATCTTACAAGATTCAATTACTTTAAATCCTTCTCAAAGGTATCAAACACAATTATAAAAATCATCAAAAGCATCAGCTGTAACAGCTGTTAAACTGAAATTACTCTCAAAAGAGTATAGCAACAAAATATTGGATTGGCAAACAAGAATTACAAATGTAACCCTGTTGACATTTATCGTTACTTTATTTAACAAAAGTTCGACTGATATGTGACTAGTAGTTCCTTGTTTGATTCACTTACAATCTCATGTACACTCGGATGATAAAAATGAGTCCCTCAATGGCAAGTAAGATGAGTAACCACCGTAAAATCGTATAAATACGAAAGACCTCGCCCCGTCGACTAATCATGATAGTGCCCTAAACGATGGGTAAGATGAGTAACCACCATACAATCGTATAAATACGAAAGACCCCATCTCGACGACTAAAATGAGTGAATGTACCAGATAGGAATCAACAAGTCTCTAGTTGTCATATAAAAGCGATATTCATTCACTAAAGTGAATAACATCTTAATATCTCCAAACAATCCAATGGAAAAAAATCCCTACTGATGAATAATACACACTCGCTAGTATGCAATGAACTGACAAAGTAATTTTAGATAATCAATTGCAGATCACGAGTTCGAAATACTCGTTACACAAAAAAAACTATTCATGAAAAATATCCTTGCTGGAAAAATGTCTAAAAGACCAAACATCTGCTTAATAAAGCCAACCAATGGTGAGAATTTCGTATAATAATGCCTGCCATATCATATGGTCACGCCATATTCTAGCAAAAATTCGAAGCATATTAAGTCAAACCATGTCTAAATAATCGTATCACTCCTATTAGAAAAATATACATGTGTGCCCAGTATTCATGAAAATAATCGTATCAGGTAGTTATGACTCTTACAGTACCTTCTCATAATCAGCTGTTATTAAATTTCAAAGATCGTCGATTTTCCCTATGTAATGAATTTCTCGAAAGATCGGCGTGAATATCATTCCATCCATGCAATGACGATTGCATTCAAAATCCCAAGTGAATCAGCTGGTGGACCTCCTCTCGCCAGGAATCGAATCCATCGCTCTGCGGTGCCATCGCGTCTCTATCTGCGTTTACTCCGACATGATGAACTTCTGGTTACCCATAGCGGATATTGTCCAAATCCTCACGAAAAAGTTCATGGAAACAGAGGACCCCCTATTCCTCTTCTACGTTACGCCACTGTTCCATTAAATGTTCAGTTTGAGTGTCGAAAGTTCAATCTCCAATAACTGATAAGTCTCACTTTCGTAAAATAAAATTTTATGTGAGAGTGTCTAAGTTTATGAAACACCCTGTAGTTGTGTTCATATTCGGTAATTTATAAAACTGTATAAGAAATAAATGCATTAATGCACGAGCTAATGTTCATCAGTGCATATGCTTACAACATTCCGTTTGCTTGAAATTGTTAATGTTACTTGGAATGCGTTATGAAAAGCGTAGTCGTAATGTTATTCAGAAAAACTGTGTTCAGACTGCGTTGAAATGCAGCTTAGAATAAAGTTCTCCAACTACTCGTAATGCTGTTCTAACATCCTGGCCGTCTATGCTTGCTTGCTCGGCAAGTCCGCCCGGTTTATTGACCTGCTTGTCGTTCGCTGCTCGGTGATGTTGAAACTGTCGCCTTCACTTTGCCGTGACAGTTTCGGTTCGCTACGCGACCTTCACCATGCGTTTGGCTTGCGCTACTGAGCTCGACCCTGCTTGCTCGGCTGACAGAGCTAGACTGAATGTGTCCGCACTGTCTTTACTCTTATCTGCCTGGCGCAGACACGTGGCGTTCACCCCACCACTATGCTCTCGCGTCACAATTATAATCTCGAACCCTCATCATCTCGGCTATTCCGTTATAAAATAACTTAAGGGTTATCTAACTTCCTTTAAATTATTTCCACATATAATGCATGTTATATATCCTCTTCTAAGATGTTTAAATACCATATTCCATATAGATCTTAATAAAGCTTCATAATTCTATCCATAATTCCATCTTCTTACAGATGTCAGTGCCTTCTTGATCCTAGACCTACTACGTCATCCTGACATTCCTCTTGACTCGATCTGGGCGCTATCTTTTCTTAACTCTTCCCAAAACCTCAACTACGGCTTAATGTCTGTTGGCGTAGCCGATAGCCTAAACTAGGTATCGGGTACAGTACAAAAACTTAAATTTTATGCCTGAGAAAACACGATCCAATAACCTGCTCAGAACAGCTCCTCCAGTACTCAGACCAAACGGTAATCTATTATACTCAAACAAATTCCAGTCTGTGGCAAACGCAGTCAAATGCTTTGATTCTTCAGCCAACGGTACTTGATTATATGCTTGTGTTGAATTAAGCAGCGAAAATAAACGAGCGTCTTTAAACCAACAGAAGCAATTGTGCAAATCTGGCAAAGGTATGGACTCTTGAACCACTTTCTTATTAAGTCTCCGATAATCGACCACCGGCCGAAAACCACCGTCAGGTTTCGGAACCAAAAACATCGGCGAAGAGTATGCAGAAATTGACGGACGAATAACACCTTCAGCTAGCATTTTATCAATAATCTTTTTTAATTCTGCCATCTTGGGTGGACTCAAATGATAAGGCGGATGACGAACAGGAATGTCATCTTCGACCATTAATTTATATGACATTAAATTGGTAACACCTAGCTTATCAGTGAAAACCTCCGGATACTCCGAACACAAATTTCGAATAACACAAGCTTGACCGTCAGAAGGATTGCCCAAATCGAGGTCATCAACCCCAAAACTTGCCTCATCCTCAACTTTCTTCTCCACGTCCACATGACCGGTTCTAATATTATATCTTTCGGAAGCCGAGAATTTCAACTTAATCTCAGGACAAAAGTTAAACCAAAACGATTCTCTCCCCACATCCAATGTCACTCCAGAATGAGACATAAAATTTGCCCCTAAGATAACAGGACAAGACAACTTCGCAATAATCCAGAATGGAAACTTCCAAGTAAAATTGTGGATACGAATTTTCAACTTAACCGAACCCAGAATATCTAACGATGAATTATTTGCTGACACAAGTTTAACGTCCACCTTGGACAACGCTGGATACTTACAAATCCCTTTCATGGCCTGATACCAATCTTCACTCATTAAAGATGCTGCACTACCCGAATCAAGCAAGGCACTCAGGTTAGCATCATTTACAAGAATCCCGATCACAGGAGAAGGTAATAATGAATTTAAAGAAATTTTAGCACAATTTTCCCGACCAACCTTAGATTCACAAACTGTACCAGACATCGATAAAACCTCATCAGCATGGTCACGATGCCAGTTCTCCTTCTGTCAATCTTGCCTGCAATTACACTCTCGATCAGAATGACCAATTCCACCACAATGATCACAATGTATAACATTAACTTCTTCACGAACTGTGGCACCCTGTCCAACAATCGCACCTCCTCGATCCTGACCATTCTGTATACGAGCATTTCCATCACGACCCTGATTCTGAGGAGCTCTCACTTCACGATTTCTATCCTGCCCTGCTGGAGGACGAGTATTTCCCCAACGATTAATCCTCCCTTGAAATCTGTTGTTATTGAAACGTCCCTTAAGTACAATACAAACGAGGTCCGAACCTCTGCTACCGTGAATTGTATAACTTTAGGTTGGAAGTGGAAGGACTGAGCCTTTCTGCCAACATAACCCAAGGTACACTTATTAGAACCGTGCTGTCGAGTTCAAGCTTAAAAGAAAACACAGTTACTCTGGTATGAAACATTCTATTGGCCAACAGAGTACATTTACAAAGTAAAAATCAATAAACAATAAAAGGATATCAAAATAAGGCATGGAAATCACCCCCAATAGCCTACACCAGTTCCCATCAGAAACCGGACGGAGTATAGTACAATAGTCAATTAAAACATTCCTGACATGATCTCTTACTCAAATAAGACAAATATTCAGCTGACACCAGATGACAGAATTACATATCTCGCATGTAAGGTACTTACTTCACGACTCGTCAGAAATCTAGATCAATATTACCAACTGAAGATCAATGCCAATAAACAAAACATTTGTCATAGTGAGGATAATTACATTAAAATCCAACTCCTATTAATGGCATGAAAACAGAACTAATCTCTCCAAACACCAAACCAGTTACATGGCTGCCATCTTTTAACTACAGTACTATATTATCAGCTGTTCGTCATTAATGGTAGTTCGTTACCTACTGAAAATCACATCTTTTTAAAGAACCTAACACCGACGTCATCACCATACCTCATAACTATACTCCGTACAGAATAACATTTAAAACAGATCCAAACTAGGATATCCTACAGTGATTAGAGTGAAATGAAAACCTTTACGCTACTTTACTAATTGAAACTACTAACCACATAACAAAATGATAGTCAACCCTAACACGGTATCACAATGCCGGTGACTCAATAAATTATAAATAATTGTACTTCAGGCGCAGACCTCACATATGAATAAACTTTAACACAACATGACGTACCTTTCAGTAGACCACTTGTTCACCCTCACAAACTGTAACAACATTTCGTCGAACACAATATTGCTTATTTCCTCCGTCATGGAACGTGACATTCTACAGTGATCAGTATCACAAATAAGAAGCAGAACATCTTTCATACGGCATATCATTTCCTCAACAAGATGGTCTTTTCCAGGATACCAAATGTTACATCATCGCTTCTAATACATGAGAGGTCCAATCCAGTCTTCCTGATTTCTTCAAAGCAATATAATTTTAAATTTAAGGTTGTTAATTCCTTCTTACATTGGTACTTGTCATTACTCCGAACTAAAGAAAATAGGGCAGAAGCTAGTGAATAGCCCCAGGCTATTCCAGCCTCCTCGGGAACTCCAGTTGTGTACACTACATCTTATCGCCTTGATGATTTCAACATATCTCCAATTGTAGATCCTCAAAAGTTAACAATTGTCGTTGTGACGACGGATAACAAGACAGACCTACCATCTTGTCAACAGACGACAGGAACACACTCTATAGAGTATCGCCCCAATTAGATGACTTCCTTCTTACCTGTTCGGTGGAGCGCTCTGACGAGAGTCAGCATTAACATCATACTCGCAGAAGCAAATTATACAAATCAGATGGAGGTGAGAGAAGATACGTGTCTAGTGCCGTAATAACGGCTCAGTTATTATTATTCCAACGAGGTGGCATTTCCTTCGGCCTATAACGATTCAACTGACTCACATGACCTCTCTGCGATTCATTCTGTATTACATACTCAGCATGGACTACAACCTCATTTAACTCCGACACAGTTCGAGCACGGTATCCTACCCTCAATACGGACCTATACTCAGGAGTTTCCAATATATGAGAAACAATTTCCCCTTCAGTGTAATTGACAGAAAATACCTTCGCAAACTTAAGAATATCCTGCACGTAAGAAGTCAACGACTCCCCGACACACTGGAGACGGTAGAAATACTGGTGTTCAATCGGACCTATCGCTCTTGAAGGCACAAAATTTTCCAAAACCAACCCAATAAAAACCATAATTCTAGTATTTCTTGACATAGCTTTGACCACCATTTTCCTCATCAGTCCACTAGTAAGTGGGAACATTAATTGATATATTTGGGCATCAGTTACATCGAAAACCTCAGCATATTCTTCAATTTCAACCAACTCTCTCAAAAACATAATAATTCCGTCAGTAGTATCAGTACTCATATTTCTCAACTTTGCCACACAAGTTGTCAACGGATGGGCCAAATATCCAAAATTTTTCTCCGTGAACACAGAACGACCCGAGTTTCCTTCTCTCGAATCACCAGAACCTGCTAATCCTTCTCCACGTCTCACTCGACCAATTGTTTGATTATCAAAATCACTCCGATCATAGAAATTGAATCTGTCCCTTGACGTTCGGTTACGCCCTTCTGCTGATGACGATAAAGGAACTCTCTGACCATCCGATAATGTAGATCGATCCACACGACTAACAGTAAACCTATCCGTCCTAGTGAACTCTCTCATATCACCCCGATCAACCAAGTTATCACGTCTACGAACACTATCACTACTGGATACCGAACACACAGGTCTAGAATTTGCATTCGAATAAGAATACTTAACACCACCATACGAGTTACTCATAGTATAAACAGGAAGTACGTTACCCACGTTCACAGATCTAGCACTGGCAACACGACCCACAGTTTCTGTTCTTAACAACGAACGACGTTCATACAGGTTAGGCCTAGCATCAAATTCAGCGCTTCTGTCATCAACACGATCACCATACACAATAGAGGAAGTTGGCACTCCTAACCTAACATCTGACAACACAGAAGTTTCCCTAACCAAATTCAACTCAGCTGGATACGCCTCCCCAAGACTCAACTGATTTATCCGTGTCACTTCACCATTTACTACCAACCTCGTACCAGAATCACGAGTACTTTCCTTTCTGATATCAACTTCACTTCGATCATTTCTACGCACAGGCACATTTATAACGTTAACAGGTTGCTTAAATACCGGATCAGCCACGGTAGCACAATTCATACCATCACCATCTACAGCCACTGCCTCAACTACAGGATACAAATGTGAACCACGTACTACAATACCATTACGTTGCACTACACTAGGTACATCAACATTTCTATCTCTCAGAGAGTGAGGTACATCACCATTTCCTTCTCCAACAACCGATCTAACTGAACTCCGATCACCACCATCAATACTAGACTGACTACGATCATCCAACAACTGATTAACATTTTTAAAATCTTCTGTCGCAAACACAGGATCTGATTCATCAAAAACCTTTTCAGCACATTTAACGAGATTTATTTCATCCTCAATGATCTCCATTAACTCCTCATCTGACTTTTTAACTGACACGACAAAAATGTCCTCGCAACGTGTAAACAGATAACGCAGCCTAGCCCGCAGTCTATCATACTGAGATGAAGTACCATACTCTTCCAAGAAAAGTAAATTCCAATACTACTACACAAATCCACTTTATATTGCACCTGGAACTTACTCAAATTCAGCTCTGCATCCTGCTCGAATGTTGACAATTCAACAGGAACGACCAGATTCTCACTCAGCCTCTCACGAGCCAACACCAAGTCTGATGGCACCACCATGCCTCTAATTTGTAGCTCATAAGCCACTTCATCCTCATACAGATATTTGGGATCAGGAACATATCTCTCCGCCATGATAAAAGAGAAACAAAACACAAATATTAGAATATAGCCCAATCAGAGCCCTAACTAATGGATAATTCAGAACTAGTTTCACTTGTTCAACTGCCAATCTGTTTGAAGATTTTAACTAAATAACCTTTGCAACACATCAACTGATGCCTGATAGCAAATTTTAACCATCACGGTACTCTTCTTATGACCACCAGCACGAAATACTTACAGGGGAAACTACCATTTCTTCTCACATTAGGATGCATGACAAAACCAGCCGGCTTTCAGAAAATCGAAAAACCACGCTAATGCGAACATAACTTCTGTACCATATAATATAAATTATTTAGGCCAGACACCTTCGAAAAGGGTTTGCGAGACAAAGCTCGTTGAGTGGAGGGAGGACCAATTTTCCAGGGCCGTGGCTGAGTAGTCGCTCGAAGAATAACGTAACTCCAAAAAGATTTTAACATATGAAAATATATTGAGAACAAACAAATACAGGATTAACAGTTGAGCAAAAACAAATGAATACCCTCCTATGAAAATTGTGGGAGGAACCCCTTACTAAACAACAACTGGCTAGGCCAAGTACGCGTGAGAAACCACGATAAGAAAGAAAACAAAAATAGTAAGCCAAATAAATTAATTAATGAAACAGAAAATGAAACTAGACCAAGTCGGCCAGCTTACAAGGCAGCGTACATCAGTATCCTCTGTGGCTACAGACCACGAGATCCATTCGCAATATTTGCTACGAACCAAGTCGAAAGATTCTACCGAATCTCAAATTAAAATTAAATTTCACCCAAAATAACACGCGGGCACACTATTGGCAAATAAAATACTTGCACTAGGTGACAAGAGAATTAGTTAAACTAATTTAAAATTAGAAAATGCAAAAATATCCAAGATGGCGTCAGAACCGTCGCTATCACCAATCTTCAGGCATGATCACCAAAACTCGAAAAATCTGGGGAAAACAAGGCTTCCACCAAGTAATTTCTTATTTCCACCACACGGCAGTTCATTAAAGCACGATTTCATCAAGAATTAAAATAATTCAGGTCTCAAAAGACCACGAAATATTAACATTTAGACGGAGCGAAAACTAGTACGTCCGAACGTACGGCCATGATGCCAAGCAACTCTCCTAATAATGGAAAACAAACTAGTGACGAAAACAAAGGACAGTCACTAGTTATTAACACTGTGTCCCACCAAAAGAAACATGTTCTTCGAAACATTTGAAAACAGAAAATTAGAATACATAACTAAACCTAACTTATGTTGGCCACACTAAAGTTTGGTAGCAAGCCAATAGAAAATAATTTTAACAACTTGGGACCATTTGCGCAAATGCCTGGCCCGTTATAGTTTCAAATCATAGAAATTAAGAAGCTTGCTATTTTTAAAAAATAACTAAAGTCTTTGCTTCCCTACGTGGTCCAACCGATCACCAGCGACACGATGATCATTAATCAAAAAAAAAAAAAATATAATAAGAATACAAATTAAATAAATCTTAAGTTTTCACCAAGTCTCAGAATAATCCATAGTTGGCCATCTACTCCTACCTTCTAGTCCGGCCATGGGCCGAAGCCCAGAGCCCCACGTCTGCTTTCAACTTAAGTCATCCTGAGAGTGCTGCGTCTCCAAACACTCCGCCCGTTAGCTCGCCAAAGCGGCCCATTGCGCATGCGCGCTACACACGTAGTGCTGCCAAGGTTAAGCAGTGGCAGATTTTGAACTATGGAAACAGTTTAAATTATCGAATGTTTCGTCAGGGTGGACAACATAATTTTCAATAGACATTTCGTATCCAATGCCCAAAAACAGTCCAAGTCCAATTTTAGGTGGGCATTAAATAAGCGGGAAGACACTAGTATTTCATTGGTCACACGGTCACTTCACAAGTTAGAATTTGTATGACCGCGAATTCCGGACATCAATGTTCATAAATTTTGCCACAGGCGACAATAATGTCTTTAATGATATTTCCACCGTCGTCATAATATTAAAGACCAAGCGATGATATTTGAAATTTTTACCCTATACATTTGGGGCAAGATTATACTTCATGAGGTCCACAATCACCTAGGTTACCACTGGGTCCCAAGCTGGGTTCAGATTTTTAATAGTGACCTCTGGGTTCAGAACTGAGTCCAGGTTTTATTTTCATGAAATAGGCTTGGCGAAAGTTCAGCAAGGGAAGTGTGCAGATGCAATCGGCACACTAAACCAATTAGTCTCCGAAATGGAAATTACATCCTTCTTCCTTCGATGTCAATCAGGTAATAATTATTTCCAACAAAGCACCTTGTTTCGTTGTCGAGACGATATCATCATAGATGATTTTAGAATCAAGACAAGCAGTTGGATAAGTAATGACACAGCATGAGGCATCTGGCGGAATACTAGAATAACTCACAAGACAGTTTCCCAGGATATCAGTAAGGTGGTGCGCAAGTCCAAGTCTGTCACATAGATGGAGCGAGGACTTCCTTATTTTCGAAATCAGAGTATATACCAGTAGGTATTTAGAATGAGGTTAATATATAACCGTAAATAGTCAAATATAGATGTCACAGAAAAATGAATTGGATTGGACACTGCCTAAGAGGAGATGGTTTGGTGACAAGTGCATTAGAAGTTACAGTTCAAGGGAAAATCCGAAGAGGAAGAGGAAGGTTTTAGTTGCTGGATTCCATCAAGATTGATAAATCGTATGAGCTGACGAAACATCCTGCTGAAGACCGTATAAGGAGGAGAGAGCGACCATGAGGAAACCTGCCATCAGTAGATAAACTGATGATGATGACTTAAGATTCTTTTGCAAACTGACATGTGAAAATAATTTCTATTTAACTTGGACCGTGATTCAATATTTTGCAAATACAGTAATGGGGCATATTATTGAAGTCATTTATTTTTAGGGAGAACCAATGTATAATTTTGGCCAGTCCCGTGGTGTTGGGGGTAGCGCTGTTGCCTCTCACCCGAGGCACCGGGTTCGATTCCTGGCTCCGTCGGGAATTTTAGAAACTGACGTGAGGGCTGAAACGGGGTGCACTCAACCTCATGAGGGCGGTTGAGTTGCTGTCTGACAGTGAGACAGCGCCTCGGCCACGAAAACCGAGATGAATGGCCGAGGGGATCTGACGCGCTGACCATGCGTAACCCCACAATCAGCAAGCCAAATAGCTGGGCAGCAATCACTTGGTAGGCCTAGGCCCTTTATGGGCTGTTGTGCCATGGGGTATATTATTAATTCTAGCTAAATAGGCCCATTTGCTGATGATGATCTGATTTGGTGAGAGAATGAGAATGTGGTCCAAGAACAGCTGGATGTACTGAAGGTAAATATTGAGCAATAGAGAATGAAAATCAGTGTAGAGAAAAGTAAGACAATGGTAATGAATGACAAGAGGAAAGAAAGAAGGAAAAGTGATTGTTAAAATTGGAGATGTAGATCTGGAAGTAGTAGAGCACTTCAAATATTTGTGGAAGTGAATTGATGGAAAATGCAAGATTGGTTATGGACATCAACAAGAGAATACAATGTGGGGGTGTGTTCTATCGCCAGGTTTGGAGTTTAATTTGTGATAAAGACATACCACGGAAGGCTAAAGAAGCGATGTACAAGATCTATTACTCACCAAGGAAGGAAGGAAGATTGTAGTTTTACGTGACCGTGAATCTTGTGATTATGAGCCACGGGACCTCCTTTTTACGTGGAATCCGAACCACAGGACATGGCATTTCACTTCGAAAATCTCACATGCATTGACCGGGAATCGAACCCGGACCGCCTTGGTGAGAGGCACACAGCTAGACCGCTGAGCCACCACGCCCCTATTACTCACCAATAATGACATATGGAGCAGAAACTTAGCCGATGACGAGGAGAGATGAAAGTGGAATACAGGCAGCCGAAATGAAATTCCTGAGGAGTATGGTACAGAAGACTAGGAGAGAGAGAGGAATGAAGACATTCAAAAGGAAGTGAATGTACAGAAGCTGAAGGATAACCTGGAGCAGAACATGTTGAGATGGTATGGACATGTGAAAAGGATTAATGATGAAAGAATGCCGAAACAAAGTGACGGAGAGACGGATGACTGGAAAGAGAGGACGAGGAAGACCTAGAGTACGGTGGATGGATTTGGTGAAGGACAGTGTGAGAGAACGGAACCTGGAATGGAGTTCAGTGGTTGAGGAAGGATGGTGGACGGACAGAGTAAAGGGGAGGGGTGTCATATTTGCTCCAATCCGGCCCAAGCTGGAAAACTGAAATTTATGATGATGTAGCCAATGACTTACTAAAAGACTAGTATAGTGCCACATCTTGTAAAACATGACGTATTTTACATTAACCCACTTATAAGGAAATCCTGTATCAAAGAAAAACAAAGAAAGATTTCTACTGTATTTTCCAGAAAAGACTGTTCTCCATTAAAGATAAGCTCAGTTAAATGTTTTTCATGTTCACATTTTCTAACTTAAACGCCATACTATTTTATTCCTTACCCCAGAAATGTTAATATCAGGGTTGGGTAAGTTACTTTTCATAAGTAACTACATTACCGTTACATATTGTCAAAGTAATGAATTGTGACTTGCATTACTTTTGTATAAAAAATACATCTGCTTAATAACATTTTCTCCGCTACTCTAATTTACTTCATTTGAACGTAACAGTGGATTCTGGTAAAAGTCCAAATTCACATTTCTCCCTGTCACCCTAGAATTTGTTCACTTGACGAGTTCTAAAGGAATAGTCCAACCTGCATACCTATCGATAAAGTTGAAAAATATCAAGAAAACAAATGTTGCCTGCCGAGCTTCTGAATTCTTTTGGAAAAATAATTATTTTTGTAAGAGCCTACAGGTGGTTTCGATTTTTCCAACTCAATGCAGAGTGTGTTCAGTAACATATTTTTCTGCAAATTTACCTTGTCAATTTTTCTCACTTGTGCATCAAATTTGCTGTTCCCATTGAAAAGCTTTTGTGAGATTTGACAGTTGTTACAGACCCCCAATCACTTGTATCTTTTACTATTGCTGTGTACAATCTTATTCTGTTAAACTCCCTTGTGATCTAGCAGGTGGACTCGGTATGGGGCGCTACTGTACCTACGGCATTCAATACACAGAACTGGTTGCAACAGATGCCACCCGTACCTGCAGCCCCACCTGGTCAGCCAGCTTCCACTTCCCTGTGGACTCTGCATGGCAAAGACATCATTAAGACTGAACAACAGATACTAGTGAGCATCACACTGCTTTTATAGTGGACTTACTGGAGGTAGCTATGTACAGGAGCTCATAGTAAATGTGTGATGATATTACAGGAGGAGCAGCAGATGAGGGCAGAAGAGGAACGGAGACGTGAGGAACAAAGGTAATTGCTCTTGAATTACTTGCCTGTTTACATGTTATATTCGTGTACTTGAGTGTCTTAATTAATTACAAGAAAAAGGAGTATCTAATTTGCATTACAGTTTGTGTATGTTCTCTTGCCAATTCCTAAAACCTAAACTACATGTCTTTGAGGGTGCATTGGAGGAGGACAGCAAATATGAAACTCATAGAATCCACCAACGCAACCGGGGTGTCTACTGTACTGGAAAACATAGAAAACAGGGAATTCATTGGATTTTTAAAATTCTGGAAAACGCATGAAATTATCACGAAATGTTCTTGACATTCAGAGAATTTTAGTTTTACAAGTTCCGCTCTCAAAAGTTGAAAATTGTACATTCAAATTATACTGGGTAAATATATATTCTGGTGATGGTTGCTGTAAACCTATGTCCTTATTAGCATGTAATCAATATGGTATGTTCTTATTTCATGGAAGATTGAGCACATACTTGTACCTGTAGACTCACTCTGGTGGCTTCAATGGCAGAGTTGGTAGCATGCTGAGCTTCTATGCCCAAGGTCGCTGGTTCAAACCCTGCCAAAGTTGTCGGAATTGTTAAGAGCGTTAAAAATCCCTCAGTATGCCTTCCTTTGGAAGGGAAGTAAAGCCGGCGATCCCATGTCATAGATTAATGGTATGAAAAAGAACCTTCCTCTAACTGCACTTTTGTGAAGCCAAAATTTGTAGGTTGGAAATGATATCGCTATATTAGTTCCAACGTTCACCGCCAGATGCTGGGTGCGATGGCTTCTAGTAGCCAAGTCTGCAGCCAGGTGTCGGGGACGGTAGCATTTGGTAGCAAAAGTAGGAACCACTTGCAAGTTGATCGTCTGCAGTCCTTATCTGAATCACAGATAACATACACTAATACAGCCATCACAATTAACACAGGTTATCACACAAATTCTACACACACCCAAAGTACCCGGGGCTGCATGACCGCATTATTTTAGAATTATTTTTAATACATGCAAGTTGTATAGCCCGACACAGCAGTCTCTGCCACGATGCAGTTAAACACTTTAGTTCCTTTACACCTCCTCTGGCAACGACTTGGCAACATTACATTGGCTCCTGAACTCGGCAGCGGCTAGTAACGAAGCAGTTTGCTCTACTTACCTTAGTTTTCTCGGACGCTCTTTCTAGCGTAGTTGAAATCGCAGATTTTCTGTGTGTTTAAATCCTTTGCTCTCGGCGTAATACGTGCGTAATATTGATATACCAGTAAACTACTCTGTGTGTTCTAATCGTAGGCCACTGGTTTGAAAGACACTGACGATCAACAGTGCAATGCCTCCGGTGCTGTCCAAGTTAAAAACAAAAACATTTCACAGTCAGGTGAGAGAAATAATATCTAGTGTGCATAATTTCATGAAACAAGAAGCGGAAAGGGGCATTGACATATCTATAAATGAATTCATCTAACGGGCAGCGGCGACTGCTGGAGTTCCTGAGCATACAATTAGGGCGATAGTAAGTGAAAGAAAGGTTTTATTGTCGATGGAAAGCCTCTCTACATATTTATCCACACCTGGTAAAGGAAGACCGCGAGCAGCCACCAAATCTTCAGCAGATAATTTTAATCAAGAAGTAATATGGCGATGTATATATGATTTTTGCTTTGCACGAAATGAATATTCCCACGCTTCGACTGTTACTTTCTAAGTTACAACAAGACATTAATTTTCCAGGCAATAAAGAGAGTTTACGACTTCTTTTACGTAAACTGGGATTTAAGTGGAAGAAGACACTGAACAACAGAAAAGTTTCGACGGAGAGGCAGGACATTCGTCTGCAAAGAACGAAATACTTACGGCAATTCATGCATTATAGAGCACAAAATAAATAAATTCCAGGTTTCCTATTATTTGGGTTTGTCTATTTTCATGTACCGTACTTTACTTTATTATTTTATTTATTGCAGAAGATTTTACGAGTAGTAATTGATGAGTGAGTGATTAATGATTGATGAGTGGTGTCCTGTTTCAAATAGTCTTAAAATGTTATTATTTATTTCACGTCCCTGTTGTGTGCAAACATTCTCTCTGTTAGCTCATAAGGGAATTCCACATTTACTTAATTACGACGTTTATTATCTTAAAACTAACTGGAACATAAGAGGACAATATACAATAATGTAAGACAAGGAGCTCATGAAGTCAAAGATATGGCATTACACGGAATGCGCAAGATACCCGACCGTGCTACGGGCGCTGCCGTACGTGGGCACTGGTTGAACTACCGTTAATATAGGGAGCAGCACCGTACATGCCGCCCACCTAATTTGTCAAACAAATTACAAAATTGGTAGCAATTCATAGACACACTTCTCCAACGCAAGTCTCTAGCAACTAACAACAGAAACTGTACACTTACAAATATAAGAAACAAAAAGGAACACAGTACAGAGGTAATCCTTTAAATGAGCTCGTGAGGGAAAAGACTGATCCTTGTCACTGGCCTTTTATATGACCCTTTGCTTGAGCGCACAGTTACTACACGCACCAAACCATCAATCCCAGGATGAAGCTCTTCAATTATTCCGGTTGGCCACGTGAGGGGGGGAGTATTGTCTTCTTTCAGAAGTACCAGCCTTCCTGCTTTGAGGTTGTGTTGATTCTGAAGCCACTTGGAACGCTGCTGAAGCTGGCCCAAGTAATCAGTTGACCAGTGTTTCCAGATGAGTCGTCGGCACCGCTGGACCAATTGCCATCTTGACAGCCGTGCTGATGGCGCTAAGTGACAATCAGGTTCAGGGAAAGAGATTAAAGGCTTGCCAGTCAAGAAATGACCAGGGGTGAGGAAAGCGTATTCATCAGGACTGTTGGGTATTGCGACGCTTGGTCTCGAATTTAAACATGCTTCAATTTGTGTAAGCAGTTTGGTTATTTCTTCAAACGTTAGCACAGTGTTACCGGCAACCTTCTTCAGGTGGGTCTTCACTGATTTTATACCTGCTTCCCACAGTCCGCCAAAGTGAGGGGAGTGAAGAGGTATGTGATGCCAACGAATTCCTTCTTCAGCTGTGAAGTTCAATACGTTAGTTTGATGATCTTCTGTCCGGATGAAGCGTGACAATTCATCTAATTTCCTTCTTGCTCCGGTAAAGCACGTGCCATTGTCACTGTACATGTGACTGCAACGGCCACGTTTTGAAATGAATCTACTTAAGGCGGCAATAAACGCCTCCCTGGATAAATCACTGACGGCCTCAATGTATACTGCCTTGGTCGCCATGCACACAAACAATGCTATGTAGCATTTCTTCTGAGTTTTACTTCGTGGATTTCCATATTTCACATGCAGCGGACCTCCATAGTCCACACCACAATGAGAGAATGGCTTGCTAGGGGTCACTCTAGGCTTAGGCAATTGTCCCATGAGTTGACTGGTGTCATTGGTCTTCACTCGGAAGCATGTTACACAACTGCAGATCACCTGCCTGATAGCAGATCGGCCATTGGTTATCCACCACCGTTGCCGCAACGAAGCTAAGATAAGTTGGCTTCCTGCGTGCAGAAGTCGTATGTGTTCATTCCAAATAAGCAATTTGTCCCGCCCTTTCTCGAAAACCTGACTGGTTCCCGTAGGTGCGCGACTCTGGCAACCATTACCAAGAATGGCTAACCAGGCAAGTTGAATACTCGGGGAGTGGATTTGAGCCTCGCGTTACAGAGGCGAGGGACTGGTTAATGCTACAAGGTGGCAAGCAAAATACTGAAGAAAAAGGTCCATGGTTGAAAACAACTAAAGAAAACAATATATATTAAATAAAAACAAGAACATCCGACTTCCCTTAAAAACCTTTACCCGCAAAACTTACACTATAAGCGATGCAGAGAGAGCGGCAAGGTCAACTAGAATGAAAATATTTTGGGAAAAGAAGAAAAATAAGAAGCTGAATCTCTAATATTGTTTTTGAGATATGTATATACTTGTTTTGGTTAAGTGCTCCAATGCGGGCATAACATATGTAAATAAATAAATAAAATGAAAATACAAAGTGGAAACAAAAGAATACACAACATAAAAGAGAGCACT
Organism: Meconema thalassinum; assembly: GCA_946902985.2. Taxonomy (NCBI): domain Eukaryota; kingdom Metazoa; phylum Arthropoda; class Insecta; order Orthoptera; family Tettigoniidae; genus Meconema; species Meconema thalassinum. The sequence goes on from OX336394.1 coordinate 197,069,850, forward strand.
CCTAATCCTATCTATACCCCGCATGGTGAGTGGAATGCCAACGGTCACGTTTGGCGAGAAATTTAAATAAAATAAACTGAAGTATATTCCTTGGAGACAGGGAATATAGTTTGCCCAGGCATGGGCTGAAATTAAACACGACGCCTAAATAAAGACTAAAGTGCCCTCCGACAACACGAGGAAATGCCATGAGGCTCCGAGAAAATTCGAAGTCACGAACGAAAAACTCTCAGAAGGAGAAAATTGAGCAGAACTCAGTATCATCAAAAACACAAGATATTACCGAAGTAATACGCAGCGTTGAACAGAAGAACAAAACTAAAAGTGAAAAGAAAATATCGAAAGGCAGAACTAAGGCCTTAGAGCGGGAGCTCATATCAACACGTCTTCACATGACCGCTGCCAACACAAGAGTTTTTTGCTGTCGACTACCCACCACGAGGCAAGCCGTTAGCAACTGCGCCATGTTCACGACAATGCAGGGCATTGTCGGCCTCACTTAGGTACCCTATAAAATATATATCGATACGACAAACCAAAACTTAAATTAAAGATCAGTAATTAAAATAGCATTCACACGCAAAATAATAATAAAAGTCTGATTGCAGAGCAAAAGTTATTGGCCTTCTAAAAGGCAAGGACTAAAAGACGGGAGTCCAACGGTTGTTAGTTTAAGGATATTCAGTTCAGAAACTTGATATGAAATCAGCATTAAACGTATCTTTCTCATGTCGACACCATGAGGTTTTAAGTTCTCCTAGTCACTAGTATAATACAGATCACAATTGCAGTTTTCAGAACAGAATGTTACCTGAGTCCAGAGACAGGCCATGAGGCCTGGAAAAGCCGAGCTCCGAGAGCTCGCCCGCAGTCACTCCTATTCGTTGCATCGTTCAAAAGGTAGTGGGTAGAAAGCGTGCTACCATAGCACACAGGTTGGCGGGCGACAAGTGGTGTCGCGCGCGCCTTGCGGAGAAATCGGGAAGTGGACGCTGCCAACATTAGCAGGTCCCCACAGGCACAGTCCGCTACACGCTGGCCTAGCCAGAAGGATATTTGAGTTGGCAGGCCTGAGCTAGGCTTACCCATAATGCAAGTCGTTAACGTGAGAGCATACCATTTGTCTCTTTTAAACAGCCGGGCCAATAGCGCCCAAGAAGATCGCCAAGAGTTAGTCTCGCCTGGCCAAAGGTCAGCACCTTCGCCTGGCCGGAACAGTCGACTCGCCGAGAAGGGGAGGGCGGCAGTCAGCCGCGGGACATTTAAATGTGCCCTCCAGAAATACACCAAGTCTTGTAGAAAGGTTGCCGGGGGAGCTGGCGGCAGGGGCAGAAACATGTGCCAGTCTTTAGGGTGGCACCACAGCCTCCCCCTCATAAAGTCATCAGTAGGGGTGAGCCGACAGGAAGAAGGCCCCCCCGCAAGTTCTCTTGAAGATAGCTCAGTTCGCCAAGCAGGCAAAATAGTGTTTATTCATGCGTCACTCACTGCACCAGGAAGTCGAAACCACGGGAAGGTAGATATTGCCCAACTACTGATGTCGTGAAGACCACAGGGGTTGGCAAGAAGGAACGCCAACATCACCATATCACCATACCAGATGACCACCATATCACCGCTCCAGCACCACCATATCACCACTCCAGCCGTTCAGCATCCAGGGCCGACATCAGGGAAGAGATCACCATCCGCACCGACCAGCAGGCATCAGGATCACCATCAGATGGAGGACGACGTCATGACAGTGACCTTAGCACAGGCCACCACCATCTCCAGGTGTGAGGGGTGCTACCCTCACACTGGACCACCCCTGAAACAGCCAAGGACAAGAGCAGACACAGCACGCAGAGCGCAACACAAGGTTGGGTTGGTTTCTTCACCAGCAGGGTCGAAGAATGCCACTGGTCTGACAAGAGACCAGGGCGAGAGCTTGAGCAACTTCCGTAGCACATGTTAGGACTTTTCACTGAGCGAGCTAGGACTCGGCAATTCACTTGCCTTAGTGATACGAGATCACATTCACATTAATAAGGGCGATGCACACACGTCGCACACGCAGACTTAGGGCTTTGCAGAATTACGTTAATGTTAAGTTATTTAAAATGAGAAGAAACACTGAACAGCGTTCTCTTGAACTTTGTATCACCTCCACTTCACTGGAGTTGTAAACTACTAGAACTGGTACCCAACCAAAATCCTAAGTTTACAATACTAAATTGGATAAATAGAAAATCTTTAAACATCATTTCACTTTAGTGAGAAAATACTGAGATGGGGCCGCACGAAAGAAATCTAGGGGACCCACGACCACAGGAATGGCTCAGCTCTCACAATACAGGGGAGAAACATGAAACAGTTACCTCGTCACCACACAGATTACAACTGGTGCCAACAAATTTCCAACATTTACATTTACAATTTACCTTTTATATTACATCACTTACACATCAAATGCCCCCTAGAACAGGAAACACAGAACAGAAAACACACCTAGACGGAACGCAGAGAAGAGAACAGGAACACACACTTCTCGAACACCTTCACAACTTACCAACACCATGACAGGAACAGTGACTCAAGAGAACAGAAAATTTACTAATTTCACCAAAACGGATCATATAACTGCGACACCAAGGCGCCTGCGAGCAAATGCAGGGCAACCTTCATCACTTCCACTAAGTAGGCACAGATACTACTTCACAATGTGCACCACGCACAATGAATGGATCAACAGTCCTTGACAACTCTTCGCTATACCCAATGAGGCAGTCAAAATTCAACGAGGAAAGGTCCGACATCAGGGCTGCGAGCAAATGCAGGGATCCCTGATATCCACACACACCAGAACAAGAGTACCACGACTCAGAACATACTTTATGTTCACTACAACAGTATCAAACACAGAACGAAGAAACAGGCCACAAGGGGCGTAGAAAGACCTCAAGCAGGTCCCACTGACAAGAATGAAAACTTGAAAAGAAAAATTAGAAGACCCATTATGTCTATCGCTAGATGAAATTATTCTTCGGCGAAGAACTGACTCACGAAGTACTTGTGGAGACATTGCACAATCACTGCAAATTGTACACGACAAAGCACAACTTCAACTCCGACTTCACGTGTGTCGACACAGTGCCATCCAATACAGCACCACACACACGACTCCAAGAACCCTACACGGTACCAAAATACAATAAGGAGATCACTGTTACCAAATCACTGCACAGGAAAAATTCTACAGCTTACACTACACCTCACATCCTGCGTTCTCTGCTTCCTCGGCTTCCTCTGCCTCTCGTTCACCAGCACGTTTACAATATGACAAGTGAGTTCGAAAAATGCGCCTTCTTTCATTGTCCTGCAACAGGACAGTGACATCGGTAGGAAAGGATAAAATCCTATACGGACCACGGAATTTTGGCATGAGCTTGCCACTTACTTGATGACCAGGAGTTTTCCTCCAGAAATTTTTGACATAGACTAGATCGTCAACTTTAAATTTGCTCTGACCACGACCTTGATTGTACCTCTGGGCCAACTTGTCGTGAGATATCTTGATAGCACGCTGAGCTTCCTTCCAAATTTCACGAACGCGCTCAGGACTAGGCTGATCGGGATGAAGTTCATTAAGAGACCAGAGATTTGACAACGGAGAATTTGCCACAAACGCGTGCATCAAAGAAAATGGGGTTTTACCATGACTTTCGTGCTCAGCTGTTTTGAAAGCATAGGCCAACCAATGCAATGAGGAATCCCATTTAGCATGATTGTCCCGATGATAAGCGATTAACGCAGCTCTCAAATTCCTATTGACCCTCTCGGCCAAACTAGGGTTAGGATAATACGGAGTAGTTGTAACATGAGAAATTGAGTACTCGAAACAGAAGTTACGGAATTGATTAGAAGTAAAGGTACGGGCATTGTCAGAAATGAGGTACTGACAGGGACCAAATGAAGTAAAAATAACCTTCAAACACTTAACGACTGCAGCAGTGTTGCTCATCCTGGTGGGAAAAATCCAGCAAAATCTCGAGAATCCATTGACACAGACTAGCGCGAAATGGTTACCTAACCTGGATTTCGGAAAAGGTCCAACAAAATCTCTATACAACCTCTCCATAGGACGTAACACGGGTTCTGAAGACAGAAATCCCACTCTACTATTGACAGCAGGTTTGCTCACGTTGCAACTACGACAACCTAAAACAAATCTTTTAATGTCCCGGTCCATACACTTCCAAGTAAAGGATTGCTTTACCTTTTGACGAGTTTTGAAGACTCCTAAATGACCACCCACTGGTGACTCATGAAAATATCTTAACATTGCATCCACTAACTGGACAAGCAAGACGACTTTCGGGCTCTTGTCATGCCTGGCAACACAGCATAACACGCCTGACCTAAGAAAATAAGGTTTTACAACCTCACCGGCATCTAATTTCGAAATAATTAACTTTAACTCTTGATCTTCTTTTTGATGAATGACTATATCTTTAAACAAAAGAGGAGAATTGTTCAACATATGTTGGGCGGAACAAACACCAACAACATCAGATTCCACAGGAACAGGTTCCGGTTTCTTAAGGGGAGATTCCTCGTACATCCTACTAAGCGAATCTGCAATGACATTGTCTGTCCCCTTTATGTGACGAACGGTGAAATTGAAAGATGAAATACGAGTAGCCCACCGAACGATACACCCAGTGTTCCTCGGTCTGGCCAAGACCCAGCTCAGGGCTTGGTTATCGGTCTCCAACTCGAACGGCACGTGTTCGACATACATCCTAAACTTTTCTAAACCGAACATGACAGCGAGACCTTCAAGCTCATATACAGAATAACGAGACTCGGCAACAGTTCAGGTTCTCGAAGCAAAAGCGATAGGACGACGACCTTCTGCACACTCTTGTAAAAGAACAGCTGCAACGGCGCCTAAAGAGGCATCAGTCTGCACAATAAATCTCTTGCTAAAATCAGGAACAGCGAGAACAGGAGCATTATACAAAGCTTCCTTTAACTCATCGAAGGCGGCCTGTTGAGACTCACCCCACTCGAACAGAACCGTCTTCTGACGTAGCTTATTTAAGGGCATAGCCTTACGAGCGAAATCAGGGATAAATTTGCGAAAGAAATTGGCCATGCCAACGAAACGAGCCACGCCTTTGACATTGACGGGCCTTTTGAAGTCACGAATGCCCTTGGTGCGAGAGCTGTCGATCGACACACCAGCGGCGGAGATAACATGCCCCAGAAAAAAGATTTGAGGTTTAGCGAAAAATACTTTAGAAAGCTTCACAGTTAGCCCAGCGTTCTTCAAACGCTCGAACACTTCACGAAGATGACGAACATGATCTTCAAATGTCTTACTGTACACTATGACATCGTCCAAATAGTGGTACAGGTACTCAAACTTAATGCCAGCGAAGACCTTATCTACCAATCTGCTTAACACAGCTCCTCCAGTAGTGAGACCAAAGGGAAGTCGATTGAATTCAAAGAGATTCTAATCCGTCGCGAAGGCGGTGAGGTGCTTACTCTCCTCGGCCAAGGGAACCTGATAGTAAGCCTGGTTCAGGTCCATGAGACTGTAGTACTTAGCATCCTTGAACCACGAAAAGCATGAGTGAAGATCAGGAAGGGGGATAGATTCCATCGCTACTTTCTTATTGAGCCTTCGGTAATCCACAACGGGTCTAAAACCACCATTCGGCTTCGGCACTAGAAACATAGGCGATGAATATGAAGAAATGGAGGGGCGAATAACACCGTCCGACAGCATCCGATCAATTATCTTCTTAAGTTCTTTCATTTTAGGCGGACTAAGTCTGTACGGAGGATGCCTAACTGGAATATTGTCCGACATGACAATCTTGTAAGAAATCAAATCAGTGACTCCTAACTTGTCGGTAAAAACCTCCGGAAAACGAGAACACAAATCACGTATAATCGTTGCTTGACCATCAGAAAGATTACTAAGATCCAGGTCGTTGACACTACTTGACAACTCGGGAACGTCTTCACCATCGATGTCCACTGCACTGGTGCCAACATCGTACCTCTCAGTAGCAGAAAATTTCAATTTCAAATCTGGACAGAAATTGAACCAGAAGGTTTCTCTTTTAATGTCCAGCGACAAACCGGAATGAGAGAAAAAATTAGCGCCCAAAAATCACAAGGCAAGACAAATTTGACACAATCCAAAACGGAAACTTCCACGCGAAACTATGAATCTTAACCTTTAACTTGACAGCACCTAGAACTATTAGTTGAGAATTATTAGCCGAGACTAAACGAACATCGACCTTAGAGAGAGGGGGAAACTTGCAAATGCCTTTCATGGCCCTATACCATTCCTCACTCATCAGTGACACAGCACTGCCAGAATCTAACAAAGCTTTGACGTTGGCATCATTGATCAAAATGCCTGCAATAGGTGCAGGTAATAAAGAACTCACAGAAACTTTCGAACAGCCTCCCATACTGTTGTCGTCCACATTGACGACTGATGACATCGATATCACATCACGATGCCAGGTTTCCGGATGTCATTCCTGAAGAGAATTACACGTGCGGTCCGAATGACCAAAACGTCCACAAGCGTTACATTTCACAGAACACTATTTGCTCGACCTTGAGCTCCCTGACGATTCAAATTTTCACCACGGTTAGCATCTTCTTGGTGTCTGACATCACCTTTACTTTTTGAAGGACCTTGGAAGCGGACGTTCCTTCCAGAATTAAAATTTCCAGCGTTCCTAACTTCTTCATTACGAACAGGACCACTCTGAGACTGATTATTCGACCATCGACCTCCTGTAACTTGAGGCTTACGATTTCCCCAATTACCTTGTTTACCTTGGGAACGACCATTGTTCCAATGATTAGAAGAACCTTGCGGTTTGTATGAATTAAATTGTGAGGGTTGATCAACAGAACCTCTACCATAAGACTGGCGTACGGACTCTCCACGTACGGCAAAAGCACACAATTGAGCAATAGTGCTCGGGCGAGACCCTAAGCATAAAAATGAACGATAATCTGGCGTCACACCATCCAAAATGTGTTCCACCATTTCTTTCTCAGTGAAGTTAACAGAAAACATCTTAGCTAGCTTTAGCATATCTTGCATGTACACATCCAACGACTCACCATACTTCTGTACACGATACAAATGACGCTGAATTACAGTACCCATCTTCCTATACGGAATGAAATTTGACATTACTTGCTCACAGAACACTTCGATACCTGTGTTACGGGACATAGCCTCAACAACCATACTTCTCATCATACCAGAAGTGAACGGGAACATAATTTGATACACCTGAGTGTAACTCACACCAAATACAGCAGCGTACTCATAAATTTCCACCAACTCACGCAGAAAATGAATAATACCATCAGTGGTATCGGTATTCATGTGCTTCAACTTAGCTACACAATCAGATAACGGGTGGGCGAGATTCCCAAAATTACGGTTAGAAAAAACTGAATGACCAGAACCTGGACCTCTCTGTTCACCACGAACAGGTCCACTATCATCACTCGGGCTATTCAAATCCCAACCTTGAGGTTCTACACGAGAAGAAACTCTATTCTTGCTGCACCAAACTTTATCTTTAGGCCAACGGAAATTAAGAGGCTTAATACCTAACGACGGAGGATAGTTACCACTAGAAACGTCTTGAGGAGCACTTCGTCTCGGAGCAGGATACATACCCCGACTGCGGATATTTACTTCTTGAATACCCCTCGCACTGGGCATAAGAACAGAACAAGTAGGACGAGAAAAGGCACTAGAATAAGAATACGTCATTCCACCATTGGAGTTACTTGTGGTGTACACAGGAGTTGTGTCACACACGGAACGAGGCATTTCAGTTGACATGAACAACTCTCTAGCACTCGGTTGCAAAATTTCGGAAACGGAAGGGTTACAACTTACATCTCCATTAGAATTGTTTACAGCAGAAACAGAATGAACGTACACTGGTACATGAAAACTAGAATTAGTTCCCAAATTATTCACCCACGAAGCGTTTGACCCTTCAACCAAATTTGCGTCGGACGATAACCCTTGGTTAAAATTTAACCGGCTAAACTCAGTCGCTAAAACACTATCGACTGGTTTCCTCTCAGTAACCTGGAGGTATTGTGTAGACAATTTAACAACACTTGCGTTACCACCAGCATCGACACTACTGGCTGGCAACCTTGACATGGTACGTGACTTGCCTGTAGCAGCTCTTTCACGATAAACATAAGCAGAATAATCCACAGGAGGGAAAGAAAAAGGATTAGCAACGTCTACTTCAGCTAAAGAAACTACTGGTAACCCTGTACTACTACTATCTACTGTAGCACTATTGTTAGTTGAAACCGGAAACACATCATTGTTGCGACCAACAGATTGAGACATACTTGCATTATTAGAGACTTCACAACTCAACCGAACTGAATTTAACAGATTAGCAGTACATGTCGGAACATAAGGCTGATTATCACCTTCACTGGTAGGAAAACCTATTTCAGAACTGTTTACACTGACTGCGTGGAGTGCTTCCACACCATCACAATCACCAGAATTTTCATCAAAAACTTTATTAGCACATTCGGCTATCATACGCTGAGTTTCAAATATATTAGCTAATTCATAATCAGAACGATGGGACGAAACAAATAAAACATCTTCACAACGAGTGAACAAATACTTTAAGCGAGTGCGCAACTTCTTATATTGGGCAGATGTACCATAATCATCAAGCAAAATCAAGTTAATAAGGTTAGCACAAGCTTCTACTTTTTGGAAAATTTGCGACTCACCAATTGCAAATTCTGCTTCGGACAGCTTCGGCAACAATACAGGTTCCTGAAGGGCAGGCTTTAAAACTGCTCTAGCCACCTCCGTGTTCATGGGGACCTCCAAACCCCTTATATCCAATTCGTACTGAATCTCTTCATGATCCAAATACTTTGGATTAGGTACGTGACGCTCCATCACAGTAGCATGAAAAGAAAATACCAAAAATATTAGACAATAAAATTTCACAGCACCTTAACTCTAACGGTTTAAGTTTCCACATAAGACTTTAAACTCAAATTTAACTTAGTTGCCCATGGTAGAACGTTACAATTACAAAAAAAACATATTCCAATCCTCAGTATTCTCATCCTGATAAATATCAGGGCAGAGTAGACAATGTTGCCACATGGCTTCTATCTACCACCATCGGTAGCAAAACCAGACAAAATCGACAACCAATGCTCTGCTACACTTACTGTCCCGCCCTTTCTCGAAAACCTGACTGGTTCCCGTAGGTGCGCGACTCTGGCAACCATTACCAAGAATGGCTAACCAGGCAAGTTGAATACTCGGGGAGTGGATTTCAGCCTCGCGTTACAGAGGCGAGGGACTGGTTAATGCTACAAGGTAGCAAGCAAAATACTGAAGAAAAAGGTCCATGGTTGAAAACAACTAAAGAAAACAATATATATTAAATAAAATGAAAATACAAAGTGGAAACAAAAGAATACACAACATAAAAGAGAGCACTCCTAATCCTGTCTATACCCCGCATGGTGAGTGGAATGCCAACGGTCACGTTTGGCGAGAAATTTAAATAAAATAACACTGAAGTATATTCCTTGGAGACAGGGAATATAGTTTGCCCAGGCATGGGCTGAAATTAAACATGACGCCTAAATAAAGACAAAAGTGCCCTTCGGCAACAAGAGGGAAAGCCATGAGGCTCCGAGAAAATTCGAAGTCACGAACGAAAAACTCTCAGAAGGAGAAAATTGAGCAGAACTCAGTATCATCAAAAACACAAGATATTACCGAAGTAATACGCAGCTTTGAACAGAAGAACAAAACTAAAAGTGAAAAGAAAATATCGAAAGGCAGAACTAAGGCCTTAGAGCGGGAGCTCATATCAACACGTCTTCACATGACCGCTGCCAACACAAGAGTTTTTTGCTGTCGACTGCCCACCACGAGGCAAGCCGTTAGCAACTGCACCATGTTCACGACAATGCAGGGCATTGTCGTCCTCACTTAGGTACCCTCCAAAATATATATGGATACGACAAACCAAAACTTAAATTAAAGATCAGTAATTAAAATAGCATTCACACGCAAAATAATAATAAAAGTCTGATTGCAGAGCAAAAGTTATTGGCCTTCTAAAAGGCAAGGACTAAAAGACGGGAGTCCAACGGTTGTTAGTTTAAGGATATTCCGTTCAGAAACTTGATATGAAATCAGCATTAAACGTATCTTTCTCATGTTGACACCATGAGGTTTTAAGTTCTCCTAGTCACTAGTATAATACAGATCACAATTGCAGTTTTCAGAACAGAATGTTACCCGAGTCCAGAGACAGGCCATGAGGCCTGGAAAAGCCGAGCTCCGAGAGCTCGCCCGCAGTCACTCCTATTCGTTGCATCGTTCAAAAGGTAGTGGGTAGAAAGCGTGCTACCATAGCACACAGGTTGGCGGGCGACAAGTGGTGTCGCGCGCGCCTTGCGGAGAAATCGGGAAGTGGACGCTGCCAACATTAGCAGGTCCCCACAGGCACAGTCTGCTACATGCTGGCCTAGCCAGAAGGATATTTGAGTTGGCAGGCCTGAGCTAGGCTTACCCATAATGCAAGTCGTTAACGTGGGAGCATACCATTGGTCTCTTTTAAACAGCCGGGCCAATAGCGCCCAAGAAGATCGCCAAGAGTTAGTCTCGCCTGGCCAAAGGTCACCACCTTCGCCTGGCCGGAACAGTCGACTCTCCGAGAAGGGGAGAGCGTCAGTCAGCCGCGGGACATTTAAATGTGCCCTCCAGAAATACACAAAGTCTTGTAGAAAGGTTGCCGGGGAGCTGGCGGTAGGGGCAGAAACGTGTGCCAGTCTTTAAGGTGGCACACAATTTCGTGACATGATGCTTAGGTGGCAGTATCAAAGGATGTTTTTTTTCAAATGATGCATCAGCATTCTCTAGCCTGCCACCCACCCTCAATAGATTGTCATTATCTAGGAAAGGGTGCAGAGTGAGAAGTTTGCTCTGAAGTGACACTGCGTTCTTTTGATGTAAATTATGAATCTCCTGACTGCACGAACAATGCTGAATGATGCGAATGATTGCTGTCAGACTATCGCGAAGTTCGGCAGTAGTCAAAGGTCCATGCCGTCTTGCTGCTTCATCCTGCTTTAGATTGTGAACAAACCTGAGAATGTAAGCAACTACTCTGTGTAGTTTAGTCCAGCTGGAAAAAGGGATGAAAATGTTATCTGCATTGTGATTACTCGCCACGAAACACATTCTTACTCCTCGTTGTTCAGGAATTGCGGTTGGTCGAACAGTGGTAAGTTCAGGCCAGGTTGAAGGATCCGTAATCAGCCAAACGGGGCCCGCCCACCATGCTCGATTGCTTCGAAGTCGATGTGGCTCAGTTCCCCTGGAGATAATATCTGCTGGATTGTCCTGAGATGAGACATGGTTCCAATCTTGCTGAGATGTCAGTTTGAGAATTTCCGACACCCTGTTGGCCACATATGTTTTCCAAGCTGAAGAATTGCCTGCAATCCAGGCTAGAACAACAGTGGAGTCTGTCCAATAATATCGTCGACATGAATGTAACTTAAGGGCCTCAATCACCCTTTCCATTAGTCTGCTTAGAAGTAGTGCGCCATTCAACTCCAGTCTTGGAAGCGACACTTTCTTCAAAGGGGCTACTCTAGATTTTGAACAAAGTAAATGAACGGAGATTGTTCCATTGGAGTTGATGCAACGTAGATAAACGCATGCACCGTAGGCTCTTTCTGACGCATCAGCAAACCCGTCAAGTTCAACATTGGCATTCATGCCGTCTTTTGTTACCCTCCATGGTACATGAATTTCATTTAATTTAGGGAGCTGCTGATGTATCTGTTTCCATTGTGTCTCAAGTTCTGATGGCAATTTACCATCCCAATCCAGGTGTTGTTGCCAAAGAACTTGTATAAACAACTTGCATTGAACAATTACAGGCCCTATGAGTCCCAATGGATCATAAATGGACGCTACATTAGCCAACACTGATCTCTTTGTCCAAGTCACATTATTGCGGTTGAGGGCCCCCACTGAGAATTGAAATGAGTCACGACTCGAATGCCACAACAAACCAAGAGTTTTTACGGCGCCATCTTCAAAGGGAAGACTGCATGACACCTGGCTCTCGCGAAGTGTTGATGGGATGGCTTCCAAAATATCAGGATTGTTGGATCGCCATTTACGGATGGGAAATCCTCCGGTTTTCAGGAGCGATGTGAGGTCTTTATATAATTGGATGGCTTCTTCAATGGTATCTGGCCCTGTCAAAAGATCATCAACGTAGAAGTCTCCTTTGGTAACTTTGGCTGCTGTAGGGTATATGTCTTGACCATCGAGTGCCACCTGCAGTAAACAACGGGTAGCTAGATAAGGAGCCACTGAAGTACCATAGGTTACTGTAGTCAATCGGTACATATCCAGTTGTTGATTCTGAGAACTGCGCCATAAGATTCTCTGGCAGTCTCGATCTGCTTCATGAATCTGGATCTGTCGGTACATCTTCTCGATATCTGCTGTTAGCGCATACTTGTGTGTACGGAAGCGAAAAACGATCGAGAACAGATCCTGCTGAACAGTTGGCCCAACCAACATCACGTCATTCAGGGAGATCGACGAAGTAGTTTTAGCCGACACATTGTAGACAACTCTGACCTTGGTAGTGCTGCTCGTAGCCTTGATTATCGCGTGATGAGGCATGTAATAAGCAGGTTTCTGCTGGTCACTAGGATCGACAAGTTCCATGTGTCCTAGTTGTAAACAATCGTTCATGAATTTGATATACTCGTTCTTCGGGTCAGGTTGTCGATGCAATTTCCTCTCTATAAAGCCAAAGCTCCTCCTGGCATTGTCAAAGGAGTCAACAAGTTCTCCTACTCCTTGCCGAAGTGGTAGTCTCGCTATGAACCTGCCCGACTCATCGTGCGTGAAGGATTTCTGAAAATGTTCCCCGCATTGAATTTCTTCCTTGGAATGGCTACGAGTCGTAAGCTCTTCCTGTTCCCAAAAGCGTTCCACCTATGTGTGCAAGGTTTTAGCCGTGGACAACAATGATGTTGTTCCATTCTTACGTTGTTGAACTGAGTAAGAGGGGATACATCCAGATAGCACCCAACCAAGTTGTGTATTTTGAAGAGTAGGGTAACCATCCCTAGATTGTTGTTCAGGTCTTAAGAGTTCAAAGAATATAGTAGCACCTAACAGTAGATCTATCTCTTTGGGCTGGTAGAAATTCGGGTCAGCTAATGGAATGTTGACGGGCAGTTGCCAGTCCTCGTAATCTATTCTAAATGAAGGCAGTGGACCAGGACAGAACATACTATATGCCGACTATAAGTACTAACTCTCGACTCTATCTGAAGTTGACAGAAGTAAGAGGATTGAGTCGCTTGCGTGTTTCTGATACCATTTATAGGTATCGAATGACGATTCAGTTTGATACCCAAACGGTCTACTAAGTCTCGAGACACGAAGTTCATCTGTGTTGCACTGTCTAATAGTGCTCGACATTGATGCATTTGACCTTTGCTATCCCTAATGTTAACATTGGCAGTTGATAACAATACTTCATTGTGAGGATATCCGCTTCTGACAGAACAATATGCTTGCTGCTGGGATGCATTTAGTACCGGGGTAGCAGTACTGTTCATATTCTGGTGTATATGTAACAATGTGTGGTGATGTTTATTACATGTTCTGCAGTTGCCTGAGTTGCAATTATTGGCTACATGGTCACTTATCAAGCAATTGAAACAAAGATTATGTTCCCTCACAACACCTACCCGGCTATTTACGTCCATGTACTTACATTTGGGGCATTTATGCAGACTGTGAGATGTCTTACATAGCACACAATAAGGTGACGTGGTGACGAAAGTTCGGTGTGGTCCCCTTGTACTTGTACTATGCTTGACCTCATCTTGGGTTACAGCAGCTGACTTGTTGGACGTGACTATTTCTAAAGTTTGGCAATTGTTTTCCAAGAATTGAATTAAGTCCTACAAGTTGGCGTGCATTTTATTTGACGTACCGTCCTCCCATGGCTTCCTGAGATTGAGACTGATTCTCTCCAAAACTAAGTGCGACAGCATGAGTTCATGTAAGGGCGTTTCGATTTTTAAAGCTTCTATGGCATTTAAGTTGCTGCTAAGTTGATTTATTAGCAAACGCAGCTCCTTAGGAGAATCATGCTTTGCATTAGGGAGTGACAACAATTCATTGATGTGGAGATCTGATATAAGTCTGGGATTGTGATACCGACTGCGAATCAATTCCCAGGCGACCTTGAAGTTATCATGTGAAATTGGTAAATTTTCAATGAGGTGGTGAGGTTCCCCAGACAAGCATGATAGAAGATAATAGTATCTTTGAATGTCTGTGATTGTTTCATTATTGATGATCAGCGCTACAAATGTGTTAAAGAAATGCATGAAATCTTGTAGAGCGCCATTGAACTTGGGTAGTGAAATAGTTGGAAGTTTTAGTGCACAACTATTGCTCATGTTATCACTATTTACAGGCGGAGGTGGGTGTATATGTTCGGGGCACAATAGCGTTTCCATTTTTGACGTAGTGTCCAAGCATAAATCATCAAAGGCTGCTCTATCTAGATCATGTGATTCATTTTCAGCATCATCGATTTCAAATTGTATCTGAATGTCATTATACTCATCCATTTAACTCGCCAAAGATTGCTTCCTAACCTTTATATTGTTAAGATTACCACCTGCAAATTCATTCACGAATGTACTTAAGCGAGTCACGCGAGATTTGAGGACTGCTCTTTTCTTTGTCAATACACGTTTTTGATTGGTATCCATGATGACCCGGTAAGAAAAGGACAAGGGAAATTTAGAACCAGATTGTACTTACTGGTGTAGTTCTGTGCTCTCTAACTCAACCAAGTTAGCTATTTTCATAGATGGTTACGTAGTTCACCTATATCCGGCAATCGGAAGGACCAAAAAATGTTGTGTGCAAACATTCTCTCTGGTAGCTCATAAGGGAATTCCACATTTACTTAATTACGAAGTTTATTATCTTAAAACTAACTGGAACATAAGAGGACAATATACAATAATGTAAGACAAGGAGCTCATGAAGTCAAAGATATGGCAATACACGGAATGCGCAAGATACCCGACCGTGCTACGGGCGCTGCCGTACGTGGGCACTGGGTGAACTACCGTTAATATAGGGAGCAGCACCGTACAGTCCCTTTTAACTACTGTAGCTTTAAGAGACGCCGGGGTGCCATAATTTTGCCCCGAAGGGGATCTTCAACGTGCCAGTAAATTTACTGACACGGAGCTATCGCATTTATACACCCTAAAATGCCAGCTGAATGCGCCATGATTCGATCCTGCATCCTTGGGCAGAGCAAGCGAGAGTGTTACCGCTGAGCCACGCAGCCAGCCAATTTTAAAATAGCATAAAAAGTAAACTACTAGGCGTAGAATTGTGATTTATGTTTCTATATATTCTGGAAAATGCTGCCTTTCATCCTACTTATATGTTGAAACCGTATCCTGCCAAACTTGACCCAGCGGTGCACGTGATATTTTGTTTCGCATTTAAAAGTGATGCGAGCGATCAGTCGAGCTAGAACAGTCCCACTCCTCCCACTGTTCAGTGGCCATACCTCTCCGGTCATACCGCGGCAGAGACTGCTGTGTCGGGCTTTACTAATATTGAAAGTGGTTGGTTTAAAAAATATATATTTTTTACTTCCGGGTGTTAAATTCAAAAATGTATAAAAAGTATTTTTGCTGGTATTCATTTGTTTTCCAGTAGCAAGTTACTAGTTATTGTCACAGCACTTTGAAATGCTCTTTGAGTTTAGAAAGTTTATAAATACGCATTGTAGATCATAGGATTAACTGAAGTATTATTATAATCATCATCATCATCAGGATATCCTTCCAGCGAGCTGGGTAGGAACATTGTGAATGATATTCCTCCATTTTGTCCTGTCCTGGTAATAGATTTCCTCTCTCCACAGAATCCCATGTTACTCCTCTCCTCATGAGATCTTCCTTGACCCTGTCTGTCCTTTTCTTCCTAGGACATCCAATTGGTCTTCTTCCTGGCACCTCCATCTCACTGGTTTGGAGTTCCGGTGGGATGCATCCGCTTCACATGACCTAACCACTTTAATCTTGCCACAGGGGCAGGTGGCCTCATAGTTCCGCCCCTTAAAACAACAATAACTAACTAATCTCGCCACACTCATCCTTTCCCCCGTGGTCAAGTTCACTTGCATGTCTCTCCATGTAACATGGCTGGTGACATTCAATTAAAGATTCCCCGTGGATAGGTCATCTCGCTACCTGGTAGCTACCAGGACAGACGGGGGTGATTTTAAACTAGTAAAATCTATCATTTTCAGCGAGGAAATCGAGGGGAAATTTGGTGATCTGAACAGGCAACTCTTGCTGCACACCGTTGACCGGAAGCAAACCAAAGCGTTGCTGGAATGCATGCAATTCGGCGAAATTCCCGTTAAGATCACGAAGCACGAAACTCTGAATGAGGTCCGTGGAGTTATTTTCCATCGCGACCTCATTCTCAATGGTGATGCCGAACTTTTGCGGGATATGGGAAGAGAGGAGTCACCAAGATTAGGCGCATCAGCCGGAAAATTGGAGAGGATAATGTCGATACCGGCACTTTAATTCTCCATTTTGAGGGTGATGTCGTAACTGAGCAGGTGAAGGTCACGTCATACCATTGTGACGTTAGACCTTACATCCCTCCACCTATGCGCTGCTACCAATGCCAGAGATTCGAGCATGTTTCCGCCAGGTGCACAGCCAAGGCCGTTTGCAGATAGTGTAGTAAAGGGACACATGAGGGGGAGAGGTGTACGCCTCTCCCGATTTGTCCCAACTACCAAGGAAGACACACTCCACAGTCGAAGCAGTGCCCTGAGTGTACTAAGGAAGCAATGATCCAGGAAATCCGGACTATAGACAGGCTTTCATACCACGATGCTCGAAAGAGGTACCGTGATATGAATGCCCCCAAATTTCGGGTAACGTTTGCAGCTGCAGCGACGCCCTCTATCACCCTTGCCGTTACAGTTTCAAGTGCAGTAACCTCGAGCTCCTCTTACAGTGCTGTTATAAAATTACCCCTCGCTGTACCAGTGGAACTTGTCAGCCCAAAAGAGGTCCCAGGACCTTCTTTGGCCACCACGACCAAGGTGCCGAAACGGTCGGCAAAAAAGTCTCCCTGCTAAGAGGGGAAAAGAAAACTTTGCCGACCGGGCTGGACCTTCATCCAGCCCACCTGATATGACTAAAATTTTAGTGGAGAAGAGAGAGAAGGTGTGTCACCGTGTCTCTCGTCCTCCTGCTGACGGGGTGGCTACTGTCTCTGCTGGCCTTTCCGCTCCAAAACACGTCGTCATGGCTTCCTCTCCTGCAAGCAAGGCAGCTCTACAATCAGTTGGCTTTCCTGCTCCCACTACCATCAGTGGAGTGGGGCCAGCAGGAGCGGCCTTGTTTTGCATGGAACTGGTGTCTGTGGGAAGGGACCACCCACTTCCCCGAATAGACGTCAGCGCCGGTCAAGAAAGAAGAATGTTCGGGACGAGTCGGGGACGGACACCCAGTCTTCGGACCAGGAGTAAGTCCCTCGACACTGCTCTCGCTCTACTCCAAGAGCAAGAGCAGGAAAGTCCGAAGAGAAACCGTGCGCCACCCAAGAGTGCGCCCCCTCCATTCTCTTCGTCTTCAGACGGAGATGTGGAGATTGAGATGTGCTCTCCTCCCCCATCATCTCCACCTAGGGATGGAGAAGGGTGGCAAATGGTCAAGCATAAGCAGAAGACCAACTTATGTCCACACTATCACTATTACAATGGAACTGGAATAGCTATTCTGGTCATCTCGCTGAGTTACGTCAACTAATATTTTCGGCAACCATTGTCTGTCTTCAGAATCCAGATCTCGTCCTGGACATGACACAACAATGCGTCACTTCAAACTCTTCTCTAAAGATCGGGTGGACGGAGCTGTGGCTGCCGGTGGCGTCTGCACTCTCGTCCACTCTAGCCTCTTTAGTGAAGAGGTGCTGCTGTGTACTCAGCTAGAAGCAATTGCAGTTCGTACTTCGTTGCCAGTAATGGCAACAGTATGTGACGTGTACATCCCGCCTGATTCTCAACTGGATTACAACTAGCTGGTTGAGATCTAGTCTCTCAGCTTTCCCGTCCTTTTCTCCTTCTGGGAGATGTTAATGCCCACTACCACTAGCGGAGGAGGAGGAGATTTTGAGAGACTGATCAGGCAGCTGGACCTGTGTTTGTTGAATACAGGGGAACCAACGCACTTCTCTATTGCACTTCTCTATTGCACACGGTACTTATTCAAGTGTCTACATCACCTTGTGCAGTCGTGCGCTGGTTCCCCTGCTACAGTGGCGAATACACGATGACCTTTGCAATAGTGACCATTTCCCGATTATCGTTATTCTTCCGAACCAGAGAGCCATCAAGTTACCAAGTCAATGGCTTCTCCGTCGGGCTGATTTGCCAACTTTCACAGCACCTGTGGTTTTTACCAAAGATATCTTGGAGAGTATCGATGATCATACCACCCACATAATGAATGCTATTTTGGCTGCGGCAGAGGAAACAATACCTTCCTCCTCCGGCAACTCCCGCCGGAAGCTTGTCCCTTGGTAGGTAGCCGAGATTGCAGCAGCCATTAAATCGTCGACATGTTTTCAAATGCTATTGTAGGCAAAACACCATGGCCAACCTGATCCCTTTCAAAAGGGTGCGTCCTAGAGCCCAATATCTAATTCAGGAGAGTAAGAAAACAACGTGGGAAAAGTATGTGTAGTCTATGACGGCACGTACTCCTTCATATCAAGTGTGGACCAAGCTTCGTCGGATCTCCAGACTCCCGACATATTTGACGATACCCGGAGTCCCCATCAACGGAGACATCATCACGGACCATCTCGCCATTGCCAACAGTATTGGATCGCACTTCAGTGATGTATCCTGCTCTGAGAGTTATGATCCTACATTTCTGACTCTGAAGCGGGAGGCAGAGGCTCACCCCTTGTCCTTTGCCACTGCTGCTTTGTAGTCCTACAATGTACCATTCTCTGAATGGGAACTGCTCAGTGCACTTGCACTGTGCAGGGATACGGCTCCTGGACCGGATAACATACATAATCAAATGTTAAAACATCTGTGCAGTTCCAGTATAAAACAACTGTTGGTGTTCTTAAATCGTATATGGATTGAAGGGGAGTTTCCATCTCAATGGCGAGAGGGGATTGTGATACCAATTCCCAAGGGTGGAAAGGAGTGATAATCTGAATCTTTGTCAATGATGGTGAAATTGTGACCATAGTCTCTCATGCAATCTCACATTGCTGGGTGCCCCCCACCATCATCGCAGTTTTCTTTATATCTGACAGCAATGTTTATGCCAGGCTCACCCTGTAGTTGGCATTGCAGGAATTACATTTTGAGTTACGTGAATCTCTATTTGTTTCCAAATTTAAAAAAAATGAAATTTATTTTCTTATCTCTTAATAGATCATACATTAACTTATATATTATTAAGGATAAGAGAAAATAGCATATTGAAATAGTTATGTAACACTTTATTTTTGAGTTTTAACCCTTTTAATACTCGTCACTTTTATGCTTACCGGTATATGCTAATAATACCAGGCTAACTTTTATAAAATAGCCAAGTAAATCATCTTAACTTCTATATTTCAACCCTCTTAATCTCAATATCCATCCCTGGTTCGAAAACTGTCAGGGTAACAATATATTGTTGCCTCGTCGGCACCCTCGGAATACTTGAATAATGTTCTGCATTTCCTCGTTAGATGGCACAAATATGCTGAACTAAGGTTGCCTGTTACGATCTTCATTTATTCATAGAGTGTGTGCCGTGTTTCTTGTTTGTTTGCCTTGAAAATAAGGTTTATGTTCCTTAACACAAGGATTGTTGACAACTTCCATTCAAAAAGTTTTTCTTTCATAAAACTGAAACTAGGGCACAAGAAGGTATTAGATCATGAACATGTGTGAACGATTATATTGTCTTTACAATATCATTTCATATGTGACCCAAAGTATGACAGACTTATTATAATGGTGTATATCTATGACCTTATCCATAATATATTCTTTTTCCCGTATTGATTACGTTATTATGATGGGTTCTAAAATTACATCTTTTTGCATTAAAAATGTTTTCATCATTTTTAATTTTATGGTTTATAGTGTAGTCGCGTCCTAGTTCGTGAACCATGGCAACGGCTGTTTGGCATAGTAAGTGGTCCTGACAGTCGGAATGCCAGTTATTATGGAATAGGATTGGGCATCTTGGACATATTCTGAGTCGTGGGCCTCCTTGTGGACAGGCGGCTAGGACTACCCAACGCATTTGTTTGTTCCCTGCGGTGAAACTCGGGGCCCTGTGTATGTAGGGCTAGCAACCTGCTTCACTTGTACTTTCTAAACATGCTAAAAATGTCTTAAGCAAGCCTCGGACCTATGGGAGTGATGGAGTTCCACTCCCATCTGATTCACTCCCATCTGACAGATCAGAGACTCCTTGGAAACGAACAGGCAATCGAACTGGTATTCAATAGGGTGCTATTATCAACATATTAAACAAAGTTGGAACTAAAGTGCAGAAAGTGAGGTTTATTTGCAGATGGATTAGGGTTGAAAATCTCCAAGATATGGAACTATATAGAAATCTTGTGTAGTTGAAGCCATGTTGTTACATGCGCAGGGTTCAAAATGATAACCCCTTTCAAAAGAACTTCTTATATATAGCGATTGGTCCAATTATTTTGTTAGATGTAGTAACTACATCATGTGTTAATCCAGTATTGTGAGCTACAACTTTAAAACGAAATGACGCTATTGCGCTCTTAGTAAATTTCGCGAGTGCTGCAAGGAATGCTTTTACGCTCTGGTATTCAAAAGGTTAAAACTTAGAATTTTGTAACATTTAAAAGTACACAAGAACCTAGTTTATCCGGCCCTCATTAATCCGGATCTAAAATAATAATAAAAATATTTTTACAGTACCGTTTTTCTTTTACGGGGTCGGCTCTTCTTGAATGTCTTTTCCGCCACGGATATTTGACAGGAATTGGGAGTAATTCGGCCACGGTCTATCAAAGGTACCGTCCCGGCATTCGCCTAGAATTGAGAATGGTAAACCGTGGAAAACCATTCCCAGAACGGCCGAGGTGGGATTCGAACCCACGCTCTTCTGAATGCAACACACCACTAATGTGCCTCACAACGCAGAGGTACGCCGCTTGGTAAACATTGTTTAGTCACTTAATCACATTTTTAATGACGGTCCTGCTGACGTGGAGTCTATGACACTCATCCGCTACTGCAGACATTGTTATCAGGGGTTCACATCGTTGCTCAATAATGACCTGTTGTGTGATTGCTTAAGACGATGAAAGAGAAAGGGAATGAGTCATCATATCCAGTAGTCTGTGAGAGACCATATCAGTAGCTTAAGGTTAACACCACGTTGTACAGTACAGTATTTTCCTGTGCAGTATTCTATTGTTTGAGTGAGCTTGAAATGGCTTCAAAACGGAAGAAAGTGGTTGTTTCCATGGACAAAAAGTTAGAAGCATTAAACAGGCTAGGCTGGCCAAAGGAGAACTTTTGAAAAATATTGCTGTAGACTATGGCGTAGGGACTTCAACTGTGTCTGATTGGAAGAAGAACCGAAAAGAAAGTGAAGACTTCTGCTTTAAAATGACATCGAAAGATAGTTTAGAATCGTGCCACAGTACAGAAATGAATAGTTTAGAATCGTGCCACAGTACAGAAATGAATCTCTAGGTAACGCATTATTCATGTGGTTTAGTGGAAAAAGAGAGCATTCCGATTTCAGGGCCGATTTTACAAGAAAAGGCGCTTAGTTTAAACAGCAAGCTAGCATATGGAGATCCTAATTTCACAGCTAGTCAGGGTTGGTTGGAAAGGTGGAAAGCTTGTCATGGCATACGGCTGCTTTCAGTGACTGGTGAAAGATTTTCGGGGGATAAAGTCGCTGCTGGTAGTTTCATAAAGGAATTTCAGGACATTATTTGCTCCAATAACTTAACGCCGATGAATCTGGGATGTTTTATTGCATGCTACCAAATAAGACACTAGCGTCTAAATTAGATGAATCAGCAAGGGGTTATAAAAGAAGTCAAGATCGCATTACAATTATGGCATACGCCAACGCATCTGGAGGACATAAATTTCCTCTCCTGTTAATAGGGAAATCAAGAAATACCTGTGCTCTTAAAAATGTGAATCAATGTGCCTTGCCGGTTTCTTGCACATCCCAAAAGGATGCATGGATGGACAGTGGAACTTTCAAAACTGGTTCCAAGAAGACTTCGTGCCAAACGTAAATAGGTTTTTAACAAAACAAGGTTCGCCACTGAAGGCCATTTTATTCATTGACAATGCGCCGTCACATCCGGGAGTAGAAGAGTTGGTCAATGGTAATTTCTGCCACCTAATGTTACAGCTCTGTTGCAAGCAATGGACCAGGGTGTAAAGGAAAACATTAAGAGGCTATACAGGAGGCAGCTGCTCAGCAAACTGATTGAAGAAGAGGGCTAATATGGTGTAATTTCGGTATTGAAATCAATAAATATGAAAGGCATTATTTATATGATTGCATCTGCATGGAATCAAGTTATGAAATGACAATTAAAAAGTCTTGGAAACATCTATTGGCCTTCTGTCTGTGCATCTATCACCGAGGTTTGTGGAGTTGTGGACTCTTTTGAGTTCCTTGATACATTTGCACGCATTCCCGGATGCGCGGACGTAGATGAGAACGACTTAAATGACTGGTTGAAAAATGACTGTAATTCAGGCTAGGGTATAAGGACAAATGAAGAAATTATTGCCTCTTGTTCCTCGGCAGGTAATGATGAGAGTGATGGTGAATTCGGAAATGAAACCTGCGCTCCATCAGAAGAAACAATGACTCATGAAGAGGCAACAATGCAGCTGGACAAACTGATGGCCTATTTAGAATCCCAGACTGAAACCACACCGGCAGAACTGATGTTAGTAAAACGTCTTTGTGATCGTGCTGCGCCTAAATGCTATACAAATGTAAAACGGACAAATCTCTCACATTATTTTAGTGCATAAAACAGTCATAAATGTTGTTGTTTCCCATGGATTCCAATCCATCAGCTTTCTTGCGTTCCAATAGAGTTGTGTGAGGTTTCCAGAAGTTCTAGCAGTCACATGAAGTTTGTTGCAATGTAGCAGGTGCCCTTTATCCATTTTACTTCCAGGTTCGTGACAAAGTGTGCATTCTTCAGATCTCAGGATGTTGATTCGTTTCAGATGAGCTGCAAGGCAGTCGTGGCCAGTGTTAAGTCTGAAGAAGGCTACAGCTTCTCTTCTTGGTGTTAATTTATATTGATCCCATTTAGCATCAATGTCTTTCCATAATTTGGTTTCTGCTGTTTTCTTTGCCATTTCTTCATACCTGTTTTTGATAGTATTTTTCAAGGTCCTTTTTGCTGACATAAAATCAGTCTGACTGACAGGTTGTTGTAGTGTGGTACCTTTTTTTGCTAATCTGTCTGCCTCTTCATTTCCTGCTATTCCAACGTGAGAAGGGATCCACTGAAATGAGATCTGTTTGTGGAGTCTTTGAAGGGTTTTTATCATACAAAAAATTTCTTTCAGTTCTTTATTTTGGGGCTTATAATTTGACGAGATGGCTTGGATGGCTGCTTTTGAATCTGTAATGATAACGCATTTTTGATAATCAATGTTTCTGCCCAATAACTGATGGAGTGCATGTGAAATTGCTCTTATCTGAGCATCAAAGTTTGTTTTGTTTTGGCCTACTGGGAAGTAGAGTGAGAAGAGAGATGAATGTATTCCTGCTCCAGTTCTATTTTCTTTGTCTTGTGAGCCATCTGTAAATATTTTTAGCCATTGATTAGATGGATATCTTTCTTCTATTGTACAGAGGGCCAGTTGTTTTAGATCTTGTGGTGAAGAGTCTTTCTTGCAGACCTCTTCTAACAAAGTAAGATCTGTAGTCACTTGTATATATTCAATGGGGTTGACTGGCATACAGAGTGGTTCAAGTTTTATTTGCAGATTGCTCTTATTGATGTATTCTTTGGCGAGACTTAAGGGATCTTTTTGTGTTTTGAGATTGGGGCTAGAAACTGGTTTTTTGATCCATGTCATTTGAGGTAGTCTTTGTATACTGAGATATGCATTGGCTGTTTGATGTTTCATCTCTTCTTCTATTGGTAAGTTGTGGGTATATAATTGCAAGGCGGTTATAGGTGTGGTTTTTATTGCACCTGTTATGATTCGTAGGGCATTATTCTGACACCTCTCGAGGCGATCAATGTTTGACTGGGGTGCTGTAGAGAGTACTTCACTGCCATATTTTATGATAGGTTTGATGTAAGTATTGTAGGTTTTGTTGAGTGTGTCTTGAGTGCTTCCCCAAGTAGCTCCTGCTAGTCTCTTTAGTAATTTCATCCGTTTGCTTACCGTATCCTCCACATGTTTTATGTGTTTGGTCCAGTTCAGCTTCTTGTCCATGTTGATACCTAGGTACTGTGTACTTTCACTTTTTGGAAGGTCTTGATTACTAAATTTGAGACTAAAAGTTGGATTGTGGTGTCTCAGGGAGAAAAACTGGTATACTGTTTTGGAAGTATTGATTTCCATATTATTGTTTTCAGTCCAGTTTTTGAGTTTTATAAGTGCCGGGTTCATTCTGTGTTGTTGCTGGGGGGCGTGGTGGCTCAGCGGTCTAGCTGTATGCCTCTCACCAAGGCGGTCCGGGTTCGATTCCCGGTCAAAGCATGTGAGATTTTCGAAGTGAAATGCCATGTCCTGTGGTTCGGATTCCACGTAAAAAGGAGGTCCCGTGGCTCATAATCACAAGATTCACGGTCACGTAAAACTACAATCTTCCTTCCTTCCTTCATTCTGTGTTCAAGAAACATTTGCTGATTTGGGCTGTTACGTGCTGTGGTCCAAATGATAACATCGTCTGCAAACATGCTGATATTCACATTACCTACTTTCTTTATTGTTTTTGGAAGATCGTTGATGTACACATTGAATAAAGTTGTGCTTGATACAGCTCCTTGTGGGAGGCCTAGTTTTGATTGCTTGCAACCTGAAGTTTTGTTCTTGTAACAAACATTGATCATTCTTTGTGAAGGGAATCTTGAATACCAGTTTAACATACATCCATTTACTTTGAAGTTGATAAGTTTCTTTAGCAGCATGTTTCGCCATACAGTATCATAGGCTCCTTGAAAATCGATGAAAACTGCAAGAACACTTTCCCTTTTGTTAAAGGCTTCTTTAACAGCTTGTGTAAATCTCATTATTTGGTGGGAGGAGGACCTGTTTTGTCTAAATCCTGCTTAGATTTTGTTTCCAAGTACCAGTTGAGTCTATTTGTAATCATCCTTTCTAGAATTTTTACCAGAATGGAGGTAAGTGCTATAGGTCGGTACGAGGGGACTTGGTTTTTTGGCTTGCCTGGTTTTAAGATTGGAATGATGGTTGCTTTAGTCCAGTCTTTAGGTAGGTTATCATTTGATGTCCAAAATTTGTTGAATATGTGTAGCAGTATGTTTAGAGCAGATGGACCTAGATTTTTTATGAATTCTGGGAATATTTCATCTGGTCCTGGTTGTTTTCTGACTTGTGTGTTCTTTATTGCCAACATTAACTCTTCCATTGAAAATTTATTGTTAAAGATATCATCTGCATTATTATTCATGAATTTTTTGACTATTTTTTTGAGAGTCTTGTCTTCTTTCTTTTTCTGTTTTGATAGTCTAATTGAAGTGAAATGTTTACAGAAGTGGTTTGCTATTTTATGACGGTCTGTAATTTCCTTATCATTTATCATAATAGGATTCAAAGGAGTGACTACGTGTTTGTTGTTTAGAGAATTGATAAGTTTGTGAGCTTTATTGCTGTCTGTCCTATAGTCAACTGTTGTTAAAAATTTATTCCAAGATTCTCTTTTTGATATTGTTATTGCTTGTTTTAATTTTGCTGTTGCTTGTCGCCATTTTCGTACATCATTTTGATCCTGAGTAAGTTCAGCTGTTCTTCTTGCTTTGTCTCTGTCGGACTTAAGATTGTTCAACTCATCTGACCAGAATGGTTTATATTTTGTTTGGGCACCTCTGGGTATGCACATTTTGGCTATGTCTTTTATGGCTGTAGTAAATTTATTCAGGATGATGTTAGAAGGTGCATCAAGATCAATTTCCGACATTTTTGTTTCAAGTTTGTTTCTGAAATTTTCCCAGTCTGCCTTTTTAAAGTTCCACCGAATCTTCTGGTTTGCACTTTGCGCAGATTCACTGTATGATGTAATAGTAAGAAGGGACATTCTATGTCCACTGCCTGGATCTTCGAGTACTGATCGATGACTGTGGTTTGTAAGATCTGTTGAGACTAATATGAGATCTGGGTTAGTTGTGGAACCTGAGTGGTGAATGAATGTTGCTGGGTCTTTGTTACTATATAATAGCTCAAGAGAGCTACTCTCTATAAGGTCTTTTATTGTTTTACCAGCTGAATTTGTGTAGTTGTAGCCCCAGACTGGAGAAGCTGCATTGAAGTCTCCTACAAAAATAGTAGCTGTTTTGAATTCTAGAAGGTGAAGATTCAGATTTTTATTGTTTGGAGGACTGTAAACACAGAATATTGTTATTTTCTTGTTGTTGATCCATATGCATATTTCGATAATTTCTGATGTATCTGTTGGGTCCATTCCTTTTACAATTCTGAATTTTGACATGATGTTGTTCTTCACTGCTGCAAATATTCCGCTTGCTATTTGTCTTGTTTTGAAGAGAGTGTAGATGGTATACCCTTGGATCTTTAAATATTGTATGTTTTCAGCTGTAGTGTTGGCTTCATTGATTAGAAGGATGTCTATATCTCGGTCTATCATGATTTTCTTTACTTCCAAAAGTTTCTTTGTTGATAGACCACCTGCATTCCATTGCAGTATTCTTACTTCGTGTTGTTTTGCTCTGAATAGAGCAGTTTTATTTGTTTGCTCACGTTTCTCTATTCTGGAACATTTTTGCCAAAATTGTTACTCGTTTAGCACCACCCAGGGGACACGTACAGCTTAAGGTATGCTGCGGACGTGAGTAACTTCATCCCCCCAGTCATAAATGTATGTTCTTATTTTTTTGGTTCACTCGAAAAAAGGTATTACAACTTTTGTTAATAGATTATACTAGCTGAAGTACCCTTGCTTAGCTACGCGTCATAAATAAATTACAATGTGAAGGTGACAGTTAAAACAGGCGATAGGCGAGGTGCTGCGCAGAGGGTGATTAAGGATGGAACATTTTGTCCAACTACACCGTTCGGCATTGACCGTGTTTTATAGCACAAATTTAGGTTTTACTCGCTAACCGTTGGAGATACCTTGCAAATAGAAAATGTAATTTTAAACCTCGTATATGCCATCAAAAGTTTGCTATTTCTTAGCGTTCACTTTTTATTTGAAATGGAAATATGAAAGTTTGAAACCAAAGGGTGTAGTGACGTCACTAAAAATGGTCGCCATCTTTAAATAGTGCAAAGTATTAAAATCAAAAGTAGCCTATATGTTAACCAGGTAAATCAGCTACTTCCATGTAAAATTCATGTAAGTCTGACCAGTGGTTCTTGCGTGATTGAGTAATACACAGACAAACACCATCTCATTTTTAGCCTCGTTTCGCTCGCGTCATAGTCGTGTCATATTGTTATTCAATGACATGCAGGTTTAACCCCGTTAACACCCCTTTAGAACCTGAATATCCAAAAATCCCTCCTAAGTAGACTTTTTCGACACACAACAAACATATCCCCTTCTTCTAACTTTAATAGTTTTGATTGGTCGATGAGAGTGAACATCCAAAAATCCTTCCTTAGTGGACGTTTTTCTTCCTGAATTTCACCCCCTCCCCATAGGCCCCTTAAATTGCATTTATGAAAAGAAAAAGAAAACGGTCGAACACCTACTTATTTTAATTATTTATTCATTTATTTATTTTTAAGCTGATTGAAACTCGGAGAAAATCAAACTTCTCGCCTATGTCGTTTAGGAATCTTTCAACCCCCACTTTTCATCCCTTTCACCTCATAATATACACCACATCGAAAAACCATTAGGCATGTGTCAGCTTATTTTTAATGATTAGTATATATGCCAAGTATCACATCCCCAAACGAAACCACTCATGAGATATTGTTATTCAATGAAATGCACGTTTACCCCCTTAACACCTCTTTAGAACCTGAATATCCAAAACTCTTTCCTTAGTGGAAGTTTTCGACATACAACGAACTTATCCCCAAAATTTCATGTTTCAAACTTCAATAATTTTGGCTGGGCGATGACGAGTGTGTGAGTCAGTCAGGACATTTTCTTTCATTTATTTTTGAGAATTTCACCCCTCCCCATGAACCCCTTAAATTAGATTTATGAAGGAAAAAAAAACGGTTGAACACTTATTTACTTATTTAAAGCTGTTTTCCCCCTGAGTTTGACGAGTGAGTAAGTGAGTCAATCAGTTAGGACACTTTCTTTCCTGTTTCTTTCCCCCCGAATTTCACTCCTCCCCATGAGCCCCTTAAATTGGATTTATGAAGAAATGGTCGAACACCTATTTACTTATTTTTAAGCTGCTTTTTCCGCTGAATTTCAAACTTATCACCTATGTTGAATAAGAGATACAGTACACGCTCCGTTAAGAATCCTTCAACCCCCAATTTTCTCCCCTATCATCTCATAATATACACCATATCGATAAACCCTTAGACATATGTCTGCTTATTTTGAATGCTAGTTTATATGCCGAATATCACATCCCCAAATGAAACAACTCGTGAGATATTGTTATTCAATAAAATGCAAGTTTAACCCCCTTAACACCCCTTCAGAACATGAATATCCAAAAATCTATCCTTAGTGGACTTTTTCGACATACAATGAACATATCCCCAAAATTTCAAGTTTCTAACTGAAAAAAAATGATCGAACACCTATTTACTACTTTTTCAATCCTTCCTTAGTGGACTTCTTTCCCCAGAATTTCACCCCTCCCCATGAGCCCCTTGAATTGGATTTATTAAAAAATGATCGAACACCTATTTACTACTTTTTCACTGATTTTTCTCCCTGTGAATCTTACTTTTTGCCTCTGTCTTTTAAGAGATACTTGCTCCGTTATGAATCCTTCAACACTCACTTTTCACACATACACCTCATAATATACACCACATCGAAAAACCCTCAGACATGTGTCTTCTTATTCTTAATGATAAGTTTGTATGCCTAGTATCCCATCCCAAAGGAAACCAATCGGGAGATATTGTTATTCAATTAAATGCAAATCTACCCCCTTAACACCCCTTTAGAACCTTCTTCTTCTTCTTCTTCTTCTTCGTATCCCTTGTGTCTTCAAGCGTCGGGGTAGCCTCGTTCTGTCCATCTCTGCCACTCCGATCTATTTTCACACAATCTCTTCATTTCCAGCATTGCTTTCCCTCGCTTCTGTCCGATTTTCTCAATTCTGTCATCCCAAGTGGTACAGGGTCTTCCTCTTCCTACTCTCCCTTCCACTCGCATTTCAAAAACCTGCTTCGCTTTTCTCTCTTGTTCCATCCTCCTGACATGTCCATACCACTTCAACTGACGTTCCTCAATCACCATACTTATCGCCTTCTTTTGTCCTGCTTCTTCTCTGATTCTCTCATTCCGGATCCTATCC
Organism: Meconema thalassinum; assembly: GCA_946902985.2. Classification (NCBI taxonomy): domain Eukaryota; kingdom Metazoa; phylum Arthropoda; class Insecta; order Orthoptera; family Tettigoniidae; genus Meconema; species Meconema thalassinum. The sequence goes on from OX336394.1 coordinate 197,099,755, forward strand.
CTTCTAGTCCTCCCCACTGCTCGCCTTGTATACTTAATTTCAGTGGCAGTGATCTTACTGAGATGCTTGTCTTGCAGTGCTAAACTCTCTGTGCCATATAGGGTGATCGGGGCCATAACCGTGTTGTAAATCTGCATTTTGGTCTTGATGCTTATCTCATTCTTCCCTACTATTGTATTATTCATCTGATAGTAGGCTGAGATGGCTTTTTTAGTTCTATTGAGTACCTCTTGCTCTTATTTTCCCATCACTACTTAATATGGTGCCAAGATATTCAAAAGTTTCTACTTTTTCGAGAGGTCTTCCTCCACAAATTATGTCAAGTTGTTGTTCCTGTCTGTCCAGTTTTGAGACCCACATTACTTTGCTTTTATCTGTATTCACCACCATTCCTTTTCTTTAACAAATTCACAAAGAAATTTTCTTTCCAATTCTTCATACCATTCCACCACGGCCTGCTGAAGTCTTTCTGGTGTATCAGCAATCACTATTATATCATCTGCGTAGAGGAGTGCTTGCAAGTATACAGGTCTTAGTCTCCACATACCAAGTTTGGTCCTATGGGTTCGCCGCTTACATATTTTTGTTATTTCATCCAGGACGATATTAAACAGTAGAGGGCTGAGGCTATCACCTTGTTTTACTCCTCTCTCCATTTGGAATTCTCCAGACATTTCACCATCTATACGAACTATTCCCACAGGTTGCTGGTATACACTCTTCACAGCATTTAACAGTCTCATTGGTACCTTCTTCGCTGCCAGTGCCTCCCATATGCTCTGCCTCGGTACAGAGTCAAAAGCTGCCTTCAGGTCTAGAAACGCAAGGTACAGGTCACGGTTTTTGGCAATGCTTTTCTCTATTACTGTTCTAATTGTGTAGATGTGATCTTGTGTCTGACGTCCTGGCCTAAAAGCTGCCTGCTCCTCTTCAATGTCATTTTCCACCACCTTCCTAAGTCTCCTTTCCAGCACCCGAGTGTAGATCTTGTACGCTACAGATGATAGACAGATAGCCCTGTAATTATTACAGTCGTAGCTGTTCCCTTTCTTGTGCAACGGGATGATTAGATTTTTCTTCCATTCCTCTGGTATTCTGTTCTCTTCCCACATTCTCCTAAACAGCTTAGTAAGTTGCTTCACTATCTCAACACCTCCATATTTGATTAACTCTGGAGAAATTCCATCAGGACCTGCTGCTTTCCCAGTCTTAATTTGTTTAATTGCCATTATGACCTCCATTTCTTCTATTTTCCCTTCTATTTCTGGATTTTGCACATCTTCATGTGGTCCATAAACAATCCCATCCTCTTGCTCTGCCGCATTTCTCTGGAACTTCTCCTCATAGTGTCTTCTCCACACTTGAAGCACTTCTGCCTTCTCTGATACTAGGTTATTCCCATTCTTGATTGTCCTGGTCTGCTTTCCATACTTCCCTCTTATAGACTTTATGGTTTTCCAAAAGCTTCTTGTATTCTTCTCTCTAGCTTTGCTTTCAACCATATTCCCAAACTTTTCCCAAGATTTTCTCTTAGCTTCCTTCACTACTCTTTTCGTTTCATCCCTTCTTTTGATGTATTCTTGCCTGTTTTCTTCCGTAGGACATCCTATGTATCTTTTCCATGCTTTCTTCTTGCTCTTTACCTTCTCCTTCACTTCTTCATTCCACCAACGTGTTCTTTTCTTTCTGGTATCTACCACTGCCTTTCCACACACTTCTTCTGCTGACTTTAGCAACACTGATTTTATGTCATTCCACATGTCATTGATTTCTTCACTTCCATTAGTTCTTATTTGCATCTTCTCCTTCACTAATTCTGTATACTGGGACCTTTTCTCTTCTTTTAGAAGTTCCTTCAATCGGATCACCTCAAACCTTTTGGTTCTTGGTTGGATTGGCCTCTTGAATCTGGTGTCCATTACCAGTAATCTGTGATCCGTAGCTAGTTCTGCTCCTCGTATGACCTTCACATCCATGATGTTATTCCGTATGCCTTGAGGGTACATAAAGTAGTCTATAACACTCCTTCAGCCTCAAAAGTTATCTTATGTACTTCTTTATGGGGGAAAAATGAGTTCCCCAGTAACAATTGATTTTCAATGCAGAATTCTATAAGTCGCCTGCCATTTTCATTCAGCGTCCTCTCTCCACCATGATTGCCCATGCTTCCATGTGCTATTCTTTGTCCTGGCCTGTTCTTGCATTTAGGTCCCCTCCTATTAATACATGGCATCCATTCGCAACCTCTTTGTCCACGGTCCTTTGGAGTTGAACATAAAACTCCTCTTTATCGAGTAAGTTGGTGTCTTCTGTTGGGGCGTATACTTGTATGAAGGACACTTTCATCTCTATGTCAAGGTTAATAACCATTATTCTCGAGTTTATTGGTTGCCATCCACTCACTTTCGTTTCAGTCTGCTCACTGGTGACTATGCCCACACCTTCCTTTGCCCTACTGTCCATCCCAACCCCAGAATATCTCAAAACATACCCTTCTTGTAATCTCTTCATTCCACTTCCTTTCTTCTTCACCTCACTAAGTCCCAATACTTCCAGTTTATGACTTTTCATTTCCTGTATTAACTCTACATCTTTTCCAGCGATTGTCTTGATATTCCATGTACCAAATCTGATACTCCGTTTCCATTGCGGTCGTTGTCGTCGTGTAGATCCGTCCAATCCGAGGCTACTGTTGTTGCTTTGAATCATTTCTACCCCCACATGGGTGATTAGCCCAATGTGAAGTGGTTTGTTGGGTTGCCTTCCCAGCCTCCTTATTTATGTCCCCAGGAGACAGGGTGGCCCAGTTATACCCCCAGGCACCGGGTACCCATATTCGTCGCCTCTTACGACACGCATGGGCTACAGTTGGACAATTCTAAACCCCGGGCACCACACGGGGGCTCTTTAGAACCTGAATATCCAAAATTCCTTCCTTAGTTGACGTTTACGACATACAACGAACATAGCCCCTTAATGTCATGTTTCTAACTTCAATAATTTTGGCTGGGGGATGAATAGTGAGTAAGTCAGGACATTTTCTTTCAATTATTTTTCAGAATTTCACCCCTCTCATGAACCCCTTAAATTGGATTTATGAAAAAAAAAAAAAAACAGTCGAACACCTATTTACTTATTTTTGAGCTGTTCTTCCCCCCTGAGTTTGATGAGTGAGTGAGTTAGGACACTTTCTTTCCTGTTTTTCCCCCAGAATTTCACCCCTCTCCAAGGGCCCCTTAAATTGGATTTATGAAAATCGGTCGAACACCTATTTACTTATGTTTTAAGCTGTTTTTTCCTGCCGAATTTGAAACTCCTCGCCTATGTCGTTTAAGAGATACACGCTCCGTTAAGAATCCCTGAACCCCCAATTTTCACCCCTTTCACCTCATAATATGCACCACATCGATAAACCCTTAGACATATGTCTGATTATTTTAATGATTAGCTTATATACCGAATATCACATCCCCAAAGAAACAACTCACAAGATATCGTTATTCAATGAAATGCACGTTTAACCCCTTAATACCTCTTTAAAACCCGAATAACAAAAATCATTCATTAGTTGACGTTTTCGACATACAGCGAACATATTCCCAAAATTTCATGTTTCTAACTTTAATAGTTTTCGCTAGGCGTGATGAGTGAGTGAGTCAGACAGGACATTTTCGTTCAATTATTTTTTACCAGAAAATAACCCCTCCCCATGGGCCCCTTAAATTGGATTGATGAAAAAATGCTTGAACTCCTATTAACTTATTTTTTGAGCTGTCTTTTTCCCCTGAGTTTGATGAGTGAGTGAGTTAGTCAGTCAGTTAGGAAACTTTCTCTCCTTTTCCCCCCCAGAATTTCACCCCACCCCATTGGCTCCTTAAATTAATTTATGAAAAAACGGTGGAAAACCGATTTACTTATTTTTAAGCTAATTTTTTTTCGCTGAGTTTCAAATTTCTCGCCTATGTCGTTTAGGAGATAGGCCTACGCGGTTCGTTAGGAATCCTTCAACCCCCAATTTTCACCCCTCTCACCTCATAATAATACACCACATCAAAAAAAACCTTACACACATGTCTGCTTATTTTAAATGATTAGTTTATATGTCGAGTATCACATCCACAAATGAAACCACTCGTGAGATATTGTTATTCAATGAAATGCAGGTTTAACCCCCTTAAGACCCCTTTAGAACCTGAATATTCAAAAATCCTCCCTTAGTGTATGGTTTTGACATACAACGAACATATCCCGAAAATGACATGTTTCCAACTTCATTATTTTTGGCTGGGCGATGATGAGTGAGTCAGGACATTTTCTTTCAATTTTTTTTCTTCAGAATTTCACCCCTCCCGATGAACCCCTTAAATTTGATTTCTCAAAAAAAAACTGTCGAACACATATATACTTATTTTTAAGCAGTTTTCCCCCTGAGTTTGAAGAGCGATTGAGTCAATCGGTTAGGACACTTTCTTTCCTGTTTTTTTACCCAGAATTTCACCCCTCCCCATGGGCCCCTTAAATTGGATTTATGAAAAAACTGTCAAACACCTATTTACTTATTTTTTATGCTGATTTTCTTCCGCTGAGTTTCAAACTCCTCGCCTATGCCGTTTAAGAGATACAGGCTCCATTAGGAATCTTTCAACCCCCACTTTTCACCCCTTTCACCTCATAATATACACCACATCGTAAAACCCTCAGACACGTGTCTTCTTATTTTTAATGATTTTATATGCAGAGTATCACATCCCCCAATGAAACCAATCGGGAGATATTGCTATTCAATGTAATGCAGGTCTACCCCCTTAACACCCCTTTACAACCTGAATATCCAAAAATCCTTTCTTAGTGGGCGTTTGCGGCCCTTGAGGAAGCTGCATACCAAATTTCATTCGAATCCGTTGGGTGGTTTCTGAGATTTCGTGATGAATGTGTAAGTAAGTGAGTGGTATTTGACAAATAATATCTAGTAGATAGTGTCAAGTCTTTGTTATGCTATACTCTGTTGACAGTGCTGTGTGAGCAGTTGAGTAACTAACGGGATTTCAAGTAGAGATCCTCATTTTCTATACCGGTAGTGCAGAGCGCAACTCGGATCCATTCGGCCATGTCTCGATTTGAGCTATGTTGCCATGGAAACTATCTGCCTTGCCATTCCTTCGTGAGTATATTTTATGATTTGATTAGCCTGTGCTTGAGTGCAAAAGGGCCGAAATCAGAAGAATGAGAAAGACTACCGAAAATTCATGTAGCCAGCGGTTCCTTCTGGGTCCTAAACTATGTGTATGCAAAATTTGGTTGAGATAGGTGAAACGGTATAGATTTGTATACGGAACCAACCCACCTACATACATACATACCTACATACATACATACATACATACAGACTTTCTCTTTTATATATAAGACTAGCAGGTACCCGCGGCTTCGCTCGCGTCATAATCATGTCATATTGTTATTTAATGAAATACAGGTTTAACCTCGTTAACACTCCTTTAGAACCTGAATATCCAAAATCCCTCCTTTGTAGACGTTTTCGACACACAACAAACATATCCCCAAAATATCATTCTTCTAACTTGAATAGTTTTAGTTGGTCGATGAGAGTGAATATCCAAAAATCCTTCCTTATTGGACGTTTTTCGTCCAGAATTTCACCCCTCCCCATAGGCCCCTTAAATTGGATTCATGAAAAAAAAAACGGTCGAACACCCATTTATTTATTTATTTATTTATTTATTATTAAGCTGATCGTTTTCCTCTGAGTTTCAAACTCCTCGCCTAAGTCGTTTAAGAGATGCACGCTCCGTTAGGAATCCTTCAACCCCCAATTTTCACCCCGTTCACTCATAATATACACCAAATCGAAAAACCATTAGACATGTGTCAGCTTATTTTTAATGATTAGTTTATATGCCAAGTATCACATCCCCAAATGAAACCACTCGTGAGTTATTATTATTCAATGAAATGTACGTTTACCCCTTAACCCCTTTAGAACCTGAATATCCAGATATCATTCCTTAGTGGACGTTTTCGACATACAACGAACATATCCCCAACATTTCATGTTTCTAACTTCAATAATTTTGGCTGGGCGATGATGAGTGAGTGAGTCAGTCAGGACATTTTCTTACATTAATTTTTGAGAATTTCACCCTTCTCCATGAACCCCTTAAATGGGATTTATGAAAAAAAAAAAAGACTGTCGAACACCTATTTAATTATTTTTAAGCTGATTTTTTTCCCCGCTGAATTTCAAACTTCTTGCTAATGTCGTTTAAGAGATACACGCTCCGTCAAGGATCCTTCAACCCACAATTTTCATCCCTTTCACCTACAATATACACCATATCGATAAACCCTTAGGCACAAGTCTGCTTATTTTCATTGATTAATTTATATGCTGAAAATCACATCCCCAAATGAAACATTCGTGAGATATTGTTCATCAATGAAATGCAAGTTTAACCCCCTTAACACCCCTTCAGAACATGAATATCCAAAAATCCATCCTTAGTGGACGTTTTCGACATTCAACGAACATATCCCTAAAATTTCAAATTTCTAACTGCAATAGGTTTGGCTGGGGGATGATGAGGGAATATCCAAAAATCCTTCCTTAGTGGACTTCTTTCCCCAGAATTTCACCCCTCCCCGTGGGCCCCGTAAATTGGATTAATGAAAAACGGTCGACCACCTATTTACTTATTTTTCAAGCTGATTTACCCCCTGAGTTTCATACATTATGCCTCTGACTTTTAAGAGATACTTACTCCGTTAGGAATCCTTCAACCCCCACTTTTCACCCCTTTCACCTCATAATATACACTACATCGAAAAACCCTCAGACCTGTGTCTTCTTATTCTTATTGATGAGTTTATATGCCGAGTATCGCATCCCCCATGGAAACCAATCGGGAGATATTGTTATTCAATTAAATGCAGGTCTACCCCCTTATTACCCCTTTAGAACCTGAATATCCAAAAATCATTCCTTAGTGGACGTTTTCGACATGCAACGAACATAACCCCAAAATTTCATGTTTTTAACTTCAATAATTTTGGCTGGGCGATGATGAGTGAGTGAGTAAGTCAGGCCATTTTCTTTCATTTATTTTTCAGAATTTCACCCCTCTCATGAGCCCCTTAAATTGGATTTATGAAACAGAAAACGGTCGAACACCTATTTACATAATTTTAAGCTGTTCTTCCCCCATGAGTTTGATGAGTGAGCGAGTTAATCAGTTAGAACACTTTCTTTCCTGTTCCCCCCCCCCCCCCCCAGTATTTCACCCCTCTCCAAGGGCCCCTTAAATTGGATTTGTGAAAAAACGGTCGAACACATATTTACTTATATTTTAAGCTGTCTTTCTTTTGCTGAATTTCAGACTTCTCGCCTATGTCGTTTAAGAGATACACGCTCCGTTAGGAGGCCTTAAACCCACACTTTTCACCCCTTTCACCTTATAATATACATCACATCGAAAACCCCTTAGACACATGTCTGCTTATTTAAAATGATTAGTTTATATGCCGAGTATCGCATCCCCCATGGAAACCAATCGGGAGATGTTGTTATTCAATGAAATGCAGGTTTAAACCCCTTAAGACCCCTTTAGAACCTGAATATCCCAAAATCCTCCCTTGGAGCACGGTTTTGACATACAACGAACATATCCCCAAAGTGTCATGTTTCTAACTTCAATAATTTTGGCTGGGCAATGATGAGTGAGTGACTGAGTCAGGACATTTTCTTTCATTTTTTTCAGAATTGCACCCCTCCCCTTGAACCCCTTAAATTGGATTTATGAAAAACTGTCGAACACTTATTTACTTACTTTTAGGCACTATCTCTCCCTGTGTTTGAGGAGTGAGTGAGTCAGTCAATCAGTTAGGACACTTTCTTTCCTGTTTCCCCCTCCCCCAGAATTTCACCCCCCCTCCAATGCCCCCCCCCCCCTATTGGCTTTGTGAAGAAGAAAAAAAACGGTCGAACACCTATTTACTTATTTTTTAAGCTGATTTTTTTCCGCTGAGTTTCAAACTCCTTGCCTATGTCGTTTAAGAGATACACGCTCCGTTAGGAATCCATCAACCCCCACGTTTCACCTCTTTCACCTCATAATATATACCACATCGAAAAACCCTCAGACACGAGTCTTCTTATTTTTAATGAGTAGTTTATATGCCGAGTATCACATCCCCCAATGAAACCAATCGGAAGTTATTGTCATTCACTGAAATGCAGGTTTAACCCCCTTAAGACCCCTTTAGAACCTGAATAACCGAAAATCCTCCCTTAGTGGACAGTTTTGACATACAATGATCATATCCCCAAAATTTCATGTTTCTAACTTCAATAATTTTGGCTGGGCGAATGTGAGTGAGTCAGGACTTTTTCTTTCAATTTTCTTTTTTCAGAATTTTACCCCTCGCCATGAACCCCTTTACATTGGGTTTATGAAAAACCTGCCGAACACCTATTTGCTTATTTTTAAGCATTTTTTTCCCTCTGAGTTTGATGAGTGAGTCTGTCAGTCAATCAGTTAGGACACATTCTTTCCTGTTTTTTTTTTTTCCCCCAGAATTTCACCCCTCCCCATGGGCCCCTTAAATTGGATTTATGAGAAAACGGTCAAACACCTATTTACTTATTTTTTAAGCTGATTTTTTTCCGATGAGTTTCAAGCACCTCGCTTATGTCGTTTAAGAGATACACGCTCCGTTAAGAATCCTTCAACCCCTACTTACCACCCCTTTCACCTCATAATATGCACCACATCGAAAAACCCTCAGACATGTGTCTTCTTATTTTTAATGGTGAGTCTATATGCCGAGTATCACATCCCTCAATGAAACCAATCCAGATATATTGTTATTCAATGAAATGCAGGTGTACCCCCTTAACACCCCTTTAGAACCTGAATATCCAAAAATCCTTCCTTAGTGGGCGTTTTCGACTTACAACGAACATATCCCCAAAATTTCATGTTTCTAACTTTAATAGTTTTGGCTGGGCGATGATGAGTCAGTCAGTCAGTCAGTCAGTCAGGACACTTGTTTTTATATAATAGATAACATGTATTTGATTTTTAATTATTATTTTTCTTCATTTTTTTTTCCGGATTATCCAGATTTTCAATAATCCGGATCAGTTCCGGTCATAATTAATCCGGGTAAACAAGGTTCTTGTGTATCGTATTTCCTGGCATAATCGTTGCAAAATTCGCAGAAGGAAAGCATGGTGCGACGATTATACAACCGAATATTAAAACTTCAATGAAGAGAAACCACTTTTTTTTTTTGTATACCGGTATAGCATTATGTGCTAAGTTCGTAATCCCATCTATTTCACTTTCAAATTCTAGCTCACCGTATAATTCTTGCATTTTCTTATTGTGAACACCATGTGTGTTACGTGGGTTTCTGTTGCGAGGTTTCTTTGGAAGTGGCTGATGACACGATCCGTCAATTTTTAAAATTTAACTGGGGTGTCCCTTGCCGTGTTCGCCAATAGCAGTTGGGCCTGTATTCACGTGGGCAAACTGGGGCTAGCAGCGCTTTGTATGGTGACTTATTGAAGCTCGTCATTCCGAGAAGAGTTTCATTCCCTGAACTGGTGCCAAGTGCAGCCGCTGTCTAGCGTGCTCATGTAGGGTGAGTCTTAGCCTACTGGCACAGAGACTAGTTTCTTCTGACAAGTGACGCCAGGTTATAAGCTTGCGGGAAATTCTTTTTGCTGGGCGGTTTTATGACCAAATGCATTTCTTGGCGTAAACCTTGTAAGACGAGTTATAAAGAGAAGAAATGAACTGAATTTTGTAAGGAGTTTGTAAGAAAGCAGCTGTAGCCTCGAAAATGGTAAACCATGAAAAACTTATTTCATGGACATTTGACAGAGTTTGGACCAACTCATCTACCGAGTCCAGGGCAGCCTGGCATTATTGTCGTTCCACTAACAGCTACTGCACGGTTAACTTAATAAGGTAAGCATTGTAGCTTGATCGCAGCTTGCTTTATTCTAACATCCGGCACTTTGATATCAGTGAACTAACACAACTCTCAATCGGCTCTCCGCATTCTCCATCTTGCACCGTACCGATAGCACCAGCAGCTCAAGATTTTTTTTTTTTTTAAATAGTCACATCAGGAAACTTTTGTGTTTTTGTTTTTCACTGCTGCCAATGCATCTTTTATAAACTATTGTTGACAATCCTATGAACTTTGTTACACATCTTTCATGTCAACTCCTAAGACTTACAATGATCACATATTGTCAATTTCAAAGGCTTTCTTTTGTTGAGTTAAACATATTTTCTATTAAACCTAAAAGTTCTGCTTAATGAAAGCATACAGTAAAACCTCCATAAGAACCACGCAATACCACAAACCTTGCAAACCATGGAAACAAGCAATTACTGATGAACCGTTTTGTGACTTTTGATTGACAATGTGTAAAATAGTATCCGAATCCTTATTCAATCTTGATTTTGATGGAGGACAAGGGAGGTCAGACAGTCCTGTTGTACCATCGGTACAAGATTAATAAATCACTTGGATTACTAGTTTTGATCTTTAAGCGATCATCATCATATCCCCCACACTCAGGCTTTAAGTCTATATCTACGATTATGTGGCTGAAGATATTTACAATATATGACAGACTCCAGCTTTTTGAAGGTTTACCCAGCACAAATAAATCTGAGTAAATATGGCCAACTTGCCCACCACATTTATTCCATTGGCTGTGCTGCCTAGTAATTGAAAATCACAATATGATGTTTATCAGACGATTTATGCTGTGGTAGTACGCTACTATGAACTTTACTCAACGATTGAAAGACACGCCCTTAGAAGAGTCAGAAACACTGAATTTTAATTTGTACAGAAGAAAGGAAAAATATAAAATTGTATTGACTAGTTGGACCCATATACTGTTACTGAATTAAAAAGGATACATTTATTATTGTAAGTCAATACAGATATAGATAAATAAAAATGATTACATTCCAGATAATATTACTGATTCCGAGTGTCCAAAAATTGATCATTTCCCCTTTCAATAAAATTGATAAAATCCTTGTTCTGCAGAAATGTCTGTATCATTGGTTGAACCTTACAGGAAGCAGCAAGAAGAAGCCGAAAAGAAGCAGAAAGAACTGGAGGAAGAGAAGCGAAAACAGGAAGCAGAAAAGAAACTGCTAGAGGAGCATATAAAGCGCCTTGAAGAGGAGCGAAAAAGGCAAGAAGAAGAACTAAAGCGTCGTAAGGCTGAGGAGGAACGTCAGAAGAAGGCTGCTGAGGAAGAACGGAAACGTCAGGAGGCAAGTATATCCTTATTAGTTTATTAGTAAATATCCAACAAATAATTGTTCTTGAATCTAGTGTGGTGATACTTCAAGGGCTCATGGCTGGTGAGTTTGGGAGTTGGCGACACCGAGGGATTCCTGAACTGGGTGCGTTTTCTTTCCCTTTTTCCATTGCTTTTGGGGCGGGCCCTCTCCTCTTTTTCTTTCCTATCTGCCTTTCATGCCTCTCCTTCCTTCCTTCCTTCCTTCCTTCCTTCCTTCCTTCCTTCCAAGTCCCTCATTCCTCATTGTTTGTGGTTTGGGGGCTTTTCTTTTCCTCCTGTCCATTATTTTTTATTTTTATTTACTCATTTCTTCTTCTAGTATGTAAGTTAGTTGTTAAGTCTGTAGTTAGTTCTAGTTGTAGGTTTCATGCCATTATCATTCATTATCACTTTCACCCAAACCATTAGCGGTCAGTAACTTAGATGTTAGGCCCCTTAAAACATCAATCATCATCATACTTCACAAATAGGCAGAGTCTTCATATAAAATTTTCATGTGTATCTTCCCTAACTTAGCATAAGAATTCTGTATATACAGTGAAACTTCCATTGCTCCTGGAAGCATCATTTTCCCAGTTCTGAGAACATTTCTGTTCACCCTGGATTAACAAAATCCATACCTAACATTTCTCGAAGTGTCATTTCCTTGTATATCTACCGTCCAAAAATCTCTATCCCAACAAAGATTTATCCCTTGCTATATGGGTAGTTATGATTCTTCCCTATAGAGGTTTCTATTGATTATTTATTAACTTTTTTCTCCTGTCGATACAAATTTTGTTTTGTCTAAAAATATTTTTTGTGGTATATGTTTCAATTACTAAGTACAGTAATCCTCTTCAGCCACACTATAATTAACTCAAATAACTTCAGTCTTGCCGAGCAAAGAGAAACTAAAACACTCTTGTTCGGTTTCCGGAACCACACTTACCAAACGAAGTACAAAATCCCTGGCATGCCAGGTAACCTACAAACGAGGCGCCGCGTCGCCATGTTGCTTCACTGCGACTGCTTTCCATGTCAAGGAAACCTTTTCTGCTCGTGTGTCGACCTCAGTCGACCTGAGGTCGACAGCCTTCGCTTAGCGTTATAGCTCGTGTGTCGACCCTGAGTCGACACAATATTTGGCCGCTCGTTTCTAGGTTACCTGGCATGCCAGGGCTTTTGTACTTCGTTTGGTAAGTGCTGGCCCCTTCCGGAAACTGGAAGGAACCAAACGGGAGTGTTTTAGTTTCTCTTTGCTCGGCAAAACTGCTCCGTTTCCTTGACATGGAAAGTAGTCGCAGTGAAGCAACATGGCGGCGCGGCGCCTCGTTTGTAAGTTACCTGGCATGCCAGGGATTTTGTACTTTGTTTGGTAAATGTGGTTCCGGAAACCGAACAGGAGTGTTTTAGTTTCTCTTAGGGGTCTTCGGTTCTGGAAATTTGGTTTCGGTACGGTTCGGTTCGGTAAAAAAAAAATTGTACTTCGGTTCTCGGTACAAAATCGGTTCGGTACAGCTCGGCTGATTTTAACATGCTAAATTAGAGTAAACCATTTAGAAACAGTAAACAAAATACTTGCCATATAGCACAATTTTTATTTAAAATACAGAAAAAATGTACAGCTAATAATCTCATACAATGTTCCATTAACTTTCAAACTTGCCCTTTTAGTGTGGAGTAAGCCAATTGATGAATACATTAAATAGACATTAGGCTCACACTGGAACACTTTAGTCCATAATTTAATTTTATTAATCAGAAGAGTTATTGTGCTCAGTAATAAAACGTCACTTATACGATATCCAGGGGACCAACGGAAAAAAATAACAACGCATAAATGAAAGTCGGTAAATAAAAACTACAAAATGTATGTGACAATATGGGTTATACAGGGACTTTGTTTTAAAAGCGACGGGGAGCCTCGCTCGCGCCGCGAGCTGGTTCTCTCCAAGTACTTTGCCGTAATGCGCTTCTTGACGCCAAGGCTTTAACAGTCCATATTCTTTGGACTAAGGTATATTACAGCTGAAATAGAGTCAGTCGGTGCTGAGGAACTTCAGAACGTAAATGACAACTTCATGAAGAGGTGCCAGCGATGTGTAGCAATGAATGGCGAACATTTTCAGCACCAACTGTACTCAATGACTGTGCCGCGCGAGCTACGCATTACGGCAAAGTGCCTGGCGGGAGACAGGCTAGCAACGCGGGCGGCGGGCAAGCGAGGGTTCCCGTTAAGAAGTGAAAAACAAGAAATAATAATACGATTGTTTAACTATAATCGGCAATATGTAACAAAACAACTACAAGAGAAATGCACCCAGATATAACAAAACAAAGAAAATTGAGTCACTTTACGAAGTAGTCTGTTATCTTGACTTGTTTTTTTTTGCCGCGGCCGCGGCGTGAACAATATTTTCAAACCGATATAATTCGGCCATTATTTCCTCAGAAACGTTATAGTGCGTCACAAAATGTTTGATAGTCCATAGAGCATTGACAGCATCATTAAAATCCACTGTATTATTCTGCGGCTCTTCATCGTCATTAATAAAATACCGTAGTGTAGGCCTAAATTAATGGATTTTCATTTGTCTGAAGACGCAAGATTATTATAACACGAAATCAATCGCGTATTCAATGGTTTGACGAGAAATCCTAAAAAATTATAAAAGCGGAAATAATATTTTTTTAAATATATCGGCGATCGTAAAACACTTTCGCTCATCTTAACATAAGCTTCAGATGCTGTCTAACTGTGTTTTATGGCTGCTTCCTGTTATTTTGAAAGGCTAACACAATAATAGCCCTTGCTTATTACGCAAGCTGTTCTTCTCTGTTACGACACTCAGGCAAGCGAGTGTCGCCGTGACCACCGGTGTCGCTCAAGGCCATCGTAACATAATATAGCACGCGGTGCATCCTTCCGAACGGAAGTACAGGTGGTAACAAAAGTTTGCATTCGAACATACGTACTTTCTCAGAAAACGCAATGTATAAATGACGCTTTATATTGCAAGGTACTTAAAATATGATCGTATAAGCGAGAAAAACGAATAAATGTAAAACGTATATCGGAGATAAATTATCATGGAAAGTATAGGCATTTTGCCGGGACCAGGAAAAAATCGTATAGAAAACGTATAAATATGAACCGTATACAAGAAGTTTTACTGTATTTAACTAAATATTGAAGTAAAACATTGAAGATAAAGGACAATACTTTGGATGTCTAAAAAAAAGGTTTCCTTAAATTACGGTATTTATGTCTCTTGTACCGAACTGAACTTTTTACAGAGTTTTTTATCGTCTCGAACCGAGGTCGGTAATTTCCTTTGTACCGTACCGAAGCCGAAAAATCGGTGCACCGTTGACCCCTAGTTTCTCTTTGCTCGGCAAGACTGCTTCGTTTCCTTGACATTGAAAGCAGTCGCGGTAAAACAACATGGCGTTATAGCTCGTGTGTCGACCCTGAGTCGACACATTGTTTGGTCGCTCGTTTCTAGGTTACCTGGAATGCCAGGTCTTTGTACTTCGTTTGGTAAGTGCTGGTCCCGGAAATCGAAAGTAACGAAACACGTGTTTTGGTTTCTCTTTGCTCGGGAAAACTGCTCCGTTTCCTTGACATGAAAAGCAGTCGCGGTGAAGCAACATGGCGGCGCACAGTCTGACCGAAGCTGAGATCCGGGCGTCTATTTCGGCTGATTTTGATGATAGTGACCATAAGAGCGATGCAATTTTTGAATCTGGCGATGAAAATTATATGTCCGTGAGTGATTCAAGTGACGATATTGATATCAGCGTCGCAAGAAATCATGGAGGAGGCGATAACATTATGTGAAGCAATCAGGGTCAATCCAGGCATTTTCTTTGAACCCTTCCACACACTCAATACATACCGTTAAGAAAGTTAAAAACATTATTTTGTGTCATGTAAATGCCATACTTCCATTAATTTTGTACTTCCTTCCTGTATATATTGTTCCAACCAGTACTTAATACCAGGTTTTAAAATATGAAGAATGCTGACAGAAATAAATTCGAGTTGGGAGAAACCGGGACTTAACAATAATTCGAGAGGAAAGGGTTAATCAACGAGCATTTGTTACATTAAAAAACACACTTACAAATATAACATATATAAACATGTAAATTACTCATTTTAGAGACTTTAAAATCATTATCGTGTTGGAAGCCATTTTTCAGTGTTGCCTTATTAATCAAAATTTAATGTTTTTCAGTCGGTCAATATGATTGTATCCAATTGTAATAGGTGGTTTCCTAATCCTGAAACAATTTTTACAAGTGATCAATAGATACACTTGGATGACCAGTTTCGATTGTCAAGCGATCATCATCAGATCCTTTACACTTACGCTATTAAAACTATGTCTACATGGGTTATGATAGTAGGTGCAGCAGAAGCAGTATGTGGGAGGACAAGTAGTAAGAAGAGGTGGAAGGAAACACCATGGTGGAATGAGAAGACAAAATATATATTAAGGGAAAAGAATAGAGCCTTTAGGAGGTGGTATCAAAATAGGACGGTAGAGACAAGGGAAGAGTACCAGGAAATAAAGAAGGAGGCGAAGAGAGTAGAGGCTGAGGCGAGAAGAAAGTGGATGGAAGCGTGGACAAAGATGATGGAGGATAGTGAAGGTACAAAAATGGTTCTGTATGGGATGGTAAAAACTAAGAGGTGGAAGGATCCTACGGATTATGTTAGAATGGTGAACAAAAGGGGACAAGAGATAAAAAAGAGGGAAGAACTGAAGAAAATGTGGAAAGAATATTTTGAAGAACTTCTGAACCCAAATGGAAAAGATGGTGAGGAGGAAGAAATCGGGGAAGAGGAAGATGAACTGCAAACAGAAAAGGACTTAACATGGAAAGAAGTGGAAGATGCAGTGAACAAAATGAAAGGAGGGAAGGCACCGGGTGTGGATGAGTTGAGTGTGGAGATGGTGAGAGCAGCAGGAGAGGTGGGATACAGTGGTTGTACCGAGTGATGAGGACAGTATGGAAGGAAAGGAAGACCCCAGAGGACTGGAAAAAAGGAATAATTGTCCCGATCTTCAAGGAAGGTAGTAGAACAGATTGCAGAAACTATCGGGGAATACCACTGATGAGTCATTGTGCAAAGATGTTTGAGAAAGTTTTGGAAAAGAGAATTAGGACAAGGATTGAAGGAGGGATGAGGGAAGAACAACATGGCTTCAGAGCAGGAAGGTCCACAGTGGATTTAATTTTGCTGTAAGGCAATTACAAGAACAGCACTATGAGTATGGAACAGATCTACTGATGGCCTTCCTGGACATTGAGAAAGCATATGACAGTGTATGCAGAAACAAAGTATGGAAGTCCCTGGAGGATAGAGGAGTAGAGAAATGGACTATAAAGAGGATAAAGGAGATGTACAAGGGAAGCGTGAGCTGTGTGAAAGTGGGAGGAGAGAGATCAGACTGGTTGGAACAGAGAAACGGCCTGAAACAAGGAAGTGCACTGTCACCGTTACTTTTCATTGTGGTGATGGATGACATAATGACCCGAGTGGCACAAGTAATTGGGGAAGGAAAGATGAAAGCAATGGTGTTTGTAGATGATTTGATGATTTGGGAAAACAAGGAGGAGGAGGTACAGGAACAGTTGGACGTGTGGGAAGGAATAATACAAGGATATGGGATGAAATTTAGCATAAATAAGAGTGAGATGGTGATCACAACAAGGAAGAAGGAAATAACCACAACAGGAATAACAATTGGTGGGGAACAGCTGAAGAAAGTGGAGAGTTTCAAGTATCCGGGAAGCCTGATACAAGATAATGGAAGAAACGATAGAGAAATAAATGAGCGAGGGAGGCAGGCAGAAGCATTTCGGAGGAGTGTGAAAAGCATGTTATGGAGCAAGGATGTCCCTCAGAACAGCAAAAAGATCCTATATTGGACGTACTATGTCCCTATCCTGGCGTATGCCTCGGAGACCTGGGTTATGAAAGGAAGGGAGAAGAGCAAAATACAGGCCAGTGAGATGAGGTTCTTGAGAAGCAGTATTGGAGCTACAAAGATGGACAGAATAAGAAATGAGAGGACCAGAGAATTAATGAAGGAGGAACCATTACAGGATGGTATATAGAAATCTAGACTTAGATGGTATGGACATGTAAAACGAATGGAGGAGAAGAGGATACCCAGGAGAGTACACGAGACAAAGTGGGAAGAAAAGAGACCGAGAGGAAGACCGAGAGACAGGTGGCTGAAGGGGGTGGAAGAAAGCGTGAAGAAGAGAGGAGAAGACTGGACAAGGGTGGAGGCTGAGAGATGGTAGGAAGACAGAAGACGTTGGAGAGGCTTGTGTTCCAAACAGACCCGGCCAGTGGCTGGAAACTGTGCAAGATGAAGAAGAAGTAATTAAACTAGCATAACTAGTCAGATACTGGTAGTAGTGATTGACCTTCAAGTTTGCTTGCTTAGTGTGATTATGTGATTGTTATAGAATGATCAGGTTAGCTGATCACACTTAGCTGTGTGAGCGATGTGTGATCCATTTCCATTCAGCTGCTACCTCCCGCTGTCTGCACTAAACTGGAAGGTATATCCTGTCATGTTACGTTATCTTTTAACCTTCTTGGCCTTCCCCCCACCCCGTATTCCTAATTACCCCTGTTGATCAAGCAATGTAACAAGTTTGTTGCCAAGTCCAGACATCCTAATATGGTGTATGTTACTGTATTCTGGACTTCTTCAACTATTAAAGTCCAGTTTTCATTCTCAACACATGTAAGTTAAAAAAGCCCTATAACCACTACCCGGAGCCATTAGTACTGCCGTTAATGCCAGCCTTGGTTTATTGAAGATATGGTACAAAGTGCATCCTGATGCCAGCAACATGTTTCCCTATATTGCTCCCTAATCTACTTGGCTGCAACATTTGTCTTTAGTCTGTGATATTTACCTCATCACACAGTTGGGAGCATGACTTCAATTTGTGCCTTGAGAAAATGTCCAACTTATGAATTGTTTGGTACGTTACGGATCAACATTGATGTTATTACAATGGCCGTAAAATGTGAGCCTTAGATAGAGGTTCAGTGCAAAATTTACAAATGTTAAATGGAAGTCTAATTTACATTGTCTGTATGGCATAATAGCTGGCACCTATAAGAATGAATGTTGATTGTGGGCAAATGTTATCTCGAGAAACATTAAATCGGGATTGTCGCTCTACATGTAAATTCCAGTTACGTACAGTATAATATTTTTCCCGTTATTGTGAAAGCTTGCATTAAGCTGCAGTTAAATATAGCTGATGGTTGGTGTGGACCACATGAAGGTTTGAAGATCAAGCCAGTGTGGCTGCACACTCAAGCTCTGGCGAGTATTAAATATCTTGAATGGAAATAAAGCATTAGATCTTGCCTATTCATTTCATAACTCTTTTTAAATTCTGTCTAATGACTAATAAATATTTCAGCAACTTTCGACAGAAGAACTTGCAATTTGCATAAAACTCGGTTGACAAAGCCCTGGCACCCATTTTCATTGTAAAGTTAAGGTTTAGTCCATGAAAGTCGTTTTTTTTTAAGTGGTCCATTTCTCTTTCCTATTCTTGGCCTGTGCTTTTCATGTTATGTGTTTATGGCCTGGCTTGTTTCTCATTCTTCAGATTGTTTCTTTCATTAACCTTGCACCATTAAAAAAGATGGAAATCATCTGATCGTAAATTTAAGTGTTCTCTCTCTCTCTACTATCCGGGAATATTCTTGGGAGAATTTGCTTTTATGGAGGAGGGTAAGTGAAGGTCAAAGATAGCACAAAGTACCTAAATTATTCATAACTTGTTAGGTTTCTTAGTACACCTCCTTTCCTAGCATCTGTCCTGTTATACAGGGTCTATTGTTATACTACACTTCCTCCAGTTGGCTGTGTCTTCAGATACTTGGGATTGAGACTCACAACCTGCATGTTTTCAGCGATGTTGTCTGTCCACACTTTTCGGGCCTTCCACATGGATGGTATTCTCCTAGGTCAAGTTTCATGTTTAGTATTTGTAATTTACTTTGAAGTATTGGTATTCAATTATGATGGCTTGGTAACTGTCGCTGTTTTGTAGGAAGCAAAACGGCAAGAAGAGGAACAACGGAAAAAGGAAGAAGCTGCAAAACGGCGTGAAGAGGAAATGAAACGTAAAGAGGAGGAGAAGGAGCGGAAACGTAAACTAGAAGAGGAGCGGAAACGTGAAGAAGAGGAGAAAAAGAGGTAAGGAAGTTTCACCATGACTGATATTCTTTCTCAGTTTTATTTTACCTTGGTCAAATTAACAAACCCCTTAACTCCACCTTTGGTTGAAATTTACATTTCTCCTCTTAACTCCAGTCAATCACTCTTTGAAGATTTATCTCCGTACAAAAAATATTATTTTTATCTATTTATTTTAATATTTTTTATTTTGTTTTTTTTATCAAATGGCCAACCCTGTGTTATACGAGGAGAATCTGTTTGATTTCATACTAATACTGAACAGCCGGATTTGTTGATGTATTAATGAATTAAGCTTGTTTTTTCTTGCTCCTATAATATTTTTTATGTTCGACCCTGACTATTATATGTCAGAAAACTCTACTATAATGAGGGTCATTATAACACTATTTTTCATTATGAAACAGTTTCTCCCACCAATCAGAGCTCAAGAAACAGTTGTTTGACCAATTAGATAATTAGATGCGCTGAGTTCCACGGCCTTATAATTTAAATTTCACTGCCTGGGTAGGATAATCGAGGAGGCCATGGTGAAATACAAGGCATTCTCTGTGTCTCATGCGCTCTATTCAGTACATAAAACTGGCGAAATCTCGACAGATATTTATCAATATTTATGTTCGAACATAAAATAGTTATAATAATTATCGTCGAACATAAACAGTCGTATGCAACTCTCCTATAATGGTAATTAAGACACTCGTATGGAGCTACAAGGTTTTCTAAACACACTTTCTGATGCCATATGCCTCCTAATAAATTCCTTATCAAACAGGGAAGGGTGAAAAGAATAAGTGAAGTGGGTATGATGTGATTTGAAAAACAGGAGATGGAAGCGATTCCAAATTCAACTTCATTACCAAGCTCTTATAATTGAGTGGAGGTAAAATTAGAGTAAAGAGATTAGATCTCTTGTAATTTTCTATTTCACATTTATGCTTTTCTTAAGACCCCTGAAAAGCCTTAAATAAAGGGTTTTTCTGTATATTCAAGTGTGAAGAGAAATCTGTGGAGAATTTTTATTAATCGCATTGTGAAGAACACTTTTTTGAACATATGCACAATCATGGTCATTGTTTATCCACTAATGGTTTTTCCCTATATGTAACGCTCTCCAGGAAACCATACCTTAAGTTGCGTGACAAATTTTTACGCTACGCCGAAAAGAGCCGAGAAGGGCGAGAAATATATGGTTTTAGATTTCAGCACCATCTGTTAGCCGGATCTTTGAACTAGATGATGCGAGCATTGGATGTGTCATCATTAGAGCTGGGATTTCTATGTAATAACATATTTTACATATTTTGTCATATTTGTGGGTATTCTACATATTCTTAGTGATATAAAATTACATATTTCAGAGTTTTTTCCTGTTTTCATATGAAATAAATTGCTTAATTGAAGTTTCACACTTAATGTGGGGCTGTTGTCTGTCCTCTCAACAGGGGGATTGAGGTAATTATGAGTGACAGGTATTGGAGAGGACGATTGGATGATAAGTGCTGTGCGTGGGGAAACTGGTGCAAGTGTACTGAGTAAATTGCAAAAAGTGTTGAAGATAAATCCTGATTATTCAACATTTCAAAGTGTGTGCCGAATTCTAAATGGAGATGACGTTGATCCTCCCGAGGACATTTCTCCAGCAAAAATTCCTCTCCTAAAATTTGCCCCAGTTACATCATGTGATGTTGAAAGATCTCTCTCTGCATATAAGAACATCCTAAGTGACGAACACCTTTCTATGACCCCAGAGAACATCGAAAAATACATAATAGTTCACTGTGCTACAAAATTTAATGAATAAACGTACTTTGAGTAATGCAAATAATTAGTTTCTATTGAATATGTGTGTGATATATTCATATTATTTGACTCCAAAGAACATTGAAAAATACTTAATTGTTCACTGTGCTACAAAATGTAATATAGAGCGTGTTTAGTATGTTGTAACTGAAAAAATGGTAAGCTTATATTAATTATATGTTATTACATATTTTGCCCGATCTACATATTTTGGTGCTTTTTGTTACATATTTATGTACATATTATGCCACTCGATATTACATAAAAATCCCAGCTCTAGTCATCATGATACAGTCAAGTCTTCAAGATAACCTTGGAAACAGGTTGTGTAATTTAACAATACCATACCTTAAGTCACAATGGGAATTTAACATTGTGACTTAAGGTATGGTTTATTCAATGACGTTCCTGCGCTGTCTTCTTGGGCTAAAATACAAAATAGCCAGCTTCAGGATAATATACTGTATAGTTACTATAATTAAAGCCCTGCGCGGATGCGGATATCCGCAAATATTTTCGCCACGCGGATATAGTTTGCATGGCTGTGCGGATAGCGGATACGCTGCGGATAATGTTTTGAGTAAATTTGCGGATAGTTTATAGAATACAAACTTACGATGATATTACATATTTGATAAGCCAATCTACAGCTTCATGCTTAAAAGAGGAATAGCCTATTGCGTACGAAATATTCAGGCATGTATTGCACTTATACACGAGAAGATTATTTTACTCATATGCTTTCAACTACATTTTATTAAGTACCGTATGTTTGTAGTAGATGGTCTTGACATCTCATCATCATCATTTCTCACTGCCGTTATTTTATAGTTTATACGAGATATAATGCTGTCAATAAGCTTGTTAGTTAATCGTGGTGACATCATTAACATTCCTCAAGTCAGCTACTTCGCCGTCGAAGCTATCCTGGAAGATCTGGTTCCATGTGTATCTGTAGATTTATTTCCAACTTAGCACTGAAGCACGTGGGCTGTGATATTGCAACGGAGAGAGTTATGACATCAACTACGAACATGGATGGGACAAGAAGCAGAAGGATGATAACTGACTTGGAATTTCCGGCCAAATATCAATCCCTTTCTCGAAGCGCAAAGAGAAGTTCACTTAGTGAATGTTACCGCGACCGTGAGTATGAACATCATTTCACCAACATGGATAAGCTATCTATTAAAATAAAACAAGATGAATATTCAATAGCGCGTGACACAAAGCTCAAGTCAACGGGGTCAAGGAACCAGAAGTGTCATCCAACTTGAAGTCCCTTGCAATGAAGCAAATTGTCAGGAACGACTTTCTCCTCAAATGTCTAAATGTGTTGGTTTAACACTTTATGCTTTATCTAATAAATTAAACATAATATTGAAATATCAAAGCCTCCGTGGCTTAGGCGGCAGCACGCCGGCCTCTCACCGCTGAGTCCGTGGTTCAAATCCCGGTCACTCCATGTGAGATCTGTGCTGGACAAAACGGAGGCAGACAGGTTTTTCTCCGGGTACTCCGGTTTTCCCTGTCAACATTTCATTCCAGCAACACTCTCCACTATCATTTCATTTCATCTGTCATTCATTTAATCATTGCCCCAGAGGAGTGCGTCAGGCCTCGGCAGCCGGCACAGTTCATATCCTCGCCGCTAGATGGGGGCTTCATTCATTCCATTTCTGACCCGGTCGGAGACTGGAAGCAGGTTGTGGATTTTCATTTTTCATTGAAATATCAGCGGATTTGGATAAAAGTCATGCGGATGTGGGGCGGAAGCGGATAAAAGTCATGCGGATGCGGGGCGGATAACAGTCGTGCGGATGCGGGGCGGTTGCGGATAACAGTCGTGCGGACGTTTTGTTTATCCGCGCAGGGCTCTTAACTATAATTTATTATAGAATTCATGAACTGGGCTGCATATTTTGTAAATGGTAATTATAATGTGTGTGGACTGCCAGCGCAGGAACCTGGTCAGGGAATTCCTGGTGTCTTTCTAGCTTTGTGTAGTTTCAGAATGTTTTTAATATCCATCATTAATATGTTCTGAATTATTCTTATTATTATTATCACAGATACTTTTAATATTTCCTGATTTGTTTGCACTTCTTAACACAGAACATTAAATAAATGAAATTAATAAAACAATAGTTATAAAAACAAAATTTTGAAATGTGTAGTTATGCCCTTTGGCAAAATTTGAAAATTATAAAAAATCCATGGCAAATAGGGTGTATGCCCTTTAATTTGAATCCTTGCACGACTTTGTACAATTATTGGATCGGGAGATATTTTAAAAATTTTGTTATGCCCTTTGGCCAAATTTGTAAAATATAATAATCCACAGCAAAGAGATTGTTACCGGTACACCCTTTAATTTGAATCCTTGCACGACTTTGTACAATTATTGGTTTGCGAGATATTTTAAAAATATAGTAATGCCTTATGCTAAAATCTAGAAGAATTATCATCATTATTATTATTATTATCAACATTATCACAGATACTATTATTGTTTCCTGATATTGTTTGCACTTATTAAGACAGAACATCTGTGTAGGCCTACTTCAGTCTTGCAAGACTAAAATTTTCTGTTTCACTTTTATTATCTTGCACATTCTTACATATTTACAATACTTTCTAAAGAATAAAACTCCGATATATTTATGAAATATTATTTTAATACACAATGCTGATCTTCCTTCATCCAGTGAAACAGTCAGATTTTCTTAAATATTTAATATATTGTCAGAGAACTATACTAAATTTTCAAATCGATTTTCTCGACATTCAATAAATTCTGTCCTATAACTTCAATGTTTCACAAAATAATCAGTATTTAAGATAAATACTTCTAGTTTTCAGGAAAATGATCGCAAATTTACCTACTATCAAAATATAAAATAAACCAAAAATGAGATTTTCCGACTTAAGTAATAGTTTCCTGGAGAACGTTGCATATAGTTTCAACCCCCTTGCGGTGTATTGGCTAGTAATTGATCAGTCAATATTAGTTGACCGGCTGAAGAGCTTCTATTAATAGATTACTTAGGTAAAAGAAAATTCCAACAAGAATACCGTATCTCCTCGCGTAATCGTCGCCACCGCGTAATCGTCGCACCCCACTTTTCAAACACTAAAATAGATTTATAAAATTTCATCGCATAATCGTCGCATAGCATGTTCGTATTTGTGCGCGAGTCAGTTGCACATGCTGCCGCGACTTTGTCAGACGAAAAATATCTCGTCTTTATGCTTGCGGGCAATGAACTGTGACGCGAGCGGCAAGCTTTGTCACTTGGCACATTCTGCGAGCGTATAATCTGGCCTGATCTTGTCAGCAAAAAGTAATCTCGTCTTTGTGGCTGCCGACTGTGAGCTGTGACGCGAGCAGTCAGCCAACATTCCGCGAGCGTATAGGCCTAATCTGGCGTGGTCTTGTCAGGAGAAAGTCACCTCATCTTTATGCCTGCCGGCTATGAACCGCGACGCGAGCGGCCAACGCACATTCCGCGAGCTTATAGGCCTAATCTGGCGTGATCATGTCAGCAAAAAGTAATCTCATCTTTAGGCCTGCACCCTATGAACTGTGACGCGAGCGGTCAGCGCACATTCCGCGAGCGTATAGGCCTAATCTGGCGTGATCTTGTGAGGAGAAAGTAATATCGTATTTAGCCTGCGGGCTATGAACCGCGACGCGAATGGTCAGCGCACATTCCGCGAGCTTATAGGCCTAATCTGGCGTGATCATGTCAGCAGAAAGTACTCTCGTCTTTATGCCTGCGGGCTATGAACTGTGACGCGAACGACCAGCGCACATTCCGCGAGCTTATAGGCTTATCTGGCGTGATCCTGTCAGGAGAAAGTAATCCCGTCTTTATGCCTGCGGGCTATGAACCACGACGCGAATGGCCATCTTCGTCAGCACATTCCGCGAGCGTTAACTTGTCGTGACCTTGTTAGAAGAAAGAAGCAGGCTATGACTCACGCCACACTCACGCTACGCGAATGACTGGCCCGTGCAGCAAATAATGATACAGTATATTCTTTGAACTTAAATATTCTTCGCATAATCGTCGCACCCTGCTTTTTTCCACGAATTTTTGGCAAAAAAAGTGCGACGATTATGCGAGGAAATACGGTATTTTCCGTCCAAGAAAGGGCAAGACGATCAATACAAATGAAGTACTGGGAGAAACGCAGGGCTCGTACAGTTCCTACAAGTTGACGAAGTAATGGTTGGTTAAAACATGGTGGCCACTACTCCTGGAAATCCTGGAAAACTCCTAAAAAGTCCTGGAAAATGACAAAAAAAAATTGAAAACTCTTGGAAAATAGCCACAGTTGAAAATGAAAAATGAAAATCTTTCCATCTTAAATCATACTCCCGCTGCGGTTTTGGGTGAGCACTCTATCGTTATCTAAAGAAATTTCCTCAGGCAACCTGTTTCTGTGTGGGAGAACACGCGATAGTATTTTTTGTAAAACATATTGAGTGTAGACAACTTCACCGCAATAAAATTGCAGTCGGCATTCTTTTCTCTTAAAAAAAAAAAGCGGATATCTGAAGCACAAAGGCTTTTTTAAAACAACAATTAAATCATTTGTGTGTAGGCTTGCGTATCAATAACGCAATCACCATTAATTTTTGTCAAGTCCTGTGACCTACTTATATGGTGCACCATATTAAGTTAAATAGCTATTTATTTTTTGAGTGCTACGCTATTTTATATCTTTCTTCGGATATTTGTCTTGGCTGATGAAGGGGATAAAAACAATTAATCCCCGAAACATGTACCAGGAGCAAGTGTAATTATAATTTATTTTCGTTTATGTATTGACTAAGGCGGATATACAATTTGTTGTTAAAACTATTTAGTACGTCAATACGGAACCATCATGGAAACTAGTTTAAATAATAGAACTCACTGAAATACCTGCACACTTCCTTGAGTACACACTGTTTCGCTGTCCGCAGGCTAGGGAACAGTTCACTGGGTTTCGCAATCCTCGCAGCACTTCACTGCAATAATCCTCTGTCGCACAGTGGAACACACTCATTAGCTCAGAAAACACAGTTGTCCCGCACTGGCCAGGTCGCTTTATATAGTGGGCTGGTGATCCAATGGATGTTTCCAGAGCAGTCCAGGATTCACAGCTTCTCGAGAATTCCATCACTAGTTAGGTCACGAACATTCTGGATGGTCTCTTTGTTATTGCAGTCTTCTTGTTGCGCAAATCGCTGGTAAACATAGGGGCAGGGGGTAGCACGAGGCGGGCTGTGACTCACGCAGCGAGGTGATGAACTAACCACGCAGGAGTGACACGATAAAGCCCCCCCCGGGACTCGCGCTTATTTTTAAGTGTGGAAAAATGAGAATTACTCCTGGAAAATTCCTGGAAAACTCCTGGAAAATTCCTGGAAAACTCCTGGAAAATCGTTGATCGATTTGAGTGGCCACCATGTTAAAAGGATCCTATGTGGTCTCAAAAGGCGAAGAAGAAGAAGAAGAGTGTAGAAACCGAAAGGTGGGGAAGAAAACCTCAGAAAGACCTGTATCTACATTTTGAGAAGACAGATATCAACAGAATTCTAGAGGTTGCAGTGGTTGGGTCATGTAATTAGAGCGGGTGATTCCATATCCAATTGTGTTTTCAACTCAACACCAACTGGGTGAGGCCACCCTATTACAAGATGGAAGGATCGGACGATAATGGCTCTAGGAAAGGGGAATGAAGTTGATTGGCTCTGAAACGATTCTTGCATTTGCGGATGATATCATGATTTTGGACGAAACCCTACTATCAGGTGATCGTGGACACAACTCGGCGAAGTTAGGTCTAATAGTCAATGTCACAAAAACAAATTATATGAGGGTGTCATGTCGACCAAACAGTGGATGAAGTGAGTGTTGAAATGGTGAAGGCAGCAGGGGAGGTTGGGAAACAGTGGCTGTACCGTGTGATGAGGGTGATATGGAAGGAGAAAAAGACCCCAGAAGATTGGAAGAAAGGATTAATTGTCCCAATATTTAAGAAAGGAAGCAGAAAGGAGTGCAGAAATTACAGGGGAGTCACACTCATACCTCACTGTGCCAAGATATATGAAAAGATATTAGAAAGTAGAATACAAGCCAAAGTGGAGAGAAAATTGAGAGAGGAGCAGTATGGATTCAGACCTGGGAGATCAACAGTGGATCTCATATTTTCAGTGAGACAGCTCCAGGAACACCACTACGAATTTGGAGAGGATCTGTTGATGGCCTTCCTGGACATCGAAAAGGCCTATGATAGTGTGTGTAGGGAGAAGGTTTGGAAAGCAATGGAAAACATGGGAGTGGAAAAAGAGACTGTAGGCAGAGTGAAGGAGATGTATTGTGGAAGTGTGAGTTGTGTGAAAGTTGGAGGGGAAAGAACAGACTGGTTCAGACAAATTAGTGGCCTGAAACAGGGTAGTGCGCTGTCACCCCTTCTCTTTATTGTGGTTATGGACGATTTAATGACACGGATAGCAGGAAAGATAGGAGAAGATAAGATGAAAGCAATGGTGTTTGCAGATGATCTCATGGTCTGGGGAAACGAGGAGGAGGAAATTCAGGAGCAACTGAAGGCTTGGGAAGAAACAGTGGGAGGGTATGGATGGAAGTTCAACATCAGTAAATGTGAGATCCTGTTAACGACCAGGAAAAAGGACAGACCAATGAGTGGGATAACACTTGGTCTGTTTGGAACATAAGCCTCACCACTTAGTCCTTTCTTCCCAACACCTCTCCGCTGTCACTCTGGTCCAGTCCTCGCCTCTCTTCTTGACACATTCCTCCACTCCTTTCAGCCATCGATCTCTTGGTCTTCCCCTTGGTCGTTTCTTCTGCATCTGCATCTCATGTATCCTCTTGGGAATCTTATTCTCATCCATTCTCTTTAAGTGTCCATACCACCTCAGTCTTGATGTCTCAATCCTACCTTGCAATGGCTCCTCTTTCACCATTTCCCTGACTTTTTCATTCCTCACCCTGTCTCTTCTTGTTACTCCGATCCTACTTCGCAGGAACTTCATTTCACCTGCCTGTATTCTGCTTATGTCTCTTTTCTTCATTGGCCACGTTTCTGAAGCATGGGTCAGTATCGGGATATAGTAGCTTCTGTATAACACTTCCTTGCTTTTTTGTGGGACATCTTTATTCCACACTAAGCTCCTAATGCTTCTCAGAAATGCTTCTGCCTGTCTGCCACGTTCCGTAATCTCTTTATCATTTCTCCCATTTTCCTCCACTATACTTCCCAAGTACTTGAGACTTTCCACCTTCTTCAGCTGTCCACCTCCAAGTGTTATCCCACTCATTGGTCTGTCCTTTTTCCTGGTCGTTAACAGGATCTCACATTTACTGATGTTGAACTTCCATCCGTACTCTCCCACTGTTTCTTCCCAAGCCTTCAGTTGCTCCTGAATTTCCTCCTCCTTGTTTCCCCAGACCATGAGATCATCTGCAAACACCATTGCTTTCATCTTATCTTCTCCTATCTTTCCTGCTTTCCGTGTCATTACCTCGTCCATAACCACAATAAAGAGAAGGGGGTGACAGCGCACTACCCTGTTTCAGGCCACTCATTTGTCTGAACCAGTCTGTTCTTTCCCCTCCAACTTTCACACAACTCACACTTCCACAATACATTTCACTCACTCTGCCTACAGTCCCTTTTTCCACTCCCATGTTTTCCATTGCTTTCCAAACCTTCTCCCTGCACACACTATCATAGGCCTTTTCGATGTCCAGGAAGGCCATCAACAGAACCTCTCCAAATTCGTAGTGGTGTTCCTGGAGCTGTCTCACTGAAAATATGAGATCCATTCTTGATCTCCCAGGTCTGAATCCATACTGCTCCTCTCTCAATTTTCTCTCCACTCTTGCTCGTATTCTACTTTCTAATATCTTTTCATATATCTTGGCACAATGAGGTATGAGTGTGACTCCCCTGTAATTTCTGCACTCCTTTCTGCTTCCTTTCTGGGACAATTAATCCTTTTTTCCAATCTTCTGGGGTATTTTTCTCCTTCCATATCACCCTCATCACACGGTACAGCCACTGTTTCCCAACCTCCCCTGCTGCCTTCACCATTTCAACACTCACTTCATCCACACCCGGTGCTCTTCCTCCTTTCATCTTGTCTATAACCATCTCCAGTTCTCTCCAAGTCAGGTCCTTTTCCATTCCTGTGTTGTCTTCTCCATCTTCCAATACATTGTCTTCCTCCCTATGACCATTTGGATTCAGCAAATCCTCAAAGTACTCTTTCCACACTGTCTTGAGTGTGTCTTTGTTGTGTACCTCATTTCCGTTTTTGTCCATCATTACCACATCCTCTCGCAGACCTCTTCTCTGACTTTTGACCATCCCATAAAGTACTTATTTCCTCTGCTGTCTTCCTCCATCATCTCTGTCCACTTTACCATCCACTTCTTCCTCTCCTCTGCGACAATCTTGTTTGCTTCTTTCTTCTTTATCTTATAATCTTCCCTTGCCAGATCAGTTCTTTCCTGGAACCACACCCTGAAAGCCTTGTTCTTCCTTCCCACAGCTTCTTTTACTCTCTCATTCCACCATGGTGTCTCTTTACACCGCTTTCTGTTGCTTGTTCTTCCACATACTGCCACTGCAGCTTCCACCATTGTGTTTTTGAATTGCTTCCATTCCTCTTCCTCTGTTTTAGGATTGTCTGTTGGCATCCTTTCCCTTATTATCTTCTGGAATTCTTCCTTGACTTCCTTTTCCTTGAGTTTCCATACTTTGATTCTCCTTTCCTGGTACTCTGTCCTCTTGCTATCCTTAACAACTCCCAGGTTCATTACAAGTATTCTGTGGTCACTATCTAAGGCCTCTGATGGTATTACCTTTATATCTCTGACACTTCTCTTCATTTCTCAGTAACTTGTATGATTTTATATTTATCTTTCATTATTCTTGCAACGTAACAAATTATTAATACGTGGTAATTACCAGAGTATAACAAACCGGCATCAAAACAAATGTCAAAATCAGTTGAAAGTTTCTCTTAAGGCGACACTCCGGAGATAAAAGTCGATATTTTGTTCATTTTGGTGTTTTTTTTTTATGACTGAAATTGA
The DNA here is from genome assembly GCA_946902985.2 of Meconema thalassinum. Taxonomy (NCBI): domain Eukaryota; kingdom Metazoa; phylum Arthropoda; class Insecta; order Orthoptera; family Tettigoniidae; genus Meconema; species Meconema thalassinum. The sequence continues at coordinate 197,130,273 of OX336394.1, forward strand.
AAGGATTGGGTTTCTTCTTTCTTGTCACAAAGTTATTCCGTTGAATTCAAACAATTTATCACCTTAATAATGCTTTGTTTGTCAGTCTGCACCCAGCAGAAATGGGCATGGCATCTGCTGAACTGCTTGTTAGATTAGTTATGATGTCTTTGTCATGTTTTCATTCAATCAAATCAATAAAATATCCCTGTTCTTTGCAATTACGCATTTCGGGGATCGGCCAACAGGCCCCTCCTCCCCTCCCGCTTATATTTCTACAGAATCGAGCTGTAAGATCTACCCTGTTTCTGAATGAATTTATAAAGCCTGCAAAGGACTAATATGTCAGTACTGCTTGTATTGGTATTCCTGATGTCACTACAATAATCCCGACAACTATAAGTTTTGTCATTCTTGTATGTTTCTTCTTTCTTGTGAGTTCTGTGGCGGTAGGCAGTCTGTTTACTTTTGTGAAGTCCGTGCGCAAGTAACCTCTTGTAGTTGTGTATCAAGATACTAGACAAGCTTCCAGAATTACCAATATTCGTACAGAAGCTGCTAAGAAACAAAAGGAAGGAAAAACATACGGTTCCGGTGACTTCTAGGTAATGGATCAGGAAGATAACGTCACTTGAACTTTACTTTAATTTTCCCGCCAATTGTAATTTTACATTTAAATCCCATTTTTCTCCCATAATATTCTGCCAAATGTAACAAAATTTGTATGGTATATGTATCACAGCTATATTAGGAAACCTGCGTATGGAATTGGGAACATGCGTAATTTTCAAAAAAATAATTTTTGAAAAGTACACCCATTAAATAGTATGGAAACATATTGCATTGTGATAAGTTGCTTTGTTTTCTGTCATTAAAAAAATATTTAAAAGTCTCTTTCCGCAAGGCGAGTAAAACGTCCTGTGACGTAAGCGGCTGGATGTGACGTCACCGTTTAGCACCGCATGAAGCTTCGCCAGCCGTCGTGCATCTGCTGCTACTAAAAGCCGAATAATCATTATTCGTGATTGCGAAAAAAAACCACAATTGATTTCAAAATGACAGAAGAAGGCTTTAAAAGAGCACAGTCTGACAATCTACCATGTGTGGATGCCATCACGGTAGCATCATTCTTGAAAACTAATGACTGTTATGTGGCTGCAGAAATTCGCAGATCAAAAGCAAATAGGTAAGTGGGATCTTGTATATACGTTCTGTAACTCTTAGTGTTAGGATAACAAGGAACGTGAAAAGAAACATATCACTTAAGTCCCATTTCCCATATTTCTTTCTAGATTGGTTCACATGTTAGAAAATACAATCAATTTTCACCATTACCAAGGTATGGTACAAATCAAGTCGGGCCTAAAACTAACATAAAAAACGCAAATTTAGGCCTAAAAACTTTTTAAACATAACTCTTATGCTTAGGAGTACAATTATTGTACAATTTCAAAAATAAATGCTTCTATAACCTATCAATCTTGAAAATAGGTAGATTTTTAGTTGGGGCAACTGCCCTCCCCCTCCAAAGGCCAATGAAAAGGAAACATTAAGTAACTTCAGTTAATTTCCTTGCATATATATTATACAATAAAATATAATATTGTTACAGTGCTGGCAGAGAAAATTATGGTGACAGCGCTATAGGGTATGTTCAAGTGAAGCGACAAAGTGGGAAATGCATAGTAAATTGCAAAATATGTCCTGAGCACAAGGTCAGATCCAAAAATTATACAGTCACACTAATTGTAGATGAGGAACAGTACTGCATAGATAGTGTAGAATGCCATGACTGTGCTGCATCATCTGGTGAGTAGCCTATATAAACTTGGTAAACAGCATATTTAGGCCTAAAAATTTTAACTCTTATGCTAATGAGTAGACCCCTTCGAGGAAAATAAAATGATAACAATAATAATTGCAAGTACTGGTAATCTTAAGCCTACATAAAACCACCAAAGAGGAAAATATAAAATTCTGTCATACTATTATTTGTATTATCTTATTATTTCATCATTTCGTACATTATAATTTTTATTGTTATTATTTTCAATATACAAACACAGCCTATGGGTTTCTCTCCCTTTGCCCATTTATATGTAAATCCATAGGTGCTGTCATTTTGATTTCTTTCCGTACAGGTGGTTGTAAACATGCAATAGCATTTCTGATGTGGGTGCATCGTCGAAGTGAGGAGAAAGCCACGACATCTGTGAAGTGCTACTGGAAAAAATCAGAGCTATCTGCTGTTGGGACATCGAAGAAATTTATCACTGCAAAGGACTTGGGTAAAAAGAAGCAAAGTACTGAGGTAACAACTGACAGTAGTTCCTCTAATGGCAGCTTCTTAAATGCTGTAGTTGTTGCAGGTAAAGAGCTTAAAATTGAAAACCAACTGTGCAGGTATTTCACTGAAAATGACTGCATCAAGAAGCTGTCATTGCACTATCTTGCGATTAAATTTGCAGAAAGAGGTGGAGATAGTGATTCTTTTCTCACATTTGCAAAAGAGAACATGGACTTCGAGTCTATTAAGTTGGCAGAAAGGCAAACTTTGAAACAACATAATGATCCAGCTTGGCATGAACTCAGATATATGAGAATCACAGCCTTCAAGCTCCATGAAGCAACTAGGTGCAGAACATCTGATGGGACATTTGTGGAACGAGTGATCTGTGCTGTGAAAACAACACAGTCTAAAGCAATGAAAAGGGGATGTACACTTGAAACTGAAGTCATAGCCACTTTACAAGCCCTACTTGGCACCAAAATACAAAAGAGTGGTCTCCTGCTTTCTGCATCACATCCTGTAATGGGAGCTTCACCAGATGGCATTGGAAAGGACTTTGTTGTGGAAGTTAAGTCTCCAGCTAGAGAAGCTTCAGTAGGAAATTATGTCAACAATGGCAAATTATGTCAACAAGAACAGCACTATGAGTATGGAACAGATCTACTGATGGCCTTCCTGGACATTGAGAAAGCATATGACAGTGTATGCAGAAACAAAGTATGGAAGGCCCTGGAGGATAGAGGAGTAGAGAAATGGACTATAAAGAGGATAAAGGAGATGTACAAGGGAAGCGTGAGCTGTGTGAAAGTGGGAGGAGAGAGATCTGACTGGCTGGAACAAAGAAACGGCCTGAAACAAGGAAGTGCACTGTCACCGTTACTTTTCATTGTGGTGATGGATGACATAATGACCCAAGTGGCACAAGTAATTGGGGATGGAAAGATGAAAGCAATGGTGTTTGCAGATGATTTGATGATTTGGGGAAACAAGGAGGAGGAGGTACAGGAACAGTTGGACGTGTGGGAAGGAATAATACAAGGATATGGGATGAAATTTAGCATAAATAAGAGTGAGATGGTGATCACAACAAGGAAGAAGGAAAGAACCACAACGGGAATAACAATTGGTGGGGAACAGCTGAAGAAAGTGGAGAGTTTCAAGTATCTGGGAAGCCTGATACAAGATAATGGAAGAAACGATAGAGAAATAAATGAGCGGGGGAGGCAGGCAGAAGCATTTCGGAGGAGTGTGAGAAGCATGTTATGGAGCAAGGATGTCCCTCAGAACACAAAAAGATCATATATCGGGCGTACTATGTCCCTATCCTGACGTATGCCTCGGAGACCTGGGTTATGAAAGGAAGGGAGAAGAGCAAAATACAGGCCAGTGAGATGAGGTTCTTGAGAAGCAGTATTGGAGCTACAAAGATGGACAGAATAAGAAATGAGAGGACCAGAGAATTAATGAAGGAGGAACCATTACAGGATGGTATAGCATACCTGCCAACTTTTACGGTTTATCCGTAAAATTTACGGAAATTGCAGCATTTTACGGTTTTACGGACGAACGGTGTCATTTTACGATTTCGCGGACAAAAATTTGAAACGATAATTTACATTCGATAATACCGCCCACTTCCGTACAATCGATTGTTTGCGTGGGTCGAAGGCAAGTCCACGATAGTCGATAACTCGTTCTTTGATATGATTCGTACTTTTAACCGTGTGATGGCTGTGTCGTCATCGTAATTGAATTTGAAGCCGGGATAACCGTTCTTGCATGTGAATCTTAGGTGTTGACAGGCTCTGCTTCGCATATTCTTTGTTCCGCTCCGTTCGCTCGTTGCGATTTAAACCATATTCTTTGACCACGTTAGTTGTTCATTGTTCGCGAAGTTGGCGTTCCTTGAATGTTTTCGTCTTTTAAGGTTATGGCATATTTTAATGAAGCGTTCGAGTTTTTGGCTATAACTTCGTGCTTCGCAGTTTCCTGTATTCCTTGGACTAATTACATTCGTTCCACGTGTGTGTGTGTTTATTTTTTTCTACCATGTGCATATTCTATCTTCACGAGGTTGGCGTCGTGTTCATTTAATGGTTGGTGTGTTTTGACATGTTTTAATGAAGTGTTGGCTGTCTTAATTGTTTTATGTTATAATTTTATGTGACGTTCAGTGATCCAGGTTCCTTTCGATGTTTTAGTAGATATCGAGAATGAACAAATCCAACAAGAAACAGTACTTCCAGACATTTAAAGAATCATACTCTGTTGATTTTCCGTGCATACTAAAATCAAGAAAGAGATAAAAATTTGCCTTTTGCACGGTATGTGGGTGTGATATTAATATTGCATATGGTGGAAAAAACGATTTAAGTAATCATGTGAAGTGCGGTAAACACATTAGTTATGTTAAATCGAAGAAGATAGCAAGAAAATCAACACCTTTTTTGCTAAGTCTGGAAACGTTTACAGTGACGTAATTAGGGCCGAGTGTCTCTTTACTTCCTTTTTGGTGGAACACAATGTGCCCTTAAGTGCGGCTGATCATGCTGGAGCTTTATTTAAGAAGATGTTTCCCACATCAGAAGTTGCAAAGAAATATAGTTGTGGTCGCACGAAAACGACATGTATTGTAAATAAAATGGCAAAAAATGCATCATCTGAAGTTGTTAAGTGCCTTCAGAACGGACCGGATACAGATAAATTCCTTTTCTTTTCATCAGTGAGAAACTACTTTTATACTGCCTGTGACTACATCATCAACAAGTTTCCACTCAAGGATGACGTGTTAAAGAATGCTCAAGTTGCTAGGTTAGACAAAATTGAAGATTCACACTTATCTTCCATTCGTTTTTTCTTGGAAAAGTTTCCTATCATGTTATGCAAGGAAGAGAATGAAACTACAGATGAGGTGGTGAATGTGCTTCAGAGGCAGTTCACAGCTCTTCAGGTAGATGACTCTTTGGCTGCACATCAAGATGCTGCAAGTGATTCCAGTTGGGCACAAATATCAAGAATTCGTGGAGCCGATGGACTTCTTAAGTATAACCGAATTTTTAGAGTATTGCTCTCTATTCTCACCATACCCCATAGCTATGCAGAATGTGAATGTTTTTTTTTAGCTTTGTGAAGAAAAATAGAACACAGTTCAGGTCATCCATGTCCAATGAATCTCTGGAGTCTATTTCTATTTTGAAGACCAGGAGTTCTGGTCCCTGTTATGACAAAACATTTTCTCAAGACTGTTTGCAGGAAGCTAAAAAGGCCACAACCATGACTTAAAAGTCGAACTAGCATGTGATTTGCAGTGTGTATTATATTATTTCTTGCCTGTGTTACGTTAAACAAGTTTTATTGTTTAAAGCCTTTTTCAATTATCGTATATCAGCTTAATCTATCAAGGAAGTCCTGTTATGTCTGCTCCAAACCGATATTCACCACGCCTGCTGCTGATTAACATGGATTTCTTCTTGATTGTTATGTTCATCTACAAATCATGTAAGTAGATATGATTTCATTGAAGTATCCTGTTTAAAGCATGAATTATTGTATTTTGTAGCCCAGAAGTATTATTATTTTCGTCAAGCCGGGGTTTGTCGAAAATCGTTAGATTTTTTTTGTCGCGCGTGAGTTTTACTGATAGCCCTTTTCAAAAGTTGGCAGGTATGGTATAGAGAAATCTAGACTTAGATGGTATGGACATGTAAAACGAATGGAGGAGAAGAGGATACCCAGGAGAGTACATGAGACGAAGTGGGAAGGAAAGAGACCGAGGGGAAGACCGAGAGACAGGTGGCTGAAGGGGGTGGAAGAAAGCGTGAAGAAGAGAGGAGAAGACTGGGCAAGGGTGGAGGCTGAGAGATGGTGGGAAGACAGAAGACGTTGGAGAGGCTTGTGTTCCAAACAGACCCGGCCAGTGGCTGGAAACTGTGCAAGATGATGATGAATGGCAAAATAAGTGACAAGTTCCTACTGCCGATTCAAATGCAGATGCATTTTTCAAAAATGGAAAAGGGTGTTTTTTTTGTGTTGCTGATCCAAGTTTTGAAGCAACAAAGCGTATTTCTATTTTTTGGGTAGAATACGATGAGGAACTGGCTATTAGAGCCATTAATGAAGCTGAAAAGTTCTGGAAAGAATGCATATTTCCAGTACTAATGAGGAGTGTTAAGCCCATAGCCTAAGTGGTTAGTAGGCTGATCATTGTTTATATTTTGATTCATATTATGAAGTTCCTTTTGTAGTAAAATAGGCCTACTATATTTCCCCATATGTACTCTATAAGATTATACAATATACTAAAATGGATTAACATGAGAATAATAGGCCTAAACTGTTCTTCGTGTAATACAGGTGTGTGTTAAAAGGCTCCACAGAAAACATTCCTAAGAAAAATTAAATAAGATTGTCCCTTAACACCAATATGTAAAATATAGTAAGTAGGCTTAACTTTCAAAATGTAAATACAATTACATACACATATATATGTAAGCCTACATGTAGGTATATACAGTATGGACAGACCGACTATATACGAATGGTTTCATTGATTCAATGAGTCTAAGTTACTCGTCTTAATACCTTACCAGTGGTGCTTGCAAATTAATCAGTGCACTAGCTATTACAATAACTTCATCAATCACTGGTATTAAATTATGGTCAACACATGCATGAGGCTTCAACATATTGAATTCTCTTAGTCTTCTAATTAAACATTCTATATGAATTCTTAAGCTGGCTATTCTCTTGGTCTGCATTACATCTTCCTTTGATATTTTTTCTCCATTACCTACGCTAGGTGGTCGAACCAGCGAGCATCTATTTTGTATCAGAAGTGGTTCCACATGTTTAAACCCCCTGTCAGCCATAACTGCACCATCAGAAGGTAGCTTTTTGAGAAAGTCACATCTTTCAAACAAGTGGGAATCACTTATACGACCCTTCAGAAATGAAATTAATGAAACCATCTGGTGTGGAAGATATAAGGTACTTAATAGTATTGCAGTGCTTATACTCTGACCAAGTGCTTGGTGCATTGAATTGGATGGTTTCTCAATTTCTATTTCTAGACAGTCAATAATAGACTGGACATTACTGTATATTGCTCTGAAAGGCATGGGCAAAAGTTCTACAATTTTCTTTCTTTCAGGCCAGAATATTAACTCCTTAAGACACAGTGCTAATAATGGGACAGTTTTACAAAATATGCGACTAGCACAACTGGCTGAAATTCCAAAGTAATCTGCGAGAATTGAGAATGGTTCAGCTAGCCTAATTTTTTTTAGTGTTAGTAAAATGTGGTTCATTTCAAGGTTCATTTGCTTGACAAGTAAATCCAGTACATATAAACTTTGCTCTGGCAAACCAAGATACAATTTAGTATTACGTTTAATTATTACTTCAAGTCGACCCTTGACTACTTCATTTTTGTTTAATAACGTAATTTCACGTGCAAGTTCCTCATCTAGTTCTTCGTCACTGACACCATCTGCGACTTTAAAATCGGAGTTCCTACTCTCACAGTCAGAACTACAGCTTTGCTCGAAAGTGTCTGTTTCAATTGGAGGTGGAATTGGACACTTAAATTTAATTGGAGATGAGGCAGTACTTGTCACAGGGAATTTAGTTTGAATAGCCTTACTTCTAAAATGAGGAACTAGGTTTACTTGAATTCCAACATCTGAACTACCAGTAGGCCTACTGGTATTTATTGTACACTTTTCGTAGTTTTGTGAAGACAAGGTACTTCCAGTATCTACTTCTACACCCTCAAAATCACTTTCCATAGCTACGTTCTGTGATAGGGGTATTTCTTGTGTTTCCTTTGACCTAAGTGCTTCTTCAATCACCTCAGCTCGCAAACGTTTGGCAGCAGCAGGCCTTGGTGAATGAATCATTGTTCTCCTCCTGTCTGACTGGTGTAACGGAATTTATTCAGTTACAGTAGCTCACCCTCGGGTTTTCTGCCTTCTGCAGTTAGTTTGGGGTATTTTATTCGTATCTTATTATATTGGGTTAACGTGGGGTTGCAGAGGTGATTTTTATTGTGCCTGTGTGTTTTTGTGGACGGATTCATCTTTGGATGGTCCGCACCAACTAGGATCACTGTTTATTAATTATCGGTTTTTGGATATTTGATATTATAAAATATAAATATAAATTCCATCATACAGCCAGGAAAACTCAAAATTTTGACAGACGAAATGGATCGCAAAGGGATTCTAATAACCGGGCTTCAAGAAATGAGAAACACCGATCAGGAACCAATAGAATCACAAGGGTATAGAATTTACAAGGGAATTTACAAGAGTAATGAAGCAATGTCCACAATTCGGAACAGGATTTGTAGTCAATCTCAAAATAATTGAATCCATCATAGAATTTAAAGCACATGTAGGAAGTGAAAGGCAAGGATATGAAAATGTATTGGGAGCAGAAGGATGGGGTAGCAGGAATGAAGAAGGGAGAAAGTTGCTGGATTTTTGCAAGAGAAACGGTTTAGTGGTAGGCAACTCCTGGTTCCGGAAGAAAGAAAGCCACAAGGTAACGTGGTACAGCAGTGATTTAACAAAGAAATCTTTGGTAGATTACATGCTGTACGACTGGGAAATGAAGAGAAGTGTCAGAGATATAAAGGTAATACCATCAGAGGCTTTAGATAGCGACCACAGAATACTTGTAATGAACCTGGGAGTTGTTAAGGATAGCAAGCGGACAGAGTACCAGGAAAGGAGAATCAAAGTATGGAAACTCAAGGAAAATGAAGTCAAGGAAGAATTCCAGAAGATAATAAGGGAAAAGATGCCAACAGACAATCCTAAAACAGGGGAAGAGGAATGGAAGCAACTCAAAAACACAATGGTGGAAGCTGCAGTGGCAGTATGTGGAAGAACAAGCAACAGAAAGCGGTGTAAAGAGACACCATGGTGGAATGAGAGAGTAAAAGAAGCTGTGGGAAGGAAGAACAAGGCTTTCAGAGTGTGGTTCCAGGAAAGAACTGATCTGGCAAGGGAAGATTATAAGATAAAGAAGAAAGAAGCAAACAAGATTGTCGCAGAGGAGAGGAAGAAGTGGATGGTAAAGTGGACAGAGATGATGGAGGAAGACAGCAGAGGAAATAAGAAAGTACTTTATGGGATGGTCAAAAGTAAGAGAAGAGGTCTGCGAGAGGATGTGGTAATGATGGACAAAAACGGAACTGAGGTACACAACAAAGAGACACTCAAGACAGTGTGGAAAGAGTACTTTGAGGATTTGCTGAATCCAAATTGTCATAGGGAGGAAGACAATGTATTGGAAGATGGAGAAGACAACACAGGAATGGAAAAGGACCTGACTTGGAGAGAACTGGAAATGGCTATAGACAAGATGAAAGGAGGAAGGGCACCAGGTGTGGATGAAGTGAGTGTTGAAATGGTGAAGGCAGCAGGGGAGGTTGGGAAACAGTGGCTGTACCGTGTGATGAGGGTGATATGGAAGGAGAAAAAGACCCCAGAAGATTGGAAGAAAGGATTAATTGTCCCAATATTTAAGAAAGGAAGCAGAAAGGAGTGCAGAAATTACAGGGGAGTCACACTCATACCTCACTGTGCCAAGATATATGAAAAGATATTAGAAAGTAGAATACGAGCCAAAGTGGAGAGAAAATTGAGAGAGGAACAGTATGGATTCAGACCTGGGAGATCAACAGTGGATCTCATTTTTTCAGTGAGACAGCTCCAGGAACACCACTACGAATTTGGAGAGGATCTGTTGATGGCCTTCCTGGACATCGAAAAGGCCTATGATAGTGTGTGTAGGGATAAGGTTTGGAAAGCAATGGAAAACATGGGAGTGGAAAAAGAGACTGTAGGCAGAGTGAAGGAGATGTATTGTGGAAGTGTGAGTTGTGTGAAAGTTGGAGGGGAAAGAACAGACTGGTTCAGACAAATTAGTGGCCTGAAACAGGGTAGTGCGCTGTCACCCCTTCTCTTTATTGTGGTTATGGACGAGGTAATGACACGGATAGCAGGAAAGATAGGAGAAGATAAGATGAAAGCAATGGTGTTTGCAGATGATCTCATGGTCTGGGGAAACAAGGAGGAGGAAATTCAGGAGCAACTGAAGGCTTGGGAAGAAACAGTGGGAGAGTACGGATGGAAGTTCAACATCAGTAAATGTGAGATCCTGTTAACGACCAGGAAAAAGGACAGACCAATGAGTGGGATAACACTTGGAGGTGGACAGCTGAAGAAGGTGGAAAGTCTCAAGTACTTGGGAAGTATAGTGGAGGAAAATGGGAGAAATGACAAAGAGATTACGGAACGTGGCAGACAGGCAGAAGCATTTCTGAGAAGCATTAGGAGCTTAGTGTGGAATAAAGATGTCCCACAAAAAAGCAAGGAAGTGTTATACAGAAGCTACTATATCCCGATACTGACCTATGCTTCAGAAACGTGGACAATGAAGAAAAGAGACATAAGCAGAATACAGGCAGGTGAAATGAAGTTCCTGCGAAGTAGGATCGGAGTAACAAGAAGAGACAGGGTGAGGAATGAAAAGGTCAGGGAAATGGTGAAAGAGGAGCCCTTGCAAGGTAGGATTGAGACATCAAGACTGAGGTGGTATGGACACTTAAAGAGAATGGATGAGAAGAAGATTCCCAAGAGGATACATGAGATGCAGATGCAGAAGAAACGACCAAGGGGAAGACCAAGAGATCGATGGCTGAAAGGAGTGGAAGAATGTGTCAAGAAGAGAGGCGAGGACTGGACCAGAGTGACAGCGGAGAGATGGTGGGAAGAAAGAAATAAGTGGCGAGGCTTATGTTCCAAACAGACCCAGCCTGGGGCTGGAAACTGTACAAGATGATGATGATGATAGAATTTAAAGCATTATCCCCTAGGCTCTCTACACTAACTCTAAAAGCTGCAAATAGAACATATACCATTCTAAATGCCCATGCCCCAACTAATGATAAAAATAATAAGAAAGAACACAAAGATGATGTGGAGGGATTTTGGGAGCTTTTAGATCAGACAGCAACAAACATAAATAAAAGTCACACCAAAATTTTAATTGGAGACTTTAATGCCCAGTTAGGAAAGGAAAAAAGATATAGAGACATAATAGGAAAATGGCCAGCACAGAGAAGAACAAACAAGAATGGCATAAGACTGGTGGAATTTTGCAGGGACCATGATATGATCTCCAAATCAACTTACTTCAAGAGAAGACCAAATAAACTCAAAACTTGGAAACATCCAGATTGGAAAAAAGGTGAATGGCAACTAGATCATGTTTGTATGGATAAGAACTATCACAGGGAGATCTACAATGTGAAAGTTCTGAGAGGAACAGATACTGGATCGGATCATTACATGATAAAGATTAAAATTAAATTTACCCTGTTGACAAAGAAAAAAACTCACCTAAAAAAGAAGAGAACATACGACCCTCATAAACTAATAAATAACAAGGGATACACAGAACGAACTAGATATATTAAAATAACAGATGATCTAGAGGAAATAGTTCCCAAATTGAAACAAATAGCTGAACAAGTAGCCCCAATAAATCCAAGGAAGAAACACCAATGGTGGAACGATGAGTGTGATAATGCAGTGGAAGATAGACATCAAGCTGGTTACGGTATCAGAGTCAAAAAACAGATGAATCACACTTGGATCTCATAAAACAAAGGAAGATAACTCAAAAAATAATACGAGGGGTTAAACGGCTATACCAAAAGGATATACTTCTGATGATCGAAGCAAATAGCACGAAAACAAACTCAAGAGATTACTACAAAATTTTTAGCAAACAACTACAAAGATATGAACCTCCAACATTAATGTTAAAAGACAAAAATGGCGAGTTAGCTCATAGTAATAAAAGAAATACAGAAATTTTAGCAGAAACATTTAACAAGTTGCTAAATTGCGAAGATCCACCAGAACTGCTTCAAATAAATACAGACACCACTATTAAAACACCATCAGAAAACATAAATCCACCCACAATCCAAGAAGTCGACAAAGCGCTGAGAGAGCTCAAAAACTACAAATCGAGTGGAGAAGATCAAACATTTGCAGAATTGTGGAAATATGCAGCAGAACCAGTAAAGATTTCATTACACCAATGCATAGTGAACATTTGGATCAAAGAAGAACTGCCAGACCATTGGACTACTGCTATAATACATCCATTACACAAGAAAGGAGAAAAATCAAATCCTGACAACTATCGAGGAATTTCCCTTTTGGATATCACATATAAAATCATGTCACGAATTCTATATAATCGTTGTAAAGATCAATTAGAACTGGAAATAGGAGAATATCAAGGTGGATTTCGGCCATGGCGAAGCTGCCCTGAACAGATAATCACCTTAAAATTAGTAATGGACTACTACAAACGTAGACAAAAACAGAAAGTCATAACCTTCGTAGACTTCAAAAAAGCTTATGATTGTATACATAGATCTTCATTGTTGAAAATACTAAGGAATTTCGGACTTCATCCCAAATTAATAAAAATTATAAAACTTACTCTAACAAACACCAAATCTAAAGTAAAATTCAGAGGAGAAATATCTGAACCGTTTACGATTAAAACAGGATTAAGACAAGGAGATGGTTTATCGCCTCTACTTTTCAATTGTGCTTTGGAATATGTAATGAGGGAATGGTACAGAGAAAATCCTAGGAACATAAGAATTGAAACCAAGAAAGATCAAATAGACTTAAATTGCTTGGGATTCGCAGATGACTTAGCGTTACTGGCTAATAATATTCAAGAAGCCAGAAATCTAAGCCTACAAAATATAGCACAAAAAATTGGACTTCAGATATCATTTGAAAAGACAGAGATAATGGTAGCAAATCCACTTGTAATCAATCACATAACAGTAAATAACAAGAAAGTTAAAATAGTGAAGCAATTTAAATACTTAGGAGAAATTATAACTTACAACTTGGATGAGAAACCTGCATGGCAAGAAAGAACTAATAAAATGATAAAAGCCCAAAAATTAACATGGTCTACATATAAAAGAAAATGTCTATCAATCGCAACAAAATTAAAACATTACAAGACGGTGGTTCAACCAGAGGTGACCTATGGAAGCGAAACCCTTTTTAAAGTTACTCAGAAAAACAGAATCGACAAAATTTTAAAAGTAGAAAGAAGAATAGCTAGAACATGCATAAATAAAATATCAGAAAGATGGACAGTGGCAGATAGTACCAAATGAAGTGGTATACAGAGAACTGGAGACTGACACTATTCGGAAGAAACGGCTTTGTTTCTTTGGTCACATCATGAGGACACCAGAAACCAGGTTATCTAGAAAAATTGTAGTGAAACTTTGGAATATGAAACAACAAGTAGGATGGATTAAGGAAATTAGAGAAGATATGAAAGAATTGGAAATAACCTTGGATGACTTGCAAAACAAAACAACAAAATTTAAAAAACTGAGAGATATAAAAATAAGATTTCAGGCTAAAAGAGACAAACGTAATACAGTAAAAAGGGTATTTACAGATGAGGAACGCCTGTGATCAGAGCGAATGAAGAGCTACTGGGCGACTCGGAAAGGAAACTTACCGAAGAAGAGGACCAAGAAATGATTGACTGAAGTGGTCCAATGAGGCCGTAAAAGCAGAAGAAGAAGAAATACGGGGTTTTGGAATTTATTACGTTTTGGGAATAAGGATATAAGACTGTATTAAGTAGAAGCATTATTTCATTTTGGTTTGGGGTTAATTGCGTTATTTTGACCTAGTAATGTTAAATGTTAGATTCGTGGCTGTACTATAAATGTACAATGAATTGGTATTTTCGAGTGCTGGATATGTGACATACCCGGAAAAGACGGGCAGTACTTCGGCTTGTGTGGGATTACCTAGGCTATTTATGGCATGAACTCCCATGAACTTCGTGTGGAAACTACTGTGTGACGTCAGTGTGGATTTTGACTGTCTGATGTTCAGCTAGCAGCGGGCCACGCGCAATTTAGTTCCGGCAGAAACATGGGGGTTATATAGATCCTTACGCCAGTGCATATAATGGCGTGTCTTGCGTTCAGATGGCGTCTTATTCCTTTATCGGCAGAACACTGATCTGCTAACGCCCAGGGTCGTTTTACGTGACATGGTTTCCGTAACGAACAGTTAGATATCGTCTTCTTGCTTTTACAGCGAAAGTCCGTTGTCTACTTGCAATTTAGTGTCGTTATTACTCGATCATGGTATCGTAATACGAACGAGCAGTGACTAATGTTTAGCTATCCACTGAGCTCTTAGGGGCTATTGGAGGCTACGTGCATTTCATGGGTCCATCCATACCATGGGCTGTCGGTAATAACTTACCACGCCTAAAAGGATATTTCAGTCGTAAACATTTCATCGAAGTCATGCGAGAATGGAGACGTGAACGAACAGTTAGAGAAGAAAGAAAGTTGAGGGAACCAGTCTAACGTGTGTAGATATTTTGTGTACGGACGGTACAGTGTATATACGTAGGTGGCTGTTATGCCTGGGTCTGATATGGCCGTGTTTTCCTGCTCTCAGAGCCTAAATTCAGTGGCAAGGTACTGTATTATTTCACGAGTGTATGAAGGGTATTTTGTGTTGTATATTATGTATATATGTGTATAGTACAGCCAATAGATTATCTCTTTAAATTCATATGTGTTTATATTCCTGTCTTGCATGAACCTGGTACATCAGCAAACGCATGCCAAATGCCCCACACCTGGGATAAGGAGTTTCATAGTCGGGGCAACAGTTATGTACCGTATTTTATTCTATTTTATTCAGGAAGACCCATATGGTCGACCTTGGCGCCCATTCAAAGTCGGGAGTAATGCTAAAATCACTTGTGGCCTGTATTTAAAGGCAGTAAATTCTGTAGGTTTGTGGTAATGAGGGTAGTTAATTGTAAATCAACTCCAGCGAGGAGGGGAGAGAGTTTCACTGGCATTGAAATATATGGGGGATGACTCCAGACTTCATTTTAATTGGACATCCAATGATTCTGAATTTAACCCAGTTTTCCATATCATTTTCCAGCTGGAAAAACAGGATTAGCACAATGTAAAAATCCTAACAAAGTTTTCATGCATAAATGATACAAGCTTTGCTGACCATGTGCTACTTTTCTGAAGATGAATTTGACTTCATCTAGCTTTTCACACAGTTTTAGCATATCAAGCAAGAACAGTGTCTTGGTGGCATTAAGTCACATAATATAGGAATGTCTTTGGGTGCTGTGATTTTATTTATTGATTTACCCTTTTTTTCTTGTTACTTGAACTAAGTTAGGACAATATTTTTAACTCATCACCATTATTTGTAGTATGGTAGGCCTAATGTAGGAATATGTATTTTGTTAAAATTACTGTGCTGTGTAATTAATAAAAATCATTGTAATTCATTATTGTTATTATTATTAATCAGCATATTTCACTTATAAGACTTGAGACCACCCAAACTGACAAGCATTGTTTTTTTTACAGATGTTGCCTACACTTGTTCTTTATGAATTCTTTTTCATGCTGTACATAGGCCTACTTTGCTTTTTGTTACATTAGGCCTAAAGGCCCTAGAGTAGGCTACTGGTATTTTGTTGTAGCCTAAATGTGTTTACAAAAGTAAGCTTTTCAATAACTACTTACCTAACTGTCACATGCCAAGATAAATTGGTATAACTTGAGAAATCAATTTGGATCGTGAAACCTTGGTTTAGGCCTATTATTAGGGACATGGAAAACTCTAAAAGTTAGGTTAGGTTGGAGAATATTTTAATAATCTCCATTAACTTATGGACTGTTCATTACTTTCATATTTCAAAATTTAATTCAAGTATCATAGATTCAAATTCAAAATCACCAGAAAAGCAGACGTGGTTAAATGATCAAGAGTCCTTTCAAACTAATTCAACTTACATTAAAATGATCTTCACAGCAAAAAACTGTAGACTTCTCCGATATATCACTGACATTTCTCCGGCATGCCAAAATCCATTTCTTCCTAGTTTTTGGGTCCTTTGGAACATTGATAAATAACTTATCTGGAGTAGCATGCGATGTATTAGTGCACATTGGAATTATACACCATCTATAACCTTTCTGCCTCACTAACTGCGCTGAATTCATGTTAAGTACAAAACTTCACACTTAGAATTACTCAACGCAATGCAGATTGAACCGAAGTTTACTGGTCACTAAAATATAACAGAAATACGAGTACTGTGTCTCAAAGCACAACATCTGTTTATTCCGCCTCAAACACCACCAACATAAACGATGACGTCAGACCAATAAGATCGTGTACTCGCGCCACGTGACATTTTGCGTATTTTATTTCGGATTTTTATCATGTTTGGAGTTATTATTCGTACATTCTGACCACTTTTTTGAATTCTGCGTGACATTTTGAATCAGATTAGCACATTTTAAATAAAACCCCCGGATCATGCATGTTCCCTATTCTTGATTGCAGAATTCTTCCCAGTAGTAGAGATTTAAAAGTCCAAAATTTTTAGCCTACTTTCGATTTTTGCAAAAAATGAAAGTAGACTTATGAGATCACTACAGGGCGAAAAAAGTGTGTGTGTGTGCGTGTGCGTGGTTTTTTTTTTTTTTTTGTTCAACAGATGGTGCACGATATATGAAAAAGTGTGTGCAAACTTTACAAGGTTTGATATCGGACAACATTCTTCACATTGAGTTTTGGGCACACAAGCTTGATTTAGTAGCAAGAATCTGGCCGAAGAAACTTCATCGTGTGAATGAGTGTGTTACCAAAAACAAAGCAAGCTTTTCTTAATACAAGAAAACGGAAGCATTTGTGTATTAGGTTCTTGCAGCACAAGTATGGTGCAGGAGAATAGGATATAAAGCTCTTTCCCTCACCAGTTATCACAAGGTGGAATACGTGGTTCACATCAGTTTCCTACTTGGCAGACTATGTCATGGACTTGGTTCAGTATTTTAAAACAGTGGAGAGTGATGCTGAAAGTGTTAAATACTTTCAAAAATTAAGTGAAAGTGAAGTAAAATCAATTTTGTGTGAGGCAATTTTTGTGAAAGAACACTGTGCCTCAACTTCTGAAAAGATAACTTGCTTCGAGGGTTCTAATTATGCTTTGGCACATAAAGTTGTTCCAATGGTAAATGAACTCATTTCTGAGTACACGGTTATCGAAAAACTAGTGATGAAGCCAGACACATTGAAGGCATTGAATGAACTATCAAGCGATAGAAAGAAAAGTGCTGGCAAAAGACTCTGCTCATGAGATTTTTAATTCACTCTCCTCACTGTTTCAACTGCCCCTGCTAAGAACTTTGAACATAGAGTCATCTCTCTTCAACAAGATAGAGAAAATCCCCCTTTTTGCTGGAGTGAATTCTCATGACTTTTTGAAGTTCTACATTCAACTGCAAATCACCTGTAAATCTTTTTCATGTAGTGACGGTAATGTAGTTGAAGATGTATTGAAGGGAATGTTAGAGGAATATCCTATAGCTGTGAAATGTCTTCAATCTCTGTACATTTCCATTTCAAATGTTGTTAGTGAAAGGGCCCTTTCTGCCTACAATGATATTTTGTCTGACAAGCGTACCAACCTGTCAAATGATAACTTAGAAACATTACTGAGTTACTACTTCAACAGCAAATGAATACTGTAAACCAAGCTATACTTAGTGTGTTTGTTGTTTCCTTCATTGCTACATAAGGCAAAAGTATGTATATAGTCTAGTAAACCGTTTTTCTACATCGTAAGAAATGGCATTTATTCACAGCTTTTATCCCGCTTTGCCCTTTGTTTTTACACCGCTATTGTGGTTTTTTATTCACCATAAAATCGTGTCTCTATTAATATTATAATATTATACTGTATGAGTGGCTTAAAAGAGCTGAGCTGTCTGTGTCACACGACAAGATGGCAGCTGTCCTCATGTGCCTGTCTTATATTTCAATAGTTTTAGTATGTTGTATGTGATATACCCTACTGATACAATAATATAAACTTTGTATGAAATTATCTTTAATGAAGATGTACTGCTGTGAAGAAATCGTTTATTTAAAGTCATTATTTGCCAACAGGTTGTATCTAATGTCAGTTAAGAACATGTTGTTAAGGATAGGATTAGCTCTGGGCTAGCGTGTTAGTCTATCACGCAGTCGACTGGGGATCGAGTACTGCTGCAGTTAACTTTTTTTTTTTCTTGAATTCTTTTACAAATGATGACGAGCTCTTTCCACAGATACTGAATAAGATGTCATTTAGCTCAAAGGAGAGGCTATTGTATACACTCGTTTATTAGTAAAATCACAGCCCCAGCATCGCAAATAAACAGAAGACATTAGGAAAAGGAGAATAGAAGAACTAGATACACGTTGTCATTAACCACAGCCTTCTTAATGCCTCTGTATGGTGCTGTCCTCTTGTGGGTTATGTGGGTAATATTGTTCCAAACTTACCGCTGTGTAAATACCTGGCCTCCTGAAGTATGGCAATTTTGTAATACTGGTAGTTCAACTATTAGCCACGATCGCACTCCGATTACCTTTAAACACTGCCAGCTGGATCGCCTCCCTCTTGGCTACTTTAAACTGTCTACTCATTCAACACCCTTAGGCCACTGCCATCGTAGTACATTACGATGGCAGTGCATAGGCGTACAACATAAAGATTAATTCACTGATAGGTCGCAGCACCAACCTACTGTGATCGGCGTGGATTTTTAAAGGGGAAGATACCCAAAACGGAAGATTCTTAACTTAGCAGGCTGGCTTAATATAGAGATTAACGGACGTGAATGCATTACAATAAGTTAGTAGTTTTGTTATTCAATCATCATAAAGTATAGAATATTGATTTTGACACTTACTGGCTAATTATCAATATAAAAGAAAACAAACAATACATTGTGGTAGAGGTGATTGTGTTAGGGATGAGGACAAAGAGTCATAAATATACCCATACATTTAGGAGAAAGTAGGCTATATGTTCTTTGCTGAACATCTTGTTTAACAAAAAATTGCACAAATTTAGTACTATAATATCTCAATACATAAATTATTTACAGAAAAATCGATACGTAGTGTTTTTTAAAGAAATATTATCTACCTAATTCCAAATTTCCATTAACATGTCATTTGAAATCTATGAAAAAACTAGAATTAAAAATTCAAAAAAAAATAAAAATAAATTACTTTGGAAAGACTATTAATATGAAACAAATGTTTGTGATATCTCTACTTTTGTTTGGGTGACATTCTCCATGCATTAGGTAGGAAGATAACGTCACTTGAACTTTGCTTTAATTTTCCTGCCAATTGTAATTTTACATTTAAATCCCATTTTTCTCCCATAATATTCTGCCAAATGGAACAAAATTTGGATGGTATATGTTTCACAGCTATATTAGGAAACCTGCATATGGAATTCTTGATTGCAGAATTCTTCCCAGTAGTAGGGATTTAAAAGTCCAAAATTTTTTAACAAAAAAAATACATAAATTTAGTACTATAATATCTCATTATATAAATTATTTACAGAAAAATCGATACGTAGTGTTTTTTAAAGAACTTTTATCTACCTAATTCCAAACTTCCGTTAACATGTCATTTGAAATCTATGAAAAAAATGGAATTATAAATTTTAAAAAAAATTATAAAAAAAATATTTTGGAAAAACTATTAATTGTATATGAAACAAATGTTTGTGATATCTCTAGTTTT
Organism: Meconema thalassinum; assembly: GCA_946902985.2. Taxonomy (NCBI): domain Eukaryota; kingdom Metazoa; phylum Arthropoda; class Insecta; order Orthoptera; family Tettigoniidae; genus Meconema; species Meconema thalassinum. The sequence goes on from OX336394.1 coordinate 197,150,277, forward strand.
GTTTGGGTGACATTCCCACAAAGTTTCGTGAAAATCCATGCATTAGGTAAAAATATCTCTTTATCTCAGGAGTGTCGCCTTAAGCATGCAATATGCAGTACATATCACTGTTAAGTTACTAAAAGAAGTTAAGTCTTGAACTACAGACAAATAAAATATGAAGGGAAAGACAGTATTTTCAGTGTATTTACCGACGTGATAGTTATCTCACGTGGAATCTTCGTGATTTACTTGGAGACACGTTTTGTGCTCATGCGGATGAAAGTATGTGTGTAAAAAGGAAACCAATCTTGTGTCTCGTAATGCGGCATACTTTTACATTACAATACCTTCTAGATTTCGGATATTTCTGGAACAGTAGCCTACTTAACACTGCTGAACTCGGCTTACTTAATTTTTAGAAGTTCTCTTAGATTAATATCGTATAAGGACCCAACGGGTGAAATTGCCTACTCAGTCAAGGGGATACATCCAGATTGTAGTATTACAGGTATAATGTAATTTGAATTTTAGCCCTCAAAGAAAGCTATAGATATACCAAGTCAACATATAATTTCCTTTTTGCACTTTTATGGCTGGAAAAAATCTTGCTCGTATTTGTGCGCTTATGTTACATTTCCCTATTCTAATTTTAAGGCATTTACAGTATCTTCAATTCATAGCAAGGTGAAGAAATATATTGCAAATCACACTAACTTCATTATCATCCTCAAATATCAGTCAAAACAACTACTTCTGTGCCATTAATGCACACCTGAACACCTGTTTACCTCGGCCTTAACTGATCTTTGAGAATTTGTGTGGCCAAGTATGGGCAGTTAGCTTAATGATGCATTTGTTGCAAGTTAGTGAATAATTTGTTCAGGTGAAATGCGCATGCAGAATTTAAGTACAGATTAGGAATTAATTTACGTTGGTGGAAATAGCCTTAAGGAACCCTTCTTGTTCTAACCAACCAAAGCTAAACATGTAAATTATTATGTCATAAGTATCAGGTTTATTAAGTTTTAATAATTTTAAATTACACACTGAAAAGAACAGCGGGTAGAGATCAGGCAGTACGTCAATACTACCTCTACCTAAAGGTGGCAGTTCTGTCACCATAAGGCTTCATTGTCTTTTTTCATCACTGGATGTTTTATAGGAAGTTGTGTATTGCTTGGTGTGCACCTAACATGTCAAAACACAGCATAATGAGTTTTACAAGCGAAATGATACAGTAAATAAATTTTATGAAAATTAAGCTGATTTACTGCTTTGGCTTACGGTCACAGGATTTCCCTTCAAATTATGATCTACCCATATTTCAAATTAAACACTTAAATTAAATGAAGAGATACACTTTTTTCATCAATAAACTAGCTATTTCCAGAATTCAATGGAATTAGGTAGATTTCATTAGAAAGCTAACTATTGCAATGGGTCCCATGTTTCGACTTCCGGAAAATTTCGACATATCTTCGCGTTTCACATCCCCCAGACCCCAAAACCACCGTCAGTTCAAAAGTTTATATATAATTTATGTATAAATATATATATATATATGTATATCAGTTTCTTGTGGACACGATAACTGTCCTGTAGATCTGCCGTCATTTTGCCCCAATCACTTTGAATTCTTTACATAATAAGTATCCTATTAAATTCTCGGTCGAGTTCGTTAATGGACAAAATCGGTCAAAGGGGGGTGAAAATGGGGGGCTTTTTTTCGAAAAAGTGAAATATCGCTATAACTCTCTTAATACATGAAATATCGAATCCATTCAAAGTTCATAATATGTGTCGGATAAGTGCCAAAAATTTATGTCAAATAAGTTTTTTGATAGCACCAACCATTGACCAAAGGGGTGGAAAAAAGTGGGTTTTTCGGGAAACATTAATCATATCTCTCTTAATAGGCACAATATCAAAACCGTACAAAATGGAAAATATTCCCCTAATAATTACCTAAAACTTTTGTCTGAAAGAAATTTTGATATGACCCACCGTTACGCTAAGGGATGAGAAAAACGATTTCAGAATTAAAGAAAATGCAGAGTGCCATCAGAGGTTACCATGACAACACATCTAAATTGATGAGGGATGAGCTATCAGAGGTTGCCAAGACAACGCCATTGACGAGATCACATTCATTTTTAGCCTACTTTTCACACTTTGCAAAAATGAGGAAAAAGTAGACTTATGAGATCGATCCGGGAAAATGTGTCTGTCCTTCTGTCTGGCTGGCTGTGTGTGTGTGTGTGTGTGTGTGTGTCCCCCTATCAACTTCTAAACGGCTGCAGTAATCGAAACCAAATTTAGTATGAGTAAAGATGTATACCGGAATATCTCAAGCCCATATTTGAAAAAGATGTCAGTGCTACCAACTGCTAAAAAAATGCATTAGAAATTTGAGCTCCATGTTGGATATCATGGAAGGCATACATGGGAGCAATTCCAAAATTGGCACACATGTAGATAATACTATTTCAGTTTAATTTCCAGGAGGCCATACATGACAGTGTTGCCAAAATAATTTTAAGCCTTCTGATAGGTCCAATTTTTAAATGCACATAACTTCTACACTATCAATTGGATTTCAACCAAATGATGTATGTAATATATGCACATAAGCAGGTATGACTGAGCATATTCTTAAGAGCCACAGGGCTGCCAACTTTTAATAATTGCTCTCTACTTTTTATCCAAATACCAATATATCAGAAAGTATGCAAGCCGACAGCTTTAAACTATGCACGCGTATAGTACCTGACATTTTACATTAATTTGGAGTATCTTATATACGTCAGTTCTACCAACATGATTCTAAGCTTGCTGATAGGACCAATTTTTAAATACATGTAACTTCTATACTGTCAGTTGGATTTCAACCAAATTTCGTATGTGCTATGTGTAATATAACAGATATGACTCTAAGTATTCTTAATAAATGGTGTCTATATTTTTTACCCTAATATCAATATATCAGAAAGTATGCAAGCCAACAGGTCTATACTTTGCATACATATAGTATCTGACATTCTAGATTAATTTGGAGTAATTAATATAAGTCAGTGATGCCAACATGATTATATGCCTGATGATAGCTCCAATTTTAAAATACATATAACTTCTATACTAAAAAATGGATTTCATCCAAAATTGGCACAAAAAGATATCAAAATATTTCCGATTATTTCTGACCAGCTTACGCATGACATTGTTGCCAACGTGCTTTTACGTGTGCTGATAGATCCAATGTATAACTCCATGTAACGTCCTTTGGACTTCAACCACATTTTGTATTCTGTACCTTAAGAGATGGAATTAAGAATATATTCAGTCACCAGGGCTGCCAACTGTATTGCTGTATTAGGCTACATTATGCCTAGTATACAGTATTTTGAACTAATTAAGACATTCCGATATTACCAACTTAATTTCGTCATTATTCTAGATAGGTTCATATACTGTAGATTAATCATTGGCATGAATCTTAATTTTAAGGAAAGTAGGCTCTTTAGTTCGGCACGGAACTTCTTGTTCCATCTGACTATGTGGGAAGCGGCTAACTGGTAGCATGCTGATCTTCTATGCCCAAGGTCGCTGGTTCAAAACCGGCCAAAGTCGTCTGATTTTCTAAGAGCGCTAAAATCCCTCAGCATGCTTTCCTTCGGAGGGGAAGTTCCAACATTCATTGCAAGTTGCTGGTTGCGGTGGAATCTAGCAGCCAAGTTCACAGTAGGTGTCGTTGACGGTAGTTTTTGGTACAATATTAGGTACTACTACTTAAAATTGACCTTCTGCAGACCTTACCTGAATTAGAGACTAATACAGTCATCACAATTAACACCGTTTATCAGACAGATTCTACACACACACAATGTACACGGGGTTACATGACCACGTTGTCGCAGCCCCTAAACTGAGGAACCAACCAACATCTCTGCGGGAGATAAAATTTTGCGTGAAGAAGTAACAGACTGTTAGATAGTTACACATCAGTTCCAAACCTTGCATAAGGACATTGTGATCAAAAGTATAAAAATGAACCCCAAATATGACAAGAAAGTTACCATCCCCATAAGACAATAAAATGTTAAAAATATGCATAGAAAGACGAAAAAAAGGTTAATTAACCTCCAATTGTAAAATCCATTCTCGCAATAAATGAGGTCTGATCCACCTACGAAAACCTGCATATTTCGCCTATTTTAGCCTATCCTCTAGTCTGCCCGGTGAAATCTACCTCCGCCTTCCGGCGTGCCGAGAGGCCTTTTTTTAAAATCAGCTTGTTCAAATTATTGAAGTTTTATTGTACTTGAGATTAGATGTGTGTTTATGTTGAATTGTATTGTTCCGAACAACACTTCCAATGTTTCCTCCCATGTAGGCAAGAAGAAGAGCAAGCACGCAAAAAGCAGGAGGAAGAGGAACAAGCTCGTAGGGTGGAGCAGCAGCGAAGGCAGGCGGAAGCGCTGCGCCGTCTGCAGGAGCAACAGCAGCGCGCTAAAGCAGCCCCTTGGAGCCAGCAGGCTGCTGTACCAGCTTCAGGAGGCAGCCTTGTTGACATCCAGCGGCAAGAAAAGGAGAAGAAGGAGGTAATTCATTATGCCAACCTCTGTACACTGCATGCAGTTTTTTTTTGGTCATCATCATCCTACTGGCCTCTATACACAGTCCTGCATGGAATGTTATTCAAACCAATCCAGTATGATTTTTGAAGATATGTTGTTTCATTTGAGGGACTTGGACATTGTGTTCATTTAGCCCTGTGTACTTGGGTGTGTGTGTATATAGAATTTGTCTGATAACCTGTTATTGTGGTGTCTGTAGTAGTGTGTGCATTTGAAATTTAGGTGAGGATTGGGAAGTCATTCCCAATGAGAGCATGGACAGTGATCACGGACTGATAATCACAGTTCTAAACCATGTGACAAATGCAGCTTCAAAGAAAACGTAGAGGAAAAGCAGAGTGAAGACATGGAAATTAGAAGAAGCACAATTGAGAGAGGAATACAAAACAAGAATCCAGGGACACCTACCAAAAGGGGAAATTACAACAGTACAGGAAGAGTGGAAGCTTTTTAAAGAAGCTTTTGTGGGTGAAGCTAAATACTTGTGTGGAATAACAGGATCGACCATGAAAGAAAAGGAGACACCTTGGTGGAACGACAGTCAAATTAGCCATACAATAGTGAAACAATGCTAAAAAAATGGTAAGACAAAGAAAAGCAAAAATCTACACAAGTTCAAGGTAGTCAAGAAATTAATAACCTCCATGAACTCTACAGGGCTAAGAAACTTATGGTTAAGAGGATAGTAAAAGAAGAGAAGGAGCAGAAATGGACTGAGTTTGTTGAAAAATTGGAAGAGGACAGCAGAGGAAACAAGAAACTTCTTTATACAGTAATGAGTAAGAAAAGAAAAACAAGAAGTCATTAAGGCAATAGAAAATGGAACCTTGGTAAGAGAGGTTTAGTTAGTTATTGTTGTTTTAAGGGGCGGAACTACGAGGTCATCTGCCCCTGGTGAGAGGAAGAGGGAAACAAGGAGAAAATTCATGACCTTTGATAAGCTCCTGAATGGGGGGGGGAGGCATTAAACACATCAGACAGAGAAGAGTCCTGTAGATCTGAAGAGCCCAGCAGGAATACGGAACCACCAATCACGTGGCTGGAGATAGAGAATAGCCTTAAAAGTATGAGGAAAGGGAAGGCGGCAGGAGTGGAAGAGTTCAGTACAGACATGTTGAGGGCGGGAGAAATTCCATTGTTACAATGGCTATATAGAATCCTCAATGTAGTAAGGCAGCAAAATAACATTCCAGATGACGGGACGAAGGGTGTAATTGTACCTCTTTTCAAGAAAGGCAGCAGATGGAAATGCACCAACTACCGTGGCATCACTCTACTTTCCCATGCCCTAAAATTCCTGGAGAACAATCATAGAGGGTAGAATAAGAGAATCTGTAGAACAATTATTGGACGAGGAACAATATAGCTTTAGGCCTGGAAGATCAACGGCAGACCTTATCTTTGCTGTCAGTAATGGAAAAAACATTGGGAAAAAGAGAAGCCTTTATATTTACTGTTCCTCGATATTCAAAAGCCTATGATAGCATTCCAAGGGAACATATCTGGGAGTGTCTGTAAAAGCTTAAAGTTCGTGACAGTTTAATTGCAAAAGTTAAGATGCTTTATGAGAAGACAAGAAACTGTGTACAAGTTGGCTGTGGGATGTCAGACTTGTAAGTTTCCAGCATCACCTTCCTACTGGTGACCAGGTGCAATTTACTAATATATATGAGTATAACACTTTAGATAGTATAGGGTGTTGGGGTGTTAAACACACATTGGGTATACCTAACCGATATCATTTAGGCATTCTACTACCAGGGGTAACTCCCTAAAAAGAAAGACTAATGCAAAACTTCAAATATATGTATTGTAATTTAAAAAAAAACATCTGGTGAGGACTCTGGTCGAACAAACTACACTCTTATCTCTCTTTGGCAATGACTAAAACATGTGACATACAGATGGATGGAATTAGATATAAGGATGTGCTGTTACTCACTCATAGCGGGTCTTGTAGATTCTCTACGGATCTAGGAGACATACAATCAAATGTTCTCGAAAGAGAATCAAAATGAGTATTGTCCTTTGAGCCATTATAATTAACACAAAAAGTGATAAAAATGTCCAGCATAACTCAACACATTGCTAGCGTTTCGCCCCAGCATGCCAATTGGCCTCTTCAGTTGGTAAAGGCACACCTACCAAGACGCGTAGCATATACACACTGAGAAGGCCATGCAAGACGCCTTGCCACATGTGTGGCCACGTCGCAAACATGCCAGTGCACCACGGGAGTCAAATACTCCACTTCCAAAATCAATAAACCTTGCTTTGGCATTGAATACAATCAAATGTTCTCGAAAGAGAATCAAAATGAGTATTGTCCGTTGAGCCATTATAATTAACACAAAAAGTGATAAAAATGTCCACCATGACTCGACACATTGCTAGCCTTTCGCCCCAGCGTGCCAATTGGGCTCTTTAGTTGGTAAAGACACACCTCCCAAGACGCGTAGCAGATGTCTAGGAGACATGCTCGATAGATCAGATCTAACCAACTTCACAAGATGCTTTCTCACACATGGTTTCACCTGCCGATTTTAAGTTTGCCTGATAGGCCCAAAGAAGTAATTCACATCTCAATAGAGATGGTAACTTCATGTATGCACTTTACAGACTTACACAGTTTTCAAAATATGCAGAGACTAGAAGCCTAATTCACAGTTCGCAATAATACATTCGTATTTCAGGTCAGTAAATGAGGATTTAGAAATAGTACACATAATCAGTAAAGGCAAAAAACTCAATGTGCTGGAAAATATAGAAATGTATGATGCCTAAAAGACGGACCCAATAAACCATCTGAATGATTTAACTTACAATGACAATGTGTCATTTAACACGATTACAAAAATAAGGTTGAGAGATCGAAACAAACAGAGAACCATCCCCACACCTCAATGACGTAAGTCTCCGAATTGTACACGCAGCCCACTCTTCACGGCACACGCTCCCAACCAGTTGGTTAGGTCAGTCAGCAAGCACACATCATCTGTAAGACACGTAGCGGCGGTTGTTGATACATTAGATGTTTCCATATTCAACTTATGGTGTGACACACACTTACTTCAACTACGGTATTGTTACGTGCCACCCCCCTAGTGGCACTTTTGCTAACTGGATTACGGTGGGTAGAAAGCACAACACCAATTACTGCTTAAAGAAATAATTAACTTTATTGTGGCCAGAAAGATACACTACTCAACAGCAAATACAAACAATTATTACCTTACTCCAGTTTCCTCACGTCGAGAATACTTCCCCTTTCACTTGTCAACAGACCACAGTTAATCCTCTCGTTAATGAGTCCGGTCCCGTACGCTGGCTGAAAATAGCTGCACTAGATCTGTCACTCACTGTTTTGCAACTCACCACAATGACCTCTCTCGCACTAGATAAGCACACTCGCTCCTCACTCCCTTCGCTGTCAAGAGAATCGGCTTCACTAGGGGTTTCGCAAGTCTCCACACTTCTGTCGCTCAGGATAAGCGCTCGCACTCGCTCGTAAAACACAACAACCACTGCTTGACAGGTCACACTTATATAGCAGGCCGGTGACTCAATAAATGCTTCTAGATCCATCCAGGGTTCACGGCTTCTCGAGGTTTCCATCGCTGGCTCAGTCACGAATATTCTGGACCATCCCTTTGTCCTAATAGCCCTGTTGCATAAGGCGCACGCAATACACGAGGCAGGGCACAGCCCAGCCCTGGGGCAGTTGTGACTCATGCGGCGAGCGATGACACAAACTCACAGCCGTAACCGTATGTAAATATTTCTCTTTCCATAAATGTTGGGTTCGCATTCTTTTACTCTTCAGTTTCTTCATTTTATTAAACCAACCTTTCTTGTTTTAACAGGACGATAATTACAAAATACAAGATCAATAACCAATTAACAACTACATACCTGATCTACCCAATTAATCAATAACTGTTGACATATATGCGGCGCCTCTATATGGGGTAAGTTAGAGTCAAATAGAGTTTTTTAAAGCTTTCACGCAAAAAATGTTGTCGTTAAGTGAGCTTTTTGTGTTACAGATGCACCGCGATGAATAGATGAAATTCAACTCGGCGGCTGTTTTACTTCATAGATAATGACAAAGGGATTTTACCCAGATTTTAAATATTATTTAAGTATTTTATTGCTTTGTTTTTAATTGAATTTGATGACTGTGAGAATTTTAAATTTTATTGAGAATGTCACACTTATTGGTTTTGGATTGAACTGGGAGAATTTATTGTGCCATTTGACTGAAGAAGGCTCAAAGAGCCAATACATGTATTAATTGTACAAAAAATAGTGATTGATAAACATTGTATTGTACAATCGATATTTATTGTAGTATACCACTTCCGGTATTTTAACAAAAATATCACATAGACTACAACTAACAAATATTGAAGAGTTTCATTATCTTAACTAATACTGCAACTAAATAAGTGTATACGAGTATATTGTAAATATTTTCTCCCATACTTTAATGGATCTGATGATGATCGCTTGACGATCGAAACTGGTCATCCAAGTGTATTTATTAATCTCTTGTAATTTTTTTCAGGATTAGGTAATAACCCATCTTGTTTGGGTACAATCGTGTCGACCGACTGGAAAGTATCAATCTTTTGTTTACCAAGGCAACACTGAAAATAATATTAAGAAGGCGCACAAGCGTGAAGCAAATAATGATACAGTATATCACAGAATAGATTGTGGTTTTTTTTCTTTGAACTTATATTCTGCACATAATCATTGCGCCCTGCATTTCTGTCACAAATTTTTGGCTAAAAATATGCGAGGTAATACAGTACTGGTAGCCCTAGTTTTATTGTTTCCCAGATTATTATTTTTTCTACTAGCTCCTTAATCATCATCATCTTGCACAGTTTCCAGCCACTGGCTGGGTCTGTTTGGAACACAAGCCTCTCCAACGTCTTCTGTCTTCCCACCATCTCTCAGCCTCCACCCTTGTCCAGTCTTCTCCTCTCTTCTTCACGCTTTCTTCCACCCCCTTCAGCCACCTGTCTCTCGGTCTTCCCCTCGGTCTCTTTCCTTCCCACTTCGTCTCATGTACTCTCCTGGGTATCCTCTTCTCCTCCATTCGTTTTACATGTCCATACCATCTAAGTCTAGATTTCTCTATATCATCCTGTAATGGTTCCTCCTTCATTAATTCTCTGGTCCTCTCATTTCTTATTCTGTCCATCTTTGTAGCTCCAATACTGCTTCTCAAGAACCTCATCTCACTGGCCTGTACTTTGCTCTTCTCCCTTCCTTTCATAACCCAGGTCTCCGAGGCATACGTCAGGATAGGGACATAGTACGTCCGATATATGATCTTTTTGCTGTTCTGAGGGACATCCTTGCTCCATAACATGCTTCTCACACTCCTCCGAAATGCTTCTGCCTGCCTCCCCCGCTCATTTATTTCTCTATCATTTCTTCCATTATCTTGTATCAGGCTTCCCAGATACTTGAAACTCTCCACTTCCTTCAGCTGTTCCCCACCAATTGTTATTCCCGTTGTGGTTCTTTCCTTCTTCCTTGTTGTGATCACCATCTCACTCTTATTTATTCTAAATTTCATCCCATATCCTTGTATTATTCCTTCCCACACGTCCAACTGTTCCTGTACCTCCTCCTCCTTGTTTCCCCAAATCATCAAATCATCTGCAAACACCATTGCTTTCATCTTTCCTTCCCCAATTACTTGTGCCACTCGGGTCATTATGTCATCCATCACCACAATGAAAAGTAACGGTGACAGTGCACTTCCTTGTTTCAAGCCGTTTCTTTGTTCCAACCAGTCTGATCTCTCTCCTCCCACTTTCACACAGCTCACGCTTCCCTTGTACATCTCCTTTATCCTCTTTATAGTCCATTTCTCTACTCCTCTATCCTCCAGTGACTTCCATACTTTGTTTCTGCATACACTGTCATATGCTTTCTCAATGTCCAGGAAGGCCATCAGTAGATCTGTTCCATACTCATAGTGCTGTTCTTGTAACTGCCTTACAGCAAAAATCAAATCCACTGTGGACCTTCCTGCTCTGAAGCCATGTTGTTCTTCCCTCATCCCTCCTTCTATCCTTGTCCTAATTCTGTTTTCCAAAACTTTCTCGAAGATCTTTGCACAATGACTCATCAGTGTTATTCCCCGATAGTTTCTGCAATCTGTTCTACTACCTTTCCCAAATGATATTTATACTTAGGTAAAGATACGAGAAAATAGCATTTTGAAATTGATTTTGTAGCACTTCCATTTTGAAAAATAGCATTTTGGAGCATTTTGAAATTAAAAAATTAGCATTTTGTAGCATTTAAAAGTTCGTCACCAGGTACAATAAAACGTTAACAGGTTCAAAATAATATGCACGGAAACTAATTCAAACTTGTGCAGGATTGGACATACAGGTGTTTCTGATAAACGGCATAAGCATTTAATATAATAATGTGAATCATACATTTACTTAACTTTTGGTAAATGACATACAATGGATAATTAACTAAATAATAAAATGTACGTTTACTCCCTCATTATTTCCTTTTCAATGAGGGGCATTGAAATTTCTATTTGCCGGTGGTTTAATGGTCAAATGGCACTTCTTGAATCCAACCTCTTAAGATAAGTTATTAAAAGAAATGAATGGAACTTGGCAAGGAGTTAGTAGGAAAACCACACAAAAGGATTTCATAGACATCCTACAGAATTTGAACCTATTCGTCCACCGAGTCTAGGAGAGCCTGGTATTGTCGTCATTCCACTTGCCACACAGTAAACTTTATAAGACAAGCATTGTCGCCTGACCACCGCTCGCTTTATTCTAACAATTGGCACCTTTGTACCAGTAAACTAATACAATTCTCTGTTGGCCCTCAATATTTGAGTTGCTGCACAACACCTGATATTGATTGCATAATCAGAACATGACCTTTGGATCTTTTGAGCATAGCTCAGGTGCCCTCGTCTCACGTCATACAGACAATCGACTGCATTTGAGCTCAATCTTGCCAATTAGCCAGGCTGATGTCTTTATTTTCAGAGATCTCACATTTTTGAAAAATGTATGGTGTCTAGTTTCTACATTTCTTTAATACTGATTAGTATTTTAATACTTCTAACACTCCCTTAGTAAAAATAAAAACCACACACACACGCACGCACGCTGCTGCCAATGCAACTTGTATAGACGAATGCTGACAATCCTGTGAACTTCATTGTGCACCTTTCATATCTACTCCAAAGATTTAAATGATCACATCTTATCGGTCTCAAAGGTTTTCTTAAGTTAAACAGAATATGCAAACACGCAATTACTGATATACCTTTTTGCGACTCTTGACTGACAATCTGTAAAACAGTATCTGAATTCAAGGAGAAATCGCCGGACGACATGTAACATAACCTATAACTCACACATTGTAGAGAATATTTTCATCATATTATACAACATTCCCCAATGCAAAGAGAACGCCTAACAAACATTGTCTATTCATATCACGATACATACTTTACAGTTTTAATTATAATGGTCAAATACAGGAAATGAGGGCCGACGCGATATAAACCTATATAAGCATAACCTTATAGCTCTAATTTTTTAAAAGAATCGGCACAAACGATCGGAATATTCCTTTTATTAGCACAACCAAATGAAACTACGAAATAATTTCACCAAAAACATCGTTTTACTGGCGATAAACATTGGATATTATGCGACAATAACAGCAGCAATTTTCAAATTGATTTTTTACCGTAATCGATTGTTTTCACGACAATAATGGATGTTCGTACATATTGATTATTACTCATACATATCTATTATTTAACCGATGTTTTCATTGCTGAGAACTCTCAAATTTCAAAGTTGCGGTGCGAAAATGTAATAAAACATAATATTCAACATTAATCGGTAAATTCGGCACTTATCGCATTTATGGAAATATTTCGCAAGAACCCTTAGTTATCGCACTTTGTCGCACATTCAGTTTCATAAATTTTGGGTATACATAGTCATATTAGTTACCAGGTAGTCGAAAAAATGAGAAAAAAGTAAAATTCGCATTTATCGCAATTGCGATTTTCCCGTATCTCTATACATAGATTGCTTTTTTAGTTTTGACAACTATCTTATAAATTGATAAATAACACACCTACATGGTTCCAAGTTTCATAGGCCCTCGATGTAGTCTCCAGCACTACGTACATCATATTCCCAGCGATGCGGAAGCCATTGGATTCCGTTGGCACTGCCCAATCTATCGATGGTGCGAAGAGAGTGCTCGGCAGCCTGCACAACATCTCCAATTGTAGTGAAGGGGTTCCCGCGCAGTGGCTCCTTCATCTTCGGGATGACATCAAAGTCGCAGGGACTTAAGTCGGGAGAGTAGGGCGGGGGGATGATAGAGCACCTCCCAGTTCCAGCAATTCAACAATGCAGACACAACTTGTGCTGGGTGTGCCCTAGAATTGTCATGCAGAACGATGGGCGGAGTATCCATGTGGTGTCGCCGTTTCCTTATCAGAGCTGCTAGGAGATGGTTTTGCAGAAACGAACAATAGTACGCCGCATTAACGGTTTGCCCTGGGGGAAAGGTATGTTCTATGATCACACCATCCCAATCATAGGCAAGAATCAACATTACCTTCACATTGGTGGGGGTTTGTCGATCAGTTTGTTTCCGTGGTGCCGCCACTCATTCGATTGTCGTTTCAACTGTGGCTCATAAGATTTGGCTCACTTTTCGTCAATGGTTATGATACGTCGTAAGAAGGCCTCTCCTTCACGCTCATAAGGCTGTAACGGATTTACTTTGCTCCCCGTTGAGCGTACAAGTGAAACGGTTTCTTACTAGCTCTGTCTTGCACTTTGAAATATTTACTCTGACTAAGATATGTTGTTTTAATGGGCGCCAAGACCTCAACGCTATGTTGAAATCTAAATTTATATTTAACAACACCTAGCTCTGGTAGAACACCTTCAAGAATCTTTTCACTCAGATCGTGGTATGATTTGATCATTAACCCAACAAACAATTGTATCAGGAGAAGGAATTGGTCTATATCTAATGCTACCTACTGAAAGCAAAGATTGCATGGTTAAAAGAAATGAATTTATTATATAAAAAACAATCATGGCAAAATTAATAATAAGTTTAAATTTAAATTGGAGCGTTGCGATTTGAATATTACCGCTAGAAAATTACGTGAAAACGGAGTCGGATAAATTACTGATTTTACTCTTATTCCCAAGCTATGAAGTTACTGAAATACTGAATATAAAACAAAGAGACGAGAGATTATGTAGTTCTGAGTCATTCGCGCTTACCACTGGAAGTTGCCGTAGCATTTCCCTCGTACTGGATGTTGAAGAGAGCTTCCCACAGCCTCCTGGACGTCGTCATCTTCTTCGTTAGTTGATGAGATACTTGTAGATATGACAACTTTATGGTCCGAACATCAGAGCCAATCACACGTACAACCACACTGGTTAAGTTTTACAAAGATATTCGCCTTGCCTCCACGGCACGCAAACCATATATGCACTCGTCGCATCCCCTCTACGGAGCCGTCTTCCAGTCGCCAGATCTCCTCTGATTGGCTGACCCACCACGCGATCTTCCCCTCCTCCGGGTCATTACACTCGGCGCGGCGATGATGTCGATTACCGGTCCAGGCCATTTCGCCTTTTCTTGAAGCAGCAACCCAGCTTGCGTCATGCTACTCGACAAGATTAAGCCTGTAGCCGAATTCCCCGTGACTCATCTCTCTCAAAATACCCTAACTGACAAAACTCCGTAAAATTCCGTAATCATATAATTTTCTTACGATAATGTTGTTCGTAATAATTTGCTTGATAGTGTTTTCTATAACATAGAAAACCTATCTGATTACTTATAATTTTATTAAAAATGCTCCAAAGAAATACCTTAATAATAATAATAAGTTACATGAAAACTTCTCTTGGCTGAACAATTTGCCGCGTAAATAAATATAGAATGGCTTCCTACTGACTTATGCCTGTGGCGTAAAATCCCCTCGAAAAACACGTTACAAGGCTGAAAGTGCATATGAGAAGCGTCATATCGCAGCCATTTCTGCATGTCGGTTAAGTCATGCGGAAACCATTTTAACGCAGTTTTCCTAATTTTCAGGCAGTCCTTCAGGATGTGGAGGACAGTCGAATTCGCCAGTCCTGTATCTTGCGCTAATTTACGAAGCGTTACGTTCCGATCCGCCTCCACTAACACGGACACCATCTGTACATTTTCATTTTTTTCACTGGTGGGTGAACAGATCCTAGGCATGTCCTTCACATGTTCGTGCCTATCTCGAAAGGCTGCTACCCATCTTGCTACCGTTCTGTAAGGTAACACAGCTGCACCGCACGCCTCTTACAGTCCTTGGTGGCACTCTCGAGCTGTGCGACCCCTAGCACACTGAATCTTTATCCACGTTCTCTGCTCCTGCTTCGAAAACACTTGCGTGAACACTTGCCCACAAATACTCATCTAACAGGCGCCACTGCATACGAATAGGGGAGGGGACGGACGAAGTCTTGTGCTCTAAGGGAGGGGATACAGGTTAGCTACTTTTGGTAACAATGGCAGAGTCCAACACTGTTGCAACATAAATCAGCAGCATCGTTGCCTAAACTAAAAAAGCAACCCTTGTATCTGCCTTGGCCACTTCATTACCGGCTCCTGGAAGAACCTCAACTGTGATGAGCGGAGTCTCGAGCCTTGAGAACCTCAGATTGGTATCCCTTATCCGGAGCACCACTGCTGCTGATGCCGAGAGAACAAAGCAGGAGAATGACCATCGACATCCACTATATGGTCACCAGGCCGCAAGGTCTCGCCTCAGATCCCGCAAGAGTTTCCTTGCTAGAACTCTGCAGCTGGAGAGAACGCCAGAGACAACTCGTCTCAACAGATGGAGGGGCTCACTGCCCACAGACATGTCGTCAAAGGAAGAACTGGCTCCTGACGCCGACTTACCTTATCCTGTGTGGAGGTCCCTCAACCGCTTAAGAGTGGGTATCCTTCGATGCAAGACCAACCTGCAAAAATGGGGAATCCCTCCAGCAGACGCAGACACCTCTTGTGAATGTGGAGCTGAACAAGACCCAAGCCACCTACTTATCTGCCCCCTCCTGGACAACCCATGCACAATGGATGATGTTTTTAGAGGAAGTAACAAGGCCATCGCTTCTGCAGGTTTTTTGGAAATGTTGTCCTGACACGGAAATGAATGGATCACTAATATATTTTTCACATTAGATGACAGTGTGAATGCCCACTTTCCTTTTGAAGACGGCATTTTGTGCCCGGCTATAAAGATCGTTCTATTATGTTTTTGTTCTTGTTTTGTCAGTTTTCCATGTTTCGATCCATATTTCCCTGTTCAATGATTGTACCTAGGTATATTCACCTTATTGTATTTTCTTTTATACACACATTAATATATTGTGGATGGCTAAATTTATATATGTGTCACTCTGAGTTATGAAACGTATCTCTGTAGTTTGTATTGACTATTTGAACTATGTTTTAGCGTGAAGCTCGAGAGCGAGAGCAGCAACAAGCATTGCAGCAGCTGCAGCAACAACAGCAACTACAGAAACAACAGCAAGAACAAGCAGCTGCAGCAGCCTCAGAGTCCAATAACAAGAACATCCAGCTCAAGTGGGCCGATAAGAAGCCTACTCCCTCTACCAAAGTGAAGTCTCTGAGCGAGATTCAGGCAGAAGAACAGGAACAGTTGACTAAGGTACCTTTTGACCTTGACGTCAATCGGATAATTTTCACCATGAATCTGATTATTGTTCTCTTTACTCACAATGTCTTAGAGGGAGAGAAATATTCAAAACAAATCATCCAACCTGTACCAATCATTGTCCCCGACATTCATCAAAGAGCAATGACTGAGCAGAGACCTTTCTCCAAGGAATTAAATCACTGCTACCAACAGAAACACCTTGAAGAGGGGTCAATTTAGGACTAGCCTGGAGAGTGGAATTGAGCCCAGACAAAGAGGCCGCACGGCCTTGCGAAGGGAGAAACTAGGTTCCAAAATAAAAATATAATATATTCAAAAATTAACAACAGTTAAATAATCAAAAGGCAAAACAAATGTTGAAATACTTTTCTAGGATTAAATTTATGGTGGTGCTCAATTTGGGATGACGCCTGGCGTGGTGACTGCGGCCAAAAAAAAAACACAAGAAAAACACTACTCCCACACAACAACAAGTAATAAAAAATGCAAAGCCTGATCAGGGCAAACCAATGAAGGGGCATTTACAAAACACGAACAAATTCCTAATAAGCCAATCTGATCCAGGCAAACACATAAAAGGGAAGGAGGAAAATTATCCTTCAATTACATACAAGGAGCCACAGACACAAACCCGACTGGTCCCTTTGTCATCCGCAATCAAGAGTCCATGAGCACAAAGAATGACGGCTGTTGTTACAGCACTAAACCCAAAACCCAATCTAATAATGAAATGAAGGTATACAACAAATATAAAAATAAAAACAAGCAAATCTTGCACTGACATGTGTAAATGAAAATTTTGATTAAATGGTTCAAATGTTTGTTTGGATACTTGAATATGTGAATTAATTGAAGAACACTTGTTAATTTGTAAGGAACTTTACCTTGATTCAGCTGGTTCCCGGGACCAGCATAGTCCCGGGAACCACACAGAACTTCTAATTCAACAGACCAGAGAAGAAGACTCGGCATAAGAAGTGGTTGATACGCACTCGGACAGAGCCGAGAGTGGGATACACAGATTACCAACAGTACTTAAAATGGTGTTTGCAGATGATCTCATGGTCTGGGGAAACAAGGAGGAGGAAATTCAGGAGCAACTGAAGGCTTGGGAAGAAACAGTGGGAGAGTACGGATGGAAGTTCAACATCAGTAAATGTGAGATCCTGTTAACGACCAGGAAAAAGGACAGACCAATGAGTGGGATAACACTTGGAGGTGGACAGCTGAAGAAGGTGGAAAGTCTCAAGTACTTGGGAAGTATAGTGGAGGAAAATGGGAGAAATGACAAAGTGATTACGGAACGTGGCAGACAGGCAGAAGCATTTCTGAGAAGCATTAGGAGCTTAGTGTGGAATAAAGATGTCCCACAAAAAAGCAAGGAAGTGTTATACAGAAGCTACTATATCCCGATACTGACCTATGCTTCAGAAACGTGGACAATGAAGAAAAGAGACATAAGCAGAATACAGGCAGGTGAAATGAAGTTCCTGCGAAGTAGGATCGGAGTAACAAGAAGAGACAGGGTGAGGAATGAAAAGGTCAGGGAAATGGTGAAAGAGGAGCCCTTGCAAGGTAGGATTGAGACATCAAGACTGAGGTGGTATGGACACTTAAAGAGAATGGATGAGAAGAAGATTCCCAAGAGGATACATGAGATGCAGATGCAGAAGAAACGACCAAGGGGAAGACCAAGAGATAGATGGCTGAAAGGAGTGGAGGAATGTGTCAAGAAGAGAGGCGAGGACTGGACCAGAGTGACAGCGGAGAGGTGGTGGGAAGAAAGAACTTAGTGGCGAGGCTTATGTTCCAAACAGACCCAGCCTGGGGCTGGAAACTGTGCAAGATGATGATGATGACTTAAAATAAATACCCAAGGGCAAGGAATCGCAGAATTAAGAAACTGATAAGTTCAGTTTTGGCAATATGTGGTACTATCACGTGTAACGAGCTATGGCGTCAGGACAAGGCTTCTCGAAGGTTCTCATGCAACGTAGCAGTTCCCATTGACAAGCCACAGTTTGAGAAGCTAGGCGCCTAACTCGGCCGACAGGATGTGTCAGGGTTGTCCAGGACAGGGCTCTAGGCAACGGAGGGTGCGGGGTTCATGCCTCGATGAAATAGATGCAGGGCAGCCTCCATGTTCCCAAGGAAGACGCCGGTTGAAGCAGATGGAGGACAGCCACTCAGAAGATGGATAGGAGGACAGCCTGTCCAGCGATGGCAAATCAGCTGGGCACCAAGGCAAGGCTGCACATCTCCACCCAGCACCGCCAGCAGTAGTCGGATGGTACGCCCTCGTATCTAAAGGGACACTTTCGACCCTGGCCAAGGTCGTTAGCACCCAAGGAAAGAGAAGAGGACACCCCATTATGTCCAGCTGAAACATACACCACACAGCAGCAACAAGCCAGACGACGTCCCAGGATAGGTACACCCAGTCCACATAGGACCACAGTTAGTGAAGGCAGGCACTCCAGGTTCAATATATGGAACCTTAAGTAAAATGTCACTTCTGGCAACGTCAGACAATAAGGAGTAGTTGGGCTCCGAATGACATATTCAAGAGCAGGTCACTTCGAGACTCGGCAAAGAGTTCAAGAAAGGTAGTAACAATGCACTCTTCAGCCAATTCATGGCCTCAAACAGGGATATGTGGCAGCACCATTGGGCTAGTGAAAAATTCCAAGGTGTTGTCGCACAGTTCTATTTACGGTTTCCATTTTAGAATTCTCACGTGACATGTAACAGTGCCAGTTACAAATATTTTAATTAAATAAGTTATTTTAAGTTAAATAATATCAAATAACTAAGTTAGTTATTGTTGTTTTAAGGGGCAGAACTACGAGGTCATTTGCCCTTACCTAACTTAAATGCTCCAAAAATTTTACAATTCAAAATTACTTTTAAGGCAAGAAACCCCCAGGGACCTGACCAAAAGTTAACCCAGGACCCAAACCTAGCATGAACCAGGGACCCACCAAAACAGTTAAGCACGATAGATTTTACCGAGAGAGTGAATGTCTTGGCCATCCTGGAGTACCATAATAACAAGAGATGTTTACTGTCCCATATTAAGGACACTTCGGAATTACTCCGTTGAGTGGTGTGCGGGTTTGGTACCCAAAAGTCCTATCTGTGGGCGCCGACTAACCTAGCCTACGTTCCTGTTCAGGTACTCAAATTCAATTGGATGACCTATCTTTTCCTTAGGTGTTAATTTGCATTAATGAAGAAATAATGTTTTCATAAACTAGATAAACCAAATAATATATTTTAAATGATTCCACCAAATACAAGCCTAGAAGGCTATTAAGTATAAATATACATATCAAAGACTTTTAGTAAATCTTTAAAAACACCAATGGCGGTCGACAAGAAAGGGGGGGGGGCGTGCCAGCTAACCACTCATTAACCAATATGTTTGCTGTACCTAGGCAAACGAAGATGTTATTGTAGGTTAATATTTCATTCAAGTTTGCGTTATAATTTTAACGCTGATATAAAGGTTACTTAAAGTTACTTTTAATACATCGCCAACAAACAAGAGGATCAGCCGTCGAAGCAGTTGGACGATCCTAGTCCAAGCCAAACATTTCTAGAATGCCTTGCGCAAAACAATATTATTTGAAATCCAACAACAAATTATGGGCCACTAAAATATCAGCTTAAATCCAGGAAATATTTAAATTCCACAATACATTACGACTTGGCAACTAGTGCGTCGAAAAGTGGATATCACAAGTTTCCATTCGACACTTGGAACTCGGCCAGAATTAAAACCAAAATCTCAAGAGTTGAAATTATGTCCCAAGTAGTTCGCCGTTATATTAGCAACAGCAATTAATATGATTCTTCATTACCTTACCACGCTGGCAAGCCAGACTATCCGGGCCTAAGCCCGGCACTTCCACCTCGCTTAGTCTCCCATCATGGAATGCTCATGACTCACCCTTTGTTTCCCTCACAACACTATGTTGCCCATCGCACATGCACAGAGAACAGAAGTTGTAATGGAAACAAAAGATAAACCATACGTGTATTACGCGCTGCCAACCGTTGCCAAACAAACAAGTACCTTTTTTAAATAGCTCCAACCCAAATTACAGTGGTTTAAGTTGGCATTTGGTATGACATTATGAGATGTCACATTCCCATTGGTTCTTCAACTACAATACACAATCACTTTAAGACGTAGAGTACAAGGTAGCTAGATACATAAAATGTGCAACATGCAAGGTACAGCACCATCATAGAATAAAATACAACAATTTCAATTACATGCAACATTACAATTACATTTCCAAATAATTTCTAGTGGCATGCAGTGGCAATTTGTCAACTGGCATGCAGTTAAATTTCTTTAAGGGAAAGCTAGTTATTCTTTATTTCTTCTTTCCTGCCTAATCGGGGGTTTAAAGTGAAAATCTTGAAGTGACCAAGGGTTTTATCTGGAAGCAGACCAACGAAGTATTTCCGACGAGGCGCGGAGGGGGCCGACTGCTGTGTTGTTGTTTTTTTAGTCGATAATCGATCGGCTCATTTACATTAAAAAACACTTTGAATAAAGAACATAAACCCATCAAATCCACACAAGCTTGCTGCAGCTTGCCCCACCACATTTACAGTTTTATTGCAAGCAAAAGGAATAAATAAAACGGATCAACCTCAATCTGTTACTGCCCCCCAAAGACTACAGGCAAGCAAAACCAGAAACCAAAACGAAACATCAAAATTACAAGAAAGAACGAGACCAGGCATGAACCAAGGGCGACCACAGAGCAAAATTGGCCACAACTCCAAACTCCAACGCAGAAAATTAAACACCAAACTAACAAATTTAAATACACCAAGCATGCTAAACCGTTGCCAAAGCACCATAACAAAACCCACCAGAACCACACTAATGACCTTTAATAGGTTAGCCTGTCAGCTGATTAGAAACTCTCCACGAGTACTGGACAGGGGACATTTGCGCTCTGCCTAACACTGAAGACCTCCGTCCGAGGTCAGAGACACAAAGTTAACAACACCTTCTCGCACAAATACACTAGAACTATGCACAGGCTAGCCAGCAGCTAATCAAAGCCCTCCATGAGCACTGAACGGGGGACAACATCTACGTCTTGATTTCAAGGCAGAACCTAAAAACAGAGAATGCAGTAAATTTACAACACACGATCACCCTATATCATTGCAGAACCAATCCCATACTTAGAACCGCTCGAATCTAGTGATACAGCCTGGCTGGGACACGAACCAAGAAGGCTCCCAACACCAAACTACAATATCCCAAACCAGTAGGTTCTCCAGCGACAAATTAAAACATCCTTGAGATACAACACACAATATAGATACATTGACCAAAACTCATCCAAGTTCATGAGGCTCAACAAAATAATTCCACAAATTTGGACAAATTTCAAGTTCACAACCCAGACACCTCCACTACACCTTCACGAAACACCACTCAGCCTTACTAATGCCGCAGCATCATGAATAAAACAGAACTACAATAGTACCTATAGGTGCAGATGATACGTTTCAAAAAGCACGAGGCAGTTAGGAAATAATTTCCATCACAATGCATACCAGAAGACCTTTACAACAATTTCCCACAAGCAACATCAGACATCAGCGTGCACAATTACCAATTAGTCACAACAGCTGATTCCAAGAACACACCCAACTGCACAGGGCTAACACACAAAACTAAGAATTTATAATTCTTGCTACTGTTAATCCATCGCACGTGACCATACATTGTCACACCAGAAGTCAAAACTAAACAAGCCGCAGATTAGAATTAATCAGATGACTGTCCAGCCAGGCCAACCACTCGGTGACTTTGCACCAGACGCAAGCAACACCAAATGATTCCTACTTATTTACAGCAGCTGACAATGACGACCAACAGAAAATGAGCACCAATGGCAATGCCACTTGGCAATTAACCAAAAGAACAATTACTGAAACACAAGGTTTTCCAACTTTGCCAATTTTCATACCAGACCATCTTACACAAAACTTCAATTTAAGTGACCAAGAACAAAATTTACAATGGCCTAACATGCAAATACCTAGACAGGTAAGCAGAGAGGTTTATTATTCATGAAGATTTCAAAAGATGGTAACACAGGATGTGACATCAGTGGGACAGATAACAACACACCCCAACAGGCTCAGCACAAAAATATCGCACCACTGCAGACACACAAACAACACATGACATCGTGACAAAATGACATACATCAGAGGACAAGAAAACAACACAATAGCTGCAGCCCAAAGACAAAAGAACACTAAACAACTCCACCAAACTTCCAGTTCATCTTACACCATACAACTCCTTCCCATGCCAGAGAGACACGAATCGGAAGAACACTATATACATCCTAGGCAGGCACCGAACTAAGGACAGACCCCATAATCTGAAATCAGCTGACCCTACCTAGCAGGTACCCTAACGCAGCACTTACAGACATACTGACTCTTTCTAAACGAAGCAATTACTTCATAATCCATTTTGAAGATATCTTAACCTTTAAGCAAAACTGACAAGAAGTCATTACCCTTCCCAAGTTACAAACCATGCTAATACACTTAAACATTTTCCTAGCCTTAAAACAAAATCTAAACCTCACAAACAATTAACCAAGAAATTTGCAATCACCAATTGCAGCACGGACTCTTCGACAGCAACATTCGTACACTCAAGAAACTGTTTCAACTCAGAATAGCCCAAGGAGATCATTTCAACACATGTACAGAAGCTAATTAGACGACCAAAATAACAACGCAACAACACCGTCAGTTTAACACCGCTGACAGCCAAATAACAAGGATAAGCTAACTATCGAAAAGAGTAGATCAACTGATAATTGCCAACACATCTTCACTTCATACACACTGCTGATTAAAATTCACCACACTGACACAACCAGCTGGACTAGGCAACAACAACATAACAATGCTGGCGATTTAACACCGTCGTCAGCAAGATAACAAACAATATGTTAACTATAGGAGATAATAGACCAGCTGACGCTCACTAAACCACATGCACAATACATAACACACCTCGATACTCACAGAACTACTTACCCAGTTCACTTGTTGAGAAAACTCCAACACATCACAAGATATCAAAATTACAAGATACAGTAAAACTCGGTTAAGAAGTTCCCGCATTAAAAGTTTTTCTACTTAAGACGTCCGATATTCTCGGTCCCGTGATCGATCCTATAAGATACATGTATATTTTTCCCGCATAAAGTGTTCCTGCATAAGAGGTTTTCCCTGTTAAATAGTTCCGATTTTTTATCCCCTTAAAGTATAAGACGTTCACTGAAGACAACTGACTGTAAGAATCAAAACTCGCCAATCTCCGCGGAAGATACTTCCAGTGTTCCGAGTGAAAGAATACAGCAGTTCCGAGTGTTGGCGGGTATCTCGTGTATCATCTGACCGGGCGAGATATGTCAAGGTTACATGACGACGCCAGCTTAACTTCTCATTGGACAGTGTTAACCTTGAAACATGTGTGAGGGAGGGATGAAAAACTCATGCTTTCATTGCTGTTCTGTATATTCTAACATAACATTATTGAAATTACGAGAATTGCGTCAGTGAAGTAAAGTTTTCAAATCATTGTGAAAATGAGTGGATCTCAGATGAAAGGCATCAAAAGAAAGACACTTTCGATTAAAGATAAAGTGGGCATAAGGAAAGTGGAGTCGTCTACTCTTTCGCGTGTTGCTCTGATGAAGGAGTTCGGAATGCCACCGTCTACTTTAAACGGCATCATAGCAAAAAAAAGAAGGGATATTGGCTTCTGCCGCGAATATTTCGGCAAACTGCAAGAAAATTAAAACCGGGAAATACGACGTAGAACAAGCTCTGCTGGTATGGTTTATACAGAAGCGAAGTTTAAAAATTCCAGTATGCGTGCCGAGTTCAAGGTTATGCAGTGTTGCAATGTTACACGAAATATTTGTTTCTAATACCGACTTTGCAGATGACGAGATTTCATGTTAGCTATTTTGAACACTTTTACGTTTACTGATGCCATTCTATCAAGGAACTGACGCTTGTGCTAGGCTTGCGCGTCCGGTCAAGCCACTAGACTGAAATTATTGAGTACACCCAAACAAGCACCATATATATTGTACGAATACAAGCACCAAATAGCGGATACTCGCGCGTCACGGGCAATTTAAATCTTTGAAATTTTGATGGCTCAATTAATACCCACACCCCAATTCTTCACGTCCGATTTTGTATCTTCATTGCTCAGACAGTGCAAAGACAAATGCATTTTCACCCAGAACCTACCCTCCCTTTCCAACAGCCACACCCCAAGGTCGCTGGCCTATGAGTTGTGAAGGGTAGATGCGCAGACAGCGTATTGTAAATAGCGATTATTGCCCAATGGCACAAACCTATGTGCCGCGCCAAGTGCATGTTTGTTGGATAATTTTCATGCAGTGAACACGCTACTATTCTTGCACAAAAGCAATTACGGGCAAGGTGGTCTCACTACGATGATATTAAGGCAAAACCTGGATGAATGTCAAGATGCAGAAGAAAGTGACATGCTGTAATTGAGTAGTTAGACGTCGATAAAGACGATCATGGTTTCAGACATGAAAGCGATAAGAATATTGTACGGAATTATACTGTCAGTGACGAAAATGGTGATCTAGTGCGGAGTGATCCAACAGAAACCCCTAAAGTTTCCCACAGTTAACCGAGTGTGTCTACAGTCACACTTATCTCTTGTATAGAATCGAGATGAATATTTGATCTAGTATATTGTTTTCTTCAGAAATATACCATCTAAAATTAGAAAAATATAAACGATCTAAGAAAAACACGTGGTAACAGGTTTTTATTTTCTAGATATTAATGTTGGCATAATCCACTCACCTCTAGTCTAGTGTACCTTAAAATGCAATGTAACGGGTTATAATTATTTTGTTGCGTTTTTATAAAATACATTTCAATATTTTAATTAATAGTTTTGTTTTTACTAGGCTTAAAAAAACATAACTGTGGATAATTTGCGTTTTTCAATAATTTGCTGAAGTTCGTGCATTAATTACCGCGAATTATCGGGAGTGTACTGTAATTGAAGATCACTTGGTAATTTGTAAGGCACTTTACCTGGATCGGCTAGTTCCCAGGATCAGCATGGTCCCGGGAACCACACAGTACGTCTGTCTTCTTCAACAGACCAGAGATGAAGACCCAGCATAAGAAGTGGTTGACACGCACTTGGACAGAGCCAAGAGTGGGAGTACACAGAGTACCAACGGTACTTAAAGAAAATACCCAAGGGCAAGGAGTCGCAGAATTAAGAAATTGATAAGTTCAGTTGGCAATACAGTAAAATATCAATATAACAAAATTTTGGGAACCTCTGAAATTAATTTCTTATACTGAAATTTTATTATACTGAAATAAGTAAATTCTTAAGAACTCGCCTACTGTTATATCCGTTGGTTATTGTTGTTTTTAGGGGCAGACCTACAAGGTCATCTGCCCCGTTATATCCGTTGCAGGATAACAAAATGATCCTGGGAGAGACTGAACTTGAGACAGTCAATTCCTACAAATACCTCGGCCTCACCCTACAGACAACGTGCCAATCCTTTAGACTACATATAAAGGAACGAGCAGCAGAAGCCATTAGAGGAATGTACGATTTGAACAATATTACCAAACTATCTCTACAAACAGCAATGATTCTCTTCCACGCGAAAATAACCCCCGTCATTACATATGGTCTAGAACTGATATGGGAATGGCTATCCATGACAGACCTCATCACAATTGATAAAGTAAAAGCTTCTTTCCTGAAAAGGGTGCTAGGAATTGCAAGAACGTCCCAGTCCAGGCTGGCATATGTCCTAACAAAAGAAACATACTACATTGAAGATCTCAGATTAAGACTACAACTGCCATCTACTAAGCATATGAAGAAACTCCTCGAGATAAGACATCAGAAGCAGAACGAAATCCCGTTTGAATTCTACGCAACAGAAGCAATGGTGAACAGAAGATGGACAAACGAGAACCAGGAGATGAGACATGTGGTAACAAGACTCGCCATCCACGGTTTCCACCACAAGATCTGTAAAAATGTTAAATACCATAAACCGAATGAATAATGCATATGTTCTCTGTGCAATAACCCCTGCGACAAATACCACATCACATCATGCAGCAAACGGACAAAGAGCATAGTTGAATACAGTAAAGATTAATCTACCTGTAATAATTATTTGTAAGCACAACTTATAACTGTCCATTATGGCCACTTGGCTGCAATAAATATTTATTTAAAATGCCATTATGCAAAAACAAAAAAAAGTTCCAAAAGTATTTCTTGATAGGGAAAATATTAAATCTATATATACCTAGCCTATACTCAAAGTAATTATCGGTAGTTATTGACATATTTTCAGAAAATCTATTTTTGCATTGCACCAGCAAGTTTACACATTGTTTCAGAAGCTCATTTTTTGAAAAAGTCTGTGATTTTCTTCTGTAACACCCAGACACAAAAGCTCGTTCCAAATAGTCGCCAACCACTGCACGTGCATTTAAAACTGATTCTGGCACATCACTTCGTGACACAAGAAAATCTTGAAGGCTACGTGCCATATTCGTTGCCTGCAGAAGAGTCAAGCTCTGTCCATCACAATCATTTTGTGGGTTGTCTTCCTCTTCCTCCTCATCACATGGATCTCTATCATTCATAGTGTCCTCCACAATTTCCTCATTGGTGATTTCTTTGTGGACTATTACATCACTATCTACATTGACGTAGTCAGTAAGATTTCCCGTAGATGGCACATCCAACGTTGAACACAAACGCTTCCAATTCTCCTCGGTTTCCACATCATCCAACACTTCACGTTCTGCGATGTCTTCAGTAAAAACCATTCCAGCTTTCTAAAGCAGTTTGTGATGATGTCTGCATTGAGAGATTTCCATGCAGCATTAAACATCTGCATTACTCCCAATATGTTGATGTTAATGTCTCTATTCGTGGCAACATTGCACAGCATTCGACGGTCCACACGAGCACGGTAATGACGCTTTGCTGCATAAATTATACCCTGATCCAGCGGCTGCAGAATTGAAGTTGTATTTGGAGGCAAAAATAAAACTTTACATGCTTCAAATGACAAGGCACACAATTGTGAGAAGAGCAATTATCCAATAGCAGAAGAATTCTCCTCTTTTCGGCCTTCATCCGACGTTCGAAGGCCAACCACCACTCTTTGAATGACATATATGTCATCCATCCCTTCGAGTTGTGCCTGTATTCACAGGGCAGATGTTGCACCACCTTGAAGCACCTTGGCTTCCCAAACTTCCCTATTATGAGAGGCTTCAGTTTGTCCGTCCCTGTGGAGTTGCTACAAAAAAGAGCTGTGAGTTCTTTTGAACTTTGCCCCCAAAACACTTATTTCCCTCGAAATCAGGGGTTTTGTTCAGCATTAATTTATAAAATAGCGCAGTTTCTTTCGCCGGCGAATATCCATGAAAACGCAACTTCCTTCGGGGCATCGTTAGCTTTGCCATTTATAATTTTGCGGGATATGCCCTATCTCTCCCGGAACCTATGAAGCCAACCAGCACTACCCATAAACTCAGGTGACCCAAGAAAACGTGCGAGAGATCGAGCATGCTCACATAACAGTGGGACTTTTATTGGAATGTTTTTGCTCCACATTTCAACAAACCACTTATAGACGGCTTGGTCCACCTCCTTGTAGTCGGCTGTCCTTATCTTCTTTCGCGGTGGACCTAGGGCATCTTCATCAATGTTTTCCTCTATCTTACTTTTCTGTTTTAAAAGAGTAGATAGTGTTGACGGGCTAATGCCATACTTCTTCGCTATTTCTCCTTTCCGCCTTTCTCTACTTCCGCATGTATTTTACGCTTTTCACTCAACGAAAACCGCTGTCGCTTCTGCTTATCCATTTACGATGATATGAACTTAATTATTTAACTAAATTTCCACGAACTTCGCAAGATTAATGGTATAACCTTAACAGAAACTCTTTGCTTTGCGAATTAAATACGAAGAAACGTGCAATGCATGATGCGACGAAACAAGGTAAAGCTATGAAACCATTGCATTCATTGGTGGATTACAAACATCGCGCTCCTACTCAGCCAATAGTGTTACGTCTTACATTGGTTACACAAAGCGATTGCCTTCTCGATCGCGTACGGTGCATATATGGAATATGGTGATCATATCGTCTGAATAACGAAATAATGTAACAAGAAAAGTGTTAGTCATAAAACATGATGAATTTTAGTTTTAATTTGAGAAAATATGGTCAAATTGGTAAAAATGAAAAGCTCAATTTTAATTCCTTAAACTGAAACTACGAAATTTGTTAAAATGAAATACCGTATTTCCTCGCATAATCGTTGCCACCGCGTAATCGTCGCACCCCACTTTCAAACACTAAAATAGGTTTATAAAATTTCCTCGCATAATCGTCGCATAGCATATTTGTATTTGTGCGCCAGTCAGTTGCACATGCTGCCGCGACTTTATAACCTGGCGCGACTTTGTCAGAAGAAAAATATCTCGTCTTTATGCTTGCTGGCTATGAACTGTGACGCGAGCAGCATGCTTCGTCACTTAGCACATTCCGCGAGCGTATAATCTGGCGTGATCTTGTCAAGAGAAAGTAATCTAGCCTGCGGGCTATAAATCACGACGCGAATGGCCAGCGCACATTCCGCGAGCTCATAAGCCTAATCTGGCGTGATCTTGTCAGCAGAAAATAGACCTAATCTCGTCTTTATGCCTGTGGGCTATGAACTGTGACGCGAACGGCCAGCGCACATTCCGCGATCTTATAGGCCTAATCTGGCGTGATCTTGTCAGCAGAAAGAAGGCCTAATCTCGTCTTTATGCCTGCGGGCTATGAACTGTGACGCGAACGGCCAGCACACATTCCGTGAACTCATAGGCCTAATCTGGCATGATCTTGTCAGCAGAAAGTAGGCCTAATCTCGTCTTTATGCCTGCGGGCTATGAACTGTGACGCGAGCGGCCAGAGCACATTCCGCGAGCTTATAGGCCTAATCTGGCGTGATCTTGTCAGCAGAAAGGAGGCCTAATCTCGTCTTTATGCCTGCAGGCTATGAACTGTGACGCGAGCGGCCAGCGCACATTCTGCGGGCTTATAGGCCTAATCTGGCGTGATCTTTTCAGGAAAAAGTAATCTCGTCTTTATGCCTGCGGGCTATGAACTGCGACGCGAACGGCCAGCGCACATTCCGCGGACTTATCGGCCTAATCTGGCGTGATCTTGTCAGCAGAGAGTAATCTCGTCTTTATGCTTGCGGGCTATGAACTGTGACGCAAGCGGCCAGCGCACATTCCGCGATCTTATAGGCCTAATCTGGCGTGATCTTGTAAAGAGAAGTTAAATCTCGCCTTTATGCCTGCGGGCTATGAACCGCGACGCGAACGGCCAGTTTCGTCGGCACATTCTGCGAGCTTTAACCTGTCGTGACCTTGTTAGAAGAAAGAAGCCTGTCTCTCACTGCAGGCTATGACTCACGCCAGACTCACGCTACACGAATGACTGGCCCGTGCAGCAAATAATGATACAGTATATTCTTTGAACTTAAATATTCTTCGCATAATCGTCGCACCCTGCTTTTTTCCCCACGAATTTTAGGCTCAAAAAGTGCGACGATTATGCGAGGAAATACGGTATTTTAACACACAATAATTAGGGAAAAGGGAAAGGACTAAAAAACAAATTCGTTTTTCTGAAAATTTCCGTACACTGGTGCTTGTTACAGCGGAATTTTACTGTATGTGTTCCTAGCATGTGTAACGAGCTATGGCGTCGGGACAGGTGTTCTCGAAGGTTCTCATGCAACGTAGCAGTTCCCATGGACAATCCACGGCTTGAGAAGCTAGGCGTCTAACTCGGCCGACAGCACGTGTCAGGGTTGTCCAGACGACGGAATTTCGCGCCTCGAAATAGATGCAGGGTAACGGTTGACCCGTTACACAACCTCTAAACAAAATTGACTCTGACCATTAGGAAGGGGCGTGGTGGCTCAGCGGTAGAGCTGTAAGCCTCTCACCAAGGCGGTTCGGGTTCGATTCCCGGTCAATGCATGTGAGATTTTCGAAGTGAAATGCCATGTCCTGTGGTTCGGATTCCACGTAAAAAAGGTGGTTGGGTAGTTTATTGGCTGAGGAATAACCCACCCACCAAGGGAAGATGATTAAGAAAAGGAAGTTGATTTTGGATTGGAGAAAAAGGATAGAAAAATAGGAGGAGAGTCCCACAAAATTAATAAGTTTAACTTTAAACACACTTAAAGGTGGTTGCCACCGAAAATCCACTTTCGGATACCTAAAGTGGGTACGAGCTTGGTCGAAGCTGACGGGAACCGCAGCTAAGACTTTGGCGGTTTGCCAGAGAAAGGCTTTAGTGTATTTCCTCCCAAGCATGCATGAAAGTACTATAGGGAAGGGTGATGGTCTGGCAAGACAAATAGTAAAAGCTTTATTGAGTATGAACGAGGGCATAAACCTAGGAAGAGCTAGGAAAGCCAGGATCTTGCCTAACTGTAGTATCAGAGAAATGATGAATCCAAAACCAAATATTTAATTTATTAAACAATGCAAAGAAGTTTGAGGAAATTAACAAGCATGTAATATAATTTTGACAAACATAGTTCATTTGAACTTTTTAACAAATGGGGTCGCAGACCTCCCAACATTAAACTTTTGCTCCAGGCAATTGACAATTTATGAGGTTTAAAACCTTACATGTTTCTAAAATCTTTATGAGATTTAAACAAATAACCAATGAAGTAATTAAAGTTGGAACGTTAATTGGAGTACAAAGAGTGTACCTTAAGAAATTCCTGAGAGAATATTCTAGAAAGAGTGAAAACTTCGAAAATAACAATAAGGAAAACATAAAGAATAAAATAGAAGTTCCTACAACTTCCTATATTTAAACAGAATCAACGTTGGTTATTATGCAAATAAGGGCAGGTCACTTACTGTGAAACCTGAAGAAAGTTAAAAGGAAGGTTCTAGACTTCCCAAGTTTGAGTAGGAATCACTAGCCAAATGGGACAGTTTCCATTTCGTGAAACCTGAACATGACTCGCTCAAGAGTTTAAGGAATTGCTTTCCCTGATTATAGGAAAGGAACAATGTGAATTTGAATCGTGTATCATACACGTAATTATACAAAAATTAATTAATGTTAAACTAGCAAAGTTGGAAGGGCACTTCGTGAGTAACACCTTATAGAAAAGTTACAATTTTATTAATATTGGTTGTTAGTAGAAGGTTGAGGAAAGATCATTGGGATATAGGATCAATGTTCATGGCCGTATTTAATGTAAACGGACGATCGCGACGCGGTAGAAACTTGGAGCAAGCACTGGTTATCACTGTAGTCTATAAAATTGGATGCAAAGTTCACTATAGAAACACTAAAGTTTATGAGAAAGAAAGTTATTGCAATTATGGAAATAACTGATTGCACTATATAGGTGAGAGTCTATTTCTTGAAAAAGTTGTGATTTACAATTAAATGTACCATAAAACATTCCAGTGGTTCCAGCGGTGGAAGAAAGTTAGCTATTGCAACAATTTGTAAGGAAGATTCCTCATTTTAAATATTATTGTCACAGGTGAGTGAAAAATACCTGACGGCAAGACTCGCAGATAGAGTACAAGATCTCGAAGGTTCCAGAACGACCTTAGTAGAAAATTGGGGCTGAGAAAATCCAACGGAGGAACTAGCTTGATGAATTATAGACAGCGGGTATTAGGTAATATCCCACGTAGTGAGAGGATTTCTCATTTGAATAGCTTAAGAAAAGCTCTTTTTTAGTAAGGTTGGCTTATACAAGCGAAAGCTCAACATGGCAAATCCCACGAAGAATGATTTTTGCCCCAAAATAAATAATTTCACACTGTCTATAAAAGTATCATTAAAAGCACGTGGAAGTTAAAACCATGAAGATGAGGTTAAAACTTTTAAAATGGTACTTATCTTGATTTCATGTTGAAGGCGAAGTTTCCCTGGATGACAACTACCTTGCCAACATGGCGTAGAAGAGTGTGAGCCTCTTGGTTTGAGGAGACTAGCTCGAGAGGAGCTTTAACTGACCAAGTCAACTGCCGACTGAGAAGTGAGACCTGCTCAACGGAGCACAGAGGGTCCAAGGAAGGGGAAAAGAGTGGGGGGTAGGAGACAAAAGGAGAACATATAAACATTGCCAATGTTACAACAAAAAATGATCTTCTCTTGCTGAGCTGGTCTTCAAAGAGTTGATAACAGATGATACTAGCGCAGCATGGTGAGTAAAGAAGTAGACGTAGTCCTCTTGCTCAAGGAGAAAATAGCTGGCGATGGTAACAGGATCTGGTGGCCAAATGGATAAGTAAGTCCTCTAGCACCAGGAAGAATTGAGGAGCTTCAGCGATTCGCTGCGAGATGACGCTAGGTGGGTCACAGAAGTTATATATCTAGAACAGACTTATGAAGACATAAGAGATTTGCCCATCAAGGAGAAAACAGAAGATCACTGTTGGTGTTTGACAAAGAGGAAGGAAGAAATGAACATGCAAAGAGCAATAGACTTTATACTCTCGTACCGTGTATTCAAAGAATACACCAGTGGTCCCGTGGCTCATGATCTCAAGATTAACGGTCACGTTAAACTACAAGCTTCCTTTTTGACCATTAGGAAATTCAGTGAAATCCCCATTTAACATTTGCACCGGGACTTGTAATTTTGAACCTTAAATTGAGGCAAACTAAAAATCAAGGTTTATGATTAGTTAAATACCTATATACTACTGTATTGACATAATTTTAAACAATTTTAACCTCTAATGCTTATTACATAGTAAAACATAAACTTTTGAAAATAATAGGTTTCAATATGTTAGTGCTCGGAAAGATATATATTTCTGTCACTAAGGGTCTTGAAATTCATTTTCAAATATTTTTTCAACTGTCAGTAAAACATTGTTTTAATAGGATTGAATCCCGGCACAGTCAGTTGGCATTTGAGGGTGCGCAAATGCCAGGGAGCCGTGTCAGTAGATATACTGGCACGTTAAAGATCCCCTTCGGGCCAATATTCCGGCACCCCGGCGTCTCTAAACGCCTCAGTAGTTAACAGGGACGTAAAACCAATAACATTATTATTATTATTATTATTATTATTAAAACATTGTTTAATTAAAACTTCGCAAGTACATATTGGATGAATGATTAGGATGGTTCACAAGTACTGTTCTTAATTATTAGAGATTGGAATTTTTCGGTGATTTCAGAGTGAAGAAAGCGGTATTTTAAAATGTCAAATTCGGTGGTTTCAAGTGCACTTTTCGGTACTTTCAAAATCATGAATTTTAGGCGGGATTTTTTAAATATCATGGATAACATAACACATTACAGTCATCCTTCAAAGTATACTTCAGTGAAGAGATCCAAATTGCCTTGTGACTAACGGTGACGCATATCACTTAACGTGCTAGTGTAAGCTGAAAAACAAAAGTTCACAGCGTTTGAACAGGGGATCCAAATGGTTTTCAACACAGATTCTGAGAACTTTGGAAATACAAATGTCATTCCTTGCAAAAATCCAACAATGTCTGTCTTGGTCCTGTCATGCATCTGCTTCCTCATTGATGTTCATTGGCACTATTTCTGCTGGATCAAATGCACACATTTGTAAATCCTGTTCCCAGGGTCAACGGATCTCAAGCTGATTAAGTTTCCAAGAGCATGCGACCCAGCATTCACTAAAACTGAATGTATTTTCCCTCTTTTTAACACATTTCCACAACCTTCCAACTGCTCCTTAATGTTGGTAACGTACTTTCCAGAAACAGCAAGTTTAAGGGCTTTCTGAATTCTCTGTAGATGTCCATCTAGAAGGTGAACAGTCTGATAAGACTGGCCTTCTAATAAGGGGATGAGTTCAGTGATGTCTGTGCCAAATTCTTTGAATCTCAAGTATTTCGTCATGTGAAACATTGTTGAGAAAATCAACACCAGAGTTATGTCCCTACTACTTCACTCATAAATTGCAAAATATCTTTCAAGTACTCTGACAGACACACTACAGAATGAAACCAAGAAGACCGCCTGGTTAATTATGGTTCCGGAAACAGTGGCACATTTTGATCTGGATACTTGCCATCTAGATATTCATGTCTGAAAGGCGCACTATATGACGCCACGTGGCGAGTAGTTACTAGGATGAAGGGGCAGATGACCTCGCTGTTCTGGCCCTTAATACCACAATAACTAAGTAACTTACCAGGATGACCACCCAGATTGATAAAGAAAGCGAGGCCGACTATCTACCGTTAAGTGACCGATCTTTCCGTGTTTGTTGGATGCTCTCCATGCAGTCAAGTCATGGGAGAAGATTACCGGTACTACACTCGCACAAAAACAAGTGTTTGTCGGCTTCTGTGACTATATTTTAAACAGGCAAGGTGGTTTCACTACGATGACATTAGGGTAAAACCTAGATGAATATCGAGATGCAGAAGAAAGTGACATTCAGTAGTTAGACTTCGATAAAGACAATCATGGTTTCAGACATGAAAGCGATGAGGATATTGTACGGAATTTGACTGTCGGTGAGGTAAACTGATATCCAGTACATATCGAGTGAAGGAGTGATGCAACGGAAATCACGAAAGTTCCCACAGTCAAGCTAGTGTGTCTATAGTCACACTTATCTCTTATATACAAAATCAAGATGAATTTTCGTTCTCATATATTGTTTCCTTCAGAATTGTACAATCTTAATTTAGAAAAAATAAACCACCTAAGAAACAAAAAGTGATGACAGTCATTTTTCTTAGTTTTTAATATCGGTAAAGCCCACATAGTGTGTCTTACAATACTATGTTATGAAGTATTATATATATTTTTTTTTTTGCTTGTTCATAAAATACATTTCAATATTTTTAGCCAATATTTTTCTCTTTGCTAGGCTTAAAAACATTACTGTAGATAATTCGCGGAAACTCGTGCATTGATTGCCGCGAATTATCAGAAGTGCACAGTAAAGATAAAAACGAAAAAAGCTAAAATTCGCGGTTTCGTGCGAAATTCATGCATAATTTGCGAAATTCGCGTCTTCATGCGAAATTTCGCGAATTCAAAACCCATTTTTTTTTTGCCATTTTTAGGGTTATTAAAACACATTACTATCTGTGTATTACTTCATTTAATAATTCGCGAAATTCGCGATGGCGAATTTTTCCATTCCCTATTAATTATGCACAATGTAGATCACAAAAAAAAATGGCTATTATGATATTTTAAAGGTTGCTCATATGTGTGGTTTACATGCTCCTGAAAACAGTTCAGTTGTATGACTTAATGTAATTATAAGATTACTTACAACCAGTGCTTTTTTTTCCGGCTGAATCCGGGGGTACGCGAATCCCTTGTAATATAAATAACAACTTTACCAAGCTATCTTCTTTCAGCCCCTACGTTGGGCGACATTGTAATATATTAATATAACCAACCTGTTAGCCACCTCAGGTTGTGGGGCAATATTCTTGCTTGACTGCACACAAAGACTAGGACACCAACATTACAAAATTCACACAATTTATTTAATATAGGCAAGCTTCCAGTGCCTAGGCCTTGGCATCATACACCCAATCAACACTGTCACCATTTCACATTACATTTTCTAAAAAAAAACTTCAGCTCCTGTCTTGCCTCAAATTCCTTTGCAAACAACCCATGTCCATACTCCATATATCAAAACTCAGAGTTATTCAATCTTTGATTTATCAAAACAAACAAACAAAAAAAACTATGTTTCAGACACAAATATTCACCAACTGTCCTCCATCTTGACACAAAACTCTCTCCTAAACAAACTCATCGCCATGGCAACCAAAACCAAGTCAAGGAATACATTCATGCTATCAGCCAAGGCCACCTTGTCCACCCACTTGGCCACCCACCAGCAAAGAATCTCAAGGCAAAACTCAAGATTTTCAATAGCGGCCTTCCAACCGTGGCCATGACTGGCAACAAGATAAAATAAAACAAACTAAAATACCTAAAAGAAACTCGGTAACCTACTATTGTTAGGTTACACCCTTAAACATACGAAAACTTCTTAAGAAAAAATATTGGTACATTTGTATATAGTCCAGCAAATATTACTTCCGACTTGAAAGTTCATTTATCAGCTGGCGTCAACGCGCTGTTCACAACAGCTGGAGGAGATTTCGAATAATCCTCGATTTAAATCGATCTATCGAATCAGTTTCTTTTGGTCGGCAACACAGCACTCTGTTCTTATAAGCACGCAGGCTAGTGTTTGGATGCGGGGTAGGTTGTTATTTTGTTCGTGTGGTTAGTTTTGAAGGATGAAGAAAATAACGTACTATTTTATATCCACCCAGGCATCCAAAAAGCTGAAAGTTAATGATTCGAACCCAAACAATGACCGGATTTTGCAAATTGCCGAAAATTGCAAGATCATGATGTTTTGTCGACTATAACTGAGAGTACCCCTTAAATCTTTTTTAGAAAAAAAGCGCTGCCTATAACAATACCTTACACCGCTGCTAATCTCGAGATAACCTGCTCAGCTACAAAATGTGTGCTTATTCTTTGTTTGAGTGACAGGACATGTTTTGGAGAGTATGTAATGTATTTTAGTTTGCCTAAAATTTTCATAGCATGTTAAAACATATTTAATGGATACTGTATTTTACATAATGGAATATTAGGTATATTTTTTGCACGAGTTGGCACAAATTTTTGGTTAAAATCACAAATTTTCAAATGGTCATCAGCTCATCACAATTTTCAACGGTGGCAAATTAATTTTTAAACATATTATTACATTTATAAATATTATTTAAATTCTGCCTTCTAAGCTAACATATGCCGCAATGATGTCTGAACTAAATGTCTTCGCTTCAGAGTTGCTAACTAATCACACTCGAATAAAACGTGAGCTTTCTATTATCAATACAGAAATATTTATTTCCATTGCTTAGGGAGTTTAGTACGTCCCGAAAATCCAATCAAACAATAATTGTTTTTCTTTTGTTTTATTCCATAAACACGTGTCAAACTTGCAGCATTTGGCAACAATATAGTTAAATGCCTGCTTGACTTGATCGGTAAATAGCGGTTATTAGTAATACCCGATTTAGATTGCAAGGGGTCTTCAAAAAGGGTCTTCTTCTGTGAACATAATTCACTTTATAAAATTTATTAAAAGTGTATCTGAATTTTCTCTAATCTGTAAAATGACAACTTCATTTGTACTAGTACGTGTTTACTCATTTCATCATGAAACAACAGGATAACTGAGTACAACAGCACATCACCATGTTCAGCAAACTTTTGAATTGTTGAAGTGTTGCAGCGGGAGTTTAGTTTATTTCTGTCAGTTTTGGAGTAGTTCAGTTTTTCTTTTTACATGATTCAACCCGCTAATAATAATATCGTATGGCCTCGGGTGCCTGGTGCAAGCTTTGTTAATTGACACCCAGAGGGTAGCTTGCATGTCGAATTTCGTCGTTCCTTTGAACGCTATGAAAGTCAAGGAGGTTAGATATCTCAACTCCTTGACACTACAGCGCTTTCAAGTAGAGAATGGAGGAACTTTGTGTTGGCGGAAAATCCCGAGATTAATTTTGCCATTGAACACGGCCTACTGAATTCAAATGGGTTCTTTAACATGCCAACAACGTATGACATGGTATCGTGATTTTTGTCGCCTTCAAAAATCACTTACCATGGCCAGGGGCGAACCTGCAATCTTGGGGTTGGTAGTCCGACACTATAACCACTCACCCACCGTGGCAAGCTATTCAACCTGCTAATGTATATTCTTAATTTAATTAAAAGTCTGAGGAGATATGTAGGTAAGGCCTACTCTTGGTGTGGGAAAAGATATTTTAAAATATTTAAGCACATTTATTAAATAAATAAATTTTTGTCCTTACAGAGTCATTTGGTCCTGTCAGAATCCCTTCCTTGTCTATGGCAATAAATATATGTATTTTCTTATTCGTCTTCAACGACTTTCCCTTACACTAAGAATATCTCCGTGTTTTAATACTGGTATGTTTTTTCTCCTTCCGTCATTTCGTGTCTCTCAATCTTCATTCATCAGTTATCAACCAACATAAATACAACCATCATTGCATACTTCTCGCTTTTGAAATACAAGAAAATTTAAAATGCCCAATATTCCCACTGCCTACTTCACCCACATAATCCAGGAGGATAGAGCACACTGACGATCGCAATGGCCAGGAACGATATTACCATACCCGAATGTAAGACGACCCCAAATATAAGACAAGGCCTAGTTATCAACTGCCTCTTACAGATTCTTTCAAAAACTACTCGCTAACTCATAACTTGCACAATATATGCCCTCAAGGTCGTGCTTTCATTTTTATAACGTCTCGTGTTATCGGAAATCCCTCTGCCCGCTTTACCAAGACATACTCTATAATTTCTTTGTTCAAGAATGGGAGACGTTATTAAATTAAGATACGTTGATCACTCAATTACTGCTCGTAAAACTGACTGGTTGTTCTTGTCAAGATTGTTTTAAAAACATATTTCCGTATGCTTTCGAACATATAATTTATCCGCTTAAAATGACGTGTATGCGTAAATCCTAACCTCAAAATGTACGCTATTCGTATATGCATGGTAATTAAAGATAACAAACCATATTTTAATCTTCATTAATGCATTGATTTGTTGCGAGTCACAAGATGCCAACACCATATACTACTTTGCAAATAATAATAACAATTTTGTTTCCTTTTTGTAATACCCTGAATATAAGACGACCCCAAATTTTTATAACACAAAAAGTGAGAAAAAACCTCGTCTTACATTCGGGTATATATATATTAGGAACAGCACTCATTCCAGGTTCCGTATTGACTATGTTATACTTCACGATATTATATAGTTGTGTGAACAGGATCGGGCTGATTTTCTTTGCAGGACAGTTCATCTAAACAATGAAATTCTACTGCATTTACATGTACCAACTTAATCTGGATCGGGGCCTAGATGTTAAACGTAAAATCGACAAACATTAACCTTAAGTCTAATTTACATTGTCTTTAGGGCATAATAGCCAGGATCAATTGCAGGCAAACGTTACATTGAGAAACATTGAATTTGGCTATCACTGTAGAACAATACAATCAATAAGATGGCATTAATGAAGTAGAGAATTCTTGAAATTTCAGCTAGTGTAACTAAAAAGAACAAACATAAAGATTATCATTGCCAAATATTAGAATACCTAGAAACAATAATTTACAAAAAATTGTATTCCATAAAATGATTAAATTTTTTCACAACCACAATGATGAGAAATGAATGCTTGTAGCTATTAGGTTGTGTAATGCACAAATTGGATCGGAGTAACAAGAAGAGACAGGGTGAGGAATGAAAAGGTCAGGGAAATAGTGAAAGAGGAGCCTTTGCAAGGTAGGATTGAGACATCAAGACTGAGGTGGTATGGACACTTCAAGAGAATGGAAGAGAAGAAGATTCCCAAGAGGATACATGAGATGCAGATGCAGAAGAAATGACCAAGGGGAAGACCAAGAGATAGATGGCTGAAAGGAGTGGAGGAATGTGTCAAGAAGAGAGGCGAGGACTGGATCAGAGTGACAACGGAGGGGTGGTGGGAAGATTGGACTAAGTGGCGAGGCTTATGTTCCAAACAGACCCAGCCTGGGGCTGGAAACTGTACAAGATGATGATGATGATGACAAGTTACCAATACCAAGAAAGAAGAATATGTAGAAGGGAAAAAAAGTGGGATTAGTACTTCTTCCAGCTCTAACTGAACCATTTACATACGCCCCCTACCCGATAACCGACCCCTACGTAGAGCTCGGCTACCGAACAGGTGTCACACTGCCCCTTTCCCTATCTCCATTTTCACTGCTACCGGGAAATAAGGAGGAAGGGGACTTGCGGAAAGAATTTCCGTTAAGCGGAAGGGCTGGGGTTGGAACTCAGAAGTCCAATGTGATCTCTGCATAACCTGGCCATCGTACTGTCCAAAATACTAAATAAAAGAAAGGTTCAATGGGTAACAAATAAATAATGTATTCTGAAACGGGTATTGAGTTACACGCCCATAGGCTAGAGGGAGGAAGCAATAAATAAAACCCTCCTGCCTGAAATAAATCCCAATGGCGGGCAACAATTAAAATAAATGTGGCAACATAGCACTTCTAAGCAAATGCCTATCTCAGCGGACGTGATCTAAAATCACAACATAAATTATTAAATCTTTTCCAAGTGAATTTCCAAACAATTCTATTAAAGCAGCGTCTATAAGAACGCTGTATTATGAGGTCGAAACATGACCATAGTCACGCCACACTCTGGCAAACCAAAACAAAGGACTGTCTGCCATTATTAATTATCAAAGATCATTACCCACGCCAAAATCTTGATCATAACATTTTCTAACTTGAATGTATATTATTTTACGTTTACATTTCGAAATGAGCTGAAAGAGAATCACATCTTGTATGATAATATCTTAAAAATTCCCTATAGTTAATTAAGCGCTTTTTCCTATCTTTTAAATGGCTTGTCACCCTAACAAAATCTTTGGGCTAATAATAAATACTCATGGGCCCATGTCAAATAATTAAGAGAAATTCAAATCACACATTTATTCAAATCAAATATGCCGAGCAAAACTAAAGTTCTTTTACAAGCGCAAGGTCCAGACACCACCTGGCCTCATCAAAAGCTAAAATGTGTCAAATAGATTTCCAAGTGTTCAGTAAGTATTTCCATTCAGTTTTACCTTATTCATCTTGCAATGAGGCTAGGGCCTCCGAGGCTTGGCCCCGCACACTTCCTTCCAGTTCAATCTCTCATGGCTGAATAATACTCTCGACGTGTCGCTTATTTTTACGACAATCCACTGAGTCGGTGGTCTGCTCATGCGCAGTACTTCTTGAGTGCGGCTCTTAGCAGGCAGCGGCGGCAAGACGAAACAATAACAGTTGAAGACTCACTCCCATTTCCACATATTACCAATATATTGCCCAGACAGTTAGTAATTTTCTTACAACGATCGAACCACTCCGTCCACGTTTATGTTGGCGATGAATATGTTTCGAAGAGATTTCGATGGCATTGGTTAATCAGACTTACTTTTGACAATAACCTAAGTCGCTGGACATATGGTACTGTCGTGTACATAATAAATATGCAAGAATGTTAATAATGAAGTACAAACATGCACAAGTAAAGATGTGGAATATAATAGTGTTTATTTTCCAAATTTTCATAATTGGCACCTGATTGAAATGCCCGATGTACCATATTTCGGGACATCTTTTGGGAAGGGAATAATTTGTTTTCTTTATTTCTTCATTGAATTGGGTAGTCAGATTAATGACTACGGGGTCTTGATCTGAATCCAGATCGGTGAAGTAGGCCGACCGGGTACGAAGGCGACCAACGAGGCTTGTCGAGGGCCGACGGTTGAGGTTGAAAACGTGAGACGATTGAAAATCGTCTCAGAATGCACAAATACTGCAAGCCATGTACATTAAAGTTGGAGAATTAAAATATCTCACCCCAGCTACACTCAAACGTGCAACCTCTGCCCAATAGTCCAGGACTTATGTTTGTTCAGTATATTAAAAGCTCTTGAGGTGATCAGGTGATCACAAAGGATTATGTTTTGTGTGTTGTGCACCTAGTGTTGCAAGTGGAGACATTACAAAGTATGCCACAATTAATGTATTATAAACAATATCATTCTCTAAATTTCTTTTAATTGATGAAGAGAATTTTTAATCATCTTATCCCCACCATAAATTATATAATTTCTATTACATAAAAAGATGCACTTGAGTTTCGATGATGGATAAATTCTTGAATTAGCTCGGGCTTGAATTAACCATTTTTAAAGTAATGAGATTGTACTGTTCTGTAATTATCCTTACTTACATTGTTCTCCTTAATAACAGCTAAAGTACCATATTTACCTGTGCAACGTTTATGTTCTGTACAAGATTTTGGAATTTGTGCAAATTGTGTGCTCCTTACAAATTTCTTTGAAGTTGATTTCTTGGAAGTTATATTTTTCAGCTTAGGTAAATACACAATGTACCCACATATAGTACTCAAACAATGCATACATAGCCTAGTTATGTTCTTCAAATTTTTTCTGAATTGATTTCCTAATCTTGCAACATCCCTTTGAGAACCTGGGCCTGCTGAGCTACTGCTGAATCTTAGCAA
This sequence comes from Meconema thalassinum, assembly GCA_946902985.2. Taxonomy (NCBI): domain Eukaryota; kingdom Metazoa; phylum Arthropoda; class Insecta; order Orthoptera; family Tettigoniidae; genus Meconema; species Meconema thalassinum. The sequence goes on from OX336394.1 coordinate 197,193,050, forward strand.
TGTGATGCAAACTGATGCATAAAGTAAATATGGCACCCTCTGTTGTCATTGTATTTTTAAACTGTGTTCCGAGGAGCAGATGACCTTGCTGTCCCACCCCTTAAAACAGCAATCATATTCATGATCATCATCATCGTCGTCATCATCTGTTGTCATTGTCAGTTCCCCTTGAAATTGGTTGTTTGTACATTAGTCATTATTGTTATTTAGCAACAGGAGCGAGAGCGAGTTGAGCGAGCCCAGCAGCAGAAGGATATTGCTCTTCCTCCTACTGCTAGTATCTGGGGAACTGCATCACAGAGTTTGAACTGGACTGCAGGAACCGCTACCACCAATAGCACATCTGTCTGGGGTGGGGCCGGTGCTGGTAAGTTTGCCTTTCCTTTTATTACTTATCTGCAATCAAATGGCAGGATCTTACACTGTAATTACTCTTGCATGTTGCGCACTCTTTTGATTGAAAATAAGTGAAAAATTTCGGTGCATGATATATGTGTGAATTTGTGTGGGAAAGACCGTATTCTCGACAAGAACCAAAATTTGCATTATTCAAACAAAACAACAGCTGGTGAATGCCATCGCTGCTGCCAATCTCCTAGCTACTCTCGTGTGCATCATTCTGGTCATAATCCTGACTTCCGTTCAACGCATTTGCAATGCTCATGTTCTAGAAGCTCTTGACAACGTCTGTCGACACCATAAAACCTCATTACCATGCACAAGGTTGCATGAGCAGAAGACAGGACATGGAAGAGCCTTGCAATAAACATAATTCTTAAGGGACCAATTATAAATCTTCGTTGGCCTGTCCATGCAGAAGCGACAGAGAAGTTCAAACCATTGAATCTGTCCAAATCTACCATGACGAACACGGCCACAATGAATTCAAAGACCGTTTGATATTTACTCTATAAATCACTGTCACCGTTACTTTTCATTGCGGTGATGGATGACATAATGACCCAAGTGGCACAAGTAATTGGGGAAGGAAAGATGAAAGCAATGGTGTTTGCAGATGATTTGATGATTTGGGGAAACAAGGAGGAGGAGGAGGTACAGGAACAGTTGGACGTGCGGGAAGGAATAATACAAGGATATGGGATGAAATTTAGCATAAATAAGAGTGAGATGGTGATCACAACCAGGAAGAAGGAAAGAACCACAACGGGAATAACAATTGGTGGGGAACAGCTGAAGAAAGTGGAGAGTTTCAAGTATCTGGGAAGCCTGATACAAGATAATGGAAGAAACTATAGAGAAATAAATGAGCGGGGGAGACAGGCAGAAGCATTTCGGAGGAGTGTGAGAAGCATGTTATGGAGCAAGGATGTCCCTCAGAACAGCAAAAAGATCATATATCGGACGTGCTATGTCCCTATCCTGACGTATGCCTCGGAGACCTGGGTTATGAAAGGAAGGGAGAAGAGCAAAATACAGGCCAGTGAGATGAGGTTCTTGAGAAGCAGTATTGGAGCTACAAAGATGGACAGAATAAGAAATGAGAGAACCAGAGAATTAATGAAGGAGGAACCATTACAGGATGGTTTAGAGATATCTAGACTTAGATGGTATGGACATGTAAAACGAGAGGATACCCAGGAGAGTACACGAGACGAAGTGGGAAGGAAAGAGACCGAGAGGAAGACCGAGAGACAGATGGCTGAAGGGGGTGGAAGAAAGTGTGAAGAAGAGAGGAGAAGACTGGACAAGGGTGGCTGAGAGATGGTGGGAAGACAGAAGACGTTGGAGAGGCTTGTGTTCCAAACAGACCCGGCCAGTGGCTGGAAACTGTGCAAGATGATGATGATGATGATGAAATCAAGATTTGTAGCAAAAACACGAGTTGTTCTACGAGCCTGTGGTATCATTGCATCCCAGCTTATATAATTTTTAGTTTCACTGCATACTGTATTTATAATTACTGGAATACGATATATTCTTTGTTTGGAAAGGATTGAACCTGAAGTCAAAGAGAAACGGAATATTTACAACCAAGTTCCCACATATTCCTCTGTTTACTTCCGCGCATCGTACCAAGTCAATGGAGACATCGTGAATTTGATTGTTTCATGGAACAAGCTGACAAAGATGCAGACGCTCTCATTATTGAAACTGCTATAAAAATGACCCAGAATCATGAGCGTGTCATCATAGTTGGCGAAAACACATACCTTCTGGTGATACTGGTGGGCCAAGCACCTTCTAACATCCTACTCATAAAGCCTGGGATGGGGGACTATGAAAAATACATTTATCCCCTAAAATATTCAAATATGCTGAAGTGGCGAATCAGAACATTTCATTCCTGTATGCATTCAATGGATGCAACACATCAACAACAACAATTGATATTGCACCTTTTAATCGGGCAACACAATATAATCCCAATTTCTGGGACATGCGAAACAATAACCTGAAAAAAAATTACATGTGATTAAAATATACAGTAGAACCCCTATTTAACGTTTTTGTAGGGACCGGTATTTTTTAACCTTAAATGGGGGTTTACCTTAAATCGAGGTTTCGATAGGTTACATCACTAACTGCAGCACACTCTCCACATACAGTGCACTCTCGTTAATTCGCGGTAATTAATGCGCTAACTTCTGCGAATTATCGAAAACCGCGAATTATCCACAGTTATTTTTGTTAAGCCTAGAAAAACAAAACTATTGGTTAAAATATAGAAATAGGCTTGAACATGGAAAATAATAATTATAACACTTGATTGTAGTGTCTTATAAGACATGCTAGGCTAGAGGTAGGCCTATGTGGATTGTGCCTACATTAATATTTAACAACAAAAAAAGTCAGTGCACTCGCGATAATTCGCGGTAATTAATGCACGAACGTCCGTGAATAAAACCGCGAATTATCCGCAGTTATTTTTGTTAAGCCTAGAAAAAACAAAACTGTTTCTTAGATCGTTTATTCTAACTTTCGATTGCACATTTCAGAAGAAAAGATTATATGAGAACTAAAATTCATCTCGTTTTTCTATTAAGAGATAAGTGTGGCTAGAGACACTAGCTTGACTCTGTGAAATTTTCGGGATTTCCGTAGCATCACTCCCGCACTCGATATCAACTGGATTTCCGTTTTCCTAACCAACAGTCAAATTCCGTGCTATTTCTTCTTTGCTTTCATGTCTTAAATCATAATCGACTTTATCGACGTCTAACTTGCCCTTGCTTATGTATGAGCGTAGTAGCGGTGTTTTACTCCCATGACTTGTTGACTGCATGAAGAGCATCAAACAAACACGCTCTCGGTGTCGTGCCATTCTGCAATATTCGCTGTTTACAATACGCTGTCCACGCATCCATCCTTCACAACTCACAGATCAGCTGTTGGCAAAGGTAGGGTAGGTTCCGAGTGTGAAGTGCATTCCTCTTGTATTGTTTGGGCTTTGAAGATAAGGAAATCTGTGCTATACCACTCGCGCCAACATGCTCGTATGTTTCGAAGATTGCGCAAGTAGGCCTACTGTTACATCGCAGAGAAACGCAGTTCAGTCTTCTCGAATCTCAATGATTTCGTCTTTACGTATTACGTCGCTTCAGAACTCGACCGTGTGCAAGCATGTAAAGCGGCGCCGCAAGGTGTTAGCACGCTTCGGCCGCGCTCGGCTAAGTTCGAGCTCTCTCGGGCATGAAGCGAGGAATCGATATGGAAGATAGCGATCGTATCGATATACTAACGCTACGCATCTGCGCTCTAAATTCTGCCTTGAATCATCCTTAACGAGCTTATGACGTCTTTTTCATAGGTTCTTAATGTCGCATAACCATAACACACGAACTGATGCAAACTTGCGTAAACTGACGCTATACTGTAGTGCCGCTACGAACGTACAAACTCGGACAGACCTCGCGCAAGCGTGCGATGTGGCGCCGGCGTGACTGTTAGCACGCTTTATTAGGCCTACATTGTGTCTTCAGCCGCGGTCGGGTAAGATCGAGCTCGCTCGTACATGTAGCGAGGAATCGATATGGAAGATGATCGATCGTATCCAATATAAATGCTAGAGTTCCTTTTCTGCCTTAAATCACTTAACGAGCTTATAACGTCTTTTTCATAGGTTCTTAATGTCGCATAACCATAACGATTCGAAATAAATACTCGCGAATTTTAACATTAATGCTAAATGCGGGTTTTGGCGTAACGCGAATTACGTTATATTGAATATAAAATTGCATTGCTCTTATGGAATAATTTTCGGGACTTGAAATTTCTTCCGTTAAATGCGGGTTTACGCTAAATCGAGGTCGCGTTAAATTGGGGTTATACTGTATACACATTATTTTGTTATGGGCTACAGAAGAGGGAGAAAACTATGGGATGACATGTTTCGCTCACCACGCGAGCATCATCAGATCCAAATATACTCGACAAAATAGCTCAACAAAACACTACCAAACCCACAATGACACCCACAAATGGTCTTTGCCCTCCAAAAACAAAAAGCATGGCAAATACTCAGAAAGTGCTGATAATTGCTGATAAATACTCAAACATTAAACACCCGAAAAAATAACTTTTTTTTTTAAATATCTACAATGTCGCAAGACTGAGAAATGACGATCCCATCAACAAATAGTCTCCTTCCACCACCTAATCTATAAAGGTGTAGCTACTACATGGGACCAAAATAGACATGTTGCGGTTTGCTAATGATGTAGCATTAATAGCCACAAGTGAGAGGGATTTACAACTGATTCTGAATAAGAGGGATCGGAATTTAATATGAGAATAAATATGAATAAAACTAAAATTTTAGTATGCAGCAGACAAAATATTCAACGTGCTAAATTAAAATTGAGGGGTGTAACATTACACATACCTGCCAACTTTTACGGTTTATCCGTAACATTTACGGAAATTGCAGCATTTTACGGTTTTACGGATGAACGGTGTCATTTTACGATTTCGCGGACAAAAATTGGAAACGATAATTAACATTCGATAATCCCTCCCACTTCCGTACAATCGATTGTTTGCGTGGGTCGAAGGCAAGTCCACGATAGTCGATAACTCGTTCTTTGATATGATTCGTACTTTTAACCGTGTGATGTTTGTGTCGTCATTGTAATTGAATTTGAAGCCGGGATAACCGTTCTTCCATGTGAATCTTAGGTGTCGACACGCTCTGCTTCGCAAATTCTTTGTTCCCCTACGTTCGCTCGTAGCGATTTACACCATATTCTTTGACCACGTGAGTTGTTTATTGTTCGCGAAGTTGGCGTTCCTTGAATGTTTTCGTATTTTAAGGTTATGGCATATTTTAATGAAGTGTTCGAGTTTTTGCGCTATATCTTCGTGCTTCGCAGTTTCCTGTATTCCTTGGACTAATTACATTCGTTCCACGTGTGTGTCTTTTTTTTCTATACCATGTGCATATTCTTTCTTTACGAGGTTGGCGTCGTGTTCATTTAATGGTTTAAGACTTTGTGTGCTTTGACTTGTTTTAATGAAGTGTTGGCTGTGTTTTATGTGATTTATGTTATAATTTTATGTGACGTTTAGTGATCCAGGTTCTTTTCGATGTTTTAGTAGATACCGAGAATGAACAAATACAACAAGAAACAGTGCTTCCATACATTAAAAGAAACATACTCGGTTGATTTTCCGTGCATACTAAAATCAAGAAAGGGAGAAAAATTTGCCTTTTGCACGGTATGTGCGTGTGATATTAATATTGCACATGGTGGAAAAAACGATTTAAGTAATCATGTGAAGTGCGGTAAACACATAAGTTATGTTAAATCGAAGGAAGATAGCAAGAAAATCAACACCTTTTTTGCCAAGGCTGGTAACGTTGACAGTGACGTAATTAGGGCCGAATGTCTGTTTACTTCCTTTTTGGTGGAACACAATGTGCCCTTAAGTGCGGCTGATCATGCTGGTGCTTTATTTAAGAAGATGTTTCCCACATCAGAAGTTGCAAAGAAATATAGTTGTGGTCGCACGAAAACGACGTGCATTGTAAATAAAATGGCAAAAAATGTATCATCTGAAGTTGTTAAGTGCCTTCAGAACGGACCATTTTCTTTGGCAACGGATGGAAGCAATGATACGAATGCCAAGTTGTATCCTATTGTTGTTACATTCTATGATGTTCGGCAGGAAAAAGTAGTGAGCACTGTGCTATCCATACCAGCGTTGGACGGGGACTCAACAGGGCGAAACATAGGTAACCTGATGTTATCACAGCTGAGTTCTCATAATATACCAATTGAAAACTGTGTGGCTTTCTGCTCCGACAATGCTCCTGTTATGATAGGACACAAAAATGGGGTTTCAGCAGTTCTGAAGGAAGTTCAACCAGGTATTGCCATCATAGGTTGCATTTGCCACCTGATTAATCTAGCAGCTGAAAAAGGTGCTGGAAGATTACCAGTTAAAGTGGATGAGATCCTTGTAGATATATTTTATTTCTTAGAGAAGAGTGTAAAGAGAAAAGAACGCCTTCAGAAATTTCAGAACTTGCACAATAAGGAGGCAAAGAAAATTCTGAAGCATGTATGTACTAGGTGCTTATCTTTAGACAGATGTTTGGATAGACTACTGGACCAGTGGGATCCGCTTCTTTCTTTCTTCAAGGAGGAAGTAATATTATGTGCCCAAAACATTTCCACAAGCTTGACATCTTTCAGAATACCTAAAGTTGAACAAAGTGGATCCAAAGAGTATCAGAAGAAGAGAATTCTTGATTCTGCTACTACACATGCCCCTAAAAGAATAGCATATTCTTCCAAATGTGACAAACCCATCCTAAAAAGTAAGACTTCTGCTACAACTCGTGAGGAAAAATTGTTTATGTTCCTGTCCTCAAACTTGAACAAGGCCTTTTGCACTTTCCTTCATGTGACTATTCCTGTATTTGACAAATTGAATGTTGCCCTTCAGACTTCTTCCCCACAAGTTCACTTGTTATTAGAACTTCTAATGGATTTGCTAAAGCAGCTGTTCACCAAGTTTGTTAAGCCCAAAATTGTCAAAAGCTCCTCATTGTGTAACGTTAATTATTGTCCCTTGTTGGTAGCGACAAATGTAATGGTTTTCACTTTGCTCCACGTTGAGCGTACAAGTGTAGCAGTCTTGCTGCCCCTAACTGTTGGGTGATAAATGTAACTGTTTTCCTTTGCCTAAGCTATGTTGTTTTAATGGGCGCCAAGACCTCAACGCAATGTTGAAATCTAAATTTGTATTTAACAACGTCTAGCTCTGGTAGAACACCTTCAAGAATCTATTCACTCAGATCGTGGTATGATTTGATCATTAACCCAACAAACAATTGTATCAGGAGAAGGAATGGTCTATATCTAATGCTACCTACTGAAAGCAAAGATTGCATTGTAAAAGAAATGAATTTATTATGTAAAACAAGTATAGCAAAATTAATAATAATAGTAAGTTTAAAATTTAAATTGGAGCGTTGCGATTTTAATATTACCGATTGAAAATTACGTGAAAACGGAGTCTGATAAATTATTGATTTTACTCTTATTCCCAAGCTATGAAGTTACTGAAATATTGAATATAAAACAAAGAGAAACGAGAGATTGCGTATTTCTGCGTCACTCGCGCTTACCACTGGAAATGGCCGAAGCCTTTCCCTCGTACTGGATGATGCTGTGAGCTTCCCACAGTCTCCTGGACGTCGTCATCTTTGTCGATATTTGATGATATTCTGGTAGATTAGATAATTCTATGGTCCGTACATCGGACCCAAACACTCGTACAACCATACTGGGTAAGTTTTACAAAAGTTAGTCCTCCAATCCACGGAACATCGGAGCGACTCCCGCGTGCAACCGTACTCGTTAAGTTATACACAGATAGTCCTCGTTCCACGGCGCGCTGAACGATATATGCACCCGCCGCATCCCCACTCCAGTCCCGACTTCTAGCTTGCGTGGTCTCCACTGATTGGCTGAGCACGCCGCTATACTCCCCTCCTCTGGCTCCTTACACTCGGCGGGAGGGTTCCGTTCCAACTATCCGCCTTTTCTTGACGCTGCAACGCAGGATTGCGTCATGCTTCCCGACAAGATTAAGCCTGTATTTGAATTTCCAGTGACTCATGTCTCTCAATATACCCTAACTGACGAAACTCCGTTAAATTCCGTAATCATATAATTTTCTATGATATTGTCGTTCGTAATAATTTGCTTGATAGTGTTTTCTAAGACATAGAAAACCTATCTGTATGCTTATAATTTTATAAAATGCTCCGAAAAAATCTTAATAATAATTATAATAAATTAATAATAATAATAAATTAACATGAAAAATTATCTTGGCTGAACAATTTGCCGTGTAAATAAATAGAGAATGGCTTCCTACTGACTTATGCCAGTGGCATAAAAACCCCTCGAAAAACACGTTACAATTGCTTGAAGTTGAGTACAACTTGATTCAAAATCAAAGAAGTGATGATGAGTTAGTTATTGGCATTCAAACTTCGAACATAGTGAATGATCTCCAGGATACAGATAAATCCCTTTTCTTTCCATCAGTGAGAAACTACTTTTGTACTGCCTGTGACTACATCATCAACAAGTTTCCACTCAAGGATGACGTGCTAAAGAATGCTCAAGTTGCTAGGTTAGACAAAATTGAAGATGCACAGTTTTCTTCCATTCGTTTTTTCTTGGAAAGGTTTCCTATCATGTTATGCAAGGAAGAGAATGAAACTACAGATGAGGTGGTGAATGAGCTTCGGAGGCAGTTTACAGCTCTTCAGGTAGATGACACTTTGGCTGCACGTCAAGATGTTGCAAGTGATTCCAGTTGGGCACAAATATCAAGAATTCGTGGAGCCGATGGACTTCTTAAGTATAACCGAATTTCTAGAGTAATGCTCTCTATTCTCACCATACCCCATAGCAATGCAGAATGTGAACGTGTTTTCAGCCTTGTGAAGAAAAATAGAACACAGTTCAGGTCATCCATGTCCAATGAATCTCTGGAGTCTATTTCTATTTTGAAGACCAGGAGTTCTGGTCCCTGTTATGACAAAGAATTTTCTCAAGACTTTTTGCTGGAAGCTAAAAAGGCCACAACCATGACTTTAAAGTCGAACTAGCATGTGATTTGCAGTGTGTATTATATTATTTCTTGCCTGTGTTACGTTAAACAAGTTTTATTGTGTAAAGCCTTTTTCAATTATCGTATATCTGCTTAATTTATCAAGGAAGTCCTGTTATGTATGCTCCAAACCAATATTCACCACGCCTGCTGCTGATTAACATGGATTTCTTCTTGATTGTTATGTTCATCTACAAATCATGTAAGTAGATATGATTTCATTGAAATATCCTGTTTAAAGCATGAATTATTGTATTTTGTAGCCCAGAAGTATTATTATTTTCGTCAAGCCTGGGTATGTCGAAAATCGTTAAATTTTTTGTCGCGCGTGAGTTTTACTGATAGCCTTTTTCAAAAGTTGGCAGGTATGATTACAGAAAGTGTCTGAATTTACATACTTGGGAAGTAAAATTACAAATTATGGTAGACGTTCTCGAGAGATAATAAGCAGGATTGCTCAAGCGAAGAATGCCTTTCACAAGAAGAAGAATCTGTTTACATCAAAAACCATCATTCTGAACGTGAGGAAACAACTGTTGAAGACTTATGTATGGAGTATTGCTCTATATGGAAATGAGACGTGGACGATCAGCAAAAGGGATTGGAAGCGACTGCTTGCATTGGAAGTTTGGTGTTATAGAAGGTTACTGAAGTTAAGTTGGAAAGAAATGGTTACCAATGACGAGGTCTTTTGCAGAGCAAGAGAAGGGAGATGTTTCATGACCCGAATAAAAAGAAATAGAAACCATCTCATTGGACATACACTGCTGCATGATGGGTTATTAAAGACAAATATGGAGGGTTCCATAGAGGGGAGAAATTACAGAGGAAGACCATGACAAAAATACATGACGCAGATAATAGAAGACATGAGGTATACTTCCTACGGTAATTCTTCGGGAGTGATGAACCAAGATCCTACACTGTTACTTAGCTAATGTATGATTTTCATACCTTATTTGATATTATCAATTGAAATTACTGTCCATTATCAATACCGCTCAGGAAATAAGTACTAAATCACGTCATCATCATCATCATCATCGGCTTTAACTCGAATCCAAGTATAAATCTTCTTCCTACAGTCCAGTTTGTGGATGTGTTTACGGTGACTAAAGAGTCCAATCCTGGCATGGAACAAGCGTCCACACAAGTCACATAGTATTGCTGGAGGAGGACTTGGTTGAGTTGCTCGAAGTTTCCTAGCTTGACGCTTGGCCTCTTCATGTGTGCGTCGATCCCTTTCAAACGTCTTTACAGTATCCGAGATGGTACAGCGCCAAGTTTAGCGGTCTTCAGCCAGCATGTCCCAGGTTTGTGAATCAAGACCTGTCAGTTTCAGGGTCTGCTTAAATTGGTCCTTGTAGCGCCTCTTAGGACCACCATGAGGTCTGGTGCAATAGCATAACTCACCATATAGCATTTGACGAGGTAATCTCACATCATCCATCCGATGGACATGACCAATCCATCTAAATTGGTGACCTATTATGGATGATTCTATGCTGTTGATTTGAGCCTTTCCCAGAACAGCAATATTGGTAATGCGGTCTTCCCATTTAATCCTCAGAATTGATCGAAGTTTTTGTAGGTGAAAACGCTCAAGCTTCCTAAGATCACGTCGGTAAAGGGTCCACGTTTCACAGCCATACAACAGTGTAGAAATGACTACTGCTTTGTACACCATAAGCTTTGTACTCCTGGACAGATCTTTATTCATGAAGACCCGGTGCGCTAATCATCCATATGCTGCATGGGCTGCGCCAATTCTCTTATCCACATCCTGCTCACAGGTACAGCTCACAGAAATGGTACTGCCCAGGTACGAGAAGTAGTCTACCTGTTCTAATGGCAAATTTGAGATGGAGATATTGAACTGAGGAAGAGGTGTGCCTGGTGAAGGTTGTGCCAAGACTTTAGTCTTATTGACATCACGTAAATATGTGACGTAAGTAGTTATTTATTGTTCATTGAACGATGGCGAACAACAGCAATTGTCATGGCTTATCGTTGCTCAACTGCTACTGAAGGATGCGCATTGGGCGTGTTCAATTGTCAACGAGACGTCATTTCACTGTTGCCAATGTATGGTACATGACACAGGTCATGTGTAGCGAGCTAAGAGAGCGTAGAGAGTATTGGGCGAAGCGAGAAACTATTGTCTTACGAAGCGGGAGCGTAGATAGTTTATCGAACGAAGCGAGGGACTATTGGCTTACGAAGCGGAGTTAGATACTACTGGATTTTATGTCCGCTACTAAGTTAGGTGCTGTCTTGCCCAAAATTACTGCTAGTACCACAAGTAAGGGGGTCTGGGGCGTAAGCCCCAGGTTAGGTTTGTTTTCGTATGTAAAACATTAATAAGATAGAATTTATGTCCGCTACAAGGTTAGGTACTGCTTGGCAGAAAATTACTGCTAGTACCACAAGCAAGGGGGTCTGGGGCGTAAGCCCCAGGTTAGGGTTGTTTTAGTATGTAAAACATTAATAACATAGAATTAGGGTTTTGCCTTTCAAATACGAGTATCAACAATTGCAACATCAAAGAATAGGGATATCGTATGCGAAAATTTTCCGCCAGATGTCGTAACTGTTCTATGTGGGACTCAATTGATTTGCCTCCCGTTGGAATTGTATACACATTGAATTTGAAGAATGAAGTGTTGATAATACAGTACATTTTCATTTTAAAGAGTTTGTAACAGTCAATTGTGTGTTATTGGCAAATGCTATTTGAAATAAAGAACAAAATGATCCCAAATAAGTTAGTACCTGAGCGCTATCTGTTGGAGCTTGTTTAGGATGTCCCTATACAAACAGAAAGAAGCGAGTGAGCTCTCTCCGCTCAAAACAATCAACACACGGCCATGTTTACCGTATACGTGGGGTTGGCAATATCTTATTTGTCAAATAAGCCACGTCTACAATGGACGACACAACTGAAATTTCACTATATGTCATATGTTATTAATTGAGGAAGGTGGGTGGGTTATAGACAGGGGAGGAGACAACATCTATAACCACATCACTCCTACAATTATTATTCATCATTACACAAGGTATTTCGGCTAATTTAACTAGTTTTCTACTTAGTTCATCACTCCCGAAGTCTTACCCTTCCTACTACCAACTGAAAAGGAAAGCAGAGAAGCGAGAAGAATGGAGAGCTGCTGCCAACCAGTTTTACAGCTGATAATTAGAGAGAGACTACATTGCTGTGATACACTTAAGTATTAAGCCCTAATCTAGAATTGTAAACTAATGTGCAGAAAAGACCCACGAGTGCTCTGCTGAGATGATGGTAAAAAGCTAGAACTGCAACATACAAAAGCATTCTCTACTAATAATGTGTTGAAAGATCTGATATGGAGACATTGCGGAATTGTGGAATGTTTACAAGCTGCTCTTACTACCATAGTTCTAATGTAAAAAAATCTGTATATGGGACCACTCCCAAATATCTAGATTAACTTTTGTAATTTGAGGATCTTTTATAAAATCAGATTGATAATGCAACTTTTAAGATAATGTAAGAATGATGCACCGTATCCAAGTTTACATTTAAACAACAGTTTCCTAAGAAAGATAAGATATAAGATTCCTCAAGAACACTCCTGCATTTCTTAACATTTAGCCATCTTTCCTTGGAGGCCTTACTGATGATTTCTTCCTTGAGCCCCAAAGTTTCCTCAGACTTGATTTTGTAATTTGTGAACAATTATTGCAGAATTAATATTTAGCAGCTCCCCAATCACCCTAACACAATTGCAGCTGCTCGAAACCATTGGATAGAGCTCTCAAGGCCTTAGGGCTGATAGGCTACATTAGAATGCATCGAAGCCGGTGGATTGCATGGGTCAGGCCAGGCCAGGTCATATGTTGTTTTTCTTCTCCTCTATATTGTTGCTCGATGTCATGGAAATTAGTAAACTCTCAAGGAGGCTATCAAAGACTTGTGCTGCCACTAGATGAATGAGATGTTTAGCCCATGCAAAAGCTGGACATTTTATAGCATCATTTCCCCTCATTTACACCACCACAATGCTAACACTGAAACTAATCTATTCTTATATTGGTCGGGGTCAACCAACAACAAGCCCCAATTTGGGAGATCAATGTAACCAGATTCTTTCCTTCTAATAATATAATAATCTTCGGGGTCGAGATAGCGTTAAACACGCAAAGAAATAATCAATTCCACTCCAAAACATACCTCTGCTCCTTACTTGTCTTCTTGCGTTTCTCTTAAAAGTCTCTTTCTGTCCTTACTAGATGTTCTCTGGCAATCAAAACTATCAATACTTGTTTATCAACATCTAAGCAAGCTTCCTTTACCTCCATCTCTTGTTCAGTATCCACAACTACCTTCATGAGGAAAAGGTCCCTCACAATACTTAATATTCCTCTGCTCCTTTCTTTTTATTACTCCACCTTTTGTGGGTAACACAACCCTTAATACTTGTCTGTCTGCATGGATAAACCGAATCATAATACTTGATACTCTTCTTTTCTTATTCTTGTTACTCCAATAAGCCTCTATTCACCAAGCCTACCATATTTTTTATCCCAATCATTTATATGTATTAATCTTCTATTCCATATAAGCCTTCCATCTTTCCATCCTTAGCCTCCAATAATAAAAGGCCTGCCCAATAGCCTCTGGGAGCTGTCTGCCCTGCAGATGCTATGTTTGCCGCTAGAGACGCTGTATTCCCGCTTCAGGATCAGTTCAGTTGGCGGTATTTATACGCATTGTGTACGCATGAATCGAGTTATGCTACTGAAATAAGGCCATTGTATTACGATGGTATACTGTAGTGTGCCGTTTTGTAAACAAGGCTCTAGAAATAATGTTACTGAAACTGGTTTTCATGAATTTCCTTGTCGAGAACCAACTATGAAATTATGGATTAAAGCAATAAGCAGACAAGGTATGTAGCCTACGTTGACCATGCGACTGAAAATTAGGTGATCTTGTATTATTGCTCCAGTTCTGATGATGATAATCTCCTGACCACCTCGTCATGTACTGGCTAGCATTCATTCTAGTCCGATGGCTGGAACGTGGTACACTCAGCTTCATGAGGGAAAACTGAGAAGAGGTGGGTTAGATTATCATCTCATCCTTTCTTGAAATGGTTTTCCATGGTTTCCCACTTACGATCACCTTCCAAATCATCACTGGAATTACAAATGCACACGCTGCAATGACACAGGGTAGCAGACACGGGGCTAAATGACCAAATTTCTATGACGAGAGCTGCAATGGCCTATATTGGAGGGTACCGTATTTGTTACGAGCTGTCGAATCTTCCTCATTGCGTAGTGGCTAGCATTCTTAGCTGACACTGCGGAGGCCTGGGTTCGATTTCTGGTTCTGAGGAATGGAACGGGGTATACTTGGTCTCATGTGGCAAACCTGAGAAGAGGTGGGTTCGATTCCTACCTCAGCTATTCTGGAAGCGGTTTTCTGTCGTTTCCCACGTCTACTCCAGACAAATGCCGGGATGGTACCTAATTTAAGGCCACGGCCGCTTCCTACCCAAATTTTTCCTCGATTACAAATACACACACTAATACAGACATTACAGTGACACAGGTTATTAGACAAATTCTACCCACACCTAAGAACACGGGGCTACATGACCACGACGTTGCAACGCCCCTAAGGAAACGATAACGAGCTGAAGACCATAACCTGCCTATATCATGCCAAGAGTGCTTGATAAAATTAGTAGTATCCAGAGTTAGTTAGGTATTGTTGTTTTAAGGGACGGAACAGCGTGGTCAACTGCCCTTCAGTATCCAGAGCTCATCTTCAGTAATATAACTAATAAAACTCAAAGACAGAGATGGTCTCCGGTATCGTAAGCCAGGTTTTGTTTCGCTGGAAAAAGTAACGGATGAAATGATATCGGTTCCGTTGAGCATTCCAGGAATAGCACAAACATTAACTGGAATACTGTTGCCACAGGTTGCTAAAAATCATATTCTACAGTGAGGAGTATGTGATCATCCTGAGTAACCCAACAAGGTAATATTGCGCCGGCAGTCCCATGTCGTAGATTTATGGCATGTTAAAGAACCTTCCACTAATTACACCTGTGTGAAGCTAAATTGTATAGGTTAAGAATGTAAACAACGCTCTTAGGTTCCTACGTTCGTTGCCGAGAGCCGACTGCGGTGGCGTCTGGAAGCTAAGTTCTGAACTAGTAGTCGTTGATGATGGCGTTTGGCAGCAAAAGTAGGAACTATTTGAAAAATTTAAAAGTCTGCAGTACTTACATGAATTAAAAAAGAAAAAAACAGATAACACACACTAATACAGTCATCACAATTAACACAGGTTATCAGACAGATTCTACACACACCCAAAGTACACAGGGCTACATGACCGCGTTGTCGCAGCCCCTAAACTTAAGAACTAACCAGGGTAATATTGCAGAAGTTTCTGCGCCCGTCTGTCACTAACTACACCATTGACTACGTCTTGAGAAGTGAAACAATTTATGAGAAGAAAGAATCACAAAAATTAAGAAATGTCTTTCTTTTTCATTGAAACTCGATGGTACGATAGTAAAAATATCCAGTGCAACCATCTACAGTACCTTACTCTTGTACATACCAGACAGGGTGCATGCTATCTAATAAGGAAAATCTGCAGTTAAAACAAACTCCTACTACTAAAAGATGGACATCTCTCATATTTTACTTCATTCTACTCAACAATGTGTATTCATGTACTGGAAATATAGTGTATAGGTACATTTTTGCTGGTTTTAGCATCGCAATGCTATTACATGTTAATGTTAGGTGGGTACTCAGCGCTGCAGTGGTCGATACGCGCACTGCTAGGAGGACAGTATTGATGCAGAGAACGCCACGATTGAGTAGGTTTTATATTATTGGAGGCTAAGTCCCATCACAATAAAAGATCCTCTCTCTTTCTTTTTTCAACAAGCAGATAACCTCTCTCATTATTCTTTTTTTTTCTTTTCTTTCTTAGTAACACTGAATAAGACAACACTCCCCAACAAGCAGACTTAAAAAACAACCCACACTCATAAAAGGAATATAGAATAATGGAACTTCATCAAAGAGCAAAGCCCCCCTGCTACCCATTGGTGGACCACCACAAGGAATCTACTGTCGACCAAAATATTATGTGCACTAGAGTTTGAAGGTTGTTTGTGAAGTACCTAATAGGCCTACATAAAATCCAATACCATCATCATTTTCGTCGTTCTATTTTACGTTAGTTGATGTAGGTTTGCCATTTTTAATTTATATTTTAATATTTTTTATCGCAGTTGGAACACAAAAAGAGCCCGTTTTTGAGCGTGTTTAAACCATGCGTCAACTTTAAGAATCAGTTTCTCAAAAACCCGTCATAAGATCAAATCCAAATTTTTACACAGTATACATTAGAATGTTTTATAACTAATTTATAAATTTCAAAAAGTTACGTGTCCAGGAAACAAAGTTATCATTTTTGTAAGGTATATTTTCTCGGCTCGTGGTGGTTGGAAAATTGTGTTCTTCGTCGCGTTGTAATCCTTATATAACAAAGGGTTATGCCATATGACTGTAAAATATGCTAATGAATTCACTAATTTTATATCGGTTTGTATTTGTACGTGATAAAATGACATGGCCCTGCTGCTAGCCGATGCGATGAAAGTTGTACAGCGTTGCCGTGACGGCTCACATCCGCGTGGCATGCTGCGCCTCGCTCGAAATTGCATGGGCAGATTCCTTCACTATTTACGATTAACTTTTGATTATCTTCATTAATTCAAGCAAATAGTATTAAGAGGTCATGAAAAACATTTTCTATCAGCTTTTCTCATGAGGGCTTTGGACCTCCAATAGCAGCCATACGTTTTTTTTTAATTTTTAGGTTATTTTAAAGTTTTCTTTGTTTTCTTTATATGCGTTTGTCTACTTACAATTATACATTGGTTCAAGTTATTTTGCAATTCATCACCAAAAATATCGTCATCAATTTTTAATGAATCTGAATTGTCAAGATTAATTACTACTTGTACTTCAATATCATCCGGAAGACGGCCTTTTTCACTTTTTTTTTTCAATTTGTATGGCATATTTTACACATTTTTTCCAGACCTCAGGCGTTACGGAACGTAAAGTTTCTTGTCATCGGTATCTTGCCACATTTATACTTTTTGCCTTGTCTTCTGTATTTGCGAGATTACCTATTCCCATAGTAAATTTTATAGATTTTCTTGGTGGCTGGCTATTTAAAGCAATCGAGTTCTGTTCTGAATATTTATTTTAATCATATCGCTCAGTTCACGCATCTGTAGGTTATGCTGTAACAAATTTTACGACCATTTAAATCCATAGCATGGCTTTGAGTGCATTAGGTCGAGATTATATAAAGCATAGACGTGTTTCTGGACAACTGCGTGTTACTGTCGACCAATATATTATGAGAACTTGAGTTTGGTGGTTGTTTATGAAATAGCCAATAGGCGTACAGATAATCCAATAACACTTTCATTTTCCTACTTGCGTTTAACGTTAGGTCAATAAAATAATAACAATAATAATAAAAACCAAACCCCGCAGCACTACAGCCCATGAAAGGCCCAGGCCTACCATGGGACCGCTGCCCAGCCATTTGGCCTGCAGATTATGGGGTGACGCGTGGTCAGCACGACGGGTCCCCTCAGCTGTAAATCTTGGTCTCCGTGACTGGTGCGCTGCCTCACTGTCAGACAGCTACTCAATTGTCCTCACGAGGCTGAGTGCACCCCTACTAGCCCTCGTGTCAGTTTCTAAAATTCCTAAGGGAGCCGAGAATCGAACTCGGGGCCTCCGGGTGTGAGGCAGACGCATTACTCCAACACGATGGGGTCCGGCAATTATAATACTGGCTTTTAGAGACGCAGAGTTGCCTGAATTTTGCCTGAAGGAAATCTTTAATCTATCATTAAATCTAACACAGACAATCGTAAATAGTGAAGGAATCTGCCCATGCAATTTCGAGCGAGGCGCGGCATCCCACGCGGATGTGTGCCGTCACGGCAACGCTGTATAACTTTCATCGCATCGGCTAGCAGCTGAGCCATGCCATTTTCACATACAAATACAAACCGATATAAAATTAGTGAATTCATTTGCGTATTTTACAGTCATATGGCATAACCCTTTGTTATATAAGGATTACAACGCGCCTAAGAATGCAATTTTCCAACCACCACAAGCCGAGAAAAAGTTTTCTTCCAAAAATGATAACAACTTTGTTTCTTGGACACGCAACATTTTGAAGTTTATAAACTAGTTATAAAACATTCTAATGTATACTGTGTTAAAATTTGGATTCGATCTGTTGAAGGGTTTTTGAGAAACTGATTCTTAAAGTTGACGCATGGTTGAAACACGCTCAGAAACGGGCTCGTTTTGTGTTCCAACTTCGATAAAAAATATTACATACCTGCCAACTCGCCCGATTTAGGCGGGAGACTCTCGATTTCATACCCTTTCTCCCGCCCTCCCGCTTAACGTATTAAATCTCCCGATTTTTCAAAAATCCCACGCATAATTTCGGATTGAATGTGCGAGATGACACTCCAGTCGTCTATCGAACGGATCCACTTTACGTGTTTTGAAGTTATATCTCGATACCGCAGTTTCACTCTGTATCGATAATACACAACTGCATACTAACTCCTGCGTCGCGTCCCGCTGTGGCTTTGAATACGTCTTTGTTTGAAATCGTCGATGGTTAATTCTTCTGTGGTTAATTCAGCGCTTGTTCCTAAATGTTTTGCGTAATGACCTGTGGGTGAGAGGTAGTTGTACGCTGCGGAATATTGTATCTGTTTCACACGTGAAATTATATGATTTGTGTATAACTTTGTCAGATGTTGTTGGCGTTAATATGCCTGTAGGCTATTGTGATTTTTCGATCTGAGTGATTGCGTCGGTTGCTCGGTAATATGGCGAAGAAATATGATGTGACATTTAAAAAAGTGTACAAAGATAACTTTCCACATATAACTGAGTCAAGAAGAGGCGCAACATTTGCATTTTGTAGTGCCTGTAGGTGTGATTTCAGTATCTCGCATGGTGGAAAGGGGGACATTTCAAAACATGTGCTCTCAAAGAAACATAAAGACAATGTACAATGTGTTTGGAAAAACAAGAAACTTGATTATTTCAAGTGTAAGGAGGAAGACACTGACAGTATAACACGTGCAGAAGTATTGTTCACATCGTTTATTATTGAACATGACCTGCCTGTCAATTGTTCCGATCACGCTGGTCCTTTATTTAGGAAGATGTTCCCAGACTCAAAAATTGCCGGGAGATCTGGCTCAGCCAGAACTAAAACGTCGGCCATCCTTGCAGAAATGTGCAATGAAGAAAAAGAGAAGGTTATTGCTTGCCTGAAAAATGGTGTGTT
Source organism: Meconema thalassinum (assembly GCA_946902985.2). Classification (NCBI taxonomy): domain Eukaryota; kingdom Metazoa; phylum Arthropoda; class Insecta; order Orthoptera; family Tettigoniidae; genus Meconema; species Meconema thalassinum. The sequence continues at coordinate 197,212,575 of OX336394.1, forward strand.
TTCAATTGCAACAGGCGGTAGGTAGTAACCAAAGTGATTCTAAGTTGTACCCAATTGTGGTTACTTTTTGCAACCCATTTCAACAAATTCAGAGTTGTCTTTTAGGAGTTCCTGTTTTAGAAGGAAGTGCAACAGGCATTAATATTGCCAATCTTTTACTCACTAACTTGAAAGAATACAACATCCCCTTAAGAAACTGCATTGCACTTGGCACTGATAATGCCCCAGTGATGGTAGGGTTAAAGATGGGTGTGGCAGGGCTGTTGAGAAAGGAAATGGAAAATATTTTTATTGTTGGTTGTCTCTGTCATTTAATAAATTTAGCTCCTGAAAAGGGATCTGCATGTCTGCCTGTGAGAGTAGATGATCATTTAATAGATATTTTCTATTATTTCGAAAGAAGTTCGAAAAGAAAGGAAAAGTTCAAACAGTTTCAGGAATTGCACAATACAGAGATTAGGAAAATTCTCAAACATGTCTATACACGTTGGCTATCAATGGGAAAATGTTTGTCCAGGCTTTTACAGCAGTGGCAACCTCTCACTAGTTTCTTTAGGAGTGAAATCACATGTAAGGAGGTCAAATTGGGAAATTTGGAATCTTACAAAATTCCAAAAGTATCTCGGAATGTAAGTAGCCTGTTCTAATACGTCATTTTCATTTCCAAACAGCAACAAGAATTTACCTCACTCCTCTGGAAAACGGAAATCGGAGATCATAGCCCTTGACAGTACCAGCCAGGTTTTATCACGAGAGGAGAGACTGTTCATGTTCCTATCTTCAGAACTTAATAAGGCATTGTGCTTGTTTCTCTCCAGTTTTCTGCCCCTGTTTGACAGACCAAATATATTGCTTCAGTCAAGTGTGCCGCACATCCATGTATTGAGGTCCGTTCTTCTTGAAATGTTGCAGAATGTGATGACTCGATTTGTGAAACCAAAAGAATTAGATCTGCATGTTCACTCTTAATTGTCGATTACCACACAACCTCTAATCAGAAGGATGACTGTGATTTGGTAGTGGGACATTCAACTAGTCTCATTGTTGACAATCTCAAGCAAGAGGATAAGTGTTCCTTCTTCAGTTCCGTGAGGAAGTCTTTTGTTACTTCATGTGACTATTTGATCAACAAATTCCCTTTCAACAGTGATCTTTCTAAAATTAAGTTTTTTGTAGATAAATTTCCTAGCATGTTAACAGACACTCAAGACAATTTTAATGAGGAAATGGATGCTTTACATTCCCAATTCTGGTTGGTTGGTCCTTAAGTTTAGGGGCTGCGACAACTCGGTCATTTAGCCCCGTGTACTTTGGGTGTGTGTAGAATCTGTCTGATAACCGGTGTTAATGGTGATGACTGTATTAGTGTGTGTATCTGTTTATTAATTTTAAGTACTGCAACTTAGAATTTTTCAAATAGTTCCTACTTTTGCCGCCAAGCACCACCGTCAACGACTACTAGGCCAAGTTCAGAACTTAACTACTAGACGCCACCGCAGTCGGCTCTTGGCAACGAACGTAGAAACCTAAGAGCGTTGTTTACATTCTTAACCTATTCAATTTAGCTTCACACAGGTGCAATTAGTGGAAGGTTCTTTAACATGCCATAAATCTATGACATGGGACCGCCGGCTTTACTTCCCCTCCGAAGGAAGGCATACTGAGGGATTTTTAACGCTCTTAAAAAATCCGACGGCTTCGGCCGGGTTTGAACCCGCTATCTTGGGCATAGAAGCTCAGCATGCTACCGACTACGCCACCGAAGCCGCGTTAATTCCCAATTCTGTAACTTCCAACTTGAGGATGTGACATCTATTGAGGAAGAAGAGAGAATTGAAGTGAAGTGGGCACTGGTAGGCCAAATGAAATGTAGTGGTGGGGTAGGCCTACTCAAGTATGACAAATTGTCTAAAGTTATGCTTTCCATTCTGACCATTCTGCATAGTAATGCAGAGTGTGAGAGGATGTTCAGTCTTGTCAGAAAAACAAGAACGCAGTTCAGGTCATCTCTCTCCCACAAGACTTTGGACAAACTATTAACTCTGAAGTGGATTCAGAAAGGGAAGTGTTTTGAGCAAGAATATAGAAAGACCTTTTTGAAGAGGGCAAAATCAGCCACAGTCACCTGCAACAACGACCAATAATATGATCTTCGATACGTCACTAGTTGTGTATGCCTGAGTGTGCTCGAAAGAAAGGTATGCTTGTTTGATAGACTAGTTTGAATTTAAAATTACTCAGTCTTAAGTACATTTGTAAACTGGGATGTCATATCATGTTAGTCATGTACAGTTTAATAGTGTAACTTATATATTTGCTGAAATGTCTTAGCCTGTGTATGTATTATGTTGCATATCACCCCCCCCCAATCGCCGTCGAATCTCCCGATTTTCCATTCTGAGAGGTTGGCAGGTATGCCTGTCAATCTCTGGCTTCTACTCCAGCTCCAGGGGATAGATCCGCTGAACAGGACGTACCAGTTCTCCAGTAGAAGTTATAACACGGACAACTCTTACATGTCCATCCTTTCCCTTAATAACTTCAGTGACTCGAGCTAAGGGCCAGTCGAGCCAATTTCTCCCACAGAAATCCCTCTCACTGTGTTCTTATTAGCTAGCAACCGTAGTTGACCCAAATACTCTGAACGAAAACGTTCACGCAGATTTTGCATTAACTTGATTCGGTACTGCAACCGGCGATTGAAATCAGTGACCTCTACCAAGTCAAAGTCGGGAACTCCTACGTCTTCAACGTCTTGTAAGTATCAGTAGGTTTAGTCATGGTTCTGTATTGATTGTCAATTAAATATAATAAAAGGAAGAGAGAATCCGCCTGATCAATACTTATAATTAAACATTGAATGGTTACATTAGACCCATGTGGTACATGTTTCAGAGCTTATACTTGCCCCATCATCAGCCATACATAGAGCAGCACTTATCAGTATCATTAAAAATATCTTAAAAGTTGAAACTAACATGAAATGAATACATGAAATGGATGAAGATAAACGTGATATGGTGAAATAAATGCGAACAAACACATCCAAAAGAGGGGGATAAGAACTAGTACAGCACATATGATAAAAAACACATTAAAAATAACATATTAAAATACAGATCACTTGAAGTTCATGACGGCAAATATAATTTATAATGTTCACTATGGGTCCTTATGACCTTGAAAATATTAGGTTCCAATGTTTATTCTTATAAAATCACTCCACTAAGTAAGGAAGAAGGAAGGAAGATTGTAGTTTTACGTGACCGTGAATCTTGTGATTATGAGCTACGGGACCTCCTTTTTACGTGGAATCCGAACCACAGGACATGGCATTTCACTTTGAAAATCTCACATGCATTGACCGAGAATCGAACCCGGACCGCCTTGGTGAGAGGCATACAGCTAGACCGCTGAAGTGGTCTGTTGAAGATGCTGGTATAATAGAGGGTCTGGCTGTTTATGACCTCCTGCTGGAGAAACAAAGCTGATTACTAAAAAAAAAAAAAAAAAAAACTAAAAAAAAAAAAAAAAAAAAAAAAAACTAAAGAACAGGCCAAGCTTGAAACAGGTCTCTTGAGTGTGGAGCTTTGAAACGCCCATTAAAATTATTGCAAGGGCGCTCCCGGGTTGGAAATCCCAAAAAGAAGGTCCTCTCTCGAGGTGACAAGCCGTTGCGTTATGAGACTAACTACGAAATAAAACTAAGATTTCTCTAATCCCTTAGCTTTGTATTGATCAAGCGGATTCTCTCTTCCTTTTATTATATTTAACGTCTTGTAAGAACATGCTGGGTGTAAGAGGGGTCAAATCCATGGTGTCTTGTGAGACATATGTTAGTGAATGAGAATTGATGAGGCTTTCACAATCACATAAGATGGTCTGTACCTCTTCATAATCTACAAAAGCACGGCCTAGCACTCTTCGCAAAAGATTCTTAACAACAGCAACCAAGCGCTCCCACCAACCACCCCACCATGGAGCAGCTGGTGGATTACATTTCCATATAATTTTTCTTACAGAACTTTAAATGGCCCAATCAAGTTTCCGTAGTGCATTGTCCGCTCCGAGGAAGTTGGTGCCATGATCACTGTATAGTGTGTGAGGTCTCCCTCTTCGACTTATGAATCTTCTGAAAGCTAGTAGAAAACTATCTGTGGATAGCGAAGACACAAGTTCTAGGTGCACTGCCCTATACACACCACACGTGAAAAGACAAATCCATGCCTTCTTATGTTCATCTTTTCCTGCTTTTAGGTATAATGGACCGGCCATGTCCACTCCCGTTATCTCAAATACCTTTGCATTGCGTACTCTTTCTTCTGGAAGTGGAGTAGGTATTGTTTCAATCTTCTTGGCAGTGTGCCACTTACATCGAACACATGAATTAACAACTGCTCTCACAGTTCGCCTGCCTCCCAGAATCCAAAATTGTTTTCTCAGTATTGACATGATCATTTGTACTCCTGCGTGACAGCTCTCCTGATGTACATCCATCAGCTGGATGACGAAATTCATTGGTATCCCTCTTGTTCGAGATTTTTGTTGTTAATCTAATGACCCCATTGTCATCAATAAAAGGGAGGAAATTGGACAGCCTTGGATCAGAAACTCCTACAAAAGCTTCTTCTTGTATCAGAAAAGTAACTTTGTTCTCTGCTAATTTATACTCATCAGCAGTAAGTTCCTGATGAATCCGCTCAGACCTAGCCGTCTTGCTATTTATTCCAAAACGTAGAATCCATCCTACTAAACGGTCAATTGTTTTGTAGTGTGAGAAATATTTGTAATACCAGTCTTTATTTCCATACTCGCATACCATAGAAGATACAATAGTTTTCTTTCTTTCTTTCTCCCGTGATCTCTTCTTTATCATACGTAGGATCTACCTTAGGCCAGTGTCTGGGAGATTCCCTGAGCCAGTTTGTTCCCTCCCACCAACGAGATTCCAATAATTTCTTAGCAGTGCAACCTCTCGACGGAAGATCTGTGGGGTTCGTGTGTCCAGGAACATGACTCCATTCACAATTGCGTGTTAGCTTCCTAATCTCCTTCACCCTATTAGAAACAAAAACATCCCAGGATTCCTCACGTTTAACCCAGGCCAGCACTGTAGTTGCATCCGTCCTAAAGATAGTCTCAACTTTTGCCATATCAAAGTCCTCAACAATGATAGTGTACATTCTTGTTGGGTTTGCTGATAGAAGACACTCTTGCTTTAGCTGTCACAAGTTGGACCCTGACACTCCCTTCCAGTTCCACACACAGGAATGCCACTGCTGCATAAGATGTTTGACATGCATCTGAGAAAATGTGCAATGTCCATGTGTCTCGCTCATTGCATCCAGGTAACCATCGAGGGATCCTAATTTGTTTGAGATCGGGTACACTCTTCATCCAACATAAGAACTGGGACTGTATCTCTGCATCAACTTCTTGATCCCAGCTAATACCGCTTTTCCAAGTTTGCTGCAATAGAAGCTTGGGTACTAGTGTGACACTACACATAACACCTATGGGGTCAAATATTCTATGAGCGGCACTCAGCATGGTTTTCTTAGTGACCCGCTCTGTGTCTAAAGAAGAAAGGCTTGCTTATATTTATCTCCAGTGTCTGCAGACGTATCCCATGTAAGCCCTAAAACATTGACAGGTGCGGAAATGTGTACAGGGGAAGTCACCTCCCACCCCCTTAGTTCAAATTGTCGTTCATGCTTGACTGAAGTAGCCAAATTAATGAATTTCTGTGCTTCCTCTTCATCATTCATGCTAGACACGCAATTATCAACATAAAAACTACAAGCGAGTTCCTCAACCAACGAAATGGGCCCCTTTAAAATTCCTTCCTTACAATGGGCTAATGTGGTCTCAAGGTGAAGATTCAGGCAGGCTTCTAAGAGAAAAGGGCTGGCAGAAACCCCAAATACAACACGACAGTGTCTGTAGACCTTAAGGGCGCCTCCTTCCGTTATCCATAAAAACCGCAGGAAATTATGGTCATTAGGATATAAACTGATTTGGAGGAAGGCACGCCGGATGTCCCCAACTACTCCTATCTTCTTGAGACGAAACCGAGCAAGGACAGCAGGTATCTTCTCAATCAGATTTGGTCCCTTCTCTAAGCAATGATTAAGGCTTGGGTTCTTCCCATTCCGAGCAAAGGCATCAAAGACTGGACGTACAGGTGCCGTACTGTTCGGCTTCATCATATGTCGATGGGTTAGGTAATGCCCTGGAAAATTCATATCTGGGAGAGGCACTTCCTCGATGACTCCTTCTGAAATCCATTCATCCAAAACTTGTTGGTAAGCTTCAAACAATCCCTCGACTTTCAATTTCTTCACTGTGGAATTCGTCCTCTTCAGAGCTAAGTCGTAGTTGTCAGGCAGAGTTGGATAACCTGTACTCCAGGGTAAGTGAACTTCGTAGCGCCCTTCGTCTGTGATAGTCACAGTCTCAATGAAATGTTGCTGAACTGTGGCCTGAAGTTCCATCTTATTCAACTTTTCATAAGGATCTGTGATTCCAAGGGTGTCCAGTGTCCACAGATCTGATAACGCAGCATCCTTAACAAACATGTTTGTTACAACCATGGCAAGGTTATCTTTGGAATGATGTTGTGCTGGAATCCTTGCCCATTAATGTCCATCCAAGTTTGGTCTTGATCGCTACAAACCCACAAGTGAGCATTCTCCTACCTCCAGTGAGAATTTTACCAGCAATGTCAGCTCCAATTAAAATTTCTATAGGCCCTGAACATTGCAAATCACTTAGTCTGATATTTTGCTTAGCAAGCTCGTGAATCCATGGTCCTGGTTTGACAGGAGAAATATTACCACATATTCTACTTTGATCTAATGCTTGAAAATTACATCTATACTTATTGTCTGAACTTGAGTGAAGAACGCTGAAAACATTGTGCTGGACCACACCCGTACTAATACCCCCAAAAAGTGAATGCTGGATTATTTCCTTGCCTTTCGATTGGTAACCCATTTCTGTCGCTGTGCTCGACGGAATATATGAGCGTTGAGAAGTGGTGTCTATCAATGCTCTAGCTGTACGATTATAACCATTGTCACTTCTTACATTGACTATTACTGTTTGATAGACTTGTGAGTGCTTCATCATGCTGTAGTTTAGACCCTGTAGGACTATTCTGAGTGTTTGTCTTTCCCTCCCTAGAACTAGGTCTATCAAGCACCTGAGGTAGGGTATCGCAAACAATCACAAAATGTGACTTTCCACAAACAATACACTTTGGTCGACTTTTAGCTTGATGACCTTGTCTAAGGCAACAAAAACAAGCCCTCTTGATGTCTAAAATGTGACGTCTTTCTGCCATAGTCATAGCCTGGGTCTTTATACAATCCTGCGCTCTGTGGTTGGTTGAGCAAAAAATGCACTCAGATCCTCCCTTAGCAATAGTAATTAACCCAGCAGCCGTTGGAATATCTTCACTAGTGTGAACAGGTTGCTTCGATCCCCTTTTCTTTTCATTGACTTTATTATTTGAGGTCACTTTTGACCATCCATGAATCTATACTGGTGTGCAATAGCACATAGTGTAATGTTATACAGTGTAGGTATTACTACTAGTGGAGTGGTACAGTGTGGTGCAGTAGCACATAGTGTAATGTTATACAGTGTTGGTATTACTACTAGTGGAGTGACACAGTGTGGTGCAATAGCACATGTTATACAGTGTGGGTATTACTACTAGTGGAGTGGGGCAGTGTGGTGCAATAGCACATAGTGTAATGTTATACAGTGTAGGTATTACTACTAGTGGAGTGACACAGTGTGGTGCAATAGCACATAGTGTAATGTTATACCGTGTAGGTATTACTACTAGTGGAGTGACACAGTGTGGTGCAATAGCACATAGTGTAATGTTATACAGTGTTGGTATTTCTACTAGTGGAGTGACACAGTGTGGTGCAATAGCACATAGTGCAATGTTATACAGTGTTGGTATTACTACTAGTGGAGTGGGGCAGTGTGGTGCAATAGCACATAGTGTAATGTTATACAGTGTTGGTATCACTACTAGTGGAGTGGGACAGTGTGGTACAATAACACATAGTGTAATGTTATCCAGTACTACTCTAATACAGTACATGGAGCAGTGGTGATATCTTATATAGTATAGGCACTACAGTGTTACAGTATATATATATTATGATCAAGTAGGGAGTGATAGAGGAGTAACACCTCTTTAAAAACCCTGGTCCAGCTGGCCCGGCTGGTAGTACCTTGCCAGGGTTACGGTGAAGTCCTCAACGGTACCTGCAGTGAAAGAGGTGAGCTCTGGCACAGTGTGGTTGGCGGAAGGGGCAGCCTATTGCTCAGGTTTAATAGGGCAAACTATTGTCCATAGTTATGATGGGCAGGTTTTGGCCCAACGCCAAATGAGCGGAGGAGGAGCCAATTACTCGCATGGCTCCCAACGGTCATAGAGGCGGAAGAGGCCACGCCAGACGGACTGGCTGTAAATGCACACCTCAGTAGTACTTGAGTATGCGGCAGTTCGTTGCAGTCTCTGTGTTCGGTCCTGCATGTCTCATTCTTTGTTAGCCGCAGGATAAAGCTCAGAGATCATAGTGTGTGGGTCTCGTCCTGGCAAGCTGAGATCCACCCTAATCAAATTCACGCCAGTGGCACTTCTTCCGAACGTCACTTACTTTCAAAGTCCAACGGCGATGGGATATGGACGGTGGGGGCAGGTTATGGGTGTAACTGGAAGCCCCTAGTTCGGACCTGCACATTGGCAGCAGATGTGTGATGGTCGTCTTCCGGTGACTCTATGACTACTCAGGAATTCGGTCCTGCATCTGTGTTTGGGCAGGCCTATTTAGGATCACCTCTGCCCACCCACATAGGGAAGGCCCTAGAAAAGGTGGGCTAAACATCGGAAGTCACAATCTTGGTCCGGCTGGGCAACTGCACTCAGCAGGTCACCCCTCATGTGGTCGAAATCAAAAACAGTAAAGAATCACAAATTGATTATTGGATCATGGAACATCAGAACCTTGCTTGATTTGGACAATAATGTTAGATCTGAGAGAAGGCCGTCTCCCACAAATCCAACCCCTCGTCCTCGTCGTGGGAGATGGGCAACGTAATGAAGTAGGGGATTGCCTGTAGGGGTGAAGTACAGTGGGGACTTTGTGTGCCTCAAGACCGCTACGGTAGCTGTGAAGGCCCTACAGGAACCCTGAAGAAATTACGGCTAACGGGGCTCTGGTGAAACAACTGCTGCCGTGTAGTTTGGAGTTGGTTCTTCAAAGGCTAAGGGAAGAAACCCTGACAGAAAATCAGCCTAGTGCCTCAGGCCTAAGGTGGCAGTCCCTCCAAGGCACTCAGAGGCAGTGGGTTAATCACTCGCTCCTCTTAAATAAACTGATTACTGAAACTGAAGTGAAATTACAAAACCGGACGGATAACCTGATGACGACTTTTCGCATGAAGAGGACTACGAAAATCGGTTTCTGGAATGTGAGGACCTTGATGGAGAAAACCAGACTGAAACAAGTGACACGGGAGATGAATTACTATGGGCTGGATATCCTAGGATTGAGTGAGGTGAGGTGGCCAGGATTTGGTGAAATACAGACAACAGATGGAATTACATTTCTCTATTCTGGGGGCGATGAGGAAGAACACAGGGATGGAGTGGGGTTGCTGCTCAACAGAAATGCAAAGAGGAGCCTTATGGAGTGGAAGCCAATTTCTAGCAGGCTCATGTTTGCTAGGTTCAAGACAAAGATCAGGAATGTGATCATCATCCAATGCTAGGCGCCTACAGAACAATCGGAGCCAGAGAAGAAGGAAGAATTCTACCAAATTCTGCGAGATGCCACAAGACAAACATGTAAGAAGGACATTCTTATTGTTATGCGAGACTTCAACGTGAAGATGGGATCAAACAATGAGGGGTTGGAGCAGATCATGGGTAAACATGGCCTTGGTGAGATGAATAACAATGGGGAGAAATTTACGGAATATTGCGCCAGTCAGGATTTGGTGAAGGGTGGCACGGTGTTTCCTCATAGGCGGTGCCACAAGGTCACCTGGGTGTCTCCTGATCAAGTCACAGAAAATCAAATTGATCACATCGCGGTGAGCAGGAGGTTCAGAAGAAGCTTGGAAGATGTTAGGAACAAGAGAGGAGCGGATGTCGGTAGTGACCATCATCTTGTGGTTGCCAACTTCCGCATGAAGATCGTGGCAGTCCGCCGAAAGTTTATCACTCGGCACAACAAGTTTGATGTGGGCAAGCTTAAGAACCAGCAGAGATTGGACCAATTTAAACTCGAACTCAGAAATAAATTCCAGGTGTTGGACTCCAAGACAGAGAAGGATGTGGAGACTGTGTGGAGCGAGGTAAAGAATATCTTTGTGGAAACCAGTGAGATGCAGCTCGGGTACAAGAACTACCTGCGGAAAGAATGGATATCCGATCAGACCTGGGACAAGATAAATTATAGAAAGGAGATTAAGGCCAAGCTCAACACCTGCAAGACGAGGCAGCAGAAGGCTCTCACACAAGCAGAGTATTCAACAGCAAACAGGGAGGTAAAGAGGAGTGTGCGGAAGGATCATAGGAGGTGGATTGATGAGCAGGCGGTGAAAGCAGAAGAAGCGGCAAGAAGGGGACACGTTAAGGAGCTCTATGGCATCACAAAGATGCTTTCGAAGAAAGGTTTTAATAAAACTAGGCCTGTGAAGAGCAAGACGGGCGAGATCCTCACGACGTGTGAACAGCAGCTGACTAGATGGAGAGAACACTTTGCGTAGGTTCTTAATAGAGATAGAGGACCAGAAAGTAAGCAGCGAGGAGAAGATGAAGAGGAAGCAGAAAGTGACCCGGACATCAGCCTTGACTCCCCAACTCGGGGCGAAATACGGACAGCGTTGAAGCAGATGAAGTGCGGGAAGGCACCAGGTCTGGATAATATCCCAGAGGAAGTATTGAAAGCAGACCTGGATATCACGATCAATCTGCTGCACCCGCTGTTGGAGAAGATCTGGAAGGAGGAGAAAATACCAACCGACTGGAAGAAGGGGTTGATCGTCAAGTTACCGAAGAAAGGGGACACCACAAACTGTAACAACTGGAGGGGAATCACCTTGCTGTCCATTCCAAGCAAAGTACTGGCGAGAGTCATCCTGAATCGTATAAAAGACTGCGTAGAAAAAGGCTTCGGTAGGAACAGGCTGGATTTCGACAACATCGCAGCTGTGTGGATCTCATCAACACCCTCCGAATCATCCTGGAGCAGAGTGTGGAGTGGCGGAATACCCTTTACCTCACATTTGTTGACTTCGAGAAAGCTTTCGACTCCGTAAATCAAAGAATCATGTGGAAGACCCTCGAGGAATATAAAATTCCAACAAAGATCATCAGAATCATGGAAGAGATGTACGAAGGGTACGAGTGCCAGGTTCTACACGAAGGCAAATTAACAGAAAAGATAAAGGTCAGTTCCGGAGTGAGACAGGGGTGTGTCCTTTCCCCCACTCTGTTCCTGTTGGTCCTGGATAGTGTGATGAAGAAGGTAATGGGAGGACGGAAGAGGGGTATTCAGTGGGGTATAAATGACAGGCTTGAAGATCTGGATTTCGCGGACGACATTTGTCTTATGGCACAACGGTACCGAGACATAGAAGATAAGCTGGGGAGGTTGCAGAGAGAAGCAGAACGTGCAGGACTGATGATCAACACCAACAAGACCAAAGAGATGAGGATAAATTCTGACGTCACGACTAGCTTGACAGTCAACGGAAAGGAAATTGAGCGAGTTGAGTCCTTCCTCTACCTTGGGAGTATAGTCACAAATGATGGGGGAGCAGAGGAAGATGTTCGAAGCTGGGACAGGATATACCAACTTCTGGAAAGGAAAGGAGGAGGGTGAAAGTCGTATTCATGGTGTGGGCTTCGCTGTGAAGACCAAACTGGTAAATTATCACCAACTCACGCCCATTGCAATCAGCGAAAGGCTCATGACTCTCCGCATACCACTCTCAGGAGGTTCCTTTATGACACTCATCTCTGCCTATGCTCCTACCTTAGATTCTGATGATGAAGTAAAGGCTCAGTTCTATAATCAGCTAAGTCAAATCATCTCCAAGGTACCATCTGCAGATAAACTCTTGCTCCTCGGTGACTTCAATGCCAGAGTTGGGAAAGATCACAGGCTATGGAATAATGTGATGGGCAAACAGAGACTTGGAAAATGTAATCCCAATGGACTGTTGCTTCTTGGTCTTTGTGCAGAACACGAACTTTTCATTACCAACACGCAGTTCCGGCTACCTGACCGCTTCAAAACCACGTGGATGCATCCTCGTTCCAAACATTGGCACATTCTTGATTATATCATTACCCGGCAATGTGATAAGAAGGACACTCTTATTACCAGAACAGCAAGGAATATAGACGATTGTTGGACAGATCATAAACTTCTTATATGTAAGCTCAGGATATCCATCAGACGTAAACCACCTAGGAACATCAAAAATTTGCCAAGAAAGAAGTTTAATACATCCAAACTTCAGGATGAATCCATGTATAAACATTTTGGAAACAGGATCGTCACCCAGTTATCAGAAAACCCTGTAACAAATGATATTCAGCAAGAATGGGCCACATTACAGAAGATTATCACACAGTCAGCTGAGGAAACCATTGGTTTTATAGTGCGGAAAAGACAAGACTGGTTTGATGACAACAATGAGTAAATTCTGTCCCTCATCAATGCCAAAAGGAATGCCTATCTTGCCCATCTTCAAGACCCAACTTACAACACAAAGAGAGATAAACTACTGGAACTCAAGGGTAAATGCCAGACGCAGATAAGGCAGATTAAAAATACTTGGTGGCAACAAAAGGCTCAGGAACTGCAGAGACTATCGGATGCTCGAGACTTGAGGAACTTCTATGCCGTACTCAAGGAAATATATGGACCATCTCGCTCATCATCAGGTACACTGAAAAGCGCTGATAATTCTACTACCTTTACTGATAGTCAAGAAATCTAGGAACTCTTGAAGGAGCACTTCTCCAATCTCCTAAATCGTCCATCAGAAGCTGCTGAAGACTTCCTCTGTGATGTGCCGCAACAACCTGAACAACTGTGGTTGGCAGTACCTCCTACTTATCATGAATTCAGTGCAGCTCTCACCCAATTGAAACCCAGAAAAGCACCTGGCCCAGATAACATCCCCCTGAAACTAATTCAAGCCGGAGGTCATTCCCTCAAAACAAGAATTTTCATCCTTATCGTCAGAATATGGGAATCAAGAAAGGTACCTGGAGACCTAAAGAATGCCACTTCGTCACTCTCTTTAAAAAGGGTGATCGCAGTGTATGTGGCAACTACCGTGGTATATCACTGCTATCAATTGTGGGGAAGATTCTTGCAAGAATTCTACTTAACCGCCTCAAGGTTATCTCTGAGAGGATCCTCCCAGAGTCACAATGCGGATTTAGAACTTCCAGAAGCACAATTGACTTGATTTTCTGTGTGAGACAGCTACAAGAAAATGTAGAGAACAACAGAATCCACTCTTCTTAGTCTTTTATGACTTGGAAAAGGCATTTGATTCGGTTTCAAGACCAGCCATGTGGGCAGTGATGAAGCGGTTTGGTTGCCCTCAGCGTTTTGTAGATCTAATCAAGGCTCTCCATGATGGCATGACAGGTCAGGTTTGCCATCAGAATAAGATGTCCGATGAATTTCCCATTACCCATGGACTGAAACAAGGATGTGTACTGGCTCCAACGCTTTTTGCGCTGAACTTGGCTGCAATGCTTTATGATTCACCCACAAACATCCCAGGTGTGGAGGTCAAGTATCGTTTTGATGGAGGGCTTTTCAACCTAACTCGTCTCCGCTCCTTGAGGAAAACTCAGGTTACTAACATGTTGTATGCAGATGATGCTGCGTCACCAACTCTCACACCAGAAGAGCTGCAAGAGTCAGTTAATTGTTACAAAAGTGCATGTGATCGCTTTGGTCTGACCATAAATGTCAATAAGACTAAAATCTTGGCACAACCTTCACCAGGCACACCTCTTCCTCAGTTCAATATCTCCATCTCAAATTTGGGTAGACCACTTCTCGTACTTGGGCAGTACCATTTCTGTGAGCTGTACCTGTGAGCAGGATGTGGATAAGAGAATTGGTGCAGCCCATGCAGCATTATGGACGATTAGCACACCGGGTCTTCATGAATAAAGATCTGTCCATGAGTACAAAGCATATGGTGTACAAGGCAGTAGTCATTTCTACACTGTTGTATGGCTGTGAAACGTGGACCCTTTACCGACGTGATCTTAGGAAGCTTGAGCGTTTCCACCTACAAAAACTTCGATCAATCCTGAGGATTAAATGGGAAGACCGCATTGCCAATATTGCTGTTCTGGAAAAGGCTCAAATCAACAGCATAGAATCATCCATAATAGGTCACCAATTTAGATGGATTGGACATGTCCATTGGATGGATGATATGAGATTACCTCATCAAATGCTATATGGTGAGTTATGCTATGGCACCAGACCTCATGGTGGTCCTAAGAGGTGCTATAAGGACCAATTTAAGCAGACCCTGAAATTGACAGGTCTTGATTCACAAACCTGGGACATGCTGGCTGAAGACCGCTCAACTTGGCGCCGTACCATCTCGGATACTGTAAAGACGTTTGAAAGGGATCGACGCACACATGAAGAGGCTAGGAAACTTCGAGCAGCCCAACCACGTCCTCCTCCAGCAATACTATGTGACTTGTGTGGACGCTTGTTCCATGCCAGGATTAGACTCTTTAGTCACCGTAAACACATTCACAAACTGGACTGAAGGAAGAAGATTTATTCTCGGATTCGAGTTAAAGCCGATGATGATGATGATCTATACTGGTGACTTTAACAGCCACCACACATCATAGGGTTATGATACAGTAGATGATAATGGAGAGACATTACTTTTATGGGCAGAAATATCCAATTTACATCTGGTCTTTGATGTAAAGTACAAAGATACTTTCCATTCCGCATGCTGGAATAGGGACTACAACCCAGATCTAGTATTTGTTTCTATGGATCAATTTTCGCAACCCTTATATACCTCACGTAATGTTCTGTCTAACTTTCCAAACAGCCAACACCGTCCTGTAATTGTAGAGGTAGGGCTGAAAATCCCTCTTGTGAATTCAATGCCCTTACCCAGATGGAATTTCCAACGCGCTAATTGGGACGCATTCTCTAAGGAACTTGATAAAAACTTAACTGAGAAGAACTTACAATCAACAGCAACCAACTATGGCGAATTTGTTGAACTCGTTATTAAGGCTACAAAAGAAAACATTCCTAGGGGTTATAGGAAGGAATATATGCCTGGATGGAATAAGGACAGTGAGGACTTGTATAAAGTATAAAGAATATCAAAGTACTGAAGATCAATCATTAGGCACTTGGCTACTACTGTCCCTTGATAAAAGCAGGAGAGAGAAGTGGGAAGCAACTGTTACAGAAATGAATTTTGTAAAGTCGAGCAGAAAAGCTTGGAGAATACTTCACAGGCTGACTGGTAAGAAAAATTCCAGAAAGACATACGGTACTTTAAGTCCTGACACCATTGCTAATAGAATGTTAGATCTTGCAAGGGCAAAGCGAGACAAGTGTCACACCTAAATGGTGAAACGTAACCTCACTCTCCTCAAAAAGAACGCCCAGAGAAATAATCAACCATCCAGGGCATTTTCTGTTGAAGAAGTTGTACCAGCTATCAAGCAGTTGAAGACCAACAAGGCAGCTGGTCCTGATAACATCTATAATGAATTCATCATACACATGGGTCCACTCAGTATAAACTGGATTACTTCTCTTTTCACATATATCCTTGAAAAGAATCACCTACCCAAACAGTTTAAACTATCTAAAGTTATAGCTATTCT
Organism: Meconema thalassinum; assembly: GCA_946902985.2. NCBI lineage: Eukaryota > Metazoa > Arthropoda > Insecta > Orthoptera > Tettigoniidae > Meconema > Meconema thalassinum. The sequence continues at coordinate 197,228,533 of OX336394.1, forward strand.
GAAACCAGGTAAATCTGAACAGAATCCTGAAAGCTATCGTCCCATTGCCCTGCTTAGCGCCATGTTTAAACTTCTGGAACGAGTCCTTCTGAACAGGATAGCACCGTACATTGAAGATGTCATACCTCCTGAACAAGCTGGCTTCCGAAACGGTCGTAGTTGCACAGATCAAGTTCTTGCCCTTACAACACATATTGAAGCAGGTTTCCAAAACCATCTAAAATCCACAGCTGTCTTCATTGATCTCACGGCAGCCTATGATACTGTCTGGAGATGGGTTACTTTTCAAACTGTTTCAAGTTATTCCATCTTTTGAAATTGTGAATTTGTTATCAAACATTCTCAGTGAAAGACCGTTTGAGGTGTTCTTGGGTGACTAGAAGTCACAAGAGGAAGCTGAATAATGGACTCCCACAAGGATCTGTTTTGGCCCCAATCCTTTTCAACCTGTAGATTCATGACTTGCCAAATACTAAGGCAAGAAAGTTCATTTATGCTGACGATATTGCGCTTGTAACGCAGAGCAGAAATTTTGAAGATGCAGAAAACACCCTTACTGAAGACCTTAAGAGAATGTCAGCTTTCCTTCAGTCCTGGAGATTGATTCCGAGCCTGAATAAAACAGAAGTATCTTGCTTCCACCTTGCAAATCGGTTTTCTAATTACAAACCAAATATTTTTCTTGACGGACAACTTAGATACAATCCCTTTCCTACTTATCTTGGAGTGACTTTGGATAGAACCCTGACCTACAAAGAGCATCTCACCAAGCTCTCCCATAAAATTGCTGCAAGAAACAACATCCTACATAAACTTAGTGGTACTTCCTGGGGAGCCTCTGCCGACTGCTTACGCCTAACTGGCATTAGCCTTGTCTATTCAACAGCAGAATACTGTGCACCCGTGTGCTTGGAAAGTGCACATGTGCATAAAGTAGACTCAAGATTAAATGATACAATGCGATGCATCACTGGTACTATAATTCAACGCCTTGCCATTGGCTGCCTGTGCTGAGCCACATTCCTCCACCACATCTAAGAAGGAAACAAGCATTGTTGAGAGAGGCTAAGAAGATCAGGGCTTCACCTACTTTACCACTATATCATGAATTTTGCCATCCCTCACAACAGCGACTACGGTCTAGGAGGCCAACATGTGTTACTGCAGAAATACTGTATGTGGATGGGTTTAATTTAAACCAAAGTTGGAGAAATGAGTGGTCAACTAAAACAGCGGGGACAAGTGCCCATTCTCTTGATCCTACAAAGGAACTGAAAGGTTCTGACCTCCCAAGGAAACTGTGGTGCCGTCTTAACAGATTCAGAACCGGCCATGGCTGTGTAAATTCTTTCAACACAGATGGGGCTGGACCAATTCAGCAATGTGTGACTGTGATCAAGAAGAGCAGACAATGGATCATCTGCTCCGACGCTGCCCTCTGTTCTCGTTCCCTGGGAACCCTGCTGAACTCTTTCATGTCACTCCAAATGTCATAACTTGGTTGCAGAATGTGGATAATGTTGTATACTGTAAATTTTGTATATAATTCACCATACGATTAAATAAATACTGATAAGCCGAATCCTGACAGAGCAAGAGTTACTTTCTGTTCTTCCTCAACTTCCACCCTGAGGAACTGTATAAGATTCTCTAAGACATCTTTCGAGGACGACTCAGGATTATTCGATCTCTGTGAAAAAAGGGTACTACTCCTCTCCCACACCTTCAAAATATCCTCTGGTAGACATGAGGATACTAAAGGAAAAAGTATGGGGCCACATTTTTCTGATGTCACACCTAGCGTATGAAGATTTCGAAGGTGACACTGCAACTTATCGTACAGAAAAGATAAAGGCATCTTCTTGATGGAAATCGTGTTCTGCAACATGATTTTCAAAAGTTCCCTAATATAAAATTCAGTCAATAAGTCTTCCCTTCCAAAACGATCTTTAAGTGCTTTTATCACCTCTGGATACATCTCAGCTGTACCAGGGTAATTCTCAACAACTTCTCTAGCAACAGAGTTGGGAACTGTGGCCATGACAAGATACTGAAATTTATCACTTGGGTCCATATTAGGATCACTGTCAATCTTTTTAAACTGGGACCAAAACGGCAACCAATCTTTCAAGTCCCCATTGAATTCCTTAAGTTTCAACTGAGGGAGTTTATAAGCACAACTTGTAGCATTTACATGGGATGAAGTTCCGACCGTTGGGTTCGACTGGGTAGACCTAACCACATCTTCATCTATCTTATTGACTTAACGTTTCATCCTAAAATACTTCATAACGTATTCTTCCCCTTTATCCATCTCCGACTCGAGCTCTTTCTCGGGCAAGGCATCATCATTGATCATATATTCATAAATCATTGCGTCCTTACCTTGCAGTTCCTGAAAACGTAACTCGAGCACATCCATATGTGTACGTATTTGCTCACGTAACTCAGCTCCACCGACTAGTAACTCTTCGAGTTCTGTGTATATTTTATTGAAGGATCTTCTTATAATCGTACGTGATCTCTTCTTTATTTCAATCGGCATGATGTCTTGAATTGAACTGCTTACTGTGTTCAGAATAACAATTCGTTGTTAATTACAATATCCTGTCTGCAGCGCAAAATTTATTTATTTATTTATCGTATGGCTTTTAGTGCAGGGAGTGTCCGAGGACATGTTCGGCTCGCCTGAGTTTTGTAGCTGCTTCCAGCGGACACCCTAAAGGGTGAGCTACAAGTTCCGTTCAATTTCAAGTAGTTCCATCTTTCGCCACCAGATATCAATGATACCTAGTGGTGAACGTTGGAACTTTAATAGAGCGTTCTGACGAAATCTAACCTAACAATTTTGCTTTGCACAAGTTAAGTCTGTGAAAGGATCTTTTACATGCCACAAATCTATGGCATGGGACCGCCGGCTTTACTTCCCCTCCGAAGGAAGGCATACTGAAGGATTTTTAACGCTCTTAAAAAAATCCGACTACTTCGGCCGGGTTTGAACCCGCTATCTTGGGCACAGCAGTTCAGCATGCTACCGACTACGCCACGGATTGATACAATTCCGATAAACAAGAATGCAACACCACATTTAATGTATATTATACGACCGCGTTTTTATTCCTCCCACAGTCTATCAACATAAAACAGTTTACTAATACGAAGAGGTAATAAGAAGTATTGCAAAAACAATGACTGAGCAACAGAACCCTCAGAATATGCAATTTACATACAATGCACAGAACAAGCAGCCATGTTTGTGCTCGGTAACAAGAGTCCATCTTCAGGCTGAATTAGCCAACCGAACATGACAGATGTACCGTACTGCATATCAAAATAATGTCTATATTTATCGTAAATTAAACAATCTTAGAACACTCTTACATAATTCTACTGTTCTAATTTACGGTGGTGCAGCTGTCAAGCTGTTGGCCTCTCACCAAGGTGGTCTGGGTTTCATCCCCTCTCAATGCATGTGAGATTTTCGAAGTGAAATGCCATGTCCTGTGGTTCGGAATCCACCTAAAAAGGAGGTCCCGTGGCTCATAATCACACGATTCACGGTCACATAAAACTACAATCTACCTTCCTTTGTTTGAATTTACAGCTTGAAGCCCACATAGGTGCCACTGGGTTCCGGAAATGTGTTTATATGATGTTGACCACACATGATGGCACGACAATTCTGTTATTTTTACCAATCGCAGTCCATGAATTTACCCAGGAAGTGAACTGCTTGTAACAAATAAATCGCCAAGTTCTATTTGTTGGATTTAAAGCTGTCAGTAAACATTTCATTGCCCTGTTCATTGTTTTAAAGCTCATGTTATGCCTTGCCATTGTCAACACTTCGCGGTCTAAAATAAGCCTTGAAACCGAGGGATTTCTTGTTATACACATAAATTCTTCCAATTTCACTGCTTTTACATTGTCTAAGTCACAACAGCATACACTTTCTTCATTCGTATCCATGATGGTATACTCATTACACTTAGACCAATTTCGCATGCCGGCTCGGACTGTAGTGTTCACTATATCCATTTCATGATCGCTATCTGAATGGACATCAGCAAATGTCATTCGTTCTGGTTCAAACTGATATGGACGAATGTTATTTACATCCTTCTTCTTCTTCTGCTTTTACGGCCTCATTGGACCACTTCAGTCAATCATTTCTTGGTCCTCATCTTCAGTAAGTTTCCTTTCCGAGTCGCCCAGTAGCTCTTCATTCGCTCTAATCTTCTCAGGCGTTCCTCATCTGTAAATACCCTTTTTACTGTATTACGTTTGTCTATTTTAGCCTGAAATCTTATTTTTATATCTCTCAGTTTTTTTAATTTTGTTGTTTTGTTTTGCAAGTCATCCAAGGTTATTTCCAATTCTTTCATATCTTCTCTAATTTCCTTAATCCATCCTACTTGTTGTTTCATATTCCAAAGTTTCACTACAATTTTTCTAGATAACCTGGTTTCTAGTGTCCTCATGATGTGACCAAAGAAAGAAAGCCGTTTCTTCCGAATAATATCAGTGATGGGCTCCAGTTCTCTGTATACCACTTCATTTGGTACTATCTGCCACTGTCCATCTTTCTGATATTTTTTATTTATGCATGTTCTAGCTATTCTTCTTTCTACTTTTAAAATTTTGTCGATTCTGTTTTTCTGAGTAACTTTAAAAAGAGTTTCACTTCCATAGGTCACCTCTGGCTGAACCACCGTCTTGTAATGTTTTAATTTTGTTGCGATTGATAGACATTTTCTTTTATATGTAGACCATGTTAATTTTTGGGCTTTTATCATTTCATTAGTTCTTTCTTGCCATGCAGGTTTCTCATCCAAGTTGCAAGTTATAATTTCTCCTAAGTATTTAAATTGCTTCACTATTTTAACTTTCTTGTTATTTACTGTTATGTGATTGATTACAAGTGGATTTGCTACCATTATCTCTGTCTTTTCAAATGATATCTGAAGTCCAATTTTTTGTGCTATATTTTGTAGGCTTATTATTTGATTTCTGGCTTCTTGAATATTATTAGCTAGTAACGCTAAGTCATCTGCGAATCCCAAGCAATTTAAGTCTATTTGATCTTTCTTGGTTCCAATTCTTATGTTCCTAGGATTTTCCCTGTACCATTCCCTCATTACATATTCCAAAGCACAATTGAAAAGTAGAGGCGATAAACCATCTCCTTGTCTTAATCCTGTTTTAATCGTAAACGGTTCAGATATTTCTCCTCTGAATTTTACTTTAGATTTGGTGTTTGTTAGAGTTAGTTTTATAATTTTTATTAATTTGGGATGAAGTCCGAAACTCCTTAGTATTTTCAGCAATGAAGATCTATGTATACAATCATAAGCTTTTTTGAAGTCTACGAAGGTTATGACTTTCTGTTTTTGTCTACGTTTGTAGTAGTCCATTACTAATTTTAAGGTGATTATCTGTTCAGGGCAGCTTCGCCATGGCTGAAATCCACCTTGATATTCTCCTATTTCCAGTTCTAATTGATCTTTACAACGATTATATAGAATTCGTGGCATGATTTTATATGTAATATCCAAAAGGGAAATTCCTCGATAGTTGTCAGGATTTGATTTTTCTCCTTTCTTGTGTAATGGATGTATTATAGCAGTAGTCCAATGGTCTGGCAGTTCTTCTTTGATCCAAATGTTCACTATGCATTGGTGTAATGAAATCTTTACTGGTTCTGCTGCATATTTCCACAATTCTGCAAATGTTTGATCTTCTCCACTCGCTTTGTAGTTTTTAGCTCACTCAGCGCTTCATAGACTTCTTGGATTGTGGGTGGATTTATGTTTTCTGATGGTGTTTTAATAGTGGTGTCTGTATTTATTTGAAGCAGTTCTGGTGGATCTTCGCAATTTAGCAACTTGTTGAATGTTTCTGCTATAATTTCTGTATTTCTTTTATTACTGTGAGCTAACTCGCCATTTTTGTCTTTTAACATTAATGTTGGAGGTTCATATCTTTGTAGTTGTTTGCTAAAAATTTTGTAGTAATCTCTTGAGTTTGTTTTTGCTCTATTTGTTTCGATCATCAGAAGTATATCCTTTTGGTATAGCCGTTTAACCCCTCGTATTATTTTTTGAGTTATCTTCCTTTGTTTTATGAGATCCAAGTGTGATTCATCTGTTTTTTGACTCTGATACCATAACCAGGCTTGATGTCTATCTTCCACTGTATTATCACACTCATCGTTCCACCCTTGGTGTTTCTTCCTTGGATTTATTGGGGCTACTTGTTCAGCTATTTGTTTCAATTCGGGAACTTTTTCCTCTAGATCATCTGTTATTTTAATATATCTAGTTCGTTCTTTGTATCCCTTATTATTTATTAGTTTATGAGGGTCGTATGTTCTCTTCTTTTTTAGGTGAGTTTTTTTCTTTGTAAACAGGGTAAATTTAATTTTAATCTTTATCATGTAATGATCCGATGTTCCTCTCAGAACTTTCACATTGTAGATCTCCCTGTGATAGTTCTTATCCATACAAACATGATCTAGTTGCCATTCACCTTTTTTCCAATCTGGATGTTTCCAAGTTTTGAGTTTATTTGGTCTTCTCTTGAAGTAAGTTGATTTGGAGATCATATCATGGTTCCTGCAAAATTCCACCAGTCTTATGCCATTCCTGTTCGTTCTTCTCTCTGCTGGCCATTTTTCTATTATGTCTCTATATCTTTTTTCCTTTCCTAACTGGGCATTAAAGTCTCCAATTAAAATTTTGGTGTGACTTTTATTTATGTTTGTTGCTGTCTGATCTAAAAGCTCCCAAAATCCCTCCACATCATCTTTGTGTTCTTTCTTATTATTTTTATCATTAGTTGGGGCATGGGCATTTAGAATGGTATATGTTCTATTTGCAGCTTTTAGAGTTAGTGTAGAGAGCCTAGGGGATAATGCTTTAAATTCTATGATGGATTCAATTATTTTGAGATTGACTACAAATCCTGTTCCGAATTGTGGACATTGCTTCATTACTCTTGTAAATTCCCTTGTAAATTCTATACCCTTGTGATTCTATTGGTTCCTGATCGGTGTTTCTCATTTCTTGAAGCCCGGTTATTAGAATCCCTTTGCGATCCATTTCGTCTGTCAAAATTTTGAGTTTTCCTGGCTGTATGATGGAATTTATATTGTGTGTTGCTATATAGTTTATCTGTCCTATCTTCAGTCTAAATTTGGGTTTTCTATCTATCGGGGGTATTTTTAGATGCTCCGACTCATCTAGGGTATCTTTCAGGTGACTGCCCACTGTATCCGAATGCAGTCTAGGTGGATTATTCCTTAAAAGATTTCCTTCCATGTTTGACTTTCAAAGGTAGTCAACCTTGTATGGAACAAGCTCCGAGTTACAACTGCGGTTGTTAACCGTAGAGGTTGTTGTGTGTTTGGTCCGCGAGAGCTATTTTATTTTGCTCAAGTCCGCCGGCAAGCCGGTGAGGACCTCCCCCCTATCCTCCACCTGGGACGCGCCACGTCGGAGTATCACCTCTCCGCCTGCTACGACACCGTAGTAGGTTCGTGGGATATTTACATCCATTATAAGTCTTTTGACTAACACTAACAATGGCAACAGAAGAACACTGCAACAGCAGATGGAGTGTGAGAAAAGACTGCCCGAGCTTATGCACAGCAGCAAGGCTGATATGTAGACTCGAGAGCGCAGTGACATCACGAGCAGTTACTAGTTTCGCACATAACTTGAGAACGGTTGGATGTAGAGGCACCGGATTAGCGGCATTGTTATTAAATTTCCATGTTGCATATTTAGCAATAAATAACGATATATGTGTTTTTGTGTTGTGATCTCCTTTAATAATGATATCACATCTACTGGCACGAATCATCCGAAAATGAGACCGTGCCACAATATTGATGATAATCACTTCACACAAGTTTTACCCCAATATGATTAAAATATGAAGAAATTTCTTGTTAAGTGCCTGTAAAGGCAAAACCCGAGGATGAGTACCTGTAATAGGATAAATCCTGTTACAGTACAGTCGACACAGAATATGAGTGTCTCCTGGAAGGTATGGTTGTTCTCAACACATACAGGTGGGAGGATAGGACATGCAATATGGCATTGTCAAGTTACGTTCTATTTTGTTATTCATATACAGCTACAGGACATGGCTTGTTATTGTCTTGGTCTGGGACATTCACTAATATATCCATCCAGTGGCCACATTAGTCGTAATGCATAGCGGTTATCTTATAGTTTTGTAAAGTGCCTCCAAACATGCAGGCTCCGTTAGCCAAAGAGGTAGCCGTGGGTGCTAAATCATAATTTCTGGCTCTCACCTCTGATGTCAAGTTTGATTCTTGGCAGGGCAAAATATTTTTTTGTCTATTTATACGGTATTCATATACTGATGTAAATGGCGTGTTACATAACTTTTTGTTTATCATGCCAGTATTGACAGTCAGTGGACTGAAAAGGGCCTTGACTGGCTCAGATGACCATGCCTACCATTGTGGACAACCTCCTTAAGCGCGTGACCATAGACTTGATTAGGGCAGAAGCATACGTGATGTCATCACTCACCACCTCCTGCTCTGACAACTTCCCTAAATCATCATCATCATCATCATCATATTGCACAGTTTCCAGCCACTGGCCGGGTCTGTTTGGAACATAAGCCTCTCCAACGTCTTCTGTCTTCCCACCATCTCTCAGCCTCCACCCTTGTCCAGTCTTCTCCTCTCTTCTTCACGCTTTCTTCCACCCCCTTCAGCCACCTGTCTCTCGGTCTTCCTCTCGGTCTCTTTCCTTCCCACTTTGTCTCGTGTACTCTCCTGGGTATCCTCTTCTCCTCCATTCGTTTTACATGTCCATACCATCTAAGTCTAGATTTCTATATACCATCCTGTAATGGTTCCTCCTTCATTAATTCTCTGGTCCTCTCATTTCATATTCTGTCCATCTTTGTAGCTCCAATACTGCTTCTCAAGAACCTCATCTCACTGGCCTGTATTTTGCTCTTCTCCCTTCCTTTTATAACCCAGGTCTCCGAGGCATACGTCAGGATAGGGACATAGCACGTCCGATATATGATCTTTTTGCTGTTCTGAGGGACATCCTTGCTCCATAATATGCTTCTCACACTCCTACGGAATGCTTCTGCCTGTCTCCCCCGCTCATTTATTTCTCTATCGTTTCTTCCATTATCTTGTATCAGGCTTCCCAGATACTTGAAACTCTCCACTTTCTTCAGCTGTTCCCCACCAATTGTTATTCCCGTTGTGGTTCTTTCCTTCTTCCTTGTTGTGATCACCATCTCACTCTTATTTATGCTAAATTTCATCCCATATCCTTGTATTATTCCTTCCCACACGTCCAACTGTTCCTGTACCTCCTCCTCCTTGTTTCCCCAAATCATCAAATCATCTGCAAACACCATTGCTTTCATCTTTCCTTCCCCAATTACTTGTGCCACTCGGGACATTATGTTATCCATCATCACAATGAAAAGTAACGGTGACAGTGCACTTCCTTGTTTCAGGCCGTATCTCTGTTCCAACCAGTCCGATCTCTCTCCTCCCACTTTCACACAGCTCACACATCCCTTGTACATCTCCTTTATCCCCTTTATAGTCCATTTATCTACTCTTCTATCCTCCAGGGACTTCCATACTTTGTTTCTGCATACACTGTCATATGCTTTCTCAATGTCCAGGAAGGCCATCAGTAGATCTGTTCCATACTCATAGTGCTGTTCTTATAACTGCCTTACAGCAAAAATTAAATCCACTGTGGACCTTCCTGCTCTGAAGCCATGTTGCTCTTCCCTCATCCCTCCTTCTATCCTTGTCCTAATCCTCCTTTCCAAAACTTTCTCAAAGATCTTTGCACAATGACTCATCAGTGTTATTCCCCGGTAGTTTCTGCATTCTGTTCTACTACCTTTCTTGAAGATCGGGACAATTATTCCTTTTTTCCAGTCCTCTGGGGGTCTTCCTTTCCTTCCATGCTGCCCTCATCACTCGGTACAACCATTGTATCCCCACCTCTCCTGCTGCTGTCACCATCTCCACACTCAACTCATCCACACCCGGTGCCTTCCCTCTTTTCATCTTCCTCCCTGCATCTTCCACTTCTTTCCATGTTAAGTCCATTTCTGTTTGCAGTTCATCTTCCTCTTCCCCGATTTCTTCCTCCTCGCCGTGGTTTCCATTTGGGTTCAGAAGTTCTTCAAAATATTCTTTCCACATTTTCTTCAGTTCTTCCCTACTTTCTATCTCTTGTCCCCTTTTGTTCACCATTCTAACATAATCCTTAGGATCCTTCCGCCTCTTAGTTTTTACCATCCCATACAGGACCTTTTTTCTACCTTCACTATCCTCCTTCATCATCTTTGTCCACTCTTCCATCCACTTTCTTCTCTCCTCAGCCACTACTCTCTTCGCCTCCTTTCTTTCCTGGTACTCTTCCCTTGTCTCTACCGTCCTATTTTGATGTCACCTCCTAAAGGCTCTATTCTTTTCCCTTACTATATCTTTTGTCTTCTCATTCCACCCTGGTGTTTCCTACCACCTCTTCTTACTACTTGTCCTCCTACTTGTCTGCTGCACCTACTAGTGTCTTCTTAAATCTAGCCTATTCCTCTGCCACCCCTCTTTCTTCATCTGTTGGAATTCGTTCCTTTACCATTTTGAGGTACTCGACCCTTCTATCCCCTTCTTTCAGTTTCCATATCCTTATACGTCTTTCCTGGTTCTCAGTCCCTTTCTTCTCCTTACTCCCTCTCAGGTTCATTACCAGCAATCGATGGTCGCTATCCAGGTTCTCCGATGGTATAACCTTGATGTCCGTGATGTTCTTATTTAGTAGTTTCTCATACAGTATATAGTCGACCACCGACTTCCTGGTCAAGTCATCACTGTACCATGTGATTGTGTGGCTCTCTCTTTTCTTGAACCAGGAGTTCCCAACTAGCAGGCTGTTCCTCTGGCAGAAGTCCAACAGTTTCTTTCCTTCCTCATTTCTTCCGCCCCAACCCTCTGGTCCCTAAGTGTCGTTCGTATTTGTTAGTTGGTTATTGTTTTTTTAAGGGGCAAAACAGTGAGGTCATATTTTGTGCGGGATCAGGCCAGGTCACCGCCATTGCTCTCCCTGTCTCAACCTACACATTCTCGATGGAATTTATGTCTGCCCCACGAGAAAGCCACGACCTGGTCTTGCCTGGCGAACCATTTCTGAACTAGTCGGAATGTGGATCGGAGACAAATCCTGCTGATATTACATACCACCTGGTGGATGGAACATGTGCTGAGCCTCACCGCACCGACATCTTGTGATATTAATGCATGCAATACTATTTGCATGTACAACTTAAAGTGCATGCGTAAACTCGTACAACTAATTACTGCATAAGGCTTATGGATCCTCTAAGATGGTAAAAATGGGGAAGGATAGGTTGATGTTGTAGCCCATAGAGTTTATGATATTAAACATACCAAGATCCCAGAGCTGAACAAAGATAACCCAGAGGAGGGGACAGGCCTGCCCCGTAAGGAATTGAGCCTAACCGAGTCCTACATACACTCGTTACTCTATGTTCCAACACAACACTGGGGTGGTTATTGGGAAACGCACACAACACTACGTATAGATATAAAAGAAGAAAGTAGGAGAAAAGTTCTACTTGAACCTACACCCAAACCCCGGAAATCCAAACTAATTGGGGCTGTTGCCTGTTCAGATTTTGAAAAGTTTGTATTTACCAATAAATCCACAATACTGTATGTACATGTATGTCCTGTAAGCTAAACAAAACTCCAGTTAAGTTGAAAATGCGGCACGATGTTTCATAGTGGTGGGAAAAAGGCTTCGTGTGTTACACCTTGGCTGCACTCACTGTTGCGGAAATGTGCTCTAAAAATAACTACAGAACTACAGTACAACAGGCCTAATAGTCTTTGCATTCCAGTCGGTTACCTTGCGTTTGTTGTGTTGTGCGTTCGTCTACTCTGTTACTGTTTCCATCGTTTGTTTGCATACATAATACTGTACTGTATAAAGTTTTAAGTTTCAGTTGAAAGTTAATTATTTTTGCATTTAGAGTGAGCAGTGAAGGGCATATTTCCTGTTTTCTAAAATATATTATAACAAGCAAACAAAACACAGTTCGTGTACATTAAAAGGTAAACTCAATGTGTTAATGTGACTAGACAAAGAGAAAGTTCAACGAAGTTGACTGCTGAATTTGGTGTTGCTAGTGTGACAATTAATTGGTGACTGCATAAAGAATCGAGGGATAAATAAATAGCAATTCAGTACTTTTTTGACTTATTTTTGACACAATGATATTGTTACACAATATCTTACTTAATAATAAATTTGCTCTTTAGTCTGTTAGGCAGTTCCATTAAAATGATGTTCAGTTTTCCCGGGATTTCACGGGTTCCACTGTGTAAGTATATTCAAGTACCCAAACTAATCCGATGAGTGAGAGAAACACATACAGACTAAACTTATTGTTACCTGAGAGAAGATTACACTTGTAGGTGGTAAGTTCAGTACCACACATGTACTGTAACTGAATGGTGAAACAAAGAATGATAGGGAGTTGACACAAGAGTCTTAGGAAATATAGAGCACCAGCGAAGTAGTCGCATGACCTCGGAAAGAACACCCAAGAGGAATGAAGGTAAGATTAAATAATATCAATTACCATAGAAGTGAAGTTACTCCATACTGCCATGCAGCAAGCATGTGCATCCAACACACACTACCAACAGAGAGCTACTATTAACATTTGACAACCATGTCACATGACAGATAATATAATAATAATATCGTATGCCTCGGGTGCCGGGTGCAAGCTTTGTTATTTGACACCCAAAGGGTAGCTTGCATGTCGAATTTCATTGTTCCTTGAAGCACTATGAAAGTCAAGGAGGTTAGATATCCAAGCTCCTTGAACACTATAGCGCTTTCTAGTAGAGAAATGAGGAACTTAGTGTTGGCGGAAATTCCCGAGATTAACTTTGCCATTATGAACACGGCCTACTGAATTCAAATGGGTTCTTTGACATGCCAACATCGTATGACATGGTATCGTAATTTTTGCAGCCTTTCAAAAATCACTTACCATGGCCAGGAGCGAACCTGCAAGCTTGGGGTTAGTAGTCCGACACATTGAACACTCACCCACCGTGGCAAGCACATGACAGATAAGACATGGGAGATAAGGTAATGTTACAGACTTGCCTGACAAGCCAATCTCACATAAGGGAAGTCTGGAGAAATGCAGAGTGAGGATGCAAATGAAGTGACGTGCACAAGTCCCTATGAGTGGGGAGGTAGCACTTGTCCAGAATTCAACCCAGTGTGCCAACCAATTGATGAACTAGGTTCGCACTTACAGTACCTGAGTACAGGAGACACCAGGCATGGCACAATCTTCCTGAGAAGGGTGTTAAACTGGCGGTGGAAGAGAGTAGTATAAATTCGTGCTGGGCCCATTGTTATGCGAAACTATCGTGCCAGGACTCGAGAAGTTGAGCTGGGCACCCCAGGGTCATGAACGAACGTACCCTCGTAAAGAGAGTTAGTTCAACCAAGTCCTCCTTAGACAGTATCTCTCCAAACATTAGCCGAGAACGAGAGCAAAGGAAGTCCATAAGATACAAAAGACAACAAGGGATAAGTCAGAAATTGTTGAAACAACATGTATTAATAAATGAATTAAATTCTTAAAAGATCCAGTAGCGAGAGGAACGAGGACATGCTAGGATGATAAGTATAATAAGTGGAGCACATCAAGATACGTCCACTGACGGAAGGGAGTAGGGTTTAAAAAAATTATGTTTGGAAAGATAGATGAGGAAGAGCTGACGTAGAGTCTTGTGAAAATCTGGACTGTAACTAAGTAGGCATTACCGTCCCATAAAGGAATATCCAAGAATACATAGTGAGATGAGAACGAACTACATATCATAGAGAATCATGCATTATCACACTGTTAAACAGAAACAAAACGAAATAGACTTACTAAACATAGCCAAAGGTTAAATATCTCAGTAATAGGGAGAGAGGCAGAAAAAGGAGAGGAAAGTGTCGTGAGTAAAAGATTTGCGTAACAAACCGCAATCTCACTCGAAGACGCGAAAGATAAAATCTTGAGTGCAGTAGATAGTGGTGTAAAATCAAGACATTGCTTGGGTCAGAAAAGATGAAGGATACAATGCGTCAGTACAGGTCTGCCCTAAGATCCGGGTACGAAGCAATACCGCAGTAATATGCAACGTCCAAAAGATCCTACTCCAGGCACAGACGAGACTATACGAACATTATGGCGGTAATATCAGCATCCCGAAAATGCATGAAGTGCAAGAAAGCCGAAGCACACACTGCATCCACACACGGGATCACAAGACATGCATGTATGCCCAACGCCCAGTCAAAGATATCAACACCCAACTAAATATTGAACTCGAGAATAGATAAGGGAAGGGGAACGGGACCAAAACAAAACACACGGGAAAAAGAGAAGAAAAAGGATATGCAGAATAGCGAAACATGTTCGCACAAGACGCACGTAACAGTTCACTAATTCATGCATATCAAGGAAAGGAAAAATGGCTACTACTTACCAAGATATTGCCGTGTTTAGGTAAGGTGAAAAGTGACTCAAATAAACGAGCGAAAAGAAACCTAAATATGTTAATTAATAGAAAAATATACGTATTTTACCTCATCGCAATATGTACACTTATAAAAAGTAGTTCCGTGAAGAACTAAAGCCTATTTTCATATATCCTATTTATGTTAATTGCCTCTATCAACATACAAAATTTCAGTTTGATTGCTGTAATAGATTCGAAGATAATGAGAACCGACTAAATATTTCGGATGGTCGCCATGTTGGATTCTTATATATGTAGGTCTTAAGAGTTATGTACTGTTAGATGAAGATTATTGTGTATGTGTAGTATTCAAACTTCAATCGCATGATTAGGACACACGAAGTAAAAACGAGATTTTAAAATTTCGCACAGCTGCCATCTTGTAGTTATGGAAACAATTGAAATAAATTAGATGCCAGTGGATTAACATTTCTATACGGATTTACTGTACCAAGTCTCACTGCACTCGGATGGTTAAATTGCGAAAAACGTCCATGTGAATATTTATATTTCGCGTCGCTGCCATGTTGGATTTGTTATCACAAGGTTATCGAAAGTCCTATAGGTGAACTTATGTTCATAGCCTTATGAACATTAAAAAAATTAGTTTGATTGCTGTAATAGATTCATAGATATTGAGAACCGTCTGAAATTTCAATGGTCACCATGTTGGATTGTTATATGTATAGGCCATAGAGTAACGTACCATTAACCCTAGAACTGCTGCAGGTTTATCTGTCAAATGCTGCAGTAAATTCCCATAAAGTACACACTAAAGGAATTTGGTATCTGTAAGCATACTTCTTCTTTCCCTTCGGCTTATCCCAATTAATTGGGGTCGCCGGAGCCAACCAGGCTCATTTTGGTTTTGGCCGGGGATTTAAGGCCGGATGCCCTTCCTGACACCACGTGATTTTCCAGGTGAAAATTCCACCCCGCTGTCACCGGGATTCAAACCCCGGCCGTCCGGGTGAAAGGCGAGAAGCTAAGCCACTGCGCCATCACGCTCCCCATCTGTAAGCATACTGTGTTCATGAATATGACTTATCATACACCAATATAAAGCTGAAAGACTGTTCTATATTATATTGATATAGGTGAATCATTCAGACTCGTCACTTTGAATTAATCATAAAAAGTATTTTATAAAAAATAAAAAATTATTGACTTTTCTGCTCTAGAAAACCATATTGCCGAGTTGAATGTTCATCAGAGACATCATAAATGAAAAGTTCATAGTTTTTTGTTACTAATTCAAGAACCAGTTTCAATTAATTCCTGTTATTTACTAAAAAGAAAATTATTTTTACAAAAATATGACATTTCTCGATTTTGAAGTACATAATCGGCGCGCGATTACGGGGAGGCAAGTTCACAGGCCCAGGATGTTGAACGATAAACGGTACATTTTTACCTGGAAAGTCACTTTCTTCGGGTTGAATATCAGTCTAGTTCACACTTACCACTTCACGGCAAACATTAGGCATGTGTACAGGGTCTGTCGGAACATGATAAACATCGCTTGCATTGATGGGGATTTCCATAACTTGCGTGACATCCTGTTCGCCGGTATCACTGCCACTACTTTCACCATCTTCATTTTCATACGAATCCACACAATAATCACTGTCATCGTCCATACTATCACACGAATCGTCAAAAATCAAGTGCAGCCAAATAATAGCTTGCATACTGTCATTTGTTTGCCAAAGACGTACACTACGAAAGATAAAAGCTTCGGGAACCAGCATAACTTGAAATCAGTGCCATCTGAAGGCTAACAGTAGTACTATATTTGAATTCCAAGACCGTCTTTCAGAGAGACGGTCGCACTTGATTAAACAACACACCGTCTTCCTGGAAGACGGTCCGCAGTTCTAGGGTTAAAGGAAAATTATTGCGTAGGTTCATTATTCAAACTTTCACTTCGATCGCATGATTATGACTAGGGCTCGGATTCGAGCATATTTGCATATTTTTTTCCTGAATAGTAGGCCTACACATTGAAAGAAGCCTTTAGGTGGTATGTTCACCTCTCTGGGACCAACCGAATTGAAATTTATCGAGCATATAAATGCATAAAACCGCGGTTTTCAGAATAGAAGCATATAAATGCATATTCTTGTGGGTTTCTTCTAAATAGTATGTTTTTCTTCGAATTCCCCCCTCATTCAGGCCCTGACCATCCTTAAGGTTCGAAAACAGAAATAATTAATGAAAAGCCTATCTGGTGCGAATAATAGAACCGCAGGTCTTTAACCTTTAGTGAGGTCGTTCTCGTCATTGAAAATTTTATTGACTGATTTAAGAAAATCATTCAAAACTGAAAACAGAGAAAAAATTCTTATTGTACAGACCAATGCAGATCTACTTCATTGACTCGCCTAATTCTGAACATTTTGTAAATGAACTATTAAACTGTAACTTTTATAAGAAAACTTCTCTTATATAGGCCTATATACTTGAAAAACTTGAATGCGGGTATATTGCAGTGTATCATACACACAATTACAAAATAAAGCGGGTATATAAAGGTGTGTTGTTGGATTTTTCGTTTCACTTTCATTTCTATAGTTTTTAACGGTGTTTTTCGAGCATATTCTGCATATTTAACCGCATATAATGGTTTTATCGAGCATATAATGGGTTTTTCGAGCATATCGCTCTGAGCCCTAATTATGACACAAGAAATAAAAACTTAATTTTAAAATTCACACAGCCGCCATCTTGAGGTTATGTAAACAATAGGGATGTAGCTGGAGAAAGTTCGCGGCAGATAGCGTTCGTGTAGTACTGGGTAAGCGCAAGGCGATCGTCTTATGTTTCTCCCAGTCAGCTGCGAGGAATGCATAAATTGTGACCGAGTTTTCTAAGCTAAAGTAAATTATATCTTCTCTAATTTTACTCCAAGACTATACTAATTAATTCTATGGGTACATCTCCTTATTAGGAGCGTTTAAGCGTTTAACAGCTGCAAAATGAGCTACGGACCAGAGGCGCTAAAAAACTAGCGGGAGGAAGGAAGAATTAATACAGCGGTTATAACAACATTCTAACACGCTTTATTATTCAAATAATGAATATGAGTCAGTATGCTTTCTCATAAAGATTACAATTACTTGAGTATTGTAGGCCTATATTGATAAATATATCTCCGTAAGACTTAAATCATAAATAGAGATTTAAATATTCACTTGCTCCCCTTGCTTATAGACTTCGATTCATATTTATTTTTTTTGGTTGATAGCTTACATGACACTGTCGTGTTTTAAGGTAAACATAATCAAAGAAAGTTGATACCCTACCGGTATTGTACCGGTATACCTCGAAAATGCATCGCAACGTTTGGTTCTTATGTAATTTTTTCAATTTCTCAATAAGAATCGTTCCCGTACCCCTGGGGAAGGACTTGGGGGTACAATTTTTTAAGAGTTTGAGAATCCCTGCTTTAGGGCCACGAACTGTTTTCATCTGACTATGTCTCAAAAATGTAGAAGTCAGTCGCTACCGGTACCACATTCTCCGACGGGCAGATGGAAGTTGACGATTAATTCTGATTTCAAGGAACCAACCATAATACGTTTGTGACTGTTAATGTTGCGACATTTATTCGTGAAGAATTTGTCCGAGTATAGATGTCTTTGAAAATGGGAGTCAGAAATGTTACATTCACTTCTTCGTGTAGGCCTATATTGACGATTTCTTCCCGTACTTCAATGGATATGATTTCTGCAGATTCCGATATGGTAGGCTTATCGTGATAAACCGGCAATTTTCTTGTGTATGGCCTCTTCCTTATTTAAGTCGTGTTCGTGTTCCACGGAAAAAGCGATGGTACAGCGCCCGGTTTTAATCTTGCTCTGTCACCTTCAAATACAAACGCATAAATTCAGTGGTTGTTATCGAAATATCTAATCAGTTTATAGGTATAAAATAAGGATTATTTCCCTTTGTTAAATCACACTTATTCAACACAGTTTTCGTCAAGTCATCGGGTTGTAAATGATGGGAACACACTTTAATATATTCGATCAGATTTCTTCTCACCGAAATTTTCCCTTCCAATAGCACGTAACCATGTCTTCCTCATTTCATTATTTTGTGGGAATTGGTGAAACGAAAACGGGCTTCCCTGACTTTTGCAAAGAGGAACACTGCAATAGATCGGCATAGTCACGAAAATAACAATTTAAACAACTTAAATTCATACATATTAGCGGCATGAGAACACAGGAGACAAATGAAGAGCGCCTTGCGCTTACCCAGTACAACAGCAGTGCGCTCTATCGGTGCTAGTTCTATACATCCCTATTAAACTAAATTTGATACCAGTGCATTGCAATGTGTATAAACATTTGCTGTACCAAGTTTCATTGCGTTTGGATCATTAAATCGCGAGAAAAGTCTATTTAAAACCTTCAACTTCGCTTGGCCGCCATGTTCGTTTTGTAGTTAACCGGTTTTTTATAGTCTCATAGGTGAACTTCCAGTAGTGCCCTTTATCTCCATACATAATTTCAGGGTGATACCAGTAATAGTTTCAGAGATATAGAATGCCGGTGAAATATTTCGCACTGACGCCATCTTGAGGTTATGTAATGTGCCCGTTTAGACCGAAGTCCAACGACCACATATGCATTTCACCAAAAATCAGTCAGCACGAGAATCTAAACATCTCAGGGCGCCATATGTGTTAAAGTGACTAGGATAACGAGATAAGAAAAAAATGCTTTACTGATTTTCGGCTCGATGCAACAATAAGGATAGAAGGAGACTTTAAAAATAGCACAATTCCTAAAATAATCTCATTTTATTAAAATTTTAAAATTTACTTTAAAGAAATGCCAGAATAGCATTAGGAATGCATGAAGAAGCATACATTTGTGTACAACAAAAATACAGGGTTACCAACACCTGAACACTTGAATTTGAACGAAAGCCAGAATGTCAGTCCTGTTGACTTTGTTCAAATTATATTTATTTACAGTAATAGGTTCTTCAGGGCAAATTATATTGTCCAGCCTGAATCCTAAATTATTATTATTCACTTGTTGAAAGAAAAATTTAATTGTTTCACTCGTAAAAAATCACTGTGTTTCTGGTTTCATTTTGTTGCAAAAATAACTATCACTTTCCAGGAATCATTATTCCAAAAATTGGTACATTTTTAGGTCATAACAATGGGTTTAACACAACATCAACTTATAGGACATCTGAGCATCTTCGAAAAATAAATGTTTAAACAATATGAGCATGGATTCGAAGAACTTCGATGTTGAACAGAAAATTTATTGTATCATCTGTTCTCGATCCAAAATAATAATTCTACTATTAATTCATGGTCAAAAAATTATTAACAAAAACATCAATTCTTTCAATGTTAATTTAACCATCATATTATTTGAAAATATTATTCAGAAAATTGTTACCAAAATAGTAACAAATACTATTATCAAAAGTTGCAATTCTTTGACAGAATATGAAATTGTTAGTCTTTACATTACTTTACATTTTATAATATTTATAATTTTAATAGGATCACAAATATCCTTTAAAAATGGTAGTGGCTGTTCATGAAATAACAGTATTAATTTATTTATAGCATCGGTCCATTCTATTTAAATGTGTCAAAAATCACATGATCATATTTATTTAGCATTAGACAAACGGCCAAGTCTCTTTATAATGAAAGGTTAATTTTAATAACAAATTCGGGTTGACAAGTACTGGGAAAATATTTATAGAACACGAGAATCAACTGTGATGGTTTCATAAAATAACCCTTGGTATCCAAATTCGTCGAAAGTGTGGCTTGTAACTATATTTTCAACTCCCAACATATTTATAAAAGTCATCTAACCTTCACAATGGTTGATGCTTCATGTAACGACGATTTTATTCCTGCGATTTAATTGCACAACCAGAATGACAAAATTCAACTATTTCCTCACATAATATTTCTTCCCAAATACATAATCATGATAATCAAGCCCTTGCTTGTTATCCAGACTGGAAGATTAAGAAACTAATAAGCTCCTCCAATAAGTTTACTGTAATTTCACCATCATATTAAATCTTAATATTTTCACATCGTGTCTATTTATGGTAAAACGTTCTATCAAATGACGTTACCCAAATAATTTATATTTATATAAACTCTAGCAAAACCCTAATTTATACATTCGATTTGTTTCCCGTATTATCACTTTCCGTGTCTCCTACATGATTTGACTGGGTAATGCAATTATCAAATGCTTCCAATATATTATTCTGTTAGTAGAATGTGGGCGTGCGTTTTAACCACTAACCTTCGGAAAAGCAAGTATCCGATATAGTGAACTGTTTCGAATATAAATTTTATAAATTCACACTACATGATATGATTGTTAGAGAGTACAATTCATTATTATCTCAGAAAAATTGAAAATAATGATTATTATTATTATTATTATTATTAAATCATTATTATTATTATTATTATTATTATTATTTCCAAAACTGGAGTTAACTTCAATAAACAATTCAAGAAAAGATCAAACTCGACTTCTTAAACATGGAAAAACATCCATTCCTCAACTTAAATTTATTTTAATATTTACAGATACGACGGCTGATGACCGCGATTAGAAAAATGACAAAATTAAATAACATGCTCATGATGCTTGTCCATAGATTCAAGTCATTGACTCGACATGTCTGAACGTAGAAAATACTCAGAACCAGGCTTCCCATGCCTCGCAGAATCATTTGCAACAGCAAATTACCAAAGAAAAATTGTGTTGATAAGACTGTAGAAAAATGAGAATTCCGGCTAAGTATGCATAAGAATAATGCAAATTGTAGCTTATATTCTTGTAGAACTTGATGTAAAAGATAATCTGGTTAAAACCAGACCATTCCAGTCTTCAGTCCCCATTTGGACTCGTACTTAAATCCTGGTAACGGCCTCCATTTTATACCAGCAATTTGTCTAGCAAGACGTAGCGGTGATTATATTTGTTGCCTGGTAATAATCTTGATGTAAACTGTTCATGATGGCAGCTCTAACATCCGTAGTTAATTTCTTGAAAGGGACTAGATCTATTTGATCCGTGGTAAAAATACCAGATGTAACACAGACCCAACCGTGACGCATTCAGTACAGTTTAATACGCTAACAATCTTATTCAGCTTTGGTAACAGATCTGATGCTCTCGTTGTCCCTGGGTTATGCACTCTCCAGTCAGCGCTATGCACAGCTAGCCCCTTATGTCGGCTAAGTGATCTTGACCAAGCAAGAAAGGTATTGGTAAAAGTATTGACATGTGATCTTGGTTGGTCATTCAGTCACCAAGACAAAGCTTGCCTCTGGTAATTGGACATGAAAATATTCCAATAATAATTATGGACTGTGGAAAGTTTATAGACTAAGTCTATCATATGTCCGTTAGCAGTTTGATATTTACCAGTATTGACTGCCAAAAAAATGTCTATCACATGAGTGATAAATGACAAAAAATATTCTATGTTTAACTGGAAAAATTTCTAACACTTTTAATGTACCAGTAACCATGTACTGTTTCGACGATTCACACTAAGACTTAGCAACCATGTGCTATGAAGATGTGTCTCACGAAGTACTAGCGACCAAGGGCTGTGAAGATGTGAAACTTGAGTCCAGTTCAGCGCTCATTTTATACAGTCCAGGGCAGTCCCCTGACGTCATAGCGGGATATGTCCTCATTCCTTAAACTTCTCACATCTCGGCTTCCGCTGGTTCGATTTCCTTCTAATATAGCTCATTCTTCTTCCCTTATCCGTGCCAGCAATATGGTATGTGTCCCATGTTTCCAATCAATCGGGAAATATTTTATCAAAAATATAGCCTTGCTGGTGACAATCTGCCGCGTCACTAGCCGTTCTGTAGCCTGCATATTCCTTCGATTTCCTTCTAAGAACAATCGGCGCGCGCTATTCAAATCTTCTGCCTGGGACTTAGGATATGTGACTGTGCTCTCAAATCTGCACCAGTGGATTTGGGCACAGTAAACAATTGAACGAAGTTAGATGTCTGTGCATTACAATGTGTATAAACATATACTGTACCAAGTTTCATTGCGTTTGGTTGGTTAAATCGCGAGAAACATCTATTTAAAAGTCGGAACTTTGCTTAGCCGCCATGTTGGTTTGGTAGTTACCAGGTTTTCAAAAGTCACATAGATGAACTTCTAGTAGTTCCCTTTATCACTATACAAAAGTCCGGGGTGATATCGGTAATAGTTTCGGAGATATGAATGCTGGTGAAATATTTCGCACAGCCGCCATGTTGGATTGGTGAGACGTAACCAGATTTGAAGGGCATGATTGGGGTTGTCCGGTATAGTGCTATGAACTTACCGAGTTTTATTGAAATCGCTCCAGCCGTTTAGATTTTATTAGGGGAAGACACACACACGAATCACACACACAGACAAAAGGTGATCTCAGAAGGCTATTTTTTCATAAATTAAAATGGGCTAAAAAGAGTTGGAAGTGAAAAGCTTCCGATAAAATCGGAGAGATCAGAAAACTTGGTTAGTCGTCCATTGTGAGCGGAAAAAAAGATAGGAAGAGTTGCCTAATTCATGCCACCAGATGGCATAGTTAAGAGAAGTAAGGAATGAGAAAAGTACAGCGGAGGACTGTAAAATGACATTTTAAAAGAATGAAATATGAATTAATAATAATAAGGGAATAAATATTTAAATACCATAGTCAGATCGTGGAATAGAAGTGATAGAAAAGAAATTTGGACTCTGCTGAACCGCGAAAATGGTTCATCAGCACAAAATATGTGGCGCAGATAGAAACAGACCCGGGAGCAGGGCACAGGCACCACGAAATATAAGGGCCTCTCAGAATGCCAAGAAGGAAGGAAGTGTCAAGTACTGTATTCCACTCGTCCCGCACACGAGATCCCCAGCCATAAAACAAAGAAGGGACTCGCAGACAAGCCTAGAGGTAGCATCCAAACACAACCAGCATACTCAAAGACAGAGTACACTGAAATCAAGCATCAGGCACAAGGAAACATCATTATGTAAAGTGATCAGGCTAGCACGTGTAAAAGTACACAGCACACGTAGTACACAGAAAAACGCACACATCATCATCTTGCACAGTTTCCAGCCACTGGCCGGGTCTGTTTGGAATATAAGCCTCTCCATCGTCTTCTCTCTTCCCACCATGTCTCCGTCACCACCTTGGTCCAGTTTTCTCCTTTCTTTCACACGCAGTCCTCCACACCTTTCAGCCCCTTATCTCTTGTTCTTCCTCTTGATATTTTTCCCTCTATTTTTATCTCTTGTATCTTTCTGGGTATCCTCCTCTCGTCCATTCGCTTAACATGCCCATACCATTTAAGCCTTGATTCCTCTATCCTATCTTGTAATGCTCCCTCCTTGACTAATTCTCTGATCTTCTCATTTCTTAACCCGTCCACATTTGTCACTCCAATACTGTTTCTCAAGAATTTCATCTCACTAGCCTGTATTCTACTTCGCTCTCTTCCATGGGCCCCTCCCTGGAAACTTAAAGCAAAACGTTTTTTGCAATAGTGCTCATTCTAATTACTTTTGTGCTAAATATAAATAGTTCGGATATTTAAGTTTCTGTCGGGCGCAGTATTAAATACAGTGGCATTGGGTGCATTAAGCATTCTTGGTGAACAACAAAATTCTTAGTCGTGAAATAAAGTTTCTTTTCATGAAAAAGAACTACATCAGTAATGCCCTTATACCGCGCCCACATAGAGGCAGCTAATTCTATAGATAAGAAAGAATGGGATAACTACCAAATAATAGTGAGTCATATAACGCACTCTTGCGTTATAAAAAAAGGTCAATACCTTAAACAATAAATTCTTTTATTTAGTCAACTCGCAGAAAATGCCCAGTAACCAAAATGCACCTGATGTGAACAATTGCCATATTTTCCAAAGCCCAGTTATAAACTTAACTAATGTCAATTTCCACCAGAGCGATCTAGAGATTCTCCAAAAGGGTCCCAAACACAACTGGGAGCAAAATCTAAATAAAAACGATCTAACCGTCCTAGTAGCCGAAGCTGAAACAGCCATTAGGAAACTGCCCATTGAAGAACAAAATGCCGTTAGGTTTGAAACTAATAAGAAAATTTAGAAGATAATTAATTCAAGCAAGAAAAAGATCAATATATGTTGCGATTTAAACAACAAGTTCAAAAGTCTCATCACCAAAATCAATGACAACAACATAATTATAACCAAAGCAGATAAAGGCAACACAACAATATTAATGAGCGAAGCCGATTATGTCAATAAAACAATCGAGTTTCTTAATTCTGGCAATTTCACAGAAGTCAAAAAGGACCCTACCAACGTCATTCAGAAACGTTTGAAACAACTTTTGAAGAACACTATTTTTATCTTAGATGAAAAGCAAGCAGATAAGCTAGTAAGCATGAACCCCGGCATTCCCACTTTGAGATCTCTTCCGAAAATTCATAAACCTAGCACCCCTATTAGGCCTATTGTAAACTTCAGGAATAGCCCAACGTACAAACTAGCGAAATTTGCCCAACAGTTTCTTAATAAACACTACAAACTCAAGGCCGACTGTTCTTTCGTTAACTCCATGCATTTCTGTGAAAGAACCATAGACTTGAAAATAAACGAGAATAACACTATGCATTTGATCGACATTAAAGACATGTATACTAACATCCCAGTCAAGAAAACAATCAAGATCATTCAGGATAGATTAATTAACAGTAGTGAATTATCTAAAGTGGAAATCGAGGAATTTATTTCAATTTTAACCTTTGTCACCGACAACAACATTTTTTTGTTCAACAAGAAAATGCATAAACCATCCGAAGGCCTTGCAATGGGATCTCCATTATCGGGTGTCTTGGCCAACATTTACCTTGACCACATTGAACATGAGAAAATTATTAACCAAATTAGTGGCATCGTTTTCTGGGGAAGATATGTAGACGATATCTTCATCATTATCAATAACCAAGTTCAAGCGATAGAGCAAATATTGGATGATTTGAACATAATTGACAACAATATTAAATTTACTTTAGAAACAGAAGTCGATAATAAAATCAATTATCTGGATATAACTGTGATTAAAAAAGACAATCGTCTGCATTATAAAGTTTACAGAAAACCATCGCAAACGAGTACAGTTATACGGCAGGATTCTAACCATCCGGGCGGACACAAGAATGCAACGTTCATAAGCCTCATTAATAGAGCGTTAAGAATCCCTTCCTCTGATCATGACCGGAAGCAAGAAATTGACATTATATATCAAATAGCTAAACTCAATGGTTACAACCACAATTATGTCAGCAGATTAATTTACAAGTTGAAAAACAGACCCTTAACAAAATTAGTTAGAGAGGACACAACAAAGAAAGCACTTGCCACCTTCACCTACGTAAATCGAAGCGTTTACACAGTAACCAACATCCTAAAGAAACACAATATGAACGTCGCCTTTAAAACCAATAATTCTAATTTCAACAAATTTTTCAACTCCAATAAAGTCAACAGTAGTGATAAACATTGAAAATCGGGAGTTTATGAGCTCAGATGTAATTTTTGCAATTCAAATTACGCGGGACAAACGGGTAGGAGCATACATACTCGTTATGCTGAGCATGTTTCGGCCATAAAACACAGGAAGTTTTCAGCCATGGCGGTACACATGGAAGAAACGGGACATAAGTTCACGGACATAAATAATGACGTCAAAATTTTGCATTACGCATCGAAGGGCAGCTATATGAATATTTTGGAAAATATTCATATCATTACTTATCAGAGGTCAAAGGAATGCAATAATCTAAACGAGGTTAATTTTGAAACGAATGAATTGTTTGATTTATTAGCAGATTATTTAAATAATAATAATAAACGCAAACCACCTCCTCAACCCCCACCGCAATAGTTTAATTCCAACATACATTCCTGACTCGAATTATTTTCATGACGCCACACCCAATTACCTTCCTGGGTGCTGGTTAGTTGTTTTCTCTGCTTTTGGCAAGGTTATACGACACTTGTGTGCATTTCAGCAACCCACGTTGAAACTAGCAATGAGTAAATGTGTCAATATTCATTACTTCAACTAATAAGTGTTTATTCCGTGAGTGACATTAATGTGTCGAATGACACAGGCCTAACAAAGGAAGAACAAGAGAATAAATGTGAACTGTGTTTTTGTTATTTAGTGAGGTTATCGATGTTATATGATGTTTAACACCAATAAGTGGGCTGAGGAAGGAAACATTGTGTGTTTTCGAAACATGTACCTATAGAATTTTTATGTAAGTAAAAAGTATTGATTTGGCGAGAAATTTATGTTATACTTCATGCATTAAGCCTGTCGGGCACACCTCAGAAATCAGAATTTTAAAAAAATTACAATATATGCTGAAGAAGAGTTGTGCTACAATAGTGAATACACTCATCCATTCTCCACATATTATGTAATGGTGCAGGATCAGGCACAATGTGCATGGCAGATCACTTCTACAACAGCAAATGTGTAGGAGGGTCATTGACAAACTGGCCGATGTGGACTTGAATGAAGCGGATAGAGGCAGCTACTGAAAGGTGGAAGTAGCTTCACCCCCGCGAATGACAAATACGAGATAAGAATTAACTCGTGTGCCTGTCAAATCAGTCGTGCCCACCGGAAGGTTAAATATCATCCTACATATCTCAGTTATGCTGGTGTGCTTTCGCCTTTTGATAAACACTTGAGTAATGTTACAAAGACATATTGTAATTTATAAGCGCATATTTTTCATTCGTGTTTATTGTGTTTACTATGAACGGCCGCCTTTACTGTGACTGTGTGGTTATAACATTATTTATTTCATGTGCATGGTCTACGAAAAGATTTATATTTCATTTAAATGTAGGTAAAGTTATTTTATCTTATTAATATATAATCCAAAAACGGCATGGGTGTCCTCACGGCATTTCGCATTTCCGAGAATGTTGATATTCGATTGTTCAATGTCACACCAGTTTATTTCATAAATGAAAGTTAACGATAGTCAACTGACAACTGTTACAACAGAAAATGTGTTTAATATTACTGACGTAATATGTATTTACATTAAAAAGTGGTTCTAATGTTGCCATACAATATACCACCAATGGAAACGTAGCTCCAATTGTCAATATGGTTTTGCCGAGTGTTAAATACCATATGTTTCCCCAACACTATCACGAGTGGCGGCCACCGGACTTCGGCAGTGGCGATATGAAAGCACGGTCTGGAGATATTGTTAGACATTGCAACATCACTAGCAGATCTTCACCTCTAAAACATGGTTTTGTTTGCTCTCGAATAAAACAATGGTCCCTTTAGGTAGGCCATAAAATATTGGATCATTTACTGTATTCAGACCCGTATTTATGGTGGGACAAATTGGGCAACTGCCCAGGGTAGCATGTTTCAGGGACAGTAAAATTTCTGGAAAACTGTACAAAACCGCTTGGGCATTAAACGTCAAGTTATTAAAGTTTAACCCCCCCCAAAAGAGAATATATTTTGGCAATGTTTATTTAAGGACGTAAATGAAAGGATCGTCTTAATCACCTTGGTGTTCTTCCTGTTGATCTGACTTGAATGTGAAATTGTACCAATGAGGAAATCCTAAACTTGTTCTCTCGGACACAAATGTACACACCGGAAGGAAATTTCTCTTTGGGAATTGTTTTTCGCTTGAAAATTACATAGGGAGGAAGTTTTCGCCTGTCCGCAGTAACAGCTAGCATAACTGTGCGGCAAAGCTTCTCTGCCCCAGTAGTCCTCATGACTATGCTGGATGCTCCCTTTTCGGTAATTGTAGTGTTTCTCGGCATATCAAAGAAAATCGGAGTTTGATCTGCATTTCCGATTTGCGGCAGCAGGTAAATGTACCCGCGTCGCTTCCTAATCACAAATCTATGAAAATGCACGATTTTTTCACTGTGATCCTTCGGAAGTCTCTGGCATAGAGATGTCCTTCTTCGAAGAGAAAGCCACCCTCAGCTTACTTTAAAATCAGGAATTGTCATTTGTAGCTCTTCAGGAATTTTCAAGGATTTTGCTACTTTTAAAATTTTCTAGGATTTAGCTACTTTCACAGTATCTCGTGGGAAACTGAAAAGCCATCATTTCACAATTGATGTACATAAGAAACCTTTTCAATTTCTGGATGCTTCCCGATTTTTGGTCCCCGAAATGATATAGGCCTAAGTTGTTTTCTTGGTACACTGTTATTCTTCTTTCTGCTTCCGCCAGTAACGCACGTGTGATGGTGCTACGGAAAATGCACGAGATGCAGCTTGATTGCTGTTATTTTTGGCAAATTTATTACAGACCATGTAAATTGTGCGTCATAACTACTGTTTTTCTTTCCCATCACAACACTAACAAACACTTCGCACAACAATTCACACGTGCGAGTCACAGTTGATAACAAGGGCGAGTTATAGCTAGCATACACAGATGTTATGGCCCCGGGCGCTGGAATGTTGAGTATCAGTCCCATTCGTAGGGCCTTACCACACTTTCTCCTCTCCTATCATGGGAAACATGAACTTGATTTTCTAAATAGTTCCAGATTTCCTTACATCGGTATGAATCATGAAGACGAGATAAGTCCGTGGTTTCCAACTAGAGGAAAAATATGCGTTTTTTTTTTCCTCCAAATTTTCATTCTAAATTATGCGAGTAAATACAGTAATTGATTCCCATACTCTTAAATCTCCAGTTATGATGACAACTTCTATTTAAGTAATGTTTTATTGCCCCTCAGTATCGAACTAGGAACCACAACATCAAGGTTGCGGGACAATGTTCATCACAGCGCAGTTAGACATAGGAATTTTCAGCCTCAGCGAGTGTACAGGTGCAATAAAAATGTCTCATAAACATGGGGAAAAGGCGCAGGCAAGATTTTCAATATAGCATTGGTTCGGAAATACTTGTAGAAGAAGATTCTTGCAAATATTTGGGTTTTCACATAAGGAATTATATGAAATGGAGAAGTCACGTAGGATGTGTAGTTTCTAAAGCTTACAAATCTCTGCACTTTGTAATGAGGGTATTAAAAGGAAGTAGTACCTCGGCTAAAGAGTTAGGATATTTGTCACTTGTAAGACCTATTCGGGAATACGCCTCCGTGTTGTGGGATCCATGTCAAGTAGGGCTCATCCATGAGTTGGAAATGGTACAAAGAAAGGCCGCTAGATTTGTGCTCATTGGCTTTAATCCCAGGAGCAGTGTGACCCGTATGTTAAAGAAACTTGGGTGGGAATCACTTGAGTCTAGGAGGATAAAATCTAGACTCTGCACTATGTACAACACGTATACAAATCAACCAGCATGGGGTGAATTTAGCAAGCGTATGGGAAAGCCCACTTACATGAGTAGGAGTGATCATTGTTTCAAAGTTAAGGACTGAGCACAGCGTACAAATTATGGTAAACATTCTTTCGTAAACCGTGCCATTGATAACTGGAACTCTCTACCTGCCGCAGTCTTAGAGCCTTTCCCCCGACATATAGGTGTGTTTAGGAAGAGACTGACGATTTGTGTCAATACTCCAGTTTAATTGTTATTGAATATTTATGTAAAATTGTTTAGTTGTGATGTGTGCCCAATTTGCCACTGGCGGACACCCCCCCAAATGAATGAATGAATATTGTAAATGTAGCCTACCATCTGTTAATTCTTTTCTTGCCTTTCAATAATAGTCTACCATATTTCACCTGGAGGCAAATGAAGTTGTCAGTTGTGTATCAGGATTGTTTCTAGTTACATCTAAAATGAATATTTGGTTGAAAAGTGGAAATTTGAAATGAAACCGGGAGTAACAAAATCAGGAGTTGCGTTCCATTAATCTAAGAAAGTTAAATCTTGTGTAATCAAAAGAAAGTATGATAATATTAGTTTCGATTTTTATACACACGTGTCAAGGACTGTCCAAGAACACTCCGTGTTGTTCGTGTTGACATAGTTGCTAACAGTAGTCTGAAACCTTCTCTACCCAAATGTTGGGGGTTCACACAGCCCAAATCTTTGTGAAAGAGGTTTACAAGTCAAGCCTTCCTTCGGATGGGAAGTAAATAAAGCCAGCGGGCCCACATCATAGATGTATGGCATGTAAAAGAACCTTCCACTGACTACAATTGTGTGATGCTAAATTTGTAGGTTAGATTTGATTAATGCTCTATTAAGCTCCAATGTTTGCCGCCAGGTGCCAGTTGTGGTGGCATCTAGTAGGCAAGTTCGCAGCTAGGTGTCGTTGATTGTAGCATTTGGTAGCAAAAGTAGGAATTACTTGAAATTGATCGTCTGCAGTCCTTACCTGAATTACACATAACACACACTAATACAGACATCGCAATTAACACGGTTATCAGACAGGTTATACACACACCCAAAGTACACAGGGCTAC
This sequence comes from Meconema thalassinum, assembly GCA_946902985.2. Classification (NCBI taxonomy): domain Eukaryota; kingdom Metazoa; phylum Arthropoda; class Insecta; order Orthoptera; family Tettigoniidae; genus Meconema; species Meconema thalassinum. The sequence goes on from OX336394.1 coordinate 197,259,657, forward strand.
ATGACCACGTCGCAGCCCCTAAACTGAGGAACCAACCAACCCAAATGTATCTTCATGTTTTTACCTCCTAGACATGCAGATTTTAGTTGTTTTGTATTTGGGATTAAATGTTACAATCAAATTTAAAAAATTGTATTTTATTTCTATCATTTTTCTTATGTTTATTCTCCGGGAATATTCAAATTCATTTTCTAGTCCCAGCAGAATATGAGCCTCTTATAATGCCAGGAACAAGCTATTTGTGTGTTTATTTGTCATTAACGAACTGTGAACATTTTGGCAAAATGGTTAGAAACGTTTGTCTGTTATGTCTGATTAACTAAGGCCCACACTCCTGGCATGCTTTGTGTTATCCTCCTTCCACAGCACAAGGTAGCTTGGGTGTAAAGTCCTCCCGTTTGAGGAAAATTCCGGTCCTGCTGTGGTGCTTGCCTTCAATTCATTCATTCGCAATTGGGGGTATGTCCCCTGGTGGCAAATTGGGTATACATAACAAATAAACAATTAAACGTAACAATATACATAACAGGTTTGTACATAGCGCAGAGTCTAGATTTCAACCTCCTAGCCTCAAGTGATTCCCACCCAAGTTTCTATGTTAAGGACTGAATTCTGTCTACAAATCCTTGAATGGCTTGCACACTAATTTACAGGTAGCATTGTAGCCTCATCTACACAACTCCTTCTCTGAACCAATGAAATTGATCATATTCACCCTAGGCCAATTCTCCAAAAGTTAGATTACTTGAAACAACTATTATCTTATATAAATAATTCATTCTTTTGGGTTAATGCCGTGTGTATTTTTAATTTAAACCATACGTTTCGGAGAAACCTTGCCTCCTTTTTCAATGGAAATAAACAATGTGGCCAAAGAAAGTATATCAATGAGATAACAAAAATTATAGATAAATTCCTCTGTTCGTCACCAGAGAGCAGCTGCCGAAACGTATGGTTTAAATTAAAAATACACACGGCATTAACCCAAAAGAATGAATTATTTATATAATAATCCGGGCCGTGAAAGCCTTAATATGCAAACTATTATCTTATCACAATAGCCCAAAACTTTTGTAGTGGTAAAATTTGTATACCACATGCTTTCATAACTCTTCCTTTTAGGATAGCTTCTTGCTCTGAGTGATCATAATATTGTTTGTTCAACAGGGAATGGTACTTACTGGGAAGAAGTGGCCCCTCCTGTCCAGAAACCTGCCACCAAGAATGCAATTAAAAACAAAGGACCTGCTCCAGCTATTACTCCAAGTGGGAAAAGTGGTGGTAAAACACGCTCAAAAAAAGAGGAGGCCGTTGTTCTTAAACTGTTTGAACAAAACACCCAACGTGGTGACGAATTTTATCAGTGGTGCTCTCGAGCTCTGGATGTGTTACAAGCACAGGTCGATATTCCTACTTTCGTAAGTTTCCTACGAGATATTGATTCGCCGTTTGATGTGAAAGAATATGTCCGAATATATTTGGGTGAAGGCAAAGATCCTCAAGATTTTGCACGTCAATTCTTGGAGCGACGCTCCAAATGGCGCAGTGCACAACGAGCTGTTCAACAAGAGGATGACATGTGTGTGCCTGCTCCAGCTGTGAATCCTTTGGACACAGACTTCCAGGAAGTGAAGGTAACAATATTTGGCATTAATTCATTTGAATGGAATGGTTTAGGTGTAGACTACAGGCATGCAAAATTCGTCCAGGCTTTCTTAGTGTACCGCTGCAAGTATGCTCCCTGATGGCGGAATAATGCTGAAACTATGTATACAGATCACTGAACTTCCACATAGGTTCAGTCTGTTACCACATAACCCATGGTCATGGTGTGGTGCAGGAGTCTCCCCAAGACACATCCACATAAGTAATTTAAAAAATATATGTTGAATGTAGAAGTGTTTTTTTCTATAGTGTTTTTTTTAATGTTCCTTTTTTTTATTTCACAATCATCTTTCTTTGGTTTTGAACTTGACCAATGAGCTCACAATAGTTGCTTTTGTTTTTGTTATTTTTTGTTTAGTTTTATGTGCACATTCAACTTGAAAAAGGTGTCCTTTTTATGACTATTAGCAGCAAAGGTCGAGTTGAAAATTTCTTTTGAGAAAACAGAAATGATGCCATCTTTTCGAGTTAACACGTCACATATCATTCTAAATAGTGATCAAAAAATAAAGGTTGCAGTGAAATTCAAATATCTTGGTGAGATTATAACTTGGAATGCCAATGAAAGAAGCTTCAATAGACAGTAGAACATTAAAATTGCAGCGAGCACAACAGATTACTTGGTCTGCTTACAACAAAAAAAAAGTCTCTCTCAATTAATGCTGAATTTCGACATTATTACTCCATCATTAAGCCAGAAGCAACTTTTGCAAGTGAAACGATATTTAAACTTAACACCCAATCAACAACTGATGAATTACACAAGGTTGATAGAAGAATTTATCGGACAATTATTAATTTTAAAAAAGCACCAAATTGATGTCTAGTGGAGGCTTTTGCCTAATTCAGTACTTTACAAGGTAAGTGAATCGATCATTGATACGATACGAAAACTAAGGATCACGTTTTTTGGACACATTTCCCGTTTACCGCATACTAGACTCCTAAAACTACTTCTTGATTTCTTTTGGAACAGTAAAACAAAAAACACATGGTTTAAAGAAATACAAATGGATTCAGATGAATTGAAAATTACTAAGCATCAAATTGAACATAAAGAAGAGAAACGAATTCTGAATAACAAATACACAAGACTAAAACTCAAAATTTCACAGTGTTATATATGCAGAATAACAGGCTGCACGATCATCCAGGATGAAGTTTTGGGAAAGAAAGAAGTTGTCAACTATTAAAAGTTGGATTTATTTGTTTTCTGAAGACTTTGTTGTATAAGGTTTGTGTTTAGTGCTCAAATGTGGGCGTAAATAAATAATTATATCTATATATCGAACCCTTTTGATGCCAAGCAATTAATGAGTGGTTATGCTAAAATTGCCAAGCCAAAGTTTAGTGAAATTGCAAGTGTTTGATAAAAATTATCCCCTACGTACTGTATGTTTTTCAAGATAAAATGTTGATATTTTTTTTGTAGCAGGTAAACATATTATTAACATACTAGTTGTTAAAGAATTAATATTTTGCTTCATTTGTGTAATTTGAAAAATCTTTAAAAAATATTTCTGTTTAAAAAAAATTAATATAATGTTGACAACCTACACAATCTAAATAGTATCTTTTATGAATTACATGTTTATACTTATTCATCATCATCTTGAACCAGCTCCAGTTTCCCGGATGCGGTGATTGAGCATTCTCCATTTATTTCTGTCCAAGAATTATTGAATTGTGTAAAAATGTCCCAAGTTTAGAGTAATTCTATCAAATAGGTTTCGAGTACGATCAATTTCTACAAAGATATGCGTGTACGGTACTAAGTCATTAGGTGGATTGTCGTCAGCAGAATCAAAGTTGTCGTCATCAGTCGAAAATTCACTCTCGCACATTTCACTTGATATTTTTTCTGTAGCAGGTAAATGTATTATTAACATACTAGTTGTTAGATAATTAATATTGTTACGGCAGTGAGTTTGTTTCATCGCTCGCCGCATGAGTCACAACTGCCCCAGAGCTGGGCTGTGCTCTGCCTCAGTGTATTGCGTGCGCCTTATGCAATAGGACTACTAGGACAAAGGGATGGTCCAGAATATTCGTGACTCAGCCAGTGATGGAAACCTCGAGAAGCCGTGAACCCTGGATGGGTCTAGAAGCATTTATTGAGTCACCGGCCTGCTATATAAGAGCGACCCGTCAAGCAGTGTGTGTGTGTTTTTCGAGCTAGTGCGAGCGTTTATCCTGAGCGACAGAAGTGTGGTGAAGTGACTTGCGAAACCCCTAGTGAAGCTGATTCTCTTGACAGCGAGGGAGTGAGAAGCATACAGGGGACTGCCTGTGTTTTGAGCGAGTGTGATTTCACTGAGCGACAGAGGTATTGTGGCGAAGTGCTGTGCGAGTTACGAAATCCAGTGACATTGTTTCCCAGTTTGTGGACAGCGAAGCAGCGTGTAGCAGGTTATCGTAAGTAACTGTAGTTTGTGTACATAAGGAAGAGTTACAGGTATTCCACGGGTCTCATTAGTGGAGGATTAGCTGCATGACTAAGTGAAAGGGGCAAGAGCGCTCCATAAGGAAGAGACTTGAGGAAACTGGAGTAAGGTTCTAATTGCTTGTATTTGCTGTTGAGTGGTGTATCTTTCTGGCCGCAATAAAATTATTTCTTTAAAGGAACAATCTGTGTTGTGCTTCAACCCACCGTGATCCAGTTAACAAAAGTGCCACTAGGGGGTGGCACGTAACAATAGTTTGCTTCATTTTCGTAATTTTAAAACCTTATTTATTTCCCCTTCATCACTTATCTTAATTTGCTCCAGGGAAATTCATAAACATAGACGACTTCAAAAGCTAACACATGCGGGAAGCCAGCTGACTGCAGCATGAAAGACATCCTGTTTTCAGAGAAATTGAAGCTAAAGCCGTGGTGGAGAAGATCCAATACAAATTGCATAAGGTGCTTGACAGTCTTCAAGAGCGTTATTACCAGGAAGCGTTTCAAAAATGTCCGAGGTCCTGAGATCGGTGTATAGCTTCCCAAATGGACTGCTTTGAAGGGGATGGCAGCCAAGTTTAAATCAACTGATTTTGCATCCATTTATGGGACCAGTCTCGGAATTTAATGATCGCATCTTGTATGTGTGGGTTTTTGTTTTGCCATCGTGTCACATGTTACTCATTTCAGAGTCTGGTCATGTATGAGTACCTTTCCTGCATGGGGTTGACACCTGCAGCCTTAAAGATTTACAATTTTATCAATAGGTTATGGAAGTTTTGGTCTCCGTTAAAAACTCGGCAGCATTTCAAATTCTTATCTTAAATCTATATATTACACATATTTCCTCTGCATTCATTTTTAAATATAAAGTCACTTTTTGCATGCACTAAGCCTAAGAGCTCCTTGGTTGAGCAACGTACCTGCCCCTCTCCAATATGCATAAGACCAATTGCAACATATTTCAGTAAATGCATTGTTAATTATAAACATTATGGTTTCCTTCGAATTTTGTTCAGGTTTCACATGTTCTACTTGTTTTGTTGTTTAATATTTCTTCACCTATACACATTATCTACTTCATCTCATTTCAGCCTGTATGTGGGGTAACACTTGGTCTTAAACATTTAAAATTATGTTGATATCGACCACTGATTATTTTCAAGAGTGTACCTCCTCTCTTTTGGCGTTTCCTCTTGTTTCTTGCAAACTCGAGGAACCTGTACCTTACTACTTCCCCAAGCTTACGTCTGCCCTCCAGGCTTGGTGAGGACACAGCCCACCTGGCAATAGAGTCAGAAATCAGATTGACTTTATCTTAGTGCAAAGACATTGGAAGACTTTGGTCTTAGATTGCAAAATCTTTCCTTGAGCTGACTGGAAGTGTCCATGAAAATGCGGATTAAGCTGAAATCTACTAAGTAGAGCGGAGTAACTATTCACAGACGAAAAAAAAAGCTCTTCGGGAATTTGGTTTGCTTGTAAGACCCAAACTTCACGACATCAGTCCTGATAACAAACCTGTCTCACAAATGAGAGATCGAATGAAGGAGGCCATTTCTTTGTCTCTTTCAACATCAGAACTTCGACTACAAGTTGCAAAGCATCCTTGGATATCACAGTCCACATTACAATTAATTGAAGAGAGAGGCAGTCTGAAGAAAACTGGTATCCACACTCCCCAAGATTGGTTGGGTGGGTTGGTTGGTCGGTCTGTCGGTTTTCAGCATGTCACCCCTGCAGCCCATTTTTACTGCATTCATGTGAAAATCGCACTTACCTTATCTACAAGTTTGAAATGATTTTGTGATTAAGATGATTATTAATAGCTATTTTGGCACTGCTAAACGAGAGGCAAAGAAAGCAGTGGCTGAAGCAAGAGCCAACCACTACAACAACCTCTATCTTAACTTGGACACCAAAGATGGTGAAAAGGATATTTACCATCTGGCCAAAGCCCGAACAAGAACTGCAAGGGATATTAATCACTATGTGTGCATAAAGAGCAAGGAAGGCCAAAGACTACACAACAAACATGCTATTCTCAAGCGATGGAAAGAGCATTTCGAGGAGATCTCAAACATAGAGTTTCCGCATCCAACAATCCCAGAAGGTGTCCCAACTAGTGGGCCTATCCCCCAAATCACTCCACAGGAAGTTATCACTGCCCTAAAAAGCATGAGAAACCATAAATCTCCTGGGCCAGACAACCTCCCTGCTGACTTATGGAAACTTCAAGAACTGCAATCTTCTGCGATAGATTGGCTTGTTACCTTTTTCAATGCCATATTGGACTCTGGCCACATCCCTATTAACTGGGCTACAAGCATTACAGTACCGATTTTCAAGAAGAAAGGAGACCCAGCGGAATATTCAAACTATCGCCCAGTATGTCTTCTCTCACATACAATGAAGATCATTGAGAGGATTCTTGATCGACGCCTACGTGCCATCACCGAAATCAGCTCCAACCAGTGCGGGTTTGTCAAGGGGGCTGGAACCGCTGACGCCATCTTCGCAGCACGGTTACTGATGGAGAAGCACCGTGAGAAAAGAAAGCCTCTGCATATTGCCTTTCTTGACCTTGAAAAGGCCTTCGATCGTGTTCCTCATGAGTTGATTTGGTATGCGCTCCGCAACCATGGTGTGCCAGAGTCATTTGTAAATGTGGTCAAGATGTTTTACACGAACACCAGCAGTAGAGAACGTTGTGCTGTTGGCACCTCGGAAAACTTTCCTGTAAATGTCGGCGTCCACCAAGGCTCAGCACTAACACCGTCCCTTTTTGTTCTTGTGATGGACACCATCACTCGTGACCTGCAACGGAATGTTCCTTGGACCCTTCTGTATGCAGATGATATAATGGTTGCAGATGACACCCGAGAAAAACTCCAATGTCAAGTTGAAGATTGGAATAACCGCCTCTCCCAGTACGGCCTATGTCTGAATGTGAAAAAGACGGAGTATCTGGAGTTAAACCCAAGCGACGGTATCATTCAAGTCGCTGGACAAAATCTAGTCAAGACAGAATGCTTCAGGTACCTTGGATCTCGTCTTCAGAGTGATGGCAACTTCAATGATGAAGTAAGAGCCAGGGTAAACGCAACCTGGTTGGGGTGGAAGGAGGTCACGGGTGTGCTTTGCGACAAGAAAATGCCACTTCGTCTCAAATCGAAAATATATCGGACAGTGGTACGGCCAGTTGCGCTGTATGGAGTTGAATGTCGACCATCCGACAAAATTTCAGAACGTCGCCTTCACGCCATGGAAATGAGAATGCTCCGTTGGACAATGGGCATCTCCCTTATTGACCATGTCAGAAACGACACAATTCGGGAGCAAATGGGTGTCGCCCCAATTGTGGACAAAATGAGAGAGAAACGGCTCCGATGGTATGGCCATGCTCTGCGTGCAGCGCCTGATACTGTTAATAACTCTGACCTTCACTTTGGGGTTGAAGGCCTACGCCCCAGAGGACGACCGAAGCAGCATTGGCAAGACACAATAAATGGTGATTTAAAAATGACCGGCCTAAATCCATCTGACGCACAAAACCGGACAAAATGGAGGTCAATGACCAAAAAAGCGGACCCTGCACCAGCGGGACAACGCTAGGAAGAAGAAGAAGAAGATTTTGGCAGAATAAGAGCCATATCTCCTTGCTGCAAATTTGTTTGGTTGGGTGATTTTGCATCATCATCTCTTCGCATCAGCAAGCCGGGTGCGGTTATAAATGAGTCGTCTCCAATTTGACCTGTCCATCCATAACTGTTGCTGTATTTGATGCCAGTTCTTATCTCTAGCTTCAAGGTCCTCATAAATTTTCTTCTGCCATATATCGCGAGGTCTTCCTCTTGGTCTCCTCCCGGGGACACTAGCCAAAGTACACTCGAGGTATCCTGTGGGGAGCCATCCTCTTCATATGACCGTACCATCTCAATCTCTTGGTTTGAGTGTCTCCAGCAGGCTCCTTTCCAATCCCAGTTGTTGTCGGATATCCTCATTCCTTATTTTGTCCATTTTCGTCTTTTGATTTTGCATCCAGTTACAAATACTCACCTAAAGTACGTTTATTTTATTAAGGACTGTACATAGTGCGATATAAGCATTATGAAGCAATTTTTGTTTTAGTTTGTATGGATTAGCATCCACAGCTCATATGAATTTTACTTTTTGGTTTAGTGTATATTTTTTTGTTTTTCTACTCCATGGCTGATTGAAAGTACGGTAACTACAATTTGCAGAAGCAATATTCAACAGTAAATACCAAGTACTGACAATTTGTATTATGTGTTTACTTCTCGATAAAATGTTGTTGTTTGTTATGGCTAGCCCGGATTCCAATCCATCAGCTTTCTTGCGTTCCAATAGAGTTGTGTGAGGTTTCCTGCAGTTCTAGCAGTTTCTCAATAAAATTCTTCCTGCTCTGAAGCCATGTTGTTCTTCCCTCATCCCTCCTTCTATCCTTGTCCTAATTCTCCTTTCCAAAACTTTCTCAAAGATCTTTGCACAATGACTCATCAGTGTTATTCCCCGATAGTTTCTGCATTCTGTTCTACTACCTTTCTTGAAGATCGGGACAATTATTCCCTTTTTCCAGTCCTCTGGGGTCTTCCTTTCCTTCCATGCTGTCTTCATCACTCAGTACAACCATTGTATCCCCACCTCTCCTGCTCTCTCACCATCTCCACACTCAACTCATCCACACCCGGTCCCTTCCCTCCTTTCATCTTCCTCACTGCATCTTCCATTTCTTTCCATGTTAAGTCCTTTTCTGTTTGCAGTTCATCTTCCTCTTCTCCGATTTCTTCCTCCTCGCCGTGGTTTCCATTTGGGTTCAGGAGTTCTTCAAAATATTATTTCCACATTTTCTTCAGTTCTTCCCTATTTTCTATCTCTTGTCCCCTTTTGTTCACCATTCTAACATAATCCGTAGGATCCTTCCGCCTCTTATTCTTTACCATCCCATACAGGACCTTTTTCGTACCTTCACTATCCTCCTTCATCATCTTTGTCCACTCTTCCATCCACTTTCTTCTCTCCTCAGCCACTACTCTCTTTGCCTCCTTCTTTCTTTCCTGGTACTCTTCCCTTGTCTCTACCGTCCTCTTTTGATACCACCTCCTAAAGTCTCTATTCTTTTCCCTTACCATTTCTTTTGTCTTCTCATTCCACCATGGTGTTTTCTTCCACCTCTTCTTACTGTCTTGTCCTCCCACATACTGCTTCTGCTGCACCTAGTGTCTTCTTAAATCTAGCCCATTCCTCTTCCACCCCTCTTTCTTCATCTGTTGGAATTCGTTCCTTTACCATTTTGAGGTACTCGACCCTTCTATCTCCTTCTTTCATTTTCCATATCCATATCTTTCCTGGTTCTCAGTCCCTTTCTTCTCCTTAGTCCCTCTCAGGTTCATTACCAGCAATCGATGATCGCTATCCAGGTTCTCTGATGGTATAACCTTGATTTCCGTGATGTTCTTATTTAATTCTTTCTCATACAGTATATAGTCGACCACCGACTTCCTGGTCAAGTCATCACTGTACCATGTGATTGTGTGGCTTTATCTTTTCTTGAACCAGGAGTTCCCAACTAGCAGGCTGTACAATAATATTTTTAATTAAAGCAACACATTCATCTAGCCGTAAAAACCATCCGCCACAAAGACTTACATCGCATCTCATCCCCGACCCCGTTGGAGAACGGGCGTCGACAAACATTAAAGCAACACATTTAGACATTTGAGGAGAAAGTCCTTCCCTTAGCCTATGTATGTCATGTACTATGTTTAAAATGAATTGCCAGAATTGCCACCCTTTTCAGTTCGGAGTGTTAATTATGCTTAATGACGTAATTTGAATGAGATAAGCTTAAATCATCAGTTTTCATTTGTCATTAAAAAAAAAATTAAAACATAACAGTAAACATCCGGGTCCTAGTAATGATGTTCAACAAGTTCGGATTGTACTGTATTCTAAAAACTATCCGCAAATTTACTCCAAACATTATCCACACAGCCATGCAAACTATATCCCTACGGCGATAAATGTTGCGAATATCTGCGCAGGGCTTTACCCATGGCATTCTTGAGGTACACTTTGATCCTCTTGAGGCACGAGAAGCAGCGTTCTGGTTCAGCGGTAGTCATAGGCAGGGTGATAGCGATACGTAACAGTTTTTTAGTGACCTCTGTAAATGACGGGCCTAAGTTTCCAGTGAGAAGGAAACTCGAAATTTTTACAGATCCACCGATATTTCAAAATTCTTCTCTTCGATATAAACATTTCTTGTGATAGTATTATGATTCTATTTATATATTTCCCTGTTTCTAGTTACATCATTGTTATGACGCTCAACCGATTGTTGATACGCCGAACTTAAGCGTAACACTGCAGAATTTTACATGTTATTTAAATGAGTTCCACAAGATGCGTGCTTCTGAATTTCTTTGCTCAGTTTTCTAAGATCTGTGACTCCCTTTTGAGTTCAGCTAAATTCTCCACCGACTATACTGTGAAATAATGTACAAGTATTTGTTAAAATCTCGCAAGCATACTACATTAGAATATTGATCTATAATTCCCATGTTGGCAAGACTGATTGTACAAGTGTTTCAATAAAATGCACAAACCATGGAGATGGTGGAATACCTCCCTTTCATTGGCTAAGGGATGATGATGGACTTGGTTCTTCTAGTACACACTAGATGCAGTGAGCGCCTACATGAGTTCCATCCTTCTTCTACTCATGATTCCCATCGCCATTCAGTGTTATACCCCATTTAGACGTCTCGGTCGCGATCCCGATTATCTCTGATCTGGATAATGTCCAATCGCGATCAACGGCATTTGTCATTGGTACGTGTTTAGACGTCCCATCATGAAACAACAGGATAATCGAGTAAAACAGCATGACATCGCTAAGGTCTGCCAACTTTTGAATTCCAAGTGTTACAGCAGAAATTTTCAGTAGTTTGTTTCCTCCAGTTTTGAAGTATTTCAGTTATTCTTTATACATAATTCAACCTGCTAATGCATATTTTTAAATATATACAAATCCTGAGGAGACGTGTGGAAATAAAAATATTTTGAGATATTTATAAACAGGTCTAGGCTATTTATTGCATAAATACTTCTTGTTCGTCCAGAGTTATTTGGCCCTATCGGAATCTCATCTATGTCTATGACAATCAATTTATGTCTTTATTAATCTTCTTCATCGACTTTCCCCAACGCTAATATTTTTTATTTCAGCGTTTAAACGCTGGTATGTTTGTCTCCATCCATCATTTTGTTTCTCTCAATCTTCATATCTGATATCAAACAACATAAATACAACCATCATGGCCAACATTACGTACATCTCGCTTTCAAAACACGAGATAATACAAAATGGCCATCATTTCCACTGCCTACTTCACTCACACAGCAGGAGGATAGAACACACCGACGATCGCAATGGCCGCGAACACGATTATCTCGTTGTGGGAACGGGATCGGGCTGATCTTGTTGGAGGGAAAGTTGATCGCGATAATGTTATCCTGTTGCGTTTAGACGTCCCAACTTCATCTGGATCGGCGCCTGTTCGCGATCGCAACCGGGACGTCTAAACGGGGTATTACAAACCTGGCCATGTTGCAGCAAAAGCTGTTCCCATTGAAACATTTTCTTGCGATAGTATTATGATTCTGTTTATAATTTATTGCATTAGAATATGTCATTTTCTGAATACGAATTAGGGGCTGTTAACCGCTGCCAGTACAATATTTGAACTGTTTGTAAACTGTATACTCTATTGTTTCCAAAGATGTGTTGGTACTCTGTGGCGTTGCTGCAAGGATTTCAGCACCCAAGGAGGCTTTCATAGGACAACTGGGCAATGGGGGAAGTGGATTCAGGAAGTGCAATGTTAAGTTCTTAAGGTGCTGCCGAGAATGCAGCAGCCGTGGGGGGAAGCGGATTTATGAGCCAGCCTGGCCTTTACTTGTGAAACATTTAAAGAGATCTATTTAATTATACCGTTACTCTGTTACTTTCAAAGTGTAAATTGATATTGTCAAATAAAATACCCTGGGGGACTGCAAATTTGCAGATCCCCTTCACGAGCTGCCACTGTGAAAATCTTTACCTGTTGGAGTAGTAGTTAGTGGTGCAAGTTGAAAGAAGGAAAGAGGACGTCTATAACAACTGTTGAAATGTGAACCGAGGATCTCTCTGTTGCTGATAGTGCTCTTCTACTGAGCTGTAATGACTTCGAACCTTTCATCTGTTGCCCAAAGGTTTCCCAATATCCATTTGTCAGAAATCTTGTAATACCTGATACCAACATTTGTCTCAGAATTGTGGTGGCTAAGATTTGAAAGAGTTCATTGTCAATTACTTCCTCAAGAACTACCTACTGCTTTTGTTATTCTTTTCAAAGACTGTCATATTTTTATTTAAAATATTTGTTTTTAACCTTTCCTTTCCTTCAGTCTCAGTTTGTTATATTCTTGTGAATTACATTGTTTTTCTCTTTCTAGGGCAAGGGAAAGAAGCCAAAGAAAAGCAAGATGTTTCGAGTCGATAATCGTATCCTGGGCTTCAACGTGACCGCTGCCACGGATCGCATCAATGTTGGCGATCGCGATTACGGTGAGGGTATCTGAGCAGACAAGACTGTGTGGACTGACAGGAGACAGCTATGGATGGCCTGTAGCCTGGCCGTGCCTTGTCACCTCGGCTACCAATTTTCCTCCATTCTCGACTAAGGAATTACAAAAAGGTTGAGCTGGTCTTATGACCTGAAAAGAGCCAACTGGAGAATGATCACAGATTTTGTTGCTACCTCTGATAAATACACAAGGTGCAGTGGTTTCTAGAGCCTTGGATTATCCTTGTATTCTGTTTCAGTATCTAACAGTGAAGGAAAGGCTCAAAACAAAGTTAGCTTATACAACCCTCCTTTGGTCAGGAAATTAATATCAGTTTGTTATGGCATTTTAAATCAAATAAGTGCATTAAAGAAGATAAAGTATTTTTAAAGTCATTTGTACAAATAATAAAGACAAGTCAGGAAGTCCCTACAGAAGGCAGATTGTTACTTTTCAAAGCTGCCGTTATTTCTTGTAAAATCACCAAGATTAACTTGCTTGCCTTTTCTTCCTTTCTGTATTTATTTATTCAGTCAGTCTGTCGATGTAATGTTGTGCCTCCTTGGCATTTGGTCATGGCTTGACCTGGTGTTGGCAACTTGTCGAAATCAGTTGCATCTCCACATAGAACAGTATTTAGACTGCACAGACTTGGAAGACAACTCTTGTACATTACTATTTTCCAGTAAAAACACATTTTGAATGTTTGTTAAGTGACTCCTGATATAACACGAAATGGATGACATTGGTGCTATTAAAAACAGATGTGTGGAACTTAAAATATACTCATCCAAAGCTGTACATTCTTGTCAAATAACAAATAAAAGTAATTGTAAAGAATGATGGGTGTGTGTGTTTAATTCTTCCTCTGTTGTCCTAAGTAATACAGATGAAGGCAGAGGCGGCTCTAGGAACAGGCGAACCAGGCGGCGCCTGGGGCCCCGCGCACTTGAGGGCCCCGCGGGGTGCTTGTAATAATAAAAATACCCTATACAGTATCATTATGAATCAGTTATTAAATTATAAATTAAGCGTGCATGAATCATAATGTTGCTTTGAACGCAGCAGCAGCACGGCAGTTGATTGCTTACGTCTCAGAAGGGCTACCGTAACGTAACCGTTGTGGCTATATATAAATCTACCTACCTCTCTTCCTTTCTGGTGTTCCCAGTACAGCTGACTAGAGTGATCGCGGGCGAAACAAGAGAAAGAGAGACGCTACCCCTCCCACCCCTCTCACAGCACGCTAACTCACCCGCGCGGCAATGCCACAGCCACTACAATCTACGTAGTTGATGACTCATTGTACTTTGTGCTGTTTGCAGACTTCAGTAGTTGTGGCTGGCTGTGACGCTGTTTTAGCAGTGCATTTGTGTAAACTTAACCAGTTAACCTCAAAAAACCTTTGTGATTGTGAAATAACAGAAATATATTGGAATATTGTTATGTTATTGGGTGAACATGTCGGGAAATTGTAAACGTGATAGAAACGTAGGTCGAAAATATAAGTCTGGAAATGTGAAAATAAAAAAGGCTTTCTGGGAAAATTATCAAACAAAGATTAGTGGTTCCTTGGATAAATTTGTGAGTAGTAGTCGTAACTTAAGTGTTAGTATTGAGGAAAAAGTTGAAGATGGTAGTGGAATTCGTCGGCGGCGGCGGCGGCTTTAACTCGTTTCCGAGTATACATCTTCTTCCAAAACAGTCTAAAATAATCTAAGGTTGAGGTCTGTGGGCATGGTTGCGGTGACTGAACAGCCCAATGCGTGCATGAAACAAACGTCCACACAGATCACACAGAACTGTTGGTGGAGGGCGTGGCTGTGCTGCACGGAGCTTTCGTGCTTGTCGCTTGGCCTTAACAATTCTATGACGTTCTTCTTCAAACATTTTGACAGCAGCCGGGATGGTCTGGCGCCAAGTTGAACGGTCTTTAGCAAGCTGGTCCCAGGTTTGTGGATTGAGACCTGTCAACTTCATATTCTGCTTAAATTGGTCCTTGTAACGTCTCTTAGGGCCTCCATGAGGTCTGGTGCCGGAGGTGAGTTCACCATACAGAACCTGGCGTGGTAGTCTCGTATCATCCATCCGATGGACATGTCCAATCCATCTAAGTTGATGACCAATGATGGATGATTCTATACTATTAGCAAGCGCTTTCTCAAGAACATCAAGATTGGTGATGTGGTCTTCCCACTTTATCTTAAGGATGGATCGAAGTTTCTGTTGATGGAAGCGCTCAAGCTTTCGGAAGTCATGTCGATAGAGGGTCCAGGTTTCACAGCCATACAACAATGTTGAGATGACAACAGCTTGGTACACCATGAGCTTCGTCTTCACGGTCAGATCTTTATTCAAGAAGACCCGGTGCGATAGTCGCCCAAATGCCGCATGGGCAGCACCGATTCTCTTCTCAACATCCTGCCCACAATTGCCGTGTACAGATAGCAGACTGCCCAGATACGAGAAGTGGTCTACCTGCTCCAATGGAGTATCTGAGATAGAAATGTTGAAGTGCGGAAGGGAAGTGCCTGGTGAGGGTTGTGCCAGAACCTTGGTCTTCTGAACATTAATGGTGAGACCAAAACGTTCACATGCATTCTTGTAGCAATTAACAGTCTGTTGCAACTCCACTGGCGTGAGTGTAGGCGATGCTGCATCATCTGCATACAACATATTGGTTATCTTCGTAACCTGAGTTAGCTTCTTGGAGCGAAATCGAGCTAGGTTGAAGAGCCCTCCATCAAATCGGTACCTGACATCTACACCTGGGATGTTTGTGGGCGATTTATAGAGCATTGCAGCCAAATACAATGCAAACAGTGTTGGAGCAAGTACGCAACCTTGTTTCAGTCCATTAGTGATAGGAAATTCGTCAGAGATCTTATTTTGCTGACAAACCTGACCGGTCATGCCATCATGGAGAGCTTGGATTAGATCAACAAAGCGTCGAGGACAGCCAAAGCGTTGTAGCACCGCCCACATAGCAGATCTTGGAACTGAGTCAAAGGCCTTTTCCAGATCATAAAAGACTAAGAAGAGTGGATTCTGTTGCTCACTACATTTTTCTTGTAGTTGTCTTATGCAGAAAATCAAGTCAGTTGTGCTTCTGGAAGATCGAAATCCACACTGGGACTCGGGGAGGATCTTTTCTGAGATAACCTGAAGGCGGTTAAGTAAAATTCTGGCGAGAATTTTACCCACAGTAGATAGTAGCGATATACCGCGATAGTTGGGTAGTGGAATTAAATCTTATACCAATACTTCTGGCTCTAGCTCTGCCTCTAAACTTTACTTTGTACCAAATGACACATCGGAGCCGGAGGTTGAAGAAATGGAGCCTATTATAGGCCTACCAATGTCCGACATTGGAAACGTAGTTTTTTAGAGAGCCTGATGCACTTACAGCTGCAGGTACAGATACTGTAGAAGTAGAAGAACCCACACCAACGTCAGTTTGCATAAGCAACGATCCTGGTGTTTGGGATTATCCTCTCAATGACATGGATAGGTGTAGTTTGATTTTACAAGGCCCAATAAGGATTGACAATACAACTATACGCTATTTAGTCTACTCCCAAAAACAAGATAAAGTTTATTGTTTTGCCTGTCGCCTATTTTCAACATCAAACACGTCTTCACTATGTGACAGTGGAATGAATAACTGGAAAAATTTGGGAGCTTATCTTAAATTGCATGACACTGCTCCAGACCATTTGGCTTCCGTGTTGAAGTGGGTACAGTTAGAAAAAGGACTTAAAAAGGAGTAACAGTAGAAGATAAGTTGGAAAAACATATTGAAGTTGAGAAAAAACAGTGGAGAGACATTTTGGAGAGTGTGTTGGCTGTTATAGATTATTTGACAGCACATAACCTTGCTTTTAGAGGTCACAGAGAGAACTTGAGAACAAACCAGTGGTAATTTTCTTGGCCTTATTAAATTGTTAGCAAAATTTGACCCCGTTTTGAAAGTTCATGTTGATCAAGTTGAAGAGAACAAGCTTCATGCTCACTATCTTGGAAAAAATACTCAAAATGAATTGATAGAACTCATGGCAAATCAAGTAAAAGCAACAATTTTGAGCCACATCAGAGAAGCAAAATATTATTCCATTATTCTTGATTGTACTACAGATGTTGGTCGTACTGAACAGATGTCACTGATTTTAAGATATGTGAATGTTTGCACAGGCCATATTGAAGAAAGTTTTTTAGGTTTTTTACCCGTTGAAAGCACTACTGGAGAAAACTTAGCCAAATGTGTAATGGCTGAGCTAAAAACCCTTGGCCTTGATATCAACGACTGTCGAGGCCAAGGCTACGATAATGGGTCTAATATGCGGGGGTGACTACAGCGGAGTAAAAACAAGAATATTATCAGAGAACTCCTTGGCGTTTTTTACACCGTGCGGATGTCATAGTTGGAATTTGTTGTTGTGTGATGCAGCGTCATCATGCATAAAAGCAAAATGTTTCTTTGGGACCCTGCACAAAGGCTTTATGTGTTATTTTCTGCCTCTTCTAATAGATGGAGCATTCTGAAAAACAAAACAAACATTAACATTACTCTAAAGCCACTATCGGAAACTAGATGGGAATGCCGAGTGGAAAGTGTTAAGGCAGTTCGTTACCAACTGAAAGAAATTGCTGAGTGTCTGGACGAGCTGTTAGATTCAACAGACTATTCTACAACAGGTAGTGAGTGCAACTCTTTGAGAAATGAAATACTTTCATATGATTTCATAATATCATTAGTAGTATGGTATGATGTGTTGGTAAAAATTCAGTTTATTAGCAAGTTGTGGCAGAGAGCAGACATGGACCTTGCGTCCGCCGTTAACCATCTTGAAAAGTTTTTATCTTGGTTGGTTGAGTACAGGGTCAGTGGCCTAGTTTCTGCAATTATTACTGGAAATGAAATAGCGAATGAGCTTGAAATTCCAAAGGAGTTCAAGAAGACACGCCTTGGAAAAAAGAAAACCCACTTTTCTTATGAAAATGAAGACTAAATAAGCTCAAGTGCAGAAGATTTGTTTCGAACTGACTTTTTCCTAATGGTAATTGACAAAATTGCTGAGAGTACTGAAAAACGATTTGTTGAGCTAAAAAAGTATGAATCAAGTTTTGGGTTCCTTTACAGATTGCATTCTTTAAAGAATACACCAGATGAAGACCTTTTGGAAAGTTCAAGAGACACTTACATTGAAGTCAGGAAGTACAAGTTGCTCTGATAGAGATAGCGAGGGCTTGTATCAAGAGCTGAAAATGTTTATCATGACTATCCAAGAAGACGTGACAATGACTAATGTATTAAAAAATATGATTGAAGACAACTTAGTGGATGTCGACCCTAACATATATGTGGCTTTAGGAGTTCTTTTGACAACACCAGTATCTGTCGCTTCTGCAGAATGATCATTCTCCAAGCTAAAGCTAATAAAAAATTATCTTCGATCAACTATATCTCGAGAAAGACTCTCTTCTTTGTCCATTTTATCTATTGAGCGAGATGTTGCCTCAAATGTTAATTTCAGTGATTTAATTGACCAGTTTGGTGCAGCAGTTTTTTTTAATTAATTAAAGAGTAGAAAATTATAAAAATTTAATTTCAGTTGGTTTCTAGTCTTTTGTGAATCAGTTAAATTCATGTAGGCTAAATATTTCTTTTTTCCACCGTCTTATGTATTTAAATTATGAGTTATTTGACTTTGCAGCCCTTTCGACTTTTCATTTTTTTTAATCAAACAGAAATTGTAAAAATTAATTTTGTAGGCATATAGTAGGCTAAAGAGTATAAAATTAGTTGGATTTTCGTGGTGTCATTTTTGTTGTTTTTCCTTTTGTTATAATTTTTACAAACCCTATTTCAGATTATACTGTAGGAGGCTTGGGGAGGGATTTGCGGCGATATATATATATCGCCTGGGGCCCCGCATTTTCTAGAGCCGCCTCTGGATGAAGGCTCCCACTTGTCCTACTTTTTCTAACTTCTACTGAGTTTTCATATTGCAGTTATATAATATAATATAAGGTGATTAAATGTCTCCTTTTTTTAACCCTTTATAGGGTAAAAGTCCAGGGGTTATTAAAAAATTCTGAAACTTTGTAAACTGGTTCTCTGCCAAGCATTAAACACAACTCAACGAAAAAATCAGGAAAAAGTTATGGGTATATAGGGGTAATTGGGTGGTAAATTATTATACCACTGCCCATTTAGGTTCACCTACAACACAGTGTGGGGAGTGGTATAATAATTTACCACCGCTCAAAGGTTTGGTACAGTCAGATACCATGTGCTAATGCATAAAGAAAGTCGTCCAAACTAAATATTTCTCTTTACTGACAATGTTATTAGGACAAAGGGAAAATCATATCATAAAATCACATCGAAATAAAATGTAGCACTAATTCAAAAGTCTTACTCTCATGGAACTGTTTGAAGCAACCTTTACACAGAGCCTTGTCACACGTTTTGCATATCAAATTGCTTCGTTTCTGCCTCTTATTTGTGCTGCAATATGCACATCTGCGGCAAGTTCCAATTTCAGGAATGTGAGCGCCAACATTACTCAAGTGTATAGTGTTTTCAACGGTGGTACTACCATATGGATGGTTCCTCTTTCTGCCTTTCCCAGAGGATGAGGCAAATCCGGTCTTCTTCTTGCTTATAAATGTCATCATCATCATCATCGGCTTTAACTCGAATCCGAGTATAAATCTTCTTCCTTCAGTCCAGTTTGTGGATGTGTTTACGGTGACTAAAGAGTCCAATCCTGGCATGGAACAAGCGACCACACAACTCGCATAGTATTGCTGGTGGAGGACGTGGTTGGGCTGCTCGAAGTTTCCTAGCTTGACGCTTGGCCTCTTCATGTATGCGTCGATCCCTTTCAAACGTCTTTACAGTATCCGAGATGGTACGGCGCCAAGTTGAGCGGTTTTCAGCCAGCATGTCCCAGGTTTGTGAATCAAGACCTGTCAATTTCAGGGTCTGCTTAAATTGGTCCTTGTAGCGCCTCTTAGGACCACCATGAGGTCTGGTGCCATAGCATAACTCACCATATAGCATTTGACGAGGTAATCTCACATCATCCATCCGATGGACATGACCAATCCATCTAAATTGGTGACCTATTATGGATGATTCTATGCTGTTGATTTGAGCCTTTTCCAGAACAGCAATATTGGTAATGCGGTCTTCCCATTTAATCCTCAAGATTGATCGAAGTTTTTGTAGGTGGAAACGCTCAAGCTTCCTAAGATCACGTCGGTAAAGGGTCCACGTTTCACAGCCATACAACAATGTAGAAATGACTACCGCTTTGTACACCATAAGCTTTGTACTCATGGATAGATCTTTATTCATGAAGACCCGGTGCGCTAATCGTCCATATGCTGCATGGGCTGCGCCAATCCTCTTATCCACATCCTGCTCACAGGTACAGCTCACAGAAATGGTACTGCCCAGGTACGAGAAGTGGTCAACCTGTTCTAATGGCAAATTTGAAATGGAGATATTGAACTGAGGAAGAGGTGTGCCTGGTGAAGGTTGTGCCAAGACTTTAGTCTTATTGACATTTATGGTAAGACCAAAGCGATCACATGCACTTTTGTAACAGTTAACTGACTCTTGCAGCTCTTCTGGTGTGAGAGTTGGTGACGCAGCATCATCTGCATACAACATGTTAGTAACCTTAGTAACCTGAGTTTTCCTCAAGGAGCGGAGACGAGTTAGGTTGAAAAGCCCTCCATCAAAACGATACTTGATCTCCACACCTGGGATGTTTGTGGGTGAATCATAAAGCATTGCAGCCAAGTACAGCGCAAAAAGCGTTGGAGCCAGTACACATCCTTGTTTCAGTCCATGGGTAATGGGAAATTCATCGGACATCTTATTCTGATGGCAAACCTGACCTGTCATGCCATCATGGAGAGCTTTGATTAGATCTACAAAACGCTGAGGGCAACCAAACCGCTTCAGCACTGCCCACATGGCTGGTCTTGGAACCGAATCAAATGCCTTTTCCAAGTCATAAAAGACTAAGAAGAGTGGATTCTGTTGTTCTCTACATTTTTCTTGTAGCTGTCTCACACAGAAAATCAAGTCAATTGTGCTTCTGGAAGTTCTAAATCCGCATTGTGACTCTGGGAGGATCCTCTCAGAGATAACCTTGAGGCGGTTAAGTAGAATTCTTGCAAGAATCTTCCCCACAATTGATAGCAGTGATATACCACGGTAGTTGCCACAAACACTGCGATCACCCTTTTTAAAGATAGTGACGATAGTGGCATTCTTTAGGTCTCCAGGTACCTTTCTTGATTCCCATATTCTGAGGATAAGGATGAAAATTCTTGTTTTGAGGGAATGACCTCCGGCTTGAATTAGTTCCAGAGGGATGTTATCTGGGCCAGGTGCTTTTCTGGGTTTCAATTGGGTGAGAGCTGCACTGAATTCATGATAAGTAGGAGGTACTGCCAACCACAGTTGTTCAGGTTGTTGCGGCACATCACAGAGGAAGTCTTCAGCAGCTTCTGATGGACGATTTAGGAGATTGGAGAAGTGCTCCTTCCAGCGTTCCAAGATTTCTTGACTATCAGTAAAGGTAGTAGAATTATCAGCGCTTTTCAGTGTACCTGATGATGAGCGAGATGGTCCATATATTTCCTTGAGTACGGCATAGAAGTTCCTCAAGTCTCGAGCATCCGATAGTCTCTGCAGTTCCTGAGCCTTCTGTTGCCACCAAGTATTTTTAATCTGCCTTATCTGCGTCTGGCATTTACCCTTGAGTTCCAGTAGTTGATCTCTCTTTGTGTTGGAAGTTGGGTCTTGAAGATGGGCAAGATAGGCATTCCTTTTGGCATTGATGAGAGACAGAATTTCCTCATTGTTGTCATCAAACCAGTCTTGTCTTTTCCGCACTATAAAACCAATGGTTTCCTCAGCTGACTGTGTGATAATCTTCTGTAATGTGGCCCATTCTTGCTGAATATCATTTGTTACTGGGTTTTCTGATAACTGGGTGACGATCCTGTTTCCAAAATGTTTGTACATGGATTCATCCTGAAGTTTGGATGTATTAAACTTCTTTCTTGGCAAATTTTTGATGTTCCTAGGTGGTTTAGGTCTGATGGATATCCTGAGCTTACATATAAGAAGTTTATGATCTGTCCAACAATCGTCTATATTCCTTGCTGTTCTGGTAATAAGAGTGTCCTTCTTATCACATTGCCGGGTAATGATATAATCAAGAATGTGCCAATGTTTGGAACGAAGATGCATCCACGTGGTTTTGAAGCGGTCAGGTAGCCGGAACTGCGTGTTGGTAATGAAAAGTTCGTGTTCTGCACAAAGACCAAGAAGCAACAGTCCATTGGGATTACATTTTCCAAGTCCCTGTTTGCCCATCACATTATTCCATAGCCTGTGATCTTTCCCAACTCTGGCATTGAAGTCACCGAGGAGCAAGAGTTTATCTGCAGATGGTACCTTGGAGATGATTTCACTTAGCTGATTATAGAACTGAGCCTTTACTTCATCGTCAGAATCTAAGGTAGGAGCATAGGCAGAGATGAGTGTCATAAAGGAACCTCCTGAGAGTGGTATGCGGAGAGTCATGAGCCTTTCGCTGATTGCAATGGGCGTAAGTTGGTGATAATTTACCAGTTTGGTCTTCACAGCGAAGCCCACACCATGAATACGACATTCACCCTCATCCTTTCCTTTCCAGAAGATGGTATATCCTGTTCCAGATTCAGTAATCTTGCCTTCAGCAGACAGCCTAGTTTCACTGAGAGCAGCAATGTCAACGTTGAGTCTTGATAACTCATGGGTTACGAGAGCTGACCTTCTCTCAGGTCTAATGTTATTGTCAAAATCAAGCAAGGTTCTGATGTTCCATGATCCAATAATCAAATTGTGATTCTTTACTGTTTTTGAGTTTCGACCGCATGAGGGGTGACCTGCTGAGTGCGGTTGCCCAGCCGGACCAAGATTGTGACTTCCGATGTTTAGCCCACCTTTTCTAGGGCCTTCCCCATGTGGGGTGGGCAGCGGTGATCCTAAATAGGCCTGCCCAAACACAGATGCAGGACCGAATTCCTGAGTAGTCACAGAGTCTCCGGAAGACGACCATCACACATCTGCTGCCAACGTGCAGGTCCGAACTAGGGGCTTCCAGTTACACCCATAACCTGCCCCCACCGTCCATATCCCATCGCCGTTGGACTTTGAAAAGTGACGTTCGGAAGAAGTGCCACTGGCGTGAATTTGTTTAGGGTGGATCTCAGCTTGCCAGGATGAGACCCACACTCTATGATCTCTGAGCCTTATCCTGCGGCTCACAAAGAATGAGACATGCAGGACCGAACACAGAGACTGCAACGAACTGCCGCATACTCAAGTACTACTGAGGTGCGCCTTTACAGCCAGTCCGTCTGGCGTGGCCTCTTCCGCCTCTATGACCGTTGGGAGCCATGAGAGTGATTGGCTCCTCATCCGCTCATTTTGCCGTTGGGCCAAAACCTGCCCATCATAACTATGGACAATAGTTTGCCCTATTAAACCTGAGCAATAGGCTGCCCCTTCCGCCAACCACACTGTGCCAGAGTTCACCTCTTTCACTGCAGATACCGTTGAGGACTTCACCGTAACCCTGGCAAGGCACCCTAACAAGGTACTACCAGCCGGGCCAGCTGGACCAAGGTTTTTTAAAGAGGTGTTACTCCTCTATCACTCCCTACTTGATCATACTATATATATATACTGTAACACTGCATAACACTACACTATGTGCTATTGCACCACACTGTAACACTCCACTAGTAGCAATACCAACACTGTATAATACCACACTAGTAGCAATACCTACACTGTATAACACCACACTAGGTGCTATTGCACCACACTGTGTCACTCCACTAGTAGCAATACCTACACTGTATAACCCTCCACTAGTAGCAATACCTACACTGTATAACACCACACTAGGTGCTATTGCACCACACTGTGTCACTCCACTAGTAGTAATACCAACACTGTATAACACCACACTAGGTGCTATTGCACCACACTGTGTCACTCCACTAGTAGTAATACCTACACTGTATAACACCACACTAGGTGCTATTGCACCACACTGTAACACTCACCTGGTAGCAATACCAACACTGTATAACACCACACTAGGTGCTATTGCACCACACTGTGTCACTCCACTAGTAGTAATACCTACACTGTATAACACTACACTAGGTGCTATGCACCACACTGTGTCACTCCACTAGCAGCAATACCAACACTGTATAACACCACACTAGGTGCTATTGCACCACACTGTGTCACTCCACTAGTAGTAATACCTACACTGTATAACACTACACTAGGTGCTATTGCACCACACTGTAACACTCACCTGGTAGCAATACCAACACTGTATAACACCACACTAGGTGCTATTGCACCACACTGTGTCACTCCACTAGTAGCAATACCAACACTGTATAACACTACACTAGGTGCTATTGCACCACACTGTGTCACTCCACTAGTAGTAATACCTACTCTGTATAACCCTCCACTAGTAGCAATACCTACACTGTATAACACCACACTGTAACACTCCACTAGTAGCAATACCAACACTGTATAACACTACACTAGGTGCTATTGCACCACACTGTGTCACTCCACTAGTAGTAATACCAACACTGTATAACACCACACTAGGTGCTATTGCACCACACTGTGTCACTCCACTAGTAGTAATACCTACACTGTATAACCCTCCACTAGTAGCAATACCTACACTGTATAACCCTCCACTAGTAGCAATACCTACACTGTATAACACCACACTAGGTGCTATTGCACCACACTGTGTCACTCCACTAGTAGCAATACCAACACTGTATAACACCACACTAGGTGCTATTGCACCACACTGTAACACTCACCTGGTAGCAATACCAACACTGTATAACACCACACTAGGTGCTATTGCACCACACTGTAACACTCCACTAGTAGCAATACCAACACTGTATAACACCACACTAGGTGCTATTGCACCACACTGTGACACTCCACTAGTAGCAATACCAACACTGTATAACACCACACTAGGTGCTATTGCACCACACTGTGCCACTCACCTGGTAGCAATACCAACACTGTATAACACTACACTAGGTGCTATTGCACCACAATGTGCCACTCCACTAGTAGCAATACCAACACTGTATAACACTACACTAGGTGCTATTGCACCACACTGTGCCACTCACCTGGTAGCAATACCAACACTGTATAACACTACACTAGGTGCTATTGCACCACACTGTGCCACTCCACTAGTAGCAATACCAACACTGTATAACATTACACTAGGTGCTATTGCACCACACTGTAACACTCCACTAGTAGCAATACCAACACTGTATAACACTACACTAGGTGCTATTTCACCACACTGTAACACTCCACTAGTAGCAATACCTACACTGTATAACACTACACTAGGTGCTATTGCACCACACTGTAACACTCCACTAGTAGCAATACCAACACTGTATAACACCGCACTAGGTGCTATTGCACCACACTGTGTCACTCCACTAGTAGCAATACCAACACTGTATAACACTACACTAGGTGCTATTGCACCACACTGTGTCACTCCACTAGTAGCAATACCAACACTGTATAACACCGCACTAGGTGCTATTGCACCACACTGTAACACTCCACTAGTAGCAATACCAACACTGTATAACACTACACTAGGTGCTATTGCACCACACTGTGCCACTCCACTAGTAGCAATACCAACACTGTATAACACTACACTAGGTGCTATTGCACCACACTGTGTCACTCCACTAGTAGCAATAGCAACACTGTATAACACTACACTAGGTGCTATTGCACCACACTGTGCCACTCCACCAGTAGCAATACCAACACTGTATAACACTACACTAGGTGCTATGCACCACACTGTGCCACTCCACTAGTAGCAATACCAACACTGTATAACACTACACTAGGTGCTATTGCACCGCTTATAAATGTACCAATGAGTTCATTGGCTAGTTTGGATCGGAACTGAAGGTGGGATAAAAACTTCCTTTGGCCCACCTTTTGCATCTCATCTTTGTAAATTACAAAACTGTTGACAATGCAACATTCAACAAGGTATTAAAATATCTTCATCCACCATCGCCTACTCATCCAGGAAATGTCGTAAGATGATGCATACTGGTCGGCCAAATCTACACCTCCCATATATTTATTATATTCGGAAATAATTTCTGGACAGTCTACCATTGCACGTTCTCCAGTTTTCTGAGTGCGTAGTACATTTTTATGTACAAGAGGATTATGCAGAGTGCTAGCTACATTCACACACTTCTTTCCACGATCTTTCCATTTGGAGATTGATATGTCCCCGCATTGCACAAAGTCACTTTCACCAGGCTTCATTTCTTGATCCTTCTTTAGTAAGTCTTTAGGGTAAATGTTTTCTGTTAGATCGTAATGTTCCACATGAAATGTAGAAAGTAGAGTTCTAAGAAGTGGTATTGTTGTGAAAACATTGTCAAAAAATACACAGTAAAACATGCCCTCAAAAGCCCTGATCAATGTTAGGACAACTTTTTCACCTAGTCCAATATTCACGTCCCCGGCTGTTTTTCCAGTGTAAATGTCAAATGCTACCACGTAGCCCGTTAAAGCACACGCCATAACCCAAACCTTGAACCCTCTTTTTGTAGGTTTCATGGGCATATATTGCTTCATGGAGTGTCTTCCTTTGAATCCAATCATGCTTTCGTCAATTGAAAGACTACGGGATGGTTGATAAATCTGCAAAAATGTGTACTTCAAATGTGAAATCAAAGGTCTTACTTTATAAAGTTTGTCAAAGTGTGGGGATTCACGGGCAGGAGCTTTCTGGTTGTCGTTCAAATGAAGAAAACTTAGGATTTTTAAAAATCTCTTCACGCTCATTACTTTTGTGATCCGGTGGAAGTAAAAGTTTTCATCATTAGACCAATACAATCGCATACCAGGTAATTTATGAATCCCCATGCAAACTAGTATTCCAAGGAATGCCTTGAATTCTACGACATCCTATGACAAATCGATCCCTGCCTGACTGGCATATAAATTACTTTGTTGTACCATTTCAGAAATAATATCGAGGCTTAGGAATAACATGAGAATCTTCATTGGACTTGCGACATCAACATGCACTTTACAGCCAACCTTTTCAGAGAAGTGTGCAGCGTTGTACGTCTTTGCGGGACCACCACGCTTTACAAAATCATATCCTTCAGAGCTACCATTTTCAGAATCACTATTATCAAGACTGTCACTTGATTCTGTCTCTGGTACTATGATTCCTGGAGTGGCAGTGTTGTCAAGCAAGGCATCATCACTTTCAAAATCAGAAGAATCTGATTCTTGAACGCTGGACTTAATTTTCTGGGCATCTTGCCTGGGAGAAAATCTCTTTGTAGACATGGAAGATGCTGCGTCTGAAGAACCATTGGAATTCCTAACTTGCTGCACGGGTAAATTGTCCTCAGCCCCCGAATCACCCTCAAAGTCTGATTGGAATGCCATTTCATCAGTGACTGACATCAGGTGTTCGATTTCTTGCTCCGTCAAGCATTTTCCTTCCATTGTCTACAAAAAGAGATTATTATTATTATTGTCACCATCACCAACATTTAGCATTTTTCTGATAGAGTGAAAATTTGCAGGATGATGGATACCAAAAAGCAATCCCTTTTATAATTACTGTATATGCCTACAACCTCGATTGAGGTTATGTGATAAACACAGCTGTTATAACAGTATAACATGTTTGGCGAATATAATTACAACTATTTAATGTTATTTACGTAACATTTGAAGTCCGTATAGTAATGTTTTACAACAATAAAGTTTGTATTTCTGATAAATATTTAACACGAGGTCTCTAATACGTAGCCTGCAAACTACCTTTAGTTAGAAATCACATTCATGCTTACAGATATTGGTTCATTGCGACATTACGATGCGGCCCCGTCTGGGGAAATTTTAGTTACATCAGTGACGTTACCGTGATGTCACTACTGACGTACCGGTATTCAGTCGCATTGCTTGCCGGGAGCTCGTCAGCTGATTGATACATTAGTTTCGCGCGGTTCTCTCGTGACAGTCGGCCATTTTTTTCACCTGTTTGCGTATGTTTATTACGAGATTGTGATATTAGTAGTGTCGTCTACGCAATTGTGTTGGTGAATTGTAATGAAAGTTTGAATTCGTGAATGGCGTGTGTTAGAATTCCATTTTGGTGCAGTGGTGTGTGACGTAGTATTTGGATATAACGGGCTGACGTATGTGGAAGGGGCGTGCTGGATGGTTGTTGGTAAGTACTGAAAGATTGTTAGTTTTGGTCTTGAAGTGTTAATTCTTGTTTTCGGCGTTTATTTTTCTATTTGAGAAGTAGCCATGCGTAGTAGCGTTTAATTGCAATAATGAAGTATATAATTTTTTATTTTTTGAAATGATAGGCTAGGTTAATTTAATCTTAATTTTTAAAGTACACTAAATCATTGTACATTTGTTTTCATTGAGAAGTCTGCGTTAATTTGTCTTTCATTTTACATTATGAAGTAATATTGAATTTGTTTTATTGGCCAAGTTGTGCCCTTTTTAATTTATTGTTCGCAAGCTGCGGTTCTTTCTTGTTAACTTTTGAATGTATGTTGTATGCCTGGAGTGAATGAGTATGTATGGGTATGTATGTTATTGTGAAGATGAAATGTAAACTAAATTATTTATTGTTCACTTTAGACCATCCTCCCTTTTCATCACTTTCAACACCTTAGCTTATTTAAAATATATCATTTATGATATGCATACCTGTCGGGGAGTTGTTTCACAATCTCTTCATACTCAATAGCCACTGCTGCACCGCAATAATTGTTATTTCACGGATAGAATGCAATCTTTGACAGTCATGTGATACTCGAAAGACGATCATGTGAATACGTTACCAACTTGAATAAAGAAATTCACCACACGCCTTCGCTACTAAGTTAGGAACTATCTTGTGGAAAATTACTGCCAGTACTACAAGCAAGGGGGTCTGGGGCGTAAGCCCCAGGTTAGGTTTGTTTTTGTATGTAAAACATTAATAAGGTAGAATTTATGTCCGCTACTAGGTCAAAAATTAATGTTAGTACCACAAGCAAGGGGGTCTGGGGCGTAAGCCCCAGGTTAGGTTTGTTTTTGTATGTAAAACATTAATAAGATAGAATTT
This sequence comes from Meconema thalassinum, assembly GCA_946902985.2. NCBI lineage: Eukaryota > Metazoa > Arthropoda > Insecta > Orthoptera > Tettigoniidae > Meconema > Meconema thalassinum. The sequence continues at coordinate 197,288,706 of OX336394.1, forward strand.
ATGTCCGCTACTAGGTCAAAAATTAATGTTAGTACCACAAGCAAGGGGGTCTTGGGCGTAAGCCCCAGGTTAGGTCTCTTTTTGTATGTAAAACATTATAAATACATAAATAAACACTGTAATTGAGTTCACTTAGTGATTTCATACATCACGTGTGAAAGCTGCGGTTCTTTCTTGTTAACTTTTGAGTGTGGGGGTGAGAACTTCGATTTGAACTATGTAAGTGGGTCTATGACAGCGGAGCAGTGAACATCTAATACTCCTGATATCCTCCTGACTATTAAATCAGGTAATTTCAGTTTTTAAAGATATTTATACAAAGAATGGTCTAAAGTGAACTGCTATCACTAAATTTTTCATTATCTGGTTTTGATATAATTTCTGAGCCATGGAAAAGAAAGAGTTTTTTTGTGTTGTGTGTTCGGAACAAATACCTGCCCAGCATTGGGAGTCATTCATTGCGAGGTGAGTGGAATTTGATGTCTGTCGTGTTATGTTCCTATATTTATTTTTGTTGTTGCATTTCATTGAAAATTTGTCTTAGTAAGTTAAGTGATCGATCGGTAACATATTGGTCAAAATTGGAATTTACAAGAACACCTGCAAAAGACATACTATAACAGTCTCTTGTATTAGCGAAATAGGTTTCATACAGTGGAAAACATAAAAAGACGAAACCTTCAATGTTTTATACAGAAATTATAATGCTATAAACATACCTCCGATTCGAATTATGAAATTGTAAGAATTGCGATGTGTATCGGAATCTACAATTGCGGAAAATTGAAAATATCAATTGAAGTCGCGAAATTTTTCTACGCATCAAAATATGCAATTGAGCTATTTAGGTGAATTGTAGATTTCGATGCAAGTTTTTTTTTTTCAATTATGAAATTGTAAGAAATACGATGTGTATCGGAATCTGCAATTGATCTATATAGTCCAAGTGTAGATTTCGATGCGGGAAATTGAAAATATCAATTGAAATCGCGAAAATTTTCTACGCATCGAAATATGCTATTGAGCTATTTAGGTGAATTGTAGATTTCGATGCACGTTTTTTAAATTATGAAATTGTACGAAATACGAGGTATATCGGAATCTACAATTGATCTATATAGTCCAATTGTAGAATTCGATGCGGGAAATTGAAAATATCAATTGAAATCGAGAAATTTTTATACGCATCGAAATATGCAATTGAGCTACATAGCTCAATTGTAGATTTCGATGCGTAAAAAAATATCGTGAATTCGAAGGTTTTTGTGTTTCCCCACCCAAAAACCCCTATTACCCAGGCTTTTCCCGTAAGCTTGCCAGAGGAGTGACGTCGTTGATGACGTCATGACAGACGCCATTTTGTTTTTAGGGGAATTTTATACGCGGCCGCATCGCAATGTAAAATAATCCCCAGATATTATATTATTCCCTCAAATATAAAAGCAATAGGGCTTTACGAAAAAGTAATTCTTGAACTAAAGCATATCGGTATTCTTTAGAAACTTACCTCGATCTCGTGGAAATAGTAGCAGATGTAGATAATTCGGTGTCAACTTCACACAAACAATGAACAGTCTCACCGGTCTCACCATGCTCGCGCCAGACGTGCAGGCGTTTTCCGTTAGTTGTGCTCTGTAGCAGGGAAATGGCAAACTAAACAGAGTGTATATACTGGTCGCCATTTTCACCCCAAACATACACTGGTAGAAATCACTCGTAGTGCCATTAATTTAAGATATATAGGGGGTGGTAAATTATTATACCACTGCCCTATAAAGGGTTAATGGACAATTAAAGCTTTCAAGTTCTCCTAGATTATATTGGTTCATGCACACTACCTACAAATCTCAAGAACTGGTTAGGTTTCAGATAACTACTTTCCATTTTTTTTTATTTTTATTTGTAGATCGCTAAGCATAGCCCCAGTGTTCAAAGGCATTGGTGCACTATATACCTCGAAATGAAGTTGTATGTGTCAGACAAATCTACACAATGGTACCATTACTTCTAGACTCTTCTTCCATTGATGCCATTTGCAGCTAGTTCAAACCAATGACACTTTTTCAAAGTTCCTTACCATGTTAAAGGCAAGAGTTTAGTGCTTTTCAGTCGGTCAACACGAATGTACCCAAAAGAGATGGGTTATGCCCTAATCCTGAAATAAATTACATGAGATTACTAAAAAGGCTAAACAGCCCGTAATTCATATACTCTATTATGAAATGAATGAACTCTTGCAGTTGTTCAAGTTTATTAACTCTAAAAAGTGCAAAAACTCATACAATTTTATTTGGGTAGAATTCTCAAAAGAAAATTTGCTTCCCTTTTACACAAACCAAAATGGGCGCTAAAGCAAATCAAGTATGATGTCAAAAGGAGATTTGTAAGGCAATGGCCACCTCCTTCCCAATCCTCACCTGAATTACTAATGGGCACCCCAATAACACAGGTTATCAGACAAATTATTTATTTTTATATAGAGAAAGACACATACCGTACCCAAGTACTGTACCCGTATATTCGAGAAGGGATCTGTCGAAAATCCGTAGCTGGGCTGGATTGCGGATATTGAATGCACCTGCTAATTTACAAATCAAAAATCCACTCCGACATGATCTTCAGAACATACGCAGATGTAATTACAATGAAACTGTGAAATATTATGTATACACTTAAGCTCATGCGAGCACTTGCTTTCTCTCGGGGATAATGTAGTCAGCTTCCGACCTGAAATGGGGGCTTTTACAGTGTCATTCCCCATTATATCTAAAATAAATCACTCTAAACCAACGTATAAAAACGAACTAAACAATTTAATAACAAAATATGTAAACTAATTTCTAAACAAACAAAAATATTCCTAAACTAACAATTAATTAATAAATACAAACACTCATTCACACCTCCCTTCATCTACGCCATTGAAACGCTGTGTTTCTAGAACACCAGAACATAAATTTTGGTCGGCCTAAGCCTTTTCTAAAAGATAAAACAATTAACAGAGTTTGGCGTGCTTCACATTCTTCTACAAGCTATTAAAAACATCTGGGCCGCGCTGTACGCGTGGCTGAGTCATGTGACACGGTGACATAATATATACCGTTGCTTCCCCAGTCCACTGACTGGCTTTCATTCATGAATCACGGCCGACTGAATACGAGCTGCGCTCTGTTTACAACTTCACCGCAACATTTTGTAGGCAGCGCTGTTCTTGAGCGAAAGAACAGGTTCTCCCAACAAACCCTGTGCTCAAATGAACTCGGCCCAGCGAATACACGTCTCTGCTGCATTGTGACAGTATTTAAAATCACATTCTCTTAACAAACTTGGAAATATCTCAGTTATTCCTTACTCGAAATCGTTAAAACTTGCACACAACATTGCTTTCATTCTCTCACATCATGTTAACCTGACGGAGTTGTCCTCGTTCGTACTTAACAATGAAAAACATTCATTCAAAACACATAGACTTTTATGCAAAGTACACTTCAAAAACATTTGACAAATTATTATTTCTAACATATTATTCCCTTGTTTAAATAACTACTAGAAACTTATTTACAGCATAAATCTGCATTACAATTAATAGCGTGGGCTATTATAATGATATAAATTCGTTATCTGTATGTACATATGAGCGTTGGCTCTGATCACAAGTTAAATCTTACCACATATTACTGAGATCTTTAAAATCTCCACCAGCTTTGTAAAATACTACTGCACTCAGTCGTTATTGGTTTATAGTCGAATTCAGTCGAATATGTTCGACTAACAAAGGTAAAACATATGCATTTACTTAAATCGTGATTAATAAAGGTTAATAATTAGTATACATAACACATTAATATTCGTTTTCTCGTCTTAATTTCCGAACAAACCTACCGTCTCCACACATAGGTCGTGTATTAATTCAAGAGAGTTCTCCATAACTCACTTCCTATGCCACAATGCCAAATGCTTATCCAAAATGTCTTGCCTATGCAACGACTTTATTTCAATGCGGCAAATACCTCGCAAACGACACCTCGTATACCATTGTATACGGAAATACAAACAATTTGTTATACACATAAATGTTATCACTATCTCCTCCACAAAACTAGCATTTCCTTAAATTGGCATACTTCTCAGCGTTGCCATAATCAACCGCTGGTATATGAAATAGTTACATATGTTGTAATTACGTTACTTTTATACATACAAACGACTTTAGACACAGCGTGTGAGACCTCTTTGAGTTTACTTTCAAAACGATACTGGGATATCGACATACTGTTGCATACACACTTAATAAAAATACTCTACTGTCTCTCCGTACTCCTCTGGTTTCACATATGTAGCCATAACACGTCTACAGTGTGACATTATATTACCCATTGTGAATAAATAACTACAAATGTTATTTATGTCAGTACGATAAACATCAATCTCGACGGGGTAATCTAGCTAGGAACTCCCTACCGTCGGATGATAATAATCTTCCATGAAGATTAATCACTAAAATATTTAAATGAATGAAAGATCTTACCTTTCTCCAATAAAACATAAAGTTTGTCAAATTCGGAATGTGTCTCCATTCTGCACAGGAATGTCTATGAGTTTTATGACTTTCATCGATATCGTAACGAATGTTTCTTGCCAAATCGACGCCAAGTTCATAACAATTTTGTGATATTTCACAATATATCACATGTTCTTTCTTCTTCTCTTCAAGTTTCTTCTCGGCGAATAAGAGGCCCAAACTAAATTAATAAAAGAATTTAATTGGCATCATAGACGAAAATGTCTATCACCTGAATTCAAAATGAATCCATAAATGTCGAAAATAAATTTACAGTTCTTCAATAAAAATGACTGGAATACTGATTCCTTAAACAAGTTAGCTATCTCAGTTCAGAAACTGGATCGTAGTAAAACAATATAAAAATGTCGAAAGACGATCACCTCAAATGATCTCGTAGAATAAAATGTTGTTACATGGAATACATAAATGTGGCGAAATATGGATAAAGGAATTGCTCTAGAATATCATATAGCTCTAACTACATATTAATAAACACTGCTACCTTGACTGAAGATCTCGAAGTTCAAGTAAAGTATTAGGCAATACTCAGTTGTTTCATCCTTCACGAACCTAGGCTGGATCCTAGTTCGTCCCCTCGAACTCACGACCTCGGACAAGGGAGGACTCCCTCTCTGGAAAACATCAAGCTCCATCTGGGATCGAACTGCGAACTCCCCTCCGTCAATCTTCATTGTTGCCGGGAAACCCTGGCTTCTTGAAAATATTCTTGTATCTTCTTTCTCCGTCATGATATCGTTTCATTATAATCTCGAGTAGTGTTGAAAGCTCAGCTTCATATTCCGAAATAAATTCGAAATGGAAGTTGTGGACCTCACTCGTAGATAAAATATTCATAAAGATGGACTATGAATTATTTTATGTAGTCTCAGATGTTAAGTCCAAGCTCATGTATAACGCTATGTACGAGGATGTTGGTGTACATAACGTCTCGTGCTTGCTTGAAAAGTAGACAATCATGAACAACCTCCTTATCGAAGCTCCATTGTTGAATATACTACTCTGCTTCGAATGTATTCCTGGCGCACATAATTTCTTATTCCATAATCAGAAGCATTTATTAAATTTTATAAATGTCTTCACTTGCTGAATATACACAGTCATTATACTTGTGTAACAATATACTTCTTCAATGATAATGTCAATCACTGTTACTCACGTGAATCTGATAACACGGATCTGTATTCGCTGCAGTCTGGTTGGAACTAAAATGCTTCACTGCGATTGATTCCGTCACATTTCTATTTCACTTCTAAAAATACTATAAGTCTTAAAGTCTTTCTTTGTTCACACTGAAAATTTATATAACACTTCTATGCGATCTGTACTAGAGTCTGTAGTTTAAATATTTGTTCTATTAACAAATAGTCGAAAGTTATTGCGGTATGAACTCTCCTCGCAACTTCACATAAATCGCAAGCACGGGCGATCTCCACAAGCTACCCTCTATCTGCGCTGTCTCCATGAGTCAACCAAACTCGGACTTGGCAAAGACCTTCGGGACTGCAACTCTCCCGGAATATACGTCTGTACGCTTCCAACTTCGCAGGAACGAGAGCCCTGATGCCTTGCATCTCCCCTCCAAGACACCACATCTAGCCGCCATTTTTCGTTCCCTCGAAAAATTTAGCGCGCACTAGAAAAATGCTTATTCTGACGTATTTTGACCTCCCGTCGATTTTCAAAATATCTCTAATATTTTCTTATAATTTTCTTCTTATCATCTATCCATAAAATAACTCTCTTGGGGCCTAAATGTGTTAATTCTCCAAATAATTTAGTTGAAGGAACTCCCATCTTCACTAAGACTTCTCCTCACTGGCTGTGGGCTTATATCCAATGATACAATTCATAACAATATTTAAACATTTTATGTGATATATTCGCTGTTGCTAAGTCAATTCCAAGCTTCTAGAACCTTCGATTGCGCAATAATATCACGTGACGGAGTCTCCCTCCTTGCTCAACGCAGCAACACGACTAGTTTGTGCCAAGTTCCAGCATTGATATTGCCTGGTTAAATTTTATCATGGACTTCGATAATAATCCCATTTTCATCCCAAATAATTCATTTTCCGTGGGCTGTACATGGAACTAAGTGACCACGGTGTTCAAGCCCCTCAAATGAAGAAACAACAACAATGAAATTTGTAACAGAAGTTAGATTTCAACCAAGGGGCCAACCTGCTGTCACACGATTATCTTCTGTTGGTCAACTTGATTGGACTGCACCCGCTACTGTTCATCATTTGATTTCTGATCTTATCCAGAACATGCCAAACTTGGCATGTCTCCTGGATACCTTATTTCGACATAACCTCCCCGAATTTGTGATATCTCTAGCGCCCGAGATCCTTGCGGTACTGCACCCGAGATCCTTGCGGTACTGCACCCGAATTCCGCATAGTCATAGCCTATATCCGCTGAGATAGAAAAGGATTGTAGGGAGGTCGATACCCAGCCAGGTTAACCAACACTACCCTACTAGGATAATGACTAGGAAACTCTCGATACATACCGGCTATGCAACAACACTACCGATTAGTTACACATTTACTAGAAAAAAATATCCATAATACAAATTGATAGGACGAGAATCTCGAGCGTGAACGGTGAAAGTTGAGACTACTTGAATTCTAGTAACTAATTCTCAGTATTATCGCATGTCGATTGCAAGCCTGAAAAGATGATCAGATTTATAAAAACGAACAGGCAAACAAAAATAGTGTCTGGGATTTATTACCAAACAAATTACAAACAATAAAAATATTCCCTGTCACCAATAAAATATGAAAACACGTTAAAATTAACTATTTCACACGTCAGATAGTTCTACTATCTATAGAATAAATGTTATTGAACATTATCATGTCTACAATGTCATTATATTAAGTTTTATAAAATGTTTACGCAATTGACAGTCACCCTGTGACTCTGTCACTCAAGCAGTCTGATCAACATCAGCTGTTCAATCATCAAAATGAAGTTAACACTGCAAAAACCCTACATTATACACGTGCATGTGTAAAACGACAATGTCTATTCTAATAATAATAATAATTATTAAATAGGGTTTAAATATTTACATTATCTACAATTTTCCATGTTTTACACGGTATAAAAATATACTATTCGCACTATCAGTCGCGATTTGACAGCCTTATAGTGTCTCTGTTAATAACAGTTCTTTGCACAATGTTTCAACCAACAATAAAATTTCTCAGGTACTTCTGGTAATATGTCAAAGTAAATACAGCTAGAATATCAAACACTGAAGTTAAATATTGCTTAGGATGACGTGTCAATGAATAAAACAATGTAATAAAGAGCGATGCGAAACTACTTAAAAACTCTACACACTTCGTGGATCATATACTGATTCAGACATAAACAATACAAACATTAACCTTTGTGTTAGCGCTTCTTACACATACTGTAACAATTCGTTGCTCCAAATGACAATACATTTCTTTCTCTCGCAATACAGTGAACAATACTTATAAGTGGCGTTTACTATGCTCCCCACATGTCGTACTTCCATCCTTTCCTTTCTACCAACAATCTTCAATACTCCGCACGGCATTACTTCCTAAAAAAAAAATCTTGCTACAGACTTGTAGAAGAATAACGTGATTTTACTAGGCAACTATGCTACAGTATATTACCGTTCAGAATGCACTCCTAACTCCCAACTCTCTTCTAAATTATTAAACCTCGTGCATCAATTACAACAATTACATATTCGTTCCAGTAGCGGCTCGTGAATTTTACCGAGGGGGGACTCAACCATATAAAATACGCATATTTCAATAGCCTATAATTCTATTTACCTCACAAAAGCTCTCATTTGTAGTGGAACTCCATTCTTCTGCACTTGTCAGTATCACTAATGTACTTCTCAATCACTTTATAGTTAAAGTTAGGAATTTATTTCACCATTTGTTTCTCAATTGACAGTATCCCTCAAGCTGTTAATCTGTCCTCCCCCATAGAATTACGTAGATATGATTTTATCAACTTCGGGGTCGAAAAACATCTTTCAGTTTCACATGTTGTCATTGGCATTGTCACTAATATTTTTAATGCCTTTGTTATTTCCTTAAAAACAGTAGTATCTAGTCCAAATGAAATAAGGAAATCAAGAGTTTTTGAACACCCGTATATGTTGCCATTTGGAGAGAACTCTGGCCGTGAGTAGAAAACACCCAATTCGTGTACGAAATCATCTGTCAATTACATGAAAAGCATCACAAAAACGGTTTACATCTTCAACAGACAGCCGTTTCCTGTAGTCTTCATAGTTTTCAAGCAGGAACATTTTGGCTCCTGAAAGATGATTTCTGAACTCAAATCTATCTTTCACCTCGGCGAGCATGTAATCACATATTTCTCTTGCGGCGGCATTTAAATCTTGTGCGGAGCTTCCACATCGCTTTTTTGGTAATGGCTCTTGTGTTGTCTGGATTGAACTCGGCAAACTGTGACTGATATTCTGCAATGAAGACTCAAAACAATGCAGTGCATGTTGTATTTTTGCAACGTCTGTTTCGACCTTTTGCAACTGAGCATATAAAATGTCCACATGAGGCATCACTTTGTTGAAGAAATTCAACCAGAATAAGAAGGTATCATCATTCAGCCACTTAATAAATCCAGCAGCTTGTGACACTGTTTCAGCGGTATGAGGTTTTGACGCCTCAGATTGAATGTTTTCAAAGCACTGCAGAATTGAGTCTTTATTCTCAAAAATTGTCCTTACCAACCTCGAACGAAAATTCCACCTTGTCTCGCACACTCTTGGCATTCTTACGCTGCATACGTCATCGAGTGCGGCTGTTCTTTCTGGAGAATTCGAGAAGAAAACTGACATGCCTTTGAGATTAACAAAAAAAACTTTTACACTGGAAACACTCGATGACGCCTTTTCCAGGAGCCTGTTCAACTGATGTGCATAGCAGTAAATATAATGCGCACTTTTATAGACATTTTTTTACTATGAAATTGACACCACCTAAATGTCCTCGAAATACTGCAACGCCATCATATGTTTGTGCAATCAATTCTTCGGGATGGTCTTGTAATAAAAGTTGCAATTCTTGTAAAATGCATTTTGATAAACCTACTGCAGTATGGTTTTCTGCATTGAAAAATCCCCAGAAACGCTCGTGTACCGTTCCGTTCAATTCGTATCGAAACACAATCACTGTCTGGGTCCGAGTCGATACATCTGTAGTATCATCAACCATACAGGCTAAGAATGATTACTGCCTGATTTCGTTTGTTATGAAATCTCTACAAACTTGAAACATACATTCCAGGAGCTCGTTTTGAATTGTTTTTGAAGTACCCTTAAAAACTTTTGCATTTTCAAAATGTGTACGTAACAGTGGATCAAGATTCTTGCTGTATTCTATTAACTCCAAAAATACACCTCTATTATGCGAGGAAGCCGATTCGTCGTTGCCACGAAGAGGCAGATTACACGCACCACACAATTTCAGAATATCAATTATTTTTGACAGAACCTCCCTATTTTTTTAACCAATTCATTATGAGCACGAACAGCCTCCATATGCGCACTACTTAAACTTTCGGCAATGTTACATCTGCCGAGAAGTTGGAAACTGACAGTATTATTCTGATGTCTAGTTGATTTCTCATGTTTCTTTATTTTCACATGTAGGTGCTTCAAATCATTTATTCCTTCTTTTGTCCAATTGGCATCACCTCCATACAGTAAACACACAAAGCAGAAGAAAGCGTTGCTGTCCTCACACCCACACAACCAAAAACATTTATCATATACGGACGCATCAAATGTACGTGTACACGCGCCACGGGCCCTACACCCAGCTTGAACTTGCGTTATATTCAATACTGGCACTGGGCGACCACTGTTCTTTAAGTCAACTTTTTCAGGTAAGCTCAATGAGCTAAACACAGTTCCTTTAAGTTCCCGCACTTTCATGTTGGTACTAATCCAATCCATGCACTCATTCCCTGCCTGTAGTTAGCTCGGCTTGAGACTCAAGCACACTGAGTCCACTTCCTGCCTGACGTAGTGGGGAGAGTGGATACATAGGGGAATTCGTTGTCATAGCAACGTAAATTATCAAGCGAGCGATTTCTACTGAGTCCAAACGAGTTCAGGAGCCATCTTCCGGCGAGAAGAGGAACTTGGTTGCGATGGCAAGTAATTGAGTGCTCCCTAGCGGCAAGCAGAAAGAACATTGCGATTGCAGGAGGCAGTGGAGGGGCGGCGTCCTTGAGTCCAATAGCACGGGCCGCCTCTGATTCGTTCACAATAATACATCTCACATAATATTTCTTATTTCATTAGCGCTATTCGTTCACTCTGTTCCATAATAAACTTGTTTTTCCACGTTACCAAATGTTAACAATACTAATTTGTAGTTCGCTCGTCTTAAGTAATTAATAAAAATAAATAAATATCCTCACGCTTCTGGTGTACATTTAAATATATGAACTTTTCATATTTAAGTTAATTTTAGAACATACTAGACCTCAGGTAGACTAACAAATCTCCTGGTCTATTTATCTCAGTTTAACAATGTTTCCATTTTAATTGTTGATAAATATAGGCATCATTTGACCTCAATTGTCACTACCATGATCCTATTTTATAGTGTATTTCCGTAATATCAATAGTCCAAGACTATATAGTTGCCATATAAGTTGTATTCCGCTATTGGAATTTTATAACATTCATATTGTTATAAATAAATATTTCAGTTGTATATTGACATAATAATGTCTGTCAAACAATATTGGAGCATTTCACAATAATTCTTTATAAAATGTAATACAAACATACAAATGTATTCTATCGCTGTTACGCATTTGTAATTGTTAATAACAATCTTAATATTCAAATGTTCTTACAGTTTGAACGTAATTTCAATGAAATATGTCATTATCTAAGTATACTCTCCGAGATAATATATTATCGAAGCATTCCTTTTATAAAACGAGTTTCGTTCGAAAGTGAGTATGTTAAAACGTTTCCTCGAAAAATAAATACATGAAACGCAATATCTAAGTTAAAAATGCATGAAATAACGTCTTAAACGACACACGAAGACGTATCAAAAATTACAATGAATCTCTAAAATTTTAGCTATTATAAACATAGAATAAAGATAAGAATTACTACAATGAAGTTGGTCAATCCCAAATGGAGTTCTACTGCTACTGCAAAACTACAGATATTTGAGCAATCGGTTGTTCTACCTTGAGATGTCTTCTGCTGCCAAGAAATACCTCTATCAGCTGTTCTTGATACTCCGTTGAGACTGCAAGCGCTCGACTCCTCTTGAAACCAGTTACTGCCAGACGCGTGCAAACCAGCTGTGAGCGACCCCGTCTCGGTCGAGCTGCGATCACCTGCTCTCCGACTCGGCTGGAACTGCTAACGGTGAATCTTCCATTTTCACTGTTTGCGACCTTGGAACTGCGTTTCTTGGTCCGTTTGGCTGCAAGCGGTCTTCTGCTTCTTATCTCTGAACTGCAGAGTGGTCTGGCCATCGTAGATCCGAAAGTCTTGGGTTGACCTCTTCTCCTGATCGTAGTGGACATCTTGCTTGTAGTGCAGAAACTCATTTTTGAATACTGCAAGTTGTTGCGCAGTTTTAGCTGTGTCGATCCTTGATTTTCCAACCTCCTTCCATTGATTTAATTCTCCATAATAATCTCTTCAGTATAAGTAGTAATAGTTTGTCCTCCCCGACTCAAATTCGTTGTCACATGTTGACTATGATGTTTACTGTGATCTAATAACGTAGAATATATACTGTTGAATATAGTGTAACAATATTGTAGCCTGATGTAGGCAATACTGCTGGTTATTGCGTTCTTTAGAATGCTGTTGATTTAGCGAAGTCTCGTTCTGATAATGTTATGTTTCAATAAACGCTGATCTCTTCAAATCTAGTGCATTTGCACTTCACCGGTTCCTCTGTTAACTTCCTCGGCGATTCCTCGGTCCTCCGACAGTACAATAGTGTTTGTCGACCGGGCTTCTGTTGCGTGCAAGAAGAGCTTCTCTGCTGTGCTGCGTAAGAGTCATGGCTCGCTTTCTGATGCGACTCGCGTGCCATCGCTAGCCTTCTCTGCTAGCCTCGCACGAATGCATTTTAATAGAAATATACTCATACTTTCTCTATTACCCAATAATTTATATTTCCTTTTAACCAAATAAATTTCATATTGCATTCTTCACCTGTAGATGTTCTCATTTCGCTTTATATCTGCCAAATTTATATAAAAGCTATTCCCACAAAATGTATGAGCTTTAATTTGATTGTCTGCTGAGATATTGTGATAGAAGCTCCTGGAACTAGCCTCTTATCAACGGGTCGTGTGCATCGCTTTGTTATTGTCACCTAGCTGACCAAAACTGGTTTTCTGGTGCTAAACATGAAGCCTTGTACAATTTTCAGCTTCGAATGATCCTACTCTTCCTTGGTTAAAATCTCATTCACCAGAATATTTCCTAATAATAAATTCCTCAAAATGCTTCAAAATTCTCCAAAATACTCTCATTATGCATCATTCACATCCCATAATGCATATATATTTATTGAATTATTTTAATTCCAAATTTCCAATTATTCATTCCAATGGTGCACAAGTCGGTTCGGACCTCGGCTCAGTCAAAGTCCTAAGCTGGGCTGAATTCGAGTTCAGATCCCTACCCGACTCATAAATAAAGTATAATACAGACTTTATTTAATACTCGACTTGTTAAATACAGGAACCGAATTCATGTCTAATGAATCCTGGGATATAATCTCTTCAATTTTGAATGGTTGTATTTTCCAATGGGTCGATCATCTTCTATCCTGACAATCTCATAACAATTGTTATTGAAAACTCTTCCATCCTTGAACGTTCCTTCCTCTTCCTCTCTCTTCCATCACTGTTCTTCTTCATGTTCAAAAACCCGTTCTCTGTCTCTCTACATCTTTCCCTCGATGTTCGTCATCTATACCTGATAAAATTCTGGCGATCTCCTGCCTTTTGTTGGTGAACACTGTTCCTTTCTCTACTTCCGTTTTCCAATTATTCTTCTTTGTTCCCCGCTCAGGTTCTGTTCCTGTGTTCCTGAGTTCGAGGCTTGAGGTTGTACCTCTTCACTCCCTGGACTGTTTCTTGCCTCATTTTCTCTGTGGCTGTTTCGATAGTCTTGACTCTCCCGATCTCTATCTTGGTAATACTGCCTAACATTTTCATTGTTACGCCAACCTCTCTGTTGTTGTTGTTGTCTTGGTTGTTGTTGTTGTTGTTGACGGGCATAATTATCGTCGTTCCAGTTTTTGTATCGGCGATAACCTCCTCCTGTGCCTCTATTGTTTCGGTCGTAATAGTCATACCTGCGTGCTTCATTATTTCTGTGGTATCCCCTTCTTCTTTGACCATTATTCCATATCCTAGCTTGGTATGGCCTTCCATTTTTGAACCTGCGATATGGTGGTTCATAACGGTTCCTCCCATATGCATTATTTCTGCTGGGACCTGGTCTGCTACGGTTCTCCTCCGCCTGTTGCGTTTGATCCATCAGCACAGTGTGGACTTCTCTATGCTCTGGTCTACCTGTAGTGTTGTTACTAGGCGTTGCATTCGGCGTTGAACTAGCGTGATCTAGTTTTCTTAATATGTCTGCCATGCCTTCCAAAGATTTCACATCTGCCGCAATTAGGTGTCTTCTGACATCATTGGGCATCTGTCTCGATATGGCATAAATTAGTTCGGTCTCAGCCAATGGGGGATCCAGATACTGAAGCCTGGCGAGCTGTGACGTAAAGAACGTTGCATAACGCGTAGGAGTAGAGTGAGCATACTTCTTGGAGTATATCTCAGCCCTAATATCCTGTTGCATCTCTAAACTCCAAAATCTCCGTTGTAAGGCGTCAGCAAAATCTTCGAAATTGGTGTAGGTGTACTTGAAAGCTCTGTGCCAATTTAGGGCTTCGGATTCCAGATGCTTCTCAACTACCCGCATTTCTCGGTCCCTCGGTATGCGATTATCATCGAGATAATGTCTCATGTCTCTAAGAAATTCGACTGCTGTGATGTTTCCTACTCCACTGAAACGAGCTGGTTTATCGTCAATATTCCTTATTACGATTACATTCGGGTTACTTCTATGGCTTCCCTGGTCATAGAATCCTCCCAGTCCTGCATATTCCCTCTGAATACGCTCCGGTTCTTGCATTACATTAGGTCGCTCCTGTCTCCGACTAAAAATGCTTTCCCTTTCTTCTTCGATTCTTTCTTCAAGTTTACTGAATTTTCATAATTCTTCTTTATACTCTTCTTCCCAGGCTTAGGAAAAATTGAGTAATATCCCGTTGCATTCCTAATCTTATCTCTTCCTTCAAACCTTCATGGTCGCATGGTTCTGCCAACGTAAGTGCGTTAAGTTTGCTACTAATATCTCGTAGTTCGCTTTCCTGACTAGATTTTACTTTCGCAATATCAAGATTAATTTCATTATCTGTCGCGCGGATAACGTTCAACTCCTTACTTTTTTCCGAATCCGTTTTATTTACAATACCTCTCATTTCGGTAATGCTCGATTTTCCTCTATATGCCTATACAGTTCTAATTTCAAATTATCCCTGTGAGTTTTAGCATTGTTCTCTATTTGACTAACATCATTCAATCCTTATTAGATTTTATAACCTCATCTCTTAATTCGCTTACAGTTTTAGATATACATGAAGCAATATCAACATTTATACCCTCTGTTATCAGCTTTTGTTGGTCTTCCAACTTACCTTCCAGGTTACCAACAGTGATGTTCAAGTCACTGAGCTTATCAGTGAGTTTCTTCTGGGAACTTAACATAGAGTCATTGTATTTAAGCTGTTCTATAGTGGCTTTTCCTATGCTTTCCTGTATATTTCCTTCTAATTTAATGATGTTGTCGTTACATGGACTCTAGCTTCCACTACCTTTTGGCTAACTTCCTCCCTAAGTGAGCTTATTTCAGTTTTGGTAGAGGCCATATCCTCTTTCATCTGATTGAAAGCTGATTTGGTCTCTTCCAAGGCTCTCCTGCTTTCTTCTATAGAAATTCTGCTCTCAGCCTGAGCTAGTTTGCTTTGCTCCTGAGCTAATCTTCCTTCCTCCTGGGCTTTTTCTAGAGCTTTTTTAATGTCTTCCTGCGTTTGTTTCGCCTCCTCTTGTATATGTTTTACCTTTTCTCGTGCTATCATTGCCTCCTCTTGGGCCTTCTCTTGTGCTATCCTGGCCTCTTCTTGGGCTTTTCTTATAGCTTCTTACACCCTTCTAGCTTCCTCTCGGACTACTCTGTCTTCTTCTCTGGCTTTCCTTTCTTCCTCTCGTGCCTTTCTTTCCTCTTCTCGTGCCTTTCTTATTTCTTCCTGTACTTTCTCTTGTGCCTTTCTATTTTCTTCTTGGACTCTTCTACACTCCTCCTGAACTAAGGTCATACTGGCTTTAGTAACTGACTGTGCTAACGCTACCTCTGCTTTCATATCAGACTTAACTGTAGCTGCTGTTTGCTTAATCTCTCTATCTAATTTCTTATTACTATCGTGTTTGGATTTGTGGAGGGCATCTACGTCTCCTGTTAACTGGTTCTGGCTTTCCTGGATCTTTTCCAGGATGGCCCTGATATGGCTCATATCTCCCGACGACATAATAATGTAACACTTGAGAAATAAGGAGGTATCATCTATACTATATCATGGACATGTCAGAGTGACCAACTCATTTAGATTCTATAAAGGAATACTTCGATATTCGTATTTATACTTAATAACTTAACGTCTACAATCTAACATAACCATAATCTAATAAACTGATCCTCTTTCACTTCGCAATCCCTAACAAATATTAAGTTTCGAGTACAAGAATTTAACTAAATTTGACTGTAATGTGACCAAAATGTCATTAGCTGGATTAACAAACATGCCTCTAACATATTGTACTCCTAAAATTTGGCAGTGTTTATTCACTTAAACAAGTTTCCAAAAATTTGGGATCAGCATTTATAAACAAATACAAAATCTAACAAATATCTTGTACGGCTGTCGTTGCAGACTACACTGTCTCAACACAATCGACGCCAAAACACGATTGGGCGCCAAGGAAAATACTACCTATATGCACCCGAATTCCGCATAGTCTTAGCCTATATCCGCTGAGATAGAAAAGGATTGTAGGGAGGTCGATACCCAGCCAGGTTAACCAACACTACCCTACTAGGATAATGACTAGGAAACTCTCGATTCATACCGGCCATGCAACAACACTACCGATTAGTTACACATTTACTAGAAAAATATCCATTATACAAATTGGTAGGACGAATCTCGGATCTCGAGCGTGAACGGTGAAAGTTGAGACTACTTGAATTCTAGTAACTAATTCTCAGTATTATCGCATGTCGATTGCAAGCATGAAAAGATGATCAGATTTATAAAAAACGAACAGGCAAACAAAAATAGTGCCTGGGATTTATTACCAAACAAATTACAAACAATAAAAATATTCCCTGTCACCAATAAAATATGTAAACACGTTAAAATTAACTATTTCACACGTCAGATAGTTCTACTATCTATAGAATAAAGGTTATTGAACATTATCATGACTACAATGTCATTATATTAAGTTTTATAAAATGTTTACGCAATTGACAGTCACTCTGTCACTGAAGCAGTCTGATCAACATCAGCTGTTCAATCATCAAAATGAAGTTAACACTGCAAAAACCCTACATTATACACGTGCATGTGTAAAACGTCAATCTCTATTCTAATAATAATAATAATAATTAAATAAGGTTTAAATAATTACATTATCTACAATTTTCCATGTTTTATACGGTATAAAAATATACTATTCGCACTATCAGTCCCGATCTGATAGCCTTATAGTGTCTCTGTTAATAACAGTTCTTTGCACAATGTTTCAACCCACAATAAAATTTCTCAGGTACTTCTGGTAATATGTCAAAGTAAATACAGCTAGAATATCAAACACTGAAGTTAAATATTGCTTAGATTGATGTGTCAATGAATAAAACAATATAATAAAGAGTGATGCGAAACTACTTAAAAACTCTACACACTTCGTGGATCATTTACTGATACTCTCAGACATAAACAATACAAACATTAACCTTTGTGTTAGCGCTTCTTACACATACTGTAACAATTCGTTGCTCTAAATGGCAATACATTTCTTTCTCTCGCAATAGAGTGAACAAGTGGTGTTTACTACGCTCCCCACATGTCGTACTTCTATCCTTTCCTATCTACCAACAATCTTCAATACTCCGCACGGCATTACTACCATTAAAAAATCTTGCTACAGACTTGTAGAAGAATTAGTGATTTTACTAGGTAACTACGCTACAGTATATTACCGTTCAGAATGCACTCCTAACTCCCAACTCTCTTCTAAATTATTAAACCTCGTGCATCAATTACATGTTCGTTCACAATAATACATCTCACATAGTATTTCTTATTTCTTTCATTAGCGCTATTCGTTCACTCTGTTCCATAATAAACTTGTTTTTCCACGTTACCAAATGTTATCAATACTAATTTGTAGTTCGCTCGTCTTTAGTAGTTCATAAAAATAAATACATATCCTCAATCTTCTGGTGTACATTTAAATATATGAACTTTCCATATTTAAGTTAATTTTAGAACATACTAGACCTCAGGTAGATTAACAAATCTCCTGGTCTATTTATCTCAGTTTAACAATGTTTCCATTTTAATTGTTGATAAATATAGGCATCATTTGACCTCAATTGTCACCACCATGATCCTATTTTATAGTGTATTCCCGTAATATCAATAGTCCAAGACTATATAGTTGCCATATAAGTTGTATTCCGCTATTGGAATTTTATAACATTCATATTGTTATAAATAAATGTTTCAGTTGTATATTGACATAATAATGTCTGTCAAACAATATTGGAGCATTTCACAATAATTCTTTATAAAAATGTAATACAAACATACAAATGTATTCTATCGCTGTTACGCATTTGTAATTGTTAATAACAATCTTAATATTCAAATGTTCTTACAGTTTGAACGTAATTTCAATGAAATATGTCATTATCTAAGTATACTCTCCGAGATAATATATTATCGAAGCATTCCTTTTATAAAACGAGTTTCGTTCGAAAGTGAGTATGTTAAAACGTTTCCTCGAAAAATAAATACATGAAACGCAATATCTAAGTTAAAAATGCATGAAATAACATCTTAAACGACACACGAAGACGTATCAAAAATTACAATGAATCTCTAAAATTTTAGCTATTATAAACATAGAATAAAGATAAGAATTACTACAATGAAGTATGTCACTCCCAAATGGAGTTCTACTGCCACTGCAAAACTAAAGATATTTGAGCAATCGGTTGTTCTACCTTGAGATGTCTTCTGCTGCCAAGAAATATCTCTGTCAGCTGTTCTTGATACTCCGTTGAGACTGCAAGCGCTCGACTCCTCTTGAAACCAGTTACTGCTAGACGCGTGCAAACCAACTGTGAGCGACCCCGTCTCGGTCGAGCTGCGATCACCTGCTCTCCGACTCGGCTGGAACTGCTAACGGTGAATCTTCCATTTTCACGGTCTGCGACCTGGGAACTGCGTTTGTTGGTCCGTTTGGCTGCAAGCGGTCGTCTGCTTCTTATCTCTGAACTGCAGAGTGGTCTCGCCATCGTAGATCCGAAAGTCTTGGGTTGACCTCTTCTCCTGATCGTAGTGGACATCTTGCTTGTAGAGCAGAAACTCATTTTTGAATACTGCAAGTTGTTGCGCAGTTTTAGCTGTGTCGATCCTTGATTTTCCAAGTCACTCTGACTTCCCAATCCATGGTATAGATTAACCTCCTTCCATTGATTTAATTCTCCATAATAATCTCTTCAGTATAAGTAGTAATAGTTTGTCCTCCCCGACTCAAATTCGTTGTCATCATGATGACTATGATGTTTACTGTGATGTAATAACGTAGAATATATACTGTTGAATATAGTGTAACAATATTGTAGCTTGATGTAGGCAATACTGCTGGTTATTGCGTTCTTTAGAATGCTGTTGAATTAGCGAAGTCTCGTTCTGATAATGTTATGTTTCAATAAACGCTGATTTCTTCAAATCTAGTGCATTTGCACTTCACCCGCTCCTCTGATAACTTCCTCGGCGATTCCTCGGTCCTCCGACAGTAAAATAGTGTTTATCGACCGGGCTTCTGTTGCGTGCAAGAAGAGCTTCTCTGCTGGGCGCGTGCGACACACGTCCGCTCGTGTCAGGTAGCTGCGTAAGAGTCATGGCTCGCTTCTCTGATGCGACGCGCGTGCCATAACTAGCCTTCTCTGATAGCCTCGCACGAATGCATTTTAATAGAAATATTATCATAGTTTCTCTATTAACCAATAATTTATATTTCTTTTTAACCAAATAAATTTCATATTGCATTCTTCACCTGTAGATGTGCTCATTTCGCTTTATATCTGCCAAATTTATATAAAAGCTATTCCCACAAAATTTATGAGCTTTAATTTGATTGGCTGCTGAAATATTGTGATAGAAGCTCCTGGAACTAGCCTCTTATCAACGGGTCGTGTGCATCGCTTTGTTATTGTCACCTAGCTGACCAAAACTGGTTTTCTGGTGCTAAACATGAAGCCTTGTACAATTTCCAGCTTCGAATGATCCAACTCTTCCTTAGTTAAAATCGCATTCACCAGAATATTTCCAAATAATAAATTCCTCTAAATGCTTCAAAATTCTCCAAAATACTCTCATTATGCATCATTCACACCCCATAATGCATATATAATTATTAAATTATTTTAATTCCAAATTTCCAATTATTCATTCCAATGGTGCTCAAGTCGGTTCGAACCTCGGCTCAGTCAAAGTCCTAAGCTGGGCTGAATTCGAGTTCAGTACATTGAGTTGGCCACCATCTATCTATTGCGGTCCTTCGTATTTGGAGTTCCGGAACATTTCTAATCTATACTGTTCTCAGTTTGTGAATGTTCCGAGAATTTTCTCCTATATTTTGCTAAACATATTAACCTGTGTGTTGCACATAACTTAAATTATTTCCTCCTATGATTTTTTCATTTCTGAAACCTCACGTGACAACTTCTACTGTGGTAGTTGAAGTAGTGCCAAACGAATGGACGGCTAGCTTTTGAGTGCCAGTGTCAAGGGAAGGTGTTTTGGTGCCTGTCCGTTGGTAGAAAAAAAACAAGAAGAGAGGATGTGGCACCGAGCGGTCAAAATGACGATGTTGAAGTAGAGAAGCTTGTGAGGATAGATGTATCAGGTAATACCCTCCGGATCTCTGAGTCTGGAGGGGATGTTAAGAGGCGACCCAAAGATGGACTAAGGTAGGAAGTTCTGATCCATGTACTGTATTTCTTGGAATAATTCATCGAATCTTCAACACATGGCTTGGCCACGCCTATGATGAACCAGTGTGCATGAATTTTATAACGAAAATGACATGAAAGTGTTATTTGTGTGGGGACGGAGGAATGAATGTTTTCCATAACCAATAGAGGAAATGTTGATGTTTAATTTGTTTTACTAGTGTTCATATTCTAGAGGTGATGTGGTATTAAGGGAAGGATTTATTGGGACATGATTGTCCTTGACATGCTGTTAATTTTCTAGTTTGTACTTCGCCTCATTATGCATAATTATTTTGGGTCACTGTTGTGACAAGCTGTGATTGTGTTTGTTTTATTTTCTGCCATCTAGTGTGATTGATTCCAGGGTAGGATTTAGGTTTCTCCTCTCTTTCGATTGGAATATGAGAAAATAAACAACCCAAATGAACACACATTCTTAGAGAGTTCACCCCTATTCGCACTATTAGGCAACAATCCTGTAAACAAAAAGATAACATAACAAAAGAAGCCAGCCAATGAAAAAATTGGGGATAACATGAGAAAAATGCTAAGCAAGAAGGATGTACATGGTGCCATATTCTCAATAAACCAAGGACTAAATTAGGCAGTTTTAATGAGTTCAAGAAACCCTAATTAGACCTGGAGCACTTAAAATGACTCATAAGTTTATTTTCAGTGGACGGCTCCAGGAACACCACTATGAATTTGGAGATCTGTTGATGGCCTTCCTGGACATCGGAAAGGCCTATGATAGTGTGTGTAGGGAGAAGGTTTGGGAAGCAATGGAAAACATAGGAGTGGAAAAAGTGTCTGTAGGCAGAGTGAAGGAGATGTATTGTGGAAGTGAAAGTTGGAGGGGAAAGAACAGACTGGTTCAGACAAATGAGTGGCCTGAAACAGGGTAGTGCACTGTCTTTATTGTGGTTATGGACGAGGTAATGACACGATGACACGGGTAGCAGGAAAGATAGGAGAAGATAAGATGAAAGCAATGGTGTTTGCAGATGATCTCATGGTCTGGGGAAACAATGAGGAATAAATTCAGGAGCAACTGAAGGCTTGGGAAGAAACAGTGGGAGAGTACGAATGGAAGTTCAACATCAGTAAATGTGAGATCCTGTTAACGACCAGGAAAAAGGACAGACCAATGAGTGGGATAACATTTGGAGGTGGACAACTGAAGAAGGTGGAAAGTCTCAAGTACCAGGGAAGTATAGTGGAGGAAAATGGGAGAAATGACAAAGAGATTACGGAACGTGGCAGACAGGCAGAAGCATTAGGAGCTTAGTGTGTAATAAAGATGTCGCACAAAAAGCAAATAAGTGTTATACAGAAGCTACTATATCCCGATACTGACCTATGCATCAGAAACGTGGATAATGAAGAAAAGAGACAAAGCAGAATGCAGGCAAGTGAGATGAAGTTCCTGCGAAGTAGGATCGGATTAACAAGAAGAGACAGGGTGAGGAATGAAAAGGTCAGGGAAATTGTGAAAGAGAAGCCCTTGCAAGGTAGGATTGAGACATCAAGACAGATGGTATGGACACTTAATGAGAATGGAAGAGAAGAAGATTCCCAAAAGGATACATGAGATGCAGATGCAGAAGAAACGAGCAAGGGGAAGACCAAGAGATAGATGGCTGAAAGGAGTGGAAGAATGTGTCGAGAAGAGAGGCGAGGACTTGACCAGAGTGACAGCGGAGAGGTGGTGGGAAGAATGGACTAAGTGGCGAGGCTTATGTACCAAACAGACCCAGCCTGGGGCTGGAAACTGTACAAGATGATGATGATGAGTTTATGCAAGGCGGGGAAGAGATTGGGCGTTAATAGTCGAGATCGTCCAATTAGCATACATCATCAGCCTCCGTGGCTTAGGCGGCAGCACGCTGGCCTCTCACCGCTGGGTCCGTGGTTCAAATCCCGGTCACTCCATGTGAGATCTGTGCTGGACAAAACGGAGGCAGACAGGTTTTTCTCCGGGTACTCCGGTTTTCCCTGTCAAAATTTCATTCCAGCAACACTCTCCACTATCATTTCATTTCATCTGTCATTCATTTAATCATTGCCCCAGAGGAGTGCGTCAGGCCTCGGCAGCCGGCACAATTCATATCCTCGCCGCTAGATGGGGGCTTCATTCATTCCATTCCTGACCCGGTCGGAGACTGGAAACAGGCTGTGGATTTTCATTATCACAGATTAGATCATTGTCGGCTATGACAATCAAGCAAGGTTTGAAGAAGTAACAACAGATGGCTTAGACAACAGTTAGGCGTCACGATTAGTAACACAGTCCACAGAGCACACGTAGAGCACAGCACCATAGTGAAGTAGGAGTTAACAGATTTCACAGACTTCAGTCCAAGGTGAACAGTGAGCAGGAGCGGACGCCATAGGATTCAGGTGTTCGAACAACAGACAGGTGTAAATAACCTTATTACATTTAAGTGCAGTGTAAATTTTATGTACAACCACATACAATAAGCCACCAGCTTAAATAGGAACAGTTAATTTACTGTAAAATATAATTAACTTCATCATTCCTGAATTCCTTCACAATAATTCAATAGATCACTGGCAACAAACATTATGGTGTTTGAAGTCATTTTCAGTGTTGCCTTAGCAAACGAAGTTTAATGTTTTTCAGTCGGTCAACACAACTGTAATGGGTTATTTCCTAAATTGAGGAACCAACCAACCTAATCCTGAAAATATATTACATGAGATTAATAAATACACTTGGATAACCAGTTTCGATCATCAGATCTATTACACTTAGGCTATAAAATCTGTCTAAAAGTATTTTACATTATGTACACTTATTTATTTGCAGTATTACCCACTCAGAAGGCTTCTATGGGACACGAAGACGCCGTGCTGATCTCACAAAATGCCTCCAATGAACTATGTTTTGGCCGAGTTCTTGCCAGTTGACCACATTCATTTGTCTACAAAACAAAGTTTGGAGACTTCATTTTTCCACGAACTTCGTGGTCTGCTACTGGCCTTCTTCCTCTTGGTTCTTCTTTAAGGATTTGTAAGACTATCCTATCATCTCCCATCCTTAGTACACGACCAGCCCATTGAAGTCTTCTGGAGTTAATTATGTTAAAATTAACTTATTAAACAAAAATAATGTAACCAAATCATACCTCAATCTACTATCAAGCTATGGTTTCACACAAGGCAATACTCGCTATCCAACAAGAATAAGTGAATCAACAAGTACACTCCTTGATCAGGTGGCCACTAATAAATGTAAATATGCCTATAGAATAAGCAATATAAATAGTGATATTAGTGATCATAATATTCTTGTAACTGAGATTTTCTGGTCAAACTACTATCCAGGCAAAAGGCCAATCTCGAACATGACATTTAAATACGCCCCCAACAAGCAAAGGTCTAGTTCAAAAACGTGAATAAAAACTACCGGTACATGAACAAAAACAAATTATCTAATGATCTCAATCAAATAGACTGCTTAGATGATCTAAACGAAACTTACATCGCCATGAAACACAAAATCTTGACACAGACACCCAGCAAAAAAAACACTGACTCACCTTTGAAGGTAATACACCAGAACCACAAAAACCCATGGATAACAACAGAATTAATTCAACTAATAAAACAAAGGGACCTACTACATGCTAAACTTAAAACTAGCATTCACAGAAACAATAACCTCTTAAAGGTAGAGCACATAATATGTAGGAACAAAGGACAGCTTTAAAACGGAAACTGAAATCCTCATACTATGAACATAAATTAACACTGAATGTCAATAGCATAAAAGATACTTGGAAAGTAATCAATGAAATGATCTACAACTGCACAACTGAAAACAAAGATGGTCCCAGTGAGATAATAATTGACGGTAAATCTTTCACAGGAAAAGAAAATATTTGCAATGCTCTAAACACTCACTTTATAAACATAGCACACAAATTAGCCATAAACACCCCCCCCCCCCCCGGGAAGAAAGTTAATGAAATTAATGTCAACACAGATTCCATATTTATGACCCCGACTAATGAGATGGAAATTCGCAATATTATATTAAGACTTAAAATGAAAAGTAGCCAAGACAAAGATGGTATGTCAGTGAAACTGTTAAAAAACTCCATTGACATGCTAAGTAGCCCACTAACTACTTTAATAAATTTATCGTTAGAGACTGGTCTGGTGCCTGATGATCTAAAAATAGCACGAGTCATACCAGTCTATAAAGGAGGTGACAAAAGCAATCCGGACAATTACAGGCCCATTTCCATTCTCCCGCCCATGTCCAAGGTACTCGAAACTGTAGTAAAAAACAGAATTGTTAATTTCTTAAATAAAAATGATTACTTCTACAAAGGGCAATATGGATTCCGAGAAAACTCAAGCACAGAAATAGCCACAATTGATATTATCTCTAACTTGCAGGATGTCTTAGACAATAAGATGACAGCGAGTGGCCTTTTCATAGACCTGAGAAAGGCGTTTGATACTGTTGACCATGAAATTCTCTTAGGGAAACTTGATAAAGCAGGTATCCGAGGAGTAGCTTGAACATGGTTTAAAAATTACCTATCTAATCGTAAGCAGTATATTGAAATAAATGACTACAGAAGTGAGGAAGTTAATATTACCCACGGTGTGCCCCAAGGATCAATACTGGGTCTTCCCTCTTCTTAGTATATATTAATGACATAGCAACACTCCGTTTTCATGGTAATATAACGTTGTTTGCAGATGACTTAAGCATCTTTTACAATGCGTACACCACCAACACGCTGATTACACACATGCAGGAGGATATGAATACTATACTTGGCTGGACCCAGTCAAATAAATTAACAATAAATGAAGATAAAACAAATTATTTAATAATATCTAAGCGTAGAACAAAGTTAGACATCACTCAGAATAAATGCTGAATGGAAAAACAGTTAAAAGGGTCTCATCTGTCAAATACCTAGGCTTAATAATAGATGAAAATCTCTCCTGGCAAAAGCACATTGATGCATTAGTAAAAAAATATCACCTGCCGCTGGGATGATAAAAAAAATTGAGCTACTATATCCCAAAATATCAACTCAGGAAAGTGTATTTTTCCTTAATCCATAGCCACTTACAATATATGAATACAATTTGGATAAAATGCTCAAATTACCTAAAAAAGGAAATTGAGGTAATTCAGAATAGAGCCATAAGAAATATTTATAACTACCCTTTTTTATCACCAACCAAACACCTTTATATTACGAGTAAAATTCAACCAGTAGCCCTAAATGCAGAAATCAAATCAAATGTCCTAATGTACCAAATCCTTCACAACAGAATCCACACAAATTTAAACTTCACTAAACAATCTGATTTACACGCTTACAAAACTAGACATGCAGATGACATAACACTTTTCCATATCAATTCCAAACAATATGGCAGTAATAGCATTAAGTATAGTGCCTTTGTAAAATTCAATAGACTACCAGAAAATATAAAAATTGCACCTAGCCTACCAATCTTTAAAAGGAGGCTAAAACAGTTTATGTGGAATGATTATAAAATGTCAGTTTGAAGAAATTTCATAATCTGAGAAGACAAAAGAAGAACACATTGTGTACAAAAACTTATGTTAGCTACAAAATGTTGTATATATTTTCATACTGAAATCTTTGTAAACTAAACTTTGTATTGTTATTTGTCGCCAACAAGATAAAACTGTACAATTCCTTTGTATATGAGTCCTTGACTCGTTAAGGGATTAATAAAATGCATTATCATCAAGTATTGGTGCTTGCTGTGATAGTGAGTATGTTTTTATTTGATCTTTTTTCAAGCTTTGAGATGCAGGGTCAAAAGTTGGTCCAAAAATTTTTCAATAGACTTTATTTTCGAAAACCTGCAGATGGTGTTCTTCCTGTTTTGTTCAACTCCATGTTTCTGCATCACTAGTTAGAACTGGCCTAATGATGGTATTGGAACTAAAATATTCTTACTTATAATAATGGTCAGGGTCGAGATAAGTGTTAAACACACAAGGAAATAAGAATCAATCCCTTACAAAACATACTTCTGGCTTGGACACATTTCCTTCACATTTCATACGCGTGCAATTCATATAATTTTCCTTATTTTATTTTTCTCTGATATAATTCATAATTCTTAATAGCACAATTCATAACACTTCATCTATTCCTTTTCATCGTAACCTTCCTGGTAAGGATCTGTCAATGCGAGACCTCCTCTTTCGGGAAGGACTAGAAGTGAAGCTTCTAGTCTAATAAACAAATGAACTTTACTAGGTAGGAAAAGATTGGTCATTGATAAGTAGCTTTTAATAGAAACAGTTTGCCAATAACAGTGATATTTATTCAAAAACAACTCTTAAAAGATTAACAATAAATAAATATATAAACATGCGATAGAAATGTGACCTGAGACAGGTCAACAACAAGTGAGCAAGATTGCATAAACTTTGAATGCCAAAAGACATGAGAATGCATAAACTTTGAATGCCAACAGACATGAGAATAAGAAACAACTTTGTTAATGAAGGTGGCCAGGTAGCCTAAATTCAAAAAGTGAGACTATGCAGGGCATAATTTAACAGTGAGTAACTATATTGCTCATTAATGACTTAAAATCTAGACTAGTACTGCACAATGCAAGTAGGCTTAGTTTATTTACAGAAAAATCGACATTGACAAGCCAGTAGGGAGAACATCCCGCTAGTCGCCTGATAATTACAAAGCAAGGTTGTTTGTAATTGAAATGGGAGCATTCCCAAAAACACCTTGATAGATTAAATAGAGAAATCACCATTCACCTTGTCAAATATGTGAACTGGTGCTAAGCCCAACAGCTTAAACAAGAAGAGAGAAAGAGATGATTGGTTTTGCAAGATAACTAACATGCGAAAGAGAGAGAACCACTTAACTAATAGAAAGAAACAAGTTGCGTTGAGCATAGTTTAACAAGTTATATAAGTCATGTAACATAACCCCAAAAAAGGAAGATACATTTTCAAGTTTAGAAATGGTTTAGGTTATATTTGACATTTAGCTTGTTTGCGTTGGTTTAGAGGAATTTCCACATTTTTTCTGTATTATTTCCTTAGAAATGTTGAAGAATTCGTGTCCAGCACAGAATAAAATTTGTATATCACTTTTACTCGAGACAAACTGCCATAGGCCAAGTTGAAGAATTCGTGTCCAGCACAGAATAAAATTTGTATATAACTTTTACTCAAGACAAACTGCCGTAGGCCAAGATGAAGAATTCGTGTCCAGCACAGAATAAAATTTGTATATCACTTTTACTCAAGACAAACTGCCGTAGGCCAAGTATCGATGTTAACTTATAGTCTATAGATTTCTTAAAACTCGCTTGCGATTGTTTATAATGCACTGTGGGTTTGACTAGAAGCTTTGTGCAATTCATCAGCACATCGCATTGAGACATTTTGGTGACTGGCTGGTGACTGGCTGTTGATGTAGGCGAAGTTCAGGCTATATACCGGCGAACATGCTAGAAGCGTGATGTGGACAGGTGACGTCGGCCAATCCGAGAGCGTGGAGAATTCTCGAAGGAAGCTGAAGGCCAATCACAATAAGGGGCCAACTGAAATTAACCTCGTGACCAACATTATTTCCAGAAAAGATGTACAGTATCGCGGAACACGTGCGAGCTGGTACAATTTGAAAAAAAGGATGGAATGACAATGACAGGTAAGAGGTTATGTTATAATCAAAATAAGTGAACTTTGTAAATTTCACTGAAAAGTGAACATACTGCCAGAGGGGCAACAGAGAGAAAAAACCAAAAATGACATGAGAGAGAAGAGCTAGAGTGGCAGAGGGCAAATGACTGAAATAGGACGAACACATTGTCCTGATGACGTTTTAAGTTTGACCACTCGAACTCTAGCATCTCTGCCATAATAGCATTTTATAACACGACCAGTGTTCCATACAAGAGGAGGACTTGGGTCTTTGAGGAGAACCAAATCACCCTCCTGAAGGTTAGGCCGAGAGAGCTGCCATTTGTTCCTTCTTTGAAGCGAGTGAAAATACTCAAGTTTCCACCTCTTCCAAAAGTGAGTTGTAAGGGATTCTATCATTCTCCACAAAATAGGCAAAGAAAGATCAAGCTTACGATCAAGCAACGGAGGAGACGCAGCTAAAGAACTTCCCACCAGAAAATGACTTGGGGTCAAAGGAAGGAAATCACCAGGATCGTTGGAAAGAGGAGAAAGAGGTCTCAATGAGGATAATTAAAGAATTGAATTCTTCGTAAGTTAGAATACTAGAGCCAAGAGTTTTCTTTAAATGATTTGTTGTGAGTTTTACACAAGATTCCCATCGTCCTCCTTGATGGGGAGCATAAGGAGGGATGAAATGCCATTTGAATTGTTTTAAGTGTGAGTAATTGGAGAATTGTTCTTTCGCACGAGGGGAACAAAGGGCTTTATACCATTGCTGCGAAGCTCCAACAAAGGTTTTGGCATTATCAGAGAAAACTTCTGAAGGAATGCCCCTTCGTGAAATGAATCTAGAGAAAGCGGAAAGAAAATACGAGGTGGATGCACTAGTTACGAGCTCAAGATGAATAGAACCAGTGACCATACAGACAAATAGAGAGATATATACTTTTCCAAGAATTTTTCATTTAACACTAGGGTGATTTTGTTGATACACAAACGGACCGGCGTAATCAATGCCGGTGAAGGAAAAGGGTCTGCAAGGGGCTGAACGAAATGGGGGAAGATCAGCCATGAGCTGCTGATGAGGTTTAGGCTTAGATTTGAAACAAGGAATACATTTATGTGTAACAGAAGTGATCTCGTGTAAATCATTAATTGGCCAGTATTTTTCCCGTATCAAGCATAGAAGGGTTCTTGAACCAACATGCAAGTTTTGATAATAAAACTGACGAATGATTATCCGAGTGACATGATGTTTTGACGTAAGGATGATAGGGTGCTTTTTTCCTCAGAGAATTCAGAAAGAGTAAGTCTGCGCCCACTCTTAACAAACCATCGTCATCTAGAAAAGGGCATAAGGCTCTCTGGGTGAGCCAAAGAACTTTGATGGTGGCAATTTGCAGTTCAACAGCCGAAAGAAAAGGCTGAGGGAATAGAGGTTGATCTAGTACTAAGAATTTCCATCTAGGCATATACGCAGTGATGCGCACTAGTTTTTGAAAAGAAGAATAACGTTCCAACAGGGAAGGAGTGTTGGCAGTTTCAAAGGCAGAAGCTTTTTTGCTGATTTCAGGAATATCCTCTAACGTGAAATTAGAGTTGGAAGGTCGGTTTTGAATTCTTTCAGAAAGCCATGAAGGGCCGTGCCAGTACAAACGGGATTGAGATAGTGACTTAGGTGAACAACCACGAGAAATGAGGTCCGCGGGGTTGTCTTTGCTAGAAACATGGTTCCATTGTTCTGGTTTAGAAACAGTTTGAATTTTCTCAACTCGGTTAGCTACAAAATATTGGCAATTAGAAGGAGATTTAGAAATCCATGCCAAAGCAATAGAGGGATCTGTCCAAAAATATGTATGCGAGAACTTACAGTTAAGTGTTTGTTTGAGTTTGTTAGCTAATTCGGCAGCAAGTAGTGCGGCACAAAGTTCAAGACGAGGTAATGAAACGAGTTTCAAAGGCGCAACCTTAGATTTAGCACATATCAAATTGGAGAAAAAAGGGGAGCGGCTTACAATGTAAGCACAACATCCGTATGCTTCGGTCGAACTGTCAGCAAAAAGGTGCAAATCCAGGACAAGAGAAAAAGAGAACGGAACAAGAACTCTAGGAATGTTTATTATTGAGAGATCACAAAGACTATGCCGAA
Organism: Meconema thalassinum; assembly: GCA_946902985.2. Lineage (NCBI taxonomy): Eukaryota > Metazoa > Arthropoda > Insecta > Orthoptera > Tettigoniidae > Meconema > Meconema thalassinum. The sequence goes on from OX336394.1 coordinate 197,319,577, forward strand.
AGGTAAGCCAATATTTGTAAAAGCGAAGGAGGAATGGGATCATCCCAATCCGAGTTCAATGACCACAGCTCTTGCATAAAAACTTTAGCTAGAACAATTACAGGTGCAATGAATTGAAGCGGGTCATATATCTTAGCTATTTCTGATAGTACATGTATTTTGGTTTGTGGAGGTGAGGAAGACAAGTTTACTTCGTAAAAGAATGAGTCAGCTTTAGGATACCAGTGTATTCCCAAAACTTTAGTAGCATCCTCCAATTGACCAAGCTCTACTGGAGTATCAAAAGGATAGTGTGGCAAGAGGTTGGATTGAAGTTGCTCAGAATTTGAGTTCCAACGATGAAGTAAGAATCCTCCTCTGCTAAGTAAAGATTTTAAACTTTGAGAGAGTTCGATAGCCTCAGATACATTCTTAAAAGAAAAAAATAAAGTCATCAACGTAGAAGGAATTTTTTAACAAAATAGAAGTTTCAGAAGGAAACAAATGACCGTCCTGGTAGGCAAGATGTTTCAAAGTGCGAATGGCAAGAAAATTCGATGGTTTAAGCCCATATGATACGGTTTTTAATTTAAAGATTTTGATGGTTTTAGTAGGAGCATCACGTCAGAGAATTCGTTGAAGATTTTGTTGTTCGGAATTAATCAGAATTTGTCTATACATCGTTGTACGTCGTCTATGATTACAATTGGAAATAGACGAAAATTTAAAAGAATAGAAGGGAGATCAGACTGTATTGCAGGTCCAGATAGGAGAGTGTCAATTAAGGAAATGCCATTGGCATCAGGGGCAGAACCATTAAAACAACTCTTATATTTTCTTTGGTGGAGGGATTCTTCCAAACTGGATGGTGATTTAAATACACTGAATCTAAAGAAGGGCTAAAATCTTGAACAGTCTCCATATTGTTAGAAGCTTCGTAATCCTCCATGAATTCAAGGTATTGTTTGCGAGTGGAAGGATCTTGCTTGAGTTTATTCTCAACTGCAAATAAAGCTTTACCATCTTTAGGATAGGAATCACATAAAGAAGGAGAAGAAGAAATGAGTGGCATTGTGCCATCTGGGTTTTGAACAAAGGTTTCCAAAAACAGTTGTTCACAAAATTCATCTTCCGATGAAGGAGAAGAAACAGTTTCAATGGACTCTATTTGCCAAAAATTTTCCAGACTTTGATGAAGATCTGCATTAGTGAAATGGCATTGAGAAGAACCTTGAACAGTTTGAAGAGGAATGTAACCTGTGATCAGCCAGCCAAATTTAGTATGGTGGGCGTAGATACCAGATGAAATATTAACCCTTGACGGAAGAAGATTTTGCCAAAATGTGTTAGCGCCAAAAAGAATGTCAACCTGAGAACTTTTATAGAATTGAGGGTCCGCTAGTTTTAGATCAGAGGGAAATTTCCATTTGTCAACGGAAAAAGAGCGACTGGGAGTAGGACTGCCAATAATCAGAATGGACAGACAGTTTAGAGGAAAGTTAGTGCCATATTGAACTGAATCTTTCACCTGCAGCTTGACATATTTTAAGGAAGTAGACTTGCTGTTGTTGATACCAGATATTTGAATATTGGTGGAGAGTGGTTTGAGACCTAACTTTTCAACTAATGACGAGGTTATGAAGTCATGAGTTGCCGCATTGTCGAGCAAGGCTCGTACTAAGTGCCAATTGCAGGAAGAATCTTGAACTTAGACCTGAATCGTAGATAACAAAACTTGAGCACTACGCCATGAGGGGGTTGTTTGATTGTAAGATTGGGCAACGGTATTTACAGTAGAAAGAGAAGAGCAAGGTGGGGCAGCATCACTAGTGAGGCTCAGTGCTGGTTGAGCATTAGGATTAGAAACCGTCCCATGAATAGACCGTGGATTTTCGAAGCTGTGTAAGGTAGAATGATGTCTTCGCTTCCAATGCATGCAAACTCCTTTTGAAGGGCAATCCGCTAAGATATGCCTTGAAGAGAGACAGTTAAAACAACATTTGTTCCGAGACACAGCTTTCCTACGATCGTCAACTGAAAGGCCTTTGAAGGTGTCGCAGAAATATAAAGGGTGTAGATTATTGCAAAGAATACATGAGGTTTTATTACCTTGTATAGAGAAAACGTGAGAATGTGAAGACTTTTCCGAAAAATGCTTGGTGGGTTTACTTCTGCTGACATCGGTGGAACCTTCAGCTTTATTGATTAAAGCAGAAAGAATTTGACAACGTTTCTTTATGAAAGAGATCAAAACTTTAAATGTGGGTTTAGGTTTGCCCACTAAATCGGATTCCCATGCTTTACGAGTATTAAGGTCAAATTTGGAGGTAGTGAGAAGTATAAGGAAAAGATCCCAATGTTCAACAGGTTGTTTAAGATGTTCTAGGGCTCTTACATGGAGTTCAACGGTGTCTCCCAGACTTCTAAGGGATGGTAAATTATCAGGGCGTGAAGCTGGTAAATTAAACAAGGCGTTCATATGGCGTTGAATCCTAAGTTTGGCATTGCCATATCGCTGTTGGATGAGGTCAATAGCTACCGAGTAATTTTCGGTTGTGAGAGGTAAAGCTTCAATTAATTTTAAAGGAGGGCCCTGAAGAACAGATTTTAAATAATAAAATTTTTGAATCTCAGGGAATGTTCTATTATCATGTATTATAGATGAAAAAAGTTCAAAAAGGAATCCCACTGTTTTTCCTCCCCTGAAAAGGTAGGAAGTTGGATTTTAGGAAGAAAAGGTTTGCTAACTTCGGTTTTTTGATGGGTTGCTAATTGCTTCATTAAATTCTTAGCTTCGCCATACATATTGTAATACAGTTCTTCAACAGAACTGCGATCCTGTTCTTGATCAGGTTCGATTGTTTCAATTTCGGTTTGCAACACATCATACTCTTGAAAATTTTGCTGATAAACATTAAAACGTTGAACCAGAATGTCATAATTGTGATCATCAAAGGATTTAGAAACCAAAAACTGCTGAAAACGAGTAAGTTTGTTTTTACAGGTGGTTCTTTTGGCTATAAGCTCCCTGGTGGAGGTGGTAACAAGGGACATCTCCGCTCACCCCAAAACAGCTTTCATAGCGATAGCTGAAAAATACAATTAGTATTAATAACAGAAGTAGAAGACGTGATTGACAGTATTCCAGCACATCACACCACCATCCTACTCGGTGATTTTAACGCCCAATTAGGAAGAGAGAAAAAGTTTAGGAATATAGTTGGAAACTATCGTGCACATAAACGAACAAACAAAAATGGCGAACGGCTGATTGACACCTGCAAAAATAACAACCTAGTTTTGAAATCTACTGCGTTTAAACATCTTCCTCGGAAAGCAAAGACATGGAGACATCCAAATCCACTTATGGGTGAATTTCAACTGGATCATGTGGCAATAACAAAAAAATCAGATCGTGAAATCCAAAATGTGAAGGTCCTGCGTAATGCGAATATAGACTCAGATCATTATCTGCCCCTTATTAAAATGAAAGGTATTCCGTTTAGGAACAATAGAGTGAATGTTGAAAAGGGATTGAAAACGCAAAAGTACAACATCGGTGGTCTGAAGTCAAATAACAACACTTTTGCGGAAACACTCCACAACAAACCAAAGGATGGAACATGGTTTACTTTAAGGAACGCCATTGTTACTGCGACTTCGGAATCCATTCCTCTTGATAGAACGCGCAAACATCCTTGGTTAAACAGTCAATGTGATCACGCAATAGAGGAAAGAAGAAAAGCTTGGATCAAGTGGATTAACAAGAAAGACGATGTGAACCTTGAGAACTTTCTCTGCATCAGGAAAGAAACTTGTAAAATTTTAAAATTGGCAAAAAGAAATTTCTACAAAACACAAATTATTCAAATTGAAGATGATTTTCAAAGGCACAAAACAAGGGATTTCTATCGAACTTTTAAACACCAACTGTCCAAATACGTCGCCCCTACTCTTCACATCCGAGGATCTGATGGTAAACTTAATCTCAATAATAAAGACTGTGCTAAAGCTTTTGGAGAATATTTTGAAACCCTTTTGAACACGGACATACCTACTGAACAACTTGCTTTCTATCCTAGCGTTGCATACCACGACAGTTCACCACCCTCCGTCGAAGAAATAACACAAATCATCAAGGCGCTAAAAAATAATAAGGCCTCTGGGGAGGATAGTATTGTGGCTGAATTATGGAAATATGCAGATAATGACTCCATCATTTGTCTCCAGAAAACCATTGAAGAAATATGCATAGTGAAAAGTTGCCGGAGGATTGGACTTCTGCCATCATTCATCCCATACATAAGAAAGGGGATAAATCCGACCCAAATAATTATAGAGGTATTTCACTGGTATCGGTAACGTACAAAATATTTGCAAGGGCTCTTTTGAACAGAGCAGAACCGATATTAGACCGTCAGTTAGGGGAATATCAAGCGGGGTTCAGGAAATCAAGATCCTGTCCTGAACAAATTCATAACATTAAGACCATAATTTCCTACTGTACGGTACGATCAAAACCTTATGTTGTGATTTTTGTGGACTTTCAAAAGGCTTATGATTGCATTCATAGAGACACAATAATTAACACCTTACGTGAGTTTGGCCTAGACAATAAATCAATTAATTTGTTCAAAGCAAGCTTAGAAAACACAATTTCTAAGGTCAAATTTCGTGGTGAATTGTCCGAAGCCTTTGCAATCAAGACTGGCTGTAGACAAGGTGATCTGGGATCACCGATGCTGTTCAACTGTGTCTTGGAAAAAATTATAAGAGAATGGTTAACAATCTTACCAAATAATTATGGTATTCGAATTGGTTATAAAAAAGAAGACCTGAATATAAACCGTCTCGCTTTTGCAGATGACATTGCTTTGTTCGTTAATTCAATGGAAGAGGCCACTGACCAACTTAATAAACTACAAATCATAGCTGCTAAAACTGGACTTAAAGTGGCCTTCCCTAAAACTAATTTTATCACAAATGTCAAAGATGCCTCAAAATTCATCACGATTGGTCTGCAAAAAATCAAAAAAGTCCGAAAATTTAAATACCTAGGCGAATGGATCACCCCTAATAATTCAGAAATAGCTGCCATTGAGAGCAGATGTAACAAATTGGAAGGTGCCTTTCAAACCTGCAAAAACATTTACAAAAGTAAAAGCTTGTCCCGGAATGTCAAACTTTGTCATTATAACACAGTAATTAGGCCGTCAGCACAGTATGCTGCAGAATGCTTACAGATGACAAACAAAGGCCCATTGAGAAAGTTAGAACTTAAGGATCGGAAAATTCTAAGGAAAATATTAGGACCTGTTAATGATAATGGTACTTACAGAAGAAGACATAACAATGAATTATTTGAACATATAGAAGATTTGGTGAGTGTGATGAGAAAAAGGAGAATGTCTTTCTTTGGACATTTGGAACAGATGGAGCATCATCGACTTTCATATCGAATACACTCATCAATCTCTAAAAAAATCCTATTGTAAATGGTCGATGCAAGTTAAAAAGGACCTAACAGAAGCTCGAATCAATCAAGCTCAGGTGTGGGATAGGAACCTGTTCAGAAAGGTGGTTAAATCAACCAGTAATCTACACCCTTTAACATCGGTGATGCCTCGCCCTCACTGCAAGTGGACGGAAGAAAGGAGAGCTGAACATTCGTCAAGAATGAAGATCTACTGGCAGACAAGAAAACAAGCTTTACAGTGATCATATGAGTGAAGAACATCGTGGTCCATTGATGGCCGAAACGACTCAAAAAAAAACAGAAGTAGAAAGCTGCAATAGCTTATCGAATTGCTTGGCAACCTGTTTCATACAATAAACAATTATAAAGGTTATTTAAGGGTCCCGTGTTTCGGCACCAAACTTGGTTAGGATCTGTCAATGCGAGACCTCCTCTTTCGGGAAGGACTAGCAGTGAAGCTTCTAGTCTAATAAACAAATGAACTTCACTAGGTAGGAAAAGATTGGTCATTGATAAGTAGCTATTAATGGAAACAGTTTGCTAATAACAGTGATATTTATTCAAAAACAACTCTTAAAAGATTAATAATAAATAAAGATATCAACATGCGATAGAAATGCGACCTGTGACAGGCCAACAATAAGTGAACAAGATTGCATAAACTTTGAATGCCAAAAGACATGAGAATGCATAAACTTTGAATGCCAACAGACATGAGAATAAGTAACAACTTTCTTAATGAAGGTGGCCAGGTAGCCTAAATTCAAAAAGTAAGAGTATGCAGGGCATAATTTAACAATGAGTAACTATATTGCTCATTAATTACTTAAAATCTAGACTAGGACTGCACACTGAAAGTAGGCTTAGTTTATTTACAGAAAAATCAACATTGACAAGCCGGTAGGGAGAACATCCCGCTAGTCGCCTGATAATTACAAAGCAAGGTTGTTTGTAATTGAAATGGGAGCATTCCCAAAAACACCTTGATAGATTAAATAGAGAAATCACAATTCACCTTGTCAAATATGTGAACAGGTGCTAAGCCCAATAGCTTAAACAAGAATAGAGAAAGAGATGATTGGTTTTGCAAGATAACTAACATGCGAAAGAGAGAGAACAGTTGTTTTCTCATAGCCTACAGTTTGAAGGCAAAATACATGCTTAAACCACTTAACTAATAGAAAGAAACAAGTTGCGTTGAGCGTAGTTTAACAAGTTATATAAGTCATGAAACATAACCCCAAAAAAGGAAGATACATTTTTTAGTTTAGAAATGGTTTAGGTTATATTTGACACTTAGCTTGTTTGCGTTGGTTTAGAGGAATTTCCACATAATAGAAATAGTGGGAGCACCTGTTGACCACTTTTTCTGTATTATTTCCTTAGAAATGTTGAAGAATTCATGTCCAGCACAGAATAAAATTTGTATATCACTTTTACTTAAGAAAAACTGCCGTAGGCCAAGTATCGATGTTAACTTATAGTCTATAGATTTCTTAAAACTCGCTTGCGATTGTTTATAATGCACTGTGGGTTTGACTAGAAGCTTTGTGCAATGCATCAGCACATCGCATTGAGACATTTTGGTGACTGGCTGGTGACTGGCTGTTGATGTAGGCGATGTTCAGGCTTTATACCGGCGAACATGCTAGATGCGAGATGTGGACAGGTGACGTCGGCCAATCCGAGAGCGTGGAGAATTCTCGAAGGAAGCTGAAGGCCAATCACAATAAGGGGTCAACTGAAATTAACCTCGTGACCAACATTATTTCCAGAAAAGATGTACAGTATCGCGGAACACGTGCGAGCTGGTACAATTTGGAAAAAAAAGAATGGAACGACAATGACAGGTAAGAGGTTATGTTATAATCAAAATAAGTGAACTTTGTAAATTTCACTGAAAAGTGAACATACAGCCAGAGGGGCAACAGAGAGAAAAAAACAAAAATAACATGAGAGAGAAGAGCTAGAGTGGCAGAAGGCAAATGACTGAAATAGGACGAACAAATTGTCCTGATGACGTTTTAAGTTTGACCACTCGAACTCTAGCATATCTGCCATAATAGCATTTTATAACACGACCAGTGTTCCATACAAGAGGAGGACTTGGGTCTTTGAGGAGAACCAAATCACCCTCCTGAAGGTTAGGCAGAGAGAGCTGCCACGTGTTCCTCCTTTGAAGCGAGTGAAAATACTCAAGTTTCCACCTCTTCCAAAAGTGAGTTTTAAGGGATTCTATCATTCTCCACAAAATAAGCAAAGAAAGATCAAGCTTACGATCAAGCAACGGAGGAGACGCAGCTAAAGAACTTCCCACCAGAAAATGACTTGGGGTCAAAGGAAGGAAATCACAAGGATCGTTGGAAAGAGGAGAAAGAGGTCGTGAATTGACAATTCCCTCAATGAGGATAATTAAAGAATTGAATTCTTCGTAAGTTAGAATACTAGAGCCCAGAGTTTTCTTTAAATGATTTGTTGTGAGTTTTACACAAGATTACCATCGTCCTCCTTGTAGGGGAGCATAAGGAGGGATGAAATTCCATTTGAATTGTTTTAAGTGTGAGTAATTGGAGAATTGTTCTTTCGCACGAGGGGAACAAAGGGCTTTATACCATTGCTGCGAAGCTCCAACAAAGGTTTTGGCATTATCAGAGAAAACTTCTGAAGGAATGCCCCTTCGTGAAATGAATCTAGAGAAAGCGGAAAGAAAATACGAGGTGGATGCACTAGTTACGAGCTCAAGATGAATAGAACCAGTGACCATACAGACAAATAGAGAGAGATATACTTTTCCAAGAATAATTCATTTAACACTAGGGTGATTTTGTTGATACACAAACGGACCGGCGTAATCAATGCCGGTGAAGGAAAAAGGGTCTGCAAGGGGCTGAACGAAATGGGGGAAGATCAGCCATGAGCTGCTGATGAGGTTTAGGCTTAGATTTGAAACAAGGAATACATTTATGTATAACAGAAGTGACTTCGTGTAAACCATTAATCGGCCAGTATTTTTCCCGTATCAAGCATAGAAGGGTTCTAGAACCAACATGCAAGTTTTGATAATAAAACTGACGAATGATTATCCGAGTGACATGATGTTTTGACGTAAGGATGATAGGGTGCTTTTTTCCTCAGAGAATTCAGAAAGAGTAAGTCTGCGCCCACTCTTAACAAACCATCGTCATCTAGAAAAGGGCATAAGGCAAAAGGCCTGCTGTCTTTCTTGAGAGTTTGACCATTAGCCAATATGTTTATTTCGACGGAAAACGCCTCTCTCTGGGTGAGCCAAAGAACTTTGATGGTGGCAATTTGCAGTTCAACAGCCGAAAGAAAAGGCTGAGGGAATAGAGGTTGTTTTAGTACTAAGAATTTCCATCTAGGCATATACGCAGTGATGCGCACTAGTTTTTGAAAAGAAGAATAACGTTCCAACAGGGAAGGAGTGTTGGCAGTTTCAAAGGCAGAAGCTTTTTTGCTGATTTCAGGAATATCCTCTAACGTGAAATTAGAGTTGGAAGGTCGGTTTTGAATTCTTTCAGAAAGCCATGAAGGGCCGTGCCAGTACAAACGGGATTGAGATAGTGACTTAGGTGAACAACCACGAGAAATGAGGTCCGCGGGGTTGTCTTTGCTAGAAACATGGATCCATTGTTCTGGTTTAGAAACAGTTTGAATTTTCTCAACTCGGTTAGCTACAAAATATTGGCAATTAGAAGGAGATTTAGAAATCCATGCCAAAGCAATAGAGGGATCTGTCCAAAAATATGTATGCGAGAACTTACAGTTAAGTGTTTGTTTGAGTTTGTTAGCTAATTCGGCAGCAAGTAGTGCTGCACAAAGTTCAAGACGAGGTAATGAAACGGGTTTCAAAGGCGCAACCTTAGATTTAGCACATATCAAATTGAAGAAAAAAGGGGAGCGGCCTACAATGTAAGCACAACATCCGTATGCTTTGGTCGAACTGTCAGTAAAAAGGTGCAAATCCAGGACAAGAGAAAAAGAGAACGGAACGAGAAGTCTAGGAATGTTTATTATTGAGAGATCACAAAGACTATGCCGAAAGGTAAGCCAATATTTGTAAAAGCGAAGGAGGAATGGGATCATCCCAATCCGAGTTCAATGACCACAGCTCTTGCATAAAAACTTTAGCTAGAACAATTACAGGTGCAATGAATTGAAGCGGGTCATATATCTTAGCTATTTCTGATAGTACTTGTATTTTGGTTTGTGGAGGTGAGGAAGACAAGTTTACTTCGTAAAAGAATGAGTCAGCTTTAGTATACCAGTATATTCCCAAAACTTTAGTAGCATCCTCCAATTGACCAAGCTCTACTGGAGTATCAAAAGGATAATGTGGCAAGAGGTTGGATTGAAGTTGCTCAGAATTTGAGTTCCAACGATGAAGTAAGAATCCTCCTCTGCTAAGTAAAGATTTTAAACTTTGAGAGAGTTCGATAGCCTCAGATACATTCTTAGAAGAAAAAAGAAAATCATCAACGTAGAAGGAATTTTTTAACAAAATAGAAGTTTCAGAAGGAAACAAATGACCGTCTTGATCGGCAAGATGTTTCAAAGTGCGAATGGCAAGAAAAGCCGATGGTTTAAGCCCATATGTTACGGTCTTTAATTTAAAGATCTTGATGGTTTTAGTAGGAGCATCACGCCAGAGAATTCGTTGAAGATTTTGTTGTTCGGAATTAATCAGAATTTTTCTATACATTTCTTGTACGTCGGCTATGATTCCAATTGGAAATAGGCGAAAATTTAAAAGAATAGAAGGGAGATCAGACTGTATTGTAGGTCCAGATAGGAGAGTGTCAATTAAGGAAATGCCATTGGCATCAGGGGCAGAACCATTAAAACAACTCTTATATTTTCTTTGGTGGAGGGATTCTTCCAAACTGGATGGTGATTTAAATACACTGAATCTAAAGAAGGGCTGAAATCTTGAACAGTCTCCATATGGTTAGAAGCTTCGTAATCCTCCATGAATTCAAGGTATTGTTTGCGAGTGGAAGGATCTTGCTTGAGTTTATTCTCAACTGCAAATAAAGCTTTACGAACTTTAGGATAGGAATCACATAAAGAAGGAGGAGAAGAAATGCGTGGCATTGTGAGAATGAAACTGCCATCTGGGTTTCGAACAAAGGTTTCCAAAAACAGTTGTTCACAAAATTCATCTTCCGATGAAGGAGAAGAAACAGATTCAATGGACTCTATTTGCCAAAAAATGTCCATACTTTGATGAAGATCTGCATTAGTGAAATGGTATTGAGAAGAGCCTTGAACAGTTTGAAGAGGAATGTAACCTGTGATCAGCCAGCCAAATTTAGTATGGTGGGCGTAGATACCAGATGAAATATTAACCCTTGACGGAAGAAGATTTTGCCATAATGTGTTAGCGCCAAAAAGAATGTCAACCTGAGAGCTTTTATAGAATTGAGGGTCCGCTAGTTTTAGATCAGAGGGAAATTTCCATTTGTCAACGGAAAAAGAGCGACTGGGGGTAGGACTGCCAATAATCGGAATGGACAGACAGTTTAGAGGAAAGTTAGTGCCATATTGGACTGAATCTTTCACCTGCAGCTTGACATAATTTAAGGAAGTAGTCTTGCTGTTGTTGATACCAGGTATTACAATATTGGTGGAGAGTGGTTTGAGACCTATCTTTTCAACTAATGACGAGGTTATGAAGTCATGAGTTGCCGCATTGTCGAGCAAGGCTCGTACTAAGTGCCAATTGCAGGAAGAACCTTGAACTTAGACCTGAATCGTAGATAACAAAACTTGAGCACTACGCCATGAGGGGGTTGTTTGATTGTAAGATTGGGCAACGGTATTTACAGTAGAAAGAGAAGAGCAAGGTGGGGCAGCATCACTAGTGAGGCTCAGTGCTGGTTGAGCATTAGGATTAGAAACCGTCCCATGAATAGACCGTGGCTTTTCGAAGCGGTGTAAGGTAGAATGATGTCTTAGCTTGCAATGCATGCAAACTCCTTTTGAAGGGCAATCCGCAAAGATATGCCTTGAAGACAGTTAAAATAACATTTGTTCCGAGACACAGCTTTTCATACGATCGTCAACTGAAAGGCCTATGAAGGTGTCGCAGAAATATAAAGGGTGTAGATTATTGCAAAGAATACATGAGGTTTTATTACCTTGTATAGCGAAAACGTGAGAATGTGAAGACTTTTCCGAAAAATGCTTGGTGGGTTTACTTCTGCTGACATAGGTGGAATCTTCAGCTTTATTGATTAAAGCAGAAAGAATTTGACAACGTTTCTTTATGAAAGAGATCAAAACTTTAAATGTGGGTTTAGGTTTGCCCACTAAATCGGATTCCCATGCTTTACGAGTATTAAGGTCAAATTTGGAGGTAGTGAGAAGTATAAGGAAAAGATCCCAATGTTCAACAGGTTGTTTAAGATGTTCTAGGGCTCTTACATGGAGTTCAACGGTGTCTCCCAGACTTCTAAGGGATGGTAAATTATCAGGGCGTGAAGCTGGTAAATTAAACAAGGCGTTCATATGGCGTTGAATCCTAAGTTTGGCATTGCCATATCGCTGTTGGATGAGGTCAATAGCTACCGAGTAATTTTCGGTTGTGAGAGGTAAAGCTTCAATTAATTTTAAAGGAGGGCCCTGAAGAACAGATTTTAAATAATAAAATTTTTGAATCTCAGGGAATGTTCTATTATCATGTATTAGAGAAGAAAAAATTTCAAAAAAGGAATCCCACTGTTTTTCCTCCCCTGAAAAGGTAGGAAGATGGATTTTAGGAAGAAAAGGTTTGCTAACTTCGGTTTTTTGATGGGTTGCTAATTGCTTCATTAAATCCTTAGCTTCGCCATACATATTGTAATACAGTTCTTCAACAGAACTGCGATCCTGTTCTTGATCAGGTTCGATTGTTTCAATTTCGGTTTGCAACACATCATACTCTTGAAAATTTTGCTGATAAACATTAAAACGTTGAACCGGAATGTCATAATTGTCATCATCAAAAGATTTAGAAACCAAAAACTGCTGAAAACGAGTAAGTTTGTTTTTACAGGCGGTTCTTTTGGCTACAAGCTCCTTAGGAAGAGACATGGCGGAACTTCGAGTACTTTCACTCACCGATCTGCTAGACTGCCGAACGTCTGAAGTGGTAGTAGTAGTATTGGTACAGGTGGAGGTGGTAACAAGGGACATCTCCGCTCACCCCAACACAGCTTTATAGCGATAGCTGAAAAATACAATTAGCATTAATAACAGAAGTAGAAAGCTGCAATAGCTTATCGAATTGCATGGCAACCTTTTTCATACAATAAACAATTATAAAGGTTATTTAAAGGTCCCGTGTTTCGGCACCAAACTTGGTTAGGATCTGTCAATGCGAGACCTCCTCTATCGGGAAGGACTAGCAGTGAAGCTTCTAGTCTAATAAACAAATGAACTTTACTAGGTAGGAAAAGATTGGTCATTGATAAGTAGCTATTAATGGAAACAGTTTGCCAATAACAGTGATATTTATTCAAAAACAACTCTTAAAAGATTAATAATAAATAAAGATATCAACATGCGATAGAAATGCGACCTGTGACAGGCCAACAATAAGTGAACAAGATTGCATAAACTTTGAATGCCAAAAGACATGAGAATGCAGAAACTTTGAATGCCAACAGACATGAGAATAAGTAACAACTTTCTTAATGAAGGTGGCCAGGTAGCCTAAATTCAAAAAGTAAGAGTATGCAGGGCATAATTTAACAATGAGTAACTATATTGCTCATTAATGACTTAAAATCTAGACTAGGACTGCACACTGCAAGTAGGCTTAGTTTATTTACAGAAAAATCAACATTGACAAGCCGGTAGGGAGAACATCCCGCTAGTCGCCTGATAATTACAAAGCAAGGTTGTTTGCAATTGAAATGGGAGCATTCCCAAAAACACCTTGATAGATTAAATAGAGAAATCACCATTCACCTTGTCAAATATGTGAACTGGTGCTAAGTCCAATAGCTTAAACAAGAATAGAGAAAGAGATGATTGGTTTTGCAAGATAACTAACATGCGAAAGAGAGAGAACAGTTGTTTTCTCATAGCCTACAGTTTGAAGGCAAAATACATGCTTAAACCACTTAACTAATAGAAAGAAACAAGTTGCGTTGAGCATAGTTTAACAAGTTAGATAAGTCATGTAACATAACCCCAAAAAAGGAAGATACATTTTTAAGTTTAGAAATGGTTTAGGTTATATTTGACACTTAGCTTGTTTGCGTTGGTTTAGAGGAATTTCCATATAATAGAAATAGTGGGAGCACTTGTTGACCACTTTTTTTCTGTATTATTTCCTTTGAAATGTTGAAGAATTCGTGTCCAGCACAGAATAAAATTTGTATATCACTTTTACTCGAGACAAACTGCCGTAGGCCAAGTTGAAGAATTCGTGTCCAGCACAGAATAAAATGTGTCTATCTTTTTTTACTCAAGACAAACTGCCGTAGGCCAAGTTGAAGAATTCGTGTCCAGCACAGAATAAAATTTGTATATCACTTTTACTTAAGACAAACTGCCGTAGGCCAAGTATCGATGTTAACTTATAGTCTATAGATTTCTTAAAACTCGCTTGCGATTGTTTATAATGCAGTGTGGGATTGACTAGAAGCTTTGTGCAATGAATCAGCACATCGCATTGAGACATTTTTGTGACTGGCTGGTGACTGGCTGTTGATGTAGGCGAGGTTCAGGCTTTATACCGGCGAACATGCTAGATGCGTGATGTGGACAGGTGACGTCGGCCAATCCGAGAGCGTGGAGAATTCTCGAAGGAAGCTGAAGGCCAATTACAATAAGAGGCCAACTGAAATTAACCTCGTGTCCAACATTATTTCCGGAAAAGATGTACAGTATCGCGGAACACGTGCGAGCTGGTAAAAATTGAAAAAAAAAGAGGATGGAATGACAATGACAGGTAAGAGGTTATGTTATAATCAAAATAAGTGAACTTTGTAAATTTCACTGAAATGTGAACACTTCCTATACATTCATTATTTTCCAAACCTAATATTACCCACTCCAATTAAAACAAGCCTACACATATATCATCACAACAAGCAGGCATAGAAAACACCTAATCATAAAAGGAATATACAGTATAACCTACACAATTAACAAAGCCCCCCTGCCACCTATTGCTGGGCCACTACAAAGAATCCATCAGCTCAAAACACTAGACCCTCTGCAGTTCCCCATCAACAGATGGCCATGTTTCTAACCTAAAAACTTAACCTTAACCGCACAAGGCGAAAACACGAGGGTGAGCTTTGTAACCAAATAATTTCGGTTACAGTCACCCCCTCGAGTATAAATCTCTAACTCAGGTTTATAGATTCATCCTCCTCGACCCTCACACAAATACAAAAATTAAAATACATCAAGCATGCACTGACAATATTATTAATAAACACTATGTTCACATAATCGGATGTTACTACTAAGTCTCTTGGATCATTCAACAACACATTGATAATGGAAAGAAAAATACAGCTGTTTTTCCTGAGCCTGTTTGGGCACATGCCATCTCTTCCCTAGACTATGATGGGAATCGCATGTTTCTGAATTGGGGAAGGTTTCAGATATCCACTCTTTTGACAGTATCGAGTACAAAATACCGTAACCGACTTCACAAATCTCTCAATAAGTTGAAGCACGTCTTCTCTAGTAACCTTCACTCGAATATTATATTTGTCAACATTTATACCGGAACAAATGCCGCAAGCAAACGTAACGTTATCATCTTCAGTTGGCTCTAGAAGAATATAGAGTTCTACACGAGGCTTCTCATACTTGTCTCATCTCCATCATCCTTCCGACCTCTCCCGGGCCCGTCTCCATCATTTCCTCTAAAGCGTGGAGTATTACCAGTACCATTTTCATCATTATCACGCCTTCGATATCCAAATTTCCCCTCCTTCTATTCTTTCGTCTGCTTCTTTTCCTTTATCAGCTTCTTTGTTTTCCTCCTCAGGGGCGTGGTGGCGCAGCGGTCAATCTGTTGGCCTCTCACCACGGCGCACTGGGTTCAATTCCCGGTCAATGCATGTGAGTTTTTCAAGTGAAATGCCATGTTGGATTCCACGTAAAAAGGAGGTCCCGTGGCTCATGTTCGCGAGATTAATGGTCACGTAAAACTACAAACTTCCTTTGAGTTTAACTCATAAGTCATAGGTCTAACTTATAAGTTTGAAATTTACCGTTTTAGATTACACCTATTATTTACCTGTTGACATATTTTTTACTTTGTCATATTAAAATGTAAGCATAATGTCACCGGTACTGTAATGCACATAAAAAGTCATGTTCTGTAGTAATACCAAAGCTAAACTTAATAATGTAATAGCACCCTGTAGTTGGCCTACGTTTGGCTAAATTATTTCTTTTTTCTTAAACCAGACTTGGCGAGCAAAATGATGTAAGATACAAGTCCCGAAATTTAATGTTGAAAGCTTCCATGGATATTAATTAGGGGTCGACGGTGCACCGATTTTTCGGTTTCGGTACGGTACAAAAGAAATTACCGACCTCGGTTCGAGACGATAAAAAAACTCGGTAAAAAGTTCGGTTCGGTACAAGAGACATAAATACCGTAATTTAAGGAAACCTTTTTTTAGACATCCAAAGTATTGTCCTTTATCATCGATGTTTTACTTCAATAGTTAGTTAAATACAGTAAAACTTCTTGTATACGGTTCATATTTATACGTTTTCTATACGATTTTTTCCTGGTCCCGGCAAAATGCCTATACTTTCCATGTTAATTTATCTCCGATATACGTTTTACATTTATTCGTTTTTCACGCTTATACGATAATATTTTAAGTCCCTTGCAATATAAAGCGTCATTTAATACGTTGCGTGTTTTGAGGAAGTACGTATGTTCGAATGCAAACTTTTGTTACCGCCTGTACTTCCGTTCGGAAGGATGCACCGCATGCTATATTATGTTACGATGGCCTTGAGTGACACCGGCGGTCACGGCGACACTCGCTTGCCAGAGTGTCGTAACAAGGAAGAACAGCTTGCGTAATAAGCAAGCGCTATTATTGTGTTAGCCTTTCAAAATAACAGGAAGCAGCCATAAAACACAGTTAGACAGCATCTGAAGCTTATGTTAAGATGAGCGGAAATGTTTTACGATCGCCGATATATTAAAAAATATATTATTTCCGCTTTTATAATTTTCATTCGTGTTTTTTTAGGACTTCCCGTCAACCCATTAAAAATACGCAATTGATTCTGTGTTCTAATAATCTTGCGTCTTCAGACAAATGAAAATCCATTAATTTAGGCCTACACTATGGCATTTTATTAATGATGATGAAGAGCCGCAGAATAATACAGTGGATTTTAATGATGCTGTCAATGCTCTATGGACTATCAAACATTTTGTGACGCACCATAACGTTTTTGAGGAAATAATGGCCGAATTATATCGGTTTGAAAATACTGTTCACGCCGTGGCCTCGGCCAACAAAAAACAAGTCAAGATAACAGACTACTTCGTAAAGTGACTCAATTTTCTTTGTTTTGTTATATCTGGGTGCATTTCTCTTGTAGTTGTTTTATTACATCATAGTTAAACAATCGTATTATTATTTCTTGTTTTTCACTTCTTAACGGAAACCCTCGCTCACCCGCCGCCCGCGTTGCTAGCCTGTCTCCCGCCAGGCAATTTGCCGTAATGCGTAGCTCGCGCGGCACAGTCATTGAGTAGACTATAGCCTATAGTTCACAGCTGGTGCTGAAAATGTTCGCCATTCATTGCTACACATCGCTGGCACCTCTTCATGAAGTTGTCATTTACGTTCTGAAGTTCCTCAGCACCGATTGACTCTATTTCAGCTGTAATATACCTTAGTCCAAATAATATGGACTATTGAAGCCGTGGCGTCAAGAAGCGCATACGGCAAAGTGCTTGGCGAGAACCGGCTCGCGGCGAGGGTCCCTGTCGCTTTTAAAACAAAGTCCCTGTTTAACTAGACTTGCCATACGTCCCGGTTTGACCGGGACAGTCCCGGTATTTTGCTCTTGTCCCGGTGTCCCGCCCAGTTTTATCAATGTCCCGGAAAACGGCTGTAAGATGTAAAAAGTAATGGATTTATGTGTTTAAGAATCTTTTATGAATCGGTTACTTTTCAACAATCAACATCGTTGACTATCGCGCACAGCGTCTAAGATGTCAGCAGTATTTAAACGAATGACACAAAACAATAGCCCAAACTGCTAATTCAGTGCGTTGCGAGGGTAGTGTAATCTGTGAGCAAACGCTGGAACTACTTGCCCAGTTGTTGTAAGACAAAAAGTTGTAGTCTTTCAAAAAATAATTAATAAGACTTAGTAATTGTTCAATTAAATAATTTTATGAAGTATTTTAAATTGTATTTTATTAACACTTCTTTCTGAAAAGGAAAAATTATATATGTTTATGTTGCAAAAATGCCTTTTTTATTTTTAAAAGGTGTGTAAAATTAACAATTTAGGGTGCCAGATTCCCCCCTCCCGTCACTTGCGAGGTAAGGCCATCCCATATTAATGTGTCCCGGTTTCACTCCCCAAAAATATGGCAAGCCTATGTATAACCCATATTGTCACATACATTTTGCAGTTTTTATTTACCGACTTTCATTTACGCGTTTTTCACATTTATGCGTGTTTTTTCCCTTTGGTCCCCTGGATATCGTATAAGTGAAGTTCTACTACTAGAGCACAATAACTCTTCTGATTAATAGAATTAAATTATGGACTTATGTGTTCCAGTGTGAGCCTAATGTCTATTTAATGTATGCATCATTTGGCTCACTCCACACTAAAAGGGCAAGTTTGAAAGTTAATGGAACATTGTATGAGATTATTAGCTGTACATTTTTTCTGTATTTTAAATAAAAATTGTGCTATTTGGCAAGTGTTTGGTTTACCGTATAATCATTAGAACTCATGTGTTACTTTTTTCTTAATGGTTTACAAATTACTCTAATTTAGCATGTTAAAATCAGCCGAGCTGTACCGAACCGATTTTGTACCGAGAACCGAAGTACAATTTTTTTTACCGAACCGAACCGTACCGAACCCAAATTTTCAGTACCGAAGACCCCTAATATTAATACAGTGCTATATTTATAAAGAATCTAGCCATGGCAAATGTTTGGGCAAAATATAACCTCACCGGGTAATTAACATCGCTACTACAGCAACATTCCACACAAGGTCTCTGAAACTGTAACGGAATTGTCTTTATTCTCCAATACATGCGGTGGTCAAATCCATAACCAGCACGTAGCAGCTGTTCCTCTCTATGCTGTATCAACGACACACCTGAAAGTTATTGAACAGAAGTTCTTTGAATCAGGGTACACATTTATGGAGTGCGATTCAATGCATTCGGCAATTGAAAATGCAAAGGAGAATAACCATGTGTACATGATGAATGATAATGATGTTGATTCATTTAGAGGCTTTGCTAAATCGTGGTCATGTAGCCCTTTTTCTTGGGTGTGTGGAACTTGTGTGATAACCTGTGTTATTGTGATGACTGTATTAGTGTGTGAAATACAAATACAATGAAGAGTGACTCGAAGGAGATATTCAAGAAAGCTCGATCGAAGCGAGGAAAAAATAAGACTAGATCCTTATGTACTGCAACTTCTACAACTTAGGGGTGAGGTAGTGCAGTGGTTAATCTGCTTGCCTCTCACCAAGGTGGAGCGGGTTCGATTCCCGGTCAATGCATGTGAGATTTTCGTTGTGAAATATCACGCACGTCTTGTGGTTCGGATTCCACGTAAAATGTAGGTCCCGTGGCTCATGATCGCGAGATTAACTGTCACGTAAAACTATGACCTCCCTTCTACAACTTACAAGCTCAAAGGTCGTAATACTTAAAGTTGACGTCTGACAGCTAGTGCTGGAGGGAGTAGTATTGCACGTGCCATTTAACGCGGTTGCCACGTTCCGGCATTCCATAACCCTACCCTTCTCACTTCCGGCTGGCTTGTTCGTTCGTTCATTCTGACCGCTGTGTTCTCTTGTCGACTACCTGGCCAGACCATGACTGACTTGGTCATATGTTCGGTTTCCTTTAACAGAGGTCGGGCAGAAAGGCTCACAAAGTAGAGCGCTGGCTTTCTGAGCTCAACTTGGCAGGTTCGATCCTGGCTCAGTCCGGTGGTATTTGAAGGTGCTCAAATACGTCAGTCTCCCACAAATCCAACCCCTCGTCCGCGTCGTGGGAGATGGGCAACGTAATTAAGTAGGGGATTGCCTGTAGGGGTGAAGTACAGTGGGGACTTTGTGTGCCTCAAGACCGCTACGGTAGCTGTGAAGGCCCTACAGGAACCCTGAAGAAATTACGGCTAACGGGGCTCTGGTGAAACAACTGCTGCCTTGTAGTTTGGAGTTGGTTCTTCAAAGACTAAGGGAAGAAACCCTGACAGAAAATCAGCCTGGTGCCTCAGGCTTAAGGTGGCAGCCCCTCCAATGCACTCGGAGACAGTGGGTTAATCACTCGCTCCTCTTAAATAAACTGATTACGGAAACTGAAGTGAAATTACAAAACCGGACGGATAACCTGATGACGACTTTTGGCATGAAGAGGACTACGAAAATCGGTTTCTGGAATGTGAGGACCTTGATGGAGAAAACCAGACTGAAACAAGTGACACGGGAGATGAAGAACTATGGGCTGGATATCCTAGGATTGAGTGAAGTGAGGTGGCCAGGATTTGGCGAAATACAGACAACAGATGGAATTACATTTCTCTATTCTGGGGGCAATGATGAAGAACACAGGGATGGAGAGGGGTTGCTGCTCAACAGAAATGCAAAGAGAAGCCTTATGGAGTGGAAGCCAATTTCTAGTAGGCTCATGTTTGCTAGGTCCAAGAAAAAGATCAGGAATGTGATCATCATCCAATGCTATGCGCCTACAGAACAATCGGAGCCAGAGAAGAAGGAAGAATTCTACCAAATGCTGCGAGATGTCACAAGACAAACAAGTAAGAAGGACATTCTCATTGTTATGGGAGACTTCAACGCTTAGGTGGGCTCAAACAATGAAGGGTTGGGGCAGATCATAGGTAAACATGGCCTTGGTGAGATGAATGACAATGGGGAGAAATTTACGGAATATTGCGCCAGTCAGGATTTGGTGATGGGTGGCACGGTATTTCCTCATAGGCGGTGCCACAAGGTCACCTGGGTGTCTCCTGATCAAGTCACAGAAAATCAAATTGATCACATCGCGGTGAGCAGAAGGTTCAGAAGAAGCTTGGAAGATGTTAGGAACAAGAGAGGAGCGGACGTTGGTAGTGACCATCATCCTGTGGTTGCCAACTTCCGCATGAATATCGTCGCAGTCCGCCGAAAGTTTAACACTCGGCACAACAAGTTTGATGTGGGCAAGCTTAAGAACCAGCAGAGATTGGACCAATTTAAACTGGAGCTCAGAAATAAATTCCAGGTGTTGGACTCCGAGACAGAGAAGGACGTGGAGACTGTGTGGAGCGAGGTAAAGAATATCTTCGTGGAAACCAGTGAGATGCAGCTCGGGTACAAGAACTACCTGCGGAAAGAATGGATATCCGATCAGACCTGGGACAAGATAAATTATAGGAAGGAGATTAAGGCCAAGCTCAACACCTGCAAGGCTAGGCAGCAGAAGGCTCTCACACAAGCAAAGTATTCAACAGCAAACAGGGAGGTAAAGAGGAGTGTACGGAAGGATCATAGGAGGGGGATTGATGAGCAGGCGGAGAAAGCAGAAGAAGCGGCAAGAAGGGGGGACGTTAAGGAGCTCTATGGCATCACAAAGATGCTTTCGAAGAAAGGTTTTAATAAAACTAGGCCTGTGAAGAGCAAGACGGGCGAGATCCTCACGACGTGTGAACAGCACCTGACAAGATGGAGAGAACACTTTGCGGAGGTTCTTAATAGAGATAGAGGACCAGAAAGTAAGCAGCGAGGAGAAGATGAAGAGGAAGCATAAAGTGACCCAAGCATCAGCCTCGACCCCCAAACTCGGGGCGAAATACGGACAGCGATGAAGCAGATGAAATGCGGGAAGGCACCAGGTCTGGATAATATCCCAGCGGAAGTACTGAAAGCAGACCTGGATATTACGATCGATCTGCTGCACCCGCTGTTGGAGAAGATCTGGAAGGAGGAGAAAATACCAACCGACTGGAAGAACGGGTTGATAGTCAAGTTGCCGAAGAAAGGGGACACCACAAACTGTAACAACTGGAGGGGTATCACCTTGCTGTCCATTCCAAGCAATGTGCTGGCGAGAGTCATCCTGAATCGTATAAAAGACTGCGTAGAAAAAAGGCTTCGGAAGGAACAGGCTGGATTTCGACAACATCGCAGCTGTGTGGATCTCATCAACACCCTCCGAATCATCCTGGAGCAGAGTAAGGAGTGGCGGAATACCCTTTACCTCACATTTGTTGACTTCGAGAAAGCCTTCGACTCCGTAAATCAAAGAATCATGTGGAAGACCCTCGAGGAATATAAAATTCCAACAAAGATCATCAGAATCATGGAAGAGATGTACGAAGGGTATGAGTGCCAGGTTCTTCACGAAGGCAAATTAACAGAAAAAATAAAGGTCAGTTCAGGAGTGAGACAGGGGTGTGTCCTTTCCCCCACTCTGTTTCTGTTGGTCCTGGATAGTGTGATGAAGAAGGTAATGGGAGGACGGAAGAGGGGTATTCAGTGGGGTATAAATGACAGGCTTGAAGATCTGGATTTCGCAGACGACATTTGTCTTATGGCACAACGGTACCGAGACATAGAAGATAAGCTGGGGAGGTTGCAGAGAGAAGCAGACCGTGCAGGACTGATGATCAACGTCAACAAGACCAAAGAGATGAGGATAAATTCTGACATCACGACTAGTTTGACAGTCAACGGAAAGGACATTGAGCGAGTTGAGTCCTTCCTCTACCTTGGAAGTATAGTCACAAATGATGGGGGAGCAGAGGAAGATGTTCGAAGCCGTATCAGGAAGGCAAATGGTGCCTTTGTCCAGCTCTACCCCATCTGGAGAAATAGAAACATTTCCAGGAAGACCAAGCTGCGCCTTTTCAATAGCAACGTAAAGTCGATACTTCTCTACGGCTGTGAAACATGGAAAGTCACAAAACCGATCAACAACCAGCTACAGGTGTTCATTAACAGATGTCTGCGTCGCATCATGAATGTGAGGTGGCCGGACATAATCTCAAATGAAGATCTTTGGACCATCACCAATCAACAACCGATTAGCATCCAGATCAAGGAGAGGAAATGGCGCTGGATTGGTCACACACTAAGGAAGCCGGACGGAGCTATTGAGAGCGCGGCGCTAGACTGGAATCCTCAAGACGCCAGGAAGCGAGGTCGACCTAAGAAGACCTGGAAGAGGACGATCGAAAATGAAATTGCAGAGGTGGACAAGAACTGGAGTCAAGTGAAGAGAATGGCCAGGAACCGTACTGCGTGGAGAAATTTCGCCAAGGCCCTATGCTCCGGAAGGAGCGGCAGGAATTAAGTAAGTAAGTAAATACGTCAGCTTATGTTGATAGATTTACCGGCACGTAGAAAAACGCCCACGGGACTAAAGTTTGGCACCTCGTCGTCTCCGAAAACAGTAAAAGTAGTTGACAGGACATAAAATCAATATTATTATTCTTTTACAGCAGTGGTATCTATAGCCTGTCAAATTCTTCAACATACCTTTTGTGCTATACTTTGTCTCCATACATCTTATTAGCTCAAATATAGGACGTAAAACAAATAAGAAAAACGTGATTTCAAGGGGAAAATGGTTCGCGGGAGGGGGGGTCTTAAATCATGTGTACTCTTTTCCACACCACCCAGCGGTAGAGTACCTGGCGCGTTTTTTTTAACAGTGGTATCCCCAGTAGGCCTAATCCACTGGCGGTGTTCTTAATCATTTTGTAGAGGCTCAATCCCTTCCATCTCATCTTCGCTGCTGTTGCTGCTGCTGCTGCTGCTGCTGCTGCTGCTGCTGCTGCTGCTGCTGCTGCTGCTGCTGCTGCTGCTGCTGCCAGGGTTTGAAGAGCTAGAATTGGAGGAACCTTCCAACCGTATTAAAAGTTCGTTCACCTCGTAGTCCAAAGTCATCTCATTTTCTATAGCAGTTTTAATTTCTATCTCCACGTGTGAAACTGCGTTTTTCCAGTCTTCGGTAGTAACTTGATTGATTCCCTCAGTCGTAAGTCTTTCGGCCTCTGCCAGGGTGAATCGCTTGTTGTTTACCGCAACATAACCCTTAACTTGAGCCCATATGAGTTCGATAGGGTTAAAATGGCAATGGTACGGGGGCAGCCTTCTGACGTCATGGTCCTAATCTTTGGTGATTTCGTCGATATGATACACTGGTATTCTAGATTTATTTTCCCCGATGAGGCCTCGAAGAACGCCCTTCGTCATTTCCTTGTTTGCGTTGACACCACGACGAACTAACCAGTCTATCATTTCGCCCTTCCGACTAGGGTTTGTTGGGGCCTTATCAAGTTGAACACTGTGGTAAAGAGCATTGTCCATCACTATCACGCTGTTCGGTTTGATGTTTGGGAGTAGCTGTTCCTCAATCCACTTTCGGAATCTATTGTGATCCATCTCTTCGTGGTAAATCGCGCGTCTTCCTGGACCTGAAGAGCAGCAGTGCGTCAATCACAAATCCATCCGCTGATCCAGCGTGGCAAACAATCAGTCGTCCGCCTCGTCCACTTGGCCCTGCGATCGTACCCTTGGGTGAGTCATCAGTCCATCCTTTTTTTTTTCTGGTATGGCCAGCATTGACCCATGTCTCATCTAGCCACGCAATAGACATTAGATCCCGCCTTCGTATCTTCTGAAGGAACGCACTCCTTAGAGCTACTACGTCACCTCTCTCCAACAGCAGCTTCCTACTGTTGATAGCTTTATATTCAAAACCCAGGTTATGAACCACTTTCAGTAAGGAAGAGTAACTGACTTTAAATAAGTCGTTCGGAAGTGTAAATAACAGTTTTTGAATTGTTGGATGTTCGCTCCTGGTGTAGTAAGAAAATATGTGCCGGCGAATAGCATCCTCTTTAAACGGATCGAGATTTGTAATTCTGGAGGTTCTATGCCGCTTCTTTCCAGGCGTGGTCAGTTTAGATGAACCCTCTTCTGAGTTGTTACATTTCTCCTTCGTAACTCTTGTCACAGTGCTTTTACTAACTCTGAGAGCTTTCGCAGTGCGTTCTTGAACTCTCTGGAATGGAATTAAAGGAACATTCCTTTCCGAAAAAGTCTTAGCCTCCTCTTCAAATATTCCCTTGCGGCACATATCATTTCTCTTCCTTGGTGATGAATTGTCACACTATGGCCGGCGGTATTTTTTTCATGAGGTGGGCCACCCTCTCCCTCGAGGAGTAGTCATAATGCTCGAAATATATATTGCAATACAATAATTGTAGGTCTACGTAATTAGTATTTAAAATACCGTTAGATACTTGATGATGGCCTACAAACAGAAACAGAAATACATAGCATAACACTCGCACTGAACTGCCTGTGACAAGATCTAACTCAGAACTGCGAGTGTGGCAACTCCTACAAATTCCTCCTCAAGACGAGCTGGCCAGAGGGCTTATCTCCATGGCAACCGCAGTCGCCCCACCCTGTTTCTATGACAGCCATACCCCCACCTCCCTTTATCCCACCCTGGTAGGCAGTAAAAATACCTCCCTCTAAGAAGTGTCAGACGTCAACTTTAAGTATTACAACTGTAAGTTCTTCTGTGATTCGTATTATAAACATCGATGGAAATTGGGATACAGTCAGGTGGCATGCAATAAAATGTCTCCAATATGAAAAGGAACACCCTGGTATGACCACAGTGAAGAGTTTAAAAAGCTTTGTGTTCAAGGGCAGTAAGGAGCCTTTTCAGCTTTCTCCGGCTTAGACTTGGACATTCACCATAAGCGAGGCAAAAATGAAAGATATTGCAAGTTAATGCAAAACTGGTGCAATTCCAGAGAAATTACATTATTGGTATAAGAATTTGGCAACTGAGAATGATGTAAGAGATAAAGCACCAGAGGCCGCAGCTACTAATGGATATGTTTCAGAAAATTATTCACCAGTACATGATAATACCGCTTTTTACCAGGTAAGTGTATAATTAACAAATTATATTTTCACTACCTACCTGAAGTTAACTGACTACTGCTTATTCAAAAGAGAGTTTTAACATTTAACTCAATCGTCTTTTGTACTCAATGGAAAGTAAAATCAATAGTTAAATAATGTGTTGCACTCTATAATTTCATTAAAAATATAATATGTAATATTCCTGAGGTGGGATTACTCTTAGTTACTGGCCCTAATCCAGAAAAATAATGTGGAAAAAATCACTAAATGATTACTTTACTGGAAAACTGTCATCAACATCATCTTGAAGAGTTTCCAGCCACTGGCCGGGTCTGTTTGGACATCAGCCTCTCCATCGTCTTCTGTCTTCCCACCATCTTTCCGTCACCACCTTGGTCCAGTCTTCTCCTTTCTTGCGCACGCAGTCCTCCACACCCTTCAGCCACTTATATCTTTCCGGGTATTCATCTCCCATCTCGCTTAACATGCCCATAAACTACTCGCGTGTGGCGGAGCTCTTTCCGGTCATGGGGAGAGTTCGTCATTTTGTATCGGCTAAGGATAGGTCATACAAGATCCACCCACTCGTATCTAATGAGAAGGGAAGACCCCACACTTTGTACCTGTGGAGCCATTTTCACCGTGGCCCACATTTTAACCGAGTGTGTGGATCTTGCTGACTTACGAGGAAACCTTGGTTTGCAGATGACACTCAAACTTATATTAGCCGATGACGCGGTGGCTGCTGATCGTGGTATCCGCTTTATAAGTGAGAGTGGGTTAGGGCCAGCAATCTGAACTTTCCAGTATAAATTGACTCAATGACTTGTTCCTTTTTGAATGATAATTTTTTGTTTTTCTGTAATTTTTGTTTATTTTTATATTTTTATTTTTTATTTCATTTTTTGTTTTTGTTTTATTAATTTTTGGTCTTTTTAAATTTAGGTGTCCACCTCAAAATGTTTAATTCAATTCCAAATTTGTATTCTTTAATCTGTGTTAAGAGGGGCAGATGACCTCGTAGTTCCGCCCCTTTAAAACAACAATAACTACACACATTCTTTGAGAAGTCATGGGCAATGCTTAAACCATTACATAGTTATGAAATACCTGTAATAGTTTTCTTGCACTCGTCCGCCTCGAATAGGTTGGCCTACCATGTATATTTTTTTACCCTAAAGTAAAGAGCCCCTGACTGGCCTTTGCTACAGGCCCCACGCTGGCTTATTCCGGCACTGTATCTAGCTTTTTCCGTTTTGAGATGCCAAAAAAGAAGAAGAAGAAAGGTTTGTTTATCTTAAGACGTATGATAACCTTTATTAATACATTGTATGTCAAAATTTGAGGCTGATTCTAATACAGTGCGTGTATGCTTTTTCATTGAATACGGCTGTACAGGGGCCTTTTCGATGTGTTTAGCGGGTATCTCGGAAACGAATCAAGATAGAGCAAAACGGTTTTCGCAATTCCGTGCCACTTTTTGTGAAACAAACGATGGTGCAATCGAAATCCTCTTGGTTTTCGAACTACAAGGTTATTTTGAAAAGTCTGCTTTTTGGGACCCCCCTTGTATTTCGAGCATTTTTTAACTCATTGAAAAGGTGAAAACTGGTTATTATAGAGAATTTTCCGTAGAATTCAATTAGACCATCAGTGAAATTTTTACAAATTATTATATAACCTACATTTGCGCCCCATTTTTTTTTTCAGAAAACAAAAACAGTACTAGCATCAAAACGGTTAGAGATATCAAAAAATGATAAGGGGTGCGAAAGTTGCTAATTACTAAGATCTTACACCTGTAGATTTAACTTTTTCGATAGGACCGACGGTTTCCGAGATATAACGATTCGAAAAAAAGATGCAATTAACGGTGAGAGATATCTAAAAATCATATTGGGTAAAAAAGTTGTCAATCATTGAGATCTTAAACCTGTAGATTTAACTTTTTCGATAGGACAGACTGTTTCCGAGATATGATGCATCGAAAAAATAAGGATGAACTTCAGGGCCTCAAAAATAGAATACGGTGATAGCTATCAAAACATCATAAGGGTTAGAAAAGTTGCTAATCACTGAGATCTTACAACTGTAGATTTACCTTTTCTGTAGAATCAACCGTTTCCGATATATAGCGAGTTGAAAAAAGTATGGAATTCAGCCCCCCCCCCCAAAAAAAAGAAAAGGTGAGAGATATTAAAAAATCATAAGGGGTAAAAAAGTTGCTAATCACTGAGATCTTACAACTGTAGATTTTTTCCGATAGGATCGATCTTTTCCGAGATATAATGATTCGAAAAAAATGATGAAATTCAGGGCCCCCAAAAAGGAAAAGGGGAGAGATCTTAAAAAATCATAAGGAATAAAAAAGTTGCTAATCACTGAGATCTTACACCTGTAGATTTAACTTTTTTCGATAGGATCGACCTTTTCCGAGATATAATTATTCGAAAAAAAAGGATGAAATTCAGGGCTCCAAAAATAGAAAACGGAGAGATAAAATTCATAACGGGTAAAAAAAAAGTTGCTAATCTTTAAGATCTTACACCTGTAGCTTTAACCTTTTTCAATATGACCGACCGTTTCCGAGATATAACGATTCGAAAAAAAGGATGATATTCTGGGCCCCCAAAAATTAAAACGGTGAGAGATACAGTATCTAAAAGTCATAAGGAGTAAAAAGGTTGCTAATCACTGAGATCGTATTCCTATGGATTTAACTTTTTCGATAGGACAGACAGTTTTCGAGATATAACGATTCGAAAAAAAAGATGACATTCAGGGCCCCAGAAAGGGAAACGGAGGGAGATATCAAAAAATCACGAGGGATAAAAAAGTTGCTTATCACTGAGATCTTATACCTGTAGATTTAATTTGTTTCGATAGGACGAACCGTTTCCGAGATACATCGATTCGAAAAAGGATGAAATTCAGGGCCCCCCCAAAAAAAGGTCCGTCCCTGCGCCGATTTTAACGCCCAACAATAGGGATCCCCAAAGGCCCTGACCCCTTCACCGTATCAAATTTCAGCTCGATATCTTGAAAATTGCGATCTGTACTTTGCTAAACGCAAAAACTTCACGCACATACATACGTACATACAAACAGACTTTTTTCGAAAAAAAATATTTTTTTTTCGACCCCGATTCGATTAGTATAGTTTTGAACCCTGGGCGACGCTTAGTTCCCGAGATCTCGAAGGAAAAAAAAAACTACCACGGCTTTTTTTTTTAGCGTATGGCTTTAAGTGCCGGGAGTGTCCGAGGACATGTTCGGCTCGCCAGTTTTGTAGCTGCTTCGAGACGGACACCCAATGGGTGAGCTACAAGTACCGTTGGGGAGGGAAGGAGGGAAGGAGGGAAGTTGGAATGTAAGGACGAGGAATTGGAAGGTAGCGGCTGTGGCCTATAGTTAGGGACCAACCCCGGCATTTGCCTGGAAGGAAGATGGGAAACCACAGAAGACCATCTTCAAGGTTGCCGGCGGGGGGATTCGAACCTCCTCGCCTCCCGGATGTGAGCGACTGTCATCAGTCATGCCGTAACCACCACGGCTAACTCACCCAGTACTACCACGGCTATATGAAAGCCTATATGGATCTAGATCCGGCTTTCATAACAAGCCGCTTGCGCACGCCAGCACAGATAATATCTGTTATATTATATATTATATCTTTGAGCCTCCGATTCCAGCTGTGTTTGAACACTGAATATCTGCAGCCTACTCGTGTCTATTTGCGTACTCTCTGGTGCGGGCTCACCAGTAACCTGCGCAATTTTCACTTCAGTTTGCGTGCCAATAGAGACCGTGTTCTTTGTGAACTCTACCTGCGTCGATTTCTCTACTGAACATTGCGTCACCTGAGTACCTCTTTAGAGCGTTCCTGGTCAGCTATATTCTGCCCTGTGCGCCCTAAAGGTTCGCTTTCTTCGTCATCACTTTCGAAGCCTTCGCTATCATATTGATGCAAAGCGTTGTGTGACCCTTCACGTGGACGTACAGTTTCTGTATTGCCTAGGCCGAACAGTACTAACCCATTAAATCTGTGGAGTCGTTCCAATGACCTTATGTGTGATCGTAATTCATCTACTGTGTTTACCTGGCTTACAGGCACCTCTCCAAGAACCACGGATCGGAGTCCCTGCATTATATAGCCTACTTTCTCTTTTTCAGTTATGTGTGGCCGACCATTGTCATGAATCTCTGACATTATGTCTATAAGAGCTCTGATGGGTTCGCCATCTTCAAACGCCCTGATCAAATCCGTCTAGAGTTCATCCCACGTGCAATCCTTATGGAGTATCTTGTACGCCATGACCCAGCGCAATGCTCCGTCAGTTAAAATTTGTTTACAGTGGTATATAATAGTACGGTCCTTCCAAGCATTGAACTCGGCTATGCTGTTTAATGAATCAACTAATTCTCGGGCATTTTCGCAACCTATATTGTTGCCCGAGAATAATTGTGGCTCTATTTCCGTGTTCACATCTTCCATGCTGTCAGACATGGTGTAACTACACATGTGCCTGAACTCGGCCGTGTCTTGCCGTTCCCTGTCAGCAATATTAACGTTGGCCTTCGACTGTGCCAAGGGGTGTCCAGGCTTTCCGCGCCGTGAAGCGTGCTTATTCTTGCCCATGCTGTCAGTTTGTGTACCAGCCAACTCAATGTTCAAATGCCATACAGTGTAGTCACACTGCCTACTATCACCATATTCTTACAGCTATCACTTCTTATCGCTAGCCTTAAGCTATACGTACACAATCACCGATACTCTTAATCTTATAGCTAAGCTCTCTTTACTGCTAGGCTTATGGCTATGCAAAATCTTATTGCTACCCTGAACCAGTGCTCAGAGCTAGGTGAGTAGACCCATGCATGCACATGCACGTTAGTTATAGGGTGGGCGGTGTGGGTTATAATGACGTGAATGTGCTGTAAATCGCAGATAAACATCGGAGGATGAATCACGGTAACCGTAGCGTCTCCACCATTGTTTTGATAGCAATGTGGCGCCTATCCTTGTAATGGCCCTGCCTGAGTGCATGGACTTACGCCATAGGCCGCTCAGGGGTTCTTTAACTTCACTTACCTGGATCGTTATGGTTGGGGGTCCTTCAAGCTCAGGTAACGTGATCGTTACCGTGTCCTTGTCGATTGTCTTACCCTCGATTAACAGTACAACCCTTATGCTAAAGGAGGGGGAACTGGGGGGAGTTGTAGGAACACGGGGTTGTTCCCCAATAAAAGAGAACTCTCCTGGACTGCCGGTTTATTCCCTTCAGTAGCTTCCAGGAATCCACCGTGCAGGTACAGTGCTTGCTCAATAGACTCCCTCCAACAAAAGAAACAATGATTCAAGATCTCACCTGATCACTCAGCCGTCTCTCTCTCTCTCTCTCTCTCTGACGATGCTCAGCACTAGTCCCTTTGGTCAACAGGTGCTTGGTCACAGTTCCACGATCCCCGATCGTCAAACTTACGTCGCTCTCGTTTACGCTGCCCTCATGGACAGTCCTCCACTCTCCCAGTCTGCTCCCAGTTTCTCACCTCTGCGCACTCACTGACTGACCCCCACCGCACCAGAGGTCGCAGCTTATGAGCCTCTCAAAATGCAACACAAGCGTGTTTACATAGCACCTCCTTACAGATTCTCAAGATCTGGCTTGAACCGGGATTGCGCGTTCAAGGCTAAACCAAAACCGGGACATGACAGTATGTTGGTGGATCAAGCTTTCCACATACATCACTATGTATTATCTCCAATGGGCGTGTAGCTCTAGCTCTCACAGTATTGAAAGGAACTCTTACTTGTTTAGCTTCTGTGCACACATCACACTTGATTTCTTCACATTTTGACAGGCTGCTTGGTAGTCCTTGGCTGAGTTCTGGCAGTTTCTTCAGATATCTTGTGCTGATACGGCCCATCTTCCGATGCCACATCATTGCGGTATTTGTTTCTTCTTTCTTTGTCACGTGAGCTTCCAAGTTGTTTTTCATGTCTATCACGAACAGACCTACTTCATTTTTACTGCCTGTCATTAAGACATTTTCATTCTTGTCAAATATTTTAACTTGGTTGCCTTTAAACAGAACTGTTCAACCTCCATTTGTGACACAGTTCACTGACAGTAGATTTCTACTCAGCTCAGGCACATATGAGACATTCTGAAATATGATATCTTTGGTTTCAATGTCTCCTTCAAGTTCAGTGACCATAGTCCCGCCTTTCTTTGCAACTTTTATATTTTGAGGCTCAGTTGTTCTCCTGTTGGTGAGCAGCGCATCTTGTTTGGTCATATGGCTCGTGCATCCACTATCCACAACAAACTCTTCAAGAAACTCTTCCCCAGATTTTTCATCTGTTGTATGGCATTGTTTTTCAACCATGTATATCTCCTGTTCTCTATTTTGAACCCGTTTTCTGCGCATCCTCTCTCTGTGGCAATTCCAATCTGGATGATTGTCTAACCCACAATATTTGCATGGTTCAAATGTTTTATCTGCATAGCAGTCAGAGGTTTCATGTCCACCTTTATTACAATTTTTACACTGTAGATCACTTTTTCCTGAAGCTTGCTGCTGTTGCTTCTGTTTTGGCCTTCCCTGGTATTGCCTGTTAGGAGGGCAGTTGTTAGCTTTATGTCCAATCTTGTTTCACTTGTAGCATTTCACTTGACTTGGATTGTTGGATTTCTTTTCAGTCTTGAAAGCAACTTTGAGTTCTTCAGTTGTATTTGATTCTTCTTGTATAATAAGTCTTGAAATGAGATTTTCCAGGGTTCTCTCAGCAGCGGGTGTTGGTGTATTCTTGGAATACACGGTACGAGAGAATATAATTTTTAAAGCTTTTGCATGTTCATTCCTTCCTCTTTATCAAACACCAACAGTGATCTTCGATTTTCTCTTTGGTGATCATGTCGCTTATATCTTTTGTGAGTCTGTTCTAGATATATATCTTCCATGACCCACCTAGCGTCATCTAGCTGCGAATCTCTGAAGCTCCTCAATTCTTCCTGTGCAAGAGGATTTACTCATCAATCTGGCCACCAGATTTTGCTACCATCGCCAGCTATCTTCTCCGTGAGCAAGAGAACTTCGTCTACTTTTTCACTCACCATGCTGTGCTAGTACCGCCTGCTATCAACTCTTTGAAGACCATCTCCTCAAGAGAATTTAATTTCTTATGTTGGTTATTCTGATATGTATTCCTTTTGTCTCCTACCCCCACTCCTTTCCCTTCCTTGGACTCTCTGTGCTTCGCTGAGTGGGTCTCACTTGTGCGCCGGACGTCGACTCAGTTAAGGCTCAACCAGAGCTAGCCTCCTGACCTAACGAGGCATTTTTTTCGATTCCACGCCATGTGGTAACTTTAAACATCAAGGGGAACCTCACCTTCGCCATGCAGCAAAGTTAAGTACAAACTTCAAGTTTTAACCTCATCTTCATGGTTTTAACTTCTACATGCTTTTAACGATCTTTTATAGGCAGTGTGAAATTACTTCTTTGTTGAAATAATCATCCTTCGCGGGATTTTCCATGTTGGGCTTTTGTCTAATTAAGCCAATCTTGGTGAAAAGCAGCATTTCTTATGCTTGTTAAATGAGAGATCTTCTCACCACGTGGGATATCATCTATTACCCGCTGTCTATAAAGATTAAGCTCGTTCCACCGCTGGAATAACTTTGGCTCCATTCTGCTATTAGGATCGTTCTGGAACCTTCCAGATCCTGTACTTTATCTACAAGTCACGCCGTCATGTATGTTCCACTCACTTGTGGCAATGCCATCCTAAACTAGGAAATCTTCCTTATAAATAAATGCTCCATAGCTAATTTTCTTTCCTCCGTTGGATTTGTTCAAGTGCATTTAATTGTAATTCACAACCTTCTCAAGAAATAGACTCTCGCCTACCTAGTGCAACCAGTTATTTTCATCATTGCAATAACTTTCTTTCCCATAAACTTTCTTGTTTCTACAGTGAACTTTTCATCTATTTAACAGACTATAGTGAAATCTAGTGCTTGCCCAACTTTTCTACCGCGTCGCGATCGTCCGTTTACATTAAATAAGGCCATGAACATTTATCCTCAATCCCAATTGATCTTTCCTAAACCTTCTACTAACAAACCATATTAATAAAATTGTAACTCTGGATCATTTCCAATAAGGTGTCACTCTAACGAAGTGCCCTTCCATCTTGTTTGTTTATCATTAATTAATTTCTGTATAACTACGTGTTTTATACACGTTTCAAGCTTACATTGTTTCTACCTTATAATCAGGGAAAACAATTTTTTCAACTCTTGAGTGAGTTATTTCTAGGTCTCACGAAATGGAAACTGCCCCATTTGGCTCGTGATTCCTACTTAAACATAGGAGGTCGAGAACCTTCCTTTTGGTTTTCTCTTCAGGTTTCACAGTAAGTGACCTGCCCTTATTTGTATAATAACCATCAGTAATTCAGCTTAAATATAAGAAGTTGTAGGAACTTCTATCTTATTCTTCATGTTTTTCTTATTGTTATTTTCGAAGTTGTCACTCTTTCTAGAATATTCTCTCAGGAGTTTCTTAAAGTACACACCTTGTACTCTATTTATTGTTAAATTTTAATTACTTCATTTGGTTGTTTTCTTACAAAGATTTTAGAAAATATACAAGGTTCGAAACCTCATAAATTGATAATTGCCTGGCGCAAACGTTTAATGCTTTCTGAGGTCTGTGACCCCAAAATTGTTAACCAAATTGAAAATATATTTGTTAAAGTTATCAACTTCTTTTGCCTTGTTAAATAAATTAAATATTTGTTTTTGAATTTATCATTTCGCAAATACTACAGTTAGGCAAGATCCTGGCTTTCCTAACTCTTCCTAAGTTCATGTCTTCGTTAATACGCAATAAATCTGTTACTATTTGTCTTGCCAGACTATCACCCTTCCCCATAGTAGTCTTATGCATGCTTGAGAGGGAATACACTAAAGCCTTTCTCTGGCAAACCGCCCAAGTCTTAGCTGCGTTTCCCGTCAACTTCGACCAGGTCCCTATTCACTTTAGGTATCGGAGAGCGGATTTGCAGTAGCAACCGCCTCTAAGTGCATTTAAAGTTAAATTTATAACTTTTGTGGGACTCTCATCCTATTTCTCTATCCTTTCTCTCCAGTCCGAGACCCTCCTCCTCTTCTTTATAATCTTCCCTTGGTGGGTAGGTTATTCCTCAGCCAATAATATACCCAAAATTTGGTCCCAGAAACCCGGGAGAGTCCATTTTCTATTCTTATTCTTTTTAGAAGTGTCATTTGACAATACCTTGCAAATTATTAATACCTGCTTTCTATCTTTCAGCTATAACTACATCGTGCAAAGCCTGTGAAGGGGAAAGAGGCCGCTCCTGTCTCGCGTGGTGTGTCCCTTTCTTTCTACTTATTCGCTGCTGCCAACCTGACAGCATTTCCAAGGTTCCACAGTTTCGTGAGTTACATTTTAATCTATTTTCTTTGTCATGACTCCTACTGAAAAGGATGAAACTCTCATTGCCAGACGTTCTTCCTATAAAGGGCAACTCACCAGATTCAGAAATTTCATCAACAAATTAAATCCCGCTGAGTGTGATTTAGACATCTTGACACAACGCCTTAAGTTGTACGAACGGTCCTATGATTATTACGATCAAACTCAAACCGAGATTGAATCCGCTTGCCCAGAACTTCAATCAGATCGGGACGAGTTCGAACCCTTGTACTTTGAAGGGATTGCCAAGGCCCACCAACTGATCCGCAGTATCTCAGAACCGGACACTAGGGTCATCAATCCGGCCCAGTTCGCACCCGCTTCAGTTCACAAGGATAAACCGAAACCGTTACTTCCTAAGATAAGCCTACCTCACTTCTCAGGCCAGGAAGGTGAATAGTATTCTTTTTATGAACTTTACTGCTCACTCGTTCATGACAATAAGGAAATTCCCGACATTCATAAATTCTACTTCTTACGTACGTCTTTGGAAGGCGAGGCCTTGGCCTTGGTTCAGTCACTGCCTTTAAGCGCAGATAACTACCACATCGCCTTTAATCTCCTTAAAGAGAGATATGGCAATTTACGTTTGAGTGTAGCTCGCCACATCCGCTGCCTTTTCAACCTGCCAGCCGTCAAACCTAATGACGTCACCTCTTTAAGAGACCTGTTAGACTCTATGCAGTTAAATGTTAGAGCATTATATCAACTTAAGCAGCCTATCCAAACATGGGACACTATTCTTATTCATCTAGCTACATCAAGATTCGATTTTTCGACTTTAAAGGCTTGGGGATCGAACTCACTCGCAAGGAGGAATACTCGTTCGAACAACTCATCTCGTTTCTCAACAGCCGATGCCAAGTCCTTACAGCCCTCTCATTTCAGTGCGAAAATGTCGAAACGAGTCATCAGTGTCACATTTTTGAGAAAAAACTTGCTTCTTCAAATGGTCATCAGCCCCCATCTGTCGAGAACAAGCAAACCCGTTCTGCTTCTTTCAATCATCCAAGAGAACATATCAGGCCGCTCAACAAATCTTTAAAATGCACGTTCTGTAAACAGTTTCACATTTTGTATTTGTGCAAATCTTTTAAAGAATTGTCTGTCGAAGATCGAAGGAAGTTTGTCTTCAATAGTAAATATTGCTTCAACTGCTTGTCACCTAAGCATTCTTCTTCAAACTGTACGTCATCCAATCTCTGTTTCCATTGCAAAAAAACGCACTATTCTTTATTGCACGTTCATGATAAATCGAGGTCATCAGTACCTGCCTCTTCAAACTCCATGCAGAGCAGCTCCGAACAAACTAATGCTTCTTCCTGCATTTCTAACGCCGAAACTTCTCACAGTGCGCAAGTCCTTTTGTCCACTGTACAATTCGAAATCCAAGATAAATTTGGAAATTGGGTTCGAACCCGCGGTCTTCTCGATTCCGCTTCAACTCATAACTTTGTTTCGCAATCATTAATTAAAAAACTAGGTCTTTCGTCAGCGCCTATTTCCATCAATGTATCCGGCATTGACAATTTGAAAACTCAAGTCTTGCAGTCTTCAAAATTGAAAATCAGAGACGTTTGCCAAAGAAACACCAATCTTAACTTAAACTGTCTCATTCTTACCAGTATTGGCAAGGACACTCCTAGCAGCTCTAGTAATACTTCCGGTTTAAAGATTCCTTCGCACTTAAGGTTAGCTGATCCTCAGTTTAATGCTCAAGGTCCCATTGAGATACTTTTCAGTGCCAATGTTTTTGGAATTGCCTCCGTAAACAGGTTCGCAAGTTATCTTCAACCGTGGTCGCCAGAGACACCGATTTTGGTTGGGTTATTACTGGTGAAATCCAACATCCCAGTCTTCAAACCAATTCGCAATGTCATTTCGTTACTGCTGATATAAATCCCCTTTCTGAAAAAGAGAACACCTATGTTTTCGATCTCGATACTTTTGAAAAACACTTGCCGAAACGATGTCTCATCGTGAACAACTACGCCACCTTTGTAAGTTGTTTAAATGATTTTGCCTTCTTCCCGCACAAAATGGCAATTCAAGTTCGCCTCACCTTGTGTTACTTTGTTTACTTTCTCTTGTCATTTTTTCTAGCAGGTAATTGCTTAAACTCTCTATCGAAAACTATCTTCCCCTTGTGTAAAACCATGGCTATCAGTCACCATCACTTCGCTGTAAGCTATGCTTCACTTCTTTCGCTATTTAAAAGGATGGCCACGGCCGGCTCCTTCCCCCTTCCACACAGTTGGAAGTCGCTCATGAAACCGCTTGAAAATCTGAATTCTCTAGCATCTAGAATAACTATTCTTACGCATAAACTCCTTCTCAATGTCCCAGCTTCTCTTCCTATTTCGGAAGAATTAAGCTTTTTTCTGTTGAAAATTGTCGGATTACGTGATCCTCCAAATTATGTGAAATTGATTTCCTACTCTATTTCATATGTCTTTAAATTGTTTGTTCACGTCCAAGCTACGGATGACTGCATGTCGTGTTATTCGTTCCGCTTTAAGTTACAGCTGATTGAACTAGTGTTGTTTGTTTACTTCGAACTGCTTGTTTGTCAATTTTGTTTGTACACAAGCTTGAGTAAGGCCAAGTTGCTGTTTATTTCCTGTATGCTTGCCAAAGGTCAGAGCAAGTTTTTCTTATCTCAACTCTGGCTGACTGCCAACCATTGTCTTGCGAGTCGCTTCCGTAAGTTCAGAAGCTGCTCAACTCATCACCAAAATAAACTTGTTCCGGTCAAGGACTCTTTCAGATATTTATATTCCTTATCTCGCTGTACTATGTGGGTCAAGGCCGCGCTTGCCTGTGTCTCCCACTTGTTCAGACTCGTATCCTACAACTGTTTCGATTCTTGTTTCATAACATCGTTGCATATCCTTTACGCGATCATGTATTGCACCTTGCTTACATATTTTGCACCTTTATTGTTCATTGATGAACAAACTTGTTTCTTCTCGTAGTTACATTCGATGTGGTTTTGTATTTATGCTTGCCACGTCACGTTTCTCGCTGACTTAAGTATTTTTCTGATTAACCCCTTTGATACTTAAGGTCATTGTTTATGGCTACTAGATTGTTACCTATGGCGTTCTTGCCTCCTACTCTAATAGTTCGTGGGGCGTGGTGGCTCAGCTGTCTAGCTGTATGCCTCTCACCAAGGCGGTCCGGGTTCGATTCCCGGTCAATGCATGTGAGATTTTCGAAGTGAAATGCCATGTCCTGTGGTTCGGATTCCACGTAAAAAGGAGGTACCGTGGCTCATGATCTCAAGATTAACGGTCACGTTAAACTACAAGCTTCCTTCCTTTTTACTCTCATAGTTCCTTTGTTTATTTGGTATATTCTTATCTTTGATAGATGTACTTGTTTCTATACGCTTTGTTTAAACTTGTTAATTCTCCTTTTGCGTCTTATCGCAATCTTTACTAGTGCTTTATTTCCCGCAGCTTCTAGCTATTTTGTGATTGACGGTGTTGTTAATTCTCGTTTTTTAACTCCGCTTTCCAATGACCCTGATGACCTGCTTCCACTCACCCCTGGTCACTTCCTTACACGCACTTCTCTCTCTGCCCCTCCTCCCCTTCCTAATTCTTACAGGGATTCTAATTTACCTATCGTTTGGCGTAAACTTGAAGCCCTCCGTAATTCCTTTTGGAAGAGGTGGAACTTGGAATATTTAACTTCCTTGCAACGGAGACAGAAGTGGTTTCTTTCCAGTCCCGACATTAAAGTGGGGGACTTGGTCTTGGTTAGGGATGGTTCACCCCCCCCCCCCTAGTCTGGACTTCTGGTAGAGTGACCGAGTGTTATCCTGGAAGAGATGGGAGAGTCAGGGTGGTCAGAGTCTTGACCACTAATGGTCCGATCACAAGACCACTTTCTTTCTTCCTCCATTACCTTTAAATGTTTACTTGTTCTTCTTGTTCTCTGTTGGTGTTTAGCCCCTCCCAGTATGGTGTATTCTTGGAATACACGGTACGAGAGAATGTAATTTTTAATGCTTTTGCATGTTCATTCCTTCCTCTTTATCAAACACCAACAGTGATCTTCTATTTTCTCTTTGGTGATCATTTCGCTTATATCTTTTGTGAGTCTGTTCTAGATATATATCTTCCATGACCCACCTAGTGTCATCTAGCAGCGAATCTCTGAAGCTCCTCAATTCTTCCTGGTGCAAGAGGATTTACTCATCCATCTGGCCACCAGATTTTGCTACCATCGCCAGCTATCTTCTCCGTGAGCAAGAGAACTTCGTCTACTTTTTCACTCACCATGCTGTGCTAGTATCGCCTGCTATCAACTCTTTGAAGACCATCTCCTCAAGAGAATTTAATTTCTTATGTTGGTTATTCTGATATGTATTCCTTTTGTCTCCTACCCCCACTCCTTTCCCTTCCTTGGACTCTCTGTGCTTCGCTGAGTGGGTCTCACTTGTGCGCCGGCCGTCGACTCAGTTAAGGCTCAACCAGAGCTAGCCTCCTGACCTAACGAGGCATTTTTTAGATTCCACGCCATGTGGTAACTTTAAACATCAAGGAGAACCTCACCTTCGCCATGCAGCAAAGTTAAGTACAAACTTCAAGTTTTAACCTCATCTTCATGATTTTAACTTCTACATGCTTTTAAAGATCTTTTATAGGCAGTGTGAAATTACTTCTTTGTTGAAATAATCATCCTTCGCGGGATTTTCCATGTTGGGCTTTTGTCTAATTAAGCCAATCTTGGTGAAAAGCAGCATTTCTTATGCTTGTTAAATGAGAGATCTTCTCACCACGTGGGATATCATCTATTACCCGCTGTCTATAAAGATTAAGATCGTTCCACCGCTGGAATAACTTTGGCTCCATTCTGCTATTAGGATAGTTCTGGAACCTTCCAGATCCTGTACTTTATCTACAAGTCACGCCGTCATGTATGTTCCACTCACTTGTGGCAATGCCATCCTGAACTAGGAAATCTTCCTTATAAATAAATGCTCCATAGCTAATTTTCTTTCCTCCGTTGGATTTGTTCAAATGCATTTAATTGTAATTCACAACCTTCTCAAGAAATAGACTCTCGCCTACCTAGTGCAACCAGTTATTTTCATCATTGCAATAACTTTCTTTCCCATAAACTTTCTTGTTTCTACAGTGAACGTTTCATCTATTTAACAGACTATAGTGAAAACTAGTGCTTGCCCAACTTTTCTACCGCGTCGCGATCGTCCGTTTACATTAAATAAGGCCATGAACATTTATCCTCAATCCCAATTGATCTTTCCTAAACCTTCTACTAACAAACCATATTAATAAAATTGTAACTCTGGATCATTTCCAATAAGGTGTCACTCTAACGAAGTGCCCTTCCATCTTGCTTGTTTATCATTAATTAATTTCTGTATAACTACGTGTTTTATACACGTTTCAAGCTTACATTGTTTCTACCTTATAATCAGGGAAAACAATTTTTTCAACTCTTGAGTGAGTTATTTCTAGGTCTCACGAAATGGAAACTGCCCCATTTGGCTCGTGATTCCTACTTAAACATAGGAGGTCGAGAACCTTCCTTTTGGTTTTCTCTTCAGGTTTCACAGTAAGTGACCTGCCCATTTTTGTATAATAACCATCAGTAATTCAGCTTAAATATAAGAAGTTGTAGGAACTTCTATCTTATTCTTCATGTTTTTCTTATTGTTATTTTCGAAGTTGTCACTCTTTCTAGAATATTCTCTCAGGAGTTTCTTAAAGTACACACCTTGTACTCTATTTATTGTTAAATTTTAATTACTTCATTTGGTTGTTTTCTTACAAAGATTTTAGAAAATATATAAGGTTCGAAACCTCATAAATTGTTAATTGCCTGGCGCAAACGTTTAATGCTTTCTGAGGTCTGTGACCCCAAAATTGTTAACCAAATTGAAAATATATTTGTTAAAGTTATCAACTTCTTTTGCCTTGTTAAATAAATTAAATATATGTTTTTGGATTTATCATTTCGCAAATACTACAGTTAGGCAAGATCCTGGCTTTCCTAACTCGTTAATACGCAATAAATCTGTTACTATTTGTCTTGCCAGACTATCACCCTTCCCCAAAGTAGTATTATGCATGCTTGAGAGGGAATACACTAAAGCCTTTCTCTGGCAAAC
The DNA here is from genome assembly GCA_946902985.2 of Meconema thalassinum. NCBI lineage: Eukaryota > Metazoa > Arthropoda > Insecta > Orthoptera > Tettigoniidae > Meconema > Meconema thalassinum. The sequence goes on from OX336394.1 coordinate 197,360,853, forward strand.
CGCCCAAGTCTTAGCTGCGTTTCCCGTCAGCTTCGACCAGGTCCCTATTCACTTTAGGTATCGGAGAGTGGATTTGCAGTGGCAACCGCCTCTAAGTGCATTTAAAGTTAAATTTATAACTTTTGTGGGACTCTCATCCTATTTCTCTATCCTTTCTCTCCAGTCCGAGACCCACCTCATCTTCTTTATCATCTTCCCTTGGTGGGTAGGTTATTCCTCAGCCAATAATCTACCCAGGTGTGGCCTCCCACACTGTATTAAAATATCTGTATTGGCCTGGCAGAGTGGTAATTATTTTGGTGATTACCATCTGTTCACTAATTACTTCTTTTAGACTTTTGAGTCTTGCCACTAGATTTCTTACTTCAGATATATTTTGCATGAGGGCTTTGTTGTTATCATACTTGGATCCGCAGAAAGACGACAATAGCTGATACTTCTGTTGTTCGGTGTCTCTCTTGTATATTTTTGTTAGGAGATCGAACATCGATTTTGATGTTTCACAAGTTAGCACTAGAGGTTTCAAAGAGTAATCTATTGTCTTGAGAATGGCATCCTTGGCCTCCCATTGTTCCAACTCCTTCGCCTTATCCGTATCTGGTTTTGTAGCAGTTCCTTTCAGGAAAGATAGGAGATACCTGGATTGGAGCAGCGTTCTTTAATCTAGCTCCCATAAAATATAGTTTTCTGCATTCTTAGAATGGTAAAACCTTTAAGATCACCCACACTATCTTCTTCAGTCATCGTTTGCTGGGACGCTGGTCTTGCTAAATTTTATTTCCTGATTTTCACGATCCTCCTAGCTCAGTGAGCGTGTCAGAAGCCCACGACCTGTTGAAGTAATCTTTTCTTTTATATTTCTAGATAACTTCTATTAGATTCTATTAGATTGTATTGTTCGATTGAATAAAACAGACATGCACTTATTTTTCACGTAACGACTTCGCCGCAGTGTAGATTTTATTTTTATTTTAAAACAAAAGAGCAGCGGGTCGCCAACTTCCATAGATAACAAAATGACATTTTTTAGCCAACCTCAACAATTATGACCCCATATCTTAAGTATGAATGGAAATAAGCAAAATAAGTATTTCTTAATTTGTGCATGCTAGTGCAGGTTTTCAAAATACGTAACGCAAAGCACATCGAGTTCAGTTTAGTATTCAGATATTGTACATGTTTATTCCATTTCAAGTCATGTTGTATCCACAGTCCTAAAAACTTTGTTTCTGATTTATTTTCTATTTGTTGACCATTTAATGTTATATTGGGCTTCGCAGGATTCCTATTCTCTATAGTGTGGAAATTTAGACATACTATTTCTTATAGTTGATTATGAGGCGATTATCTTGTGGCCATTTGGTTAACTCTCCTGTAACGGAGTCAGCAGACTGCTGTATGACCTGTTTAGTTTCACCTTTTATTACGAGTGTTGTATCGTCCGCAAACAAAATTTCCTTATGTGAATGAACGTTCTGTGTTATATCATTGATATATAGAAGGAAGAGTAGTGGGCCCATAACCGATCCCTGGGGTACTCCAAATTTAATAATTCCCTCATTGGACAATGTTTCATTAAGTAATTTGGTTCCATCATCCTTGTGTCTCAAGCTTACTATTTGTTTACGCCTTGTTAAGTAAGACTCTATCCATTTATTAGCTAGACCTCTAATACCATATTGATTTAGTTTTGTAAGGAGGATTTTATGGTCAACAACATCAAATGCTTTCGATATATCCAAGAATAGGACAGTTACATGTTCCTTATTGTCAATTAATTTCAGTATACTAAAAATACTTTCATAAATTGCTGTCTGTGTAGATTTTTCCGTTCTGAATCCATGTTGTGAGTTTGATAATATTTTATTTTTTTCTATAAAATTTATCAGTCTCCTATACATGATTTTTTCCACAATTTTTGGATACCAGTTGGTAAGGTAATAGGACGATAGTTATCTAATTCATCTTTTGAACCGTTTTTGTGCACTGGAATTATTTTTGATAACTTCAAAATATCCGGGTAGGTTCCTGAGAGAATTGAACTGTTTATTAAGTGTGTAAGTGGATTTATTATATTTTCTGCACATTTCTTTAAAATTGCATCTGGGATGGCATCAATGCCAGCACAAAATTTATTTTTTAGCTCTTTTATAACTATTCTTACCTCGTCACTTGTGACATGATTTATAAATAAAGAATCACTACATATATTTATTTTATTATTAGAATTTAGTGTATTTACCTGTGATTTATTTAATAATTTTTGTGGAATTTCCAGAAAATAGTCATTGAAAGTGTTTGCTATTTCCTCTGGATTATTTATCACTTGATTATTTCTGGTCAGTGTAATGTTCCTTTGTATTTTAGCAGATTTTCTAGTTTCTTTCTTTATCACGAACCACATAGCCCTGTTTTTATTAGATGATTGGGAAATAAAATTATCATTATGCATTTTCTTTGCTAGTCTTATTACCTTATTTAATATGCTAGTGTACATTTTGTAGTATAAATTGAATTCAGGTGTTGTGTGGTATTGTTTATATAATTTGTGTAGAAATTTCTTTCTTTGACATGAATTTGTAATCCCTGTTGTTGTCCAATTGTTAGTTTTGTTATTTTGAACAGTTCTTTGTCTAAAGGGGAATGCTGTTTCAAAATAGTGTTTTAGGGTACTGTTAAATGCATTAAATTTATCATTTACATTTTCTAGTTTATAAATTTCTGACCATGTTTCCTTATTGTACAGCCCGGGGGGGGGCAGTACCCCCTGAGAGCCACCCCCCCATCTTTTACCAAAAGCACCCCAACTGGCAACACCATAAGACCAGAACATTATCTATACACAGCAAGTGGCGGCCACCCAGCCTGGGAGGTTAGCCAACTGCTTGCAAAACATACACAAACATTTACACTTACAACTATCTGGGGCAGCTACATTTACGCAATGCTGACCACGCAGCGCCGGAAGGTATAAGAATGGAGTCCTAACTGGAGCCATTATCTGTTCTACTCTGTGCGTCGCCAGCGGCCCTGTCCGACGTCTGTTCCAGTTTTATCATCAGGTGAGATTCAGCCGTGCTCAGACTCCTTTAATTCTTGTGAACACCTACCCCTAACTTGTACACATAAATTGTATTTTACACATGTCTAACTTCCCCAAGAGGGACATACCAATCTACATCTACTGACCAATAAACACATGGTCAGTAAGCTACACTTGCATTACTAATTACACTTCACTTCACATCCTCATACCCCACCTGACCTTCGTCACAATTGCCCGTGACCGTAGAAGCCAGTAATTGCTTTGTCAGACTACATTGTACTCACGGCACGCGACTCGACTGCATAGCGTCGAGCCGCTGACTTAGCACGTCTATTGTATTACTCATTCCGCCCACCTGGCAGGCCGGTACAGTAGCCTGTATTTAGAGATCCATCCCCTAGCAAATACTTGCATCTAAATTAACACAGTAACACAACCGTGTTTTATCCCAAGTAACCCCCAACCACGGGATTAAAACATATTTGGTGGAGGCGCTGCCACCACTCACAATAAGGGTAGGACTCAAACAACGAGCCCTCGTGGTAGAACGAGCCGTACCACAAGCAGCCAAGAGAGACAAAAAAAAAATTTCTCTCCCAAAATACGTCCCACACTTTTCTTTTTATCTACCTCCTTTTATCACACGGGGATTTGTATTATTACACCCACCCCCACCCTCCCCATAGTGCAAGGTCGGTGGAAATTAAATGACCACGTTTAGAACCACACTAAGGGACTTTGCACACCATTTGTCAGCTAGCACAACTCCACTCCGGCCGAAGTTACGAATTAAGAACAGCGACTTGATAACTGAACAGACTGCGATACAACTCCTTAAAGAACTCGAATTAAAAGCATCAGAGATCCGCGCTCAACACCCTGCAGCGGCAGCACAAGTCACACATTTTACACGATCCCAGGCCCAGACCAGTGCGCACGGACAAGAATCACCAATATCTAGCGCTAGTGAAGCAGATTGCTTGCCAACACTCCACCCCCTATTGTTGCAGCAACTGCAAATCACAGAGCAGAAGACTAATAATATGCTAGCGCGCATCACACAGCTATTGGATACAGACACTGTTAAGGCAGACAATCACACGACAGAGGCAGTTCTAGATATACACACTATTTTGGAAACAGTGAAACAGGATCTAGACAGGACAGTAGAAGTAGTGAAGTCCACACAGTACGACATCACACCTTCGGTCAGTGACGATATATCAGGTGACGAGCCACCTGGTAACGTAACACATGTGTCGTACACGGGGAGTGAGGCTAATTCCCCTCAGAACAACACAAACACCTTGTCACACAATAGCGGTGCGAACAGCATAAACAGATTAGAATCCTTACACGGCCAACGAGAGACAGACGAACAGGAAATGAACAGGCACACAGAATACCCCATGATCCACCCCACAAAGTTCACGGGGGAAGGCCAGGATTCCGAGGAATACCTCAAGGCCTTCAATAGAACGGCTCGGATCAATGGCTGGAGCGATGAAGTCAGGAAACGGCTCCTCCCTGCATACCTCACGAAGGCGGCCATGACATGGTACGAGCTCCATGAGGACACTTTAGAAGATGCCACATGGGAGGAAATCACTTTGTTGATGAAAAGTGAATTCCAGCTCATACCAGATGATGAGGACCTGTATGACCAAATTCGACAGAGGTCACAGGGACTTAAAGAGAGCGCACAATCATACGTAAACGCAAAACTGCTGATGTGCGACAAATATAACGCAGCTATGACGAATAAGCAAAAAGTTAAGCTGCTAATGCAGGGCCTTAGACCATCCATCGTGGACAAGTTATGCATCATGAATAACCCCACGGTCCAACACATGTTAAACAATATTAAAACAATAGAGGCAGGAAAAAAGATCACGGAAAAAGCTACGGAGAAAGCCGTGAATCAGCATTTTCATCCACAAAAGGACGATACCAACCAGAAGATGGATGAATTAGTGGACAGGATGGAGAAGCTAACGATAGCTGCCATCCAAGCAGGCGGGAGACCGCTTAGGGATGAACACACGGACACGGGAGAACTCTATTATCCCGAAAGGGACAGGGGGTACACGGAAAGGAGACACTACGAGAGGGAGAAAACATACTACCCTCCACAGCGGCCAACAACACCACATACTCAGGACAGGCCACACTACCCTCCGCGGTACTCACCGGTCTCATACTTGGACGTAGAGCCGACATACCCCTCACGGCGACCATCATCCCCGTACACACCGGAGTACTACCCTGAAGAGTACGACCACAACATCCCCCGGCGAAGTAGCCCGCCATCGAGCAGACACGGCTATGCTGCCCCACAATACAGGGGAAACGAGGAGTATCGGAAAAACCCGCCCCCAAGCAGGCAAGGCTATGCAGCCCCACAGTATAGGGGAAGTGGGGACTATCGGGAGAACCCGCCCCCATGCAGGCAAGGCTATGCATCCCCACAATATAGGGGAAATGGGGACTATCGGGGAAACCCACCCCCAATCAGACAAGAGTTTGCATCCCCACAGCACAGGGGAAACGGGGAGTACCGGGAGAACCCACCTCCAGGCAGACAGGGATACGCACCCTCCCAGTATAGGGAAAAGGGGAATCGCCGTGAAAATCCGCCCCCGCAGCAGCAGACGTACACCCCACCCTGGCGAAGACAAGAAAACAGACCGCCGGGCAATAACCGCAAGACAATAAACCCACAAAAAGGACGGGAAACCAGGGACACATACACAAAGGGCCCAGAACACTATCCCCTCCCCGACGAACACCCGAGGGAGTTTAGGGATGAGGCACCCCGCCGGGCAGACAGGGGGGCAATACTTCCCACACACAATTACCCACCGCAAGCGGGGAGTTGGCGTACATACAGCACAGGGAGACGAACGCCCACGTTTCCAAAAAACGCCTAGACGGGGAGGTTCGGCCAGCTGAAAAAGCGGCAGAGGTTCCTCCCCTAACACAACACCAGAGAGGCCCCTCACTTAAACAGACTCGTAAGAGCATGGGGAAGAAGCAGCCAACTAAAGCCAAGGCTGACGATCCGCCCCCGGACCGTTTCCAAACACACCCCGTACAAGGGGACGGCAACTGTCTGTTCAGGGCCATTAGCTTCTTAGTCCGGCATACCGAGGATCATCACAGGGAATACAGACAGAAAGCGGTCCAGCATGTCCCGGCCAACTGGAAAGAGTACCGGGATTTTGTATCGGACGAGCGGGAAAACCCATTCCAGACTGGGGCGGACTACCATAAATACATGGGAAGGGACGGTACCTATGCCGGCACCGTAGAGGTGACCGCTCTCGGCAAGGTACTTAAAACAAACATACACGTATACACTGACGTGCACTCGCCCCCGCTATCCACGACCGCGGAATTTGACAGGGACCTGCACATACTATTTACGGGGAACCCTAGGGCGGGACACTATACGCCCCTCACAATCACGCGTGAACAAACCAAAGGCAAACCCACACCCTCTAGACGGGAAACCATACCCCCTACACCAAAACACGGGGCGGGAAGTAACCCGACACAGGCGCAGGACGCGAGCTCACTTAGCACAGGGAAGCCAGCAACAGGAGTCGAACTCGCGACCGCCTGGAACATAAAACGAGGTCACAAGTGCAAACGTAGAGTTAGGTTTGCAGACACACCCTCCCAGGAGGGAGAAAGGAACATCACACCTACACAAAAACTGGAAACTGCCAATACATTAGACGCTCGCCAGAATCCCTCTATTTTCACAGCGCAGGCAATGAAGAGAGCAGGCAGTGTACTGAATGGACACATTTCGCTGACCGAGGCAAAGAACTCGAGCCAGGAAGTAAGCCGAGAGGCCAAGCGTGCCAAGTACAATAAGCGGCCAGCTCCATGCCTTTCCAGCACAAATGTTACGCCAGTAGCAACAACAACAACATACACCCTATACAACACATCTTTGCAGGGCAAAGGACTCCAGTTATCGGCACTAACAGTACACGCCAGCATAAATGGCCACAGGGTGCAAGCCCTCGTTGACACCGGCGCCGCGGTGAGCTGCGTGAACAGAAAACACGTCACCGAGTGGCAGATACACGGTGTCACGGGTGACATCCGGCTGGTAGCGGCCAATGCTCAGACGCTAGAAAACACGGGGGTGGCAAATATACACCTCAGGCTAGACCATTTTGCCACAACACACCCCATGTTCGTTATAGAACATCTTTCTGCGTCAGCAATAATTGGCATGGATTTTCTCGCCAAGTACGAGGCTAGCATAAATTTTGCTAGTGGCAAGATGCTTTTAATGCATGACCAAAGGCTCACCACACATCCCATGATATACACCAGGAACACAGATGGGATTCGAGTGGAGCGAGAAATCCACCAGCACCAGGCCTCTACACTGAACACAATCAGCAAACACACAGACACACACACAGATAAGGCGGTCAATCAGACTCACAGACAGGACCTGACACCGGAGCAAAATAGAAGGCTCACGGAGCTCCTGGAAGCCAATAGGGATATCTTTGCCCATTCGCTGAAGGATCTCGCAGTGACAGACCTTATCGAACACCACGTCACACTCACCAGTGACCGGCCAGTCCACCAGCCCCCCTTCAGGGTGAGTCAGAAGGAGAGACACGCTATCGACACTCAGATTACAGAGATGCTCGAAACGGGGATCATAGTCCCGGTAATTTCGAACTACAGTGCACCGGTCTTGCTGACCAAGAAACGGGACGGTTCCCACAGGTTCTGTACTGATTACCGTAGGCTCAATAAGTTAGTCGAAAATGACAGTTATCCACTACCGAGGGCCGACACCTATTTGGATGCCCTCGGTGGGGCTAGCTGGTTCAGTTCGATGGATTGTTATAGTGGATTCTATTCAATCCCCGTTTATGAACCGGACAGGCATACGCTGGCGTTCGTTACAGGGAACGGCCTCTATACCTACACAAGGTTACCAATGGGCCTCCGTAACGCCAGCCAGACCTTCCAAATCTAGTGGATAAAACATTTTCAGGGATAAAATGGCGCTCAGTGCTAGTCTACGTGGATGACATAACGGTCTTCTCCAACACCTTTGACGAGCATCTCGTACACTTGGAGGAGGCTTTCGCAAGGATCAGAGAGGTCAAATTAAGGCTTAAACCTGCGAAATGTCAATTCGCCCGACAGCAGATTAACATATTGGGCCACATTGTAAACAGAGAGGGCATTATTCCCGACCCAGCGAAGACTGACGCAATAACGGGCATCCCAATGCCCACAAATTTGAAACAATTGCGCAGCTTCATTGGTCTCGCCTCTTATTACAGAAAGTACATCCACAGGTTCGCGCACATCGCCCATCCCCTAACCGAACTCACACGTGAGAAGACGCCCTTCAACATTAAACAGGAACATATAGATACCTTCAACACACTGAAGCAACTATTGACCACACCACCATTACTGCAACACTTCCATAGTGATAGGCCCACATTTTTACACGTGGACGCCAGCCAGTACGGGCTGGGAGCGGCCCTATTATAGGAAGATGCAGAAGGGCGCATACGGCCCATAGCTTATGCTAGCAGAAAATTAACGGCCGTCGAAACTAGATACTCTGCCACAGAGGGGGAAATGCTGGCATTTTCATGGGGAGTGAACTATTTTCGGGTATACCTCTATGGTATCCAGTTCACGGTAGTGACTGACCACGCGAGCCTGCTTTTTTGGGACAAATTCAAAAACCCAAATTCGCGGCTCAATAGGTTTATATTCCGCCTGTATGAATATAACTTCGTGGTCAAGCACAAGAAAGGCGCTACACACCTAGATGCAGATGGGATGTCTAGGCTGCCAGTAGCCGATCCCCCAGATGACAGTAAGGACCACGAATGGGACGACATGCCCACTTTTGCCCGGACGGTGGTTAACATCAAGCAGGAGCAAGAACGTGATCCATACTTGAAACAGATTCTAATGGCACTAGAAAACTTGGATAAGGTGCATAAGGCGATTTTTTCTAGACAAAGACGGGTTACTGAAATTTAAACCCACAGCCATGCACGATAATGCACCTATAGCGGTTCCGGAGTCATTGAAAGAGAATCATGACCGGACACCATAATAGCCCAATGGCAGGGGCACATTTGGGTACGCATAAAACATACCATAGAATCCGGAACAAGTATTACTGGGTAAACATGAAGGCCGACATAGACACCTTCGTAAAGGCATGTCACACTTGCCAGCGATTTAAAGCAAGACCTGGCAAGCCTCATGGATTACTCAACCCTAGTCCCGTAGGAGAGCTATTCCATAGAGTCAGGATAGATGTGAAAGGCCCCATCACTACATCTGAAAAAGGCAATAAATATATACTTGTGGCCACAGAGTATCTCAACCGGTATATGATTACAAAGGCTGTTCCCAAAGCAGACACGAACAGCATAGTCGAATTCCCATTTGACATAGTCACACGATATGGCCTATTCCAAACCCTACTATCCGATAGAGGGACTATTTTCACCTCGAGAGTGCTCCAACAGTTTTTGGAGGTACTAAGGACAAGGGCATACACGACCACGAGTTTTTCCCCACAAACCAATGGACTCACGGAGAGTATGAACAACATAATTGGAATAGCGTTAGCCAAGTTCACGGGGGACACAGGGACAGACTGGGATAATTATTTGCAGCCCATCACAGTTAGCTACAATACTTCCATATCCACGGCCACAAAACACTCTCCACACTTCCTGTTGCACGGATATACACCTAGAAGTCCCATAGACAACATATGCATCCCACAGGACACTCTCCCAGACAACGCAGCCCGGCTAGAGCACTTGCAGATAGCTCGCATGGACGCCAGAAAGAACATTGCCGCGGCACAGAAAAAAAAAAAGAACGGTACGACCGGCAAAGGAAGACCGTAGAATACACACCCGGGCAATTGGTTATGGTTTCCAATTTCGCCCGTAAGAAAAATGTGTCCGAGTTCCTCCTGCCACGTTGGACAGGTCCCTTCAAAGTCTGCAGGAAGGTATCTGACCTAAACTATATCGTAAATGTGCGCCATGGACGCAAACTCATCAAGGACACTATACACGCCCGCCGTATGAAGGCATATCACACCCGAAAAATAAACACCTACACGTAAAGGCGGGAACACTGTCAAAAGGAAGGGAAATGATTCCACTGGCAGACGTGAAAAGAAAGCCAAGAAATAGCCTTCGAACCCCGATGACCTCACTGGGATATGAACCTAACACTGACAAAACTGTCCCGGAGACACAGGCCCAAAAGGCAACAGGAATGATTACCCTGGACAAAGACGGTCTCGAACCCGCGACCTTCTGAATACCAGGAATGCAATTGGAGGATAGAGCAATAAGGGACAGTCACACTAACAGGAATTAATATGCACAAATTAATAAAACCACCTCCGACACCTAGACATTAGAAAGGCGCGTCAGCAAACCTACACACATCGTCTCGGCACATGTGGCAAGCGAGCCGCCAGACAAGAAAGCAAGCACTTGAAACCTAACACTATCGCCGTCAGCGATAAAGCGTAATGGGACAGCCGACCTTCGCATGCGCCAGGCAGACTTAGAGCGCTCTGCCCCGGCGTAGCATTCACAATCATTCACGACATTTTCAAAGCCCGATAACTCCCAAAATTAGGGTACGAGGGTCGTCCCGAATGGCATAAAATACTCACGCTAACGTATATTTTCATACGCGTGTCGCAAACATACAGTACACACGCCGTGGTACATAAAACACAAAAATTGTAGTACCGAGGCCTTAGACCAAGGCATGGGCGAACACACAGAAACACAATACAAACGTGCCAAAAAGGACTCTAGCCAATGGCATTTTTGGCACGGCAACACAATCAGAAGCCACGCTAGGGACGCACAAATCCCAACAGACAACGCAGACATAAAACACGGAGCATTACACGGGATCGCGGGTCCGAATGCCCAATAAAATCGGACGCCGTGGAAAAACAAGAATCCAGACAGACCCATTCACAGGGGAAAATTTACGCCCACCTAGACAGAAACTGGCCAAAATTTAGGCAACCCGCAGTTACGTCCAGATTAAAACCAGGAATACGGACGCGGGAACAGATAATTACACGGGCAGTATCCCACAAATAGCATGCATACACCATCCCCTACAGAAAAAAAAAACCTTAGGGTCCCATACAGACACTGTGCCCCATAGAGTGGAACCGAGAGTGAAAATAGGCATTAGACTGTTTAAATTATGCATATATAAGTGGCATGTTATCAGAGAGTACACGCTTTAAACATACACTAGAGGTGGCAAATGCATTGCAATAGTGCCGTACACCAGCACATAAACGGGTGAGCCGAACAATTATGCTAGGCCCCTACGGGGACCACAAGATACTTTCCTTTGAACCATAGCGCCCGAAACCTAGATACGGGGGACGCCACTCTCACAGACACAAAACAGGTTACACCACATTTCTACGGCCAGAAATCATGGCAAATTTGGATTCCCCCAAACCTAGGAAATAGACTTCCTAGACACAAATTATAGATAATTACACAAGGCAAAGGTCTTGCGGAAGAAATGTCCACACAACATCGGTAGCAAAAACAGGACAGATTAACACATTGGCCCTCCCAGAATGCAAAACAATGTCAACACACGGGCAATGGCAAAAGTCACGTTCCGGCAGCCGCCATACATAACATCAGAAACTTCCCGTATACAAGGACGCAAAAACAAACACAACAAAACACTGAGTTGCGAATTCCAGTGCATTGCAGCACTGTTACCGGAGACATTCCCAGCATAGCCAAACGTGACAATGACACGCGACCATGATGATACTAGCATACAAAACAAACAATAATAATAGCATACAGTTGACACAGGATTCAGCGCTCTCACAATAGGCCTGGTATCCAGTAATGTACAAATACTATAGGCCGGATTCATCTTAGGAACACAAGAGCATGTATACAAGGATGTTAACAAGCTACACGCGCCACCTGACAACTAGCCACACGACACACGATAAGACTTATCCGATATCGGCCCACGCTCCAGCGTGCTGCAGCGGTACGCGACCACATACACCCAGCCGCGCTAATCACAGCCACGGGCACCTCCTGCCCACACGCGCCCAACAATCAGGGGCGGATGCAGACAGATTCCCTGAGGGAACAACCCCCCCCCTCATAACTTCTTTTCTTGTTTTTTATCTTTAAAAACCATCATAGGTGATCAGGACATGACCACTTACACTTACAATCACTTGCTACCCTAACGTATGGATAGGAGACCACATTAGGCCGTGACGTCACAGCGTCACCGCACTTAACCATCCCAAAGTGCAGCCCGAAGGCGACGCCCACAGACACAAACATTTATACACAACATGGGTATCACAGACCCACAGGCATTCTACAGACTGTTATTCTAGAATATAGCAGATGCTTTATGGCATCTCAATTTCACCAGTGCACATCCCAAGGAGCGGATAGATAACAAATGGTGACCAAATGAGAGTGACAGGAACAGAGATGGATAGTGCCATCAGGATGGCCAAGATACCAACTATGGGATACCATCCTAAAACCCCTCTCCCTTCATAACCTGTCACTTACAACACTATCCAACACAAACACATAAAAACAGCCAGACTACATTCCAAAATATACATCGGGGTTGATAGACTTCATGCGTCTACCCAAAATTCGGGTATGCTACACCCTGGTCCCAAGTGCCTACACCCGAGTATTAGGGTTGAGTCGGAAACAATATCAAGCTAATGCACATCTCTATGTAAAGAGATGAGGCCACCCTTACACTAACAAATATTTTCTTACTAAATAATCCCGCATGCAAGGGACATAGAATTATTATACCTCGACCCATACTTTATTCTCAAATGAGAGCGGATACGCCTCATATCCATCCCCATGCATGGAATATCCCACCCACATTCCAGGGTTTATTACTACCACACCTGCATGGCACTTTCAAAAATGTTATGCACACTTGGGAAAATCCTACCCCATCCCCCTCACTGTAAAGACATCCTAGCAGCATCATCGGCTCCCGGCCACCATTAACATGGAGTCCAACGATGCATAACACTTTCCTACCACGCTTTAAGCCCATTCAGCAAATATCACCCCCGGATCCCAATAACAAGGGACCCAACGCCATAAAAATCTACTAACGCCTCCAGGAAATTACCAAGGCATTACCGCTGGAAGTCCGACAGTGCGACTACAGGCCTAAAGTAGACTATGCATTTAGAAGATTCTACAACCCCAGCACACTTAAAATTTTACATAATTACATGATACACACACACTTAAGTAGTGGAGTGATGACAGTTCTAAGCCACTCCAGAACCGTCCTCTTACCACTACTAAGCCTCAGCCATGTTAAATATATCTCGAACGCATGGTCCGATTTTGACAAATGAGGTGTCGTTGGACTCGGGCTGACGCCCTCTTTGCTATGGACCACTCGTTATATTTTTGAATTTTTTTTGATTTTTTTTGTTTTCGAAAATAGGCGATAGTTTGAAAATCAAACAGGATAGAACGTTTTGCCATGGCTCAAACGAATGGACTTTATGACCTTTATTTTTTGTAATAAAACTTGTTTATTTTTTATGTTTTTTTGAAAAAAATCGAATTTTGAAAATTCTATATTTAGGAAACTAGGAACTCTACAAAAAAATTGTTTGACGTAAATCAATGGTCCCTACCCCCTCTACCCCCTAAATAAATTTCAAGTCTCTAGGATGAAAACCTGTAGTAGTGGGGAGGGGACAGAGCTGCTTCCAAAAGCAAGTGGTGAGCCCCTGCGACCTTGGAATGGAAGGAGCCATGCTAGGAGGGCGTGCTTGGATTCGTTTTTTTCGTCTCGTCGTGCTCTTTACGGGAATGTAGGTGTCGAATAGGTGAAAATTTGGAAACATTTTTTTGGGGGGTAAAACCGTGATTTTGAATTTTTTGCTATATCTCGCGAACTAATTATGCTAGAGGCATGTACGACGGGTCCAAGGACTCGGGGTGACGTCCTCTTTGCTATGGACCACTCGTTATATTTTTTATTTTTTTTATTTTTGTTTTGTTTTCGAAAATAGGCGATAGTTTGAAAACCAAACAGGATAGAACGTTGTGCCATGGCTCAAACGAATGGTCTTTATGACCTTTATTTTTTGTAATAAAACTTGTTTATTTTTTATGTTTAAAAAAATCGAATTTTGAAAATTCTATATTTCGGAAACTAGGAACTCTACAAAAAAAATTGTTTGACGTAAATCAATGGTCCCTACCCCCTCTACCCCCGAAATAAATTTCAAGTCTCTAGGATGAAAACCTGTAGTAGTGGGGAGGGGACAGGGCTGCTTCCAAAAGCAAGTGGTGAGCCCCTGCGACCTTGGAATGGAAGGAGCCATGCTAGGAGGGCGTGCTTGGATTCGTTTTTTTTCGTCTCGTCGTTCTCTTTACGGGAATGTAGGTGTCGAAAAGGTGAAAATTTGGAAACATTTTTTTGGGGGGGTAAAACCGTGATTTTGAATTTTTTGCTATATCTCGCGAACTAATTATGCTAGAGGCATGTAAGACGGGTCCAAGGACTCGGGGTGACGTCCTCTTTGCTATGGACCACTCGTTGTAATTTTTAAAAAATTGGAAACTCGATTTTGGGGTAAACACGTGTTTTTTGTGATTTTTGCCGATATCTCACGAACCAATAACGCTAGAGACATGTACGAGGTGTCCTAGGACTCGGGCTAACGCCCCCTTTCAAATGTGGTAGATATTTCTTTTCCAAAAAATAATTCACAAAGGGCCTAACGCCATACATGTTGAAAAAACCTGTTTTTTTCTTTACCTGTTTATAATGTTTATGAAGCGTGGTGGTTAAGAGAGACGATACTGCTGGGTGCGTGTTTCAACGAACATGTCGCTGACCACGGTGGCTGTGTTCAATAGATTAATTGCTATTTCGACGGGTCGGTGTATGACAGAGCGAGCGTGCGTTTTTCTGATATTTTACCTTTAACGTGTAAACGGTGATGAGAACTTGGTTCTATTTTTGGTCGAAGCGAGTAGAGAAAACAAACTTACAGGAGGTGAATGTCATTTGAGCTTATTGGAAGGCACTGATCTGCCTTGACAACAGGTGCAATTGAAAAATGACCATGACGCTTGAAGGTGAAATAATCTGACCATCGTGGTGGCAGGGAAGTGCGAAATGCATGCATACACATGTGTGAAACCACATGCACGCTAAACCAGTGACATCCTGTCTTGCTTCGTACGTGACAAAATGCAAGTCCATGTGAAATTTGATCTACCACAGGTGTTCGCTTGGGACGTTAGCTGTCCACGTGCGCGATAACTGTTAACAAGTGACATCCTGTTTTGCTTCGTACTTGACAAAATGCAAGTTGGCGTGAAATTTGATCTGGCACAGGTGTTCGCCTGGGACGTTAGCTGTCCACGTGCCTGATAAGAGAATGTTCAAAGCGTGAGAATCGCTGAATCAGTAAAAAGTATGATGCAACTTGTCGGAATGATGTCACAACCAATAGATAGGCAAGAGCTGCGAACAGCGGTGGAGGGAGGTGAAGGGAGGGAGAGGGGAGGGGGGGGTAATGTAAGAGAGAACACAGGTGGAAAGAGAAAGAAATATGTCGAGCTGAGGACTGTACACATAGAGCTATAGGTAGTGTACAACATGTGTGAATAAATTAAAAATACACAGGTTCACACAACATGTAATTTATTGATCCAAGAATTAAACGTAGAGTTAAACCCTAACCATTTGACGTAGAGTTTATTTCCTTTTTGTTTCAACACTTTTTCCACAAGATAATGCTGAGGAAATGCTGTTTTCTGAAGTTCATGGAGATAAAATCTACCTTTTATGGGTTGATGGTTGAGGTCTTGCAGTAAATAGGTGACTGGAGTGTCCAAGTTGACTCGACGAATTCGAAATAGTTCAGTCCCCCACTGAGGCGTGTAGCCCTTATTGAAGGCAGACTTAAATTTGCTCACACGAACAAAATCCCCAATGTTCAGTCGGTGACGTTTAGGATCGGCTGTTTTTATGGGGTTAAACACTTTATCCAATCGCTGAATATGTTTAGTCACGAGGCGTGGCTTGGTCCCAATCGTTCTATGTTTGGTGTCATTGTAACGTGACACTAGCTCAGGTAACATGTCCAACCAGCGATAACTGCCCTGAGCGGTAAACGCTTTCCACATATGGGTTTTCAATGTTCGGTTGAACCGTTCGACCACACTGGCTTTGAGATTGCTGTACGTGGTGTAATGGTGAATATCCTTAGATTTGAGAAAACTGGAGAAGTCCTTGTTGAAAAATTCTTTCCCCTGGTCGGTTTGTAGCAGCTGAGGTTGACGTTTGGAGTGTTGAATAATATGTTGAAAGGCCTTGGTAACTAGTGGACCAGACTTGCGACGCACAGGTTCAACAAAGGCCATTTTGGAATAGACATCAATGACGGTCAAAATATAGCGTACACCGTCATTAACGCTAGCATAGGGTTTCATTTCAACCAAGTCAGCCTGCCAAAGTTCATCCACACCTCGTGAAATCACCTTGAGTCGCGGATAGTGACGCCTAGCTGGGCTATGCAACTCGTGAGCAATACCCATTTTAATGGGTGAGGCCTTAAACAATTATTTTGGCATTTCGAAGTTCTTGTTCAATTTCTTGAATTTCCCAATCGTGACCGGTGTGGCCAGCTTGACGTGAGGCATGCAACAACTGTAGCCGCTGGACGAGATTATTGGGATTGTGCCAGTAGGTAACATCCACAAGGGGTTTTAATGGTTTGAATGTCACTCCCGAAGCGGACGCTTTACGACGAGTACTTTGACTGGTGGGAAACATTTTTGCAATGATGGTTTTATATTTTTGAGATATATTGGCATTCACTTGTTGAGCGGGATCATACTGTCTTTTGTGGGCATGGGTATCCAATAAAATGGATTTATATTTGTCAAGGTCCTCTGACGTATTATCATGGGAAGAGGGGGTCCGAGAAAAGAGCAGCTTTAACAGTCCTGGCGTTAATTTATAGTTGATATTTTTAATGACAGCTTTAGTACGAGCAAATTTAATGGATGAATCGCCAATTTTAAAACTATCATCCTCATAGCGAACACCATACGTGGTATCTGTGTTTCCAATAAATAGATCGGTGAAATATGGTTCCAATGTTGATCCATAATATTTTATTAAAATGGTTTTCAGTTGTGCTTTATGTTGAGGGGTGGCCAAGAGTTGTGAAAACGGAGACGCCCTGGAAGGGCAAGGTGTATCGACCATGGCCAAGGATTTCTTTTTTCTCAAAAACTCTGCAAGGGGTGCGGCCTTTTTTTGAGGCGTAAACACTTGTTCCTCCTCATCCTCAACCTCGCTAACACTAGTCAAATCTTCCTGTTCCTGTTCCTCTTCCTCAGGGTCCTCGTGCAGCGTCTGCGTGGCTTGTGAAACGGTGGGTAGCGTTTCAGATGGCTTGAAAGAGGGTTTCAACATGGCTTTTAGTGGAGGTGCTAAATGTTGCTGAATAAACAAAGCATGATTGGCACGTGATTGTTTCAATTGACGAAACTTTTGGCGAATAGTATTTTTTGCTCTAATAATATGCTTTTTCAATTGACTCTCTGCTAACGCCATGGTGGCTTGACAAATGACTTGATGGAGAATGAGACAGGGCCTTAAATAGCAATAAAATGATCAAACCCTAAGCGATACCGTCCTTGGTTGAGTTCACTTTGTTTGTCAATCACTAAACAGGCATGACGTTGAGTGTTCCAGCACTTGGCACACAATTCTGTAAACATTTGAAAGGTCATATCCGGATTCACATGTTCATTATAAATGTGACGACTGTTCCTGTCGTCCTGGCGAAATAAAACAATGACATTGGCATTGTCACGAATCAACTGTTTGGACATTTTTGAATACGTTTGTCCAAGATAGAAGCAATCGATATGTTTGTGTCGACCCATGCTGAAATAGCTTTGAATGATGCCTTGACGTTCAGTGGATACATCATCGAAAATCATGAGTGAATCAGGCTTTACTTCATCCGGTGAAATCACATTTTCTTGCATGGAAAATGTAAAATAACCCATATTCTCTTTTTGTAATCCAGACATGACTTGATCCAGAAACACGTAGAGGGGTTGGTAGAGAGATTTTGCAAAAATATAAATATTTTGAAAACGCAGACCATTGGGCGCTGTGATGAGCGTTAGCAAAAGATTAGTCTTTCCACAGCCGGAAGGCCCCACAATGATGCAGCGAATGGAAGATGGAAACAGTGAACCATGGCGTTGTTCACGTGATGTGGGACAGAGATGGGAAACCATGTCCCTCACGGGGAATGACTCTTGCTGCTTAATAATCTTCATTTCAACTAAGGCTTAGACAGGCTAGCAGGCTGTCTATATACAGGACACCGAGCCTTGTCATAGAAACAGTAGACTGGTACTACAGCTTGACGATGGATGTCTTTGGACGTGCGTTGATGGCCAAAGCTAGGTCTGTCCCCATACATGATCCTAAACAAGAAACAGATCCTGCTAATAAACACTATGTGGATAGGTCACTAGTGCCACGCACAAAACAGGGAGATTATGACTTTAAGGGAAAGCGGTTAACCCATGTAAAACATCCTCAAGTGTCTACAGACGTTACTACGAAAAAGTATGTGGATAACAAAGTGTATGAGTTTTATGACAAAGTGCCTCAGCTTACGGTGAATGGCTATAGCGCTAATCACCATCGGATTATTCACGTGGAAGACCCGCAAGACGAAGACGATGTTTGTACCAAGCGTTACATGACCCATGAAATGAAAAGGCTTTATAAATTTATACCATCTGTATTTTTAGTGTATCTGACAAATGAAAAACCTGTGAATGACAGAAACCATTTACCGCTAGTCCATGATCAGCACTTGACCTATGTGCTTGCTTCGGGTTTAAGCCACTATCGATTACACTATGATGGAACCATTCACATTAAATATGCCATACCTGATGAGAACCATTTACAAATAAAGATAAATGGTCATAGGATGTTGGTCCATAACCATGAAATGGTCAATGCTGGTGACGAATTATCCTTTCACCTCATGTTAACATGGGATGAACAGCAAGCGGGAAAAACCATAAACGATTTCCCACTTTATGTGGAATTGGAATATACAGTCATGAAATAACCATGTGATGTTAGTTTTGATTTAAACTTTCTTGTGAAAGGTTGTTGGTCATTATCATGGTGAAACAAAGGTATGCGGTGAGAAAGACTAAAAAAAGGACTTTGTCCTTGGCAAAGCCTGGGCTTAAGACATTCGTGGACAAGCCCTTGCGAAAGAAAAAAAGAAAAAATAATGTATTGACCATAAGGAAAGCCTTTCGAGCAGCACAGAGACATGTTATTCCAAAACGTCAGCGACAGGTTTCAAACCAAGGGCGAGTGATTCCCGTCCCCAAACGAGCGGGATTTTTACCTGCATTTTTTGCTGGTTTGGCTGCTCTGGGTTCACTTTTGGGCGGTGCCAGTGCAGTGGCGAAAACCATTAAAGCCGCGCAGCAGGGCAAGCAACAACTCAAAGAAAGTCAGCGACACAATGAAACGATGGAAGCGATTGCCATGGGGGCTAGAAATGCCAATTTAAAGCCAGCCTTTTATCAACAAGGTTTTGGGATTTCACCATTTCGAAATATTAAAAAAATAATAACCTCAGCCATAGCAAGACATGCCCTGACGCATCAACAAGTGGAAAGCTATGCTAAACAACTAAAGCTTTCTCATTTTCGAGGTGTGTTTATGCGAAACCAATTACCCCCACGACCCTGGAAACAGGAATGTGCTGTTGTCAATTTGGATGATCACCGAGGACCAGGGACGCATTATGTAGCTTATGTCAAAGAGAGATCCACTGTATGGTACTTTGACAGTTTTGGGAATTTGCCTCCGCGCATGGAACTAGTGACCTATTTTGGAAACAGGATCAAGATATATTATAATGTGAAACGAGAGCAAACGTTTAACATCCAACAGTGTGGACGTTTGTGTTAAATTTTTTTATATAAGACGCAGCATAAGCAAAAACGCCACCAGTATGTCGGCAGAAAGTAAAACGTTTACAGTGCATGGACGTGGATCTGAAGTCAGCCTAGACTTTTACCCGCCTATCGAATTGAGTGAAAAACCTTATGGTTTAGGACTTGTTTCTCTTGAAACGTACAATCGAATATACAACATACGTGAAAATGTGAACAACAAGTTTTACTATGATGATTCTGTGCTCACCCTGAACTCTGGTGGATACACGATCGATGACATTTATGAACACATTTATGTGGTGTTGATCAATCAATATGGTTTAAAATCATTTCTCGACGGAACGCACAAGTTTGAACTTGTAGGCAATACCAACACTCATCGCTGCAGTATTTTCTCTACCTTCAACATTGACTTTAAAACACACCCCGATTCCATTGGCCCATTACTAGGATTTAAACCACGTGTATTGGAGCCCAACAAAAACATGAATCGGACCATGAAGTGAAATTCATTGAGGACAATCATGTGTCGGTGACGTGTAATATTATTAGCCAAGTGTACACCAATCAAGAACCATCGCATTCGCTATATGACTTTATTGTGACATCGCCCAATGGGTATATTATTCGTGAAAACCCTCCAGTGGTGCTTTTTCATTCTGTGGCTGTCGATAGTATTAGTAATATAACATTAAGACTGATCAATAGAGATCAACAACTCATTGATCTAGATTCCGCCACACCAGTGACTTACAAGTTGGTGTTAAAGCCACTATGAAATTTGTGTATAAAGCAACAACACCGTCTAGGAATAGTGTTAGTTGTTTGCCACGTGAATACACGTTAACATCTCAAGGCAAGCAGATTTTACAGCATTTGGGTTACCACGTCAACCCTCATAATGAATTCTATCCTAGAGATAGCGAACCGCATCGAGGAGCAACCAGGAGTGGTAAGAATTGATCTCCATTCCTATCAAGCTCAAACACCTGGACTCAATAACAATGATGAAATTCAATTTGTTATCAACAACCAAGATATTTACACCCTACCGCATGAATGTGTCATTCAGATTGAAGGTCGGCTCACCAAAGCCGATGGCTCTACACCCACCACATCCAAGTTGGCCAACCATGGTTTGGCCTTTCTGTTTTCTGAAGTGCGGTATGTCATTAACGATATCGTGGTGGATAGCACTCGAAATGTGGGCATTTCCAGTGTCATGAAACTATACCCCTCTTATAGTGAGGAAGAAGGTAAAACACTTTGCATGGCAGGTTGGTGTCCTGACTCGACCAATGACTGGATGGTACACACCGATGGGACCTTTACTGGATATTTACCTCTTAAACTGATTTTAGGCTTTGCTGAAGATCACCAACGCATTGTGGTTAACGCAAGGCAAGTGCTTTATCTAGTGAGAGACAGGAGTGATAATAATGCACTCAAGGGAGCCGACAATGCCCCCATCGATTCAAAAATTCAACTACAACGCTTGCTATGGAAAGTGCCACATGTGACCCTTGAAGATAGCAAAAAACTGGACATACTCAAAATGGTAAAGAGAGATATGCCTCTACCCATGGAATTTAGAAGCTGGGCACTCCATGAGTATCCGCTATTGCCCACCACCAACACACACAGTTGGTCTGTAAAAACAGCTCGCTATACAGAGAGACCTCTCTACCTGATCGTGGGTTTTCAAACGAATCGCAAGTATCAACAAACCAAAGATGCTTCGCAATTTGATCACCTGCAATTGAGAAATGCACGTCTTTTCCTCAACGGAGCTGTGTTTCCCTATGAAGGACTGGATTTGGATTTTTCAAAAAATAAATTTGGCCCCCTGTACGACTTGTTTTCTAAATTTCGATGGTCGTATTATCAAAAAGAGAACGGCCCCATGCTACTACCCCAAGCGTTTAAGGCAAGAGCACCACTGATTGTCTTTGACTGTTCTTACCTGGAAGAGTCTGTCAAGCCATCCAATATCGACATTCGACTAGATTTTGAAACGCATGACAATGTACCAGCCAATACGACGGCCTACTGTTTGATTATTCATCACAAACAAGTCAACTATTATCCACTGTCCAACCAAGTGACGAGTGTATAAATAACAGCTCAACCCACGTCAAGCCGCTCAGTCATGTCTTGCTTTAAAGCCTCAAGAGACGTTACATCCATGAATTTAAACTCTGAGGAACAACGTTTCAAGACTTTTGCCACATGGCCAGTGCCTTTCATAAACCCTCAAGCCTTGGCGGCCGCTGGATTCTACTATTTAAAAACAAGAGATGAAATGAAATGTGCCTTTTGTCCCATCATCATAGACCAATGGCAGGAGGGCGATGAACCCATGCAGGAACATCAGCGCTGGTCACCCACCTGCCCCTACCTGTGTAGAATGGAAGTGGGAAATATACCCTGTCATTCAAGCTATCCCTCACTTGTGTCTCTGGGTGATGAAAAAAAAAAAACAAGTTACGATACGTGTGGACCGTATGGTGTCCATGGTGCTTCGGTGAGCAGCTCACCATCAAAAACGCCTAGTTTAGGGACATTGGGACATCATCGGTGTTATGGACGTTACAAACACAAGAGACTATATTGTTGTATCAGTTGCTATCGTCCTTATCCCAAAATGAGAAAAGCCTGTAAGACGTGTTATGGTAATAAAATGATGTAATTCTTAAATTTTATTTTTTGCATGTCCCCCCTGTCCTACCCTAACCTCAATTTAAAACTAGCATGGCAGGTAAGACCATGTCATGATCACACCTGATCGTCAGTCAGTCAGTTGAACTTGGTCCAGGCAAGCGTCAACATGTTGCGCACACTCATTGTGGATTGCCAAGGGTTTAAAATTGGTGACAACAAATTTATATTTAAACAAGTGGCCATGATCGATTGTACCACGTTATGGATATCGCAAGCTACGCATTTGCTATTTAAACCACCCCATGCTTTTGATTTGTTGTGTGAAAAAGACCGTAAACAAACCCAGTGGATTGAAAATCATAGGCAACTAGACTGGAATCAGGGAACCATTTCCTATAAATATTTGGATGTGGTTATGAAAGCACACTTGTCCTCGGCCAATGTGGTATTTGTGAAAGGTAATGAAAAACGTCAATGGTTGCAACCATTTTTGGCGTCTTACTGTCAATGTATCGACCTCATGGAGTTGGGCTGCCCCTCCCTGCAAACGCTCATGGATACTTGTTCCTGTGGCAACATTACCCATACAGCCCTATCGCATGCGTGGCATCTCTTTCATTGGTTAACCACCCATGCCTGCTGGGAGTTGTTGAACAAAATTATAACTCAAGATTTACCTGTGAATGACGTCAGTGAGATTTCTACAAGCGACGTGTAAACATCTACAGCACGTGATACCATGGAGAAAGGCAATGTTACGGACAAAGCCATCGGCAAGTTCTTTGTGTGCAAAAAGAAACTAGACAGTTTTACCAAAGAGGAACTCTTGGCGCTGCCCAAGTCGTTCATTTATTATGTGGCCGCCAACGCAGTGAAAGAAATCTGGCAACATGTACCAAAATCATGGACTCAAGACCCTGTGTTGAGTGAATTGCAACCCTGTACGGATTACGATCACCATAAGCAAGTGGCCATGGCAAAAATACCGTCTATGCGTCAGTGTGCGACTTGCCAGCTAGTGAAACTGTATCACGGTCATAAAAGTCCGTTAAAGACTTTGTTGAATCATTCCACGGGTGTCATGGCGACAAAAAGCAACAACAACAACAACAACAACAACAACAACAACAACAACAACAACAAACACCAAACATCGTCCACAGAGGAGGAGGAAGACCAAACCTTTTTACCACCAATGGAAAAGGATATACCAGACCTGTACTGGCAATGGCGTCATTGACAAAGTGATTCAATACCTACCTTTCGAAATCCATCTTCCAGGTTATCGTTTTTGCGGCCCTGGAACTCATCTCGAAAAACGTTTACAACGTGGTGATGTACCCATTAATATTTGGATCAAGCATGCAAGGAACATGACCTATCTTATCACCATAGTCATCCTGGTTTAAGACATGTGGCAGATAAATTGTTATTGAAGAAAACTAAACAACGTTTCACATCCAGTGATGCCTCAGTGGGAGAAAGGATGGCAGCCCTAATTGTCATGAGTGCTATGAAAGGAAAGTTGATGATGCATGGACATAAACATTGAGGAGTGAGGAATTGGGATTTGTTTGTATTCTATATTTCTTTTGTCAATTCACTATGACTATGAAATAAAAACAAAGGTTTACCAGAGCACAATGATTTGTTATTTTTAATTTTAAGAAATCGTGATGTTGATGGCTCATGTTTCATTTTACACATTTCACACATGATGAATTCACACACTGCCATTTGTCATTTTGCAATTTACAGATTTTAAAAATGTTCGTTTCAAGTTTCGCGTTTTTGATGATATGGATTTTTCCAGTTTGTTGATGACACATTTTAAACAATGTCCGTTTGAAGTTTTTGAATTTTCATATTTCACACATGGCCATTTCCAGTTTTTTTAAATGTCCGTTTTAAGTTTTGCGTTTTTTTGGTGATATGGAAACATGGATTTTCCATTTTGCTGTTTTCACATTTTTCTATTTGGTGTATGTCGAAAGTTGAGATTTGACAATGATGTTGATGCAAGTGCTTGACCTTGATAATACTGCAATGTGCTGTTGCATGTTTGGAGAAACGTCGAGGTCTACCACTACTGCAGGTAAGACTGTTTTTACAGAAATAATGTCTTTTGACTGCCACATTTCAAAGAAAAAACAAAACTATTGAAAACAAAATGAGTATATAAGTGACCATTTACCCCCTCCCCACCCACTTCCCCTACCTCACCGTGTTTGCTCTGGTCAACCATACACACCAGCTTTCTCTCTCTACTCATACATTCACACCTGTCTTTGGGAACAAACACAACCACTTTATTTATTCCCAAAAGCAGATTCTCGACATGCACACTCATCCCAAAAGAACTTTTTTTAGTTTACCATTTTACCATTTCAAAAAAAAGAAAAAAAAGCTACTAAAAATCTTACTTATTTCATATTTACAAAAAAAACTCAACTTTTGTACAGCGTTAAAATAATCAAACTATTCACCAATCAAAAATTTTTAAAAAATAAGGTTGCACACAACTTTTTTAAAGAGCAAAAGGTCCATGTGGGTTGTCACTATTTTACAAAATCTACTATTTACAATGGCAGAAACCAATATTTACAAAATACTAAATCTACAAGTTACATAAAGCTATGTCCCATAAACGATAAAACAGTGAAATCACACCTCCTCCTCCTTGCGATCATAACCCCAGGGCAGGCTGGTGAGCAGGTCATCAGCCCACACACGTTTGTTATCCATGGAGGCGAGGGTGCGTTTTCTCTGTTCCACAAGATACAAATAATGGTTGCTGGATTGTATCCTGCACTGTGTATGAGACATAGCTTTGCCAGTGCGTAAAACCGCTAGATAGTCATCAACACGTAGCGATTTTACCACTGCCCTACCTACACCTTTTGCTCTTTTGGCTTCCTTACAGTCGAGTGTGCGATAAGCATACATTTTCGAAGCCAAACCTACGAATTCCGTCATAATGGAATCACCGCATTCATCTTTTAAAACGCCCATTTTCTTCTTGTTTTTTATGGGCAGCTGAAACACGTTGTCAACGCTATAGCAAGAGGTGTCGAACCAGTCACTATGTTGCCTCATGACGTCATAGGGGTTGCAGTGGCGAATGTGGTAAATGAATGAGTCCGTATCCATATACAAAAGAGAGACGTTCTCAAAATGGCGTTTGGCAAACTCATAGTGGAATCGATACATGACCGATTTAGAAAAGTCTAAAATGACTTGACCCAAGTAAATGGGCTTATCCATGGTCACGCTGGTCTTACTCATTTCAATAGTAGCCAAATACTCATCAATAATTTTAATCGATTTGAAATTTGGCTTGGCAATGTACCGCCGGGCACCCCACTGCCCCTCCCAGACATTCACCAATTTAATGTCACGGTATTTGCGGACATTCTCCATAGACTTGCCATAGATGCAGTTGTTCATTAATTTAAAAAAATTAATTTCAAACTGCTGTGTTGCCATTTGTCGATGCTCTGTGTTGAGTCGCATGTATGGCTCAAGCCATGCCTTTTGAGCAAAAGAAATACCCCTGTGGATTTTCTTCAACACCAAGCCTTGGGCGAGGCATTGCACCAACATTTGGATATGTAGCACATACCGATTTTTGTTGTAAAGTGTGCCCATGAGTTTTTCAATTTTTACTTTACTGTCAGGGGGGGCCATTTGCTCAAGGCAGAATGGGAAATCGGCATGTTCATCATACAAGGATGATGGATATTCAATATCCACTTCTAGCACATATCCACGGCCTGTTTCTTGGCTAGCCATGTTCACATTAAATTCTGACACTTGTTTGTCTGTCAGCCAAGCAAACTTTCCATAGGGCAAAGGCTGACTCATGGCGTAACCGTACAAATTATTCACGTCATAGTACATTAAGTACGATTCTGGTTTGTCTGGTGAATAATCAGGCATGTAGACATTGTTCGCTTCGGCATGGCGTTGGTTTAGTGACACAAAGCCGCCACGAATGCCCTTTTCAAAAAATAGAACCATGTCTACATCAGTGAGTAAATCCAATTCCACTTGAGTGTATTTCAAAGCGGCATCCAACGAGAGCCCAGGACTCGTATAATAGTGAGCCGGGTCAAGACCGTAAATGTGTTGACACAAGTCACGGAATTTTTCAAACACATCAGTGAGCAGGAATACATCCATTTTTAGGTAATGCAGAGCATATTCACTTAGCGTGTTCATGCCAAACACTCGCCAAACTTGACATGCATGTGCATAGTCTTCATCGGAAACGGTACTGCGTGTTAGTTTCGTGTAAAATTTCTCTTGTGGTGGGAGTTTTCTTTGCTTTAACACGTCCCAGCTGTTGCAGAAATCATATGGGAATATACCTTTCCGAATGCACAATTGAAATTGCTCAGGATCATTAAAATGCATTCTAGTATTTGTTAATTCCTCCTCATTCAAGCCATTCACAAGGCTGTCTAGCGAGGATGCCATAAATTTAAAGGAATCCAAAAATCGAATGCTAAAGTCGCCCAACCACCATGTCAGGGCTGTAAAACGCTCATGGTTTTGGGGGATAATGGTAAACGAGCCCTTGTTGACATGGCCCAATTCACGAATCAAAAACTGAATGTCATAATTTGCCAGATTGTGGAAAAATACACTGATGAAGCGAGGAGCTGGAAAGTTCAAGTTGCATTTACTATGCGCAGCTCCACGAAACTCCCCCGTAAAGTGCGAGTGATCACGAACGGTGTCTTCAGCACTGATCAGTGGCTTTTCCCAAATATGGCATGTCGTGGCATGCTCATACTGCTGCTGCTGTTCTGGAGATAGGCTCATGAGTACTGGGTGGTCCAGTAATTCCTGTACATGGTCGGCCAACTTGACAAGTTCATCCAAGAACCATTTGGCACAATCTGGCCCCTCGCGGTATTTGTAAACGGATTGTGTGGGGTCATAGGCACACACCACATTAAATCCTATGGCAAAAGGTTCATGTTTTTGAATGGGTGTGGTTGAGCTCATGGAGGGATCTGTTTCACATCCCGCCATGGGTGTAGTGAGTGCTTCAAAATCTGCATACACCACATAGGGAACAGTGTCACGCTTGTGAATGTCCTTAAACTTTAACACAGCCTTGTCCCCTTGTGGCAATATCAGTCTCACTGCTTCCTGAGAAACGCAATCCACCCTATGACGTTCTAAGAGCATGGGGGTTGTAAAATATTGCAAGCAACGATCACAAATGTGCTTCTTACCATCATGTTTGGACATTTGACTGCTTAGCAATCTACTCAAGCTTTTAATCAGGCAATAGTGATTCACCTCTCCTACAGATAAATATAAAAGATGAATGTGATGTCGTTTCGGTTCTTTTGTGGCATAAAGAGGACCCACAATCACATTACCATCAAGGCCATACACCATGAACGAAAAGTCCTGGTTATCTTGTTCAAACCTATGGAACTCAGTTAAGTCCATAGGGAACGATACTCGAGTTAAATTTAAAGTATGTTTCAATTCAACAAACTTGGCCTTGTACATTCCTGGTCTGTAACAATGCTGTTGTACTGGCTGCAAAAACGCAGCCACAGACCACAGAAAGCAATCATTGTCATGGTTCTCAATATTTACCACTGCCTTTTTCGAAGCTATTGCTGGTGGTGTTTTAATATAGCTAGACCCAGCATTCAACGGGTAGAATTGACAAATGTTGATTTGTAGATGGTGAATTTTGTCTAAGGCGAGGCCACTCGGTCCTTGTTGCAGTTTATCAAATTTTGATAGCAAGGCATTCACCACGTGGGTTTCATACCACTGTTCCAAATTATGGGCTATGAATAGCTCTTGCATTTTACTGCAAATATAAAATCTCTCTTTATGCTCTACGTCCTTCTTTTTATATACGAAATCGCACACCAGTTCTGTATTCACCTTTAAAGCCGTATGCAATCTTTGCGCTATACAAATTTCATTTTTGAAAATTTCAAAACAAGATTCTAAAAATTCTTTGGGAATCAAACTTTTTCTAACATTGACCACACGACCAGAGCACACACGCGATTTGAAACAACTGTTTATGGGTTCCCATGTTAAGCTATCGGTAGCAGTGGCAAAAGACATTATTTTGAAAGAACACTCTCACCTGAGTTTAGAAATGTAGACTGTCTGACAATGGTCGCACACTAGAGCCTCTTGGATTTTAGCTGTATTTGCTATAGCGGTAAACCTTTTTTTTCTCCAAATATCTAAAAAGAAATAAAATAAACCACCATAAGTATATCCATTCCATATAGTTTATGCATTTCCTAACCAAAACAAAATCAAACAGGTTATATATATATATAAAAAACAAATCTCACCTTGACGTGTAATGCTTTGCTATATTCCCGTCTCGTGGGCTAGTGTGGAAATGGTTTTCTTTTCTATCTTTCTCTTTCTTTAATATATTTCCCACCGACACACGATGTATCGGCTATACACGTTATCTGCAAACAAATAAATAAATAAATAAAATCATTAATTACCTAATCAATAAATAATTGCATGTATTTATATAAAAATCAATAAATATATATATAAATAAATATATACCTACCCCACAACAAGGTTAAGTATTTTCCACCAACACCAAAACTGATAAACAAGACCAGGGGTTTCATGCAACGCAGTGTGTTCAAAGGTAGTCACCTAAGTGAGCGTGGAAATGATAACGACATGTCTTTATATATGCTACGTTCCATGTATAATCATTTTTTCCCATGCTTTGAAGATTCTGTTATCAGGCACGTGGACAGCTAACGTCCCAGGCGAACACCTGTGCCAGATCAAATTTCACGCCAACTTGCATTTTGTCACGTACGAAGCAAAACAGGATGTCACTTGTTAACAGTTATCGCGCACGTGGACAGCTAACGTCCCAAGCGAACACCTGTGGTAGATCAAATTTCACATGGACTTGCATTTTGTCACGTACGAAGCAAGACAGGATGTCACTGGTTTAGCGTGCATGTGGTTTCACACATGTGTATGCATGCATTTCGCACTTCGCTGCCACCACAATGGTCAGATTATTTCACCTTCAAGCGTCATGGTCATTTTTCAATTGCACCTGTTGTCAAGGCAGATCAGTGCCTTCCAATAAGCTCAAATGACATTCACCTCCTGTAAGTTTGTTTTCTCTACTCGCTTCGACCAAAAATAGAACCAAGTTCTCATCACCGTTTACACGTTAAAGGTAAAATATCAGAAAAACGCACGCTCGCTCTGTCATACACCGACCCGTCGAAATAGCAATTAATCTATTGAACACAGCCACCGTGGTCAGCGACATGTTCGTTGAAACACACACCCAGCAGTATCGTCTCTCTCAACCACCACGCTTCATAAACATTATAAACAGGTAAAGAAAAAAACAGGTTTTTTCAACATGTATGGCGTTAGGCCCTTTGTGAATTATTTTTTGGAAAAGAAATATCTACCACATTTGAAAGGGGGCGTTAGCCCGAGTCCTAGGACACCTCGTACATGTCTCTAGCGTTATTGGTTCGTGAGATATCGGCAAAAATCACAAAAAACACGTGTTCACCCCAAAATCGAGTTTCCAAATTTTTTTTAAATTACAACGAGTGGTCCATAGCAAAGAGGACGTCACCCCGAGTCCGTGGACCCGTCTTACATGCCTCTAGCATAATTAGTTCGCGAGATATAGCAAAAATTCAAAATCACGGTTTTACCCCCCAAAAAAAATGTTTCCAAATTTTCACCTTTTCGACACCTACATTCCCGTAAAGAGAACGACGAGACGAAAAAAACGAATCCAAGCACGCCCTCCTAGCATGGCTCCTTCCATTCCAAGGTCGCAGGGGCTCACCACTTGCTTTTGGAAGCAACTCTGTCCCCTCCCCACTACTACAGGTTTTCATCCTAGAGACTTGAAATTTATTTCGGGGGTAGAGGGGGTAGGGACCATTGATTTACGTCAAACAATTTTTTTGTAGAGTTCCTAGTTTCCGAAATATAGAATTTTCAAAATTCGATTTTTTTTAATCATAAAAAATAAACAAGTTTTATTACAAAAAATAAAGGTCATAAAGACCATTCGTTTGAGCCATGGCACAACGTTCTATCCTGTTTGGTTTTCAAACTATCGCCTATTTTCGAAAACAAAAAAAAAACAAAAAATTTTTCGAAAATATAACGAGTGGTCCATAGCAAAGAGGACGTCAGCCCGAGTCCAACGACACCTCATTTGTCAAAATCGGACCATGCGTTCGAGATATATTTAACATGGCTTAGGCTTAGTAGTGGTAAGAGGAGGGTTCTGGAGTGGCTTAGAACTGTCATCACTCCACTACTCACTTATTTTACAAATCACACTTATTTTTTTATTTTAAATAAAAGGAGTCTGACATCACACTGGATGGTGATGAGAGTTTAAATGGAAGGCAGAGGCGCCACACTGGAACAGAGCTGGAGAAGGCGATGATGAGGCCTGACCCAGTCGACTGACTGACAGACGTAAGGTTGAAGCATCGATGACTTAGCTCGGGCAAACGTCAAGATCGAGGGGTGCGTCTAGCCTACCCCCCTTGTCGGAGACAATTATACCCACTATGCGCCACGGTTATCGAAGCCAAAACCTGCAGGGGAGACTTTTGACGGCTGGTGGGAGAATTAGCCAGCTCCACACTAGACTCAGGAGACAAACCTAGAGACGACCACACTAGGACTAGACTTCTAGCTAGTACGTAACTTAAGTAGAGCTTCCATGGCGGGAAGTTAGTC
The DNA here is from genome assembly GCA_946902985.2 of Meconema thalassinum. Classification (NCBI taxonomy): domain Eukaryota; kingdom Metazoa; phylum Arthropoda; class Insecta; order Orthoptera; family Tettigoniidae; genus Meconema; species Meconema thalassinum. The sequence goes on from OX336394.1 coordinate 197,392,461, forward strand.
TTCCATTCGCGTGAAGTGAAGAAGGATCTCAGGATTCAGCGGGACCAATCCTAGATTCGCCAAGTCCTTGCCCCGCGAGGCGAGGTGAAGATGATCTAACAAACAAATGATAATAAATGAATAATGAATAATGCCTATGGAATGAATGCGATCATTCAGTCCCGTTCCCACATAAATGGATGACACCGGGTCTCCAGAGCTTAAATGGTCACGCACCGGGCGGCCAGAGATATTAAATAGGTACGCAACGGGCTGCCAAAAGGGGTTTCGTGGGCAAACCCAATAATAAATATACAAACAAATGATAAATGAAGAATAATGCCGACAGAGGCAAGCATAACAACGACCAACAGGATAGCCGGGCGAGGCGTTTGCTCTTTAGCAGCGCAGGCGCCCAGGACTTTATTAATTACTATTAATTTATTAATTACTCATAAGATAATGTCGACAACTAGTATTAAGACGGAGGGGACTAGGAGCCATTGTTGGGTTCCGGTCTCAGCAATGGACTACAAGGGCCCCCGGAAGAGAAATCGACCGGACGAGCCTCCATTAAAATTCTAGCATATAAGGTACAGTGCCATTTCAAAGGCAACTTAGATTTAAGCAAATTTAATAAGCACTGTTACAAAACAGTAGCTATAGCACATTTCGGCATTAGGTTAAGGTCCACCTCGGCATGTACATACAGAATATTTTCTCATTTAGTATTAATTAATTCAGGTCAAACTTTTTAAAAAACTAAGATAAGAGACCTCGGCACCTGGTAACTAAAATCCGTTACCAGGGTAAGCCCGACAATACATAGAATAAATAGTATTAAGATATCACGATCGGCACCTGGTAACTAAAATCCGTTACCAGGGTAAGCCCGACAACACATAGGCTAAGCTAGACTAACATAGGCTAACCTAGACTAAGTTAGACTTAAGCGGCGCCATAATTGATTTTTTATACTATGCGCAGCGATTGAAAATCTATATGTATTGTAATAATATACACTATTTGCAGGAAAGCAAGAAAGCGACAGAATTTACATGTTTCCAGATAAATGGCCATTAACGCATTTTGTTTTACAGAGGACGAGGAGCATAAACATGTATTTTGTAAATATATTTCCAACACCAACTTGTACACACTCTCCTATGTCACTAACACATACACTCTCACATACTTCCAGTTGCACCCCTTAACGGTGACAACACAGTGGTCAACGATGCACAGTATCCGTGGAATACTGAGTATCAATGAACACAAAAACACATTAAATTATTATAAATATTACAAATGTCATGATTATTATTATTATTATTATCAGGTCATACCTGTTATCATCATCATGACTACCAATGTCACTCTACAATGCTACCATAATTACCACAGGACTATCACCAGCCTGTATACGGCACCATTATTGCCATCATCGCCACGGCGAATATTGTTATATTTTTTTTCTCCAATGTACATATATACACGCACACTGATTATGCTTTTGTTTCTTTCATTTTCTTTCTACTAACGATAAAATTTGTAAAGGTGCCCCGTTTCATCCCAACAATAAATCATTCTGATATATTTTTTTAACTTATACCCTGGGGCACCTATTTTTGCTATTTTCTTCCATCTTTTACACAATACACTGCAGGGAGCAATTTTTTCCTCCACACAGCGCCGGACGGCACAACCACCCGTCCAGCCATGGTTTTTTTCCTCCCTGGATAATACCAATATATATATATATATATATAATGTCAAGAGCATGTATTTTTTTTGTATTTTTATTATTACTATTTCAAATGTCAACTTTTAAAATGAGCAATTCTAGATTAACTATGTATAACTATGTACACCCAAAACCTACCCCTCTGAGCACACGCTGGACTCACATCACCACGACATCACTACACCTACACGACACCGACACGGAAGACAAAGAAGAAGAGGTACAAGGAGAAACCAAGAAGAAACCATCACATCGACACCCCCCACTCTACTTCCCGTTCGCGAGGACGCGAACTAATCGATGAGGGGGACTTGTACAGCCCGGGGGGGGGGCAGTACCCCCTGAGAGCCACCCCCCATCTTTTACCAAAACCAACCCAACTGGCAACACCATAAGACCAGGACATTATCTATACACAGCAAGCGGCGGCCACCCAGCCTGGGAGGTTAGCCAACTGCTTGCAAAACATACACAAACATTTACACTTACAACTATCTGGGGCAGCTACATTTACGCAATGCTGACCACGCAGCGCCGGAAGGTATAAGAATGGAGTCCTAACTGGAGTCATTATCTGTTCTACTCTGTGCGTCGCCAGTGGCCCTGTCCGACGTCTGTTCCAGTTTTATCATCAGGTGAGATTCAGCCGTGCTCAGACTCCTTTAATTCTTGTGAACACCTACCCCTAACTTGTACACATAAATTGTATTTTACACATGTCTAACTTCCCCAAGAGGGACATACCAATCTACATCTACTGACCAATAAACACATGGTCAGTAAGCTACACTTGCATTACTAATTACACTCCACTTCACATCCTCATACCCCACCTGACCTTCGTCACAATTGCCCGTGACCGTAGTAGCCAGTAATTGCTTTGTCAGACTACATTGTACTCACGGCACGCGACTCGACTGCATAGCGTCGAGCCGCTGACTTAGCACGTCTATTGTATTACTCATTCCGCCCAGCTGGCAGGCCGGTATAGTAGCCTGTATTTAGAGATCCATCCCCTAGCAAATACTTGCATCTTGCAGGGACACCCCCGAGAGATTAGACACTAAACACCAACACACTACACTAGTAAGCTCTCCCAGCTACGGGAAGCTACTCTCACCCAGGAACAGTCTTCCAAATTAACACAGTAACACAACCGTGTTTTATCCCAACTACCCCCCAACCAAGGGATTAAAACATTATTTAATAAGTCATTGAAATATGTAACACTTGTTTCAGTGAATGACCTGCACTTTGATTTTACTCCATTATCATTATTATTATTATTTGTCCATGGTAGTCACTAAAACCCGGACAATAGACGTCTATTGAATGGTGATATTTATCTGTATTTTAAAAAAATTGATCAGGAGTGGTTTTACTAAATGTTGTCATTCTTGTTGGTGTATTTACTGTAGGTTTCAGTCCATAGGAAATTAGTAACTGTTTTAATAATTCACAATTTCTATCAAATTTTAAGAAATCCACATTTACATCCCCACAAATTATTATATGCTTAGGAGCTATGCGATCGCGTTCCATGCCTAAGTTCTATGCCTAAGTTTGTCTTGTAAAATTGCCTCCTGTGGATAGACAATTTTCTGTGTAACAGTGAGGCATGCCATTTACAATACACAAATATGACATCTCGTACTGTTATTTGTGTTGCCGCAAGTAGGCGCTTGTGTGAAAGAGATGACGTTACGTGTTTTGGTACAACATCCAGTGTTCCATAGGCACTGAATATTGCTAATGTTGAATATCTGCTGCGTGCTGTAGTCTGTAAAGAAAAAGCATGTTGCATTTCGCCAAGTCCATGTGCACCTGTCCTGTGGCTCGTGAGTTTTGGTAATAAAACACGTGCTGTCTGCTGTCTGGAAGCGAACTCGTACTGTCTGGAAGAGAAACTAATGTTAGTATATGTCTATTTATGGTCAATAGTGCAGTTGCTGTCCGTATGCTTTTTTATTTTTATTTTTTTAGTGAAGGTCGACCTTGGTGACGAATGTGTTTAATGTGGAAACATAGCATGTCTTTTTTAACCGTTGTGCTTCTGGCAAAGGCTTGCCGTGCTTCATGGGTGTGGCATCTAGCGAATTTGAATAATGTGTGGTTCCCATCCTTTTTCATAATATATATTCTTAGATCCCATATATTCTTCTTATTTCATTTTTTGAGTAGGTGTGCATTTACGCCGACGATTTGTGTACGCAAGGTGTTTTACATAAATATTCGCGCTTTTTCTTTGGCATTGAATCACCCTTTTTTGGTCAGGGGCGGTGTGCAATTTATCTGTTTTGTACTGTTGTGGTGTACCAAATGTTACCTCGCATTATCGCGGCATCGCATTATAGCGGCATTCTAGGGAAAATATATATTTACTTCGCATTTAGTGGCATTTAATATTCAGGTTCAAAAACGCAGTGTAATTTGTTTGTGACGCTTAGCATATATATGACTTGTTTCTCGAGTGTTGAGTGAGTTGAGCTCTTAGGAAATTTCTACAATATCTATAAGCATTATTTAGTTTCTTACTTTCTAAGTACGATGCCAGTGTATATGTTTGTGCGTAATTGCGCAGTTATGCCTCTGTCCAGTATGTGAGCACATGTTTTGGGCTTTTCGTCCTATTTGAACTGGCTGGTCGGAGAGCGACGTCATAACGCAGCTCGGTCAAATTCCCAGTGTGTTAGAGCTATTTTCCCCTCGTGCACTGGCTGGCTATTTCCCTGCACGTGGTTATTTTTACCCTAATGTATGGACTGTCTTCTTCGAGTGCGTTTTACCCTTCAACGTCCGTAGCTAGGTGGCGTGTATTCCTATAAGGCATCCAACGTTTAGAATGAAGCATTGGTCTTATGGCGCGTTACGACAGGGTTGCCACTCCATGAGAGGAGGCAGTACAAAGCGTTTCGCGTACACTTTCCGCACATTCACCGATTGTGCAGTGACGAAGACTTGAATTAAGTAAATAATAATAATAGTAGGCTAAAACAACACATACAACGAAATTAAATTAACTATAACGTCATTATAAAGTCATTATATTTAAGATTCCTGCTATTCTTGCGAAGTGTATTACTTAGCCTCTTTTTGCGTGGCGAAAGTACTGGACCCTGTCCACTCTCACTACGTATTTTAAAAAACGGTAGTCTTTGATATTCCTGTGGCCAGAGCAGTTTCATTGACTAAATTATTTTTACTTTCGTTAGGTTTAAGATTCTTAAAATAACTGAACACATTAATTACGACCTGTCTTTTCCTCCTTCTGAGCACTTGACCACGCTTTCTTTTCCCAAAACTATCCATTGCTGTACGTGAAATACGTAAAATACAACACGTTAAATCTAACAGAACTGCTGCACACACACTCAAGATAGAGACTGCTGAACAACTGAAATACAAGCTCGAAGGGCAAAGTAATAAAGCTGTGAGTAGCAAGCTGCACCCCGCTGTCCTTCGAAACGTCATTCATATAATCACTTGCGTCTCGCGACAGACGTAGCTGGATAAGCTGATTGGTTGAATGGTGTGACGTCATCAAAACTCGTCCAGCCAAGTCTGTCACGAGACGCACGTTTTTCATCAACAAAAGCTTAGCACACTGATGAAATGAAATGAACAGTATTATTCTTAATAAAATTATAGATTAAAGCAGTAGACCAGCACTCATTCTTCTTTCGTCGCTATAGTGGGCTGTTAGTGACTATATAACAGAATCTTTCTGTTCGTTATCTTACCAAAACTACGTTAACGTTTAGGCATTCAACCACTGGTAAGTATGCAAACTTTTATAGATTCGAGAAGAGGGGGGGGGGGGGCTTCTGTAATGAGATTTGAAAATTTTGAACAAATTTAAATAAATATACTTTTGTAAACGTCATTAAAACGTGATTGAGATAACACTCGCCTGTGTTACAAAAGTGAGGTTAAAGTTATGTCTCGATCCTGGTCAGAGCGACCAATCAGCTTGTCCAGCCAAGTCTGTCGCGAGACGCAAGTCTATAATCCGCGGTTAATGAACAGCCCGGTCTGGGTAAACAATTAAACCTACACTCTGGGTAAGCAGGTAGAAATCTTCTTCCAAAATTCTTCTACAACTCTCAAACTCACATGACATGGTTATCATTAAAAATAGAAAAGTTGGCCGCATACGAACTTTTTCAATGCTGCGATGCGGTTATGAGCGAATATTCAGAAGTTTTACCTACATTAAAATTGTAATATTGCCAGTATAAAATATTTCAATAATCCATCATCAAGACGGCACATTTAGCTACACGTGTGTGAAAAATAGGCATCACAAAGTCAATGCAACATGATATAAGATCGATTTTACTAAAAAGGGGACACAGTTTATCGTTTATTAAAAAAATATGTACCGGTATATCTATTTTTTCTAGCATTTCTATCAAGTTTACGTAGTTCTAATATAGGACAAAAAAGATCGGCAAAACATAGTTCTACCCGAATATGCTGTTTTTTCGACAAAGAAAATTTTTCTACTGATATGGCAACAGTGGATTGCTAGAAAATGACAGCGTCATACATGTCTCACGTGCAACAGGAAGAGAGAAGAATATCCCTATCTAACCAGTGCTTCATTCTAAACGTTGGATGCCTACTTTACAAGTAGGAAGTAAAACTGTACTTGTGATTTCTGCTTTACTTAGTCAATTATGTACTTATACATGTGCATGTCATTTTGGACTGTTAGTTTGTTAGTTACTTGGAAAGCTGGATAAGATTTGGTAGCGTGTTAATTAGGTACCGGTAGTTAACATCTTGTTAGTCATGCAGCTGGTTCGTTAGTTCGTTATTTACTTGGAATGCTGGCTAGGGTTTGGTAATTGCCTGGAAGGCTGGATGGGATTTGTTAGTTTGTTAGGCTCGTTAGTGACGAAGTTGGTTATTTGCCGGGATGGCGGTATTGTTATTTTTTGTTATTAGGGTATTTGGATACTTAGTTTTGTTATTGCGGTACTAGGGATTTGTTATTTTTGTTAGTAGGTAAATGACTATGCATGTAATAGTACTTCTGGACTGTTAATCTGCTGAGTACCCTGAGTCCGTTTGTTTAGGCTAAACAACGCGCTTGCCTTCAAGATTAGATTAGATTCATTCTAATCTGACGTCACATATGGACGTGACTTTGGTGGCATATGTTGCGAGATGCGTATGACGTAGGGCCTATTGCTGGCTGAGAACTAGTGGGAGAGCTCTATTTAAAATGGCGGCTACTGGAAACTTAGATGCATGTCGCGTCGTGGCTCGCTATATCTTATTAGCCCAGGAATTTTAGGTTTTAACTTTGAAAAAATTTTAGTAAAGCTGAAAATTGGTACAGTTGTCCTATTCGATGTTCTTAACAACATATTAAAAGTCCCCGGTCTTCCCGTGTCGGCTTCCAGGATTTCCAGCCGTTTGAACTCCGGGTATGCTGGAGAAGTAGGTGGTGTCGCTGGAATGCGCATTGCAAGCGAACGATTTGGCTTACAGTGCTCTAATATGGCTTAGATTAAAGGAGAAAAAATAAGCTATAAGTTAATTTATGGGTTGGCATGTTACCGATACTTCCGGTCTAACAGGAAACTAAAAAATGCCGCAAAATTCAAAATAAAAGTGCCACGTTTTTTTTTTTGTTTTTTTTTTTTTACGTTTGTTGGCAAACTATCACGAATATCGCAGACAAGTCTTCTATAAAAGTTGTTGGCGACAAAATAAGCTTCCATTTTCTGTATTTATAATTGGTGTCCGAATAATAATTGCCGAGCTATAGCGGTGTAAACAAAAGATTGTTACATCATTCTCTTCTCCGTCCGCACTGCACACACACTGCGACCGGGACGCGCTGTGATTTTGCATTGTTACATCCGACAGGAGCTTACTTTCTCTATGATAAATGAAGTGCTTCCCCTCTTTTCAAACTATTTCACGCTTAAACCCACCCCTCTCAAAAAATCTCCCTCCCCCCCCCCCCCTCAAAAAAATTGAATTTTTTCAATTTTTTTGAGTGTTTTTAATGAAAATCACCCTTTTTGTATATCTGCTCCTAATAGTGAAATTAATTCAATTTCGCATTTTGAGTCCCCCCTCCCCCTCCAATCGACATCTCTTCATTCTATAAGTTGTTCTCAGTGCGGTTGTCTACGTGCTTTATTGAGCTAGGTAAACAAAATTAATGTTTTAATATGAAAAATATGTAACCATTTGTGACTTGGTGATCATAAATTATTATTTTAATGCCATTTTTAGGAGAGCAAATATCTTAAGTAAAAAGTAGTGCGAATATCGGAGTAGATATTTCTGCTTAAAACTAATACAGTTTATAATGTATTATTTATCAAATAATTCAAATAATTTTTGTTAGAAACCAATTTGTAAACAAAAGAGAGTGTGAATTTTATCACAGCAAAGTAAAATGGTGTAACAACATACTGACAATAATATATACCTGCAAATATGTACGCAGTGAATGCTGCCGGCATGCGTCGGACGTTGGCGGCAAAGTGGCCAAATCGAACGAAACAGTAACTGTCTGTCTTGCGATAGTCGAACGTTGGTGGCAAAGTGGCCAAATCGAACGAAGCAGTAACTGTCTGTCTTGCGATAGTCCTTCCATACAGATGCACACGAAGCTCGTTTAGAGAATTGAAGCCCTTTCCGTTAAACAACTCCAGAACAAAGTTTTCTCCAGCTATCTTGATATCTTCCTTGAATGAGGGTATTAAAAGGAAGTAGTACCTCTGCTAAAGAATTAGGATATTTGTCACTTATAAGAACTATTCTGGAATACGCCTCGGCGGTTTGGGATCCATATCAAGTAGGGCTCATTAATGAGTTGGAAATGGTACAAAGAAAGGCCGCTAGATTTGTGCTCAGTGACTTTAATCCCAGGAGCAGTGTGAGCCGTATGTTAAAGAAACTTGTGTGGGAATCACTGGAGGCTAGGAGTATGAAATCTAGACTCTGCGCTATGTACAGCACGTATACAAATCAACCAGCATGGGGTGAGCTTGGCAAACGTAGGGGAAAGCCCACTTACATGAGCAGGAGTGATCATCCTTTCAAAGTTAAGGGCCGACCACAGCGTACAAATTATGGTAAATATTATTTCGTTAACCGGGCCATTGATAACTGGAACTCTCTACCTGCCGCAGTCTTAGAGCCTTTTCCCAAACATATTGGTGTATTTAAGAAAAGACTGGCTATTTGTGTAAATACTCTAGTTTAATTGTTAATTGTTATTGAAATGTTATGTATAATTATGTATTTGTTATGTATACCCAATTTGCCACCGGGGAACACACCTCCAATTGCAAATAAATGAATGAATGAATGAATGCGCCAGGCTGATTGAAAACTTCGACAGTTTTCCGAAGATCTTCCTTGTTTTTGAGAATGCTCCATGGACGCATCTTCCCTTTGCTAAAAATAGCCGAAATTGTGTCACATCCGCTCACGGCATGTGCAAATAGCACACACGTTTTCATCTCGCCGATATCTTGCTGAATGTTTGTGACAGGGAAATTCTTTCCAAGAGATTTTGAGTTTCCAGGACTGTAAAAATGGATGTTGTTGTTCTCTCTTGCTTTTGCCAACAACATGCATAGGACATCAATGCCTGACGCTATAACAGTAACAGCATGATATTCGGCATCTAGAGACAACGCTACGTCGACAATTAGTGTATCTGCGTCCCCTGTCGCCTGACGAACAGTAACTCCAGCATTTCTAAGCTCCTTTGTCAACGTAGAGATGAACCGTCCCTTGTTTTTGGTGTTACCATGACGAATAGAAGGACCTAGTGTGAGGACTCCGCCATTTTAGCACGGTAGTTTCTGGTCCCGCCGCTACAAGCACTGTAAGCGATTATGTCCAACACGTGCTGTGTTTCCGTCGAGCCGGGTCGTAGAAAGTGCGCGAGAAGTTACTGTGTGAGATATTTGTGTGAATTAAATTGAATTTTCTTTGCTTTCAGTTCTTAAATTCAGTTCATTGTGTCTTGTGTACATCAGCGTTTTGTGTTTTGTGTACTTCAAGCATATTTCTTATGTGGCTTGGTTCATTTAATAGTTCAACATGCCTTATTGTTTTGTACCTGGCTGTAAGTCAGGGTATGGTCGAGTAGTTGACGATATACGATTTTTTTCACCACCGAAGGATACAAATCAATTTGAAAAATGGGCCATAGCTATTCCACGAAAGGATACGAAGTTAACGCGTAGTAGTAGAATTTGTCAAATTCATTTCTCTGCTGATTTGATAGTAAAATCAGATAATTTTATAGTGAATGGTGAAGAAGTGGAAATCTCTCGTGTGTGGTGGAAGTTACGTCCTGGAGCAGTGCCTCATTTTCCCCCTAATTTACCGAAGTAGTAAGAATAAGTCCCGTAAAGCTCCCAACAGGAAAAAGAATCTCGACACCACCAGAAAAAGAAGAAAGAAGATTGAAGATGGGAGTGGAGCAACGAATGAGGCATTAAAAGGTCAGTCCAATGTTGATAAGAATTTGGGTCATTCTAGTGTACTTACTGATGCTGAAAAGACTATAATATTGCTCAAAAGGCGCCTAAAGAATGCTAACCGTAATTTAATTCGCGTTAGATCCCGCCTCAACTCAGCAAAATCGAGAATTAATTTGCTGGAGAAGCAGGTTCGAATTTCACAGGCATTTAATTACAAAGATAACGATTACAGTGGCGGATCCAGGCCTTGCGATGCCCTGGGCGATATGATAAGGTGGGGCCCACAACAATAGAAAAAAAATTATCGAATAAAATGGAAAATAGTTTGGTAATAATAATAATAATAAAATAAAGAATAGTTACAATATTTTGAATACACTACAGTACATTATTTTAATAATATGAAAGAAACCTTTAAGTCCCCTTGAATAAGATTATGTAAACAATGAAATATTAAAATATTACTTTGCGACTTTTTACCCGGCTGAAGACTTGTATTATTTCACTGAAATCTTAACTTGCTAAACGGTCTCGAGAGGTCATAGCTGCACTGAAGAAAGGAAGATGAATTATAAATTAGTTTGAAAAGTATACTTAATTAATTAATTAAATAAATGTAGAAAAATCCATGGCGCAGGGCCCCTAGGACCGCGGAGCCCTGGGCGGTCGCCCTCCTCGCCCTCCCCTGGATCCGCCCCTGATAACGAACACCTTAGCAAGAAATGCCAGGAAAAATCTCCCAATGGAATGAGGTACAGCAATGAATTCATTTTAGAGTGTTCATTGTTGAGAATAAAATCACCGAAAGGATCCCGTCATTGTCGGCGACATAATCTCTTGCCTGGGCCTTCAGAAAGTCACTTGAGAAAACTTTGTAAAGGACTTAAGTGCCCTTATGGAGTTAATACGCATCGTATAAATGCTATTTAAGACTATTGTAAGGAAGAAAAGAATGATAATTCACGTTACGGTGTTGTAATTTTCGAAGAAGAGAAGCTAAGAGAAGAAATCGAGTTAAATAGCTTTTCTGATAAAGTAGATGGATTAGTTGATTTAGGTGGACACACACCTGACCTCCAGAAGAACGTACTTGCAAATCACGCTCTAGTGTTAAAGTTCGTACCTTTCGTGCATAATAGGGATGTATAGAACTAGCACCGATAGAGCGCACTGCTGTTGTACTGGGTAAGCGCAAGGCGCTCTTCATTTGTCTCCTGTGTTCACATGCCGCTAATATCCACGAATTTAAGTTGTTTAAATTGCTATTTTCGTGACTATGCCGAGCTATTGCAGTGTTCCTCTTTGCAAAAATCAGGGAAATCCGATTTCATGTCACCAATTTTCACAAAATAAAGAAATGAGGAAGAAATGGTTACATGCTATTAGAAGGAAACATTTCGGTGAAGAAAATCTGACCGAAAATATTAAAGTGTGTTCCCATCGTTTTCAACTCGATGACTTCACGAAAACTGTGTTGGGCAAGTGTGATTTACAAAGGGAAATAATTCCTACCTGAATTTATGCGTTTGTATTTGAAGGTGAGAGAGCAAGATTAAAACCGGGCACTGTTCCATCGCTTTTTCCGTGGACCACGAACACAACAAAAATAAGGAAGAGGCCATACACAAGAAAATTGCCAGTTTACCACGATAAGCCTACAATATCGGAATCTGCATAAATTATCTCCATTGAAGTACGGTACGGGAAAAAATCGTCAATATACAGGAAGAAGTGAATGTAACATTTGTGACTCCCATTTTCAAAGGCATCAATACTCGGACAAATACTTCAAGAATAAATGTCACAACATTAACAGTCAAAAACGTATTATGGTTGGTTTCTTGAAATCAGAATTAATCGTCAACTTACAGCTGTCCGACGGAGAATGTGGTACCGGTAGTGACTGACTTCTACATTCTTGAGTCATAGGCCAAGTTAGCCAGATGAATGGAAACAGTTTATGGCCTTAAAACAGGGATTCTCAAACTTTTTAAATACTGTACCCCTAAGTCGTTTCCAAGGGGTACGGAAACGATTTGTATTAAGAAATTGACAAATTACAAAAGAACCAAACGTTGCGATGCATTTTGAGGTAAACAATACCGGTATCAACTTTCTTTGATTATGTTTACCTTAAAAAAAGACCGTTTCATGTACGCTATCAACCAAAAATAAAATTCCTCTCGGCACGCCGGAAGGCGGAGGTAGATTTCACCGGACAAACTTGGAGATAGGCGAAAATAGGCAGGATATGCAGGTTTTCGTAGAAGGATCAGACCTCATTTATCGCGTGAAAGTATTTTATAATTGGAGATTAATTAACTTTGTTTTTCTTCATTTTAAACATATTTTAAACATTTTATTGTCTTATGGGGACGGTAACCTTCTTGTCATTTGGAGTCCATTTTTAGCCTATTTTCAATTTTGAAAAAATAGGCTTATGAAATCACCTTTTGTCCGTGTGTGTGTGTGTGTGTGTGTCCCCTAATAAAATCTAAACGGCTGGAGCGATTTCAGTGAAACTCGGTAAGTTCATAGCACTATTCCCGGCGACCTCGACCGTGCCCATCGAATTTTGTTACGTCTCACCAATCCAACATGGCGGCTTGCGAAATATTTCACTAGCATTCAGTATCTCTGAAACTATCACGGATATCGCCCTGAAATTGTGTACGGTGATAAAGGGTACTACTAGAAGTTCACCTATGAGACTTTCAAAACCCTGGTTACTACATAACCAACATGGCGGCCAAGCGAAGTGGAGACTTTTAAATAGACTTTTCTCGCGATTTAACTATCCAAACGTAATGAAACTTGGTACAGCAAATGTTTATACACATTGCAATGCACTGGAGTCTAATTTAGTTCAATTGTTTACATAACCTCAAAATGGCGGCTGTGCGAAATATTTCACTGATATTCTATATCCCCGAAACTATTACAGATATCACCCTGCAATTTTGTACGGTGATAAAGGGTACTGATACAAGTTTACCTATGTATAATTCATAAACCTGTAAAGTACAAAACGAACATGGCGACCAAGCGAATTAGAAATATTTTGATAGACTTTTCTCGTGAGTTAACTCTCTGAGCGCAGTGAAATGTGGTACAGTAAATGATTTTGCAGATTGTAATGTACTGCCATCTAATTTAATTGAATTGTTTACATAACCTCAAGATGGCGGCTGTGCGAAATTTTAAAATTAAGTTTTTATTTCTTGTGTCGTAATCATGCGATCGAAGTGAAAGTTTGAATAATGAACCTAGGCAATAAGTGTCCTTGAATGGTACATAACTATATGGCCTATACATATAACAATCCTAAATGGCACACTTCCGTAATATTTAGACGGTGCTCAATATCTATGAATCTTTTACAGCAACCAAACTGAAATTTTTATGTTCATAGAGACTATGAACATATGTTCACCTATAGGACTTTCAGTAACCTGGTGAGCACGAATCCAACATGGCGGCGACGCGAAGTATAAATATTTAAATGGACGTTTCTCGCGAATTAACTATCCGAGTGCCGTGAAACGTTGCACGTTAAATGCTTACATAAATGTTGATCCACTGGCATCTAATTTATTTCAATTGTTTGCATAATCACAAGATGGCTGGTGTGCGTACTTTTAAAATCTCGTTTTTACTTCTTGTGTTCTAATCATGCGATTGAAGTTTGAATACCACACGTACACAATAATCTTAATATAATAGTACAAAAATAAAAATCCAACCTGGCGACCATCTGAAATATTTAGACGGTTCTCAATATCTACGAATCTGTTACAGCAAATAAACTGAAATTTTGTGTGTTGATAGAGGCAATTAACATGAGCAGGATATATGAAAATAGGCTGTACAGTTCTTCACGGAACTACTTGTTACACTTGTGGTCACACTGTCCTTATGCAAGGTTTCGACACTGATGTGTAACTATGTAACGGTCTGTTACTTCTTCACGCAAAATTATATCTCCCGCAGAGATGTTGGTTGGTTCCTCAGTTTAGGGGCTGCGACAACGCGGTCATATAACCCCGTGTACTTTGGGTAAGTGTAGAATCTGTCTGATAAACGGTGTGAATTGTGATGGCTGTATTAGTCTGTAATTCAGGTAAGGAATGCAGACGCTAAATTTCAAGCAGTAGTTCCTAATGTTGCTACCAGATACAAACGTCAACGCCACCTAGCTGTGAACTTGGCTACTAGATGCCACCTCAATTAGCAACTCGCAACGAACGTTGGAACTTCCCCTCCAAAGGAAAGCTTACTGAGGGATTTTTAGCGCTCTTAGAAAATCCGACGACTTTGGCCGGCTTTGAACCCGCGACCTTGGGCATAGAAGTTCAGCATGCTACCAGTTACGTCACCGAAGCCGCTTCACACTTAGTCAGATGGAAATCTGAATCTGATCTCGCGCAAGTGCGTTGTCATGGCAACGTCTGATGGCTCATGCCTCATCAATTTAGTAGTGTTGCCATGTCAACCACTGATAGCTCTTGGCATTTTCTTATAATTCCGAAATCATTTTTCTCATCCCTTGGCGCAATGGTGGCTCATATCAAAAATTCTTTCAGACAAACGTTTTAGGTAATTATTAGGGGAATATTGTCCATTTCGTACGGTTTTGATATTTTGCCTATTAACAGAGATATGATTAATGTTTCCCGAAAAAACCACTTTTTCCCACCCCTTTGGTCAATGGTTGGTGCTATAAAAAAAGTTTCAAACATAAATTTCTGAGCTTTATCCGACACATAGTATGAACTTTGAACGGATTCGATATTTCACATATTAAGAGAGTTATAGCAATATTTCATTTTTTTCGAAAAAAAAGTCCCCCGTGTTCATCCCCTTCGACCGATTTAGCCCAGTAACGAACTCGTCTGAGATTTTATGGGTATACATATTCGGTAAAAAGTTCAAAGTGATTGGTGCAAAATTACGGCAGTTATCGTGTCCACAAGAAACTGATATACATATATTACATAAATTATATATAAACTTTTGAACTGACGGTGGTTTTGGGGTCTGGGGGATGTGAAACGCGAAGATATGTCGAAATTTTCCGGAAATCGAAACATGGTACCCATTGCAATAGTTAGCTTTCTAATGAAATCTACCTAAAATACTACCGTCAACGACACCTAGCTGTGAACTTGGCTACTAGATGCCATCTCAATCAGCATCTCGCAACGAACGTTGGAACTTCCCCTCCGAAGGAAAGCAAACTCAGGTTTTTTAGCGCTCTTAGTAAATCCGACGACTTCAGCCGGGTTTGAACCCGCGACCTTGGGCATAGAAGTTCAGCATGCTACCAGTTCCGATATCGAAGTCGCTTCCCACAGACATATGAAAACTGAATGTGATCTCGTGCAATGGCGTTGTCATAGCAACTGCTAATGGCTCGTCCCTTATCAATTAAAAGTAAAGTTGTCATGGCAACCTCTCTTGGCACTTGGCATTTTCTTATAATTTAAATCATTTTGTTCACCCCGTGGCGTAATGGTGGGTCATATCAAAAATTCTTTGCAGACAAAAGTTTTAGGTAATTATTGGAGGAATATTGTCCATTTTGTGCGGTTTTGATATTGTGCCTATTAACAGAGATATGATTAATGTTTCCCGAAAAACCCACTTTTTCCCACCCCTTTGGTCAATGGTTGGTGCTATCAAAAAACTTATTTGACATAAATTTTTGGCACTTATCCGACACATATTATGAACTTTAAAGGGATTCGATATTTCATGTATTAAGAGAGTTATAGCGATATTTCACTTTTTCGAAAAAAGCCCCCCATTTTCACCCCCTTTGACCGATTTTGCCCATTAACGAACTCGACCGAGATTTTATAGGGATACATATTATGTAAAAAATTCAAAGTGATTGGTGCAAAATTACGGCAGTTATCGTGTCCACAAGAAACTGATATATATAGATAGATACATATATACATAAATTATATATAAACTTTTGAACTGACGGTGGTTTGGGGTCTGGGGGATGTGAAACGCGAAGATATGTCGAAATTTTCCGGAAGTCGAAACATGGGACCCATTGCAATAGTTAGCTTTCTAATGAAATCTACCTAAAAATACACGAATCGAAGTCTATAAGCAAGGGGAGCCAGTGAATATTTAAATCTCTATTTATAAAAGGAAGATTATAGGTTTACGTGACCGTTAATCTAGAGATCATAAGGCACAGAGGACTTCCTCTTTACGTTGAATCCGAACAGGACAAGGCATTTCACTTTGAAAATCTCATATGCATTGACCGGGAAATCTCTATTTATGATTTAAGTCTTATGGAGATATAGGCTATTTATCAATATAGGCCTACAATACTCAAGCATGCTGACTCCTATTCATAATTAGAATAATAAAGCGTGTTAGAATTTTGTTATTACCGCTGTAGCCTACTAATTCTTCCCTCCTGCCACTAGTTGTAGCGCCTCTAGTCCGTAGCTCATTTTACAGCTGTTGAACGCTTAAACGCTGAAAATCGTTCATAATATATTAGAGGATATACCTATAGAATTAATTAATATAGTCTTGGAGTAAAATTAGAGAAGATATAATTTACTTTAGCTTAGAAAACTCGGTCACAATCTATACATTCCTCGTAGCTGACTGGGGGAAACATATGACGATCGCCTTGCGCTTACCCAGTACTACACGAGCGCTATCTGGCGCGAACTTTCTCAGGCTACATCCCTATTGGGTGCAGCCAGTTGTTGTTTATGCAAGCAAAAATGCTACTCCAGGGGTTTTTCTCGCAAAAATTCTAATATAGTCTAGGTGATTTTGCAGTTAGAAGAGGCTGGGGCGAGGGTGGCTGGCTTTACTTGTGATGGTAGTCAATCAAATACAAAGGCCAGGAATTCGTTAGGAGTCAGTGGCAAGACAAGCTCTCTACAATCTCACATCCTTAATCCTGCACATGTTACGAGAAAGATCTGGGCTTTCTCCGACTGTATACTCCAGGAATCTGTGCGTTCCGTAACATGCAATGAAGACCGTAGTTCTTATTTCCGTGAATTATATTTTCCATTGTGCCCTGCCGTGCTATTTTAATTGTAACCGCTAATCACTTTTTAAAAGAGTATTAGTTACAAAGTAATTCGTTTCCCTTAGCACCATCCCTAAGACCAGCTGACCCCGGCAGTGTGGAACTTGCCCACTCTAGCGCTGCCTGGCGAGGCGCGCTTGAACTTCAGGAGTCTCCTCACTTTCTCCTTCTATTCGTCATGGTGTTACTTAGAAAGTGGAAACCATTGTGTTGGAATCGAAGACGATGTCTATGGACGTCCGCTTCCCCGCACGGCGTGCCTGCTCCTGGTTCTTCGTGCTTCGTAGTTGCCAAACACAATGGTAACGTTTGAAGGATAGTGCTTGCTTATGTACAACTTGTAGGACTGGATTATGTCACCAAAAGTTGCAGGTCTTGGCCATACAACGGTATGCAAAAGCAGACCTACATCAATGACTACTTTGCGTTGTTCTTCAAAATCTTTGGGAGCTTCTGAAGATTTGAAAAGGTGTTGAAATGCTGACTTGGCTGTTTTTCTCAGTAAGGATGAATCGAAGAGAGCTGGAGGCGTCGGTGCAAGCCCGTACTTCAAGGACTCCACGATATCCGCTTCCGATTTCATCACACATATGATTCGCATGAAAAGTTAGTGCGGGTTGACCGGGACGATGTCATCACGATCTATCTATAAAGTTACTTATCTTAGATCAAGTGTAATACGGAATATTGATAGTATTTAGAAATTCTTAATGATAATTTAATAAACTTAAACTAAGTTGTGGGAACGTGTATCCAAAGATTCGGTGACTTCTTCAATCACTGTTCGAACCAAGTAGAGCAGTGGTGCTTTTACGAGACTACACCCGATTGGAAGATATACGTATTTCACATTCTTCTTTATTGGTAGGTAATTAGATTAATTCTATTAGGTAGTAATAATTAAAATAAATTTAGTGTAATTTGGTGTAAACATCTAGGCTAACTTGGATCTCTAGTATGACGACAGTCATAACCTGAGAAACGAACTGTCCTCAAAAGACGAAATTATAAAGCTGCTAAAGGAAGATATTGCTAAGTGAGGAAGTTGGTTAGTTGTTGAGCTTCAGGAATAGGACGCTCAGTGACAGAAATCCTTTCCTGATTGCACCCGCTACCAAGGTACATAGACGGGCAGAGTACATCACTGTCATTAACAAAAGTGATCGTTCCATCACTTTATCTAGGAATGCCACCATCGGTTTCCTATGGGCAGGCAACCGGAAACGTAAACAAATGTTACCTCCTAGGTCAACCCTTGAAACTGAAGCAGGAAAGCATACACCCAACACGGCAGTTGTCAGTGCAATTTCCTGGCGATTGAGACCGAGTCCGGATAGTACGGACAAGGATTCTCGGATGCGAGGGGAGCATCACCCCTCGTCAGACGTCATTGAGGGCAATATATTCACGCCTCGTCACACGAACCAGTCATCTCCATGTGTTCGCACGGTAGGTCCAACTTATGGTGGAAGAAAGAGCGAACATGCGCATTTTAGACTAGGTTGGAACAGGTTCCATACCCGAGGGCCGGAGACAGCCACTCGTCATAATTCACCCCTCACCACAGGATCTGGGAAACATCAACGCAGAAAAGGTGTATTGTTTGATGAAAATAATTACAGGTCTTCAACGCAGCGGACTACAGAGCATGACAGGAAGACCACCGCTGTACAGCATAAAGGTATATCCTACAAATACCCCCAGGAGGTATACTACGTATAACAGCTGCATTACCGCACTCAGTCGCAGATGTACGGTAACTGCACCTAGGTTAAGCACCTTCACACGCGTGGAATGCGTCCTGACCATGCATTATACAGTGTTTGTCGGGAGACATCGCATTCGATGCTCGCAATCTATGGGACAGCTCCATGCCTATACGGCAGATACATCCAATACTCGGTTGTCATAATCATGGCGTCAGTAAGCTGACAGATTCCAAGTCGTGTGACTACATTTCTTGCACTGCGAGTAAGCAAGAAAGTAATACATTAATTATCTGTTGCAGATAGCAGTGAGTATCAAATTACCTGTATGCAGCCACCATACTTCAGTGGGAACACACGAGAACACATTCACAAGTGCAGGTTACAGGTAGAATTCATGACGGAATAAGGTACGTACTATCACATACCAGCTATTCCAACTGATATTATACGATTGATGTCCTTTCAACAAGTCAGAGATTCATTACACAAGAAACTTAATTTTGAACCATTGCATTCCTTTTGCAACTGCAGATTGTCTCTGGCTTAAAAGGCTGTAGGCGCCCTCGCAAGCCACGATATAGCGACTCAGCAATTCACACATGCTGGTCAAGCATCTTCTTTACCTTCTCTTCGTCCACAGGCGTACCATCTGTTACATACTAGACGGGTCATTCGGTCTTCTATGATTTCAGATGTAACCCAAAGCAGATGCCCTGCACCAGGGATGGTAGCAGCATGTTCACAAGGACAAGGAAGACCAAGAACGAAGCCCTCTGGGAACATCAGAGCGTTTTTTTCCCCTGTTTATATAGTCAACTAGCAGAAGTACCCATTCTTCGAACGGTCTTCGGTATTAATAACCAGATGTTATCAATTGAGCTACTGTTGCAATGTTTAGGGGCTTGGAACCTATTTGTTGGCAAAGAAACATGATTAGTTAAAATGTGCTCTCAAACTAAATTTACCTAACGTGTTCTTCCTGGCGTGAAAATAAAATTGAAAACCTCGTAGACGAATCGCAATACACGTCACATACGAACTGACCCTAACCGTTGTTTCAAATGCCCAACTACAGGAAGACCCCTTTGATAAATTATAACGGCTTGTGGTGCATGAAAATTCAGTTTTTTTTTGCCTCCAGTGGCCCAAATTCGTAAAATCAGCAAAAAACCGTCTACTATTTCAAATCAGGAATTTTTGAAAATAATGTTGCTGTTTGGAGATATAATAGACCTTCTGTACGACATATCGCACGTGTAAGTCGTGTGAAAAAATCTAGTGTACTCCTTGAACGCCTTAAGCACATTGATGAATTTTACAGTTTTAGTTGGTTCCGTGATAACCTTATAGCCATTTGCAACCTTCGACAGAAATGTAATAAATGGAGTGTCATTACTTATTCCAGAAATAAATGGAAAGTTGGATGCCACCTCTTGAGATACTGTTGTTATGGTTAGTGGCTTGCATTCCTTCTTTAGTTTATTAAATGAAATTAGTTTTCTGGGAATACCTAAGAAACTGTTGGGTTTAGAGCCTTAAAATATAGTTCTCGGGGACCCTTTACGGGTCTTGAGGGGCCCCGAGTTTTGTTTCTGTCACCAAGGGTTTGAAAATGAGCTTTGTCTCGTCGTTGTACGCCATAATAATGATAATAATTAAAAGAATAGTAATAATAATATAACAATATAGGGATAGGGATATAATAGACCTTCCGTACCATACCCGCACGTGTAAATCGCGTTAAAAAATTCTTGAGTACCCCTTGACCCCTTAAGCGCATTACATGTTTTGATGAATATTTCAGCTTAATTAGGATCCGTTATAACCTTATTGCCGTTTGCAAACCTTCACAGTAATGTAATAAATGGAATTGCACTACGTCTTGCAGAAATAGATGGACCTCTGAGATTCTGTTGCCATTGTTACCGGCATGCATTCCTTCATTAATTTATTAAGTGAAATTAGTTTCTTGGGAATATCTCAAAAACTGTTTGTTTTAGGGCCTTAAAATGTGGTTTTCGGGGTCCTTTTAGGGCCCCCGAGTTTCGTTTCTCACATTGAGCGGCTGAAAATGCTTATTTAAGCATGTATTTTAATGGGGTAGGCCCCCTGTTATGAGAGGTAGGGAGAAGAGTTACATCAATGATTAGTGTCGTGCCTCTAATGGATATCTGTATCAAATTTTACGTTAATCCACCTAGCCGTTCTCGAGTTATAAGGACCCAAAAAGTGTCCACAGACAAACAGACAGACAAAAAAAAATTTTTTGCTTGCATCCGTCACAAAACAGTCTGAAACGGGCAAATATGTAAAATTTCCGTGGAAATGCAGGAAAAACAGACAAACATTCATTTTTATATAATAGAGAAGGGATATAATAGACCTTCCGTACCACACCCGCACGTGTAAATCGCGTGAAAATATTCTCGAGTTCCCCTTGACCCCTTAAGCGCATTGTATGTATTGATGAATATTTCAGCTTAATTTGGATCCGTTATAACCTTATAGCCGTTTGCAAACCTTCACAGTAATGTAATAAATGGAATTGCATTGCGTCTTACAGAAATAGATGGACCTCTGAGATTCAGTTGCCATGGTTACCGGCATGCATTCTTTCATTAATTTATTAAGTGAAATTAGTTTTCTGGGAATATCTCAAAAACTGTTGGTTTTAGGGCCTTAAAATGTGGTTTCCGAGTTTCGTTTCTCACATTGAGGGGCTGAAAATGAGCTTTGTTTCACCCTTCTACGCCTATTTCAGCATGTATT
The DNA here is from genome assembly GCA_946902985.2 of Meconema thalassinum. Taxonomy (NCBI): domain Eukaryota; kingdom Metazoa; phylum Arthropoda; class Insecta; order Orthoptera; family Tettigoniidae; genus Meconema; species Meconema thalassinum. The sequence goes on from OX336394.1 coordinate 197,414,208, forward strand.
TTAAGGGGGTAGGGCCCCTTTTATGAGAGGTACGGAGAAGAGTTACATCAATGATTGGTGTCGTGCTTCTGAAGGATATCTGTATCAAATTTTACGTTGATCCACTCAGCCGTTCTCGAGTTAAAAGGACACAAAAAATGTCCACAGACAGACAAACAAACAAACAGACAAACAAACAAACAAACAAACAAACAGACAAAAAAATTATTTTTGCGCGCATCCATCATAAAACATTCTGAAACGCGCAAATATCGCAAATTTCCTTGGAAATTCAGAAAAAAACAGACAAACTTTCATTTTTATATATATAGAGATTGCAATAATTGTACATTTGATAACAATTCTTTGCCATATTGTAACTGGCATTATCAGTCCCGTTGTAATTATAGTTCATAAGATGATCTATTGTTAGGCTTAAGTAGGTTAATCATAAGATGGCCATCTTAGATAGTAGAGCTTATTAGCGTAAACCTCTTACTAATACTAAGACACACTCTTGTCACATCTTAGGCTTACGATCTTAGAAGTCAGACCTTCACAAGAAATTACATGTTACTAGATTAGGAGCAATATCTTTATAAGAATATCAATAGGAGGTACTCGCATCACGGTCCTCGCATATCTGTAAATGGTTCATTGTGCAATTAATTAATTCATTCATTCATTCATTATGTTTCATAACTCACTATACCGTAGGGCGTATCCTAACAGCCCACGGTACGACATTATATGGGTAGATAATAAACCTTATGCATGTGCTATGTACTGTCCATCAGAGGGAGGCATGCAGATAAAAGGCTATACCGCAGTATTATTGTAAATATTATTATTGACGGTTATCAGTGTCTGGTGCAAAATTAACGGCCTGGCTGTCAATTCTTCCAAAAGTAATCTAATCTCCCTAACCCGTAATCGAATTCCAGCGGCCAACCCTTATCACTTTGAAAACACTCCGATTCCCCGTGTGCAGTGCGTCAAACTTTTTGGACTCAACATCACTTCCGACCTGAAATGGAACACCCACACCGACGCAGTGAGGAACCAAGCTGCACGCCAACTGGGTATGCTAAGCAGAAATCTACGTGGCTGCCGTACCAAAGTGAAGAGGACCGCCTACCTGAGTCTAGTACGACCGCTGCTAATTCACGCGTGCCCTTCATGGAGCCCAGGTACCAAGGGAAATATCCTTAAGCTTGAACAGATACAAAATCGTGCCACTAAATTCATTCTTTCGAAAAATTCCGACGTAGACTCTAAAATCAGACGCCAAAAATGTAGCCTTCCATCTATTGAGAACCTATTTACCCAAATTGATTTGTTATATCTTAGAAAACTTTTTAATAATACAGACTCATCTGCTATTTTAGACAAAATTTCCCTTGGCTACCGATCAGCTCAGAAGGGCCGCGGAGTTACGCTGTACGCCCCACTACCCAGGACTGAGTCGTACAAACTGGGGTTTGTAAATAGATCGGTCTGTGCATGGAACAGCCTACCGTGTTCCCTGAAGGCCAGCAACAATAATGCCGTTCAGTTCAAGAGGAAGCTGCGGCATTATTTGTTCATCAAGTAGGTTGTTCCTCATAAATTATGCCCCGATTCTTTGTTGTGCTAGTGTTTCCTGTATATCTCCATTTACAATATTATGTGACCTCTTCTCTTGTTTTCCTGCCTTATCCTATATAAATTTACCATCCCTCTAATGTATACTGTAAATAATTTATCATTGCTCGGTTCTCACTAATTGCCATCTTGTGTACATATGTAAATATAACCCAGTATATATAGTGGGGGCTCTGACGCATCCCGAATGCGAAGTGGGGCTTTGCTCTTTTCAGAGACTCCCTTCAGTGTAATGTAAATATAGTGTAAGGCACTGATGAATAAATATGAAATGAAATGAAATTCACGCGTACTCGGTTTATGCCGAGAGTTCCGGTTTTTTTTCTCTTTCACACTCACCACTGATCTCACCTGTCTCGCTCATTATTGTTTGCTTCACGCCGGTCTCACTATGGTCACGAGTAAGGTCAACCGTAGAGCTTGGCTCCAATTGGCCCGTTGGTGGAGAGATTCAGGGTGGCTGGGTGGTTAGCTACGCCCAGACAGTGGGGTCACTGTCCAGTTGAACTGGGGGGAGATATTGTCATGTCCCGGTTTTGGTTTAGCCTTGAACCATACCGGACGCGCAATCCCGGTTCAAGCCAGATCTTGAGAATCTGCAAGGAGATGCTATGTAAGCACGCTTGTGTTGCATTTTGAGAGGCTCATAAGCTGCGACCTCTGGTGCGGGGGGGTCAGTCAGTGAGTGCGCAGTGGTGAAAAACTGGGAGCAGACTGGGAGAGTGGAGGACTGTCCGTGAGGGCAGCGTAAACGAAAGCGACGTAAGTTTGACGATCGGGGATCGTGGAACTGTGACCAAGCACCTGTTGACCAAAGGGACTGGTGCTGAGCATCGTCAGAGAGAGAGAGAGAGAGAGAGAGAGACGGCTGAGTGATCAGGTGAGATCTTGAATCATTGTTTCTTTTGTTGGAGGGAGTCTATTGAGCAAGCCCTGTACCTGCACGGTGGATTCCTGGAAGCTACTGAAGGGAATAAACCGGCAGTCCAGGAGAGTTCTCTTTTATTGGGGAACAACCCCGTGTTCCTACAACTCCCCCCAGTTCCCCCTCCTTTAGCATAAGGGTTGCGCTGTTAATCGTGGGTAAGACAATCGACAAGGACACGGTAACGATCCCGTTACCTGAGCTTGAAGAACCCCCAACCATAACGATCCAGGTAAGTGAAGTTAAAGAACCCCTGAGCGGCCTATGGCGTAAGTCCATGCACTCAGGCAGGACCATTACAAGGATAGACGCCACATTGCTATCAAAACAATACAATGACAAAAATTATTTTATGACAGTGCTAGATGACTACACTCATTTTCTGGAAGTGTACCTTCTAGAGACAAAGGATGAAGCTGAAGAATATCTACAGGAATACATCACTACAGCTCAAGCTAAATTCAACATGAAAGTGCACAAACTGAGGATTGACAATGGTGGCGAGTACAACAGTGATTTCTTCAAACATTGGTGCAAGAAAAATGGAACATTGCTGGATAACACTGCTCCTCATATTCCAGATCTTAACGGGAAAGCGGAGCGCATGAACAGGACCCTGCTTAATAAACTCAGAGCTATGCTACTTGATGCCCAACTAGAAAATGACATGTGGGGGCATGCCGTCCTGTCAGCAGCATATCTCCTCAACAGGAGTCCATCCTCCACCTGTGAGAAGACACCAGCAGAACTATGGTATGGCAAGAAACCAGTCCTGTCAGGAATGTTCATCTTCGGGCAAGAAGTGTACTCAAAAGTAGTACGAACGAACATGAAACTCAACAGTAGAAGCAACAAAGGAATATTTGTGGGATATACAACAAATGGTTACCGGTACAAGATATTCAACAAAACAACCAAGAAAATCTACACTTCCCATGACATAATACCTGTCTATGAGCCTGAGAAGAGAATAGCCCCAGCATCAGTTGTCACTGTGGAAGATTTTGATGAGGATGAAAAGAAAGATGAAATAAATAATCAAGAACAAGAAGACAACGAATCAGAAGAAAGTGAAGATTCTAGTAGTGAAGAAGAGGAAGATGATGGGGAAGAAGAACAAGAGGATCAACAACCACACCAAGAAAATGAAGAAAACCAAAGAGAAAATGTACGTCACGAAAACCAAAGAGTGGATGAAGAACAAGGAAGACTAAGAAGAGATAGAAAAAAAGCCTGCCTGGCACAAGGATTATTATATGGGCTCTGAAGATGAAGAAAATAAAGGTCTACTAACGTATGAAGACTGCATGAAAAGCGCTGAAAAGAAACAGTGGGAAAAAGCCATCCAAAAAGAGAAAGAATGTCTTAAAAAGAATAATACATGGACAATGGTTCCAGAAAAATATGCCAAAGGCAACAAAATAATAACTAGCCGATGGGTATTTAAACTAAAAGAAGATGGAAGATATCGTGCTAGAGTTGTAGCTAAGGGATGTCAGCAAAAAAAGAATTCTCTAGACTTAAGTGACACATATTCATCAGTTGTGAGAATTCAGTCCCTCCGAGTTCTACTCGGTATAGCAGCTATAAGACATTTGACGTAAAGTCAGCTTTCCTGTATGGAGATCTCAAAGAAGAAATATTCATGAGACCACCTCAGGGGTTTAATCATCCAGGCATGGTGTGTGCACTCAACAAAGCACTTTATGGACTGAGACAAGCGCCCCTTCAGTGGTACAGAAAACTAAGTGATTTCCTAATGACTGAACATCTGGAACAAACAAAATCTGACAGATGTGTCTTTACTAACAAGAAGAAGACCCTATTCATTGCCCTTCATGTGGACGACGGATTGATTATGGGCCAAACAGAAGAAGAAGTGGAAAAACTGCTGAAAAGACTGAAGGAAACTTTTGAAACTGTTGTGTGTGACTGTCCAAAACAATATTTAGGCATGAACATAGAGATTCATCAAGATGGAATCTCACTGTCTCAGAAGAACTACTCTGAACAGATAATAGAACGCTTCAAGCTAGGAAAATCCAAACCCAAGTCAACACCAATAGTGAAGAAAAAGACAAAATCTGCTTTAAAAGAAGAGTTTGCTTATAGAGAGGCCGTTGGCAGCTTACTGTATCTGTCTACCAAGACTAGACCTGACATCAGTTTTGCTGTCAATCATGCAAGTAGGCATACCACTGATCCTTCTCAAGAAGATGTCATAAATGTAAAAAGAACAATAAGATACTTAAAAGGAACTGCCACAAAAGGGATTAAGTATGTTGCAAAAGAAGCAGATCTACTGAAAATTGAAGCATTCTCCGACTCTGACCTGGGAGGAAATCAAGATAGAAAGAGCACAACAGGATTTGTAATAAAATATGCAAATGGACCTATTGCCTGGTGCTCCAAGAAACAGACTACAGTGGCACTATCATCAGCTGAAGCTGAGTATGTGGCTGCAGCAAAATGTGTAGCACAGCTGAAGCACATCACCACATTTGTTCATGAACTGCTCAACAGAAAGCCAACAGTGACTCTGTTCATGGACAATATGAGTGCCATAAATATGATCAAGTCTGGGCAGCTCACTCTAAACAGCAATCACACTGACATAAAATATCATTTTGTCAGTGATGAGTTGAGCAAAGGATGGTTCAAGATAAAGCATGTCTACACAGAAAATCAACAAGCAGATATCTTTACCAAGGCCCTCAACAGGGTGAAATATCAACAATTCCGAGATCAGCTTGTCATGTAAAGCAAGAAACATCAAGACTGCTACTTTGTATATTACTTTATTGACTTTATTTACCATTATTTTGTGCAAAAAATGTATGTTTAACAAAATCTCCTTTTTACAGGGGGTATGTTGAGGTTAGCTAAAAATGTCATTTTTTTAATCTATGGAAGTTGGCAACCCGCTGCTCTTTTGTTTTAAAATAAAAATAAAATCTACACTGCGGCGAAGTCGTTACGTGAAAAATAAATGCATGTCTGTTTTATTCAATCGAACAATACAATCTAATAGAATCTAATAGAAGTTATCTAAAAATATAAAAGAAAAGATTACCGTACTTCAACAATATTTTGGGGTATGTCGCCAAATGTCCTAAGCACGTTTAGGATACAAAAGAGGGCGATTAGAATTATGGCAAATGTAAACACTAGAGAATCATGTAGACCTCTGTTTAAAGATTTAAACATTCTCCCTCTGCCCTGTATATATATCATTGAAAGTATTATGTTTTGTAAAAAGAATTTAATGAATAAGGATGTTTTTCTTAAAACAAACAATGATGTTCATAAGCATAACACAAGGCAAAATCAAAACATTCATATTTCACACACACACACACACACACACAAGCATATATCAAAAAGGAACTTACCACACAGGAGTTAAATTATACAATAAACTACCTCAGTATATAAAACTTGCCCCAAAAATAAAAACCTTTGATAGAATGTTGAAAGCTTATCTGCAGTGCCATTGGTTTTACTCTGTAGTTGAATATCTTAGTGTATAGAAACGATGAAATCTATAATTATGTTTTACTTTTCTATTTTAATTGTAATACCTAGCTGTAAGTTGTTGTAATTATAGAATTAAGTTTTCATATTATGATAATAGAATAAGGTGTAAATAGTTGTCCAATAAGATTGTATCTCTTAAGATCTGATATTATAATAAGTTATAAATATTACTGTATAGTATTAGTATTACTGTATATACCGGTACCTATTAGTACTTTTATTTTATAGATGTAAATTCTGACGTGTCCTATATCAAAATGTATTGTATACATGTATTTGATCAAATGGAATTAATAAAAAATAAAACTATCTATCTATCATAATCCATAAGCTAGGATTAATACTGCCGTTTAGAACATAAGCTAGACAAGAAAATAGCGCGCACATAAGTGTAGAATTAGGACGTCACCGTAGTTGAAAGTTACTTCTAAGAATACATACTTGTACACATCTTTGGTACCAACACATCACCTGTCTATACATGTATTTATACATACAATTTCCAAATGCTGAGCTTCTATGCCCAAGATAGCGGGTTCAAACCCGGCCGAAGCCGTCGGATTTTTTAAGAGCGTTAAAATCCCTCAGTATGCCTTCCTTCGGAGGGGAAGTAAAGCCGGCGATCCCATGTCATAGATGTATGACATGTTAAAGAACCTTCCACTAATTGCACCTGTGTGAAGCTAAATTGGATAGGTTAAGAAGGTACGGAAAACAACGCTCTTAGGTTTCTACGTTCGTTGCCAAGAGCCGACTGCGGTGGCGTCTAGTAGCTAAGTTCTGAACTTGGCCTAGTTGACGGTGGCGCTTGGCGGCAAAAATAGGAACTATTTGAAAAATTCTAAGATGCAGTACTTAAATTTAAAAAAAACAGATAACACACACTAATACAGTCAACACAATTAACACCGGTTATCAGACAGATTCTACACACACCCAAAGTACACAGGGCTACATGACCGCGTTGTCGCAGCCCCTAAACTTAAGAACCAACCAACCAATGTCCATCTCATTGGAATCGGAATTATTTATTAGAAACATAGCAATGATCTGTGGAGCGAAAGTGCAACATACTACTCCTTACCACCCCCAGGCAAATGGGAAAATGGAACGGCTACATCTTACTGTAACATGTGGTTACAATGTTCTTTGAGACACTATCCTATTTTAGATCTCTATACATTTTCGATGTTCTTCTTTTTGTTGCTATTTTGTTTTTATATATATCTTTGACTTCTTGTTATGAGTCCATACTGGAAGATTTTATATTTGTTTTGTTTATCCATGGAGATTATTGTGTAGGTGCTTGGTTAGAGGAAGTGAGTATCTGTTGTGTTTTTCTGTGGAGATTATTGGTTAGTTCTGTTCACTGCCGGCTGGAAGTCAACGCTCCTGGTTGCTTTAAACTGCCTGCCCATTCGACACTCACAGGCGTACAAGATATAAGCATTAATTCACCGCTAGGTGCAGCACCAAGGCACTGAGATTGCCGCGGCTTTTTAAAGGGGAAGATACCTGAAACGAAGTATTGTTATGTTTGAAGTCATCGAGATTGACGGACGTGAAAAGATTACACTAAGTTAGTTCCTTTGTTATTCTAACATCTAAAAGTATGCAGACACATACTTACGGGCAAATTTTCAATATAAAGGAAAGCAAAAATTCATGTGGTGGAGGCGACTGTTTTTAAGGGGCGAAATGTCTAGCTCATTTTCCCGTAATTATGCAGACGATAATAAAAATATAACTACTTCTAACTGACTTAAATCTAACTTACATACTAGGCGAGATGAAAAGAAAAGACAGGGAAAAGAAATGCCTCTGGCCCCTGAAAAATGGGATGATGATTTATTTAGGGGCTTTGCGACATCGTGGTCATGTAGCCCCATGTACTTGGGTGTGAGGTGAATCTGTCTGATAACCTGTCTTATTGGGATGGCTGTATTATACATTTTTACAGATTTTTTGGACAGATTGTTTATTTTTTTACTTATTTATTTACTTACAAATTTACTTATTTATTTTCTTATTTATTTGCTTATTTATTTATTTATTTATTTACTTATTTGTTTTTTTAATTAATTATGTATTTTCGTATTTATTTGCTTATTTATTTACTTATTTACTTACTTATTTGTTTATTTACTTACATATTTATGTATTTAATTATTTATTTTCTTATTTATTTGTTTACTTATTTATTTACTTATTTATTTATTCACGTATATATTTATTTACTCATTTACTTACATATGTATATATTTAATTATTTATTTACTTATTTTGTATTTACTTATTTATTTACTTACGTATTTATTTATTTATTTACACTAAGTCCATACTGGAAGATTTTATATTTGTTTTGTTTATCCATGGAGATTAACATGTATAGTATTATGTGATTATAATATTATGTGATATTTACTTATTAACTTATTTATTTTCTTATCAATTGATTTACTTATTTATTTACTTATTTATTTGCTTACCGGTATCTATTTACTTAATTATTTACTTATTTGTTTATTTAATTACATATTTATTTACTGTAGTATTTACTTACACATTTATTTATTTAATTATTTATTTTCTTATTTATTTGTTTACTTATTTAATTATTTATAGTCTTATTTATTTGTTTTCTTATTTATTTACTTACATATTTCTTAAATTATTTATTTACTTACTTACATATTTACTTACTTACATATTTATTTACTTACATATTTATTGTCGCACGTATTTACTCAATCATTCATTCATGTACCGGTATGTATTTCATTGTTTATTTGCTTCCCCTGCGTCACCTTCTCTGGAAATTGCACGTAACCACATCCCAAGCAGTGAATTGTCCGATGGTTCCCCGGTATTCTAACTTGCCCTGTTCTGATTTACAAAAGGGCACGCAGCAGTACAGCATTATAAAATCATTCAGAATACATTCCAAACACAACTGCTCCATTATCATCAATACAAAACTTATGTCTGCCACAGTGCCTTGGTGCTGTTTCCTAGCGCCTTTATTTGGAAACGAGGTTGTACGCTCAAACCAATGCTGTAATCGTCGAATGGGCAGGCAGTTTAAAGCAACCAGGAGGGGTGCGATCCAGCCAGCAGTGGTTCTGTTAGTTAGAAATATGAAAATGAGATGTTTAAATAAGAGAAGAGAGGTAATGGAGTCTTATTAGAGTTATGCGTTGGTTATGTAAGTGAAGAAAGAAGTAATATTGATGTGTGGAAGGAAAGATTGCCTAGTTGAAATAAAAATTTTAATGCAAAGTAAAAGTGTATATGAAGAGCGATTAAGACGGATACTGTAGTAAGAATAGGAATGGAAATAATAATGATTCATCTCCCTCTTATGCTATAATAACAACGACCCGAGTTGAACTGTTACAATATGACGCACCAGCGAGGAGCACGAATGGGGGAGATGAACCTTAGTGATTTCCAAATGATCATGGAGCAGTTGACCAAGAGGAGTGACATCATTGATAAGGGGAGTGAACGGATATGTGAGCGGATAGACTCAATGAAAGTACAAATGGAGAAAATATGTGAAGTATGTGATGCTGCAGTTGCTGAAATAGAATGAAATTATAGAAAACTAAATGAAGAAGGGAATAAGAAGCAAGAATAGTATCAACGAGGTGGGGGGCGCGAAGAAGAAATGAAAGACGGACAAGAGAGAGAACAAGGTCAAATGGAGGAGGATAAAACTGAGGGCAAGGAAGAAGATGAGATAGAGGGCAAGGTAGAAGGGAAAGGAGAAACAGATAACGGAGAAGAAGAAATGAAAGACGGAAAAGAGAGAGAACAAGGTGAAGAACAAGGTCAAATGGTGGAGGAGGATAAAACCGAGGACAAGGAAGAAGATGAGGTAGAGGGCAAGGTAGAAAAGAAAGGAGAGACGGATAACGGAGGAGGTGAGATGGAAGAAACTGAAGACGAGAAAGGAGAAGCAGATGAGATTGGTCATGAGGAGAACAGTAGCAGTCAAGAAAAAGAGGAAAAAGATGAGGGTGAAAGTGCAGGAGTGAATCATGAAGAAGACAGCATAATGGAAAGAGATAAGGTGAAGAAGCGTTTGTAGAAGGAAGATGGGGATGAAAAGGATGAGATGTAAGTCAAAGAGAAAGAAGTTGTTGAATAGTATGAGACAGACCAAAAGAAGAAAAAGAAAGGAAAATATGATACTGAATCAGAGGAGACAGACTAAAGGAAGAAGAAGAAGAAGAAATGAAAATATTATATTAAATCAGAGGAGACCAAAAGAAGAAAATGAAAGGAAAATATGATGATACTGAATCAGAGGAGACAGACCAAGAGAAGAAAAAGAAAGGAAAATATGATGATACTGAATCAGAGGAGACAGACTAAAGGAAGAAGAAAAAGAGAGGTTTGGAATACAGGAGATGGGGAGGCAGGAGGCATTGTAGAAGACGACGAATCAGGCGTGGAGGCAGGAGGAGAAAGGGGAGAACGAAGATGATAGCGATTCTGCCGTTCCTTCTGATTATGATGCTGTCCGATTTTCTGATGGAGGAGGAGTGTTTGACGAACTTGATGATATAGTTTTGGTTGCTTCATCTGAGGAGAATGATACAACATTATGTGATGTTGATAATCTATAATTTGTTGTACTCTGTGTGTTTTTAGTGTATGCTTGATGCATATTGTTCAGCCCAAGTGTCGGGACGACCCTAGGACCTGAAACGCCAAAACACCCCTTCATCTTTCATCTATAAACTACCCCTTACAGGCTGTAAGCCTCATACACTTCCTTAACACAGCCAGGCGCAGCGATCTAGCTGTCAGCCAAGCTTACATCACTATAAACAAATACACATCGCCGGAATCTGGAACAGCAACAGTGACGAAACGCCAAGTCAGCAGCTCGGGAGACCTTAAAAGGTAGAGCCCACGAAAGAGCAATGTCTATTCGCGGCCGACGGCTCTGTCTCTCCAGCTCCAGCTCCGACTACATCACTGCACCACCAGGTGAGCATAGAGTGTGTTCAGATATCCTTGTAACTTACACATTTGTACTTTGTCACCCAAACCCACATTTATACTTGTACACATTGTCTTACATCTGTCCCCTACTAGAAGGGACAGCAGATCACCATAAGTGACCAAATAAACACTTGGTCAGTAAACACACATCTTATACTTATTTCATTTAGCTTTACATCCTTACACCCAGCCTGCCCTCAGTCCTAATTGCCCCTGACCGTGAACGCCAGGAATTGCACCGTCAGGAACTCCATTGTGTTCGAGTAGCAGCCAGACAGCAGCGGCCAAGTTGCCGACTCAGCGTATGAGCTCGCTATCGCTCGCTATCGCTCGCTCATACTTAATTGGTAAGCCAGGTTAATAGCTCTTTATTAAGCATTCATCCCTTAACGAGTAGATGCACCCCGTTATACCTCATCTTAAAACAGACACTTACACTAGTAGTTTCCCCAAATACTGGAAACTGCACCTTTCGGAAACCACCCCCAAAATACACATCTACATACCTGTTCATCCCTCCCCCCCCCCCACCCCAACACAGGGATAGAACAATATTACGTTTTATGTATTTATGTTATTTTATGAATGTGATCCCCATGTGCTTATTGTAACACGTGGTTACAATGTTCTTTGAGACACTATCCTATTTTAGATCTCTATGCATTTTCGATGTTCTTCTTTTTGATGCTATTTTGTTTTTATATATATATTTGACTTCTTGTTATGAGTCCATACTGGAAGATTTTATATTTGTTTTGTTTATCCATGGAGATTATTGTGTAGGTGCTTGGTTAGAGGAAGTGAGTATCTGTTGTGTTTTTCTTTGTGGAGATTATTGGTTTGTTCTGTTAGTTGAAAGTAATATGAAAAGAAGATGTTTTACATACGAGAAGAGGGGTAATAATAATAATAATAATATGGTATGGCCTCGGTGCCTGGTGCAAGCTTTGTTAATTGACACCCAGAGGGTAGCTTGCATGTCGAATTTCGTCGTTCCTTTGAACGCTATGAAAGTCAAGGAGGTTAGATATCTAAACTCCTTGACACTACAGCGCTTTCGAGTAGAGAATGTAGGAACTTTGTGTTGGCGGAAAATCCCGAGGTTAATTTTGCCATTGAACACGGCCTACTGGATTCAAATGGGTTCTTTAGCATGCCAACAACGTATGACATGAGTATCGTGATTTTTGTCGCCTTCAAAAATCACTTACCATGGCCAGGGGCGAACCTGCAATCTTGGGGTTGGTAGTCCGACACTATAACCACTCACCCACAGTGGCAAGCAGAGGGGTAATGGAGTCTTATTAGAGTTATGCGTTGGTTATGTAAGTGAATAAATAAGTAATATTGATGTGTGGAAGGAAAGATAGCCTAGCTGAAATAAAAATTTTAATGAAATTAAAAGTGTATGTGAAAAGCGATTAAGACGGATACTGTAGTAAGAATAGGAATGGAAATAACGATTCATCTCCTTCTTATGCTACAATAACAACGACCCGAGTTGAACTGTTACATTACACTCAAAGCAGCAATCAGAGCACACATGAACCCCAGATGGACACAGAGCCTACCAACAGTTCTAGTAGTCTACGAGCAGCCATTCGAGAAGACTCCAGATACTCACTTGCGGAAATGATGTATGGAACCCCCATCAGACTTCCTGAAGTGTTTTTCGAATGCTCAATGCAGTTACAGTCCAATTCAGATACCTTTGTAACCCAACTCCGGGATTACATAAATCATCTTAAGCCTGCTAAACCTAGGACTGTGACATCCAGATCTACATTTATTCATAAAGACCTATTTTGTAGTTCACATGTGTTCTTGAGGACAGACAAAGTTAAAAAATCCCTCGAGCCACCTTAAGAAGGACCGTTCCTAGTGGTGAAGAGGCGGCACAAGTATTTCACCATCAGTATCCAGGGCAAAGATATTAATGTGTCAATTGATAGACTCAAACCTGCGTATATACTAGTGGATGAAGAGACAGAACGAGATACAGTGAGGAAACCTAATCTATCTCCCACGAAGTCCCCTGTTTCCGATCAGTACCATGCCAATCAGGACAGTGAACGAGTCAAGACTACACGTTGTGGTAGGGTAATAATATTTCCTACCAGATATCGGAACAGAATTCAATTCATGACTTCTTAGGTTTAAGATAGGTTACTTTTTTTCATGTATAGTTTCTACAAATGTTCAGCCCCTGTTAACGTACGGTAACGTAGTTACTGGCAGGAGAGCGATGTAGCAGCATCGAGAGTAGAGTATCAAGAAGGCAGTGCGAGAGTAGAATATCAAGAAGGCAGTGAAGGTAAAAGAGAGTCTTAAAAAATAAAAAGATGTTTGTGTGTTGATGAATGTCAAGGATAGTAAAAACGGTAACATACCCATTGCAATATGCAAAGAAATTGCAAATTGCAGGAAGATGGTAACCGATTAACAACAAGGGCAAATGTTTAGGACCTCCCCATAAATGAGTACAAAGGAGTATCGGTTTTTAGGAAAGGTGGACGATCCACTCATAAAGACTCACTAAGATGATTACCAACAGACTAACAGAACTGTTAGATGAAAGACTACCGTACATGAGGAAGAAGAACTTGGTTTCCGTAAAGGACGATGCATGTCGTGGTGAAATACAAGAAGGCCTCAGGGATCAGCGAGGAATGTTCTATGCATTATTCATAGACTACAGTAAAGCATTCGACGTTGTGAATAGAGAACATAATAACCACAAACTGAAGGCACTTAAGGGGATCAAACACAACCTCACAAGAATGGTCAACCCCATACTAGCATACAATTACGTCCTAATAGACAACCAGGGGCGGTTCGAGTGGGGGGGGGGTGTCTCACCCCCCTCAGGTATTTTCTCAGTCGGCAAATACGACGTCAGTCGGCAGTCGGCAAATCCTGAAGAAGTCGTAACATTTCCCAAAACAGCATTTAAAAAAGCAAAACGGGGCATGGCAATATACGATTTGGTCCGATTTATTAAAAAAAAAAATATTATACTGACAGTCGGCATTTTTACCGACAGTCAACACAAACGGACGCAGCAATAATTTCGTGCAGCCAGGCAATAGCCCAGTGGGGCAAGAGGAAGAGTCGGCAAAGTAACCATTTTGCAAGTTTCACTTCCAGTCCTCTGTGCATCGTCTGCCACTTGCCATTTCGTTTCTGTGTATGGAAACTGAAGAAAGAGTGACAGATGAGCAATATGGGACAAAGGACAAGGGATGAACTCATCGGCACGTTCCTAGGTTGAGTAATATCCCGCGTTCATTATGCAGAGCGACTCAGCTTCACAGCGAAGCGAGCCCAGCATCTGTGATATGTAGCTAGATAAAATGTGTTGGTGAGCGCATTGATAACTTCAGGTCAAGCCAAATCATTGTGATCTTGTCGGAGGAATGTTATGACCTGCTACCGCTTGTCTCGGCGCGTCCTCACATATCCGCGCTATTGTGACAAAATTGACAGGTTTATGGTTCCTAGGTTCCTCAAGGGGTGGTGTGCTCACTATGATCAGTGCTGTGGTCACTGAGAATGAGCAAAAGCAGTCGTTCCTGATCCAGCAACTTTTACAGTGATAACTAAGTGCAAATACAGCGGCAGTGGGGACGTGAGTTTTCGCCGGCACGGAACATTTCACGGAGCATCGCGTACCCATGAAACGTACGTAATAATACAATTAATACATGCATATTTTCAGCCATGTTTATGTTTAATGGCGTTATCAAGAAAAAATGCCCGATAAATCCATAAAAGTCTACCTTTGTGGGGGGGGGAGTTGTTCTCTTTTAAACCATCTTTTTTATTTAAATAAAACCTACAGAGTGTTTTAAACCCCAGTGACAAGAAAACCGGGGCGGGGTGGAGATGTCGATGGACGAATATCCGGAAAAGCATCCCTGCGACGCTCGGCGTCTTCGAAGGGATGAACGTAATGCCCATCGGGTAGCTAAGGTACAATTAAAATCAAAATCTACCGTTGAGCCATCGCCTACCGTTGAGCCATCGTCCATCTTTGAGCCATCATCCACCGTTCCGCCATTTACCACCGTTGAGCCATCGCCCATCGTTAGCCATCATCTACCGTTGAGCCATTGACCACCGTTGCTCATCGCGAACTGTTGAACCACCACTATCCCCCAACACATCTGACGTTCGCAAGTTACGAGCAGCTGGAACTTCATCGGATGCCGATTGTAGTGGTGACGGTCTTACAACGCGTAGTAGCGAATTTTCGTGGATTGCTTTTTCTGGCCAAGTTAGTGAGTTTATAACGCATTTCAAAAGAGTTGTAGGTATTTTGAAAACAATAAAAGAAGACGCTATTCCGAACACAAAACTTTTTATGGTAGAAATGATAAGACTGCTTATCCAGAATCCACGATGAAAGCGGTCAGTTGCTTCAACGAGCAAGAGAGGAGGAAAATAACATGCGTGGAGACGCAGTACCCATTCAAACGGGCGATTTACCTGTTAATTGCGATCCTCCAAAACGGAAAAGAATTATCACGGCAAACGAGCGACTGTACCTGACTTCACTTGGGGCCTTCCAGCCAAAACTTAGTGTATTTCCAGCAAATCCAGACATACCAAAAAATAAGCAGCATCGATTTAATCCGGCCTGGTATACGGATTTTCCCATGTTGAAGTACAGCATTGAAAAAGACGCGGTGCTTTGTTTTGCCTGAGGCTTATTTACAAACGGACGAGGAAGGGCGTCCGCAAGTGAAGAATGGTCGCACGCTGGAGTACGTCAGTGGCACAAATTGAAAATTCGCGGAAAGAAGATAAAGGGCAAATTACAAGAACACTTAACTTCAGAAGCTCATCGAGCAGCTATGAGAGATTTGTGCCACTTTGTCAATGCAAAAGGCCACGTAGACGTTCTCCTTGATAAACAATTACGGACGATCAGAATTGAGGAAGAACAAGAAAAGGAGTTCCACAAAAAAGTTATCCAGATACTTATTGACACAGCAAGAACCCTTTGTCGGCAAGGTTTGGCTTTCCGAGGTCACGAGGATGGAATCACTCAAGATAAGGGAAACTTCACGCGAATTGTGAAGTTACTTTCACGGCATAGTCCGGTCATGAATAGGTGGTTGGAAGAAGTGAATACGCGGAAGCACAACGTTACGTATATGAGCAAGGACACTCAAAATGAATTCATCCGTCTACTTGGAGGGAAAACTCGTGAAATAATTGCAGAAGGGATCAAGAACGCCGGTATGTTCACCGTTATAGCAGATACTCTTCCCGATACATCACATAAAGACCTCCTCGCATTGAATATCCGATACGTCGTCGAAAAAGATGAAGAGGTCGTTCCTGTGGAGCATTTTTTAAAAATAGACGCTGTTTTAACACAAAGACTGGAGAGGAGTTGGCTGGAAAAAAAATTAAATTTTAAATTCAGACGAACTTTTACTTCCACTCGATAAACTAGCGTTTCAATCGTACGACTTTGCTAGTAACATGTCTGGCATATACAACGGCACTCAGAAAAAGCTATCAGAGAAGTGCAAACTATATATTCCGTACGTTCCATGCCAATCTCAGAGGTTAAACATTTTCGTAGAGCCAGCTTGTAATGCTAGCGCACTTATCAGAGAGTTTTTTGACATTCTTGAAGCATTGTAGGTTTTTTTCGGGTAGCACGAAACGACATTTAAGCTTGCAAAAAGAGCTGGATAGAATTGAACATTCACTTCAACATAAGACTTTATCAAAAATAAGGTGGACTACGCGCGCCGAATCGATGAGAGCTGTTTTTACGTCTTATGAAGAGATAGTCACAGCATTGGAAATAATGAAAACCTAATTCGATTCTGAATTTGACAGTAAAACCCAAAATTTTGCGTCAGGCTTGCACAAAAAGCTTCTAATTTGATTTTATCTGAGGCATGTACTTTACCAAAAACATCATGTTTAAAATTAAGAACGTAACCGAGCTTTTAGAAGCGGAGGGGCTGAATGTAGTACACGCGATTCAGCTGATTCAGAGCGCTTTGAAGTCTTTTGAAGATATCAACGACGACGGCAAGATGAACGCATCGTCATTTTTGAAAAGTATGCAAGTAAATGCGGAGGAAGACTTCTTAAAGCACCACAGGACCCGGCGACTTGCAAAGAAGTATGACGTGCATGCTGAAACGACACCAGAAATTTATTTTCTTACATTCTACAGAAAGGATGTGGATGTACTTACTAAAAGCGTGCAAGACACTCTCGCAAAACTAATTTCTTTGCCAGAGCCATTCCACATAATTTTCAAGGTACCCACTGATAGAAAAAACTGCACCATCGTGGGCGTCCGATCTATAAAGCAATCACACTCGAAAATCATGCTTCAAGATGAAGAGCTTGTGCTGGCTGAGCTTGAAATCCTGCTCGATGCCAGTAAACAGTTCTCATCTTTTAAAGAAATCGCAAAAGTTGCTCTTAAATTAAAGAGGATTATCCCGTGTGATTAACAAGTAGTTCGACTGATTTTAACATCCCCAGTGTCTTCTGCTTCTTCCGAACGGTCCTTCAGCAAGTTGAAGCTCATTTACAATCATTTGCGGACATCGATGGGTGACGACCGCTTAGATTCCCTCATGATGTTGTTTTCAACGAAAGATAAGGTCTACGACATTGAAATTACGGAGATAGTGGAGAAGAAGTCCTTGTTAAAACATCGTAGATTAGGGTTTTAGAAAGAATAACTAGATTTTCTTTAATTCTTGTAATATTTAAACACTTATTTTGTTCATTTATAAAATTTTCCTGCGATTCAAAATTCTGGAACTAATAAAATACATTTTAAATGAAAGCCTTTAATTAAGTATATTTTTCTTGTGTATCGTTTACCGCCACTGCCCCCACCCCGCTCCCTCCCTTTCCCTCCCGTTGCTCAGATTTTAAGCGTATAGTCGGCAATGTTAAACAGCCAGTCGGCATATTTTAAATTCTCACCCCCCCCCCCCTAGATGTACAAGGTCGAACCGCCCCTGTAGACAACCAATTTGAAAGATCGGAACCGGTAATCCAAACTGACGAATCCTACAAGGCGACTCATTGAGTAAAGTTCCTTTAAATTTAATATCGCTGACATGGACGCCATACAAGCCATTGCTACGGAAGACAAAAAAATATGGTCCTCCGTCATGCACTAATGATATATCAAGGGACAAATTGCAGGAAGATGGTAACCGATTAACAACAAGGGCAAATGGTTATGACCTCCCCATAAATGAGTACAAAGGAGTATCGGTTTTTAGGAAAGGTGGACGATCTACTCATAAAGACGATGTCGAAGACTTTCCAACAATTGAACAATTTCACGCACCTGGGAGTCACCATACAAACACATGGCATGACCATTAGAAAACAAAGTACCACCGCAGCGATTGTTATAAGGAACGAAAGTTCCATAGACTGTCATCGCATACCGTAGCCTAGAAAGCTTTTCAAAGTAAAAATCACTCCGGTCATCAGATATGGGTTACGGTACCGGTACCGGTTATTTCGACAGACCTGACAAAGAGAGACTTTTTGGAGATAGAGATAGTAGAGACGATAGAGGTTCTAAGACTCCCGAAGCACACTAGTTCATGTCTTGTTTACGAACTTATAGAGAATTATTCAACATCGAAGACTTCAGCTGTTATTAATTACAATGGATGCGTACAATGAGGCAATCAAGGAACTTGGTATGAAAGAAAAGGGGCGGCTTCTGCGGCGTAGTTGGTAGCATGCTGAGTTTCTATGTCCAAGATCGCAGGGTCAAACCCGGCCGAAATCGTCGCATTTTTAAGAGCGTTTAAATCCCTCAGTTTGCCTTCCTTCGGAGGGGAAGTAAAGCTGGTGGACCCATGTCATAGATTTATGGCATGTAAAAGAACCTTCCACTAACTACACTTGTATGAAGCTAAAATTTGTTGGTTAGTTTGATAACGCTATATTGAGATTGTTTGGAATGTTTTCTATTTTTGAGGTCCGTATTGACGCGTACAATATTAAGTATAATGGGTAAAATTTTCGCTCCTTCAACGTATTGATTGGGCGAAAATTTTACCCATTATACTTAATATTGAAGCCTCCATGGCTTAGGCGGCAGCACGCCGGCCTCTCACCGCTGGGTCCGTGGTTCAAATCCCGGTCACTCTATGTGAGATCTGTGCTGGACAAAACGGAGGCAGACAGGTTTTTCTCCGGGTACTCCGGTTTTCCCTGTCAAAATTTCATTCCAGCAACATTCTCCTCTACCGTTTCATTTCATCTGTCATTCATTTAATCATTGCCCCAGAGGAGTGCGTCAGGCCTCGGCAGCCGGCACAGTTCGTAACCTTGCCGCGAGATGGAGGCTTCATTCATTCCATTCCTGACCCGGTCGGAGACTGGAAGCAGGCTGTGGATTTTCATTTTCATACTTAATATTATAACGCTATATTAGTTCCAACGTTCGTCACCAGGTGCTGGTTGCGATGGCATCTAGCCAAGTTCGCACCTATGTGTCGTGGACGTTAGCATTTGGTAGCAAAAGTAGGAATTACTTGAAAATTAATCGTCTGCAGTCCTTACCTGAATCACAAATAACACACATTAATACAGCAACACAATTGACTTCGGATATCAGACAATTTTTTCTCACTCTCAAAAGTACACGGGGCTACATGACCACGTTGTCGCAGCCCCTAAACTAAGGAACCAACCAACCAACCAACCATGAAAAAAGAAGAATTACCGTATGGTATGGATTCTATTCCACGGATGCAGTGCTGACGACAGAATGGAAACAAGCAGACTACGTGGTGACAAGTTTCGTTACCGGTACTCACTGATTCCACTTCAAATGCTGCAGCAATAATAAGCTAAACGATCCAGTTGAATAGTGTTTGTGAACTGTGAAAGAGTCATTGAGAGCGTTACATACATACATACATACATACATACATACATACATACATACATACATACATACATACATACATACATACACACATACATATATATATATATATATATTTGATAGATAGATAGATTTTTATTAATTCCATTTGATCAAATACATGCATTCAATACATTTTTGATATAGGACACGTCAGAATTAACATGCATAAAATAAAAGAACTAACAGGTATATATTACTAAGATTATAACTATTTATAACTTATTATAATAGCAAATCTTAATAGATACAATCTTATTGCACAACTATTTACACCTCACTCTATTATCATAATATGAAAACTTAATTCTATAAATACAACAACATACAGCTAGGTATTAAAATTAAATTAAAAAAGTAAAATATAGTTATAGATTCCATCACTCCTATACGCTAAAATATTCAACTACTGAGTAAAAACAATGGCACTGCAGATAAGCTTTCAACATTCTATCAAAGGTTTTTATTTTTGGGGCCAGTTTTATATACCGGGGTAGTTTATTGTATAATTTAACTCCAGTGTGAAAAGTTCTTTTTTGATATATGCTTGTGTGGGTGTGTGAAATATGAATGTTTTGATTTTGTCTTGTGTTATGCCTATGAACATCATTGTTTGTTTTAAGAAAAACATCTTTATTCATTAAATTCTTTTTAAAAAACATAATACTTTCAAAGATATATATGCAGGGCAGTGGGAGAATGTTTAAATCTTTAAACAGAGGTCTACATGATTCTCTAGAGTTTACATTTGCCATAATTCTAATCGCCCTCTTTTGTATCCTAAACGTGCTTAGTACATATGGCGACATACCCCAAAATATGATCCCATATCTTAAGTATGAATGGAAATAAGCAAAATAAGTATTTCTTAATGTGTGCATGATAGTGCAGGTTTTCAAAATACGTAACGCAAAGCACATCGAGTTCAGTTTAGTATTCAGATATTGTATATGTTTATTCCATTTCTAGTCTTGTTGTATCCATAGTCCTAAAAACTTTGTTTCTGATTTATTTTCTATTTGATGACAATTTAATGTTATATTAGGCATCGCAGGATTCCTATTCTGTATAGTGTGGAAATTTAGACATACTGTCTTTTTATAGTTTATTATGAGGCGATTATCTTGTGACCATTTGGTTAACTCTCCTGTAACGGAGTCAGCAGACTGCTGTATGACCTGTTTAGTTTCACCTTTTATTACGAGTGTTGTATCGTCCGCAAACAAAATTTCCTTATGTGAATGAACGTTCTGTGTTATATCATTGATATATAGAAGAAAGAGTAGTGGGCCCAAAACCGATCCCTGGGGTACTCCAAATTCAATAATTCCCTCATTGGACAATGTTTCATTAAGTAATTTGGTTCCACCGTCCTTGTGTCTCAAGCTTACTATTTGTTTACGCCTTGTTAAGTAAGACTCTATCCATTTATTAGCTAGACCTCTAACACCATATTGATTTAGTTTGGTAAGGATGGTCAACAACATCAAATGCTTTCGATAAATCCAAGAATAGGCCAGTTACATGTTCCTTATTGTCAATTAATTTCAGTATACTATCACTACATTCGTAAATTGCTGTCTGTGTAGATTTTTCCGTTCTAAATCCATGTTGTGGGTTTGATAATATTTTATTTTTTTCTATGAAACTTATCAGTCTCTTATACATAATTTTTTCCACAATTTTTGCAATACCAGTTGGTAAGGTAATAGGACGATAGTTATCTAATTCATCTTTTGAACCGTTTTTGTGCACTGGAATTACTTTTGATAACTTCAAAATATCCGGGTAAGTTCCTGAGAGAATTGAACTGTTTATTAAGTGCGTAAGTGGATTTATTATATTTTCTGCACATTTCTTTAAAATTGCATCAGGGATGCCATCAATGCCAGCATAGAATTTATTTTTTAGCTCTTTTATAACTATTCTTACCTCTTCACTTGTGACATGATTTATAAATAAAGAATCACTGCATATATTTATTTTATTATTAGAATTTAGTGTATTTACCTGTGATTTATTTATTATTTTTTGTGGAATTTCAAGAAAATAGTCATTAAAAGTGTTTGCTATTTCCTCTGGATTATTAATCACTTTATTATTTCTGGTCAGTGTAATGTTCCTTTGTATTTTAGCAGATTTTCCAGTTTCTTTCTTTATCACGGACCAAATAGCCCTGTTTTTATTAGATGATTGGGAAATAAAATTATCATTATGCATTTTCTTTGCTAGTCTTATTACCTTATTTAATATGCTAGTGTATTTTTTGTAGTATAAATTGAATTCAGGTGTTGTGTGGTATTGTTTATATAATTTGTGTAGAAATTTCTTTCTTTGACATGAATTTATAATCCCTGTTGTTATCCAATTGCTAGTTTTGTTATTTTGAACAGTTCTTCGTTTAAAGGGGAATGCTATTTCAAAATAGTGTTTTAGGGTACTGTTAAATGCATTAAATTTATCATTTGCATTTTCTAGTTCATACATTTCTGACCATGTTTCCTTATTTAATAAGTCATTGAAATATGTAACATTTGATTCAGTGAATGACCTGCACTTTGATTTTACTCCATTATCATTATTATTGATTACTTCGGATATTTCAAAACTCAGTATTTGTCCATGGTGGTCACTAAAACCCGGACAATAGACTTCTATTGAATGGTGATATTTATCTGTATTTATAAAAATTTGATCAGGAGTGGTTTTACTAAATTGTGTTATTCTTGTTGGTGTATTTACTGTAGGTTTCAGTCCATAGGAAATTAGTAACTGTGTTAATAATTCACAATTTCTATCAAGTTTTAAGAAATCCACATTTACATCCCCACAAATTATTATATCGAAATTTACTTTGCTCATGTTATTGAGTAACAATTCTAATTATCTATAAATAGAGGGAACTTTCCTGACGGAGAACGGTATACGCATACAATTATTAACTTAAACTGCTGAATTTTTACGGCAGAGAATTCAAAATCCTGTTCCATAATTAGATAATCATAAGCTGTTATCTGTTCATGATCTAAATTATTTCTTAAGAAGATGCAAGTACCACCATGGCTAATATTAGATCTAGAGTATTTACTAGTTTGTATAAACCCTGGGAATTGAATTAATTCGAGTTGTTCCTCTTTCAGCCAATGTTCTGAAATACATAGTGCTGAGATGTCTTTAAGTTCATTTTTAAGCATTAGACTTATGTAATCAATTTTATTATAAAGAGACTGGACATTCTGGTGGTAAATTTTAAATTTGTTACTTTTGCAAGCTTGTGTTGGTGATTTATTTACATTATTATTATCATAATTGTTATTATTATTGTTGCTAGACAAATCCGAAATACCATTGTTGCACTCCGTTAAATTTGACTTCAAAAGATGTGAATGCCAAACCTCACGTTTGGCTTCTTCTACCAGTTTCCCTGCTTCCACTCTAATGATATTACTGTTGAATTATTCTTACCATTTGAATTTACAATTTTGCAGATTTCATCACTAAGATACTCTTTTCCTAATCTATTTAAGTGTAGGCCATGCCGAGTGTGGAACTTCCTGTCTAATTTACTTACATCTACAATTTGGACATTTGGAAAACTCTTACAAATTTTATGAATTTTTCCATTTGTAGCCTCTATTACTACATTTACACATGACTTGGGAATTAAATCGTATCTCTGCGGAATGTTTACAATAATGACATTTGTTTTTTGCATGGATGGCAATGTACCCTTTAAATCTTTGATTACCTTTTTACTCTCATTTCTATAGACGTCGTTTGCTCCAGCGATGATCACTGCGTAGTCCTTTGCAGTAAGGGACGCACACTCTCCTATCATCCCGTTCGTGACTTCTGCAATTTGAGCTCCTGGCTTCACTGTCGAAGTGACCTCCATTTCTCGGCTTCTCTCCAATACGCTTGCTGCTACATCTCGCCCGTGGCTATCCGCAAATATCCGCATCTTCCTGGATTTTCTCTTTATCACTTTCTTCTTTTCTTCTTGAGGAAAGTCATCATTTTCTTCGACAAGCACTCCAAATGAATTTGAGACTGGAATTTCAGTTACATGTACTCCATTTATAGGCCTAGGCTTATTCAATATTACCTTACCAGCAATCACTGTCGACCAAGTTTCCTTGCTTTCCTCTCTGTTTCCTTTTAATTTATTCAACTCTTCCATTTACTTAGCAATATCTTCCTTTAGCAGCTTTATAATTTCGTCTTTTGAGGACAGTTCGTTTCTCAGGTTATGACATTCGCATGACGGTAGCGGTAGGCCTACATTACGACAATCGGTTACACTTTTCTCCTCATTCAATTTTACCTGAGATCCTGTGATGATTTTATTTGCATTTTTTACTTTTATTTTGCACGACGAGCATAAATCCGTAACGGTTACACAACCTGACGAGGCACTAACACTGTTTACTGTCGTCATACTAGAGATCT
Source organism: Meconema thalassinum (assembly GCA_946902985.2). Taxonomy (NCBI): domain Eukaryota; kingdom Metazoa; phylum Arthropoda; class Insecta; order Orthoptera; family Tettigoniidae; genus Meconema; species Meconema thalassinum. The sequence goes on from OX336394.1 coordinate 197,438,708, forward strand.
AAGTTAGCCTAGATGTTTACACCAAATTACACTAAATTTAATTTAATTATTACTACCTAATAGAATTAATCTAATTACCTACCAATAAAGAAGAATGTGAAATACGTATATCTTCCAATCGGGTGAAGTCTCGTAAAAGCACCACTGCTCTACTTGGTTCAAACAGTGATTGAAGAAGTCACCGAATCTTTGGATACACGTTCCCACAACTTAGTTTAAGTTTATTAAATTATCAACAAGAATTTCTAAATACTATCAATATTCCGTATTACACTTGATCTAAGGAAAGTAACTTTATAGATTTTAAGCCTCTGTTATAATATTTTACCACTTTTATCAAATATTTACACTAGCTGCTATTTCATTACACTTTCACTGTGACGCCATCTTGCCACTCTAGTGGCAGATGTGGACGCTGTCCATGGTGGCAAATTAAAAAAAAATAAGCAAAATAAATCATTCATACAACTGCAAAAATACATTTTAGATACAAGGATTAATTGGTATAAGAAAATAATAAAATAGGAACAATTATAAAATAATAATAAGGATAATTTACACTATTCTTCATCCATGTCATGTAACTGGTTCCTGATCTGGTGCTTTCTCACCAACTCCTTAAATTTTCCAACATTAGAAGGCAAAGGGATGAAAATGTCCCCTGGCAAACTGTTCCATTCTACTTCCTCCGTCCCAATGAAAGAATATGCCCCAGTTACTATTCCACTGACTTAATTTTAATTTACAACAATGACTGTATCTGCCCATTTATGAACCTTCCTTTCCCAATCTCTCATGAATGTCTTCCCATGCAATTTCCCCCTTGTAAACTAAGAAAATACCCCCTAGTCTTGCTCTTGAACGTCTACCAGCCAGACGTTCCCATCCCAAATCTTGAATCATCCTACTCACACAACTCGTCGATCTGTGGTCCTCCATTACATACCTGGCGGCCTTCCTTTGTACTCCTTCCAATTCCTTTATTTAATATATTTGGTATGGATCCCACACTCCCCCAGCATATTCCAGCAGAGGACGGACTAGGGACATGGATGCCTTTGAAAGATCAATTGTAATACAGTCAACTTGACCTCCATTATCCAAGGTCTCACTGATATCTCTCTGCCAGCCCCTTTAAATACTCGCATAACCATATGTAGTGACTTGTATGCTTTCTTTACTATTTCCCCTGTGTGCTTATCCCAGTGAAATACCTACATTCGTCCCCAAATACAACTTTATTTTCCCCTACTGAATATTCAAAAACAATATAATTCCTTTTGTTAACAAATCTCACTGCCTGACATTTCTTTGAATTTATCATCATACCACTTCCATCTGCCCAGCTTTGTATAACAGTCAGGTCCCTCTGCAAAATGCCACAGTCGTCCAGATGATTTATCCTCCTGTATACTACTATATCATCAGCAAATAATCTTATCTGGGATGATATTTCAACTCCTACGTCATTTACATACATGAGAAATAGCAAAGGTCCCAATTTACTTCCCGGAGGTACCCCCCTTCCCTCCTTTAACTGTTCTGACACTGACCCTCCAACCCTTACCCTTTGACTTCTTCCCTCCAAGAAAGATCTCACCCATTGTACTACTCTCCTGTCCAATCCCACAGCCTCCATTTTCCTTAATAGGATATCATGATTGACCCTATCGAATGCCTTTGAAAGATCAATTGTAATACAGTCAACTTGACCTCCATTATCCAAGGTCTCACTGATATCTTGCTGAAAGCCTGATAGTTGTGATTCACAGGAAAATCCCTCTCTTAAACCATGCTGTTCATTTGCCAACCACTTACTATTCACTAAGCATTCCCTTATGTAAACATTCATCATTCCTTCAAAAAGTTTGCATATAATACAGGTCTGCAGCTATCACCATCCCCCCTTTCCCCTCTCCCTTTATATACCGGAACTACCAGAGCCCGTTTCCAGTCATCAGGTACTACCCCATTAATTATACAAAAATCAAACAGAAACCTTAAATAAGGCACAATGTTCCATCCCATAATCTTTAACAATTCCCCATTTTTCCCATCCACCCCAGCTGCTTTTCTTGACCCCAATTCCCATATTGCTTTATAGATATCCTTATTTACATATTTACCACATCAAGGTGTTCAGGAAAAGACCAGTACCGGTATCTCTAACAATGTTCTGTACTGGAGAGTAACATAGTTAACTTATTCATTCAAGACATTGAAGTGATAGAAGCCATTTTTTCAGTGTTGCCTAGTTCCATTAAAGAAATCTTTCCAGTCGGTCATTACAAATTTTATATGAAAGCGTGTTATTTTGTAATAAATATATTGTGTAATATTTTTTTCAGGTTGTTACTTGTTGTAATTGGGCACAATTTATGTTGACCGACTGGAAGACTTTCTTTAATAATAATAATAATAATAATAATAATAATAATAATAATAATAATAATAATAATTGTGACCTACCCGAGGTGCCACTGTTAAGCCGAGCAACCTAGTGGAAGGTTGGGTAACCAATCCCAGCGGGAAACTAGGTCGGCGAGCCGATCAGTGTTGGGGAAATTGCAAAGATGGTCAATAGCTACAACGGCGGAAGAGGAAAATAATTCCCAACGGCGAAGAAGGTGGAAGAACTATCTTTGATGCAACTTAAATCCATTAGTGTCTGTACTGGTATCCAGCGGCTAATGGTCAGCGTCTGTTAGCTCAGTGAGCTCGGCTGGAAACACGATGTTCCAAAGGCCTCAACAACCTCTGGTCCTATATGGTCCTGGCACTCACCAGGTCAAACAAATCAAGTACAAGCAAACATGAACTGTGGAAGCAATCACAACTCTACCCCAGGTAGTACCCAATCCACCCGTCCACAATCGGCAACTGGACTTTCGGATTCTGTGGAGTCCAGGCAAGCGCAGCAGAGAGAGTCGGAGATCTCTGGTCACCTTCCCTACAAACAGAAAACGTTCATTGGAACACTAAACATTAATACCCTAATTCAAATTGGAAAATTATACAATCTCACGCAAGAAATCGACGAACAAAAAATTCTCATTCTTGCTCTTCAAGAAACTAGAATGACTGACAACGAAACTATGGACTATGGAAATTACCGCATTTTCAAGAGCAAAACATTACAGAGAGTCGCGAAAGGTGCACCAATCTTCGTAATGGCTTTTCTTGTCCACAAATCCATCATTAACTCTGTCAAAGAAGTCACACCCGTTAATGATCGAATTATGACCATGCGCATCCAGAGCGCCAACAAGAAATACACTCTTTTCAATGCTCATGCCCCTACTAACATCGACAACAAGAAAAATCCTGAAAATGTTGAATTTTTTTGGAAAAAAACTGGAAGAAATTATGAGTAACATTCATCAAGATGACGTGAAAATCCTGATGGGAGATTTCAATGCCCAACTTGGCAAAGAAAAAATCTATCGAAAAATCATTGGCAAAAATTCTGCACACCAAAATACAAACAGCAATGGCACACGATTGGTAGACATTTGTCATCAATTCAATCTCAAAGTTATGTCTACGCATTTCAGGAAACCTGCACACAAACAGAAAACTTGGCGATCTCCCATTCAACATCTCGGTGAATACCAAATTGATCATGTTGCCATCTCCCATGCACAATATAGAACCATCCATGACGTTCAAGTCCGACGAGGGGCAAACATTGATTCAGACCATTATCTCACAAGAATAAAAATGAAATTTTCACCTAAGAGGATTCATAAAAAAAAATATTACATCCCAAAATTTGACACATCAAAAATTCAAGAAACAAAAATCGCAGAAGAATGGGATAAAGAACCAGTGAACAATTGAACGGACTTCTGCAGCAAAATTATCAGAAAAGCCAAAGAACTGATTCCACTAAAAAGAAAGCAAAACACCCCTGGTGGGATTCCAAATGTAATCAAGTCATTATTGATCCCCGAATCGCATTCCAAAAATACAATAGCCACAAATCTCCAGAAACTTTACAACAATTTCTCGGCGTCCGCAAACAGGCAACCAAAATTATCAGGACAAGTAAACGTAATTTTATAACTAAGCAACTTCAGTCAATCGAGGATGACTTCAGGAATCACAACAGTCGAGATTTTAATACAACCTTCGGGAACAGAATTAAAGGTTACACACCGCAAAATTTGACTTTCAAGAAACAAGACGGAAGTCTCGCACTCACTAACCAAGAAAACTGTGAAGAACTAGCACGTTATTTTTCTGACCTCCTCAATTGTCCTGAACCACCTGAGCGATTTATACATACAGTCCCAGAACACAAACGGCCCGAAGCCAAACCACCAACGCAAGAAGAAATCCATCACCATATCAAAAAAATCTCAAGAACGGAAAGACATCAGGAGAAGACGGAATCATCGCAGAACTATTGAAAAATCTAGGACCTCGATCACTACAGGAAATCACACAGATCATTCAGGACATTTGGCGAAGTGAAAAACTACCGGACGAATGGAAATGCGCTCTCATCCACCCACTCCACAAGAAAGGAGATAAATCTGATGTAAATAACTACAGAGGAATTTCCCTATTACCCATCGCTTATAAAATCCTCTCCGCCTGTCTTTTACAACGCACGCAAGAACAACTCGAGCCACTCATCAGTGAATATCAGGCTGGCTTCAGACCAAACAGATCAGCCGTCGAACAAATCTTCAATCTGAAATCCATCTTGAAACTTCGAGCCACACGAAATCTCCCAACCATCTGTACATTTGTCGACTTTCAGAAGGCTTATGACTCCATTGATCGAAAATCTCTTTTTAATGTACTCGAAGAAAACCATCTCGATCCGAAGACAAGACGACTCATCCAACAAACCTTAACCGACACAATTTCCAAGGTCAAATTCATTGGAGAGATCTCCCAACCTTTTCCCATTAAAACTGGTGTTCGGCAGGGTGATGGACTTTCTCCATTGCTGTTCAACATCGTTCTCGATAAGGTCATCAAAGAATGGGAAAAAGAATTAAAAAGTCGCAACATATGGAAACCTGTTGTATTAGGAAGACAGAAGGATAATATCAATGTTACATGCTTAGCTTTTGCTGATGATTTGGCAATCCTCTCCGGAGATGAACGAACGGCAATTCACCAGATTGAAGTCCTCAAAGAGTGGGCTGGGAAAGTAGGGTTGCAAATCTCCTTCACAAAAACTGAATTCATGGCTACAAAACACATTGAAACCCAAACTTTGGTAACAAAATACGGTTCAATCAACAAGGTTAATCATTTCAAATACTTAGGTGAAATTATTGAACCTACAGGCACAGAAAGAATAGCACAAAGAACACGTGAACTCAAAATGCGGAAAGCATATGGGAAAACCGCAAACATCTACAACAAAAAAATGCATGAGCATTAACGCTAAAATTCGACATTACGCGACGGTCATCAAACCCGAAACACTCTACGCCAGTGAGACCTTAAATCTCAATTATAAAGGGGAGCTTGAAAACATCAAGAAAGCTGAAAGTAAAATCATCCGAAAAATTCTTGGCCCAAGGCTTACAGATGAAGGATATCGTTTACAATCGCACAAGATCACAGAAAAATATTCAAATATTGAAACCGATTTTCGTAAGCGACGCTTGAAATTTTATGGACACATTATGAGGCTAGATGACAACCGATTAACAAAGAAAATATTGATGTACTCACAAAAATTAAAGACGACAACGGTTTGGATTAAACAAGTCCAAACTGATCTCAATAACGCCAACATCACACCCACAGATATCTAAGACCGCAAAACTTTCAGACATAAGATCTACACTTGGGAAGCTGCATCAGAAGATAAGCCCAGCAGACCTAGGGGAAAATGGACTGACGAACGTCGAGCTAAACATAGCGACGTGATGAAAGAATTCTGGAAGAACAAGAAAAATAACAGCAACAGAACATAACTTGCTTTATGTGATCCTGTATGGGTCGAAACATACTAAATAAATAAATAAATAAATAAATAAATAAATAATAATAATACATGGTCCATGAAGGGCCTAGGCCTAACAAGCGACCGCTGCTCAGTCATTTGGCCTGCAGATATTGTGGTGACGCGTGGCCAGTGCATCGTGTTAATCTTGGTTTTCGTGACCGGGGCGCTGTCTCACTGCCAGACAGCTACTCAATTGACCTCACGAGGCTGAGTGCATCCCGTTCCAGCCCTCGCATCAGTTTCTAAAATCTCTGACGGAGCCGGGAATAGAACCCGGGACCTCTGGGTGAGAGACAGGCGCGCTACCCCAACTTCACGCGGCCGGCAAGACTTTCTTTAATAAGACATCTAATGAATAACCTATGTACATTGTAGGATCTTGTATTAAATTAGTACAATTCATAATAGGGTGCTGTATCATTCAACACCCTCCCATTCATGTGTGCCTAATGGAGTGTGTGTGTGTGTGTGTGTGTGAGAGAGAGAGAGAGAGAGAGTGGTGTCACATCAAAGTCTAGTCTCGGTCGCAGGTATCAGGAGCACAGCCTTGTCAGTGAGGAGGTTACGTTCCTCCTACTACCAGATTTCCCGAATTCCCATGCATGTAAGTGGGAACAACAGAAAACGCACAGCCTTTTATTGCTAAAATATTATTTTTATTATTATTAATACCGTACAGAAAATAACTGGTCGTTGTTCAACACTGCAACCCTATGCGAACCGCTACTCATGGAGGTCAAAAATTATGCTTTTCAGTTGGTCAACACGATTGTACCAAATTGTAATAAGTGTTATGCTGTAAACCTGAAAGAAAGTTACATAACTGCATGTTTTCGCGAAGTTACTTATATATCAGCAATACTCCGGAAACTTCTACATTTTTAATTTTCTATCGCTTTTGTTGGGTCATTAATTTTATTTCAAGATTAGGGCATAACATCCATTACAATTGTGTTGATCCAACGGCCTGGACATGTTGAAACATCGGATCCCATGAGAACCCATTAAGGAGTGTTTTCCTGGCTCCGCGGACCTCTGCACATCCCAATGCGCTGCGCGGTAGTGTTTTCCTAGCTCAGCATTGCGCTGCGCTTGTTTCAAGTTTTCATTTGTTTGAGAAGTGAGTGAATATGAGCTCTCGTCCTCTGAGCAAGAAAAAGTAGCGTTATTGATGTTATTAGAAGAGGAAGAAGAGATCGAAGATCAAATTTACTTCAGTGTTGGTCGTCTTTATAAAGTGCGGAAATCTGTCAGTTCCATGTACACATCTAGAGAGCAAGAAGAAGTGTTTAAAGTTTTAATCCACAGACAAGTGAAGTTCAAATCTTATTTCAGAGTTACTAGGTGTCAGTTTGAATACTTGCTTATTAGTGCGAAGAAAAAACTAGAATATCTCGAACTGACATTTATCGATTATGTATATGTTATGTGTTCGTTATTTTTTGAACAACCATAGTTGAAGTCAGTAATATAATGTTTGTATGAGAATGTTTGTAGGAGCAGTGTGAGCCGTATGTTAAAGTAACTTGGGTGGGAATCACTTGAGGCGAGGAGGATCAAATCTAGACTCTGCGCAATGTACAACACGTATACAAATCAACCAGCATGGGGTGAGCTTAGCAAACGTATGGAAACGCCTACTTACATGGGCAGGAGCGATCATCCTTTCAAAGTTAAGGGCCGACCACAGCGAACAAATTATGGTAAATATTCTTTCCTAAACCGTGCCATGGATAATTGGAACTCTCTACCTGCCGCAGTCTTCGAGCCTTTTTCCAAACATATAGGCGTGTTTAAGAAAATACTGACTATTTGTGTAAATACTCCAGTTTAATTGTTAGTGAATTGTTATGTACAGTTATTTATTTGTTATGTATATCTAATTTGCCACCGGGGGACACACCCCCAATTGCAAATAAACGAATGAATGAATAAATAGTGGTGTCTTCTCGTGAAGTAACGGTAATTGTTTAGTGTATTCCCACATTTGGCGACCAGTGACAAGACGAAATTTATATAAAGAATAGCAATGGATAAGTTAATTTAAGTTCGAGCGGTGCGCCGGCGTGCTTACACGCGAATTTTTAAGAAGATCGTCGACGGCCTAGAAAGTGAAGAACTTGATCCAGTTGCTATTGAAACAGAATTTAATTTACTTCGGGAAAAGCGGGAAGACCTGCGAGTGTTGGACAACCAGATATTCGATTTAATGCTGGAAGCGGACGAAGATGAGGATAACCTAGAAAAAGAGGTTAGTGTCACCGATGATTATTCAAGTAAATTCAACAATCTACAGATTAACTTTGCTACATTGCTGAGAGATAAAGAACAGCAGAATGTTATCAGTGAAAGTCCTTCAAGTGTTGGTGCATTCGCTCAGCGAAAGTATAAGCTTCCATTGCTCGAACTTACGAAATTCAGTGGTAATCCAAAATAATGGCTTCAATTTTGGGCTCAGTTTGGTAAAATTGATGAAGATAACAGTTTAGATCCCTCGGATAAGTATCAGTATCTCCTTTAAGCCACTACTGAAGGTTCTCGTGCCAGAGAAGTAGTCAGTAGTTATCCTGCTACATCTGAAAACTACCCCAAGGCCGTGGAAGCATTAAAGTCTCGTTTTGGTAGAGAGGATGTACTAGTTGAAGTATATGTTAGAGAATTACTTAGGCTCGTACTGCAAGCTAGCAATCCTTCTTTTGGTATGACTTTATGCTCATTGTATGATCGGCTTGAAAGTTATTTAAGAGCTCTGGAATCTTTAAAGGTTACCACTGATAAGTGTGAAGCAATGCTTTTTCCGCTTATGGAATCTTGTTTGCCAGAAGAACTTTTAAGATCATGGCAAAGATCTCGAGCTTCACATGCACGAGAGGCCAATGCACCCAGTGGAGACATGGGAAAGGCTCGGCTAACAAAACTCATGGAATTTTTAAGGTCTGAGGTCGAAAGTGAACAAAGAATTTCTATGGAAATATCAGGTTTCGGTCTTAGAGATGCAGATAAATCTAGAAGGAAAGACACAAAGCATGAAGCAAAAGGTGGAGGGAATCAACCCACATCTGTCTCAAATGAAATATCTACTGCCACAGGGTTGTTCACCACCTCTAAAGATAGTAAGAAATGTATATTTTGCTCTTCTAGTCACAATCCTCAGGACTGTATTAAAGCTCAGGACTTGTCTTTACTAGAAAGAAAACAAGTGGTAGAGAAAAGTAGGGCCTGTTTCTGCTGTCTGCAAGTTGGTCACCCTGTTAAAAATGTAGGAATCTTCCCAAGTTTATCGCCTGTGGAAAGGGGCATTTTGCATTAATGTGCGGAGAGATACAGACAGAGCGACATAGGAAAAGGGCTGAAGTTCATCAACCAGTTAGCCAAAATAAGTTACCGGGTATTGCTTGTAAAGACGAGGCCCTTGCAGCAGTAGGAGATCATTGCAATGTCCTGATGCAAACGCTGGTAGTCTATGTGAAGGGCAACAATAATCGAATACGTAAGGCGAGACTTTTGTTTGACTCGGCGTCCCACCGTTCATATATATTGGCTAGTACTGCTGCTGTAATGGGGTACGTTCCACGCTCTCAGGAATTAATTCAGCATGCACTTTTTGGAGGAACAACAACGGGAGTGGTGCAACATGATGTATTCACACTTCACCTTTCTAAATTGGACAGGTCATACCATTGTCATTTTGATGTACTTGGTCAACAGAAGATTTGTGGACAGATTTCTTCTGTTATTGATGGCCCTTGGATACAGGAACTTGTTTTGCATGGCATTGAATTAAGTGATGTTGGCTCTTCAGCAGATATTGAAATTTTGGTCGGAGCTGATTATGCTGCTAAACTTTGGACTGGAAAAAGAGTGCAACTTAGTTCGGGACTAGTAGCGATGGAGACAATATTTGGTTGGACACTGTCAGGGAAAGTTCCAGGTATCTTGCCCAGTAATGAGAGTCTAGCCATTGTTGTGTCAAACATGCTGTCCAAGGAAGCAACCATTACAGATTTGTGGACTTTAGATACACTTGGCATACTGGACCCTGCTGAGAAGAAAAGTAAGCTACAATTGCAAGAGACTGTTCATCAACATTTCATGGATACAGTAAGGATCAATGAAGATGAGAGATTTGAGTGCTGCCTGCCATGGGTAGAAAATCATCCTCCACTTCCTGACAACTATAGTATGGCTATGAAAAGAGTTCATTCTACAATCAAAAGATTACAGTCTGAAGGTTATTATCATGATTATCAGTCTGTTTTGGATGAGTGGTTACAAGAAGGTGTAATAGAGGAGGTAACGGCTGAAACATTGAATTCTCCTTGCCACTACTTACCACATCGTCATGTCGTGAAGCAGAACAGCACCACACCTATTCGCCCAGTGTTCGATGCGTCGGCATGTGAAAATAAGAATCCCAGTCTCAACAATTGCATTGAAAAGGGACCAAATCTTATTGAACTACTTCCTTCCGTATTGGCTCACTTCCGGTTGAAAGAAATTGGAGTGATGGCTGACATCCGCCGTGCATTCTTACATATCAGTCTCTCTAAAAGGGACCGACCATTTTTGAGATTCTTGAGGATTGACTGACAGGGTACCTTAAAGATTTATCAGCATTGTCGAGTGGTTTTTGGAGTGTCATGTAGTCCATATTTACTAGGAGCAGTGATCAAGTACCACATAGACACTGTCCTTAGTCAGTGCAAGGAGGGTAAATCATCATATTCTCAAGATTTGGTAGAATTGCTATCCCGTAGCTTTTATGTTGACAACTGTTGACAACTGTTTGATCAGTGTACATGATAGAAAACAGTTGCAGCAGTTCATTAATGAAGCAACTTCTATCATGGGAAAGATAAAGTTCGAGCTTCGAGGGTGGGAGTAAGCCAACCCCCTTTAAACCCCCGGAAAACCTGTCAATGCTTTGGGATAAATCTGAAGATACTTTGAGAATTAACACAGAAAATCTAAATACCCTTTGTCTGGAGAAAATAACTAAGAAGGTCATTCTCTCGGCAGCTCATCGGATATTTGATCCCATTGGAATAGCTTGCAGTGTCACTTTACTTCCTAAACTACTTTTACAGCAAACCTGGTAATCAGGCATAAGTTGGGATCAGGAAGTACATGATGATATTAAATCTCAGTTCTTGGCCTGGGTGAGGGAATTGCTCTACTTACAAGAAATCAAAATTCCTAGGTAGCTACCTGGGACAGACTGTCAAGAAAACTGGAGATTCATATTTTTTGTGATGCAAGCCAACTTGCTTATGCTGCTGCGGCCTACTTACGTGTGGAACAACCGAATCATGTTCGTGTCCAGCTTATTCTCGCTAAAGCAAGAATCTCTCCAATCAGTAAGTCCAACAAGAAAATGACGATCCCGAGGCTGGAATTGTTGGCTGCAACAATTGACTCTAGGATGTACTCTAATATTGTTCATGATTACAACATCCCTGGTGTTAAGACGATTTTTTGGAGTGATGCAACAACTGTTTTAGCCTGGATTCAAAGCGAAGACCAGTGGGATGTGTTCGTATCCAACAGAGTGAAAGAAATCAGGAAACTAACCGAAGGACAGGAATGGCGATATGTTCCCGGCACTAGGAATCCTGCAGATCCCCCATCCCGTGGCACTACTGCTAAGAAATTGTTGAAATCAAGATGGTGGGGTGGTTGGTGGGAGCGGCTTATTGGAATATTGAAGAAACTACTACGCCGTGTTCTTGGCCGAATATCAGTGAACTATGAGGAGATGCAAATGATTTTGTGTGACTGTGAGGCTGTTATCAATGCTAGACCCCTCACATACGTATCCAATAATCCCACAGATTTGACGCCACTAACTCCCAGTATGTTTCTACAGGAAGTTGAAGAGATAGGAGTTCCAGATTTTGACTTGATTGAATCCACTGATCTAAATAAGAGACTTCGTTACAGACAAAAGCTAAGAGAAGACCTCCGAAGTAGATTTCATTCGGAATATTTGGGGCAATTGAAGTTGTTAGCCAACAAACATCCATGTAGACAAATTTCTGTTGGTGAAATAGTGTTGGTGGGAAATGACAACTCCAAACATTTAGACTGGCCTTTGGCTAGAGTTGTCGAACTACTGAAAGGAACAAATGGGGAAACTAGGCTGGTCCGAGTAAAGACCTCAAGTGGTTTTCTGCTGAGACCTGTGCAGAGAATCTATCCATTGGAACTGGAACTTAGTGAGCAGGGTGAATCTTCAATCATCGGCAAGAGGCTTCGAGAGGAAGTCACAGAACAGCCTCAGGATGATATGAACATTGAAGGGAAGATTTCTAAGAGCCAGGAGGAGACGAGATTCGGAAGGACTGTTCGCAAGCCTGTGAAACTAATTCTGTGATTGTGTTCTGTAAGTTAATGTTGGGCTGGCTACCATTAACTTAGGTGGGAGAATGTGAAGAAAAAACTAGAATATCTAGAACTGACATTTATCGATTATGTATAAGTTATGTGTTCGTTATTTTTGAACAACCATAGTTGAAGTCAGTACTGCAATGTTTGTATGAGAATAAATAGTGGTTCAATTACTCCTTAGAAAGTGTCTTCTCGTGAAGTAACGGTAATTGTTTAGTGTATTCCCACACTTAGTTTGGTAGAAAATGATCTTGCAAGCGAGTCCTGCAACAGGATTAGAAGACCGATACCAGCGGCGGAGAAGCATTGAGGTAGTGTTCATCTACTGTAAGTTTGCACTTTTTTGACAGTTATCGCGGGAACAATTATTCCTACTGAATAGATCAATCCGCCGTGCCACGTGCATCCCAGCCAATGAGCCATCACCCACAAGGCAGCCAGTAATGGCCGCTGTATTCCGTCAAGGGGTGAACAGCTGTTATGAGTTGCCTAAACCTACACTCATCTCGCAATATCAATTCATTGCCCCTTCTAAAGGAAACTTGTATTTCTTTGTGGCATTTACCAAATAATCGTTCAAACAGCACACCTAAAACCCACTGACGACTCACTGACAGAATGTTGCATCATTGTGCGTGCTATGACACAGAAGCTGATGACTTAAATGTTAGAGTGGAATTATTTTTAGGCTAATCATTTCACAGCTCAAGGAAAATGCTTACTAAGGTATGGTGTAAGATGTCTAAGACGATAAGCTCATCACTTGACCTGTTGGGTTCATATTAAAATAAAACGTACGAAACATTTCACCATGTAGTAACTTTCAGGCCTACGCAACAACTCATATTTTAGGCCTACTTTTTTGCACAAATAAATATGAAAATTATTCACCAGGGAAATGTCCTTGGGGAAATCACTAGTTCTGCTGCCTTTTCTTTTACCTTCAAAAAGAAATAAATAAAATAAATATCTTGAACAAGATATTCCGCATCTGCTTCCGACTCTATAGTCAAAACAAAGATGTCTGACCTGGAGACATCTCGGGCTACATATTTACTCAACATTTAAGATAACCACTATAAATTTATCTGAAAAGTGAACACGCGTTCAAATGGAAACAATACTTTCAGACGACTTTGCGCAATATTATCAATTATAATCAGGGGCGGTTCCTGAGGTGGTGCCCGTGTGCCATGGCACCACCAATGTAATGAAGAGAGAATATGTGACTTTTCCCTCTCAAGAACAGTTTATATTACATTTACATTTTGGGGAAATTTTATGCATATTCTGCATTTATTTGAACGAGCGTCAAACTGACATGCGTTCTGGTGGCGCTTTATTGAATTACTGAGCCAGAGCCAACCGGCACTACCTACGAATATCAGACCGCATCAGACACAGTACTGCAATAAGGACTAGTTTGGCTTGAGTTTGTTTGTGTTGTGTTGAGACGCATATTACCCTGAGGTAGAGCCAACGGCCCCGTGACGCGGAGCTTCAATTCTATCCACGAGATAGCAGCACGTCACAGGTTCAAGCACACATGTGTCAACCAGATAGGGATCATTTGGCACCATCGGTGTAGTAGCACGTGCCAGTCGTATGGAGCGCTGTATATCGTGTATATCGTGTTGCCAACATATGCATGATACAACGTTGTAATTAAATTGCAAACATATCACTATATTTAGTCAATAAATATACACATAATTCCTAATTGACATTTCCTTGCAATTATCTTGCTCACAGACGATAATTACGGCACTTATCATTAAATAAACATTATTTTTGTCGGTTGGCGGCATTGCCTTTCCGCACACTACTTCTGTTCTGTTCAAACATGGCGGTGTATTTACATTTCCTGTACATTACAGCAATATTTCTTCCCCAGAGTTTTCGATTGATTTCGCCTTAAATAGGGGCCGATAACGTAGATGTTAGGCCCCTTACAGCAACAATTATCAATATCAATCACCTTAAATACATGTGTTTCTTGATGTTCTGTGAAAAAGAAGTGCCGTAATCTTGGCGTTTTCAATTGGATGTAACCTGTAAACCAGTACCGGTATTTCCATTTCTGTTGTAAGTACCGATAATGCATTATGTATTATTAAATTGATTTCTTAAGAGAGTGCTGATATTATCGATAGGATTCTTATGAGAGCCATGCATTATTATTTGTGGACTTCCGTAGTCGTAGAAAGCTAGATTTAATGACTTTAGCCTAATTTAATTATTTTTTTGTTAGATTTTGTATTTCATGTTTTCTGTACCTCATTCTGTATATTTTGTATGTAGGTTATGGGAAAACATCACTCAGAATCTTGTGTTCTTGGCTGCAAAAGTAGAGGTTGGAGATACGCTCCTTTCATCGCTTCTCAGTCGATGACTCAAGGTATGTATCAATAATTAGGCTATTCTGTAATTATTTAGTCAGATTCCTTTGATGGCACTTTTTAAATTAAATTTTAAGTGATGATCCTCACGTCCTACATGGAGTAATCGCCACTGGGAGGGAGTATGGAACAACAACGCTCAGGACAGCTTCTGTCAGTGCGGGGAATCAAATCTCCAACCTCCAGAGTTGCTGCAGCCCCCCATTGGGGGCGCTATGCTCCCAGTTTATATCTTGGTTTAGAGTTCCCACATTTCTATACTCACGGCAGTGTCCACATGGAAACTCCACAAACAATACGATCTTGAAAAGGAAGCGTGCTAAAGCTTGAAAATGTGACGCATCTTGTTCTGCCCCTCGCTCTGAGCACTATACCGCTGTTGTGTGTTCAGAAACAGTCAGCAATGCTGTGATCATCCTACAGTCAGCTCTCAGCTGTAACTGTTTAAAAAGAAAATTAATTATTTTGTAAAATAGTCTTTGGGACTACCTTGCCCGCCCTCTCGATAACCTCTGTCTCGCTGTCACTGGCAGTACTTGTAACTACTGTAGTTCTACATCTCAGCCCTAGATGGGTGAAGTGTGACCTTCACCGCCCGTAGAATGCACTGTTTTATTAATTCATTCATTAATTTTGTACACTTGAATTAATCGTACAGCATGTGGGCTGTAACATGTAGGCCTACAATGACTACGATGCGACTAACATAACCTAATCAATTTGTAAGCGACTTGAAGTGTTCGAAACTTGTAATTACTGTCTAATTAGGTCTACTCACTCGGCCAATCTGAAAACTGCCATGTTTAAGTTGTTTTTTTTTTTAGTAAGATCTCTTGATCCAAAACCTGACTTAATGAAGCTAGTTATTTTTATAATAATAAATTTATTAGAGCACAAAATATGTAGTATGAAATTACAACTAGTTTGAACAGAACTGAGACAGAGATAACCTCCTCTGCCCACACCACATCACGTGGTATCGATCACATCTTCTACCACATAGGGCACATACACAATTTAAGTCTGGCTGATGAAATCTTCTGTTACGGTATTACACACTTGGAAGTGGAAACCATGTACCGAGAATCTCGTTACCAGGTGCCTCAGCTCGTAGGAGCTCTCTGTCCAGTCCCGTGATGTCATCGCATCAGTCGCGTAAAATTCTTGCCAGATGCTATCTTTCTTAGACTTCATTTCCTGAACTAGTGTCTCAAAACCATGTGTTGTTGGCAAAAGCATCTGCAGTCTCAGTTCTTCAACAAAGGGAATCTCACTTGAGAGTTCATAAACCAAACGAGAAAGAGTAAATCGGAAGAGGCATAAGACATGTGGTTCAATTTTGTTTTTTGTGTGGGGTGAGGTATACCTCCCACCTACACCCACTCCCCAAATATCAAGCTGGAGGAATTTTGGGTATTAGTGACCCATGTGGACTCCCATGTGGATTAGTTACATTAATCATAGGCTTAAAATTTTAGTTATTTATTGAAAGGTGAGGGTGGCAGTCCTATGGGTTGGATCAATCATAGATGTCCATTACATTAATAAATAGCTTCTGTGTTTTACTAAAATAAAGGTAGCGCTAAATGAACATAGAACGAGCGATAACATTCTCTATAATAGATGAATTAGCCAAAATACCTTATGAAACGATGAGAAATAAATCAAGGAGCGATGTTTTAATAGATGTTTCCTCCTCTGCCGTCAGTGACCCACCCAGCCATCCCAAATAGGATCACAGCATATAGGCTATAGGCTAGCGAAAATTACAGCTGTGGGTGCCATTGTTCAAATCAATCATCTTCAAAACAGTACCATAACAGTACTGCCAAACAAAGAAGTGCCCAGTTTAGTCTCTAGTGCGCAGCACTCGGTTCACTGCTTTTAATTAGGCTAGTGTGTGCAATATTTTCACTTCTCTGTAATGATTTTTTTCCCCCATGGCTGAAATGAGTTATTTTTGTTATATGCTCTGTAATTATTATGCAGTATATCGCTCCGCTGTAATAAATATGTATTAATTTTTTCGTACAACATTGGTTTTGATAATGGTTACAGCCTAACGCATCCCGATGAACTTCTTTTTTTGATCAACAGTGATTTTGTATCCCAGTTCTTTTTATCAACAGTGATTTGGTATCTCGCATGTTGGCAGCAATGTGTGCGCCTTGGTGCGTGCTGCTAGAGTGAGCGATGATGACAGTTGAACGAGATGCAAGCGCTGTCGAAACATGGCAGCCGTTTTTAAAATATCAATAAATAGAAAAACATATTTACGTACTTTAGCACATCATGAGGTTTGGTAGTGATCAGGGTTCCTAATTTTAATATGTAATATCGCCCAGAAGATGAAACAAGGACACAAGGTATGTAAAAGTTACATTCATGTCTGCTGCAAGTATAATCCGCATTCCACTTACATTCAGAATTAAGGTAGCACTGAATGAAAGTAGAACGAGCGATAACATTCTCTATAAGGGGCCGACAGCCGTGCTACCAACGTAACTGGTGACTTAATCTCTCGCAGCAGCTTGTAGGCACTGCGGACAACATTCCCTGGCGCCCAGTATGTAAATATGTGTTTCTATATTTTGCTCTTTTAAAAACGGCTGCCATGTTCCGACAGCACTTGCATCTCATTCAACTGTCAACAAAGTCCACTCTAGCGGCACACACTGAGGCGCACAAATTGTTGCCAACATGTGGCATACAAAATCACTGTTGATAAAATAATTATTGATCTGGACGCGTTAGGCTGTAACCATTCTCAAAAATCATTGGAATGGACGAAACGAAGGTTAGAATGGTCAGGTGTTGGCGAGGTTGGTAGTACTGTTTTGATGATAGTTGATGTGAACAATGGCAGCCACAGCTGTAATTTTGCCTATATAAGTCGTGATTCTTTTTGGGATGGTTGGGTGGGTCACAGAGAGCGGAGGAGGAAACATCTATTTAAACTTCATTCCCTGATTTATTTCTCGTCGTTTCATAAGGTATTTTGGCTAATTTATGTACTATAGAGAATGTTATAGGTGTATTATCCAGAGTTGGGATCTGACAGTTCGGCGGAGAACTGTTGAACTAAAGGCAGTGGTGCCACGAATGCTGCTGTCCACCACGCGCATACTTCCATCCTCCCGCTCTTTTCCTCATGCTCATATCATTAGCACCGTTATTACATTTATTACTTTTTTATTCAGATGGTTTTCAAAATCTTAAACAAACCAATGCTTAAATCTGTTCGGTGCAAACTGTAAAACAAAATATTAGCCCGTCAAATTGAGGAGAGACCTAAATTATTGTAATGAATAGCAATAACAATATTACGAATACTATCATAAAGCAAAAATGATCAAAGCGAAACGACAACACGTGATTGTTTCCGTGATTTTTAGTTATTTATATTTCCTGTAGAATAAGTTTCAAGTCACAAGTAACACACAATTGTATTACAAAATATAGGCTCATTGTGTAGACTATTAAGTCACCCTTTAGAAGACAGAAGCTAATCACAGTAGTCTTACTAATTACAAGAGCAGAGGCGGTAGCCTACGTTCCTGCGCGCGACTGAATGGAATTAATGGTTCGCCTGATGCTCAGAACTGACACTAACACTGCTACATACATAAATAACGGTCTCTAATGAATCCTACGTATAAATATAAGTATAAATAAGTATAACTCAAACAATTATAACTCATTAAAACAACAGATTATGAAACGCAGCAAGGTGAGTGTGCACTGGAGGCAACCAAACAAGCGACTGATCGGCGACAAGCAAGTGGTGAAATAGCATCATTCAAATTGGCAGCGCTGTATAGTTTCCATGGCAACAAGCCATGCGGGCGATCTAGTCGTCAGCTGTTTTTGCCCAGTGGTGCTGAATTGTCAGATTCCAACTCTGGAAAATACACCTATAGGTAGTGAGTTATTGTTCTTTCAAGGGGCGGAACTACGAGGTCATCTGCCCCTTATGGAGAATGTTATCACTCGTGCTACTTTCATTCAGTGCTACCATAATACCACCTTGTGGTGTGGTAGCTGCCACTCCTAAGGTCCTGGGCTAGTTTCCAAGTAATTTAATTCTGGTCTGAGGGTTGGAACGACTCACAATCAGCTTCGTGAGCCAGAACTGAGAAGAGGTAGGTTCGATTCTCACCTCGGCCATCCAAGAAGTGGTTTTCCGTGGTTTCCCCACTTCCACTCCAGGCTAACACTGGGATTGATCCTAACTTAAGGCAATGGCTGCCTCCTTTTCACTCGTCACCTGAATTACAAAAAGTAGGCTATACTGCTCGGGTTCATTTTCCATGTTCTGTGAACTTGCGGGGTGAGGAGAAAGAACAGGGGAGGGTCAGGCGAGAAGAGAAGGGCCTGTCAACTGCCCGCCGTGATATCTGGTATTCCTTTCTATTCCAATAATGCTAACTTAGGGCTGTTGCTCAAAACACTGTGGTGTTACGAATGAGTGAGTGAGCCACCGACCAATGTATTTGGTTCTGTACTATGCACGGACCAAGGAACCTCATCACTCGTCAACACCACTGCGATGCACATTTCTCTCAGGTTCACGCAGCTTAGACCCGAGCAGTACACACTACTACAGGTACTACAATAACACAGATTATCATACAAATCCTACATACTTCCAAATACATGGGGCTAAATGAACTAATATCAACAACACAGTGATTCTACAATAAGTGATTCTTTTTAGATGTAGTTATAGTAGGTGCAACTATACACATATCAGCAAATTCAAGTTCTCCATTTGAAGCATTACATATTTTATTAAGTTTACTGCTTCAACATACAAACTTGCATGTGTTGTAGGAATTTGCTGTTCATCAGTGTTAGCCATGGCATAAAGGAGGGAAGAGGTTCATTATCCTGTGCTATAGCCTACTGTTATGCCTTGGCAAGAAAGAAGAAAGGAACATGCCTCAACACGTACTTTTAGGAAGACCAGATTTGATTTCTGTATTTTTGCTAAGTGTGATCTTGGCTCTCGCTGTTATTTTTCTTCGTTGACAACTTTTTAAATAAAACGATGATTTCTAGCAGTATTGAGGTTTTTCATTGAAAGTCCTATTTCTCCTTTCCCCTTCACAGGATGTCATAGAATTTACTGTATTAGTGTGCGATGATTTTTTTTTGATGTACTTACTGTATTTCACCCTGTAAAAATTGGTGAACTGGATATATTTTAAAAGGGAATATGAAATGAACTACTGTATAGACATTTTGTAATATCCAATTATTTTTCTGAAATTTCAGTCTTCCAATGAATTTGGCACTAAGTGCACTAACAATTTTAGTGTGATCTGGTTACACCACCTGTTTACTTAGCATTCTCTCTTAACATTTTACTGTTATTGTTAACAGCATCAAGCATTTTAAGATATGAATATTCTCCCTTCCCAGTACTTTTCCTTTGCAGTTTATTCTAATAACTGATTGGTTATAGGCCTAATTAGGCCTAATGTGGTTAATTGGAAGGGACCCTATTTTTAAGGTGAGTAGTAATATGCTGCAGGCCTTTTAGTAGCCTAATTCTTGTCACCAATGCAATATGCTCCAATTGCAACTGAAAGAAATGTGAACATGTAAATTATTGATGAGGTCATGTCCTAAAATAGGGGCAGATGACGTCGTAGTTCCGCCCCTTAAACAACAATAACTAACTAACATGTCCTAAATGCTGTGATTGTTCATTTCAGAGTTCAGGAATTCACAATTTCCCACTTAGGTATTATTAAAAAAAAATGTTATTGGTATTTTGATTGTGATTTATTTCTTGTTGATCATATGATTATCTCCTCACTTAAAAACGTGCTATAAGTATTAGGAAGATTGTGATTTTCGGAACATTGAAGTGGATAGAGAATTTAGGACGAGAATATTTAGTGGAACGAGGGGAAGGGGTGGGGTAGGCTACCCGCACGGCCGTGCTACACGTCAACTAGTACCACGGCCAAACACCAGACAGCGCTGAAGTCTTAGGTGCCAAGAATTAGCATGGCTGTCGGCTATCTGTAGTAGTAGGTAATCTGTGACACATTACATGCCAACTGCTGAACTGCTTTATCTTTCAACCACTAGAGTACAGCATATGGCAACACACCTCCAGTGATACCAGCTTGACGATATATCACTGTATCTAGACTATTAAATAAATACAAACCACAAAATAGTTTTAGTTCTTTATTGTTTGACATTTAGCAACTTTTTCAGGCTCATATTGATGACGGGGATTATTTGTTCTCTCTTTGTAATGTAAAAATTCGGAATTTTTCAACGAGTTTTACTGTGTTTCGTTAATTTAATTTGGCGGCACAGTTTCACGTCCCAAGCGTAAACACAAATTCTCAAGTTTGACTGCAAATGTGTATGAATAGTGTCCGTCGTTAAATAGCTTTTGTGTTCATTTATATTAGATGCAGGGGTTATCCATTCCAATCAATCCGTATGCACGATAAGTAAGGTTGTCTTAGAGGTAGGTCATCGTGTTCATTTCATCTCACCTATTTATTTAGAGACAGCAACTGAAATTGCGACAAAGAGGCTGTGCGCGCATGTGTGTTAGCAATAGCCATGCTTATTTATTCCTATATAGACATGTTACTTAAACTTGCATAGCTTTGTGTATCATGCGGCATTGACCATATAAACACCGTTTTAATCTAAGTGTGCTTTTTGAATCGATATATGCAAGCTAGGTCCCTTAATAAAATTTGATTTGTTTCATGTTTGAAGATCGCATAGCTCGAGCGCGACGTACGAAGCCGTAGAAATCTCAATGGGCTCTGTGTCACATTTCGGAAGTGTAACAGTGAATAAAATAAGCGAGTTGTTACAATCTCCATTTAGCAATAGGACCCTCACTGAAAAAATAGACATTAAACTGGGTAGGCCACTTCCTAATTTAAATCTCCAGCAACGGTCAAAAAATCGATGCCACAAATTCAATCCGGAAATTTATAGCAAAAACAAATGGATTTGTGGTTCCGAAGAAGACAATGCATTCTTCTGTCTTCCTTGTGTGTTGTTCGGCGGTGATGGGAGTTGGAGTAAGACAGGTATTAGGGATATAGGACACATATGGTCTAAAATTAAAGTCCATGAATCATCAAAGCGACATATGGATAATGTTTTAAGCCTCTCATTTCTGGGCAAAACGAACATTCAAAGCAGGTTGGATAGTCAGTACAGACAAACTATTATCACTCACAACAAACAAGTAGATAAGAATAGGTATGTCTTAAATTTAATTATAAACTGTATCCGCTCTTGTGGTGCCTTGGAATTAGCCCTTAGGGGACATGATGAAACAGAAACATTCGAAAACAAAGGCGTATTTCGCGAATTGATTCAGTTTAGTGCTGAATTGGATAAGGACTTGAAAGTTCATCTCAGCCAGTCGCCTGTGTTTAAATGCATCTCCAAGACTATTCAAAACGAACTGCTCGAATGCATGCGCCAGGTGTATCACGACGAAGTGTCCAAAGAAATAAAAAAGGCTGACAATATAGCAATAACCGCTGATGAAACAACTGATGTGTCTTGCAATTATCAATTGGTTATTGTGTTGCGCTACGTTGTTGAAGGAAGAACAGTAGAAAGATTTTGGAACTTTATTAATCCCGAAGGCCAAAATGCTCATGTCATCGCAGACAGCATTTTAAGTGAAATCGACCCCTTAGTGGGTGATCAACCCACTAAATTGATTGCCCAAAGTTATGACGGAGCATCCGTTATGAGTGATGGATTAAATGGTGTGCAAAAGTTAATCAAGGATAAGTACCCTAATGCAAATGTTATTCATTGCTATGCGCAACAACTTAATCTCATAATGTCCACAGCAGCCTCCGTTAATCGACTGGCTCGCATCTTTTTCGCTCATCTCACAGGAATTTGTTCATTTTTTCGCATTCGCCACAAAGATCGAAAGTGTTGCGCGAGATCATAGAGAAAAGTTTGCCTCGAGTATCACTCACACGATGGAATTACCATTCGCGTGCTGTGAAAGATATTTATGAAAATAGGGAACACCTCGTCAAAGTTATGGAATCCATCGAAAGCAATGGGTCCATTAACTTACCTTCCACCATTGAAAAAGCTGGAGCATACAAGCAAAGGCTTAATGACAAGAAATTCATTTTCTGGCTAACATTTTTCAATAAGATAATGCCTCATGTTGACATAATTTTTAATCAGCTGCAAAAGAGAATTACTGACCCAATTAAAGTGAAACAAGACATTCAGCATTTTGAAGGCATCATACAGGCAATCAGGGGCAATATTGATGAAATAATGAATGAGACTTTTATCAAAAGAGGCGAATCCTTACCTTCTAAAAGACCCCGGATTGATGAGGACTGTAGAAAAAGGGACGCTCTGGAAGTATGTGATGCTATCCTTTCAGATATAAAAATTCGCTTTCAGTTCACTGGACTCCTCACAGCTACCAACCTATTCGCAGTTCAATATTTTGACAATTATATCAAAAGCTTCCCAGACCTGTACCTTGACGAAATGACGAGCGTATATACATTTCTAGATAAAAGAAAGTTGAAGGGTGAGCTGCAAGTATTCTATGCTAGGCCTGAATTGAGAGCGGTCTCTGGTGCCGTTCCATTTCTGTCGTTGATTCTGGAAGATGAGCTATGTGATACTTTTGAAGAGACAATCAAAATCTTGAAGTTGCTGATCACAATGCCTCTCTCAACATCGGAAGCGGAGCGGTGTTTCTCAATGCTCAAACGGATAAAGACCTTTCTTCGGAACACAATGAAGGAAGAGAGATTAAGTGCCTTAGGAATGTTGTCGTGTGAGAAATCATTTGTGAACAAGATTGAGAACTTCAATTCAAAGGTGATAGACGTATTTGCTACAAGAAAGAACGAAGAATGGACTTTCAGCACCGCTCTTGTTAATTCAAATGAAGGTGTCGATCGAGGTTTTGGAACTACTATTTTTGGTGAGTAGGCCTAGCATATGTTGTTTTCTTCAAATTATTTTTCTGAGGGGTTTGTTCAATTATAATTCTTAAAAATGGTTTTTATTTAAAATGCATATCGATCAAAATATGTGTATGATATAATATTGTATGGCCTCGGTGCCAGGTGCAAGCTTTGTTGTTTGACACCCAAAGGGCAGCTTGCATGTCGAATTTTTGTTGTTCCTTGGAGGGCCATGAAAGTCAAGAAAGTTAGATATCTAAGCTCCTTGACACTATAGCACTTTCTAGTAGAGAAAGGAGGAACTTTTGTTTTGGCGAAAAATCCCGAGATTAAAATATTTGTAGTAGTTACGCAATTTCTCAATTCACTTCAGCTGACACTTCAATTAAAAGCGTCTTCTACAATAGCACAGTTAAATAATGTTAAACATATAACTTATTGCATAAAATATGCACTACCGGTACCTGCAACTTTGAATGATTTTATTGCAAATTTTGTATTTGCTGGCACCACCAAGTGAAAAATCACCAGCCGCCACTGATTATAATTATTATTATCTAATATAACTATCACGTTATTTGAACAGGTGGATGAACACGGTAAAGCGTCCTTTACCAACCGCACACCCATGCCACGAGCACGTGGTAGTTCAGTTTGAAATGCAACTTTTCAGTCTGGCCAACAGAATTATGTTGACAATAAATTCACAATTACTGGGGCAAGCGAAAAAATAACCTGAAAAACTTACATGTGATTAAAACATGTATATATTTGTTATGGACTACAGGTTATAAATTGAGTCTTTCCTTATGAGGGTTGGCAAACTTAGCTGTCAAAAAAGTGCAAACTTACAGTAGGTGAACTATAAGTTTGTAGAATTTATTTATTGGAAAATTTAAACAAGCTTATTTATTAGGCCTACGTCTAATCAATTAACTAAATGTGTCTAATTAAATTATATTAATATACCTTTCTATGAAAAATAGTTAATATAGCGAATCATTCTAGACAATATTTCCTTATTTAATAAAAATCGATAGTAAAATTTAAAAAATATAAAATGGACAAAAAGTGTAGTTTCTTTGGACAAAGTTAAGCTGAACTTAACTTAGAACTACCGTAATTAGATCTTTTTGAATTTGTGTGGCAAAGAAAGAAATCTACAGTACACAAGAGAAAACTGACCAAATACTCTGTTGCGTAGCGCGGTCCGCACTTGACTGCTCTCAAAGGAGTCGTCCAGTTGCGCAGAGCGCACTGCGCTCCGCGGAGGAGTGTAGGAAAACGATGCCGTCTGATTCCTTGTTGTTGAGTAGGCTCCGCACTGTGCACTGCGCAGTGCGCTCCGCACAAAATGCGGAGCTAGGAAAACCCAGCTTTAGTTAAGTAGCATTGGGCGTGGTCGGAACTTGGATTGCATGCCTGTTCTAGGTACTGCGTGCTGTTGGCAAACATAAAGAGGAGCGGAAAGGCCCTCGCCACCCTACCGCACGTAAACTCTGACTGAGGATAGCCTCTTCGGAGGCTCGGACCTGCCTTCGAGCAGAATCCCAATTACATTTAAAATTGTGTACAATCTAGTTGACCGACTGAAAAGCATAAATTTCGTTTACTAGGGCAATACTGAAAAATGGCTTTCAACACGATGACTGGTAGGGGACTAACTCGTTCTGAATTAAATTTTCCCAATGTAAATACCGTAAACAAGGAGGAGTAATTTTCCCCCAACACGCATAGTAGAAGGGGGCGTGGTGGCGAAGCAGTCAAGCTGTTGGCCAGGTGGACCAGGTTCGATTCCCGGTCAATGCATGTGAGATTTTCGAAGTGAAATGCCACGTCCTATGGTTCAGATTCCAGGTAAAAAGGAGGTCCCATGTCTCATGATCGCATGATTAACGGTCACGTAAAAGTAAAAGCTTCTTTTTACGCATAGGAGACAAAATAATGTCCTCCTTCACGTAATTACCAGGTAGAATCACAATTTTCAACTCTACGCCCCTCATGTGTAAGCAAGTGACATAAAACAAAGACGATTGCAAGTTTCTCAAATTTAAATTGAAGTAATAAAAGGGCGATGATAAAAGCCATTTTTCAGTGTTGCCTAATTATATTAAAGAAAGCTTTCCAGTCAGTCAATTGTGCCCAATTACACTAGGCGGGAAACAAGTATTTACATGCCCTGACATGTAAGAAACTAGATATTATTACAAAATAACACGCCTTTAAGTGCAGAATGGGGCACTTAATTGGATGGCATGTTTCGAACGCCAAGCGCTCATCTTCAGATCTTGTTCACTTCGGCTTAATTAGTGTACGATGTTTATGATATACACGTATACACAAATGTGTATATCCCTATACACCGCATAGGCGACTGGGGCACATTGAACCAGTTTCCTTTAAAAAGTTTATTTTGGATGCATGTAAGTTATTTTCAATATTCAACGTACGTACCGTACAATAGTCAGCATGTTGCTGACAAATTCCACCAATGCAAGCAATGCCACTATTTGCATGAAATAATTAAAATTGCTGGCAATGTTATCTGGTTCACTGTGCCCCACATGTGTGGAAGATAGAACCACCAACTAAAATGAGTTTAGAATATTAAACAATTACAAAATTAAACATACTTACCGGCACTACGGTTGTGATAAATTGTCAAAACTTAATTCCGAGTGTTAAACATGAATATGAAAAAAAAAAAATGCTCGGAAGGAAAAGTGGATTGAAACCGTAGAATCTATTAACTTCAGTAAATCCAGCAGAATAGTCTGGTCACTCTTGGAAAATCTTGGAGGATGTACCACAATTGCTCGCGGACATCAAAATGTCACTCCAAAAATGGTTGCTTCCCATATAGTTTCAATGTCTCGAACAGCTAGAGACAGGAATCACACAAAATATATCAAGAAAGAATTGGCCAATCTCAAAGCCACAAGTAATTCTGGATCAGAATACAATAAACCTTTCACCATGCAGGACATTGACACAGCGCTGAAAGATGTAAAAAGCGGCAAGACTCCAGGATTTGATGGAATACATCCCGAATTCTTGATAAACAGTGGAAAGCATGCTCGTCTTTGGCTATCCAAGCAAGCCACTAATATTGTTCACACCGATAAGGAACCTCGTTTGGGAAACCAAGTGACAGACCCGACAGTTATAGACCTACGGTATCTCATTGTTGAGTGTATGATATAAGCTAATTGAGAAACTAATCTTGAACAGAATCGCCTCAAAAGTGCTTGAAGGAATTCCCATATCACAAGAAGATTTAGACCACAACGGAGTTGCACGGACCAAGTTCTCTCCTTAACCACCAACATTGAGGCCGGATTCCAGAATCGCCAAAAACGTCAGTAGCATTTATAGACCTTAAGGCAGCTTATGACACTGTTTGGAGAGAGGGTGTAGTTTATAAATTACTTCAAGTTATCCCTCGTAAGACATTGGCTCGTCTTATAAGCAACATGCTAAATGATAGAAGCGTCCAGGTCATCATGGGCAGTGAAATCAGCAAACCAAGTAAATTAAATAATGGACTTCCTCAAGGATCAGTGCTTGGCCCACTTTTGTTTAGCCTATATATATCAGATTTGCCCTCCACAAAATCGAGGAACTTTGGATATGCTGACGACTGGGTAATTGCTAGTAGAGTTCCATGTTTCGAAAGTACAGAAGAGACGCTGACAAATGATCTTTCTGCACTGGGAGATTATTTTTGAAAATGGAGACTTCAGCCAAGCACAACTAAGACCGAAGTTGCTTGCTTCCACCTGAACAATAAAATGGCAACAAGGGAACTTACAGTTTACTTCAATAGCATCCTCCTTCGCCATAACAGACATCCCAAGTATTTGGGTATATCAATGGATAGAACATTGTCATTCAAAGAACACCTACGAATGACTTTTGCCAAAATGAAGACAAGAAGCAACATCTTGCGGAAATTATGTGGCACCACTTGGGGTGCCAATGCAACTACTCTCCTTTGCTCATCTCTAGGTTTAGTTTATTCTGTTGCGGAGTATTGTGCTCCGCTGTGGATAAACAGTCCGCATGTAAGATTAATGTACAATTGAGTAACACCATGCGCATGATAACAGGAGTCAACTCCTACACAATGGCTTCCTATTCTCAGCCACATCTCACCACCGCATTTGCGGCGATGCAACATTTTATTAAGAGGATATATAAAGATCCAGAGCAACAAACAACTACCTATCCATGGAGACATTGCTGATCTACATATGAAACGATTACGTTCAAGGCGTCCACCTATCTGCACAGCGGAGAATCTTACAACCAACAAATTCAACCTGACTGAGAGATGGTCTTCTGATTGGAATTCGTTTGCCCCTACAGAGAGTTCAGTAATGGCATGCATAACTTAGAAGGTGCCAGGGTTCACTCAGCCTAGAAAGACCTGGTCAAAATTAAATAGAATCCGGACCAATCACGGTGAATGCGGGGATCTCCTGTACAAGTGGAGAGAAATGAGGGTATTCTTACATTTGGAGTACCCCAGGGATTGGTTTAGGGCCCACTACTCTTTCTTCTATTACTTATATCAATGATATAACACAGAACGTTGATTCTCATAAGGAAATTTTGTTTGCGGACGATCGTCGTCGTGGTCGTCGTCGGCTGTAACTCGATTCCGAGTAAACATACTTCTTCCTGCATAGAGAGAGCTTTTCAAACCAGCTTGTGGATGTGTTTTTGATGACTAAACAGGCCAATCCTGGCATAAAACCTGCGCCCACATAAATTGCACTCAATGGTCGGGGGAGGGCGGGGTTGCAATTGACGAAGCTTTCTTGCTTATCGCTTGGCCTCTTCATGTCTGCGACGTTCTTCCTCAAAGAAGTTGACAGCCGTCGATGTAGTGTTCCGCCACAGTAAACGGTCCGCAGCAGATGTTTCCCATGAGTGGATGTCTATACCAGTCGTCGTCTTGATGTGTTTTAACTGATCTTTAAAACACTTCAAAGGGGCCCCATGAGGTCTAGTGCCGGAGCAAAGTTCACCATAAAGGAATTGACGTGGAAGCCTGGTATCACTCATACGGTGACCATGACCTAACCATCTCAGTTGATGAGCGATGATAGTTGTCTCAATGCTATTGAGATGCGCTCTCTCGAGAACTGCAGTGTTGGTCACGTAGTCCTCCCAATTGATATTTAAGATGTATCTCATCTTTTGTTGGTGGAAGCGCTCAAGTTTCTTGATATCACGGCGATAGAGTGTAAAAGTTTCACAGCCATACAGTAGCGTTGAGATGACGACAGCTTTGTACACCATGAGTTTGGTATGCATCTTTAGGTCTTTATTTGTGCCGATTGCATCTGCACACTTTACCCCTGCCCGAACTCTCGCCTGCCCTACTTGTGGAAAATAAACTTTGGACCCAGTTCTGAACCCAGGGGTCACTTAAACCCAGGACCCAGCTCCAGACCCAGTTTTCACTGGAGTGATTCACGGACCCCAAGAAGAAATAAAACTTTCCCAAAAGGTCCCAATGTGAAATCTTCCTCAATATGCATTGTCTCAATAATGTCTGTTGACGACAATAGAACTTCTAAATTACATTATTGACTCGGGAAGAAATTAATTATGAACATTTATGTACTGAAATCGCCGCCAATTCAAATTCAAACCTGTGCAGTAGCCGTGTTACCAATCAGCACGAAGAACCTTCCCGCTCTTTCAGTACCAACATAAATATTGAACTGAAGTGTCTTCAGACATTTAAAAAGGCACCTTTAAAAGGAAAGTTCCGTTGGTAAACCTGCAGAAACATTTCAATGTCTTCGCTTGTTTGTTAGTTCCAAAACTGCCACTGTGTAACTTCGGCAGCACCGAGTGAGTTGTGCGCCTGCGCGAGGCCGCTCTTAAGGGCTAATAACTGTTTATGGACAAGGTGACGCTTAATCATTCTAAAAATGTCGTGAGAAGTAAGTGGAGGTTGTGGCTGGGCTTCGGCCCCGCCGATGGAAGTGGTATGGATAAACTGAATTGATTCTCCGGACTTTGTAAATTGATTATTTTACTTACAAACACTTCATCTTTTCGGAAACATTATCAAAAACCTTTCAAATACTTAGATTTTGTTGAACCAGTGTGGCGTGGTGGTTCAGTTGCGCCACTTTAGGGAAACAAAGACTTTAGCATTTTTCTGGTAGTGCAAGCAAGTTTTGCTTTTATTTTAAATATGATTTGATATTATTTGAATTTCTAAGGGCCTGAAATTGCGCAATTAATGGGTTCCGATTTGTCTTGATTATTTTCTTATTTTATTTTAAAATGCTTGCTGCCAATTTTAGTAGTGGCGTCAACTTAATTTAGGCTTCTATCTTAAGGTTTATCATGTAATACTGTTTTTTGAATTGTTCGAAGAACCTGTTTCTTTTGGTGGGGATAATGTAACTGGTGACTGGTTTGCTTTCTTTATTATTTTAAAAAGGTTGTTGGCAAGATGGCCGTGAATTTGGACGTTCTTGAAGTTGCTCTGTTTTATATTGGGCAAATTATGGTCTGAAGGGACCTAACTACTTATATTTTTGGTGCTACGAGTTCCTTAATGTGTTTTTCTGTTGGGGAATATTTGATTTGAATACGAAAATCAGGTTTCGTTAGTTCTGATGGTTTTGTAAAACATGCTTCTGCATGGTCATTAGCGTCCTTCTGGCGCCATCTTGTGAAATTTGGCTGTTTTTAACTTAAAGTTAACTTATTTTATTTGTTTGGTGCTAATTCAAACTAATTTTATTTCCAAATGATTACGCGCGTGTTTGGTTATGTGTGGAATTATTTCTACTGAAATATTAGTGATTTTTCCTATTGGGATCTTGATCTTGATCTTGCTATCTGCGTTAGTGGGGTTTTCGTGGTCAATAGCCACGTTTGGTGACTCGGTACGTTTTACTGTGATGTTTTGGTTATTTCTTTGTCATTTTAATTAATCTCGGTCTTTTCATTTTATTTCTAAACTAAGTAATTGTGGGGTTTTCCGCGTGATCGTTGGCCTTGCCATTTTCAGTTTAAGTGGGTTCCCCCCTTTTCTCAGGTGTGTGTTGTCTATTTGTTCAACTACCAAAGATTCTGTATTTTCATGTTTTTTGGTTTTCAATATACGTATTTTACAAGTTTGAATCAAGTTATTTGTTGGACGACCACAAGACTCGGCTCTGGAAGGTTGGCCCTCCCGCTACTCAACGAGCATTGTCTTGAAAATCCTTTTAAGGTGTATCGCCCTTACTTTAAGGGGGGTGCAGTTTGGTAGCAGAGCGTGGTTGCTTTCTTGCTTGTGGTCGTCGGACAGGTACCGTGATGGTTCATTTTTGCATTTCAGGCATCATTCAATGTGGTGCAAACTTAATTCAGTTGTAATATTGAGAGTTTTGGTGGTTGAACGCAGGAAACTGGTTCTAAGTAATTCATTAGATAGGGCTCTGATTGGGTTATATTCTATTATTTGTGTTTTGCTTTCTTGTTCTTATCATGTCGGAGAGATACGTACCTGATTCCAGATACCTGTATGAGGATGAGGTAGCATATGAGCTACAAATCAGAGGCTTGGTGGTGCCACCAGACTTGGTGTCGGCTCGTGAGAGATTGGATGAGAATATTGACGTTCCTGTGGAATTGCCAACATTCGAGCGGGTTGCGGACCTTAATTTGGGTAAATTCCAGATGCAATACAAAGAGGATTTATGTAGTAGTATTGTGAAGTTGTTTTTCTTGGAAGAGTATGGTACTTCCTCTCAATATGATAGACTGCGTGCTACGCTGCGTTATCTATTCACACATTGCGAGGACATCTTTGTTGTGTCAGTTCATAAATCGGATGAGGAGTCAAATGAGATAATTGAAGCTGAAATAAATCTAGTCAAGTGTGCTGAAAAAGTTTTCGACGAATCAGATCCTGTGTTCGCGACAGAAGATTTTCAAAGTGTTAATCATTTGTTGGATGATCGTAGCCAGTCTAGTGTTGATAGTGCAGATCAGGATTCTGTACAAGCAATTAATGGAGAAAGAAATTTTGATTTACCTCAGTCTATCAGTGCTGGTAATTTTGCTGTTCCTAGTGTAGTACACAATAGTGGTATTATCGTAGAGGGTAGGTCACGGTTGTATCCTATGGTTGATTCTGCTGATGTAGATAGAGATGATATGAATTCTGCTACAGTGTCCAATCCTTTATTTCTGCAACCTGTTATCGTTATGAATATGCCTGTGCGAAACGTTGAACATCGAGTGAGTAAGGACCGTGTTAGTGATGGTCGAGGTGAATTTAATTTCAGATTGGAAAATACTCGTTGTAATTCTGCTAAGAGGTCAGTAGTTAATGGTGTCGTGACACAGTTTAATCAGTTGAGTGTTGGGGGAGCGTCCCCAGCCGAGTCGAATTTAATTAGGGAAACGTCTGTGTTGTCAGATTGTAGGTTAGGAGTTGATTCAGGAGTGCCAACTTCCTCGCTTGTGAATGGTGGTCGTGTTGATGACAGATTTTCTAAATTTGATGCTAGGCCTAACCTATATGAACGTCGTTCGTTATTAAGGAATGAAGGAGTATGTCGTGTTTCTAGTGATAGACCTGTGAATGTGGACAATGTACTTCCTGTTTACACGATGAGTAACTCATATGGTGGTGTCAAGTATTCATATTCGAATACAAATTCTAGACCTGTGTGTTCTGTGTCCAGTAGTGACAGTGTTCGTAGGCGTGCTAATTTGATTGATCAGAGTGCTATGCGAAATTTGCCTAGGCCGAATAAGTTTCCTGTTAGTCGAGTGAATCAGGCTGTGTTATTGGATGGTCGGGGAATTCCTATATCGTCGTCATCTGAAGGGCGTAACCGAAGGTCGAGGAACAGATTTAATTTCTCTGATCAGGCTGATTTCGATGATCGAGCTATCAGTCGAGTAAGACGTGGAGAAGGATTATCAGGTTCTGGTGAATTAAGAGAAGGAAATCAGTGTCGTTCTGTGGTCACTCAGAAGAATTTTGGAAATTTGGCTCATCCATTAACTGCTTGTGTGGCAAGGTTGAAAAATCTGAGTACTGATACTACTGACGGGATTATCATGTTTTTAAGAGAATTAGTTGAAATAGAAGAATATGCTGAAGTTTTCGATGTAACTGATGTCCAAATATATCAATTAATGTTCCCATTTACTTGTGGCCTGATGAGGAAAATGGTAGTTGAAGCCATGTCTAAAAATACTAGAATTATGGATTTTATTGGGTTGGTGTTAGAAAATTTTGTGCCTTCAAGATCGATTGGTCCGATTGAACATCAGTATTTCTATCGTCTCCAATGTGTTGGTGAGTCGATGAATTCTTACGTGCAGGATATTCTTAAGTTTACGAAGGTATTTTCTGTCAATTTCACTGAAGGGGAAATTGTTTCTCACATATTAGATGGTATAACTGCCGAGTATAGGTCCGTTCTGAGAGTAGGATATCGTGCTCGCACTGTGTCGGAGTTGAATGCTGTTGTAGTGCATGCAGAATCTGTAATAAAAAGTGAATCATAGAGAGGTCATGTGAGTCAGTTGAGTCGTAATAGGCCGAAGGAGATGCAACATCGTTGGAGTAATAATAATAATAACAGATTCCAAGGTAGAAATGATCGTTGGGTGGATCGAAGACCTCAGGGTAATCCGAATCGTTGGGGGAAATGTTCGTCCTCAGGTTGGACAGGATAGGAATCGTGAAGTCAGAGCTCCTCAGAATCAGGGTCGTGATGGAAATGCTCGTGTGCAGAATAGTCAAGATCGGACAGGCGAGATTGTTGGACAAGGTGCCAATGTGCGTGAAGGAGTTGATGTAGTAAATTGTATTCGTTGTGGTGGAAGTGATCATTCTGATCGTGAGTGTAACTATAGGCAAGATTGACAGAAGGAGAGCTGGCGTCGTGATAATTGTCATGAGGATTTGTCGATGTCAGGTACTATTCGTGAAGTAAAGGTCAGTCAGGAAAGCTGTTCCAAAATGTATTTAAATTCGTTAATACCTTCTCCTGTGATTGGTATTCTGATAAATGATGCTAACGTGAGTGCTTTACTTGATTTGGGCAGTGCAGCATCGTTGATGAGTGAAGATCGGTATCAGGCCATGAAAGGAATTTGTAAGTTCCCAGCTTTGTCCCAGGTGGACGTTAAACTCGTGTCAGCAAATAATTCAGGGGCTTCGGTGGCGTAGTCTGTAGCATGCTGAACTGCTATGCCCAAGATAGCGGGTTCAAACCCAGCCGAAGTCTTCGGATTTTTTAAGAGCGTTAAAAATCCTTCAGTATGCCTTCCCTCGGAGGGGAAGTAAAGCCGGCGGTCCCATGTCATAGATTTATGGCATGTAAAAGATCCTTTCACTAAACTTGTGTAAAGCAAAATTGTTAGGTTAGATTTCGTCAGAACACTCTATCAAAGTTCCAACGTTCACCACTAGGTATCATTGATATCTGGTGGCGAAAGTTGGAACTACTTGACATTGAACGGAACGTGTAGCTCACCCTATAGGGTGTCCGCTGGAAGCAGCTACAGACTCAGGCGAGCCGAACATGTCCTCGGACACTCCCGGCACTAAAAGCCATACAATAGATAAATAAATTAATAAATAAATAAATAAATACATAAATAAATAAATCATCATTAGAAATTCTTGGTTCGGTTAAGTTGAAGATTCGCATCCACAATTTCACGTGGAAGTTTCCATTTTGGATTATTGCGAAGTTGTCTTGTCCGGTTATTTTAGGGGCAAATTTTCTCTCACATTCAGGATTGTCATTAGACGTGGGGAGAGAAACATTTTGGTTTAACTTTTGTCCTGATCTTAAATTGAAATTCTCGGCTTCCGAACGATATGAAGTTGGAACCGGTCATGTGGACGTTGAAGAGAAAACTGAGCAAGAGGCAAGTTTTGGGGTTGATGATCTCGATTTAGGCAACCGTTCTGATGGTCAAGCTTGTGTTATTCTAGATCTGTGTTCCGAATATCCTGAGGTATTTACTGATAAGTTGGGTGTTACCAATTTAATGTCATATAAAATAATTGTCGAGGATGACATTCCTGTTCGCCATCCGCCTTACCGATTGAGTCCGCCCAGGATGGCAGAGATGGAAAAGATCATTGATAAGATTCTGGCTGATGGTGTTTTTCGCCCATCAATTTCCGCATACTCATCGCCGATATTTTTGGTCCCGAAACCTGACGGGGTTTCCGCCCGGTAGTCGATTATCGGAGACTTAACAAGAAAGTAGTTCAAGAGTCGATTCCTTTGCCGGACCTCCACAACTGCTTCTGTTGGTTCTAGGACGCTCGTTTCTTCTCTCTGCTTGATTTGACGCAAGCATATAATCAGGTGCCGTTGGCTGAAGAGTCAAAGAATTTAACTGCATTCGCCACGGACTGGAATTTGTTTGAGTACAATCGTCTCCCGTTCGGTTTAAGCACTGGAGGAGCTGTTCTGAGCAGGTTATTGGATCGTGTCTTCTCAGGCATACAATTTAAATTTTTGTACCACTATTTGGACGACGTAGTGGTGTTCAGTAACAATTTTAAGGATCATATCTGCCACTTAAGAGAAGTGTTTGAGAGACTCAAGACAGCTGGGTTAACTGTGAAAATATCTAAAACTTCCTTTGCCAAGTCGCAGATCTCGTTCTTGGGACATATTGTGTCAGCTAAAGGGGTGTCTGTCGATCCATCTCGTACGCAGAGTATAAGAGACTACAAGGTGCCGGTCAATGTCAAGGGAGTAGCTGGGTTTGTCGGCATAACAAATTTCTTCCGAAAGTTTATCCCGGATTTTGCTCTTCGAGCCATTCAGTTGAATCAGTTGAGGCAGAAGAATGTTCCATTCATGTGGGGTGAGTCACAGCAAGCTGCATTTGACGATCTTAAAGATGCTCTATGCAACGCACCAGTACTGGCTGCCCAGATTTCAACAAAGCGTTTATTATTCAGACCGATGCTTCATTGGGAGCTGTAGCCGCAGTTTTACTTCAGGAAGGATATCATGGTAGGAAGGCGATTGCGTTCGCTTCTCGAACATTAACTAAACCTGAATCTTCGTATTCTGTCTACGAACTGGAAGGACTTGCCGTGATGTTCGCGTTGGAAAAATTTAAGCTGTACATCGAACATGTTGAATTTGAACTTGAAGTTGATAATCAGGCATTGAGTTGGGTGTTAGCAAGGCCGAGGAAGACCAGGCGCATTGCCAGGTGGGCAACACGCATATCTTCATTTAAGTTCAAGGTGCGACACATCAGGGGTTCAGAGAATTTGGTGGCCGACTCTCTGAGTAGGATGTATGAAGAAGTTCCATTGGGCAAGAAGGGAGTTGAGCCGGTAGCTGTGAGTAATGTTGTGGTTGGAGCCAGTTCCGTTCAGCACATGTTGAATAACACACCCTTACTTTTCAAAGATATTGCCATTCACCAGAGGGAAGATCCTAACTTAGAAGGTATCATCAGTAAATTAAGTAAAGGAGAGGCTGTTCATCCTTATTTTCTGCGTTCTGGAGTGTTGTGTTGTGTCGCTCGCCATGACAAGAGACCTAAAGTTGTGTTACCTGTTCAGTTGGTAGATGGTATGCTTCGGTATTTCCACGAGTCTCCAGTGGGAGGTCATCTGGGGATATTTAAAACCAGGCAAAAGATACGTAA
Organism: Meconema thalassinum; assembly: GCA_946902985.2. NCBI lineage: Eukaryota > Metazoa > Arthropoda > Insecta > Orthoptera > Tettigoniidae > Meconema > Meconema thalassinum. The sequence continues at coordinate 197,475,112 of OX336394.1, forward strand.
GTCTTTCACTTGGAAACAAATGGATCGTGATATTCGAAGGTTTGTGCTAGGATGTCGTTCATGCAATGTCAGTAAACCCGCATTCTCGAGGAAGGTGGGATTTCTATCATCAGAACCCGCATCAAGACCCATGGAGCGCTTGTACGTGGATTTCGTCGGGCCTTTCCCGAGGTCCAAGGTTGGAAATAGGTATGCGTTAGTTTGTGTCGACGGATTTTCTAGATTATTTTGGATCTTTCCTACTAGAATCAGTAACTCAAATTCTGTAATTAAATGTTTGCAGGGTATTTTCTCATCTTTTGGTCCGTGTCAGTACCTCATTTCTGACAATGCTAAGAATTTCACATCTAATCAAATGAGAAATTTTTGCTTCGAGTACTCGATATCGCATATCACTACGACCTCGTATTACCCAAAATCCCAGTTTGGCGGGAAGGGTGCATAGAAATTTGAGAGCTGCACTCATAGCTTACCATAGGGACAACCATGCAAGGTGGGATTCATCGCTGCATTGGTTGGCTTATGCGTTCAATACGCCTGATCACGAATCGCATGGAAAGACACCATTTTCCTTAATGTGTGCTTTCACTCCTAACTCGTCGTTGACTAATCTGTGGTCGTTAAATGATTTGTTGCCTGATCAACCGACTCCCGAGAGAGTCAAGGAGATATGGAAGGAGGCTCAGGAAGCTATTAAAGTTTCACACGACAAGCTTGCTGTTCGCTATAACAAGGGTCGAATTCAAGGGAAGTTTAAGGTAAATGATCTTGTGTTTGTAAAGAATTTCTGGAAGAAAACTCCTGTAAATACAGTCTCAGGAAAATTGATCCCGAAATATACTGGTCCATATAAAGTGTTAGCATTTCCTACAGATGTAACTGTATTATTGGAAGATGCAGAGAGTAGACGCATATTTAGAACTCACCTGTCGTACTGTAAAGCTGCAGGAGAACGTGAGCCTGATGATCTTGATGTTGCTGAGAGTGATTAAAGTTGGAAGTTGAAGTTCTTGTTGGATTTCATATCAGGAGCTAGTAACGTGTAACTAGTGACGGAGATGTTGTACACAGTAGTTGGAACTGTGGGAAGTTGAATTTTGTTGTCGGAGATTTTGAGTGAGTGGTTAAGTAATGTCAGCATTGTAGAAGGGAGTTGCCAGTGAAGACAGGAGTAGTAGTGATTTTCTTGTGAAACTTGTGCACCATGGTACCGTGGAGCTGTTTAGTTGTAAGAGATGAAGTCGAGTTGCTCGTGGAAGCTAATTGATGTGGGTGGTTAAGTGCGACATGACTGAGGTTGTTTCGTCGACAAATTATTATATTCTTACCTTGTTCAACGAAGCCTGCTATAGGCGTTCTCACCGTATCAGGTCTTTCTTCTTACTAATCTGGTGTTAACTGGAAAACAGTTGTGTAAACTATTATTTTTGATGGTGTGAAATGTAACGGAGTGGTGATCAGCTAAATTGAGGATAAGGTGACCTGCATTTGCTCGTGGGCATCCTTGTTCTAGTGTTGTTCGAGGGGTAGGATGACTCGTCGTGGGACACGGGTATCCTACGTTAGTTGAAGTTGATAGTTGTGTCGCATTAACGTGATCTGTGAGCAGTTCGTGATGTCTAGTTAACGTTGTGCGTGGAGAAGTTGTAGCTTATTGCTGTACGTTGAAGTTGGTGAGCGGTTGGTGCCATGGTTGTGCTTGGTTTCGTTTCTGAAATGATCACTGTGGTGAAAGGTGAAAGGTTGGTAAGAAATGGTTCTCTGTTATTGGTACTCCTGTTCGATGGTTGTGTTGACGTTGGAATGTGGGCATGTTCCGTTTTAATTTCTCTCGCGCATTGTGCGGAATGTGTGTTTTGTTCTAAGCAGCTAATGTGAGTGAAAAGGTGTTGTTTTCTATGCAGTCTTATTTCTGTTATTTAAAGTTTATTTCTTAACTTAAGTATTGCAACTAAAGTAATCTCGAATCCTGAACTACCTCAGATGGGTTCTGTTCTCCTGTTCTGTTTCTCATCTGCCGTGTCACCATGTTTTTGAGGGTAACATTATGCGTCTGTTAGCTCCCGTCAATTGTAATCTCAAGATTCCTTATTATGTAAATGTGAGGATTTTGGTTGGGGAACTAGTTAGCTTCCCGAACATCGTGTTGTGATGTTCGTTTACATTATTATACATATTTTGTTATCTTAATATTATAACTTCATTAACTAAAGTTGTCCGAGAGTATTTAATGCATCAATCTCTTCCATAAAAATTCTGGCCATGAAAGTAAAATCAATTAATAAGACGTGTGCGTCGTAAAGAAAGTTGTGGAAAGTATATGGTGACAAGGTCGACTGAGAAGAAGAATCCCGTTGGTAGAGTCTTAAGTGTTTTTGCCCTCTTCTGCTGTTCTTGATTTTGTTGCAGTCTGTCCATGATACGGGGATTTCTCGTCAAACTTTCGTGACAGTAGCCAGTGCACGGATTGCTGCCGCCACGTTCGAGCCACTGTCATCTGGTGTCCGGATCTGCAGCCTTGCTGGTCGGTGTTGGAGATATCTGGTACCACGCTCTGGAGATGGAGCAGCTGTGATAGATTGTGATACTGTCAGTTGGTGAGCCCAAGCCAAACTATGCATGGATCTTCCAAATGCTCGTCTGCCCTCTCTCGTCACCCCTGGTAGACGTCTCGTGGTGGGAGGCTGTGCCGATTGCATCTGCACACTTTACCCCTGCCCGAATTCTCGCCTGCCCTACTTGTGGAAAATAAACTTTGGACCCAGTTCTGAACCCAGGGGTCACTTAAACCCTGGACCCAGCTCCAGACCCAGTGTTCACTGGAGTGATTCACGGACCTCAAGAAGAAATAAAACTTTCCCAAAAGGTCCCAATGTGAAATCTTCCTCAATATGCATTGTCTCAATAATGTCTGTTGACGACAATAGAACTTCTAAATTACATTATTGTCTCGGGAAGAAATTAATTATGAACATTTATGTACTGAATTCACCGCCAATTCAAATTCAAACTTGTGCAGTAGCCATGTTACCAATCAGCACGAAGAACCTTCCCGCTCTTTCAATACCAACATAAATATTGAACTGAAGTGTTTTCAGACATTTAAAATGGTACCTTTAAAAGGAAAGTTCCATTGGTAAAACTGCAGAAATATTTCAATGTCTTCGCTTGTTTGTTAGTTCCAAAACTGCCACTGTATAACTTCGGCAGCACCGCGTGAGTTGTGCGCCTGCGCGAGGCCGCTCTTAAGGGCTAATAACTGTTTATGGACAAGGTGACGCTTAATCGTTCTAAAAATGTCGTGAGAAGTAAGTGGACGTTGTGGCTGGGCTCCGGGCCCGGCCGATGGAAGAGGTATGGCTAAACTGAATTGATTCTCTAGACTTTTTAAATTGATTATTTTACGTAAAAACATTTTATCTTTTCGGAAACATTATTAAAAAGCTTTCAAATACATAGATTTTGTTGAACCAGTGTGGTGTGGTGGTTCAGTGGCGCTACTTTAGAGAAACAAAGACTTTGGCATTTTTCTGGTAGTGCAAGCAAGTTTTGCTTTTATTTTAAATATGATTTGATATTATTTGAATTCCTACGGGCCTGAATGTGCGCAATTAATGGGTTCCGATTTGTCTTGATTATTTTCTTATTTTATTTAAAAATGCTTGCTACCAATTTTAGTAGTGGCGTCAACTTAATTTAGGCTTCTAGCTTAAGGTTTATCATGTAATACTGTTTTCTTGAATTGTTCGAAGAACCTGTTTCTTTTGGTGAGGATAATGTAACTGGTGACTGCCGTTTGTTTTGTCGCTAGTATTTTGTTTTCTTTATTATTTTAAAAAGGTTGTTGGCAAGGTGGCCGTGAGTTTGGACGTACTTGAAGTTGCTCTGTTTTATATTGGGCAAATTATGGTCTGAAGGGACCTAACTACTTATATTTTTGGTGCTACGAGATCCTTAATGCGTTTCTCTGTTGGGGAATATTTGATTTGAATACGAAAATCAGTTTTCATTAGTTCTGATGGTTTGGTAAAACATGCTTCTGCATGGTCATTAGCGTCCTTCTGGCGCCATCTTGTGAAATTTGGCTGTTTTTAACTTAAAGTTAACTTATTTTATTGGTTTGGTGCTAATTCAAACTAATTTTATATCCAAATGATTACGCGCGTGTTTGGTTATGTGTGGAATTATTTCTACTGAAATATTGGTGATTTTTCCTATTGGTATCTTGATCTTGATCTTGCTATCTGCGTTAGTGGGGTTTTCCTGGTCAGTAGCCACGTTTGGTGACACTGTTCGTTTTACTGTGATGTTTTGGTTGTTTCTTTGTCATTTTAATTAATCTCGGTCTTTTCATTTTATTTCTAAACTAAGTAATTGTGGGGGTTTCCGCGTGATCGTTGGCCTTGCCATTTTCAATTTAAGTGCCCCCCCCCCCTTTTCTCAGGAGTGTGTTGTCTATTTGTTCAACTACCAAAGATTCTGTATTTTCATGTTTTTTGGTTTTCAATATATGTATTTTACAAGTTTGAATCAAGTTATTTGTTGGACGACCACAAGACTCGGCTCTGGAAGGTTGGACCTCCCGCTACTCAACGAGCATTGTCTTGAAAATCCTTTTAAGGTGTATCGCCCTTACTTTAAGAAGGGTGCATTATTCATGAAGACTCTGTGCATTCAACGGAAAAATGCTGCATGGACAGCCCCAATTCTTTTGTCAACATCCTGTTCGCAAGTTCATCGTTTAGACAAGATGCTACCAAGATATAAAAATGATCAACCTGCTCCAGTGTTGAGTCTAAGATGGATATATTGAACTCAGGAAGAGGTAATCCTGGGGCAGGTTGTGCAAGCACCTTTGTTTTCTTTGCATTGATGGTGAGACCAAAGAGATCAAAGGCAGTGCTAAATCGATTGACGGATTGTTGAAGCTCTGCAGGTGTCGTAGCAGGAGATGCGGTGTCATCGGCATACTGCAGTTTTGTCACCCGGGTAACTTGGATATGTCTCTGTGAACGAAGTCTTGCCAGATTGAAAGGACCTCCATCGAAGCAAAACTTAATCTCTATGCCTGGGTTGTTGGAAGATGATTCATACATCATGGCAGCCATGTACAATGCAAAGAGTGTTGGAGCAAGCACACAGCCTTGCTTCAAACCGCGAGTGATTGGAAATGGATCGGATACAGAGTTACCGTGAAGAATCTGCCCAGACATTCCATCATGAAGAGCTTTAACTAATTCCACATAGCGATCTGGACATCCAAAGTGCGTTAATACTTTCCACATAGCAGATCTTGGTACTGAATCAAAGGCTTTCTCCCGGTCATAGAAAACTAAATACAGGGGCTCCTGTTGCTCTCTGCACTTTTCCTGGAGTTGTCTGGCACAGATTATCATGTCTGTTGTGCCCCTGGAAGTTCGTAAACCTCATTGAGACTCGGACAAAATCCTCTCCGAGATACTTTGGAGCCGGATTAGTAGAATTATTGCGAGAACTTTACCTGCATTGGATAATGGCGATATACCACGGTAGTTCCCACACTCACTACGACCACCTTTCTTGAAGATAGTGATGATGGCAGCATTCTTCAAGTCGTCAGGTACTTCTCGAGTTTCCCAAATTAACAGGATAAGTGTAAAAAGTCGAGTCTTCAAGGCCATACCCCCACTTTGTAACAACTCCAGAGGAATGTTATCAGAACCAGGAGCCTTTCTCGGCTTTAGTTGATTGAGCTCTGGTGAAATCTCGGAATGTCGGCGGAACCGCCATCCATGGTTTTTGGGGCCGCTGAGGGGCGTTGCGAAGAAAGTCCTCGGCAGCATTGGAGGCACGATTTAGAAGTGCAGAGAAATGTTCCTTCCAACGCTCCAAAATTTGTCCTTGTTCAGTTAAAATGGCGGAATTGTCAGCAGTTTTCAATGTACCTGATGATGATCGGATTGGGCCGTATACCTCCTTTATGCCTGCATAGAAGTTTTGCAGGTTACGAGCATCAGATAGTCTTTGCAGTACTTCAGATTTTCGCTGCCACCAGTTGTCCTTTATTTCCCTGATTCGTGCCTGACATTTCCTCTTAAGTTGCACGAATTGTGATTTTTTCACACTGGAAGACGTATCTTGAAGAAAGGATCGATGTGCTTCCCGTTTGGCATTGATGAGACAAATAATTTCATCATTATTTTCATCAAACCAGTCTTGTCTTTTGTTCTTCACAAAACCAATTGTTTCCTCAGCTGACTCAGTAATGACCTTCTGAAGCGTTGTCCATTCCTGTACTACACTATTTGTGCTAACAGGGTGACTAGCCAGCTTACTTGCAATTTCATTTCTGTAATCTGTAGCAATTGATTTTACTTGGAGTTTAGAAGTGTCAAATTTCCGTCTCGACAGGTTGTGGATGGAACGTTTCGGTTTGCGGCAGATTGAAATCCTCAACCGGCAAAAAAGGAGCTTATGATCTGTCCAACAGTCATCGACACTTCTTGCGGTCCTGGTGACAAGGATGTCCTTTTTATCACATTGCCTGGTGATGATACAGTCAAGGATGTGGCAGTGCTTCGAGCGAGGATGCATCCAAGTGGTTTTGTAGCGATTCGGCAGGCGGAACTGAGTGTTGGTAATAAAGAGTTTGTTGTGTATTTACTTGAACATTCTAGAAAGTGCTATGTTAACACGAACATTCTAGTCAGTGTTGTGTATTTAGGCTACTTGAGTTAACACGAACATTCTAGTTACTATGCCCAGAACATTCCAATCTGGAACATTCGATTCTGGAACTTTCCATCCACTATGTATATGTGCACCCGCGGACTGTAGACGACAGTTCCGCTCAAGTTAGTTCACATTGTGTATCGTTGTGTATCGACTAGTGTTTAATAAACCGTTGTGTTATATTAACAAGTGTATGCTATTTATCTTGATCTCCCACGATATAACAGTGGTGCCAGAAGTGGGATAACATAAATAACTTTGTGAAACCGAGTGACTTTCTAACCTCAATGCAAGTGTTGCAGTGAATGACGTTCATCGCAGTGCGTGTTGGAAAATAAACCGAGTGAACTTTCTAACCTCAACGCAAGTGTGTGCACCGAACTAAGTTCATCGCAAGTGCGTGTTAGAGATACTGTTCTCCACTCATCTTCACCATGCCGGACTTAACCTCTGAGCAACTCCAACAATTCTCGGCAATGATCGCCGACGCTATCCGACAGACAATATGGTCAACGTCATCAGAACCTCCACCGCCAAAGTTCACAATGCAACCGTATCGCACTACCGACGGGACGACTGTAGCCGACTATTTCACTCGCTTTACCTGGGCGCTCAACTTGAGCAAGGTACCCGCGGATCAACACGCACATTTGCACGGGTTTACATAGGATCTGAACTCAATGATGCCCTCAAGATCCTGGTGAGTCCTAATGATCCGGAAACTCTGTCATACAACGAGATTCAATCCAAGCTGAAAGACCACTTTGACGCCACACGCAACAAGTTTGCTGAGAGCATCAAATTTCGCAGTGTAATGCAGAAGCAAGGAGAAACCATCGCTAGCTTCACCTTAAGACTGCGGCAGGCTGCAACGTTTTGAGAGTATGGCACATTTCTTGATCGCATGTTAATTGAACAAATGCTCGCAGGTTTGGAATCACGAGCAATGTGCGACGAGATTATTGCAAAACAACCAGAGAACTTCACCGCATCATATGAAATCGCGCACGAACTCGAAGCTACTCGCATTACCACCGACGAGGTCAAAACAGCTGCCGCTGGTCTGAATCAACCAATCGGATTGGATACGAGAAGCCTCTGTCCAGGAAGAACATCAACCAGCAGCCACCACGCAGCAAGTCAGCTCATCGAAGTCAAGGGTCTTACAACCTAACCAGACAGCACCAATGGCCACACCAGGCAAACCAGAGTGCATCCCAGGACAACCAATCAACATGTGCAGGATGCGGTGAAGCTCACCCTCGTAGTCAGTGTAGGTTCCTGAACGCAGAGTGCATGAAGTGTGGCAAGAAAGGTCACATCAGAAAAGTTTGCCGATCGAAATCGAGGAAACATCGAACAACAAACCATGTGACCGAAGAAGAGCTTCCAGCAGAAAACCTCGACGTTGTGGACTACCTCAGCAAAATCGAAGTCATCGGATCGGTCAACGCAGCACCTAAGACACTGGTTGATGTCAACATAGAGGGAACCATCGTCAAAATGGAACTCGACACTGGCGCCCCCTGCTCAACCATGAGCAAATCAAAGCTAAGTATGATCAAACCAGGTTTTGTGTTGCAGAGAAACGATCGTAACTTCGTCAGTTACACTGGCCATCCGATTAAATGCATTGTCAAAACGTCAGTGCGCACCACCATCGGAACCACAACCAGGAACCTGAATCTCTACGTGGTTGACGATGAAGTCGAATCGCTCTTTGGCCGAGAGTGTATTTCAGAGTTTGTACGGGAGATCGACTTTGGTCACCTCTTCGCAAAACCCGACCCAATCCACAAGCTCTCAGACAAGCAGGCTCTGATCTTGGAACAACAGAAGCAGCTCGACAACATTCTATCTCGCTACCAGGATGTGTTCAGCGACACCCCCGGGAAGATCGCAGGTCCCCCAGCGAATATGCACCTGAAGGCTGGAGCCACACCTGTTTTCGCCAGAGCACGAGACGTACCAGCTGCCCTCCGCGATGCCTATGACAAGGAAATCGACAAGAAAATTGCATCTGGCTTCTACAAAAGAGTGGACTACTCTGAGTGGGCATCGACAACGCACGTCGTCGCCAAGAAGAACGGCAAACTGAGGATCACAGGCAACCACAAGCCTACTCTGAACCCGCGGATCATCATCGATGAACATCCGATTCCCAAGGTGGAACATCTGTTCAACCGAATGCGCGGTGCCACTCTCTTCTGCCAACTGGATATCTCCGACGCGTACACTCATCTCGAGGTCGACGATGAGTTCAACCATGCTCTCACGCTTAACACGCCAACTCACGGTCTGATCCGCCCAACGCGAGCAGTATATGGAGCAGCTAACATCCCCGCTATCTGGCAGCGGCGAATGGACACAGTCCTGCATGGTCTCCCAAACGTCGTAAGTTTTTTTCGATGACAGTATAGTTTTTGCTGATAGCTTTGAAAATCTGATGCAGGCCCTCAGGACCACTCTGGAACGGTTTCGGCAACACAACCTCAAGCTCAACCGAGCCAAATGCGTTTTCGCTCAAACTTCTCTGGAAGCCCTTGGCCACATAATCGATGCGTCAGGCATCCACAAGTCGGATGCACACATCCGAGCTGTACGTGATGCACCGAAACCAACTACCAGAAGAACTCCAGCTGTTTCTTGGTAAAGCAACCTACTACAGTTCGTTCATCCCCGATTTGTCCACCAGAGACAGACCACTCAGAGACATGCTGCTCAAGGATCCTCTCATCTGGACACCAGAAGGCGACAGGGCATACAACGACATCAAGAACGCCCTAACCTCGACCCAGGTACTCATGCAGTATGACCCAGCGTTACCACTCCTGTTGGCCAAGGACGCCAGCAAGACCGGCCTGGGCGCAGTATTGTCACACCAGCGCAGCAACGGCAAGAATGTCCAATCGCTTACGCCAGTCGAACGATAACAGCAACGGAGCAAAGGAAACCCCATCTCCGCACGAGACTCAACTTGACCAGGCCACGTCGAGGTCACCGCACAACCGACCAAGTCATCGTGCAACCGACCAAATCACCGTGCAACCGACCAAGTCATCGTGCAACCGACCAAGTCACCGTGCAACCATCCAAGCCACCGCACAACCGACGGAGTCACCGCACAACCGACGAAGCCACCACACAACCGACAAAGCCACCGAGCCTGAGACGAGTTCGCTTCACCGAGACACCAGCAACAGTCCAAACACCACCAGCCACACCAGCTACACCTGTAAACAGGACATCACCTATTTCCCAGACCTCTTTTATTCCCCGCAGGAGTACTCGCCAGCAGTGACCACCGTTGAGATTCTATCCTGATTCCTAAATCATCCATTTAAAAGAGGGAGGAAATGTTGTGTATTTACATGAACATTCTAGAAAGTGCTATGTTAACATGAACATTCTAGTCAGTGTTGTGTATTTAGGCTACTTGAGTTAACACAAACATTCTAGTCACTATGCCCAGAACATTCCAATCTGGAACATTCGATTCTGGAACTTTCCAGCCACTATGTATATATGCACCCGCGGACTGTAAACGACAGTTCCGCTCTAGTTAGTTCACTTTGTGTATCGTTGTGTATCGACTAGTGTTTAATAAACCGTTGTGTTATATTAACAAGTGTATGTTATTTATCTTGTATCTCCCACGATATAACAGTGGTGCCAGAAGTGGGATAAGATAAATAACGTTGTGAAACAGAGTGACTTTCTAACCTCAACGCAAGTGTTGCACCGAACGACGTTCATCGCATTGCGTGTTGGAAACTAAACCGAGTGTACTTTTTAACCTCAACGCAAGTGTGTGCACCGAACTAAGTTCATCGCAAGTGCGTGTTAGAGATACTGTTCTCCACTCATCTTCACCATGCCGGACTTAACCTCTGAGCAACGCCAACAATTCTCGGCAATGATCGCCGACGCTATCCGGCAGACAATAGGGTCAACAACGTCATCAGAACCTCGACCGCCAAAGTTCACAATGCAACCGTATCGCACTACCGACGGGACGACTGTAGCCGACTATTTCACTCGCTTTACCTGGGCGCTCAACTTGAGCAAGGTACCCGCGGATTAACACGCACATTTTGCACGGGTTTACATGGGATCTGAACTCAATGATGCCCTGAAGATCCTGGTGAGTCCTAATGATCCGGAAACTCTGTCATACAACGAGATTCAATCTAAGCTGAAAGACCACTTTGACGCCACACGCAACAAGTTTGCTGAGATCATGAAATTTCGCAGTGTAATGCAGAAGCAAGGAGAAACCATCGCTAGCTTCACCTTAAGACTGCGGCAGGCTGCAACGTTTTGTGAGTATGGCACATTTATTGATCGCATGTTAGTTGAACAAATGATCGCAGGTTTGGAATCACGAGCAATGTGCGACGAGATTATTGCAAAACAACCAGAGAACTTCACCGCAGCATATGAAATCGCGCACGAACTCGAAGCTACTCGCATTACCACCGACGAGGTCAAAACAGCTGCCGCTGGTCTGAATCAACCAATCGGATTGGATACGAGAAGCCTCTGTCCAGGAAGAACATCAACCAGCAGCCACCACGCAGCAAGTCAGCTCATCGAAGTCAAGGGTCTTACAACCTAACCAGACAGCACCAATGGCCACACCAGGCAAACCAGAGTGCATCCCAGGACAACCAATCAACATGTGCAGGGTGCGGTGAAGCTCACCCTCGTAGTCAGTGTAGGTTCCTGAACGCAGAGTGCCTGAAGTGTGGCAAGAAAGGTCACATCAGAAAAGTTTGCCGATCGAAATCGAGGAAACATCGAACAACAAACCATGTGACCGAAGAAGAGCTTCCAGCAGAAAACCTCGACGTTGTGGACTACCTCAGCAAAATCGAGGTCATCGGATCGGTCAACGCAGCACCTAAGCCCCTGGTTGATGTCAACATAGAGGGAACCACCGTCAAAATGGAACTCGACACCGGCGCCCCCTGCTCAACCATGAGCAAATCAAAGCTAAGTATGATCAAACCAGGTTTTGTGTTGCAGAGAAACGATCGTAACTTCGTCAGTTACACTGGCCATCCGATTAAATGCATTGGCAAAACGTCATTGTGCACCACCATCGGAACCACAACCAGGAACCTGAATCTCTACGTGGTTGACGATGAAGTCGAATCGCTCTTTGGCCGAGAGTGTATTTCAGAGTTTGTACGGGAGATCGACTTTGGTCACCTCTTCGCAAAACCCGACCCAATCCACAAGCTCTCAGACAAGCGGGCTCTGACCTTGGAACAACAGAAGCAGCTCGACAACATTCTATCTCGCTACCAGGATGTGTTCAGCGACACCCCCGGGATGATCTCAGGGCCTCCAGCGAAGATGCTCCAGAAGGCTGGAGCCACACCTGTTTTCGCCAGAGCTCGAGACGTACCAGTTGCTCTACGCGATGCCTACGCCAAGGAAATCGACAAGAAAATTGCATCTGACTTCTACAAAAGAGTGGACTACTCTGAGTGGGCATCGACAACGCACGTCGTCGCCAAGAAGAACGGCAAACTGAGGATCACAGGCAACTACAAGCCTACTCTGAACCCGCGGATCATCATCGATGAACATCCGATTCCCAAGGTGGAACATCTGTTCAACCGAATGCGCGGCGCCACTCTCTTCTGCCATCTTGATATCTCCGACGCGTACACTCATCTCGAGGTCGACGATGAGTTCAGCCATGCTCTCACGCTTAACACGCCAACTCACGGTCTGATCCACCCAACGCGAGCAGTATATGGAGCAGCTAACATCCCCGCTATCTGGCAGCGGCGAATGGACACAGTCCTGCATGGTCTCCCAAACGTCGTAAATTTTATCGATGACAGTATAGTTTTTGCTGATAGCTTTGAAAATCTGATGCAGGCCCTCAGCACCACTCTGGAACGGTTTCGTCAACACAACCTCAAGCTCAACCGAGCCAAATGCGTTTTCGCTCAAACTTCTCTGGAAGCCCTTGGCCACAAAATCGATGCGTCAGGCATCCACAAGTCGGATGAACACATCCGAGCTGTACGTGATGCTCCGAAACCAACTACACCAGAAGAACTCCAGCTGTTTCTTGGTAAAGCAACCTACTACAGTTCGTTCATCCCCGATTTGTCCACCAGAGACAGACCACTCAGAGACATGCTGCTCAAGGACCCTCTCATCTGGACACCAGAAGGCGACAGGGCATACAAAGACATCAAGAACGCCTTAACCTCGCCCCAGGTAGTCATGCAGTATGACCCAGCGTTACCACTCCTGTTGGCCACGGACGCCAGCAAGACCGGCCTGGGCGCAGTATTGTCACACCAGCGCAGCAACGGGCAAGAACGTCCAATCGCTTACGCCAGTCGAACGATGACAGCAATGGAGCAAAGGTACCCCCATCTCCGCACGAGGCTCAACTTGACCAGGCCACGTCGAGGTCACTGCACAACCGACCAAGTCATCGTGCAACCGACCAAATCACCGTGCAACCGACCAAGTCATCGTGCAACCGACCAAGTCACCGTGCAACCATCCAAGCCACCGCACAACCGACGGAGTCACCGCACAACCGACGAAGCCACCGCACAACCGACAAAGCCACCGAGCCTGAGACGAGTTCGCTTCACCGAGACACCAGCAACAGTCCAAACACCACCAGCCACACCAGCTACACCTGTAAACAGGACATCACCTATTTCCTGGACCTCTTTTATTCCCCGCAGGAGTACTCGCCAGCAGTGTCCACCGTTGAGATTCTATCCTGATTCCTAAATCATCCATTTAAAAGAGGGAGGAAATGTTGTGTATTTACATGAACATTCTAGAAAGTGCTATGTTAACATGAACATTCTAGTCAGTGTTGTGTATTTAGGCTACTTGAGTTAACACGAACATTCTAGTCACTATGCCCAGAACATTCCAATCTGGAACATTCGATTCTGGAACTTCCCAGCTACTATGTATATATGCACCCGCGGACTGTAGACGACCGTTGTGTTTTATTAACAAGTGTATGTTATTTATCTTGTATCTCCCACGATATAACAGAGTTCATGTTCAGCACATAGACCAAGGAATAATAGGCCATTGGCATTGCAGTTGCCAAGTCCTTGTTTTCCCATCACATTGTTCCATAATTGATGATCGTTACCAACTCTGGCGTTGAAATCGTCAAGCATTAAGAGTTTGTCTCTAGGTGGTACTTTGGTGATGATTGTGCTAAGCAGGTTGTAGAATTGGTCTTTAACTTCTATATCAGCATCCAAGGTGGGAGCATATGCAGAGATAAGAGTCATAAAGTGATCCCCGGAGAGTGGGATTCGGAGAGTCATAATTCTTTCGCTGATAGCAGTTGGAGTTAGCTGGTGATCATTCATCAGTGTGGCCTTTATAGTGAAACCAACATCATGAATACGGCGCTCTCCCTCATCTTTTCCCTTCCAGAATATAGTGTAACCTGAACTGAACTCTGTAATTTTACCTTCGCTGGACAATCTAGTTTCACTTAAGGCAGCAATATCTATGTTCATTCGACCAAGCTCATGGGTAACGAGCGTTGTTCTTCTCTCAGGCCTGTTATTGTCCTTCAAATCGAGTAACGTTCGAACATTCCAGGATCCTATAATTAATGTTTGGATATTCTTTGTTTTCGTTTTTCGACCGCAAATGGGGTGACCCGCTGGGTTCAGCCTCCCAGCCGGCTGAAGGTGTGACTACCGATGTTTAGCCCACATTTTCTAGGGCCTTCCCCATTCGGGGTGGGCAGCGGTGATCCTAAATAGGCCTGCCCAAACACAAATGTAGGACCGAACTCCTGAGTAGTCACGAGGTCTCAGAAAGACGACCATCACACATCTGCTGCCAACGTGCAGGTCCGAACTAGAGGCTTCCAGTTTCAACCCGAAAACCTGCCTCCACCATCCTTATCCCATCGCCGCTGGACTTGTGTTGAAAGATATGACAGCAGGAACATGGTGTCACAAGCGAGATTTTGTTTAAGGTGGATCACAGCTTGCAAGGAAGTGACCCACACACTATGATCTCGGAACTATACCCTGCGGCACAAATGAAATGAGACGTGCAGGTTCTAGCACCGTGACTGCAATGGACTGCCACAGACTCTAAATACCATTGACTTGCGCCTTTACAGCCAGTCCATCTGGCATGGCCTCATCCGCCTCCACGACCGTTGAGAACCACAAGGGAAGTTCCTCCTCCGTCCGTTTTGCCGTTGGGCCAATATATACGTAATGGGTTTCAGTGTCATTTCCTACACTGAGGGGACCATCACCCCACCTAAAGGGGCTCATCCGCCAGAAGCCGTTGGCCCCTTCAGGGGGTCGAATTATTTACCGCCGCCCAACATTCGGCGTTAGCTGTTTTACAGCTGGTTGCCAAACCAGCTATCCCTCCTCCTTTCGCATTCCGGACTTGGGACAGGACAAAGGCGGAGTTTTGCGGACGATACAACACTCATAACAAAAGGTGAAACTAAAAAGGTCTTACAGCAGTCAGCTGACTCTGTTACAGAAGAGTTAACCAAATGGTCACAAGATGATCGCCTCATAATAAGCTAAATTTCCACACTATACAGAATAGGAATCTTGCGACGCCCAATATAAACTTCATCATGTTGCGAGTGCGGTGCTGAAAGACAGACAGTTCGACACCTAGTTGAAGAATGCCCACGAACAGTGGCGTAGCCAAGGGGGGGGGGTAGGGGCGGTTAGGAACCCCCCCCCCCCATTGGAAAATCGGCAAGTTGTGATTTGTGTCTGTGGTGATGTACTCTTGTCGCCTTTCAGCCCGGGTCCCCATTTGTGGCTACACATGTCTTCATGGCAATGTATAACCACAGTCTACCTACAGATCGCGAAGCCTCGCTCATATTTTTCTACCGCCAGCCATTAATGCTCTCATGCAGCCAGCAAGAAAGTGCCGACTGCGCTATGTTGGTGTATATTATTGTTGCTGGATGTACTGTATGTGAGCATTGTGTAAAGGTTATGTCTTTATTTTAACATATGCTTTACAAGATGAAATATGCAGTTCAATAAACAGATCTAATATTAGAAGCAATATTTCAGTGTTGCTAAGTAACCTATATGATCGCTTTTCAGTCGGTCAACACGAGTGTATGGTACCCAATTAGATTAGGTGGGCAGTGACAATTTATCTCCTAATGCCTGAAATAAAAATACATGAATCGTTTATACACTTAATAAAACACTCCTCCCGTTGTATGAGAAGCGTTTTATTAAATGTAGAAATAAATATTGTATTATGAATTACACAGGGAAATTAATTGTTACTCCTCGCCCAATCTAATTGGGTGTATTCGTGTTGACCGACTGAGAAGTCAGACTGTTCTAATAGCAAGACGACACCTGAGTTTCCAAAGGACCCTAAAAGGTAAGATTTGAGCTATGGATTTTAGGCTAGTATTATAAAGCTTTTCAAGGGGGGCGTGATGGTGCAGTGGCTTAGCTGCTCGTCTATCACCCGGACGGCCGGAGTTCTAATCCCGGTGACAGTGGGGGTGGAATTTTCACCTGAAAAAATACGTGGCGTCAGGAAGGCCATCCGGCCTTAAATCCGTGGCCAAAACTAAAATGAGCCTGATTGGCTCCGGCGACCCCAATTAATTGGGATACTCAGTAGAAAGTATTATAAAGCTTTTCAATCAAACAACGGCACTAGGTCTTTAACTGGTTATAAATCAATAATAATGTTATTGGTTTTAGGTCCCTTTTAACTACTGTGGCTGTTAGAAACACCGGGGTGCCGGAATTTTGCCCTGAAGGGGATCTTTAACGTGCCAGTAAATCTACAGACACGGTTCCCTCGCATTTATGTACCCTTAAATGCCAGCTGACTGTGCCAGGATTAGATCCTGCAACCTTGGGAACAGCAGGCGAGAACGTTACCGCTGAGCCACGGAGCTAGTCGGTTATAAATCAGAAGCATGTCTCGGTAGGATATCTATGCATGGCTTTGGTGGCGTGGTCGGTAGCATGCTGAACTGCTATGCCCAAGTTCGGGGGGTTCAAACCCAGTCGAAGTCGTTGGGCCCATGTCATAGATTTATGGCACGTAAAAGAACTTACAACTACAATTGGTAGTGTGTAGCCAAAATTTGTAGGCTCTTGGGTTAGACACACACTATTAGGTTCAAACATACGCCGTTGGGTTTCAGTGACAGTGGCGTCTGGTAGCTTAAGTTGGAACTACTTGACATTGAAATTGGGGAACCTACGGGCGTTCATGAGAAATGCCCTGCTATGGCCATTGGCTGCAAATCAAATATAAATACCTATGCATTTTGAAAATTAAAACATACGGTAGGCTAAGTAAACGTAAACGATGTCATCTCAAACGCGTGCCGACATTTTAATTTTCAAATGTAGAAAATGGCTTTTTAATAGTCAGAGAGCTGATTTAATGAATAAAGAGATTGTACAATAATATAAACTTATTCTCGAATCCTTTGGAAGCAAGCCAATTTATGTCGTCAGAATAATTTTCACAAACTTAGATGGGGGTACATTGTTTGTTAATTCTCTTATGAATACCTGGTCTCCCACAAGGCTACTGTGAAGTTACGGTACACAATTGTTATTGCCGATACTTTGTAAAATTGGCATTGTATTATTTTGTCAAATTCAGGAATGAAAGGTTTCAAACCCACAGAAAAAATACGAAGTACCTACAATTGATCCATTTAAGACCGTTTCGTTTCACAAATCACACTGGTATTTTTACTAATTAACTATAATGTTACTCAATTTTACGGAATAACTAGCTTTTGATACGGTTAAGAATTTGATATTATATTATATCCATACCATCAACCCGCACCGGCTTCGCCTGCTATCTTAAAGGGCGCACGGACGGTAGGTCTCAGACGCAATTCTGAAAAGCCGAGGTGAACAGCGAAACTCCGAACACTTATAGTCTACTCATCTCTGAAGTCTTAACTCGACACGACTCGACAGTTAATGCTGGCCGAAGCTGGGGTAATGGACTCACTCGTAAACTCGCTCCGAAGCTAGTAATTTAAATTTGCACTGAATGGAGATTGTTGGAAGAAATTAAAACGTAAAATCACTTCATTGTAGAACTTGTCATGCTGATCAATTCTTCTACTCATAGTATATGGATATTTTTTAATGGTTTGCCCAGCGTAAGCTTAAAAGGTGCACGGACGGCAGGGTTTACTTCGACACGATTCACTGAAATCGTTACTGCTCGGCTTCCCTTGGTCACAAATGAATGTTTTCGTACAGAAACCATCCTCGAGAAATTCTTTACTGAATGGTGCAACCGCATCAAAATCCATTCAGTGGATTTAGAAATTACCCGTTACATCCTGGAATCGTGGACTTGGTTTTATGTAGAGATGCCAGCGACTATCATTAAAACAAATACATAAAATTATGACTGGTATAGACTATGAGTTCTACATAGGACTCATTAAATACGTCATACAACTGTACCTACGGATACTTATAGAGGACTGAACTAATAAAAACAGAGCATTCTTTTTATGTTTCTATGAATTAAAAGTGTGAGTATATCAACATTGTGGCTTTTTTCTGTAGTAGTTGGTGATTTAACATGACTTATGTTCACAATGGAAATAATCACTCAGGTGAGTTAAAATTCAAAAAACCCTTGCAAAAGTGAAATCATCAGTTTCGCGAATAACGTGCTCAAGGCAGTTGCCAGCTTGCTGGCCACCGCGAGCGCTAGTGTCGCTTCACCTACAAAGAGGATGCAATTTCGTAGCGCAGTGAGCTTCGCGACTGTGTATTTTAGACTGTGGTAATTGGCAACTCAAACTAACACTTGGGGCGCTGCGGTCGGTCTGGATAAGTAGGGTTTAAAATACTCAATAACACGCGTTTGATATGGAACACTTTTTATTTTTCGGTTATAATCAGTAAATGTGGTTTCTAAAGTAATGCCAGTGTTATTTTAATTGTATATATGTATAACTGTGCGATACACGTGATCTAATTTGTGTGTTCCACTGGATTTTTTGGTGTCATTTGCATATTATCAAGCATCAGTTTTTATGGTTGATGTAGATCAGCTGATTCAAATTTACACAGGGCTACACTTCGGACATTATTTCGGTACTATTATGCGCAATATAATGTAAATGTCGATCCTGAGTCAACGCCGAGGACATTCAAATAGAGAAATACGGTACATAAACAAATAAATAACACACCGAAGCTGTGCTACTTTTATCATTCCGAGACTAGCATCCACGCAAACCAGATTCCACTGTTCCAAGCTCCGACTTATATCGTGAATTGATGTCAAACTGATGATCCGTCAGCCTTTCCGCCAAGCCTACACCTCGTAATCGCTAAGTTCTTCGATATTCGAGCTATTCCACTATCAGTCATATAGGCCTAATTTGCCTCCCCGTGGGCACTGTAGAATGAGTGATTCCGCTACCATTCAAATATTCAACACCAAACCCACCTTTTAACCATCCAAATCAAGCAATTCCTGTCGCCTTTAATACAAGTTAAACTCATCCCTTCTCCCTACCAAGCAGCCAATAATTAATTATTTAATTAATTATTCAAGTAACTTCAATCTTACCAGCGCGCCCATCGTAACAGCTGTTTTTAAACTGAATAACCTTCGCTGGCTTTACGTCGCAGGTCTTCTGTCTGTCTACCTCGACAAGTGTTAGATCCTTCCCGGGGTGGAAAGGTATTATTATTAGGTATTATGTATCTTCACATTTCGGCTATTGCTATTTGCATCTTTTGGAAAGTGATGAAAAGGTATATCCGCAGCCCTCTTTTACATCGACTTACAGCCGTAAACTGAGCAATACACTTTGCTTTTACTCATTTTTCACTCTATCAACGAGTAAAACTTATTACTTATGTATAAAGACACGAAAAATTTACCACGATCTGTTTACCAATACAAGAAACCATATACAAACAGTCACCACGTGACAAATGTACCCTACTTGGTAAGTTTCTCATTTTTTCCGCTAGATGTCATATCAGATAGCTGGAGTTGCCAATACCACAGATTACCTACTACTACAGATAGCCGACAGCCATGCTAATTCTTGGCACCTAAGACTTCAGCGCTGTCTGGTGTTTGGCCGTGGTACTAGTTGACGTGTAGCACGGCCGTGCGGGTAGCCTACCCCACCCCTTCCCCTCGTTCCACTAAATATTCTCGTCCTAAATTCTCTATCCACTTCAATGTTCCGAAAATCACAATCTTCCCAATACTTATAGCACGTTTTTAAGTGAGGAGATAATCATATGATCAACAAGAAATAAATCACAATCAAAATACCAATAACATTTTTTTAAAATAATACTTAAGTGGGAAATTGTGAATTCCTGAACTCTGAAATGAACAATCACAGCATTTAGGACATGTTAGTTAGTTATTGTTGTTTAAGGGGCGGAACTACGACGTCATCTGCCCCTATTTTAGAACATGACCTCATCAATAATTTACATGTTTACATTTCTTTCAGTTGCAATTGGAGCATATTGCATTGGTGACAAGAATTAGGCTACTAAAAGGCCTGCAGCATATTACTACTCACCTTAAAAATAGGGTCCCTTCCAATTAACCACATTAGGCCTAATTAGGCCTATAACCAATCAGTTATTAGAATAAACTGCAAAGGAAAAGTACTGGGAAGGGAGAATATTCATATCTTAAAATGCTTGATGCTGTTAACAATAACAGTAAAATGTTAAGAGAGAATGCTAAGTAAACAGGTGGTGTAACCAGATCACACTAAAATTGTTAGTGCACTTAGTGCCAAATTCATTGGGAGACTGAAATTTCAGAAAAATAATTGGATATTACAAAATGTCTATACAGTAGTTCATTTCATATTCCCTTTTAAAATATATCCAGTTCACGAATTTTTACAGGGTGTACAGGTAAGTACATCAAAAAAAATCATCGCACACTAATACAGTAAATTCTATGACATCCTGTGAAGGGGAAAGGAGAAATAGGACTTTCAATGAAAAACAAGAAAAACCTCAATACTGCTAGAAATCATCGTTTTATTTAAAAAGTTGTCAACGAAGAAAAATAACAGCGAGAGCCAAGATCACACTTAGCAAAAATACAGAAATCAAATCTGGTCCTCCTAAAAGTACGTGTTGAGGCATGTTCCTTTCTTCTTTCTTGCCAAAGCATAACAGTAGGCTATAGCACAGGATAATGAACCTCTTCCCTCCTTTATGCTGTGGCTAACACTGATGAACAGCAAATTCCTACAACACATGCAAGTTTGTATGTTGAAGCAGTAAACTTAATAAAATATGTAATGCTTCAAATGGAGAACTTGAATTTGCTGATATGTGTATAGTTGCACCTACTATAACTACATTTTAAAAGAATCACTTATTGTAGAATCATTGTGTTGTTGATATTAATTCATTTAGCCCCATGTATTTGGAAGTATGTAGGATTTGTATGATAATCTGTGTTATTGTAGTACCTGTAGTAGTGTGTACTGCTCGGGTCTAAGCTGCGTGAACCTGAGAGAAATGTGCATCGCAGTGGTGTTGACGAGTGATGAGGTTCCTTGGTCCGTGCATAGTACAGAACCAAATACATTGGTCGGTGACTCACTCACTCATTCGTAACACCACAGTGTTTTGAGCAACAGCCCTAAGTTAGCATTATTGGAATAGAAAGGAATACCAGATATCACGGCGGGCAGTTGACAGGCCCTTCTCTTCTCGCCTGACCCTCCCCTGTTCTTTCTCCTCACCCCGCAAGTTCACAGAACATGGAAAATGAACCCGAGCAGTATAGCCTACTTTTTGTAATTCAGGTGACGAGTGGAAAGGAGGCAGCCATTGCCTTAAGTTAGGATCAATCCCAGCGTTAGCCTGGAGTGGAAGTGGGGAAACCACGGAAAACCACTTCTTGGATGGCCGAGGTGAGAATCGAACCTACCTCTTCTCAGTTCTGGCTCACGAAGCTGATTGTGAGTCGTTCCAACCCTCAGACCAGAATTAAATTACTTGGAAACTAGCCCAGGACCTTAGGAGTGGCAGCTACCACACCACAAGGTGGTATTATGGTAGCACTGAATGAAAGTAGCACGAGTGATAACATTCTCCATAAGGGGCAGATGACCTCGTAGTTCCGCCCCTTGAAAGAACAATAACTCACTACCTATAGGTGTATTTTCCAGAGTTGGAATCTGACAATTCAGCACTACTGGGCAAAAGCAGCTGACGACTAGATCGCCCGCATGGCTTGTTGCCATGGAAACTATACAGCGCTGCCAATTTGAATGATGCTATTTCACCACTTGCTTGTCGCCGATCAGTCGCTTGTTTGGTTGCCTCCAGTGCACACTCACTTTGCTGCGTTTCATAATCTGTTGTTTTAATGAGTTATAATTGTTTGATTTATACTTATTTATACTTTATACTTATATTTATACTTATGATTCATTAGAGACCGTTATTTATGTATGTAGCAGTGTTAGTGTCAGTTCTGAGCATCAGGCGAACCATTAATTCCATTCAGTCGCGCGCAGGAACGTAGGCTACCGCCTCTGCTCTTGTAATTAGTAAGACTACTGTGATTAGCTTCTGTCTTCTAAAGGGTGACTTAATAGTCTACACAATGAGCCTATATTTTGTAATACAATTGTGTGTTACTTGTGACTTGAAACTTATTCTACAGGAAATATAAATAACTAAAAATCACGGAAACAATCACGTGTTGTCGTTTCGCTTTGATCATTTTTGCTTTATGATAGTATTCGTAATATTGTTATTGCTATTCATTACAATAATTTAGGTCTCTCCTCAATTTGACGGGCTAATATTTTGTTTTACAGTTTGCACTGAACAGATTTAAGCATTGGTTTGTTTAAGATTTTGAAAACCATCTGAATAAAAAAGTAATAAATGTAATAACGGTGCTAATGATATTATGAGCATGAGGAAAAGAGCGGGAGGATGGAAGTATGCGCGTGGTGGACAGCAGCATTCGTGGCACCGCTGCCTTTAGTTCAACAGTTCTCCGCCGAACTGTCAGATCCCAACTCTGGATAATACACCTATAACATTCTCTATAGTACATAAATTAGCCAAAATACCTTATGAAACGACGAGAAATAAATCAGGGAATGAAATTTAAATAGATGTTTCCTCCTCCGCTCTCTGTGACCCACCCAACCATCCCAAAAAGAATCACGACTTATATAGGCAAAATTACAGCTGTGGCTGCCATTGTTCACATCAACTATCATCAAAACAGTACTACCAACCTCGCCAACACCTGACCATTCTAACCTTCGTTTCGTCCATTCCAATGGTTTTTGAGAATGGTTACAGCCTAACGCGTCCAGATCAATGATTATTTTATCAACAGTGATTTTGTATGCCACTTTTTATTATCAACAGTGATTTTGTATCCCACATGTTGGCAACAATTTGTGCGCCTCAGTGTGTGCCGCTAGAGTGGACTTTGTTGACAGTTAAATGAGATGCAAGTGCTGTCGGAACATGGCAGCCGTTTTTAAAAGAGCAAAATATAGAAACACATATTTACATACTGGGCGCCAGGGAATGTTGTCCGCAGTGCCTACAAGCTGCTGCGAGAGATTAAGTCACCAGTTACGTTGGTAGCACGGCTGTCGCTTGTATCATAACAAACAGTAAACTTTATACTCACCCAGCCATTCATAACATACTGTTGCACTCTTCCAATAATCTAACTATACGCACTGACGATTTCGACAGCTCACAGCCCACACACGTGGCCTTCGCCCTATCAGGGACACCGTGCTGCGAACTAAACTGATGACGCAACCTCTCGCATCTGCAGAGAACATTTCCTGGCGCCCCGTACTTTAGCACATATATGATGTGCAGTAGTGACCAGGGTTCCTAATTTCAATAGGCCTACGTAATATCGCCCAGAAGATGAAACAAGGAGACAAGGTATGTAAAAGTCACATTCATGTCTGATGCAAGTGTATAAGCTGCGTTCTACTTTCATTCAGAATTAATACCTATGTAAAGTAACATGTGGGAATAAATATACTAGCTAGCCTATATCAACCATTACTTTGGCATACAATAAACCAATTATATTTGTCTTGTATCCATCTCGCTGTTACAGAAAATCATCGACACTAATTACCAAAAATATAATCGGCCCCTTATAGAGAATGTTATCGCTCGTTCTACTTTCATTCAGTGCTACCTTAATTCTGAATGTAAGTGGAATGCGGATTATACTTGCAGCAGACATGAATGTAACTTTTACATACCTTGTGTCCTTGTTTCATCTTCTGGGCGATATTACATATTAAAATTAGGAACCCTGATCACTACCAAACCTCATGATGTGCTAAAGTACGTAAATATGTTTTTCTATTTATTGATATTTTAAAAACGGCTGCCATGTTTCGACAGCGCTTGCATCTCGTTCAACTGTCATCATCGCTCACTCTAGCAGCACGCACCAAGGCGTACACATTGCTGCCAACATGCGAGATACCAAATCACTGTTGATAAAAAGAACTGGGATACAAAATCCCTGTTGATCAAAAAAAGAAGTTCATCGGGATGCGTTAGGCTGTAACCATTATCAAAACCAATGTTGTACGAAAAAATTAATACATATTTATTACAGCGGAGCGATATACTGCATAATAATTACAGAGCATATAACAAAAATAACTCATTTCAGCCATGGGGGAAAAAATCATTACAGAGAAGTGAAAATATTGCACACACTAGCCTAATTAAGAGCAGTGAACCGAGTGCTGCGCACTAGAGACTAAACTGGGCACTTCTTTGTTTGGCAGTACTGTTATGGTACTGTTTTGAAGATGATTGATTTGAACAATGGCACCCACAGCTGTAATTTTCGCTAGCCTATAGCCTATATGCTGTGATCCTATTTGGGATGGCTGGGTGGGTCACTGACGGCAGAGGAGGAAACAACTATTAAAACATCGCTCCTTGATTTATTTCTCATCGTTTCATAAGGTATTTTGGCTAATTCATCTATTATAGAGAATGTTATCGCTCGTTCTATGTTCATTTAGCGCTACCTTTATTTTAGTAAAACACAGAAGCTATTTATTAATGTAATGGACATCTATGATTGATCCAACCCATAGGACTGCCACCCTCACCTTTCAATAAATAACTAAAATTTTAAGCCTATGATTAATGTAACTAATCCACATGTGAGTCCACATGGGTCACTAATACCCAAAATTCCTCCAGCTTGATATTTGGGGAGTGGGTGTAGGTGGGAGGTATACCTCACCCCACACAAAAAACAAAATTGAACCACATGTCTTATGCCTCTTCCGATTTACTCTTTCTCGTTTGGTTTATGAACTCTCAAGTGAGCTTCCCTTTGTTGAAGAACTGAGACTGCAGATGCTTTTGCCAACAACACATGGTTTTGAGACACTAGTTCAGGAAATGAAGTCTAAGAAAGATAGCATCTGGCAAGAATTTTACGCGACTGATGCGATGACATCACGGGACTGGACAGAGAGCTCCTACGAGCTGAGGCACCTGGTAACGAGATTCTCGGTACATGGTTTCCACTTCCAAGTGTGTAATACCGTAACAGAAGATTTCATCAGCCAGACTTAAATTGTGTATGTGCCCTATGTGGTAGAAGATGTGATCGATACCACGTGATGTGGTGTGGGCAGAGGAGGTTATCTCTGTCTCAGTTCTGTTCAAACTAGTTGTAATTTCATACTGCATATTTTGTGCTTTAATAAATTTATTATTATAAAAATAACTAGCTTCATTAAGTCAGGTTTTGGATCAAGAGATCTTACTAAAAAAAAAATACTTAAAACATGGCAGTTTTCAGATTGGCCGAGTGAGTAGACCTAATTAGACAGTAATTACAAGTTTCGAACACTTCAAGTCGCTTACAAATTGATTAGGTTATGTTAGTCGCATCGTAGTCATTGTAGGCCTACATGTTACAGCCCACATGCTGTACGATTAATTCAAATGTACAAAATTAATGAATGAATTAATAAAACAGTGCATTCTACTCCGGGCGGTGAAGGTCACACTTCACCCATCTAGGGCTGAGATGTAGAACTACAGTAGTTACAAGTACTGCCAGTGACAGCGAGACAGAGGTTATCGAGAGGGCGGGCAAGGTAGTCCCAAAGACTATTTTACAATACAATTAATTTTCTTTTTAAACAGTTACAGCTGAGAGCTGACTGTAGGATGATCACAGCATTGCTGACTGTTTCTGAACACACAACAGCGGTATAGTGCTCAGAGCGAGGGGCAGAACAAGATGCGTCACATTTTCAAGCTTTAGCACGCTTCCTTTCAAGATCGTATTGTTTGTGGAGTTTTCATGTGGACACTGCCGTGAGTATAGAAATGTGGGAACTCTAAACCAAGATATAAACTGGGAGCATAGCGCCCCCAATGGGGGGCTGCAGCAACTCTGGAGGTTGGAGATTTGATTCTCCGCACTGACAGAAGCTGTCCTGAGCGATGTTGTTCCATACTCCCTCCCAGTGGCGATTACTCCATGTAGGACGTGAGGATCATCACTTTAAATTTAATTTAAAAAGTGCCATCAAAGGAATCTGACTAAATAATTACAGAATAGCCTAATTATTGATACATACCTTGAGTCATCGACTGAGAAGCGATGAAAGGAGCGTATCTCCAACCTCTACTTTTGCAGCCAAGAACACAAGATTCTGAGTGATGTTTTCCCATAACCTACATACAAAATATACAGAATGAGGTACAGAAAACATGAAATACAAAATCTAACAAAAAAATAATTAAATTAGGCTAAAGTCATTAAATCTAGCTTTCTACGACTACGGAAGTCCACAAATAATAATGCATGGCTCTCATAAGAATCCTATCGATAATATCAGCACTCTCTTAAGAAATCAATTTAATAATACATAATGCATTATCGGTACTTACAACAGAAATGGAAATACCGGTACTGGTTTACAGGTTACATCCAATTGAAAACGCCAAGATTACGGCACTTCTTTTTCACAGAACATCAAGAAACACATGTATTTAAGGTGATTGATATTGATAATTGTTGCTGTAAGGGGCCTAACATCTACGTTATCGGCCCCTATTTAAGGCGAAATCAATCGAAAACTCTGGGGAAGAAATATTGCTGTAATGTACAGGAAATGTAAATACACCGCCATGTTTGAACAGAACAGAAGTAGTGTGCGGGAAGGCAATGCCGCCAACCGACAAAAATAATGTTTATTTAATGATAAGTGCCGTAATTATCGTCTGTGAGCAAGATAATTGCAAGGAAATGTCAATTAGGAATTATGTGTATATTTATTGACTAAATATAGTGATATGTTTGCAATTTAATTACAACGTTGTATCATGCATATGTTGGCAACACGATATACACGATATACAGCGCTCCATACGACTGGCACGTGCTACTACACCGATGGTGCCAAATGATCCCTATCTGGTTGACACCCCCTGGCCAATACAACTCCGTCCTCCCAGGGTTGCCAATCTAACTTTTCCCCCACGAAATAACTTATAGCTTATTTCAAACTGAGGCTAGCGCCAAATAATATTGAATCCCGCACAGTGGGACAATATTAGCTTTTCTTTTCTTTTCTTTTCTTGGCGGGAGAGAAGTTATATGTACATTAATCTAGTTTTTATTAAAAATAACGCGCTTTAATAAAGACAGAAAATTCTATGGGTATATTAACACTAATTTTGGGATCATTATTAACATCTTGAGCATGAGATAACCGTCAGCCGAGTTGCTTCATATTACGAAAATATATGTCCAGCAATTCCCCGAATTACGGTTATCTCCCAGTTACGAATGAGTGAAATTTGTCGCCTGATGAGTAGTGTAAGCAATTAAAACTTTTTCCGGCAGCATGTAGCATTTGTAAGGTAAGAAGGACCTTGGTAGGTGACAAAAATCTTCGAAAATGATACTTTAGGCATTCAGGGCTAATTGCAATATAAAGTACAGGATCTTGTTGGAAAAACTGAATAAACATAAAGATGAGTACCGGTATTGGATTACTCATAAATCAATATCATACATCGTGAGAGGGCATGCCCTCTTTTGCTGAGATCTCTGTAAATAATTTCTCTTGTTGAGGGATACGCAGTCTTCATGTTGGTAGCACAGATGTATTTGAGTTTATTTTGTTCCTGTCAGGTGAACAGGAATGTTCTAGATTTACCATTGAAGTGAGTCATTTTAGTCAAAAATTAACTTAATTTTTTAAAGAACTGATTTGTTTTTGTCTTTTGAGCATATTGTATTACTCGAAAAATTCGGGATCAAAATACATGAAACTTTTCTTGTGTAATAATATCTCATAGAGAGATGGAAATACTTGAAGAGTCGTTGTTAATTCATTAGAGGTGCTTGAGACACCTTGGTCATCAGCCCCATGTAGTTGGGAGTGTGTTGAAACTGTCTGACAACCTGTACTGCTGTGATGATTGTAACTTAGTTGTATGTGTAAATGTATTTGGGACAGGGATGGAGTAGACGCTCCGGGACTTGAGCAAGCCACTATCCCGGCAATTTCCTGAAGGGAGTGTTGCAAAACCGGGGAAAAACACACTCAGGATAACCGCTGTCAGCACCGGGATTCGAACCTACGATATCCGTACTTACCACAGCTGATCTCATGACCATGGTGCACGTATGACGAGCGCGGCTGCGCCGTGGGACGAAATGCTTGTAGAATTTGGCTTGAGTAACCATACCCCCCCCCCGCCCCCCCCCCCCGCCCCCCCCCCCCCAATGGTCGATCCTGGCTACGCTACTGCCCACAAACATCTTTAAGTGGTGAATTCAGCGACTTCTTCCTAGGGACACCACAGGCACTCCATTATGTTTCTAACCTTGATGTCAAATTATAAATAATATTCATGTATGCCATACGATAAATAAATAAATTGAAAAAAAATCATATAAAAATAGTATGATACTGAAATGGAATAGCCATTCCGAAAACTCAATCTGAAAAGAAATGTAAGATTGCTGCCTCTTCGTAGAGCCATGTAATAGAGGTTCAGGCAACAACATTTTGATATTCTGAGAGTGAAGCGCACACTCGAAAATAAAAATTTCCCCTCAACTTTTGAACTCTTTTTTTCAAACACGAAACCTCCAAATCTCCTTTACTATCCTCTCCTTTTTTATATGTGCAAAATAAAAAATTCCCCTGTCCGGATGCTTTTGTTCCTTAAATGAAGCAAACACAAAGTGTCCTTCTTTCAAAATTGCCAATCTCAGGTGCCCTCCAAATCTTCAGTCGAAGAACTGAAATTACAATGTTCACTCGATGATTCGCCATCACCGTCTTCAGACAGATATACCATAAATTTAAATAAAGGAGGATTGTTGAAATATGTGGCCATGGTTTGTGTTGGTCACACTGTTAATTATAAACCTGGTCCATAGAGATATGTTTCTCTTTTGTTTTTGTTTTGGTGTGTATAAAAGGAATGTTGTATCACCTTGTTCGTTCAGTTCTGTTGTAGTAAATGTCAAGTACATTAAACGTGTGTTCCATTTCAATTGCCTGTGTGCCTCGTAATCCTACAGGTTATGGGCCCAGCCACGAATCCACTGTGCGAATATAAATTGCGTATGATAGACTGATTGTTTTATGAACTGTGAATTCGGCTACGTAGCGAAATTCAACATGTCTGCAACCAGCACCTCGTTACCGGCTACAGATAAGCTGCGAGGTAGTCTAAATTACGTGGATTGGCGATTCGAGATGGAAAACGTCCTAAGACTCGAAGATCTGTGGAGCTGTATAGTTGGCTACCCGGATGGAGATACTACAACATCTGCGAAGAAAGCAAAAGACGAAAGTCGGGCTAGGGCCAGACTTAACCTCATGGTGGATAAATCAATTTTCCCAATCGTCATGCCTTGTAAGACCGCGAAGGAAGTCTGGGAAGCTCTTGAAAAGGCCTACTCAGATAAAGGAGTGAATCGGCGGATCGTCATCTTGAAGAAATTGTGCAAAGTTAAATTAAAGCACTACAAGACGATGGAAGATTATGTTAGTGAGGTTATGGGACTTGCTCAGCAACTTGCGTCTATGAATAAGGCACTGGACGACGAGTTTGTGGCAGCTCTTATGCTGAAAGGTCTACCAGATGAGTTTCAGCCTATGATTATGGCTCTGGAAAGTTCCGGAACAGACCTTACTGCAGACACAGTCCGAACCAAGTTGCTACAAGATACTACTTGGAGTGGGAAAAGTACTTCCAAGCCATCCAAGGATTCTGTTCTGTTTTCACGAGAAGACAAGACGAAGAAGAAGCCCTTCTGCTGGAAATGCAAGAAGCCAGGACACTGGAAGCGGGATTGCAGGAAAGAGGAGATGCAGAGCTCAACTCAACAGAAGTCGAAGAAAGACAAGATGATGCTGGTGACCGATGGACAGGCATTAAGTGCAAGGGCCTCTACAGGGGCCTGGTTCGTTGACTCTGGTGCTACTAAGCATA
This sequence comes from Meconema thalassinum, assembly GCA_946902985.2. Taxonomy (NCBI): domain Eukaryota; kingdom Metazoa; phylum Arthropoda; class Insecta; order Orthoptera; family Tettigoniidae; genus Meconema; species Meconema thalassinum. The sequence goes on from OX336394.1 coordinate 197,505,396, forward strand.
TGAGTTCAAGCAAGACTGCGATGGTGAACTTCACTGCTGGTCCTAATCTGGAGATCAGTACAGCAAACAATCAAAAATTGTATGGCCAAGGATCTGGTAATGTAACTGTTCAATTAGAAAATGGTATTTCACAAACCTTGTCCAATGTAGAATATGTTCCTGGTCTCACTGCTAATCTTTTATCTGTGTCTGCTGCTACTCAAAAGGGTTATGCTGTGGTATTCACCGACAATACTTGTGAAGTTTATGATAGTGAAAACTTTGTTGCTACAGGTAATGTAGCACTGACTGCGAGTAATGTGGGGGGTGTTTACCAAGTCAATGCTCTCAGTGGTCAAGCTAATATTTGTTCAGAGGACTCAGAATATTTATGGTATAAACGACTAGGCCATCTTAACAACCACAGTATCAAGTTGTTAAGAGATAGTCTCACTCATGGAATTAATTTCTCAGATAATGGTTTTAAAAACTGTTTTTCATGTGCTGAAGGTAAACAAGCTAGACAACCATTTAAGTCAAGTAAGAGTAAAACTGTATGTAAAAATAAGCTAGATCTTATTCATTCAGACTTATGTGGGCCTATGCCAGTTCCATCTTGGAGCAATGCTCGCTATTTCTTGACCTTCATTGATGATCATCCTAGAAAGGTTTTTGTGTATTTCCTTGCTAAGAAAAGTGATGTTTTGGATTGCTTTATTGATTTCAAGGCACAGGTTGAGAATCAGTGTGAAAGATCTATTAAGGTCCTACGCACTGATAATGGTGGTGAATTTTGTAGCAAAGCTTTTGAGAGACTACTTAAATCAGAAGGTATTCAGCATCAAACTACAACTAGCTATTCTCCACAGCAGAATGGTGTAGCTGAACGCATGAATAGAACATTGCTTGATAAATGTAGAGCCATGATGAGCGAGTCTAAAGTAGATAAACGCATGTGGGCTGAAGCAATAAATACAGCAGCCTATCTTGTAAACAGGTCCCCAACCAGAAAAATTCCAGGTAAAGTTCCAGAGGAGATCTGGACTGGTAACAAGGTCAATATGGAGCATTTAAGAATTTTTGGTTGTGTAGCACAAGTTCATGTCCCTGATCAAAGGAGAAACAAGTTGGATCCTAAAAGTGAAAAACACATTTTCTGTGGTTATTGTGAGGACAGTAAAGCCCATAGATTCATGCATCCTGTTACTCATCAACTTGTTAAGTCCAGGGATGCACAGTTCTTTGAAGATGTGTTCCAGGAGGTGTCTGATGTGTCTCCAGGTAATGTTGGTCCATCCTTGCAGATTAATGAACCTGCAATGTTGCAGATCTCAGTTCCCACTGACAGTGAGGCAGAACCCGACAACTCAGGGGATGGGGCAGAGTGCATTTCGGAACTTGAAAGCGTATCGCCCATTAGCAGTGCTGGTGTGGCTGAGACTGTTGACTCAGCTGATTTAAGCTATGTCCCTAGTGGAACAGATTCAGACTGCAGTGATTCTGTGGGCTCTGCCACCATCGTCAATGAGCCAATGGAGGGGGATGCCGAAGGTAATCAAAGGTATCCTAGGCGCCAACAAAAGCCTGTAGACATGTCAGACTATGTGACATACTTGACTCTCACTGATGACTCTGAACCTAGTACAGTTAAGGAGGCACTGTCCATGCCTGATAGGGTTAAGTGGGAGCAGGCTATGAAAAGAGAAATGGAGATACTTCAGTTAAATGACACATGGGATCTAGTTGATAAACCCCAGGGCAAGAATGTTGTCAGTAGTAAGTGGGTTTTCAAAGTAAAAAGAGACTCTAATGGTAACATTCAAAGGTATAAAGCCAGACTTGTGGCCAGGGGCTTCACCCAAAGGTACGGAGTAGATTTTACAGAAACTTTCTCTCCTGTTGTTTGACACAGCACGTTAAGGATGCTACTTGCCTTGGCTGTCCAAACAGATCTGAAGGTGGTACATTGGGATGCTGAATCTGCTTTTCTCAATGGAAAGTTCGATGAAGAGATCTACATGTATCAGCCAGAAAGTTTTGTCAAGAGAGGTTCAGAGCATAAAGTTTGCAAGTTAAAAAATCTATTTATGGCTTAAAACAATCTTCTCGTTTGTGGAATGAGCGAGCTCACTCTGTTCTTGTCAAATTGGGTTACAAAAATTGTGCTGATGAACCCTGCGTGTACTTTAAGAAACAAGCCCAAGGTATGGTAATTATTGCATTATATGTGGATGATTTCATTGTGGCTTATAATGATGAGTCTGAGATCAAGTCATTGAAGACCTGTATTGATAAAGAATTTAAGGTACGAGATCTTGGGCCAATTTCTTATATTTTAGGTATTAAAGTAAGGCAAGATAAGAAGAATGGTACAATGTATCTTAGCCAAGAGCAGTACATCAGTGAGATTGCAAAGAAATATGGTATGCACGATGCACGTCCCATTGGTACTCCCTTGGAAACCAAACCAAATCTTGGTGTTTCTGATACAGAAACTAGTGATCTTCCTTATAGGGAACTCATAGGTTCGCTCATGTATTTAAGTGTTTGCACGCGTCCAGATATAAGCTATGCGATATCATATCTCAGTCAATTTAATCATTGTTACATTGAATCTCACTGGTCAGCTGCAAAGCGAGTGCTGCGTTATTTAAATTGCACAAAAGACTTGTCACTTAAGTATGTCAGGAATGGAGGTCAATTCATGGGATTTGTTGATGCTGACTGGGCTAATGATAGCAATGACCGAAAATCATACAGTGGTTTTGTGTTCAAAATGGCAGGTGGTGCTGTATCATGGGGGGCTCAAAAGCAAAAATGCATTTCCTTATCATCTACTGAAGCAGAATATGTTGCACTGAGTGAAGGTGAAAGAGAAGCTGTTTGATTGAAACGTGTTTTGTCTAACTTTATAGATCTCAAGTCACCCATCATATTATTGAGTGATAGTCAATCAGCTCAAAAACTGGCAAAAAATCCAGTCCACCATAATAGGACCAAACATATTGACACTAAATATCACTATGTTAGAGATGCTTTGGATTCTAAAGCCATATGCATCAAATATGAGGAGACTTCAAAAATGTGTGCAGACATCCTAACAAAGCCTCTTCCTAAGCCTAAGCATATTTATTTTTGTAAAGACTTGGGTCTTAAATCATGTCCTCTACTCCCACAGGTTTAAGGAGGTGTGTTGAAATATGTGGCCATGGTTTGTGTTGGTCACACTGTTAATTATAAACCTGGTCCATAGAGATATGTTTCTCTTTTGTTTTTGTTTTGGTGTGTATAAAAGGAATGTTGTATCACCTTGTTCGTTCAGTTCTGTTGTAGTAAATGTCAAGTACATTAAACGTGTGTTCCATTTCAATTGCCTGTGTGCCTCGTAATCCTACAAGGATTGCATATGTCAAAAGAAACATTCTTTGATATATTGAGTGATTATGTGCATGACAAAAGGAGAGGGGCAGAGTTAACCAGTGGTTCAGTGTGCCCCAGGTACAAATGGATCTTTCTACCACGGATATCAATTCTACACAAGAATGTTATTTATTAAGGTTAAAGAAGCACTTCTTAAAATTATGTTTATAATGGGACATAATTTGAAAGGCCTGATGTAGCGCGTAGAATAGGAGTTCTGTTGCTGGAAGTCTACACAGACAGCAATTTATGAATGCATTAATAGTATACTGAAATTAATGACCACACCTGATCAATTTTTTATTTATAAAGATAAAAATCACCATTTAATAGAAGTCTATTGCCCGGGTTTTAGTGACCACCATCGACAAATACTGAGCTTTGAAGTACCCGAAACAATCAATAATAATGATAATGGAATAAAATCTAAGTGCAGGCCATTCACTGAAACAAATGTTACATATTTCAATGACTTATTTAATAAGGTAACAAGGTCAGAAATTTATAAACTAGAAAATGTAAATAACAAATTTAATGCATTTAACAGTACCTAAAACACTATTTTGAAACAGCATTCCCCTTTAAACAATGAACTATTCAAAATAACAAAACTAGCAACTGGAAAACAACAGGGATTATAAATTCATGTCAAAGAAAGAAATTTCTACACAAATATATAAACAATACCACACAACACCTGAATTTAATGTATAGGCCTACTACCGTAAATACACTAGCATATTAAGTAAGGTAATAAGACTAGGAAAGAAAATGCGTAATGATAAATTTATTTCCAAATCATCTACTAAAAACAGGGCTATGTGGTCCCTGTTAAAGAAAGAAACGGGAAAATCTGCTAAAATACAAAGGAACATTACACTGACCTGCAATAATAAAGTTATTAATAATCCAGAGGAAATAGCAAACGCTTTTAATGACTATTATCTGGAAATTCCACAAAAATTATTAAATATATCACAGGTAAATACACTAAATTCTAATAATAAAATACATATATGCAGTGATAATTTATTTATAAATCATGTCACAAGTGAAGAGGTAAGAATAGTTATAAAATAGCTAATAAAAATTCTGTTCTGGCATTGATGGCATCCCTGATCCAATTTTAAAGAAATGTGCAGAGAATATAATAAATCCACTTACACACTTAATAAACAGTTCAATTCTCTCAGAAACTTACCCGGATATTTTGAAGTTACGAAAAGTAATTCCAGTGCACAAAAGAGGTTCAAAAGATGAATTCGAAAACTATCGTCCTATTACCTTACCAACTGGTATTGCAAAAATTTTGGAATAAATCATGAATAAGAGACTGATAAGTTTTATAGTAAAAATAAAATACTATCAAACTCACAACAAGGATTCAGAACGGAAAAATCTACACAGACAGCAATTTATGAATGTATTAATAGTATACTGAAATTAATTGACAATAAGGAACATGTAACTGGCCTATTCATGGATTTATCGAAAGTGTTTGATGTTGTTGACCATAAAATCCTCCTTATAAAACTATATCATTATGGTATTAGACGTCTAGCTAATACATGGATAGAGTCTTACTTAACAAGGCGTAAACAAATAGTAAGCTTGAGACACAAGAATGATGGACCCAGATTACTTAATGAAACATTGTCCAGTGAAGGTATTCTTAAATTTGGAGTACCCCAGGGATCAGTTTTGGGCCCACTACTCTTTCTTATATATATATATATCAATGATATAACACAGAACGTTGATTCTCATAGGGAAATTTTGTTTGCGGACGATACAATACTCATAACAAAAGGTGAAACTAAAAAGGTCTTACAGCAGTCTGCTGACTCTGCTACAGAAGAGTTAACCAAATGGTCACAAGATGATCGCCTCATAATAAGCTAAATTTCCACACTATACAGAATAGGAATCTTGCGACGCCCAATATAACATTAAATGGCCATCAAATAGGAAATAAATCAGAAACAACGTTTTTAGGACTATGGATACAACATGACTTGAAATGGAATAAACATAACAATATCTGAATAATAAAATAAAGTCGATGTGCTTTGCGTTACGTATTTTGTAAACTTGCACAAGCATGCACACATTAAGAAATACTTATTTTGCTTATTTCCATTCATACTTAAGACATGGGGTCATATTTTGGGGTACTGTATGTCACGTTTAGGATACAAAAGAGAGCGATTAGAATTATGGCAAATGTAAACACTAGAGAAACATGCAGACCTCTGTTTAAAGATTTAAACATCCTCCCACTGCCCTCCATTCATATCTTTGAAAGTATTATGTTTTTTAAAAAGAATAATGAATAAAGACCTTTTTCTTAAAACAAACAATGATGTTCATAGGCATAACACAAGACAATATAAAAACATTCATATTTTACACACACACACACAAGCATATATATCAAAAAGGAACTTTTAACACAGGAGTTAAATTATACAATCAACTACCCCAGTATATAAAGTTTGCTCAAAAATAAAAACCTTTGAAAGAATGTTAAAAGCTTATCTGCAGTGCCAAGTGCCGTTGTTTTTACTCTGTAGTTGAATATCTTAGCGTATAGGAGCGATGAAATCTATAATTTTATTTTACTTTTCTATTTTAATTTTAATGCCTAGCTGTAAGTTGTTGTATTTATAGAATTAATTATTCATATTGTGATAATAGAGTAAGGTGTAAATAGGTGTCCAATAAGATTGTATCTCTTAAGATCTACTCTTATAATAAGTTATAAATAGTTATTGTATTAGTAATATATACAAGTCAGTTATTTTATAGATATAACTAGCAACCCAACCCAGCTTCGCCCGGGAACAGTTATGAATGCATTACGTGGTAAGCGTTTTTTCTTCAAAGCCAATGTACAACGACCAATATCCGTTTTACGTGTCGGCACGATGGGTTAAAATCACTGACTTGACTATTAATTATATTATCATAGAGATGCATGTGCAACAAATCCTTGTCAGACGTAATTTAAGAATGGCGAGGTGCATGAAACACAAATCCCCCTTCCGTCCAATCTTAACTTGACTGCGAATTTTTCGGAACGAAAAGTTCATAGGCGAAATGAAGAAAAGTCGAGTTGCACTTCCAGGGAAACTCCAAACACAACCACTCTTCTGTTAGTTTTTAACTCAACATGACTCGACAGTTTGTTGCTGGCTGTATCTGGGGCAATAAGCTCGTCCTCTAGCTAAGCTGTAACTGGGGTGATAGACTCTCCCCTAGCTAGCTCGTAAACTGTCGCCTCAGTAACTGAACGGAGATTGTTGGAAGAAATGAAAAGAAAAAACACTTATAGCAGGCGATGTATTGAAGATAGAGATATGCTGAACAATTCTTACACTCATAGTATATATATGTTTAACGGTTTGCCCAGCGTATGCTTAAAATCGCACGGACGCCAGTTTTTCGACCTTTTCACTGAAATCGTTAGTGCTTGACTTCCTTGGGTCATAAATACATTATTTTCTACAGAAACCTTCCTCGATATATCCTTTACCGAATGGTGAAAACCGCATCAAAATCCATTCACTGGTTCTCGATAATACCCTTGACATCCAAGAATCGGGGACTTTGTTTTATACTAAGTAGAGATTATACGCCAATCAGTATAATTTAATATAATATAATATAATCCCCCTGCCGTCCATCTTAAATTGACAGTGAATTTTGCGGAACGAAAAGTTAACAGGCGAAATGAGAATTGCACTTCCAGGGAATGGCGAGGTGAATGAAACTTAAATCCCCCTTCCGTCCAATCTTAACTGTGTTTCACAGGCGAAATGAAGAAAACCCGAGTTGCACTTCCAGGGAAACTCCAAACACAACCACCCTTCTCTAAAGTCTTAACTCAACATGCCTCAACGGTTTGCTGCTGGCTGTATCTGGGGCAATAGGTTTGCCCGCTAGCTAGGCTGTAACAGGGATGATAGACTCGCCCTTAGCTACCTCGTAAACTGTCGCCTCAGTAGTTGAATGGACATGGTTGGAAGAAATTAAAACGTAAAAACACTTACAGTGGGCGATGTATTGAAGATAGACATATGCTATCGCGGACGTTTTTGTAGAACTTTTCATGCTGAACAGTTCTTACACTCATAATATTTAGATATTTTTAACGGTTTGCCCAGCGGAAGCTTACAAAGCGCTCGGAAGCCAGGTTTTTCTCGACTTTTCCACTGAAATCGTTACTGCTCGGCTTCCTTTGATCATAAATAAATAATTTTCTACAGAAATCATCCTCGAGATATCCTTTACAGAATGGTGAACACCGCATCAAAATCTATCCAGTGGTTCTCGAGTTTACCCATAACATCCAAGAATCGGGGACTTTTTTATACTAAGTAGAGATTTCTGACGTGTCTTATATCAAAAATGTATTGTATACATGTAATTGACGAAATGGATAAATACAAATCTAATCTAATATAGCATTAACAACAAAGAAATAACCAAGTGAATGCTAAAATTACTTTACCGCTTCTCTTTCTGGCAGAATGAAGTTTACCAACAGTACAGAATGCCAGCCATTTCAAAACTAATAATAATAATGCATTTTATTAACCCCTTAACGAGTCAAGGACTCATATACAAAGAATCGTACAGTTTTATCATGTTGGCGACAAATTACAATTCAATGTTTAGTTTACAAAGTTTTCAGTATGAAAATATATACAAGATTTTGTAGCTTTCATAAGTTTTTGTACACAATGTAGTCTTCTTTTGTCTTCTCAGATTTCGGAATTTCTTCAAACTGACATTTTATAATCATTCCACATAAACTGTTTTAGCCTCCTTTTAAAGATTGGTAGGCTAGGTGCAATTTTTATATTTTCTGGTAGTCTATTGAACTTTACAAAGGCACTATACTTAATGCTATTACTGCCATATTGTTTGGAATTGATATGGGAAAGTGATATGTCATCTGCATGTCTAGTTTTGTAAGCGTGTAAATCAGATTGTTTAGTGAAGTTTATATTTGTGTGGATACCTTTGTGTAAGATTTGGTACATCAGGACATTTGATTTGATTTCTGCATTTAGGGCTACCGGTTGAATTTTACTCGTAATATAAAGGTGTTTGGTTGGTGTTAAAAGAGGGTAGTTATAAATATTTCTTATGGCTCTATTCTGAATTATCTCAATTTCCTTTTTTAGGTAATTTGAACATTTTATCCAAATTGTATTCAAATATTGTAAGTGGCTATGGATTAAGGAAAAATACACTTTCTTGAGTTGATATTTTGGGATATAGTAGCTCAATTTTTTATCATCCCAGCAGCAGGTGATATTTTTTTAACTAATGCATCAATGTGCTTTTGCCAGGAGAGATTTTCATCTATTATTAGGCCTAGGTATTTGACAGATGAGACCATTTTAACTGCCTTTCCATTCAGCATTATATTCTGAGTGATGTCTAACTTTGTTCTACGCTTAGATATTATTAAATAATTTGTTTTATCTTCATTTACTGTTAATTTATTTGACTGGGTCCAGCCAAGTATTGTATTCATGTCCTCCTGCATGTGTGTAATCAGCGTGTTGGTGGTGTACGCATTGTAAAAGATGCTTAAGTCATCTGCAAACAACGTTATATTACCATGAAAACTGAGTGTTGCTATGTCATTAATATATACTAAGAAGAGGGAAGGACCCAGTATTGATCCTTGGGGCACACCGTGGGTAATATTTACTTTCTCACTTCTGTAGCCATTTATTTCAACATACTGCTTACGATTAGATAGGTAGTTTTTAAACCATGTCCAAGCTACTCCTCGGATACCTGCTTTATCAAGTTTCCCTAAAAGAATTTCATGGTCAACAGTATCAAACGCCTTTCTCAGGTCTATGAAAAGGCCACTCGCTGTCATCTTATTGTCTATGACATCCTGCAAGTTAGAGATTATATCAATTGTGTCTATTTCTGTACTTGAGTTTTCACGGAATCCATACTGTCCTTTGTAGAAGTAATCATTTTTATTTAAAAAATTAACAATTCTGTTTTTTACTACTGTTTCGAGTACCTTGGATATGGGTGGGAGGATGGAAATGGGTCTGTAATTGTCTGGATTGCTTTTGTCACCTCCTTTATAGACTGGTATGACTCGTGCTATTATGTTTTGAATAATGCACATTATAGCTATTATGTTTTGAATAACGGATATTATAGCTCTTTAATATGCACACACATCTGAATCTACATCTTAACACAATGAACAACTTACAACTAACATTGTCACAGAGTAAAAGCATATACACTCCGACCAAGTTCCATAGAGGACATAAACTAGATACATAATAGTCTCCCCCACTTATATAAAAACAAATAAAAGGAACTATTCATATTCATTTGGGCACATAGTCTTGCAGATACTGAGGAGGTCGCCTGTGTCTGGCTGATCTTCTTAAATAATTATCAGCAGGTGGTGGAAGGCTGTTTCGATCAGGGCGTTCATCTGGTTGCACGATGGTCTGCCTTGTATCATCTGAAATGTGGGTTGCAGGAGGAATATCCTCATTTTCTAGTCTGGACTGGGTTGGTGTTGGTATGTTTGGAACACCACGCACTGGAGGATTTGTTGGAGAAAAAGTGACATGCTTATCTTTCTTTGGCACGAGAGTCGATAATAACTGGTCAACATGCCGCTTTAAAATTCGTCCCGAATCCAATTTCACATCATAGTGACGCTGGCCGAGTTTAGTTTGTATAACACCAAACTGCCAAATATCACGGTTTTTCTGGTGAATCCGGACTTGCACTCTCTCTCCCACTTTGAAAGAACGAACAGGGGGTGAGAAACTGGATGTAGTCAAGCTCTTTTGGTTTGGAAGTAGAGCATCCAACCGGATACGTAGCCGACGTTTCAAATATAGTTCAGCTGGAGACTGTCCACATGCCAATGGCGTTGCTCTGTATTGAAACAAGATGTTCTGTAACATAGTCGATAATGGTGCCGGGTCATTTACAGCAGCACGAAGTCGCCTCTTCAAAGTTTGGATGTTTCTCTCAGCTAGCCCATTGGTTGCTGGGTGCCCTGGTGCAATATATTTCTGAAAAATCCCTCTCTCCTTGCAATAGGATCTGAATACATCACTCGTGAAGATAGTGGCATTATCTGACACAAGGACATTTGGGTACCCATGTACGGTAAAGATATTGTCAAGCAGACTGATAGTAGTTGCAGTGGATGGAGCGTCTTTCACCATTCGTACTTCGACCCACTTGGATTTCGCGTCAACACACATCAAGAAATGGTGGTTATCAAATGGCCCCGCATTGTCAATGTGTATGCGTTCCCAATTTTCTTCTGGTTCATCCCAGGGGTGTATTGGAGCTTTTGGTGGATTTGAACGAGTCTGCGCGCACTCTTCACTACATTTGATAAGCTTCTCAATGCCTTTGTCTAATTGCGGCCAGTAGACATATCGTCTTGCTAACTGTTTTGTTTTCACAATGCCGAGGTGTGTTAAATGTAACTCTTCCAAAATTTTTCTTTGTAGTTTCTTTGGGATAACAATTCGGTCTTGACGGAATAGAATACCATTTTCAACTGTATATGGTTCATCCAAGGATTGAGTTTGAAGACGTTGCAGGGTGGCACTAAGTTCTGGGTCTAACATAGTCTCATCACGGATAGTTTCGTACGTAATGGCTTCACTTGACACTTGAAGAATCGTTTCAGCACAGAGTTGTGAAACTTCTGCATTTATTGATGTTTCAATGTTTGGCGAGGTAGATGCAACAGGGGCTCGGGATAGGCAGTCAACATTTTCGTTTTTTTCCCTTTTTCACTCTTACCGTGTAGTCAAACCCGGAGAGAAACGATGCATATCTTAGGAGCCTTGCGGATGTCATTTGTGGCAGGCCCTTGTTCTGATGAAAAATACGAGACAGAGGTTCATTATCTGTCACAAGAATGAAATTTCTTGCAAAAATATAGTTGTAGAAGTGTGTTGTGGCGAAAATTATTGCCAGCGCTTCCCGGTCAAGCTGACTGTAATTACATTCTGCTGGTGTTAGGGCACGAGATGCATGGGCTATGGGTCTTTCTTGGCCATCCATCCCATGACTTAATACTGCTCCAACACCAGTAGGACTGGCATCGGTTGACAAGATGATAGGCAGTGATGGGTTGAATGGGGGTAAGGACACGTTCACTACATAACTCGGACTTGAGATTCAAGAAAGCTGCTTCACAGGCTGCAGACCAGAAAAACCGTTCACCTTTCCGCAATAACTGCCGTAATGGCTGGGACTTCGTTGAAAAATTAGGAATGAACTTTGCATAATAAGTCACCATACCAAGGAAGCGTCTCACTTCTTCATTGTTTTTAGGGCGTGGCATTTGTGACACAGCTTGAACTTTCTCTGGTGACTTGCGGATCTCATTATATGATACAATATGCCCTAGGTAGTCTATTTTTCCTTGAAAAATGAGCATTTGCTTTTGTTCAAATGCAGATTATTTTTTGAAAGCCGTTCTAGACAGGCTATTAAGTTCTTGGTGCACTCCTCCTTCGTTGTACCATGTATTATGATGTCAAAATAAGCTTCAGCTTTTGGAAGACCATGAAGGATCTGTGATAATATCCTATTAAATTCTGAGGGGGCAGTTTTGATGCCAAAACTCAGTCGATGCATCCTGAAGGTTCCTTTGTGAGTGGATATAGTTTGAATCATACTACCTTCTTCATCAACCTTCAGATGTAGATATGCCTTGTATAAGTCTAACTTGCAGAAAAATTTTGAGTTTCTAAGACTATGTAGAACATCATTAACTGGTCTTATGGGATGGTTTGCAGAAATCAACCTTGAATTTACTCCACATTTGTAGTCAACACATAACCTAACTCCCCCATCTGGTTTTGGGATAACAACAAGAGGCGATCCCCAATCACTTAAAGCTGTGGGAGAAAAAACTCCTTCTGATTCCAATAAAGCGAGTTCCTCTTCAACGCGTTCCCGAAGAGCAAAAGGGACATCACGTTCACGATTGAAGACAGGTTTCACCCCCTCTCTGAGTTGCAGTTTTACTTCAATATTGGGAACGCATCCAATTTTGTCTTCAAAGATTATGCTATACTGATGTAAAATATCCTGAATTGACTGCACTGATTTGACAGATTCAGTGTGAAGTGATTGATTTGTGTCCTTGTCAATTTCCTTCAGATCAAGGCCGAGGCCCCTGATCCAAACACGACCAAGCAATGCGGCATGACCTTGCGGAACTACAAAAAGATCTGCAACAATTTCTTTTCCTTTGTATGATACTGTGACAACAATTTTTCCTCTGGGTTTGATAACATGATCAGAATATGATCGAAAACAGACATTTGTTGGCTGCAATGGCAAACCAAGACCCAAGGTTGAACATTCGTTCTCTGGGATGAGTGAATATTTTGCTCCAGTGTCGACTTCAAATCTTTGTGATTTATTGTTGAGTTTAACACTGATAAAATATTTATCTGATTCTTGTCCTACTTCAAAGAGATCTTCGATGCATTCCAGTTGTCCTATCCCGAAATTGGTTTCAAGGTGGTCATGCAAGTTGTCATCTATGTTCTCAGTTGCAATGTTGTGTGTATTTGACTGTTGAAGAAGTGTAGTGTACAAACTTTTGCAACATGTCCCACTTTCCTACATGACCTACATTTAAGAGAGTTTCTGTTTGTGCGACAATCTCTTGACCTGTAGTTTGAATTTCCACAATTCAGGCATAATCCATCAATACCTAGTGCTCTATAACTGACAGAACTACGGCGGCCCCTGGACTGTGAACGTGAGTGAGAGCCTGGGTTAGGCTGTTGAACAAAACGTGACTGAGTATCACTGCTATATTGATTCCTACTTCGGTCATTATATGAACTTGTGGCTTTTGTTACTTTGTTTGTGTCCTCTATAGTGTCTGACGGTGCAGTGAGCTGTTTTGACAGCTGATTACTCTCATACCGCGATGCTTCCAAGGCTATAGCCTTCTTCCGGAGATCATCAAATTTCGTGTCATTAGACTGGAGAAGTTTCTCTCTGATCCAATTATCTCGCAAGCCACGTATAAATTGTGCACGAAGAAAAACATCCGCGATTGAAATTCTGGCGTCACATGTGCACTGAATATAAAAGTCACAGTCTAGTAAGTGGCTTCTAAGAGTGGCAACAAATCCTGCAATATTTTGACTTTCTTTTTGATTGACGTTCAAAAAATAGTGTTGGGAAACTACGGTTGAGACTTGAGGTGACAGTATTTGCTTGAAATGCTTTACTAGGTCATTATAACCGAGAACTTGATTGGTTTATCAGGGCCTAAAAATGCAGAGAGATTGTTATAATGAATTGCCCCTATTGATGTACACAAGAGCTGAGCTTTCTTTGTTGGATCGGTGGCATTGTTGAAGTTTGCGTAATTTTCAAATCGTTCTAAATACGACACAAATTTTTCCTTTTCAGAATCAACATTTTCAAAAGGTGTGATGTTAGTGGCTTGTGGGGTTGTGACGGGCTGGTGAGCTTGATACCTTTGAAGTAACTTCTCTTGAGAATCAGTAAAAATGTTCAGTAATTGTTGAAACTGATTTGCGTCCATCTTGACGGAACTTCAAAATAATTTTAAAAATCACAGTTCAAATATAATAAAATGTTTCAAGATAACAGATTTAAAACACACTGGGTAGTGATCGATGACCGAATATTGTCCTGGGCTTGAGAAAAAAAAAACATTGCATAACCTCAAAGTTCGAACTGCGATAAATATTATTTTGAATATGTGGCATGCAGGCACACGTAGCTGAATATACGATGAGTTGCTTAGGATTGTTTACAAGTACTCTGTGTACATTTCATGTCGATTTGCCTGTTTCTTGATTTTACTCACGTGACCGTTGAAACAGACGACGTAAATACCGTACTTCATTGATATAGGCTATATCTGTACCGGAGAATCAAGTCCCAATTCCTCGTCGCCAACTATTATGTTTTGAATAAAGCACATTATAGCTATTATGTTTTGAATAACGGATATTATAACTCTTTAACATGCACACACATCTGAATCTACATCTTAACACAATGAACAACTTACAACTAACATTGTCACAGAGTAAAATCATATATACACTCCGACCAAGTTCCATAGAGGACATAAACTAGATACATAATACGTGCTATTTTTTAGATCATCAGGCACCAAACCAGTCTCTAACGATAATTTTATTAAAGTAGTTAGTGGGCTACTTAGCATGTCAATGGAGTTTTTTAACAATTTTACTGACATACCATCTTTGTCTTGGCTACTTTTCATTTTAAGGCTTAATATAATATTGCGAATTTCCATCTGTCATAAATATGGACTCTGTGTTGACATTAATTTCATTAACTTTCTTCCCTGGGAGGATGATTTTGGCTAACTTGTGTGCTATGTTTATAAAGTGAGTTTTTAGAGCATTGCAAATATTTTCTTTTCCTGTGAAAGATTTACCGTCAATTATTATCTCACTGGGACCATCTTTGTTTTCAGTTGTGCAGTTGTAGATCATGTCATTGATTACCTTCCAAGTATTTTTTATGCTATTGGCGTTCAATGTTAATTTATGTTCATAGGAATTCAGTTTCCGTTTTAAAGCTGTCACTTTGTTCCTACATATTATGTGCTGTTCCTTTAAGGGGTTGTTGTTTCTGTGAATGACAGTTTTAAGTTTAGCATGTAGTAGGTCCCTTTGTTTTATTAGCTAAATTAATATAAATAGTCTTAATTGCAGCCAGGTGGCCATATTACATGTTACAGATATGTGCAATTACTAGATACTATGATTCAATTCTAGTCCTTACTATAAGCCGCTATTGACAAAGTTCTGTTTTGGCATGTCGTGATATGGTACCTTCCACATTCGTTCCTACAAGGCTCACATATGCATCTCTCATCCGGGTCATGTAATTTCTTTCGTGAGCAGACCTTATGGTGGAACCCATGAACTGCGAGTCTCGTCACGACGTGTCTCATTTCGGATAGGGGTTTCATCCATCTTTTGTCCATCATGGCATCAGTCGCGTAGAATTCCTTCGGAATATCAAGCCTATTGACAAAGTTCTGTTTTGGCATGTCGTGATATGGTACCTTCCACATTCGTTCCTACACGGCTCACGGCTCTGCAGATCCTGGAGTAATTTCCTGTAGCTTTCTGGGGATGGCAACAGTAGAAGTGACCGAAGGTCCTCTATTAGGAACGTTTCTCTCGCCAGTTCATACACCAGCCGAGATTTGGCTGACTTGGAGACTCCGAGGGCTCTTTTGAGGAAACTGGATTTCACCTTTTCGAGTTTCGCCAGTTTTTTGTAGTTGAGAAACTGCCAAGTTAGCTCCCAACTATCATAAATGGTGAGAATCAAGTGTAGACAACTCAAGTCTTAGAGTAAATAACGATTTTCAGATTGATTTTAAAGTGGGACTGGTTCATTGTGCCCCAGTCTCCCCTATATATACGATGTATAAGTTATTGTATATATATATATATATATATATATATATATATATATATATATTTGTTTCTTTCAGAATAGGGCATGTAAATACTTGTTTCCCGCCTAAAGTAATTGGGCACAATTTGTGTTGAGCCCTGGAAATCTTTCTTTAATATTCTCTAATTTAGTAATTCTTTTTCACACTCCCAATTTTTAAACTATTGTTTACTCTTTGAATTTGGCAACCCGCCATATCTTTGCTTTCTATATTCTCTGCTCTTTGCTGCCTACTGTAATTTCACCTGCAGATTTTTCTTCCATCTGCATGTTTTCGCGGAGTTTCTAATATATCAGCATTATTCCTGAAAACTCTACATTTTTAATATTCTGTCGTTCTTGTTGGGACAAATGTTGGGGATACGTTTAGGGATTTGTAGGATTGTGAAATCCTCTCTTATCCCTTGAAGCACTGAATTTTATAATCGTTTTCCACAGTTTCTTTATGTCAGGTCATCGACGAAAAATCTGCTGCATTGGCCAGTATGTTTTATAGTTAATTTTGAAATATTAAACCTCGATTTCGAACTTTTTTTGAGTTCTTCGAGATAGAATAAAAGAAAAATTACATAATGCCGTCAACTAGTTCTTTGAAAATTGCAGTTATCTGCTCGAGCAATATGAACAGAAGCATGGAAGCTCATGCGTTTTTGAGGTTAGTGATGACTGATGAACGTCAAAATTGCAAAATTTCGTTCAGAAATTATTTTAATAGTTTCCTTGCATATTTCGTAATGCGACGTGATGCATATTACTTGTTTGGTCTCACCCTTTGCGATCACCAGGTGACTCGTACAGTCCCAACGTCTTTCGTACAGTCCCAACGTCTTCTGTATTCAACATACTTATTTTTTTATCATGCCCATCTGCATTCCCTATTCTACATTTATTTAAGACTATGTCACTAACTACTACATTTATTTTGGTTTTTATCAGAACTTTCCTAAATTGCTCTACTTGAACAAACCATAAATTGTTCAAAAGTTGGTTCTTAAGGTGTAGGCTATTGGCTATAGCCTGGAGCAGAGGACTGTGATCTCCTTAAAACAACAATCGTCACTTGTGTGTAACCAGACTAATGATATTTGGTGGTGGTAACCTGTAACACATTCATTTTAGTTGTTTTAAGGGGCGGAACAGTGAGGTGATCTGCTCCTAAGATTCATTTTAATCTCATGCTGTCAACTAGGAAGTTAATTACTTGTGTTCTTAATCTGTTACGGTGGTACATACATTATTGAGTACAAATTCAATACTACACAACACAGTGAGACATGTTAATGGTCCAAGAAGCACAAGCAGCCTATAGCACAGGCAAATGTATCAGGAATGCCCCTTAATTTGGTAGTGGGGCTTGCTCTGATCATGTATGAGCATTATATTTGCCCTGTTGGCAATCTTTGGGCACTTAAACATGGCTAACCTAAGTTGTGTAGTAATGACTGTGCTATGTATAGTAGTTTTCTCACTTGATTGCCTGTACCTTAATAGGGTAAGATGCAGAGAGGAGAAGGGGAAAGAGTTTGGCAGGCACGAGCATATACTTTTCCCAATACTTCAACATGCATGACTGGCCACAGGACTGTGGCTTCACGAGTCCGCAACCACAGAGACTTGATCTTTGTGCTTCCTTAGCAAAATGGTTTATGGCACGTTTTGAGTATAGATGTCAACATGTTGTAGCAGGCACTTGGGTCACCATTTCTATCACTTTAATGACAGAAAAATTGTAATTTATTTACTTTGTAGTGAAGTGATTTATAACAGTTTTGAAGGTTTGAATTGTAAGGAATGCAGAAATGGTAATCCTTCTGACAGCAAGGTTTTTGTAGCCTACTGTAACCCACACTTCGTTTTCAATCATACTCTTACTTCCTGTCTGACAAGAAGAGATTGAACTGTTTGGAAAACTGTCTTTCTTCCAACTGGTTGTATGGTGCAGCAGTAACGTTCTCACCGGCTGTGTCCATGGTTGCAGGATCGAATCTTGCCACAGCCAGTTGACATTTGAGGGTGCGCGAATGCAAGGGAACTGTGTCAGTAGATTTAATGGCACATTAAAGATCCCCTTTAGGGATCCAGCACATCGACGTCTCTAAAAGCTGCAGTAATTAAAAGGGCCGTGAAACCAATAACATTATTATTATTATTGACTTTCCTCCAGTAGCTATGGTTTTTGTATTTACATTTCCCAGCACAGACATGTGGCAGACTCGTACTAAGGGGGTTTAGGGGATCTATCCATCCCGAAATATCTGATTTGTTGCAGGTAGTCTTTACGTATATTGTGCACCCTTCTCTGGCAAAGAGGATGTCTTCTGCTAGTCTTGTTGGTAAAGTTTCTTAGGAACTGTTTGTCATAACCAGTTTCGTGCAAAACATTCCGTACTCTTCGTGCTGAAACATGGTTTATTATTTCATGTTTCACTTCAGCTCTAATGTTTGGACCACTGATTACTAGATTTTTAGAACCTTCATGATGATATGTAATTTTTATGCATGTATCAGAATTTATTGACGTCCACTTCTTGCATTTGTGCTAATCTTTGCTTTAATTCTGTACTTAATTGCCTCCTCTTGTGTTGAGATTTTCTCAAAGGATCGCCATCAGATTCTATCCTTTGACAGCACCGTGGCTTGCAGGTTACTGCCACAGACTTCGAATGTCTCATCGGTGTTGTCCCACCACTTGATACAGGGCCTCTTACTGGCTACTCGCACCTCCCACCCCTGTTGTGGCATCCTGGTGTCGGCCATTTGGTTGGAATGGACAAACCACCATGGTTGCTCCTGTTCATCGGTAGTCCTAGGTGGGTGGATCTTCAAGTTCTGCCTGATAGTCGCATAGTCGCATTTCGTACCGTCTCGTGTCTTCATCTCTATCTTCTGCAAATATCTTTGGTGTCACTTTCCTCTTCGTTGATCGTGACACCCATGTACTTGAAGCCTTCTACCTGTTCAAGCACCTGCCCCTTCAGTTGGATGTTGTGCATATTTGTGTTCTTGGAGATCACCATGGACTTGGGTCTTTGCCACATCAGTCACCTCTCTTTTCTCTATTCCACAGGTTTAAGTTATGTTAAGAGCCAGTCCTAGTAAGGAGAGAGACGTCATTAGCGAACGCCATTTCTGACATTTGGACAGGCTGCATTTTCCAATGGCCAACTGCCATTTTCTTGGTGTTTCACTTGTTCTTCAATGACATAATACATGAGCAAGATGACGAGTTAAGGGAGTCTGTCTCCTTGTCTAACTCCTGCACGGGTGGTGAATTGCATAGGTTTCTTTCGTGCCGTCATCGTGTAGTTTCTGCAGGTCCTGTAAAAGCTTTGAATAGCATGGATCAGGTGGTTTTTGACCCCTTGTGCTTTCAGTGCCTTTCATGGGATCGGCCGAATGTTTGTTCCAGCTCGCTGTGTGCCAGATGTACCTCCTTGCCGTACTCAGTCATCTTCTTGGCCATTTGTCTCAGTGTAAATATGATGTCCTGTGTATCCCTATTCAGTCTAAAATCACACTGAGGTTCCTTCAGCCATCCTTCGCTTTGTGCATTGAGTATCCTGGAGTACAACTTGTCCGGGATGCTGAGCAGGGATATCCCTTAGTGGTTTTGACACTCTTATGTTGTCCCCCTTCTTGGCGATCAGCACTAAACAGCCACTTCCCAGTCCTTGGGGATGATCTTTTTTCGCCAAGCAAGCTTAAGGCTTTATCCCCGGTCCTCCATATGCTGGATTATCTAAGCCGTATTCTTGTTGCACCCTGGAGCTTTTCCCAACTTCATTTTCTTGATGCCATGGTTCAGCTCTTGATCACCCAATAGAACAGCATCTGGTTGTCTACGAGGTTAGCTTCTAACTTTCGGCCAAAGTCTTCCCATAGCTTGGTCTTGGCACGCTTGATCACCTCCTTCACGAGTTTGTAGACTTAGTAATCAGTCCCGCTGTTCAGGTACCTTGCCCAGAGCTTCTTCTTCTGCTTCACCTTTGCCTGTACTTCATCCGTCCACCACAAGCACTGCCAGCAATCTTTGAGACAATCCCATTTAGATCTTCATCAGTGACATGTCGGTCGATCCCTTCCTGGAACTACCACCTTATCTCTTCGTCTTGGAGTTTGAAAGATCCGATGCTGGTGTAGTCTTTGACTGCACTTGTACTGGTGTGGGGGTTTCCAGACTAGCACTTTCTTTTACAGGATTAAGAGTCGGTGGTCACTTACAATCCCAGGGCTTCTCATCTCCCTGGCGTCAAGTACAAATGGGAATGTCACTTTACGTACGAGTATGAAGTTGTTCTTACTCAACTCCTCTCTGAGGTAGAGGTGAATTCTTTTGCGAGGAAACATGACATTTGTGACATTAAGGTGGTTTGCCTCCCACAACTCCATTGTTCAATATATCCTTACCGTGGCATCTGATAATCCTCTCCCAGTGGTCCGGCTCATTTCCAACTTGACCATTAAGGCCTCCCAGGATCAAACCTTTCCCTGCACAGTCGTTAATGGATTTCTGCAGGAACTCAAAGTAGACATTTTTGTCCCCAGCATTCGCGTCCTCATTGGGTGCGTAAGTGATAATTAGCTACATGAGCCTGTTCGCCTCAGAACGTACAAAATCATTAGCCTCTCCGAGATAACCTTTTATTTCCTGACATTCTCCACCTCTTCTTCCTGAACAAGACATGCCACTCCTGCCTGTGCATGAGGAGTCTTCGCGACACTGCTTTACAAAATCATATAGTTGTCTTTGATAGTCAATAGTCTTTGTTCCTTTTTCTTGGTTTCCGTGATACCCAGGAACTGACTTGGATCTTCTTGATCTCTTTAACCAGCTCCTCCTCCTTATCTGCCAGGACCCTCATGTTCCATATCATAGTCCTTTGACCTCATTTAGTCGTCGTTGGTAAATTCCGTCCGGCTTTCCTATGCATTGTTCTTGTAATCAGGTAGGGTTCGATTGAGCGGCTTATTGCCCCGCTGCAGTTAGCACAGTGGAGGGGCTGCCTCCTTAAGGCCTCCGTGCATGTGTTGCTGTTCTTTCAGGAGCAATGTTCTTCGAGCCCCCTACCTCCTGAGATGAATTCTGTTCCTTCCATCAGGTTCTGCAGCTGTATTCGAGTTATACCGCCCTGTACTCTGTCTTCAGCAGAACTCGGCCTCTGCTGCCACAGCTACATTGCCCATCCTCCGGGACGTGGGTCTGCTTGCTGAGATTTACCTGGATGCCAAACAGTTACAGCCGAAGCTCCCTGTATGCCACATGCCGAGGGACTTAAATTCTGTAGATGCTCTTAAATGCACTGATGGTGCCATTTCCACTATATCTTCCACTTTTGTAAATCTCTCACTGCTATCTGTATTTTCTCTTCAGCTGTATCCTTATTTCTTGTAGAATTGTAGTTAAAGTTTGGTACAAACTGTTTTATACTTGAAAACAAATGATCTGCAAAACTTCAACTGAAGGGTATAATTCAGTAAGGGCGAGTTATGGCCTAATTTTGACCTGATGCATACTTGTTTTAACGCCCAAGTCGACAAGTCATACAGAGTTTATTTTCTGATTGTGAACAAAGGAACGAATATATTACACGATTGCCACCAACCCAGTTAGGAACTAAGAAGGGAACGGATTGTGGTGTAAAATTCTAATCTGGTTGAAATTTAGTACACAATATTCCTACAAAGTTGTACAATGACGTAGTGAAAATCGCACGGGCCACTTAAAATTCTGAACCCCAATATTGAACGTCGAAAACCTGCCGGACGCTGGCATGAGCGAGGAGGTGGGAAAAGGTAAAGCTGTCCTTGAATCCTAGCAGCATGCGATGGCTCGTGGCCACCAGGCAGTGACCTACCTTGCTGCGCCGCATTCCCCACCTTCCACCTTCCCCTCAACCCGTCACTCCCTTAACAGTTCGCATCCACTATTGCAAGGATTACAAAAAGTAAAAGAGGAAAGAAATGAAAAGTCGTTACAGTATGGCCAAGCGCAAAACATCACATTGTATTGCATTGTAGCTAATATACACTAATCGAGAGGGTAGAAGGGTGAGAAAAACGTTTAAGGTGGGGAATGCAACGCAGCAAGGCAGGTCGTTGCCTGGTGGCCACGAGCAATCGCGTGCTGCTAGGATTCAAGGTCAGCTTTACCTTTTCCCATCTCCTTGCTCATGCCGGCTCCCGGCAGGTTTTCGGCGTTCAAAATTGAAAGTGGCCCGTGCGGTTTTCACTATGTCATTGCACAACTTGGTAGGAATATTATGCACTAAATTTCAACCAGATTAGAATTTTACACCGCAATCCGTTCCCTTGTAAGCCTTGTTCACTGCCAAGCTCAACTTACATTGACACAGCAGCTCACCCTATACCCTGCTAGCCAACAAATGCAAGCACAGCCAAATTCAGGGACACTTGTATCTCAAACTCGTTATACCATATTGTGATTTTTATATACAGTATATATATTATTTTTAAAATTACAGATGGAATATAAATAGTAAATATTGGTGAATAGTTGTTCAAACTTCATAAGATATTTAAAAGAATGCTATGAGACTATATCCAGATGTCCATTTATTTTTTAGCCACTGTATGTTCTTTCTTTAATTAGAATATATACATTCGTCCTCCATGTTGATTTGTTTCTTTTTTATTTCAACAGTAAGAAAGGCTTCCAGGTGAAGTCATTTGGAACAGGAGACAAGGTGAAATTACCAGGTACTGCTCCTGACAAACCAAACTGCTATGAATTTGGTATTAGTTATGAAGAAATTTACCAGGATTTGCTGTTGAAAGATAAGTCATTGTATCCTTTATAAGTGTCATTTGATATTGAAATATTCTCTCCATGTTTTCAGTGTTGCTGTTTATTTTAAAATCACAAATTGCAATTTTATTGCACATCACTACTGAGGTACGGTACTACTTTGTTGATATCTTAAAAATATTATTATTGTTCTTATTATTGTAATGTATGTCTACCCCTTATTATTCCCGTTTATCAACGGGGTCTGGGATGAGAAGCGATAAAATTCTATCTGGTTTTTAGGGCCAGATGCCCTCACAACGTCAAGAGAGGAGTAATGTGAGATGAAATGAATGAAGGTGAATGAAAATTGTCAAGGTGATGGAATGAAGCGTCTTTGGCCTATGAGGAGGTACCAACCAGCATTTGTCTGGATTTGAAAATGGGAAACCACAGAAACCCATTTCGAGGATTGCCGACGGTAGGGTTCAAACCCACATCTACTGAGTCCACAGATAGCTTGGCCCCATGACCTAGTTGTGTTAACAAGTGTAGCTACTGCTGTCGATTATTATTATACACATAACAAAAAAAGCAGGACACATTTCAATTTTTTTTCTCTGCATTCTGTTTGCACTGCCACCTTGCATAAGACTGGAAATCTATTAGATGACCTGTGGCTGAGATTTAATCAACAGAAAGGTCTTTTATGAGCCGACATCTTACAATTCAGAATGCTGTGTTATTTTCCCACCCTTCAAAAAACTAAACTTCCTTGACCAGGAATCAAATCTTACAATTCAGAATGCTGTGTTATTTTCCCACCCTTCAAAAAACTAAACTTCCTTGACCAGGAATCAAATCTTACAATTCAGAATGCCGTGTTATTTTCCCACCCTTCAAAAAACTACAACTTCCTTGACCAGGAATCAAATCTTACAATTCAGAATGCTGTGTTATTTTCCCACCCTTCAAAAAACTACAACTTCCTCGACCAGGAATCAAATCTTTGGATCTGAAGGCGGGCACTGTACCCCTAAGAAAGGTATCAGGAGCTGCGGGAAATGGGTTCCCCCAGACTACAAACTGTAGCAGTAAATGAGTAAATGCAGCTGGGCATTTAACTTGCTTGGCAAGTAGACATGAGTGAAGCTAGCATACATGTCAACACAAATTACATTATATACATGATATCACACCACTTTTCATGTAACTAGCTGCGTGGTTCTACGGTAACGTACTCACCTGCTGTGCCCAAGGTTGCAGGATCGAATCCTGGCACAGACAGTTCGCGTTTGAGAGTGTGCAAATGCGAGGGAGCCATGACAGTAGATTTACGGGCACGTTAAGATCCCCTTTCGGGGCAAAATTCTGCCACCCCGGCATTTTTTAAAACCGCAGTTAGAAGGGACGTAAAAATAATGCTATACTTTTTATATGGAGAAACCCCTGGAAACTGAAGAAAAAAGGGAAACTAGAAAAGTTTTATGGGGACTCTGCTCCGCCTAATGAAGTGGTGTTCACAGTGGATCCCACTGGAAGACCCTGGGGAATCCTGTGTGCTCTTCAACGGGTGTTATAAAGCCCTGTGTTACTAATGTTAAAATGGCATTGTAAATGCTTCATTTCTCGGGATCTGTTGGGTATGAAATCTTTTTTTTTTGCAACATGTTCATTCATTTGTCACTGATCCTCAATCCCTAAAAGAAGAAAATGGCTGTATTTTTTTAAAAAAAAGGAACTCCATTTTCATTTTATAAAAAAGTCCTCTCGGCACGCCGGAAGGCGGAGGTAGATTTCACCGGACAAACTTGGGGATAGGCGAAAATAGGCAGAATATGCAGGTTTTCGTAGAAGGATCAGACCTCATTTATTGCGAGAAGGTATTTTATAATTGGAGCTTAATTAACTTTGTTTTTCGTCATTTTATGCTTATTTTAAACATTTTATTGTCTTATGGGAACGGTAACCTTCTTGTCATTTGGGGTCCATTTTTATACTTGTGGTCACACTGTCCTTATGCAAGGTTTCGACACTGATGTGTAACTATGTAACGGTCTGTTACTTCTTCACGCAAAATTATATCTCCCTCAGAGATTTTGGTTGGTTCCTCAGTTTAGGGGCTGCGACAACGCGGTCATGTAACCCCGTGTACTTTGGGATGGCTGCATTAGTCTGTAATTCAGGTAAGGACTGCAGACGGTCAATTTCAAGCAGTAGTTCCTAATGTTGCTACCAGGTACTACCGTCAACGACACCTAGCTGTGAACTTGGCTACTAGATGCCACCCCAACCAGCAACTCGCAACGAACGTTGGAACTTCCCCTCCAAAGGAAAGCATACTGAGGGATTTTAGCGCTCTTAGAAAATCCGACGACTTCGGCCGGCTTTGAACCCGCGTCCTTGGGCATAGAAGTTCAGCCTGCTACCAGTTACGTCACCGAAGCCGCTTCACACTTAGTCAGATGGAAATACTGAATCTGATCTCGTGCAAGTGCGTTGTCATGGCAACATCTGATGGCTCATCTCTCATCAATTTAGTAGTGTTGCCATGGCTACCTCTGATAGCTCTTGGCATTTTCTTATAATTCCGAAATCATTTTTCTCATCCCTTGGCGTAATGGTGGGTCATATCAAAAATTCTTTCAGACAAGTTTTAGGTAATTATTAGGGGAATATTGTCCATTTTGTACGGTTTTGATATTGTGCCTATTAAGAGAGATATGATTAATGTTTCCCGAAAAAAACACTTTTTCCCCACCCCTTTGGTCAATGGTTGGTGCTATAAAAAACTCTTCAAACATAAATTTTTGGGCTTTCTCCGACAAATAGTATGAACGTTGAACGGATTTGGTATTTCACATATTAAGAGAGTTATAGCAATATTTCACTTTTTCGAAAAAAAGCCCCCCATTTTCACCCCCTTCGACCGATTTAGCCCAGTAATTAACTCGACCGAGATTTTATAGGTATACATATTCGGTAAAAAATTCAAAGTGATTGGTGCAAAATTACGGCAGTTATCATGTCCACAAGAAACTGATATACATATATACATACATAAATTATGTATAAACTTTTGAACTGACGGTGGTTTTGGGGTCTGGGGGATGTGAAACGCGAAGATATGTCGAAATTTTCCGGAAGTCGAAACATGGGACCCATTGCAATAGTTAGCTTTCTAATGAAATCTACCTAAAATAATCTACAGAAGGAAAATTGTTTGCAGGGTACCCATAGCATTAGAGTGCTATTCTGTACAAACATATGGTAAAACTTAATTGGAGATATTACCAGCTGTGTCTTATATAATAGGGCATTTATGCACAAAAAATTACTTTCAAGTAAATAGAGTTTGAAGTACAAATTACTGCCCAAACTCACTTTATGCAGAATAAATATTTTAAAACCCCCCTGGTTGGTCTTACTCGATCCTGCTGACCAAATGCTGCCCTCCTTCTTTTACAGATAATGTTCTGTTCCATATATTGGCTACACTGCCAATAATAATAATCGAACAAACTTATACTTCCGTTAAAAGATATTTCTCTTTTTTCTAAACACCTTTTGTACTTTGTATTGAAACATTATTATTATTTTTTAAATTTGAATTGAGCTTCCATGGACTGCATTGAACAATCAATTTGTGTCTAGATCTTGTTCTACAAACCTTGACGTCCTCCCAGTATTTTTTTGAGTCCATCGTTCAGTGCCTTCTTTAATGCTTCTGGTAGAGGCCCTCTCTATCTCCTGGGCTCACATTCCATTTTAAAATTTGGATAGTTTTTAACCATTTGTCGAAATTCAAATCTGTCGTGTATTTTCGTTTCTGGAATGCCAATTTGCATCAGATCTTTCTCACTTTTTGCAACTATCTCCATTTGGTTGCCTTTGGCATTATTATTATTATTACCGGTATTATCGGCAGTGCAGCAAATATATGGGACAAAATATTATCTGTAAAACATGCGAGACCACAGCCTTCTAGATCAAATAGTTCCTAAGATATGAAATCCCTTATGAACTGTTGCGTGGAATTTTCTGTCACAATAACATCACACTAATATATTTAAAAAGAAATTGAATTTAGTAAATGTGGGACTATTTCAATAAAACTATCAGGAAATTAAGCAGAATGATCCATATATTCATGAAATGAAAAAAAGTGAAAATGTCCTTTTTTTGGAGGTTATCTCCCACTCAAAGTCTGGAGACTAGATTTATTACATATTTTATGTGCACTAATTTTTCATTCTTGGTTAAGAGTTGAACCTTGCAATGTATTTAGCTATTGTCTATTTGCTGGTGCTCTTTTGTTTTTTGCTTTTCCTTTCTTTTGTCAAGCCCAGCAATGGTAGCCGGTTTTATTAGTTTACTACATGTTAGGAAGTCTTTGAAAATACATCAGTATAATGTAAACTCCATCCATAGAGTAGGTTCGCGCATCTCGTCACACTGCGGAAGTGAGAGGGTGAATGCAATGGGTGGAACCAGGCGGCTTGAACCATCGAGGAAGTAGGGAGCCATCCTCTTGCTATGATTACCAGGTTGTGCAGTTAATTTTTTTTACACAAATGAATACCAATAGAAATAAAATATATCTCGCTCTCTTAGGGGGCATGGTGGCGCAGCGGTCAAGCTGCTGGCCTCTCACCAAGGTGGACTGGGTTCAATTCCCGGTCAATGCATGTGAGATTTTCGAAGTAAAATGCCATGTCCTGTGGTTCGGATTCCACGTAATAAGGAGGTCCCGTGGCTCATGATCACAAGATTCACGGTCACGTAAAACTACAGTCTTCCTTCCTTACAATACATCTCATCAGTTGCCACTGAGCTAAACCTATTGTTGTTAAATGAGCTTGTTTGTACCATTCAGTGTAGGAATACGGCAAATATGTTAAAATTTACAACTTATAGAAGTTAAACGTAAAACTGATATTTGAAGGTTCTATTAAGGAAGATTATGTCCACATTATAAGCAAAAATATTTGCTATAATAGCAAATTGTTTGGATCCGTGTTGACGGAATAACTAAGAAACACGTTAATTATACGCCAAATCAATACTAACAAAAAAAAAACCACTTATTTGAAGTGTACATGTTTCGAAACAACAATGGTTTCTTCTTCAGCACAATTAAGAGAAAACTTATCCTAAAGTAAACTTAAATTAAGAAATGGATATCCTTAAAATACGTTTTTAAGAGAATAATTTGGAAAAAACATTTTTATTTAGCGGATGGCTTTTTTTTAGTGCCGGGAGTGTCTGAGGACATGTTCGGCTCGCCAGTTTTGTAGCTGCTTCGAGGCGGACACCCAATGGGTGAGCTACAAGTACCGTCGCGTGTGGAGTGTTGTCTGGGGAGGAAAGTTTGTATGTAAGGAGGAGGAGTTGGAAGGTAGCGGCTGTGGCCTATAGTTAGGGACCAACCCCGGCATTTGCCTGGAAGGAAGATGGGAAACCACAGAAGACCATCTTCAAGGTTGCCGGCGGGGGGGATTCGAACCTCCTCGCCTCCCGGATGTGAGCGACTGCCAGCAGTCATGCCGTAACGACCACGGCTAACTCACCCGGTGGAAAAAACATTAATAAATCCTTAAAAAATATCTATGAAAATTTTAAATAATCTTTGAAAAATATGTATGAAATATTGTTTTATAGGCAATTATATGGTTAATCTTCTAAAAAATATATATGTGAAAATTTTTGTAAATATTCCTCATCTGATAAAATTATTAGTTTATATGGTTCCACTGAAAATAAACAGTATCTTAAAAATAAACTAGTAAAGCTTTAATGTGTAGTTGTACAACAGTCTCCCATAAGTCCAACCCCTCGTCCACGTCGTGGGAGACGGGCAACGGCACAAAGTAGGGGATCGCCTGTAGGGGCGAAGTACAGTGGGGACTTCGTGTGCCCCAGGACCGTTACGGTAGCTGTGAAGGTCCTACAGGAACCCTGAAAAGTGACGGCTAACGGGGCTCTGGTGAAGCTACGATAGGCCCAGCAAGCCAGTAGGGGATGAAACCAAATGCTTTCAAAAATGGAACGAGCCTCGGACATGATGGATTTAATAGACGACGACACGGCTGTACACACGGACTAAGATTTGAAACTTTAAACCTAAGAACGCTGTCGAGGAAGGTGGAGGAGATAGTGGATATGATGGAAAGAAGGAAGTTGGATTTATTGGGATTGGCAGAAACAAAGTGGAAAGGGGAAGGAAGGAGAGAACTGAGAAAAGGCTATAGACTGTACTGGAGTGGGAACGAAGAGGGAAAGAGGAATGGAGTGGGAGTAGTAGTAAGAGATCGTTTAAAAGAAGAAGTGAGGAGAATAAGTGATAGGATGATGAAAGTGAAAGTAGCACTGAGGGGAGAGACCGTAGAAATAGTGCAAGTGTATGCTCCACAAGTAGGCTGCGCCTCTGAAGAGAAGAAGGAGTTTGAAGAGGAATTGCAGAAGCAGCTGGTAGGAAGAAATATGATTGTTATGGGGGATCTCAATGCCCATGTAGGAAGATAAAGACAAGGTTATGAGAGTGTTCTAGGACCAGAGGGTTGGGGCGGAAGAAATGAGGAAGGAAAGAGACTGTTGGACTTCTGCCAGAGTAACAGCCTGCTAGTTGGGAACTCCTGGTTTAAGAAAAGAGAGAGCCACACAATCACATGGTACAGTGATGACTTGACCAGGAAGTCGGTGGTCGACTATATACTGTATGAGAAGGAACTAAATAAGAAGGAGAAGAAAGGGACTGAGAACCAGGAAAGACGTATAAGGATATGGAAACTGAAAGAAGGGGATAGAAGGGTCGAGTACCTCAAAATGGTAAAGGAAGGAATTCCAACAGATGAAGAAAGAGGGGTGGAAGAGGAATGGGCTAGATTTAACAAGACACTAGTAGGTGCAGCAGAAGCAGTATGTGGGAGGACAAGTAGTAAGAAGAGGTGGAAGGAAACACCATGGTGGAATGAGAAGACAAAAGATATAGTAAGGGAAAAGAATAGAGCCTTTAGGAGGTGGTATCAAAATAGGACGGTAGAGACAAGGGAAGAGTACCAGGAAAGAAAGAAGGAGGCGAAGAGAGTAGTGGCTGAGGAGAGAAGAAAGTGGATGGAAGAGTGGACAAAGATGATGGAGGATAGTGAAGGTACAAAAAAGGTCCTGTATGGGATGGAAAAAATAAGAGGCGGAAGGATCCTACGGATTATGTTAGAATGGTGAACAAAAGGGGACAAGAGATAGAAAATAGAAAAGAACTGAAGAAAATGTGGAAAGAATATTTTGAAGAACTCCTGAACCCAAATGGAAACCACGGCGAGGCGGAAGAAATCGGGGAAGAGGAAGATGAACTGCAAACAGAAAAGGACTTAACATGGAAAGAAGTGGAAGATGCAGTAAACAAGATGAAAGGAGGGAAGGCACCGGGTGTGGATGAGTTGAGTGTGGAGATGGTGAGAGCAGCAGGAGAGGTGGGGATACAGTGGTTGTACCGAGTGATGAGGACAGCATGGAAGGAAAGGAAGACCCCCGAGGACTGGAAAAAAGGAATAATTGTCCCGATCTTCAAGAAGGGTAGTAGAACAGATTGCAGAAACTATCGGGGAATAACACTGATGAGTCATTGTGCAAAGATCTTCGAGTAAGTTTTGGAAAAGAGAATTAGGACAAGGATAGAAGGGGGGATGAGGGAAGAACAACATGGCTTCAGAGCAGGAAGGTCCACATTGGATTTGATTTTTGCTGTAAGGCAGTTACAAGAACAGCACTATGAGTATGGAACACATCTACTGATGGCCTTCCTGGACATTGAGAAAGCAT
Source organism: Meconema thalassinum (assembly GCA_946902985.2). Taxonomy (NCBI): domain Eukaryota; kingdom Metazoa; phylum Arthropoda; class Insecta; order Orthoptera; family Tettigoniidae; genus Meconema; species Meconema thalassinum. Next base: position 197,535,904 of record OX336394.1, read on the forward strand.
ATGACAGTGTATGCAGAAACAAAGTATGGAAGTCCCTGGAGGATAGAGGAGTAGAGAAATGGACTATAAAGAGGATAAAGGAGATGTACAAGGGAAGCGTGAACTGTGTGAAAGTGGGAGGAGAGAGATCAGACTGGTTGGAACAGAGAAACGGCCAGAAACAAGGAAGTGCACTGTCACCGTTACTTTTCATTGTGGTGATGGATGACATAATGACCCGAGTGGCACAAGTAATTGGGGAAGGAAAGATGAAAGCAATGGTGTTTGAAGATGATTTGATGATTTGGGGAAACAAGGAGGAGGTACAGGAACAGTTGGACGTGCGGGAAGGAATAATACAAGGATATGGGATGAAATTTAGCATAAATAAGAGTGAGATGGTGATCACAACAAGGAAGAAGGAAAGAACCACATCGGGAATAACAATTGGTGGGGAACAGCTGAAGAAAGTGGAGAGTTTCAAGTATCTGGGAAGCCTGATACAAGATAATGGAAGAAACTATAGAGAAATAAATGAGCGGGGGAGACAGGCAGAAGCATTTCGGAGGAGTGTGAGAAGCATGTTATGGAGCAAGGATGTCCCTCAGAACAGCAAAATGATTATATATCGGACGTACTATGTCCCTATCCTGACGTATGCCTCGGAGACCTGGGTTATGAAAGGAAGGGAGAAGAGCAAAATACAGGCCAATGAGATGAGGTTCTTGGGAAGCAGTATTGGAGCTACAAAGATGGACAGAATAAGAAATGAGAGGACCAGAGAATTAATGAAGGAGGAACCATTACAGGATAGTATAGAGAAATCTAGACTTAGATGGTATGGACATGTAAAACGAATGGAGGAGAAGAGGATACCCAGGAGAGTACACGAGACGAAGTGGGAAGGAAAGAGACCGAGAGGAAGACCGAGAGACAGGTGGCTGAAGGGGGTGGAAGAAAGCGTGAAGAAGAGAGGAGAAGACTGGACAAGGGTGGAGGCTGAGAGATGGTGGGAAGACGTTGGAGAGGCTTGTGTTCCAAACAGACCCGGCCAGTGGCTGGAAACTGTGCAAGATGATGATGATGATGATGATGATGATGACAACGGAGTTGAATTTACGCATGTAGTCATACTTCTGGAACTGATACAATCTTAGATCTTCTAAGTGCATCAAGTCATATTTCGATGTTCATTCAGTTCTTATAGTTTAACATGTTGCTATTCTTGTTATTGTTCTTTTTAATTCTCTTGTTATGGCAATGCATATCAGTAACCTATAAATATTTGTATATTTATAGGAGTGGCACATGATTGGTTCAAGAACTACCTCACTAACAGAAAACAATATGTTGCAATCGATAATGTAAAAGGATTTCAAATGAGAATTGACACAGGAGTACCTCAAGGTTCTGTCTTAGGACCAATTCTTTTCTTGGCCTATATTAATGATATAGTATTATTAGAATTGAAAGGCAAGCTTAAACTATTTGCAGATGATATTTTTATACTCTATCTGGGAACATCTGAACAGGAAATTATGCTAAATATTAATTATGATCTCAATAAGCTGGTGGATTGGTTGAGAGCACACAAAATGGTTATCAATATCACTAAAACAAAATATTTGTTCTTCCATAAACCATCATACAAGATTGAGACCACAAACATAGTCAACATAGCCAACAAAGAAATAGAAAGGGTTAAATCGGCAACATACTTAGGTATCACACTAGATAGTACACTAACCTGGGAAAATCATGTAGAAAATTTAAAACATAAAATCAGCCCTTTAATTGGTATTATTTTCAGATTAAGATATAGCTGTCTTACTAGCCAACAATTGAAAAATATATACTTTGCTCTGATACATTCACATCTAATGTACATGAATTTCATATGGGGATATTGTAAGAAGGAGCTGATAAAAGAACTTGAGATACTCCAGAAACGTGCTATAAAATCTATCTTTGGATTACCTTGGCTCACACCCTCAAATGAATTGTACTCAGGAACTAAAATTATGCCACTGCAAAAACAAATAGCTATGTCAGCAACAGTATTTGTATACAAATTAGAAAACAAATTGATACACACACACATCCAATTTACCCATGCAAATGACATTCATCACTATGCAACAAGAGGAGTAAATCAAATATTCACCAGCCATTCCCAATCCATTAAATTTGGAACTAAAGGAATTATGTCCTCTATAATAAAAGAATACAACTCGCTACCATTAGGCATAAGGGAAAGTTTCTCTATAAAAACATTTAAGAGGAAAACAAAAGACTTCCTATTAAGGAATGAATAGCCAATGTACAATAGCCTTAAGCAATGCAATGTATCATACCGTATTATCTCTGTAAAGTCAGTCACTAGCAATCTAAGTTACTATTAAACTAAACAATAATGTTACAAAAATTATATATATGCCATGCTGTAACTATGTTACTTGATTGTCCCTAACACGAGCTCAGGCTCATTGGGACCTATGTAAATAAATAAATAAATAAATAAAATAAATGATGTTCATATGAGCCAATACGTAGCGGCATCTCGAATCTAGGAAAATCAAACAAATTTTAGTTGTTTATTTTATTTATTTTTATTTATTTATTTATTTATTTACATAGGTCCCAATGAGCCTGAGCTCGTGTTAGGGACAATCAAGTAACATAGTTACAGCGTGGCATATATATAATTTTTGTAACATTATTGTTTAATTTAATAGTAACTTATATTAGATTGCTAGTGACTAACTTTACAGAGATAATTCGGTATGATACATTGCATTGCTTAAGGCTATTGTACATGGGCTATTCATTCCTTAATAGGAAGTCTTTTGTTTTCCTCTTAAATGTTTTTATAGAGAAACTTTCCCTTTTAATATTGTTGGAACTTGAAAAAAGGACAGTAACAAGAATAGCAACATGTTAAACTATAAGAACTGAATGAACATCGAAATATAGACTTGATGCACTTAGTAGGATCTAAGATAGTATCAGTTCCAGAGGTATGACTACATGCGTAATTTCAGCTCCGTTGTACAACTACATTAAAGCTTTACTAGTTTATTTTTAAGAGACTGTTTATTTTCAGTGGAACCATATTAACTAATAATTTTATCAGATGAGGAATATTTACAAAATTTTTCATAGATATATTTTTCATAAGATTAACCATATAATCTATATATATATAAGCACAAAGTTTGTCTGTTTGCCTTTCTGTTATGTATACAAATCTACACCGTTTCACCGATTTGAATCAAAATGTGTATACTTACCCTTTGGAACCCTGCGAGTAACTCTGCCCACTTAAAATTTTGGAAAGACCACCCCATTCCCTGCATTTAGGCCCTTTGGCACAAATCTATACCGTTTCACCGATCTGAACCAAAATTTGTATACTTACCCTTTGGAACCCTGCGGGTAACCATGTCCACTTGAAATTTCGGACAGACCACCCCATTCCCTGCATTTAGGCCCTTTTGCACAAATCTACACCGTTTCACCAATCAGAGCCAAAATTCGTATTCGTACCCTTTGGTACGCTGCGAGTAACCCTGTCTACTTGAAATTGCGGGCAGACCACTTCATTCCCTGCATTTAGGCCCTTTGCACAAATCTACACCGTCACCGATCTGAACCAAAATTTGTATACTTATCCTTTGGAACCCTGCGAGTAACACGGTCTGCTTGAAATTGCGGACAGACCACTCCATTCCTTGCATTTAGGCGCTTTGGCCCTAATCTACACCGTTTCACCAATCTCAACCAAAATTTGTATTTTTACCCCTTGGAACACTGCGACTAACTATGTCTGCTTGAAATTGCGGAGAGGCTACTCCATCCCCTGCATTTAGGCCCTTTGTCACAAATCTACACTATTTCACCGATCTGAACCAAAATGTGTATAGCCTACTTACCCTTTGAAACACTGCGAGTAACGCTGTCGACTTAAAATTTCGGACAGACCACCCCATTCCCTGCATTTAGGCCCTTTGACACAAATCTACACCGTTTCACCGATCAGAACCAACATTCGGATACTTACCCTTTGGTACCCTGCGAGTAACACTGTCCACTTGAAATTTTGGACAGACCACTCCATTCCCTGCATTTAGGCCTTTTGGCAAAAATCTACACTGTCTCACCCATCTCAACCAAATTTTACATACTTACCCTTTGGAACCCAACGAGTAACCCTGTTTACTTGAAATTTTGGGCAGACCCCTCCTTTTCCTGCATTTAGGCCCTTTGGCAAAAATCTACACCATCTCAACCAAATTTTACATACATACCCTTTGGAACCCGACAAGTAACCCTCTCTATTTGAAAATTTGGACAGACCACTCCTTTCCCTGCATTTAGGCCCTTTGCTAAAAATCTACACCGTTTCACCCATCTCAACCAAATTTTGTCTTGTTCGACTGTGATTCATTATTACTATTACGTTAGTTTGTAAGTTTGACGTGCCAATTCAATAGTTGTAGTGTATGTATGTCCCCTATGCGTTCATATACCATTCATCCGATTGCGGTGATACTTGGGTCAGTTGTGTGGATTCCAGGGAAGGTTTCTAGCTACAAATTATGTAACACAAAAGGGTGAGGGACCTAACAGGAAGTTTTAAATGCCACAGTAACCCAATTGCACAATGCCAGTTGTGGTGATGATGATGATGATGATTGTTTAAAGGGGCCTTACATCGAGGTTATCGCCCCTAATGGTTTGGGGGATCGTGAAAATGAAACTAATTCTAAAACTAACTACAAAACTTATGGGCTAGAAGAAGATAAGGACAAAAGAAAGGAATAAGGGAAATAAAAGACAGGAGGAAATGAAATGCCCTCGACCCTAGATAAATGAGAATTGAGGACTTTGAAGGAAGGAGAGTCACGAAATGCAGATAGGAAAGGGAAAGAGGACAGGGTCCGTCCCTAAGGCAATTGAAAAAAGGGGTAAAACCAGACCCAGCTCGGGAAACCCTCAGGGTTGCCAGCTCCCGAACTCGCCAGCCATGAGCCCTTGAGTATGTAGCACTATCCAGGGTGCACCAAAAGTGGTGGGGCTACACACACCCTGCCTCCTTGAGGGCCATGAGCAGAGGACATGAGATATTAAGAAAAGAAAAAGAAGGCTGACACCTCGAAGAATGAGGCTATCAGGAATGATTAGACAAGGGTCAACTAAGGCGGAAAGTGAAAGAGTCGCTAGGCCTCGGATACCCTGATACCATGGGGGTCGGAAGAGAACAAGAGTTTGACCAAGGGAGGCTGACTGGAAAGAGAACTGAAAGGAGCCCGGCACCAGTAAGTAGAAGCAATGCCAGACTCAGCTGGGGTCCCGTGGTCGCAAACCCACGTCCCACAAGTTGTGAGACCCTGGGGGGTGGCGGGTTGGAGGAGGGGGCAGGTGTGAGAATAGCTTGCTGATTCATCGCGAGGTGACATGAGAGGACTGTCCGGAGGCCGCCGTGTTACCTGGTATTGCTGACTATGCTGATGTTCATACAGGGCCTTTGCTCAAACCACTGTAGTGTTACGAAAGAGTGAGTGATTCACCGGCCAATGTATAGGACCGGGACCCCCCCCCCGAACGTCTGTCATCATATATCGTCATCAACTGCGATATTCTCAGGTTCATGCAGCTTGGACCCGAGCAGTACTTCATAAGCTCTTTCTCACTAGACATTTCGAGTATAGGCCTAAGCCAGAAAGTAAGGTTCAGACTTTGGAAGACATCGAAGGTAGAAATCTGAATTACCTATATCAGATTTAAAATTACACCATGTTTGTTTAGTAGTCATTTTTCATTACCTTATTATCATCATAAGGGCAAATGACCTAGATGTTACGCCCAATATACCACTAATTACCACACACAATACGTCTTCATCGCCTGTGAATTTTGAAATATTTCTATCACGGTAGTCTGTAAGTTTGTCGTGTCAGTTCAACAGTAGTTTTCATTATCAACCTCATCAAAAGGGCAAATGACCTAGATGTTACGTCCATTATACTACTAAGCAACACCACAGTCTTCATCGCCTGTGATTTTTAAAATGTGTACTTCATTGTAAGTTTGATATACCCGTTCAGTAGTAGTCGTCTTCATTATCATCCTCATCAAAAGGGCAAATGACCTAGATGTTACTTCCATTATACTACTAAGCAACACCACAGTCTACCTAGCCTGTGATTTTTAAAATGTGTATTTCCATTAGATTGTAACTTTGATATACCCGTTCACTAGTAGTTGTCTTCATTATCACCCTCATCAAAAGGGCAAATGACCTAGATGTTACTTCCATTATACTACTAAGCAACACCACAGTCTGCCTAGCCTGTGATTTTTAAAATGTGTATTTCCATTAGTATAATTTGAGTGTTAAGGAGACTGAGATATTATCATCATTCCACCGGGCGAAGCCGGGTACTACTGCTAGTTGCCTATAAAACAATATTTCATATATCTTTATTGAGGATTTATTAATGTTTTTCTTCCAAATTATTCTCTTAAAAAGTATTGTAAGGATACCCATAACTTAATTTAAGTTTACTTTAGGATCAGTTTTCTCTTAATTGTGCTGAAGAAGAAACCATTGTTTCAAAACATGTACACTTCAAATAGTCTATAAATTGTAGATATTTAAGTGTGTGTTTTTTTGTTGTTGTTGCTGTTCTTATTGATTTGGCATATAATTAACATAAGTGTTTCTTAGTATGTCCACATTATTCCATAATTGACTGTAATCACACCAGCTGTTCCTTCCTAAGTTGCACAATATAGAAGTTTCATTTACTTGTTCATTGTGGCAAAACATAATTCAGTTACCTCAGTAAGAAATATTTCCAATTAGCTAAATGAGAAATATGAAAAGAGCTTTGATTCAACACTTGATCTTTTTGCCTGATCTATCAAATAAGGTTGCCTGTTTCTCTCTTGTATCAATTTCACTTCCTTCCGTGTCTCCACAACACACGTATACACAGTTTTATCACCACGTGTGAAAAGATTCTCAAATACTGTCTGGAGATTATGATGCTCTCCTGATCATGCTCACTCTGTTATTCGGAATATGCAGTAGACTACCTAAATTCTGCTCCAGACAATCCCACCTTTTCATCATGTTTACAAGTGATTCTTTCTACAATAACAGTAAACACCTGACCTGGAATAGGCCTGGTGATCACAGAAATATATAGGTAATTGTTGCAATATTTCCTTGCTAGAAAATTGATTTTTTTCTGGATGAATGTTTTCCTAAATTGTTACTAGCTACACACAGAACGGATTGCTCCATATGCTGGATCGGAACAAACGCATAAAGCTGAAGCCAGAGCGCTTCCAGGCTTCTAGAGACAAGTTTGACGTCCTGGTGACATGCGAGGAGAGAGTCTATGACCAGGTCATTGAAGGTATAATTGTTGTCAGAACTCCTGTTATTTAGAAAAGAATTAATGAAGTTTTAATAATTATGTCTAGTCTCTGTATGTTTTTATTTCCAAATTAGCTGTTTGGTCTTGCATTAATTTCTATCATATAAGAAATGTATTGTTATTTAAAATTTTGTTGTCTTGTAAAATGATTCACAGCCTTGGAGAGCCGGGTCCCTGCAGACAATGCACCTGTTCATGTAATAAATATTGATATTCAAGACAACCATGAAGAGGCCACAATAGGAGCATTTCTAGTGTGTGAACTCATGACGATGGTAAGAGCTCTAGCCAATGTAGTAGTGCCATCAACAGGTCTGGGTTCCACCCACACTTAATTTTACCAGGACATTTTTGCATTTCTGTCGTTGAATTGGGATTGTGTAGTTCTATTAACAGATTATTATTATTAATTGCTGTGAATGAGACTTGTGTGGCTAAACAATAAGTGGTTGCTATAGTCCGGGTCACCTTAAATAAGTTACTAGAAAACCAACATGGCCACCATTTGTGTTGCCAACCTACATCATTTAACACCAAAAAGTCAGCACACACATCCTTGTAACACATACGCAAATAATCCAAACTACATAAAGGCCCTTTACATTTTACATAAAGTTGTGAAGAAGTCCTTGCTCAAGTTAGGGACATCTTGGTCATCAGTCCTCAACAGTCTAACTCTTAAGCAGTATTATGGTAGTGAAGTTAACTTAAATTAGCTCTTCTAGATTGATTTTTTAAAGCATCATATAAAATGCATAAGAACAGAAACATGTTCATTTCTTCTTACAGGCTACATTTTTATAATTAGTCCAAAAATGCAGACCATTCTGTTTTAAGATGAGTGTTCAGAGAAGGATTTAGATGTAGGAGAGAAATAGAATAGTAGGGTACATATCAGCTTATTATTTCTTTATTTTTGATAAGTACCATACTCATTTCTTGCATGTATAGGCCTACATATATGGAAGCAGAATTGAGACCAGCTATTGAAAGCCTATTGGCAAATCCCTATTGAGATGCGAGAAGTTCAGATGAGGATTGGGATTAAATTAGGAACCATCCCGGCATTTGCCTGGAGTAGAAGTGCGGAAACCACTTCTAAGATGGGAAGCGAACCCTCCTCTTCTCAGTTTTGCCTCACGAGGCTTAGTGTGCCTTGTTCCATCCCTCAGACCAAAATTAAAATTTCTTGGCAGAGCCAAAAATCGAACCAGGACCAACTGCCCAAAAAAAATGCTAGCGGCACAGTGCTGACCTTTCGTCACCTGGCACATTATAAGCCACTTGCAGAAAATTCACTGAATTCACTGACAAATTGACTAGTTAAATACACGCGTTGAAAGGCAAGCTTTATCGACTGAGTAATCCACAGACCGGCAAAAAAAGTGGAACAGTTAAAAATGTAATATAAATAGTATAAAATTAGCCATGAACAAGATGTAATCACATTTTAAGAGCTTTTCACGCATTAGAACAAACATCTGAAACATCCGTGAATAGTAATTGATAATATGACATTTCTTAGGGTGGTTTATTACCACCAATTACCCAATCTTTGATGGCGGGAAGCACACTGTAAGCATTTAAGGGTTATGAATGTTGCCGCTCGCTTATTGTTATTCTAGGAATAACAACTGGCATTTGTTGAACACGAACAGTGGGCCTCTATTCTCTTCACTGACGAGAGTCGCTTTAATCTTAGATCTCCTGATGGAAGAGAGAGAATGTGGAAAAGGCGCGGGAAGTGTTGCTTTCTCCTCCAGGACTCCATTTGGAGGTGGCTCGGTTATGGTGTGGAATGGCATCAACGTTATGGCCCGCACTGAGTTGGTGTGCATCGATCACGGGACACTCAATTCCCAAAGGTACATTGAAGAACATAAACCATGTGATGCCCTTTGCGCCTTTCATTGGTCAGAATTTCATGCTGATGCAGGATAATGCCCTCATACTGCTTGCTGTGTTGTATAATATCTGCAGGAAGTGGGGAATCAAACCCTGGACTGGCCAGCTCGTAGTCTTGACTTAAACCCCATCGAACATGTACGAGATATGCTTGGAAAGAACGTCAGACAGTGTGACCCCTCCACCTTGGCACAACTGAGAACATTGCTGCTGGAGGAATGGGATCACATCCCGGCAAATGTCATTCGACGAGTTGTGAACAGTATGCCCGAGCGTTTACAAGCTGTCATAGACGCTAAGGGTGGAAACACTTGTTTTTAGTGACCAGTGGTGTTGTGCAGTGCAAACATTAACACTGTTTTGTTTGAAAAATAAAAAATCGGCCCAAAAAAACATTACTAAAAAATAGAAAATTGTAAGATTTGCAAAAATATGTAACGAAATTTGTGAGTTAAAGCGTTTTGTAAAACAGGTTTCAGTATTTTCTGTAGCCAACCAACTAAAATTTACATGAATAATGCATATATTGGAAAACCAATACATATTAGTGGAATAAGTTAAGAAATTACATAAAATAATAGCCCGTCTTCAAGCAAAAATGTTCAAGGCAAAACGACATACGTACCATAATAGAGGTAACACTTCAGGAGTGATGAACCAAGTAGAATATTTAAATTAGCCTAAATACCTTGTGTAATGATGAATAATAATTGAGGAAATGATGTCCTAATAGATGTTTTCTCCTTCGCTGTCTCTAACCCACCCGCTATCCCCTTTACAACACGACTTATATACTGTAGGGAAATTTCAGATTAATTCTGTACAACGTATCACTCTTTTCCTTTTCACTTTCACTTTGATAATATATCATTTTGATACCTTATTTCATCTTTTGGCGGGGGGGGGCATTGTCAGTTGTAACTACTAACCTCGATTACTTCTGCACCGGATATATGTGCTTAATCACTTAAAATGTGTGTTTTTATTTATTGTATATTTAACAACCGCAGCCATGTTCGACGGCATATTTAGTATGTGAAACTGCTGCAGCGATCACATTGACATCATCAGTTACGAACATATTCGATACAAAATAGGCCTACATTAGACGACACATGTAATGTTGCAATTATGTGGGGAAAAAAGGAGAAATAATCGGGCTCTTCTTAGATGACTGTCTGGACGAAACCATTGGTCGCTACTTGGTTAGATGACAGTCTGGACGAAAATTACTGATTGCACTACTGGGGGTAAGCCCCAGGTTAGTTTTGTTTTGTATGTAGAACCGTATTTACCACTGTAATGAACGCTGATCGCAAGGATTCCATGTTTCGAACTAATCGGCAAAACCAGCGCCTCAGTGCCTAAAAATGATTGATCTAGGCACAAACCATTGGTTTGGATGAAAATTATTGATGCGTGTCTACCCCCACTGTGCGTGACAAAAACCAGGGGTGGTGTTTGTATGGCGTAACGACCTAACAATTATTGGTCAGCCATCACAGCACTTTTCGATAAACGAAATCAAGCCATGAAATTAAGATTCATGCAATTAACATAACAAATCCATGACACAAATCATAGTGTTCACAGCTGGTAGGAGAAACACAACAAGCAACTACGGAGTGTCACTACTCCAAAGGGTTAATGCTTATTCAGCACAAATAGCACCGAGTAAATATGACCAACTTGCCCACCACATTAATTCCCTTGGCAGCGCTGCCTAGCGATTGAAAAACACAATATGGCGTTTGATGCTGGGAGTACGCTACTCTGAACTTTGCCTAGCGATTGAAAAACAGTCAACCTCCATCAAAATCTGGAAAATTTTCTACAGTAACTTATGTAATGTGACAGATACAAGAGTTGAACATTTTATCGCTAAAGGGTGTTGTTACATTTTTCAGCAGTGCCAACAATATTGTTTGGCACTGGTCTTGCCTCTTAGTTCGAGCATGGTGAACCCGGAATAAGGCTTTACACACAAACCTAACCTGGGGCTTATATCCCAGACCCCCTTGCTTGTATTAAAAGCAGTAATTTTCATCCACACAGTCACCTGGCCTAGTAGCGGCCAATGGTTTCATCCAGACAGTCGTCTATTCTAGAGTTGTATTTGTTGGAGATGTCTGCTGACAGTTCGGCGGATAAGCCATTGAGCTGAAGAAAGTGGGTAATCTGGAGAACCACTGGATGGATTTTGATGCGGTTTGCACTGTTCTGGAGGGAGGTAATTTTAGAAAAAATATTCATTTATGACCAAAGGAAGCCGATTTGTATCCCACATGTTGGCAACAATGTGTGCGCATCGGTGTGCCGCTAGAGTGCGCCTTGTTGACAGTTGAATGAGATGCAAGCACTGTTGGAACATGGCAGCCGTTTTTAAAGAGCAATAAATAAAAACGCATATTTATGTACTTATGCACATATATGAAATGCAGTAGTGACCAGGGATCCTAATTTCAATACGTAATATAGCCCAGAAGATGAAACAAGGACACAAGGTATGTAAAAGTCACATTCATATCCCACGCAAATGTATAGGCCGCGTTCTACTTTCATTCAGAATTAATAATACAAGTAGCCTAGGCTATATTTGCGAGGAATATTTATAACGTATTGCAACCAGTGGCTTCGCACGAACTGTGTCATCTAACCAAGTAGCGAACAGTGACTTTGTCTCACCCAACTTAAGTACATCAGTAATTTTCACCCAGACATTCAGTTGTGCAGTAACTTATGTCGAGAACTAAAAGCGAGCCAAGAGATATTGTTGGTATTCTCTGAAAATGTGCATCTGTGACTCAACCGCAGTGCATATGGCTCTTCAGAATGATGATTGATTCATGTTGCACAACCCTTGAAGTTCGTTGAAGGCTTCCACAGTAATCTGTCGCAACCATAACTGAAACAAAAATAGGCCTAATATAAATATTTTATCTGCCTACTACTAAGTAGGCTATAGGTCAGTAGCCAACTACATAAATAATCGCCAATGCATTCACACTACAACTAGCAGTGTGAATCATAGACTACTTTCAAGCTTTCGAGTAACATATGCAGTGTATTATAATATTGTGGCTGACGGCACTTGGAAGTCGAGAATAAGATACCGGTACATTATATTACCGGTATATTACAAGGCGAATTGATCCTAAGAATATGTCCCTGGAAGTGAACTTTTAGACATAGGCTATATTTTAGGTTATGTTTGGTGTGTATTATACGAAAAATGCAGTCAGAAGACTTTTCCAAAATTTCCAAAGACCATTAAGGTTCTTTATTACTTTATTTGTGCTCGGACTGAATATAAAAATACATACAACAACGATTAAATAACTTTGTACTTTTAATTATGTAGATAGGGTCTAGGCTACTTACTCAAAACCTAGTTGATTCGCCAGTGATCTTCGTAGAGTTTCTCCAATCCATCTTCAATCTTGTTCTCGTGTTTTTTAGACGTCATGATAAAATCTAAATAAGAATTTGTGCAAAAATTAATTAAATAAAAGCTTGCAAACATCTCAGACGAGTGGGTATGAACACGCACATATTCCATAATCAAGGGTCTTAATCGATGTATATTAGTGGTACTTACCTTGTGCAACTTGTTTTAACTTCATTAGACTTGAAATTCCAAAGAAAACTGTGAAATTATTCAGATAATAGGCACTAGTAAAATTCGTAATTATTATGTTGGGAGAATGTGCGGAAAATGCATTCTGGGAGAAAAATGTCGGCAACTGTGTGTTAAGAAATTTTACTGGTATTATGGTCTTTGGAGATGGCGAGATTTTAAGCAGGGTTGGCGACAATGTGCTCGCACCTGAAAACAACTTAACTTCAAGAAATGCAACCATAAACCAACATTTACGTAGGCATAGGGGATGGCTGTTAATGTTGCCTACCCTGTTTTGATCTAGTAACTTAATTAAGCTGTCCCGGACTATAGTAAGGTAGGTCTTCAACTCACCCTTGGACTCGGATAAGTCAATCGCCTACCGACCGCGGTGGCCGAGAGCGCTAAGGCGCTACCTCGTGACTCTCTGGCATCGGGAGAGCGTGGGTTCGAATCCCACCTCGGCCATCCTGAAAATGGTTTTTGTGGTTTCCCATTTTCACCACCAGGCTAATGCCGGGACGGTTTTTCTTCAATAGGTCCACGGCCGATTTCCTTCCAATATCCCTTCCCTGAACCGTCCTAAAAAAAATTAGGGGCTGCGACAATGCGGTCATGTAGGCCCGTGTACGTTGGCTGTGTGTAGAATCTGTCTGATAACCGGTGTTAATTGTGATGGCTGTATTAGCGAGTGTTATCTGTAATTCAGTAAGGACTGCAGACAATCAATTTCAAGTAGTTCCTACTTTTGCTACCAAATGCTAATGTCCACGACACATAGCTGCGAACTTGGCTAGATGCCATCGCAACCAGCACCTGACGACGAACGTTGGAACTAATATAGCGTTATCATTTGCTTTATTGAACAACCTCCGTCAATCAATACATTGGTTATGCGTTATGATGGACTAGTTGTGGGACATGTTTCAAAACCTGGAGCAGTCCTTCATCAGCCACATTTTGACACCATTAAAACATTACACATAAAACACTGAGCAAGGTAAAAAGAACATCATGCACATACAGTCACTCATAAAAACACAATAAAATCCTGAACAAATTGAACATATTAAACATTAAAACTTTTTAAAAAAGGTAATGTATAGTCCATTATCTTCCTGTCTTCAGTTGATCAGACTATTGCCATATAATCCTGTCATTTCAACAGTCCTTTCCTTGGCGCGGTTAAGTTGGGAAGTTGTTCATCCAAAGTGGTGCCATTGCTTGTATAAGGACGAAAAATCACACAAACATTCCCAATGAGCGGCTCGAAAATGAAAACTAAATGTTCCAGATGGCAAAGATCCTCTGTTGACAAAATAAATAAATAAAATAGTCAACTCAAAATTGATCAACAAAAAGACTCGCCACGAAAAAGAAATCTTACCTTACACGTGCCTGCAAATGGCCTGCTGGCTGTAGCCAGGTGTTGCAACTGAAGGACTAGGTCAGGTCGGCCGAGGTCAAGGAGAGAATGGAGGGGCAGGGACTCGCTGCCGAATGATGTGTAGGGGAAGAAATACTAAAGGATAGGAGTAGAGGATGTAACCCATAGGACGCTTGCAACTACGGGGGCTTTTTTATGTGTTTGATGTTCACGACGTAATTAGTCAAAGTTTTAGTGGAGTGACACAGTGTGGTGCAATAGCATCTAGTGTAGTGTTATACAGTGTTGGTATTGCTACTAGTGGAGTGTTACAGTGTGGTGCAATAGCACCTAGTGTAGTGTTATACAGTGTTGGTATTGCTACTAGTGGAGTGTTACAGTGTGGTGCAATAGCACCTAGTGTAGTGTTATACAGTGTTGGTATTGCTACTAGTGGAGTGTTACAGTGTGGTGCAATAGCACCTAGTGTAGTGTTATACAGTGTTGGTATTGCTACTAGTGGAGTGTTACAGTGTGGTGCAATAGCACCTAGTGTAGTGTTATACAGTGTTGGTATTGCTGCTAGTGGAGTGACACAGTGTGGTGCAATAGCACCTAGTGTAGTGTTATACAGTGTTGGTATTGCTACTAGTGGAGTGTTACAGTGTGGTGCAATAGCACCTAGTGTAGTGTTATACAGTGTTGGTATTGCTACTAGTGGAGTGTTACAGTGTGGTGCAATAGCACCTAGTGTAGTGTTATACAGTGTTGGTATTGCTGCTAGTGGAGTGACACAGTGTGGTGCAATAGCACCTAGTGTAGTGTTATACAGTGTAGGTATTGCTACTAGTGGAGTGTTACAGTGTGGTGCAATAGCACCTAGTGTAGTGTTATACAGTGTTGGTATTGCTACTAGTGGAGTGACACAGTGTGGTGCAATAGCACCTAGTGTAGTGTTATACAGTGTTGGTATTGCTACTAGTGGAGTGACACAGTGTGGTGCAATAGCACCTAGTGTAGTGTTATACAGTGTAGGTATTGCTACTAGTGGAGTGTTACAGTGTGGTGCAATAGCACCTAGTGTAGTGTTATACAGTGTTGGTATTGCTACTAGTGGAGTGTTACAGTGTGGTGCAATAGCACCTAGTGTAGTGTTATACAGTGTTAGTATTGCTACTAGTGGAGTGACACAGTGTGGTGCAATAGCCCCTAGTGTAGTGTTATACAGTGTTGGTATTGCTACTAGTGGAGTGTTACAGTGTGGTGCAATAGCACATAGTGTAGTGTTATACAGTGTTGGTATTGCTACCAGGTGAGTGTTACAGTGTGGTGCAATATCACCTAGTGTAGTGTTATACAGTGTTACAGTATATATATATAGTATGATCAAGTAGGGAGTGATAGAGGAGTAACACCTCTTTAAAAAACCTTGGTCCAGCTGGCCCGGCTGGTAGTACCTTGTTAGGGTCCCTTGCCAGGGTTACGGTGAAGTCCTCAACGGTACCTGCAGTGAAAGAGGTGAACTCTGGCACAGTGTGGTTGGCGGAAGGGGCAGCCTATTGCTCAGGTTTAATAGGGCAAACTATTGTCCATAGTTATGATGGGCAGGTTTTGGCCCAACGGCAAAATGAGCGGATGAGGAGCCAATAACTCTCATGGCTCCCAACGGTCATAGAGGCGGAAGAGGCCACGCCAGACGGACTGGCTGTAAAGGCGCACCTCAGTAGTACTTGAGTATGCGGCAGTTCGTTGCAGTCTCTGTGTTCGGTCCTGCATGTCTCATTCTTTGTGAGCCGCAGGATAAGGCTCAGAGATCATAGTGTGTGGGTCTCGTCCTGGCAAGCTGAGATCCACCCTAAACAAATTCACGCCAGTGGCACTTCTTCCGAACGTCACTTACTTACAAAGTCCAACGGCGATGGGATATGGACGGTGGGGGCAGGTTATGGGTGTAACTGGAAGCCCCTAGTTCGGACCTGCACGTTGGCAGCAGATGTGTGATGGTCGTCTTCCGGAGACTCTGTGACTACTCAGGAATTCGGTCCTGCATCTGTGTTTGGGCAGGCCTATTTAGGATCACCGCTGCCCACCCCACATGGGGAAGGCCCTAGAAAAGGTGGGCTAAACATCGGAAGTCACAATCTTGGTCCGGCTGGGCAACCGCACTCAGCAGGTCACCCCTCATGCGGTCGAAACTCAAAAACAGTAAAGAATCACAATTTGATTATTGGATCATGGAACATCAGAACCTTGCTAGATTTTGACAATAACATTAGACCTGAGAGAAGGTCAGCTCTCGTAACCCATGAGTTATCAAGACTCAACGTTGACATTGCTGCTCTCAGTGAAACTAGGCTGTCTGCTGAAGGCAAGATTACTGAATCTGGAACAGGATATACCATCTTTTGGAAAGGAAAGGATGAGGGTGAATGTCGTATTCATGGTGTGGGCTTCGCTGTGAAGACCAAACTGGTAAATTATCACCAACTTACGCCCATTGCAATCAGCGAAAGGCTCATGACTCTCCGCATACCACTCTCAGGAGGTTCCTTTATGACACTCATCTCTGCCTATGCTCCTACCTTAGATTCTGATGATGAAGTAAAGGCTCAGTTCTATAATCAGCTAAGTGAAATCATCTCCAAGGTACCATCTGCAGATAAACTCTTGCTCCTCGGTGACTTCAATGCCAGAGTTGGGAAAGATCACAGGCTATGGAATAATGTGATGGGCAAACAGGGACTTGGAAAATGTAATCCCAATGGACTGTTGCTTCTTGGTCTTTGTGCAGAACACGAACTTTTCATTACCAACACGCAGTTCCGGCTACCTGACCGCTTCAAAACCACGTGGATGCATCCTCGTTCCAAACATTGGCACATTCTTGATTATATCATTACCCGGCAATGTGATAAGAAGGACACTCTTATTACCAGAACAGCAATGAATATAGACGATTGTTGGACAGATCATAAACTTCTTATATGTAAGCTCAGGATATCCATCAGACCTAAACCACCTAGGAACATCAAAAATTTGCCAAGAAAGAAGTTTAATACATCCAAACTTCAGGATGAATCCATGTACAAACATTTTGGAAACAGGATCGTCACCCAGTTATCAGAAAACCCAGTAACAAATGATATTCAGCAAGAATGGGCCACATTACAGAAGATTATCACACAGTCAGCTGAGGAAACCATTGGTTTTATAGTGCGGAAAAGACAAGACTGGTTTGATGACAACAATGAGGAAATTCTATCTCTCATCAATGCCAAAAGGAATGCCTATCTTGCCCATCTTCAAGACCCAACTTCCAACACAAAGAGAGATCAACTACTGGAACTCAAGGGTAAATGCCAGACGCAGATAAGGCAGATTAAAAATACTTGGTGGCAACAGAAGGCTCAGGAACTGCAGAGACTATCGGATGCTCGAGACTTGAGGAACTTCTATGCCGTACTCAAGGAAATATATGGACCATCTCGCTCATCATCAGGTACACTGAAAAGCGCTGATAATTCTACTACCTTTACTGATAGTCAAGAAATCTTGGAACGCTGGAAGGAGCACTTCTCCAATCTCCTAAATCGTCCATCAGAAGCTGCTGTAGACTTCCTCTGTGAAGTGCCGCAACAACCTGAACAACCGTGGTTGGCAGTACCTCCTACTTATCATGAATTCAGTGCAGCTCTCACCCAATTGAAACCCAGAAAAGCACCTGGCCCAGATAACATCCCTCTGGAACTAATTCAAGCCGGAGGCCATTCCCTCAAAACAAGAATTTTCATCCTTATCCTCAGAATTTGGGAATCAAGAAAGGTACCTGGAGACCTAAAGAATGCCACTATCGTCACTATCCTTAAAAAGGGTGATCGCAGTGTTTGTGGCAACTACCGTGGTATATCACTGCTATCAATTGTGGGGAAGATTCTTGCAAGAATTCTACTTAACCGCCTCAAGGTTATCTCTGAGAGGATCCTCCCAGAGTCACAATGCGGATTTAGAACTTCCAGAAGCACAATTGACTTGATTTTCTGTGTGAGACAGCTACAAGAAAAATGTAGAGAACAACAGAATCCACTCTTCTTAGTCTTTTATGACTTGGAAAAGGCATTTGATTCGGTTCCAAGACCAGCCATGTGGGCAGTGCTGAAGCGGTTTGGTTGCCCTCAGCGTTTTGTAGATCTAATCAAAGCTCTCCATGATGGCATGACAGGTCAGGTTTGCCATCAGAATAAGATGTCCGATGAATTTCCCATTACCCATGGACTGAAACAAGGATGTGTACTGGCTCCAACGCTTTTTGCGCTGTACTTGGCTGCAATGCTTTATGATTCACCCACAAACATCCCAGGTGTGGAGATCAAGTATCGTTTTGATGGAGGGCTTTTCAACCTAACTCGTCTCCGATCCTTGAGGAAAACTCAGGTTACTAAGGTTACTAACATGTTGTATGCAGATGATGCTGCGTCACCAACTCTCACACCAGAAGAGCTGCAAGAGTCAGTTAACTGTTACAAAAGTGCATGTGATCGCTTTGGTCTTACCATAAATGTCAATAAGACTAAAGTCTTGGCACAACCTTCACCAGGCACACCTCTTCCTCAGTTCAATATCTCCATTTCAAATTTGCCATTAGAACAGGTTGACCACTTCTCGTACCTGGGCAGTACCATTTCTGTGAGCTGTACCTGTGAGCAGGATGTGGATAAGAGAATTGGCGCAGCCCATGCAGCATATGGACGATTAGCGCACCGGGTCTTCATGAATAAAGATCTATCCATGAGTACAAAGCTTATGGTGTACAAAGCAGTAGTCATTTCTACATTGTTGTATGGCTGTGAAACGTGGACCCTTTACCGACGTGATCTTAGGAAGCTTGAGCGTTTCCACCTACAAAAACTTCGATCAATCCTGAGGATTAAATGGGAAGACCGCATTACCAATATTGCTGTTCTGGAAAAGGCTCAAATCAACAGCATAGAATCATCCATAATAGGTCACCAATTTAGATGGATTGGTCATGTCCATCGGATGGATGATGTGAGATTACCTCGTCAAATGCTATATGGTGAGTTATGCTATGGCACCAGACCTCATGGTGGTCCTAAGAGGCGCTACAAGGACCAATTTAAGCAGACCCTGAAATTGACAGGTCTTGATTCACAAACCTGGGACATGCTGGCTGAAAACCGCTCAACTTGGCGCCGTACCATCTCGGATACTGTAAAGAAGTTTGAAAGGGATCGACGCATACATGAAGAGGCCAAGCGTCAAGCTAGGAAACTTCGAGCAGCCCAACCACGTCCTCCTCCAGCAATACTATGCGACTTGTGTGGTCGCTTGTTCCATGCCAGGATTGGACTCTTTAGTCACCGTAAACACATCCACAAACTGGACTGAAGGAAGAAGATTTATACTCGGATTCGAGTTAAAGCCGATGATGATGAGTCAAAGTTTTATACAGAATGTTATTATCAAAGTTAATTTCATTTAAATTGTGTGACGGATTAATTCTTAAAGCCTGATCTATTTCAAGTTGTTGAGCATGGTTCTTTTACTGCAATAATGTAGGATTTCCAGATCGTTTTCAATTTTGGAGAAATTGTGGTTATACTCTTATCATATGACTATTGATAGTCGAAATTTTTTTATGCCTTGCTGCATTAAAGTGCTCGTAGTAACTTACATTAAAACTACGTCCCGTTGACCCACTTAGTCCGAAGGACAATCTTTACATTTGATTCTATAAATGCCTGATTTCTGAAATTTATCCTGTTTGTTATCAGAACTAGAATTAAACAAATAATTCATTGTAGTGTTAGCTGTACTGTATGCAATTTTTATCTCATGTTTCCTTAATACATTAGTGATGTTGTGCGTCAGTTGATTTATGTACGTGAACGTAGCGTAAGACCTGTCTTTTTTCACAGGTTGCAATTTTGTGACGGGTTTGATTTTGAGTAACAAAGGATCAACATATTGATTCCTTGCTGAAACCATTGGCCCTCGCTATCTGCTGTATGATGGAAAGCTCTTTATTCCGATCCTGTTCAGATAGTGGTATACTAAGAGCTCTATTAATGCAGGCTCGGAACGCGGCCCTTTTATGACTAGCTGGATGGTTGGAGTCATTTCTAATGGTGGAATGCGTTTGAGAAGGTTTCCTGTAGATTTTATAACGGAGTCTCGTGGTGTCTCTGATGACAGTCAGATCAAGAAATTTAATGGCTTGCTTAATTTCGGAAGTTGTGGTGAATTTAATGCTGTTGTCAATCTGGTTGAGTTCTGCTGTAACATAATAATATTGCTGACTTTATTATCTATTATTAGAAATACGTCGTCGACGAGTCTAGCCCAGTAGCTAATGCCCTTTATTTTACTAATATTATTGTTCTCCAAATGGTCAATGATGTAAATATTGGCCAGTATTCCAGAAAGTGGGGATTCTAATGGTTTGAAAATTTTCTGATTAAACGTGAAATAATTATTTTTGAACAGTAAATTTTAATAAATCGATGAATTCTTTGATCTCTTCTTGAGAGAGCCTGCTGTGAATTTTTAAATTATTTTCTATTAAGTTCAAGGTAGGACCCACTGGGATATTAGTGTACATGTCACTGATATCCGCAGTGTATAAAGTTTCTGATTCTTTTATGTCTAATCCTTTTGTTAGTTCGGGGGCGTGGTGGCTCAGCGGTCTAGCTGTATGCCTCTCACCAAGGCGGTCCGGGTTCGATTCCCGGTCAATGCATGTGAGATTTTCGAAGTGAAATGCCATGTCCTGTGGTTCGGATTCCACGTAAAAAGGAGGTCCCGTGGCTCATGATCTCAAGATTAACGGTCACGTTAAACTACAAGCTTCCTTTTTTTTCCTTTTGTTAGTTCGCAAAACTGAACGGAATTTTTTGTCTGGCTGCGTGGCTCAGGGGTAACGTTCTCGCTTGCTGAGCCCAAGGTTGCAGGTTCGAAACCTGGCGCAGTCAGCTGGCATTTGAGGGTGCGCAAATGCGAGGGAGCCGTGTCAGTAGATTTACTGGCACGTTAAAGATCCCCTTCGGGGCAAAATTCCGGCACCCCGGCGTCTCTAAAAGTTAAAAGGGACGTAAAACCAATAACATTATTATTGAACGGAATTTCTAAGGGCGTTATTAGTTGAGAATTTATAATGTTTTTTTTATTTGTAAAAACTGCGACAACTTGTACACTGGGCTCCCCCTGAAATTTATAATGGGTATGTTATCCTTATTCATTTTTGGCAGCCACCTGAGGGTTGGCAAACTTGGGTTCATGTTGATAAGCTTACTAATTTGGTATTCGTCCAAAATCAAAACTGTATTCTTTAGGAGCTGTTTAAGCTTCCTTTGCTTAGGCCCTGTTGGATCTTTGTTGATAGTACCAAAATTTTTACTATTCAGAAACAAATCAGTCTTTTCGATACGGTCAGTTTTATTAATGATGACTATGCTGTTGCCTTTATCTGCTTTTGTGACTATTAAATTTTCCTGAACAATTTTCTTCCTGAGGTTGGTAATATTGCTATTTACATGGGGTAGTTTCTTATCCTGTTATATTATTTTATTTGTTTTCTTGTTAAGAACGTATCTAACTTCGTTCCTTTTGTCTAAAGGGAGTTTATGGATTGCCGCTTCTGATTCTGCTATTAATGTTGTTAAATTTTGTTTATTATTATAGGAGGACTGCCAATTGTGTTCAAAGCCTCTCTCTAGTATTTCCATTTCCTCATCATTAAACTCGACATTGGATAGGTTTTCGACGGGTTCTTTGCTACTCGCCATGCCTGTTTGTTGCCTTAATTGATCCAATTTCCTATTTATGGTGCTAACTTTTTTATTGATATGAAATGAGACTGCCTCCTCCATGTTGATGAGGAAGGAGTCCCATTCTTTCTTCTCTGTGCAGTTTGCAGCATCTAAGTGAATTTGGTAAAGACTATTGTTAATTTGATTTTTCTTTATGTAAAGAAATTTCAGTTCTCGCTGCAAAATCTTCCTATTGACCATTTGCTGCGTTCTTGCTTCGAAGTTGTTTTTAACCTTTTCTTCTGGAATGCGTTTAAATGCCGAGGAACTAAGTTATGCAATCTGCACCTCTTAAGGAACTCAATGTCTTTGATAATGTAGGCTAATTTAATACGTAGGTGTTTATATTTATACCTTTTAGCCTGACTAGCAGCATTAGACTTGGGAATATTTAATGCCATTTTTGGTCCGTATTGACAAATTATGATTTGATTTATTGAACAACCTTCGTCAATCATTACATTGGTTATGCGATATGACGCACTAGTTGTGGGACATGTTTCAAACCCTGGAGCGGTCCTTCATCAGCCACATTTTGACACCTTTAAAACATTACACATAAAACACTGAGCAAGGTAAAAAGAACATCATGCACATACAGTCACTCATAAAAACACAATAAAATCCGGAACAAATTGAACATATTAAACATTTAAACTTTTTAAAAAAGGTAATGTATAGTCCATTATCTTCCTGTCTTCAGTTGATCAGACTATTGCCATATAATCCTGTCATTTCAACAGTCCTTTCCTTGGCGCGGGTAAGTTGGGAAGTTGTTCATTGGGCCAAAGTGGTGCCATTGCTTGTATAAGGACGAAAAATCACGCCAACATTCCCAATGAGTGGCTCGAAAATGAAAACTAAATGTTCCAGATGGCAAAGATCCTCTGTTGACAAAAGAAATAAATAAAATAGTCAACGCAAAATTGATCAACAAAAAGACTCGCCACGAAAAAGAAATCTTACCTTACACGTGCCTGCAAATGACCTGCTGGCTGGAGCCAGGTGTTGTTCAGGATTTTATTGTGTTTTTATGAGTGACTGTATGTGCATGATGTTATTTTTACCTTGCTCAGTGTTTTATGTGTAATGTTTTAATGGTGTCAAAATGTGACTGATGAAGGACCGCTCCAGGGTTTGAAACATGTCCCACAACTAGTGCGTCATAACGCATAACCAATGTATTGATTGACGGAGGTTGTTCAATAAATCAAATCATAATTTGTCAATACGGACCACAAATGGCATTAAATATAGCGTTATCAAACTAACCTACAAATTTTAGCTTCACACAAGTGTAGTTAGTGGAAGGTTCTTTTACATGCCATAAATCTATGGCATGGGTTCACCAGCTTTACTTCTCCTCCAAAGGAAGGCATACTGAGGGATTTTTAACACTCTTAAAAAATCCGACGATTTCGGCCAGGTTTGAACCCGCGATCTTGGGCATAGACGCTCAGCATGCTGCCAACTATGCCACAAAAGCCACCTTTTATGCACTGTCATGTGGATTTAAATGTTAATAGAGGGGCCTCGCTGTTATTTTCTTTCTCCTTCTTCTTCTTCATCTGGCACTTCAGCCCGGTGTGAGCTTTGGCCTCCCCAACCACAGATATCTCGATCTTGAACAGCTTTTCTCCAGGGTCGTACGTTCATTGTTTGCAAGTCCACCTCCACTTCATCTTTCTATCGATTCCTTGATCTACCAGGGCGGCGTCTTTCCATTCTGGCTTTATATATAATCCTAGGTGTTCTTTTGTCTTCCATCCTTTGAATATGGCCCAGCCATCGTAGTCTTTGTGATTTTATGTATCGAACAATGTCTTCGCTTTTGAGGATTTCATCTATTTCCCTATTAGTTCGTATCCTCCATTCTCCTCTATCCAATACAGCACCATAAATTCTCCGTATTATTTTCCTCTCGAACACCCTAAGTTTATTGCAATCCCGAACCTATATATTCCATGTTTCTGAGCCATAAGTTAACACTGGTCTGATCAAGGTCTTGTACATTTTTTGTTTTGTTTTATGCGACAACAATTGAGACATAATGAGTTTCAGATTGATGTCGCTGTTATTTTACTAGTAATAATAAAGGGAAAAATGGTATCGATAATTATAATAATGGTCATTTATTTCATGCTTAGAAAGTCTGGGCAGTCCGTGTCTCAGTTCATGAAGTTAGTCAAGTTTGAATAACACTGTACTCGACTGTTTCTAGCACAGAGGGGCATGCTTTTGCAGTAGTCCAGCTGATTGCCTCTCACCTAGGCAGACCAGACTCTTAATACCTGTCCAGTCACTTGGATTCCATGTAAAAAGGAGGTCCTGTGGCTTATGATCGCAAGGTTAAGAACCACGTACTGTAAATATTCAATGTTTTGATTCTAGCACAATAGCAACTGCAGTTAACATGCAGAGTTCTCATAGTTTGTTTGATGACAATGGAGTTCGTGGAATCTACTAATAATTTAAGATGATCCTATCACAATTTTAATTAAGGTTATGTATTCGGAGTGAATAGTATAGTGCGGTTACACAGTCCAGTAAAAATATATAACTGCCCAGACCAGTATTTGAACCCCAAGGGCTTATTCCCTACACTAACACTGACACAGCATTAAGTACTTCACATCGAGCTTCACTTGTCTGGCGTATCTTTCACTTAATGCATTTATTCAACCATTTAAGCAGATTCTCACCCGTGCTTTTATGTTATTCTGCTATGTGGTTGGTTGCATTTCGTCAGGAGCATATTGTTAAACAATAAACTAGTTTAGTCAGTTTTTGTTGCAGCTGTACTGTCTCACCCGATGACGATGATACCTGAACATGACTAAAATTTTTCATGCATCAGGTTTTCATTGTTCTTCTGTATATTCTCCAATATATCAGTGAGAAACAAATGAAAAATGTACTTTAGTCGATGCAAGTGTCTGTCAATTTTCAAGCATATGAATGTGCAACGTACACTAAGTTTTTATTGTACATGGTTTACATGGTTTTGATTACAATTATATAGAAAGCTTTGAAGCTATTTTTCATTTTTACCTTATTAACAATATAGTTATTTTCAGTTGGTCAACACAGACTGAAAATTACCATTCACCTAATTAATTTAGTTAGTAACTTTGCCATGATCTTGAACATTTCAGTCAGATTTCCTTAACTGTATTTTAAAGGTACTATATTACATTGTATTTTGAATTTGAGCACTACTATAGGAGTCTCCAAAGTTTTAATTCCACATTACCCTTCTTATGTCAGTTTTTACTCTCTCAGAATGCTGAATATGACTTTGAAAAAAGGTTTAACTTCTGGTGATCTTAATCAACTCGCTAGAAACAAGTATTTTTCCCCAGTTTATTCTTTCGTAGAGAAGTTTTCTTTCCTTTCTGTGTCTGCCTCGTTGCGTATTGGCTGTCACCGTGGAAGCCCGCGTTCAATTCCTGGCTCTGCGAAGAAATTTAATTCTGGTCCGAGGGGTGGAACGGGCTACACTCAGCGTTCATCATTGTGACGCACGGGTCTATAGGGGCCAATTGACATACACAAAAATACAACGATCTTCAAACCATAGTGTTACGTGCCACTAGTGACACTTTTGTTAACGGGATTATGGTGGGTTGAAGCACAACACAGATTGTTCCTTTAAGAAATAATTAACTTTATTGCGGCCAGAAAGATACACTACTCATCAGCAAATACAAGCAATTAGAACCTTATTCCAGTTTCCTCAAGTCTCTTCCTTATGGAGAGCTCTTGCCCCCTTTCACTTGTCAACAAACCACAGAAGTTAATCCGTGCTAACGAGTCCGGTGGCCTTGACAGAAACTACCTGCACCTCTCCCTTATGTACACAAACTACAGTTACTTACGATAACCTGCTACACACTGCTTCGCTGTTTACAAACTGGGAAACAATGTCACTGGATTTCGTAACTCGCACGGCACTCCGCCACAGTACCTCTGTCGCTCAGTGAAATCACACTCGCTCAAAACACAGGCAGTCCCCTGTATGCTTCTCACTCCCTCGCTGTCAAGAGAATCGGCTTCACTAGGGGTTTCGCAAGTCACCACACTTCTGTCGCTCAGGATAAACGCTCGCACTAGCTCGTAAAAACACACACTCACTTCTTGACAGGTCGCTCTTATATAGCAGGCCGGTGACTCAATAAATGCTTCTAGACCCATCCAGGGTTCACGGCTTCTCGAGGCTTCCATCGCTGGCTGGGTCACGAATATTCTGGACCATCTTTTTGTCCTAGTAGACCTGTTGCATAAGGCGCACGCAATACACTGAGGCAGAGCACAGCCCAGCCCTGGGGCAGTTGTGACTCATGCGGCGAGCGATGAAACAACTCACAGCCGTAACAATAGGAACAACCACGGTCTGCAAACCACTGTGACACTAAATAGGGGACATGGGGAGGCCTTAATGGGCCACATAACTTTTCTTCAGAGTCCGCTCTCTGCAATCACCTCAGCAAACACGCTCTGACAGAAGAAACCTAAAGATTTAAGAAGGTAAAGTGGAGGAGTCCCAAGGGCTTATCTACAGATGTCCCCCAGTAACCTATATAGCTATGACCAGCGAAATAACGACACTTGGCGTTTGTTCAATAGAAATAAAATTTAATCAGAAAAACCCTCGCTAACATTACAGAAATAAAAAAAAAGGATGCATCTTCAAGCAGAAAATAAATTAAAGCCCTGAATAACCTACCTAAACTCGCTGAGGATCTTCACGTAGCTTAAGGCGAAGACCAAATTTTAACAATTACCTTCGGGTAATAAAAGAAGTTAAATTTCATTAAGAAGCCAAAACAAATTTTACAAGAAATTTACATGAGAAGCTTTATGAGCAAATTGTAACATAAATACCATAAGGTATCATTAAGGGCCTTATGTTTTGGTGAAATACAACTGTAGATTTTGGTGTTAAAACTGTCGCTATTTCGGTGGGTATTTCGCGAAATAAATTGTAATAATGATCAATGTGTCATCTGAAATTTTCCTTATAGTATGGGGTAAATCTAACAAATTATGTGATAAGGGGGTTCTTCAACTTCTTTGCGTTGTGTAGGGTATCCGCTGAATGTTATTTGTCGCTTAGAATTATGTTCATTTCCTTCTTTCTTCCGCTTTTTATGCGTTTCTGAATCCCTGCAGTGTTTATCGCACGTGTCTTTTCGTTCCCACGGAATAAGAACATTGGAGTATTTACACATTAGAATCTTTCTTGCAGCGTCAAATACATATAACCCCTCACTGTTGTATTCCTCGGCCCTCGAGAAAAGTGATGTGTCTTTAGTTTTCGGCATTTTATACTTAAATGCTGGATGTTTGCCAATAAAGTTTTATCAGTCGCGAACTCGCACTGCTGTATCTACGACCACAACGCCATTTGATGCAATCGATAGCAATAGATTTTTATCGATAGCCTTTGAGATCGCGGATCTGAATACACATACTTCCGGCACAGCATTATCAATCAAATGACAAGGAAACCACGACGGTCAATTCCTCAGAAGCATTTAAGCGTGTTTTGGAGAGCTTTTTCGACAACATTTAGCATTTTCGTACCAAGTGAAGTATATTTTGTGATAATTTTGTGCAATTCGCGCAATAACTCAGATTTTGTGATATTTCGTGAGTTCATTTTGCTAAAATGCGCTACTTTAAGTACCTAGAAGGCCATATATATGCAAGAAAGAAGATATGAAAAAAGTTTGCGCCTATCGCTATTACCAAAATATACGGCCCCTAGGTATCATATGAAGTTCGGATAGAAAAACCTATAATACGAAAAGAATTAATAGAACTACAAAATCTCTTAGACCAGACTGGACATACCCTCAACCAAGCCACGAGGTTAAACGTAGATGCAAATATGAATAAAATAAAAATTTACAGTAAACAAAAAATAATGCCGGTCGGTACACAAAGAAATAATTACAAAACCGCAATACACCAAAGAAAAACAAGAATGTGAAATAAAATAATAACAAATCTTACTATCTAGACTGACAATAACACAGGACAGTGTACCACCGACCCAAGCGAAAAACAATAGGCATGACACCAGAATGCAATATGATAAAACAAAAACCCACAATGGCAACCAACAGTTGACTGTATGTCTAGTCCAAATTAGAGCAAAAATGAATTTAAGTAAATAAATCCTCCAGTGAGAATAAGAAAATAAAGGGTGAAATTAGTACATATTAATATGAAAAGATACAACGGTATATTAAATGCTACGGATCAGAAAAATAAACTCACTAATGTCCAAATTTAGGCAAGCACCTAAATTAAAGAGTAGAATAAGAAGTACCTGAAATCACAAGGTGAGAATTTATTTTAAGTTAACAAAATATAAATAAGAAGAATCAAAGGTAAACTTGAGAAGTGTCCCCGGAATTACAAATAAAATATCACATATCTGGTAATAAAAATTAGGCCTACATGTAAAGAAGAAATGAATAAAAACTATTTCTGCGGAGCTCCATGAAAAAAAAAATATTATAACTTACCTTAAGGGAATCCTTTTTTCCGGGAGACACTTAATATATTTTTTAAAATATACACCATAACAGAATTAAAGATTTTAAATCACCAATTTTCACTAACATGGCGGCACAATAGCGGACACGACACCCTTTCACCATTGCATCATTTCTTCGCATCTCAGCAGAATAATTCGATCACATATATCCCAGATTAATATCCACTCCACATTCTTCAGATCCTGGGTAATGGGATAGTATAAATCAATATCCTTAGGGGAGACAAGGGCCAAAGCCCTCGCCTCAGTAGCTGAAACCAATTTACGTCTTCTTCGTTCAGACAAGCGACCAGAAGTCCACTTTTTCTCAAGATGGAGGACGACAAGAGCAGCTCATCTCCGCACGGCCCCAATGTTTTGAATTGACCAATCATAATGAGTGCCTCCCAATGTGACAATGTGCATATTAAAATCAGCTTCACACGACACCACAAATATTAATTTGGCGGTTATAAGGAACATACTTTTATTTGTCAATTACATAGGTTAATATGAGATAGTAACACTTCCTTTTTCAAACATGTTGAAAGGAGCGCAAAGAATGAAGATAGTCCAGGCTGCGCTCTGACGGAGAAGTCTCAGGGTGTCGAGCAATGCGGGAAATTACGGGAATTTTACTTACCTGGGAAATATACGGGAAATTCGCACTTGATACGGGAAATCTTGAAAAGTCTCATAATGCCCGACTTCTTAGCCCCTGAATGCTCGGTAGAGTCCTCCCGCTCAGCCTTCTATTTCGCCTGCAGACCGCGCTGCCACCCTCAATTTACGCCACCGATAGAGCGCTAAGTGGTATGAGAACCCAGCCAACGTCGAATGCATGCTTTGCCTGGCCGACCGCCGGCCGTACACTCTCCGCGCGGAGCTGCGCGCACCACGCTCGTTGCTGACAATGACATAAAGGAATCGGTCTGCATTGTTGTTCACAGAGGAGACCTGGGTTTCTCGACAAGAGCAGCCCTTAAAGAAGCTGACCGCTCAAGATCGCAGAAAATTCCAGACGCGGATGTGCTGCAATTTCGCACCAGCTGCCGAAAATTGTACAATCGTGTCCTATGGCTGAAAAAATCAAAGAGAGGTCAACTTTTGCTCACAAGATGACCCGTGCTATTTCCTGCCTAAACCATATAGGGATCGCTGAGACTCCTAAGTTGGCGGAAGTTAGGATCGTCATTGTCCTAGAAATTCTTTGTAATCGGAAGAATTTGCTTTCTGGCGCAATGGCTGACCGCCTCAAGAGCAGCTACTACGCACATCTGAGACTGCCCTCCGTCACTGCGCGTTTGAAGCAGTTCGACGGAAAAGAGCCACTGCTCGACGTGCTGTGGTCTGAATTAGTGGCTTCAGCACCTTCCTCAGTTCCTGCCAAAAATGATCTCACAAGCTTCGTTAAAATTATACTGATTTTGTATCACAGCAACGCAGCTCTAGAGAGAAGTTTCTCCCTGAACAAGGAGTGCATGATTGTCAATCACAAAGAAGCAAGTCTGATTGGCAAGCGTACTGTTCAGGACGCTGTGATGTCAGCTGGTGGAGTAGAAAAGATAACCGTGAGCAAGAGTCCATACTGCACGAAACTCCTACGCCTTGTTAAAGGAAGCAAAACAGGTGCAAACCCAGGAGGAAAAGGAAGCGACGTCTAAGGTGGCAGTAGAAAGAAAAGCCACTAAAGATCTCCAGGAATTGTAAAAAAAAAAAAAAAAAATGGAGAAGAAGAAGAAGATGATGATGATATTGAACAACGCCCGTTCTGAAGCAAAGAAAATTGAAGAGCAGATGAGTTCCCTAGTGAAGCTTTAAATTAATAAATCCTTGATTATTGTTTGTTTTATCTTATTTTGTGTGACTAGTTCCTAACCACAATCTAGTATTGACAAAGTGACTTATTTTATTTTGTGTATAACTAGCCTACAGTTCCTATTCATAAATTAATACTGTCATAAGAACTTAATTTTGTGCTGTGTATAACTGAAGTTCCTAGTAACAATTTTGTATTAGTCAAAGTGACTTATTTAATTTCGTTTTGCATTATTTTATTTTCTATTACCTACTTTGATAAAATAAATCTAAATTAAAAGGTATTCACGGCGTGTCGTGTGTG
Source organism: Meconema thalassinum (assembly GCA_946902985.2). Classification (NCBI taxonomy): domain Eukaryota; kingdom Metazoa; phylum Arthropoda; class Insecta; order Orthoptera; family Tettigoniidae; genus Meconema; species Meconema thalassinum. The sequence goes on from OX336394.1 coordinate 197,566,716, forward strand.
GAATTTTACTGTGTTTTGCCTTTCCATGGTCTTCTTTCGCAGAGGGAGTTGCACATACCAAATTGTTTTAAAGTCTGTGTAAACACTCAATGCAAATACAACACACATGCATAATTTTCAAAAACTACAAACAATATCTCACTGCTCTCAACATTTTACTATTAAACACCCACCACCAACATATAGCTACAAAATACACCACACAAGTGACAGAATTCTTCTCGTATGGGCAGGCGTTGTTTCAGTCGTTTGTTAACCACTGTCTGTGTCTGATTTCCTTTCATTATCAATGTTTCGTTACTTTTCCTTCGCCGAAGTTCGACCCGAGGACTGGACACATCCCGTACAGAATGCACAGAAAGAAATACTGAAGGCGGTCTGGATATCGCGATGGATGAAATGATTATTAACCTTGGCAATTCATCAAGCTCTGACGAAGACAATGATGGTGGTGATGATAGGGACAGTGAAGGGATGGAGGGTGTCAAAGAATCTCTTGCCAAGTAACTGAGGATAATTAATTTATTGGTGTCAGTTCGCTTGCGTCAATCGATAATAGAGCACAGGCTATTGTTTCCCGTCATAGTGTTCAAAATACCGTCTTGTCATTCAATAGCCTACAACTCCACAATATACAACCATGGCAATAATATCTCCAGAGAGCGGCTTGTTTGAGTGCTCAGTGCTAATTATGTCTTGATCTTAACTTTACTTTTGTATTATCACGAAAGCTACTGTAATATTAACCGTAGAGAGTCGCAATTCAATGAGTGTGCATGGTGTTATCTGTCAACACAGTAGTAAGCTGTGAATGACCTCCACTCAGACTCTTGTTTCATGTTACAGGATAATCATTGCATGGTGAGTGTTTTTATATTCATTGGCTGTAGAGAGTTTGCCCTCTTTGTCGTATTTATTGAATTGAATACCGAAGATAAAGGTATCATAGCTTCGGTGTGTAATTTATTTATTCATCTAAAAGTATCTTATTTCTGTGTTTGAGTGTCCTCGGCGTTGACTCAGGATCGTCTTTTAAAATATATTACATATAATTGTAAAGAAATAATGTCTGAAGTGTAGCGCTGTGTATTATTCGAATCAGTTGATTTACAACAACACTAAAAACTTAGCAACACAGCTCAACTGTTCCAAGCTCCCGACATGTCCTTCGCATTGTTTCCTTCGAAATACATGGTGTAGGTGAGAAGCATGCTCAGAATTCTTGCCGTGTGGCGGTTGGATGTAGGGTCTTGTTATGTGGCGACCGTGGGTTGCGGAGAGGAAGAGTAGGGCAAATTGACACGAAGGCTGTCAGTACCGAATGCGCGGGGTTAGCAATACTGTATTTGTCCCATAATTTACACGTGTAATAGCGGACACACCTCCAATTTTACTATTAAAGTCGTGATCAAAAAAGGCATAATGGGTGGGTTACATCTATTACTACATGACCCCAAAATTATTATTCATTATTACAAAGGGTATTTTAACTATTTTCAGTAGTGTAGAAAACTGTATCACCTTGTTCCAGGCTCCTATTGAGCTTACATCTTCTTTCGATCTTTTATTTGCCATAGGACGCGCCACTGGCGTATGGATATGCATTACCAGCTTCTGGTTTAGTAGTCAGGTAATGGAAGCAATGGGAACTGTGTACTACAATTTTCCTTGCATGCAACTAAGCAAACTATTGTTGTTAGGAGAACGTAAAATGCTCCAAGAATGATATGATCTTCAGCTGTGTGCGGTGAGAAAGCCCTGCATGTGTTCATTCCTTATGTATTAATGTGGGAAGGGATTTTGGCAAGCGAATAAACCGAACACGTCTTTAAGTAATTTTAAGTATAAAAACTGTATTTACACATAAGATCACAACAGATGAGATTGCACAGAACTTAGCGTGACTTCACTCGACACTAAACTGTAACTGATCGTCTTAGTTTCTCGCGACTTCCACTTGACTCATCTACACGGCGCCACCGGGCAATGTCGAGGCTGGCGAGAAACCCAAAAACGTTCTTTATTTTCAGATTCCCACATTAATGATGCAAAATGTCAGCTAACGTTGTGCCGCATACAACACTCGTAGTCTCTAAATATTGCATATTTTCCCGTAAATTTACAACAGTTCATGTTTGAATAGCTTATAAGATCATGACAAAGAAAGTGTTTATCCTATTGGATGATTGTATTTAACTGTATGCACGTCGTATTATCTTGGCGAGGTGTTTTTTTTTTTCACAGAGCGAATATATACCGTAGTAGGCACGCAGCTTCTTGCATTTAGTTTTCTGGCAACGGTAATTATTGACTAAAATATTTCTAAATGCAGACAATTCATACCTCCATTAGGATTCGGGTACCATAATTCATGCAAAATGAGGTTCGTTCGTTTGTGAAATTGAGGTCATAACCTCCTCTACCATTTCAGTGGTTACCGTGGTAGTTTACGTAGACTAGGGTGAAGATGTAAATGAGCATTAAAAAAAAATTTGTTGCCAGTTGTTTGGTTTATTAACTTACGGTAATATTTTCCATAGGTCGGTACTGAAAACTAGGCACGGTTGGATTTTAAGGTGGAACCACATGTGCTATCAAGCTTTCTTGCAATACCTGGAATATGTATATAATTATAAAATGATTATTGGTTAAATAAGTGTTAATATATAGGTTATTATAATTATAATGATTAAATAAATATTAAAGAAGAAATGACACGCTGTTAGTAAATATTAGGCCTACCGGTACGGTGAATAGCCTATAACTCGTAGCTTCCGTCACAATTTAGCATTTAAATGGGTCACGTTAATGCATAATATACTACTATAACAACCGGATAGCAAATTATAATAATATTCTCACATATAACATATTTAATTTGCACCAAGGAAGGAAGCTTTTAGTTTTACGTGACCGTTAATCATGCGATCATGAGCCACGGGACCTCCTTTTTACGTGGAATCCGAACCACAGGACATGGCATTTCACTTCGAAAATCTCACATGCATTGACCGGGAATTTGCACCAACTTAATACAATTGTAGTCTTAAGATATGTTAGACCACTGCCATATGAAATGTGCAAATCGCACACTTTGTAGGCAAGCTGTTTGTTATGGTCGTCTCTGATGCGAAGTTTTACTAAACTCTTTTAGGAGACACTTGTCTTTGGAATATTCATGAAAGGCCAACCTTCTAGTTCTTATTTCATAAGTTGAATGCCTAAAAACAAAACCACAATCCGAAGATAATCACGAACGATTCACTACCAATGAAAATCAAATGGAGATTCGCGGACCGGAAGTTCGCTATGCATGAGCTTCGGTGCCATTTTAACTCGTGGAAGCTGTAAACTGTTCCGGTACCATACAATTCAGTCAATTCCCGTAAACATTTATTATGTGACACTCCTATTCTGTACTCTCTCAACCCTCCTCAGTAAAACAGTCATTTATATCAGCTCTCCTCAGGTAAACTGTATTTTATTTGTGTTCATAGCATCTCATCCCATCAGTGAGAGAGTTCACTCCCGTGCGCTTTGCTCACGTTACGGATTAGGCCTAAATCTCGCCATCAACCGTGGGCTGCGGAAGGATCTCCAAAAATGCAGTTTAACTCACGCCAGAAAATCTTGATTCACGCTTTAAGATTCATTCTTCAGCCATTCGGTATGCGAACTCTAGTCTTAGAGAGTTCTAAAATATACGGGAATTTGGTGGATTTTCATATGGGAAATACGGAAATTTAAAAACAGGTCATCGCTCGACATCCTGAGCCTTAAACCCACAGTAAGCTGCTGCCATCTTAAGTCCAGAGGTTAAACTACTGTAACCTCAGTGCGAATTTAAATAGTAGATTCAGGGCTCATATCAAAATAGATGTAGTCATAGTGTATGCGACAAGACTTTGCATGTCTCAATCATCATCATCATCATCATCTGCCAGTCAAGTATTAGACCAGGTGGCCTGTTACGGTCTCATTCCATCTTTTAGCTGGACGTCCAATAGATCGAACCCCCTTTGGTTGGTATCGTACAATCTGCTTTGGGACTCGTTCCCTAGGCATTCTGTTGACGTGGTCTCTCCAGTTCTTCCTATAGGTTCCTATGTAGTTTAATACGGGTTCTGTCTTTAGTTCTTTCATCATGCCCTCATTCCTTTTGTGGTCCCAACGTGTGTATCGTACTGTGCGTCTCATAAACTTCATCTCAGCAGCAGTGATCCTAGTTTCATCTCTTTTTCGGATTGTCCATGCTTCACTTCCATATGTGAGGACAGGTCTAGCTAGTGTTTTGTAGACTCGTAGTCTTGTGTCCCTCTGGACTAAGGTTATTTTCATTACTGAGTTCACTGTGGATATGGTTTTATTATATTTTATGATCTTATTAGAAATATCTGCATCATTGTCGAATGATAAAGAGTAGCCTAGGTAGTTTGTTGTTGAGGCAGATCTTACTCGGAATTGGTTCATTGCCCTTGAATGCGAGTACTTTTGTTTTCTCTGAAGATATTTCCATGTTATATTCAGTGGCTATTCTACTGAGATGATATATGGAACGTTGTAAGTCGTCCTCCGGGTTGGCGAATAGTACTTGGTCATCAGCGTACAGAAGCGTGTCTAATTTCAGGATTCTGTTGATAGTGATACTGCTGTGGGGAAGACCTCTCCAATCATTTATAAGGGCATTCATGTATATGACAAAAAACAGGGGGAAAGGCCGCAACTTTGTCGTACTCCTCTGTTGATTGGTTTCCATGGTGAGACAAAACTGAGAAGTGGCAGGTTTGATTCCTACCTCAGCCATGCTGGAAGAGGATGGTTACCCCACTTCTACTCCAGGAAAATGCTGGGATGGTAGTTAATTTAAGGGCATGGCCACATCCTACCCAAATCATACCTAGATTACAAGTACAGGCATCACAGTGACACAACCGGGTGAGTTAGCCGTGGTCGTTACGGCATGACTAATGGCAGTCGCTCACATCCGGGAGGCGAGGAGGTTCAAATCCCCCCGCCGGCAACCTTGAAGATGGTCTTCTGTGGTTTCCCATCTTCCTTCCAGGCAAATACCGGGGTTGGTCCCTAACTATAGGCCACAGCCGCTACCTTCCAACTCCTCGCCCTTCCCTTCCAACTTTCCTCCCCAACGGTACTTGTAGCTCACCCATTGGGTGTCCGTCTCGAAGCAGCTACAAAACTGGCGAGCCGAACATGTCCTCGGACACTCCCGGCACTAAAAGCCATACGCTAAAAAAAAAAAAAAAAAACAGTGACACAGGTTATCAGACAACTGCTACACACACCCAAGTACATGTAGTGATGTAAAATAGCCAGGTATTTATAAACCGGGGTAAATACCCAATTTGGGTAAATACCTGGGTATTTTAGATTTTTCATTAAAATTCCTGTGTCGTGGTAAGTTGAACCTTAAACTATGCAAACTATTCTACATTAACTTTTTAGAAATGTAACAACATTAGGTAGTTCATAAAATTAAATTTAATTAGAATTGGGACTTACAAACAGAATTAGAATTGGGAATTAGATCAGGAGATAAAATTCAATAGTTATAACCTTAAAAACTCAGGGTTAGAATTGAACTAGGCCTTTTTTGCAAACATTGAGATAAAAGTTGGGGGAAATTTATTCAGAGCATTGGCCAAGTTCTACAAAAGGTGTAATGTACAGTTTTTCAGAACAATTTGTAAAATTATCTCTACTTAGTATAAAACAAAGTCCCCGATTCTTGGATGTCACGGGTAATCTCGAGAACCTCTGGATATATTTTGATGCGGGTTTCACAGTTCTGTAAAGGATATCTCGAGGATGATTTCTGTAGAAAATAATTTATTTATGATCAAAGGAAGCAGAGCAGTAACGATTTCAGTGAAAAAATAAACAAAAAACTTGGCCTCCGAGCGCTTTTTAAGTTGATTTTGGGCAAACCGTTAAACATATCTAAATACTATGAGTGTAAGAATTGTTCAGCATGAAAAGTTCTACATAAAGTCCAGGAGAGCATATCTCTATCTTCAATACATCGCCCACGATAAGTATTTTTACGTTTTCATTTCTTCCAACCATGTCCATTCTAATATTGAGGCGACAGTTTACGAGCTAGCTAAGGGCGAGTCTTATCACCCCTGTTACAGCCTAACTAGCGGGCGAACCTATTACCCCAGATACAGCCAGCAGCAAACCGTCGAGTCGTGTTGAGTTAAGACTTCAGAGAAGGCTGGTTGTGTTTGGAGTTTCCTGGAAGTTCAACTCGGTTTTTCTTAATTTCGCCCGTGAACTTTCCATTCCGCAAAATACACAGTCAATTTAAGATTGGACGGAAGGGGGATTTGTGTTTCATGCACCTCGCCATTCTTAAATTACGTCTGACAAGAATTCGTTATAATTAATAGTCCAGTCAGTGATGTTAAGCCATCATGCCGAGATGTAAAACGGATATAGGTCATAGTTGATTGACATCGCAAAATAAAAAAGTGCTTATCACGTAACAATGAAACAGAGCAACAAATAATTTCTAGATTGCCACAAGAGAAAGAAAGACTTCGTTCTCGGCACCTTCAAACCGTTGCTCAAGAAGAACACCGTCTGAACCACGATCAGAAACAAGCTTATAACACTAATAAGGAAGGTAAAATATTTTTTCTCGATGCCTCTGTAGGCACAGGCAAAACGTTCTTGATTTATGTGTTGCTCGCCAAAGTGAGGTCTGGTGGTAATATTGCTCTTGCCGTCGCATCATCTGGAATTGCAGCCACTCTTCTGGAAGGAGGAAGAACAGCACATGCAACATTTAAACTTCCTTTGAAAGTCAGCAGTAATTATGGAAATGTATGTAATATTTCAAAACAAAGTAACACTGCCAGTTTAATCCAAAATTGTTCTTTAGTTGTATGGGATGAGGCTACAAAACTTCCGTTTGAAGCTGTAGACAGGACCTTGCGTGATCTAAGGAATCGGAACACATCTATGGGTGGCTGCACAGTTTTGTTCGCCAGAGATTTTCGTCAAATCTTACCAGTTGTTACCAGAGGAACGAGAGCCGACGAAGTGAACGCTTCATCTGGCCAGATATAACAAAATGGCACTCAAAACTAACATGAGAGTAGGCTACTCTTATCTTCAGAAGATAATAGTTTGTTTGCTAATTTGTTACTTAGAGTCGGAAATGGAGATTTACCAGTCATTGACGGTAAAATTACCCTCAGTGACGATTTCTGTGCTTTAGTAAGCAGTATTCAAGAATTGATTGATAGTGTTTATCCTCAAATCCATGGCCTATCGAATAAGTCTCATTCATGGTTTAAAGAAAGAGCAATATTATCGCCGACAAACGAACAAGTAGTGAAAACTAATGACTTGTTGTTCTCCAAATTCACTGCCCAGGCTCTAATATATTACTCAGTAGGCTAGACGCAGTAGTCGATTGTGAAGAAGCTGTTCATTACCCTACAAAATTCCTAAATTCTTTATTTCCTTCTGGCTTGCCACCACACAAGCTTATTTTAAAAGTAGGAGTGCCTATTATATTGCTACGTAATTTACAACCACCAAAGTTATGCAATGGGACACGATTGGTAGTGAAAACTTTGAAAAACTGTTTCATTGAATCAACTATCTTAACTAGCTGTGGTACAGGAGAAACGGTCTTAGTACACAGAATCCCTATGATTCCTTCAGATTTGCCTTATCGTTTCAAACGAGTACAATTTCCAGTAAGAGTCTGCTTTGGCAGGACTATAAACAAAGCACAGGATCAGACACTTAGCGTGACTGGAGTTGATCTTAATGGAGAATGTTTTTCTCATGGACAGCTTTACGTGGCTCTATCGCTTGTTACATCAAACCGAAATCTTTTCGTGTTCACTGCTAGAGGGAAAACGACTAATGTCGTATACAAGGATATCTTATAAGACCTCCGTTAGAAGTAGCCTATCACCTTGCATTCATAACTGTTCCCGGGCGAAGCCGGGGTGGGTTGCTAGTTCATATATAAAATAAATAATCAAATAACCCAAAAGGCTAGTAAATAGTAAACAGAAAATCAAACAAAGAATAGAAAATGAGAGGGAAGTACAGTGTCAGTTTGAATTCTGGGTAGGATGAGCTAAGCAGTGTTGCCAACCCATATGCTTGCTGGCATACAGTACATCTTCACCCATTATAGAGCCCACATACTACAAAAACTTACTGACATGCATTTGTGTTATTTAGAGTATGATTTAAAAAATTAATATTTCTTTAATATTTAAAATTGAATGAAAAATAACTTAAAAGCACTTTTACTAAGCATTTTTTTTTCAAATGTCCTTTCTATTGAATATATTTTATTACATTTTTAGTTTTGGCATACACTTTCAATTAATATGCAAATAGCTTACTCTTATTACTACAAAAGTAGCTTTTCCCTCCCACATCTTTGTTGCTCATTTCCAGTATCGTAATAAAACTCGACCTTCTCAAAATCTTGGCATTTATTAAAAATTTAAAACACAAAACAACCAAAAGGTTTTATTCAATATTTTACTTTAGTTTAAGGAAAAACAAAACTAATTAACCCTAGAACTGCGGACCGTCTTCCAGGAAGACGGTGTGGTGTTTAATCAAGTGCGACCGTCTCTCTGAAAGACGGTCTCGGTATTCAAATATAGTACTATTGTTAGCCATCAGATAGCACTAATTTCAAGTCATGCTGGTTCCCGATGCTTTTAACTTTCGTTGTGTTACTCTTTGGTAAACAAATGACAATAAGCGGGCTATTATTTGGCTGCAGAAGTGGAAGTATTTTCATGTTGACATTGAAGTTGCATTGAGCAAAATGGCAGCCAACAAGCCTATGTAGATGATTCAGAAATTGAGTGCTTCTTTAGTAAATAACAGGAATTATTTAAAACTGGTTCCTGAAATAGTAACAAAAAAACTGTGAACTTTTCATTTATGATGTGTCTGACAAATATTTAACTTGGCAATATGGTTTTCTAGAGCAGAAAAGTCAATTTTATTTCTTATATTTGGTAAAATACTTTTTATGATTAATTCAAACTGATGAGTCTGAATGATTCGCCTCTGTAAAAATAATATAGAACAGTCTTTCAGCTTTCTATTGATGTATGATAAGTTATAGGCCTATTCATGAACACAGTTTGCTTACCGAAAAGGCAGAAGGTGAATTTCTCATATAGGCTATGTGCATAATGGAGAAATGTCATTAGTAAATAACAGGATTTATTTAAAACTGGTTCTTGAAATAGTAACAAAAAACTGTGAACTTTTCATTTATGATGTGTCTGACAAACATTTAACCTGGCAATATGGTTTTCTAGAGCAAAAAATTCAATTTTTATTTTTATATTTATGAAATATTTTTAATGATTAATTCAAACTGATGAGTCTGAATGATTCACCTCTATAAAAATAATATAGAACAGTCTTTCTGCTTTCTATTGATGTATGGTAAGTTATAGGCCTATTCATGAACACAGTTTTTTTTACAGAAAAGGCAGAAGGTGAATTTCTCATATATATGCTTAATGGAGAAATGTCATCCTGAAAAAATAACTTTCTTTTCTAGTAAATAACAGGAATTACTTAAAACTGGTTCTTGAAATAGTACCAAAAAACTGTGAACTTTTCATTTATGATGTGTCTGACAAAAATTTAACTTGGCAATATGTTTTTCTAGAGCAGAAAATATTTTTTTATGTTTTTATTTTTATGAAATACTTTTTATGATTAATTCAAACTGATGAATCTGAATGATTCTCCACTATAATAATAATATAGAACAGTCTTTCAGCTTTCTATTGATGTATGATAAGTTATAGGCCTATTCATGAACACGGTTTGCTTACAGAAAAGGCAGAAGGTGAATTTCTCATATACCGGTATGTGCATAATGGAGAAATGTCATATTGTAAAAATAACTTTCTTTTTCAGTTAATAACAGGAATTATTTAAAACTGGTTCCTGAAATAGTAACAAAAAACTGTGAACTTTTCATTTATGATGTGTTTAACTTGGCAATATGGTTTTCTAGAGCAGAAAAGTCAATTTTTTTATGAAATACTTTTTATGATTTATTCAAATTGATGAGTCTGAATGATTCACCTCTATAAAAATAATATAAAAATAATATAGAACAGTCTTTCAGCTTTCTATTGATGTATGATAAGTTATAGGCCTATTCATGAACACAGTTTGCTTACAGAAAAGGCAGAAGGTGAATTTCTCATATAGGCTATGTGCATAATGGAGAAATGTCATATAGAAAAATTATTTTCTTTTTTAGTAAATAACAGGAATTATTTAAAACTGGTTCTTGAAACAGTAACAAAAATCTGTGAACTTTTCATTTATGATGTGTCTGACAAACATTTAACTTGGCAATATGTTCTTTTAGAGCAGAAAAGTCAATTTTATTTTTTATTTTTTATAAAATACATTTTATGATTAATTCAAACTAATGAGTCTGAATGATTCACCTCTATAAAAATAATATAGAACAGTCTTTCAGATTTCTACTGATGTATGATAAGTTATAGGCCTATTCATGAACGCATTTAGCTTACAGAAGAGGCAGAAGGTGAATTTCTCATATATGTGCATAATGGAGAAATGTCATATTATACAAATAATTTTCTTTTTTAGTAAATAACAGGAATTATTTATAACTGGTTCTTGAAATAGTAACAAAAAACTGTGAACTTTTCATTTATGATGTGTCTGGCAAACATTTAGCTTGGCAATATAGTTTTCTAGAACAGAAAAGTCAATTTTTTTACATATATACATTTTTTATAAAACACTTTTTATGATTAATTCAAACTGATGAGTCTGAACGATTTACCTCTATAAGAAAAATATAGAACAGTCTTTCAGCTTTCTATTGATGTATGATAAGTTATATTCATGAACACAGTTTGCTTACAGATACTAAATTCCCATAGTGTGTATTTTATGGGAATGTACTGCAGCATTTGACGGATAAACCTGCAGCAGTTCTAGGGTTAAAGACAAGGTTACAGTGTCAAAACATAACATATAAATACCCAAAAATACCTGGACATCCAATTATTTTTTTAATTTTTTTTTATTTTTTATTTTTTAAATTTATTTTTTGTTGAAGGATCAATATTGTTCCTGATTTCAATTTTAGGCATCAAATACCTGTGTTTCAGTCCTTGTTTGTCCAACACTTCATCAACACATCAAAAAGTGTTGTACAAAGCTCAAAAACTGAAAATACCTCATTTTGGGTATTTAAAAGACCACTGGGTAAATACCCAATATATATTTACCTTCCCACTGGGTATTTACCCGGCCCACATCACTGAGTACATGGGGCTACATGCCCACAATGTTGCAAAGCCCCTAAAGAATCGATAGCAACTTTCCTGTGATCGCCCTGTGCCCTTGTGGCTGGCATAAAATCAAGATCTTTGCCGAAACATTTCGACAGTGTGTCCAATTCCTGTACATACCAACCAACCAAGCTCTCTCTTGCCTTTTTTTGCAAATATCTTTCCATCCCAGCTTTTTCAGCATTTTGCTTATATATCCCTCTTTGTTCCCCTCTTTATCCACGTCCACCTTGTGGTGTAACAGCTAGCGTTCTTGGCTGTTGGTCCGGGTTCGATTCCCAGCTCTAACAAGAAATTTGAATTCTGGTGTTAGGGCTGGAATGGGGTACACTCAGCCTCGTGAGGCAAAACCGAGAACAGGAGGGTTCGATTCACGCCTCAGCCATCCTGGAAGTGGTTTTCAGTTGTTTCCTCTCTTCTACTCTAGGCAAATGCTGGGATGGTTCTAATTTACAGGCCATGGCCACCTCCTTCCCAATCTTATCCCCAATTTACACTAGCTAAGACATCACAGTGACACAGGTTATCAGGCAACTGCTACACACACCCAAATACATGGAGCTATATGACCACGATGTCACAGCCCCTAAAGCAACATCCTCCTACTGTGGTAAAGTGTTAGTCATTTTATTTAGTATGGTTGTACTTTCTATCCTTGTATTTCTTATAGAACATTTCCACATATTTTAGTTACTCCTGCTTAAAGTTTAAAAGCTAGTTGTGGGTCAGCTAACTCAGGTTGCTGTATCAATTCTTGTCACATTCTGTTTGCATTTGGAAAAATAAACACACATGCATCATTACATTTGCTGGCACATTTATGGTTTCCCTGTTGTTGTTGTTCGAGGAGTCATCAGTCTTTTGACTGGTTTGATGCAGTTCTCCATGCCTTCCTGTCCTGAACTAATCGTTTAATCTCCACATAGCTACCACACCCTACATCCGAGGCAATCTGTTTAACATATTCTAACCTTGGTCTACCCCTACAGTTCTTGTCCTTGACTCTTCCTTCCATAACTAAGCTTATTCCTGGGTGTCTTACCAACCTATTTCTTCTCCTCATTAGCAGTTGCCAGAAACATCTCTCCTCTCCCACGCGTCTTAATACCTCTTTGTTTGTAACCCTATCTACCCATCTGATCTTCATCATTCTCCTGTAACACCACATTTCAAATGCTTCAATTCTCCTCTTTTCTGCTGCACCAATATTCCAAGTTTCACTTCCATGGAGTGCCATGCTCCAGACAAAGGCTTTCAAAAATGACTTCCTAATACCTAAATCTATATTCGATGTCAACAGATTCCTTTTTTTTTGTAGAAATGCTTTCCTTGCCTGAGTCAACCTACTTTTTATATCCTCTTTGATTCGTCCTTCACTGGTTATCTTGCTTCCTAAGTAACAGAAGTCTCCTACTTTAGATTTTCACCTGCCAATTTTATGTCTACAGAGGTTTCTGATTTATTTCAGCTACATTCCAATATTTTTGTTTTACATTTATTAATTTTCATCATGAATTCTTTCATTAAGACGGAGTCCATACCGTTCAAAAACTCATTCAAATCCTCTGGCGTATTGGCCAAGATGACGATGTCATCAACAAATCTCAGAGTTGAAATTATTTCTCCTTGAATCTTCACACCCACTTTAATTTTTTCTCCAATTTCCTTCATTGTATGTTCAATGTAAAGATTGAAAAGTATGGGTGATAAGTTGCAGCCTTGCCTTACACCTTTCTGAATACCAGCTTCTCTCTCATGTCCTTCAGCTCAAATGACTGCTGTCTGGTTTCTGTATAGATTGTAGATCACCCTCCTATTCCTTAATCAGCAATAAAAAAGAAACCAGAAACTCCTGCATCTCTAAAACTACAACAGTTATTGTTATTCCTTTCACTAGTTTTACACTTCTGGTAACTTTTTTTCCCCTGATTTATATTGTAAATCACGTTCCATCACAGACCACTGCCAAAGGTTAGCCAAAATATCCAGAACCTGTAAAATACTGATATTTGGCACTACTGATTGATAAATGTAGTCCAAGGTGGTTTATCGTATCATATCTGTTGGAACTTTTCACTTATTTGCTTTTCCTGTTTTATTCTTGTTCTCTGTTCTGCCTTCGTAACAATCCTCATCTCTTGTTTTCAGATGTCTAAGAGCGAAGATTTAGACAATGACGTCGATGAACTTCTGCACGATTTTGAATCTAAATGCCATCGTCCAATTCTTCATTGTGTATTGTTTTATTGACTGTTAATGAGGCCATTCGTTACTGGCCAGCATTATGTATAGTAGTCTCCGTGCCCCGAGGCTAGACTACAGTGTTAAACACAGTTCACAGTATCAGAGGATACTCTGATTACAATTTGTACATTGAATGTTTCTTCCATCTGTTGTCTGTCTCCTCTTCCCCTTGTAATGATTTCTCTCAGATAATAACTATAAATAACAAAAGCAAGTAGATCATGTATTATATAATGGGAGGGGGGATCTAACCCAGTTATTGTAAAATGTGATGGAATGTATAAATAAAATATGAACTGCGCAGTGACTTTTATAAAAGAGTATATTTAATTTTATTCATGTTTTTCTCTGATGTTGTTATAAAGAGGAAGATTGAAGTTTCATAACTTTTTTTGAAATTATTTTTTTAATAATTATGTACTCGTGAGAAAAGTGAATATACACACGTTTAACTGTCGAGGTAGACAGAAACAACAGCCATGAGTCCACAATCTTTTTTATAATGTAATATGTGTGGGCAGCTTAATGACTGCCTTAAACAATTTCCTACCTTTCCTATTCTTTTAAAAATCCATTGTCCGAATTCTCTATCATAGAAATTTGTGATTTGCAACTTCATTTGCTTAAAAAGTTTGTGATTTAAATCCAATGGCTTATGTTCACAGTCAGTTTTGCCGAAGATTAGCATATGACAGTTTCAAAGTACTTTATAACATGTTGTGCCAATTAGTACTATCATGTTTCACCCAGTTTTCTGGAGTTGATGATGAGCTGCTCCATATTTTTTCGGTGTCTGTGATGGATCCTGTCTCAGTCTTGACTGCATCTGGCCTCTCCTTAGCCTTCTAAGAACTTCATTTCAGTACCTTAAATTTGGTTGAAGTGATATAAGCCATTTTTCAGTGTTGCCTAGTTCTATTCAAGAAAGCTTTCCAGAGGTCAACACAAATTGTGCCCAATTACACCAGGCAGGAAAACAAGTATTTATATTATGCCCTAACATGAGGAATATTACATAAGATATTTAACACAAAATAACATGCTCCCCATTTTTGTACAACAGCTTGTTATGTTGTAAAAAATATCTTGTGTAATATTTCTCATGTTAGGGCATATGAATACTTGCTTTCCTGCCGAATGTAATTTCGCACAATATGTGTTGATCGACTGGAAAGCTTTCTTTAATTAAATTTGGTAGTTATCTCTTTCTCTCAAACACAAGTCTCCAGTGCATAAGCCAAGATTAAGATTTAGTAAGCATTAAAAATGGTAAATTTTGCATTGTGTAGCATGTAGCTAATCCCAGGGAGACAGCAAACTTTATTATAAAATTGGACGGCTATCCTTTTTCATTTTAGCATTAGCATGATTAGGTACTGTACTTCGATTAATGTATTTTCTCAATTCGCCGGCTTAGTACCAGAATAGCGTATCTTAATAGGATTTCCATTGTAGATACGCTATTTAGGTCCTAAGCTAGCGAATTGCACCTGAAAATAGAAGGAAAACAATATATTCAATGGCTTCTAGTTCATACATCAGGACATGATTCATTACGATCGGAGCTTCAAGACGTGGCAGGATTGTTTGAGATATGTTCAGAGAAACTAATTTTAATTTACGATAAAGACATGAAGGAAAATGTATTAACTAATATCCACTTTTGTAATTAATTTTTAATAAGAGTAAAAAGTACCCACAAATCCAAAGATTGTGTAATTATGCTTTAATTCTGTACAATGCCGAAAATTATTTTTTGTAAGTACACATTACGAGTAAGTTATCAGCAACACTACACACGAGCACAAATAGAAAACAGTTGATTGTGGTTGGAGAGTGTTGGCCTACTTGTTAAGTCGCTCTTAGTGGGAAGTGTTGCAATCAGTATACCATGCATCTTTTGTATGTGTGCCCCATTGCCTTTTAATTTCAAATGGTTTGTGGAATATGATCACTTAGCCGAAGAATAAACTGCTTAAAACAGTTGTTTTAAGTTGATTTTATCATTTTAAATTATTATGTCGACTTTATCTGGGGTCTGGCGTTATGTCACGGTGACGGGACGAAATGTACCGAGAATGCACTAAGGTGTGTGACGTCATAGTACGATGTAGCAGCCGAGTACCAAGAAGGCAGTGCAAGAACAGAGTTTCAAGAAGGCAGTGGAGAAACAAAATAGAAACTTGAAACTCTGTTCGTGCACTGCCTTCTTGGTACTCGGCTGCTAGCATTTAAAATGATATAAAGTCTAGTCTTTCAGACATTATCCATGTCATTTTTTTTTTTTTTAATACAGTAGAATACTACCGTAACAAGAAAGAGGTCCCAAGTTTTGTTGCCTGAATCCAATGTTGGATAGGTGGTATCAAAATATATATACCACAAGATTTATAGCTGCTATGGACTGTAAGCAGAGGGGTTTTTAAGCCTCAAAAGATAAAATTGATGAAAATAAGGAGGGAACTACATGATCAATTTGATGAATGGAAAATATAAGGTATCTCATTTTACTCTAACTGGTCAAAGTCCAATGCATGGGTTTCCTCTAAGAAAGGTCTCTCTTCTTCCCGGTGAACAAACTGCAATTAAAATCAATTGTAACGTGACTGCTGTATAAAATGTTCCTGACAGAAGCCAAGCACACCATTATAGTGTGTGCAACAAGACCAAAGCCTTGCCTCACATACTTGAGTTCTGAAGTAAAGGAAAACTGCTTAGGAACAACAGGCACCACCGAGTACTGAATAAATTTGTCTTAAGGAGAAGGGATTCCAGGTGTATAAAAGCAGTGGGATACATCTCCAGCAATGGCTTTCATAAAAGAGGACAGTTGCTATTGACTGTCAGAAGAACAACGGCTTTATCATTAACCCAACCTTGAGGTTTGAATGGGGTTCCATTCAAGCAAAGGAAGTATACCTGTAGATGATTGTTTTAAGGTATGGAACATCAAGGTCATCTGCCCCTCCATCTGTAGAAATAGCAGCGCTAGGATCCCTGCTGTGAATATCTAAGGAAGAAATACAACATTGACACTAAATTTGCAGTGGAAGCCTTAGTGCATTTTGTAATTAAGCTCCTTTATTTATAGAGAAAATATGAACAGGAATTGTAAGACACATGCTACACGATTGTATACACGGTACTGCATACAATAAATTTGCCCTTGCAAATAGCACATATGGTTTTAAATAGGTACTGGACCCGATATCAGCTGGGGACTATCGGCTACGCTGACGTATTTATTGCATGTATTTGGAGAGAAGGCGATAGCAATGGAAATATTGGTCTCTTTGGACATCTGGCGAGAGAGAGCGCATCATAAGATCATGATAAGCAAGGAAGTAATTTATTTGCTTTATTTCCTTATTTCCATGACTCCAGGAATATCTGAAGAGAGAGAGAACTCTATTTTATATTGCTTACAAGTTTTGGATTCCATCATAAGCAATACATGGAGGATTACGTTTTTGGTGCTCAAGTCTCGGCATATGACGTCAGTCAGGACGTGACGTAACCTACCACAGGGCTGGTCGGTCACGTGGGCGGCGAGAAGGGGGCGAGTACCGAGCCTTGACCAGCTAGCAGGAGCAGAGGGTTACTTGAACCTGTGGCGTGGACTAGTCTTTTGTATTTTGGCTGTGCGCATGAGTGAAATCATCCGAGACTTCGAACATGCTAGTTAACAGTTTCCAACTTCACGGTATTCATGTGATATAGAACTTTGTGTAAGCGGCGTGAAACTTGAGGTTTTGAAACGAGTTCGTGGCAGCATGCAGTATGGACTTCTTGAATTGCGTAGTAGAGACGGCTGATATGTATTGTCTTGTAAAATCTAGTTCGGTTCTCGGGCATTTGAAATGCATTGGTACTGAAATATGACGTTCCACGGAACATGCATTTTCAAGCTCATAACTTAGGGCCGGTTTCACCACGAGGCCGCTTAAACCCTCCTTTGCTAAGGGTGGTTTACGGTTAAGCGATCTTAAATACGACGGCTTAAGGCTGGGTGTTGCACCAGCCTGTCTCGTGCTTCGCTTAGGTGAACTGAGTTTACGGTGGGAGTCAAAGATCTTCGTTGCGTGAGTAATGCTCCCTGCAGCAAAGAACACCTAGTCTTACCGTTATGCCAACATAATCCCAGCCGTGCAGAATTAGTTGCATAACGATCATATGCAATATAAGGACAGAATGAAACTTAAGTATCTAGGGAGCTATTTGAATGCTATTATTGTATTCGCATCAGACATGTAATATGAAATAATTTCGGCAGTATTGATCCTTCGAGATTGATTTTGTTTGTCATGTTGGTCACGGTTATCATTTCTTTCTAGCTGTCGCAATAATTTTCCACGACTACAGCTGTTCTACTTTTGGGTTGGCGACCATAAAATACATTACTAGTTGTAGAAAGAATTGCCTACTGTGTTTGCGAGACGTGAGCATCTGCTGTAGTAGACGCTGGGAAAACCGTTGTAGAAATATAATGCAGTGTATTTTTCCTTATCATTATGGTACTTCCTGAACATGTTATTAACTACACCCGACATTGAGATGGTCGCATCTTGCGAAGGTTATGTTTTCTTACTTGGTTTTCATTATATCTTGTTTTATAAATATGCATACATTATAGCATTAAGCACATATAGTGCATATTTTCTAATGATGCATATATACAGTATGTATACGAATGACACAGCATGTTGTATTGCAAGCATCCCCAATAGGTTAGTTCGTCATTGGCTAAGGATTTCTACATCCGTCCCTGGGCTAATATTTAGTTTAACATCCAAAAATGTACATGCGATACTGCCAATATAAAGATGAGTATTTTATTCTATGTTGTCAAAAGCTGTCTTTAGTACAAGCTACCGCGATTTTAGGAACGTGAAGGAAATCCCTGTGGCAGCGCATTGAAAGATTGTTATACGTATATATTCAATTTGCATCGCAAAATGCTCACTATGTATGCTTTATATTATAACGACTGAGTAATTATAAAACAATAAAAGTCAAGCTAAAATATTTCTCCGTGCTGGTAATCGAACCTCGGCACTCCAGGCATGAGTCCGTAATGTTATCCACTCAACCAAAGATGACGATATACGTTACGGCTTTATCAACAGGTATAGATACTACTGCTTAGCAAATGATCACACAGAAGAAAATGTCTCTTCAGTGTATTGTGCCGCCATTATAAACCATTTAATAATATTTTTTTATTATTTCGTTCACTACATTATATATATAACAACACCTCCAACCTACTGAGATATGGATCAGACACAATGGGGCCAGCCGCCATTTTGGCGTATGAGTGAACGGCTTAAACCATCCTTATGTCTTAAACCACCGAGCACGGCCGCTTAAACTAAGCATACTTTAAACCATTGCTTATGGTCTGGTGCAACGGGCCACATCCTTCAGGATAGTTTAAACCACCCTTAGTTCGTTAAGCGGAACTGGTGAAGCCGGCCCTTAGTGAGACTTACGCATTACATTCCGAGACATAGTTCTTCATCAATTATCTGAACATCATGAGCAACCACGAGGTGTCGGAACTTATAAATTTTCAATTATCCGAACATCATGAGCAACCACGAGGTGCTGGAACTTATAAATTTTCAAATATCCGAACATCATGAGCAACCACGAGGTGTCGGAACTTATAAATTTTCAAATATCCGAACAATCGTGAGCGACCATGAGGTGTTGGGACTTAACATTTATTCCAGTCAAACGAACACAGGCAACCACGAAGTGTTGGAACTTTACCATGAATTGTAGATCAGTCAAGTGGATACAGACATTATCGTCGGACTTGAACATTATTCCATATGTTTACGAAGTGAACACTTACACAACCACAGGGTGTTAGAAAATAATTCGCCCATTTTGCATAAAGTTTTCTTCTGGCACTTGAACATAAAACCTTCAGTGCATTAATACACTGGTATTTTCGGAAAAGTCATCATGTGTTTCTGGAACAGTGGCGAACATTGGACGATATAATGAGGCAACCTTTCATCATGAGTAATCGACTATTTTTGTGGAACATTATGGAGATTTGTTACAATATGGACACTTCCAACATTAATGTGGGGCATTAAACGGAAAGGAGACATTATGGTTGAGCAAAGCGACGATCCTCATGAAATATTAGGGAATGCGTCGATCATTCGAGAAGTCTTCTCAAATGTTAGGGTACTCGCCGATCTTTGAAAATTGGATTTTCTGCAGCTGTTTCAACCACCAGGTATCGTAAGAGTCCATGAGTATTTTTCCTTGATGTGAAGTAGACATGGGCACACACGTGTAATGGGGCAAGCATTATCATATTTGTTCATATATGTGTGAAACAGATTCTTTTCTTCTTTGTGGATATGAAGGCATATAGTTGATTTTATGCAGTATCAGCTTCGAACCATGGCTAGTCTTTTACAATGAGTTTTTATGGACTAGATTTTTTTTTCTTGGTCGAATGTCATTTTTCATTCATTGCTGGTAAGCGGGTGTGAGTTTTTTGTCCACGCTTTGTCATTATCCTATTTGATTTATTTCGAGCATGGTGATTTAATAATTTCAGCAGTCCTTTTGAACTTTGTTTGTTTAAAACAATCTGAATTTTTTCAGGTGATAATTATTTTCTTCTAATAAGGTATTTTGATTCAGATGTGAATTTCAGACAGTGAATACGCCATGTGGAGCATGGAACTTGGTTCTGTTCTTTGGTAGTATTTTAACAGACAGGCACATGTAATTTTTTTTTTTTGGGGGGGGGGGGGGGGGGATTTTATCCAGATCAATAATATTCATGAAATTAATGCATACTCGATGCATGTTCAGACTTATTTCAGCGATTGACATGTTGTTTTTCTGAGAGATTTAACACAGTTTTGACCATTAGGCTCGGGAGGTCATGAGCTTTAATTTATTGGAACCAGTTCATGGATTAAGACGATTATTTGAGTGCTCGGATTCATATGGATTTGCCAGTTTGTTGTGTGAGTATTGCCACTTGTTAGTTGATGTAACTGATAGGTTCAAGCGAACCCAGTTTATAATATTTCTAGGTCCAGCCGAGTGCTGAG
The DNA here is from genome assembly GCA_946902985.2 of Meconema thalassinum. Taxonomy (NCBI): domain Eukaryota; kingdom Metazoa; phylum Arthropoda; class Insecta; order Orthoptera; family Tettigoniidae; genus Meconema; species Meconema thalassinum. Next base: position 197,587,426 of record OX336394.1, read on the forward strand.
TGTTTTTTGTGGAATCATCGTGATGATGTTGTATTTGAATTTAATTGAGTGGCCTAATGATTTGATGTTTGTGGATTTTTGGCATTTATGATGGCAGTTTTTATTTATTTACTTATTTATTTATTTACTTATTTATTTACATAGGTCCCAATGAGCCTGAGCTCGTGTTAGGGACAATCAAGTAACATAGTTACAGCATGGCATATATATAATTTTTGTAACATTATTGTTTAATTTAATAGTAACTTATATTATATTGCTAGTGACTAATTTTACAGAGATAATTCGGTATGATACATTGCATTGCTTAAGGCTATTGTACATGGGCTATTCATTCCTTAATAGGAAGTCTTTTGTTTTCCTCTTAAATGTTTTTATAGAGAAACTTTCCCTTATGCCTAATGGTAGCGAGTTGTATTCTTTTATTATAGAGGACATAATTCCTTTAGTTCCAAATTTAATGGATTGGGAATGGCTGGTGAATATTTGATTTACTCCTCTTGTTGCATAATGATGAATGTCATTTGCATGGGTAAAATGGATGTGTGTGTGTATCAATTTGTTTTCTAATTTGTATACAAATACTGTTGCTGACATAGCTATTTGTTTTTGCAGTGGCATAATTTTAGTTCTTGAGTATAATTCATTTGAGGGTGTGAGCCAAGGAAGTCCAAAGATAGATTTTATAGCACGTTTCTGGAGTATCTCAAGTTCTTTTATCAGCTCCTTCTTACAATATCCCCATATGAAATTCATGTACATTAGATGTGAATGTATCAGAGCAAAGTATATATTTTTCAATTGTTGGCTAGTAAGACAGCTATATCTTAATCTGAAAATAATACCAATTAAAGGGCTGATTTTATGTTTTAAATTTTCTACATGATTTTCCCAGGTTAGTGTACTATCTAGTGTGATACCTAAGTATGTTGCCGATTTAACCCTTTCTATTTCTTTGTTGGCTATGTTGACTATGTTTGTGGTCTCAATCTTGTATGATGGTTTATGGAAGAATAAATATTTTGTTTTAGTGATATTGATAACCATTTTGTGTGCTCTCAATTTGTTCTTGAGTACCGGTACAAGATAATTTCAATCCATGGAGGGATTTTGATTACACACATACTCGTGCACTCTGATAGACGTCTAAATCTGATGACTTTTCCGAAAGCTGTTTTGTTGAGGGTTCTGGAGATCCTGAAACAACTCGTGCTGATTTTCTGAAATTTATTGATATCTGGATATAAAATTTATCTTAATTAATCTAGACTGAATAAATAAAAATAAATTATAATAATCTGATCTGATATTGCTAAATAAAATTAATAATAAATTAATTGGTGGTGAAGTCTGAATAAAAATAAATGATGATAATAATGAATAAATTATTATGATGATAATGACAGGTGACATTTATGATTACGATTTTCTTAGATGGTTTTAAGAATGATGGAAATAATTTGATTACCATTGACATTCGAACACTATGCAGTTTGATTAAAATATGCTGTAAAATTTTGTAAATATAGTAATGAGAGTGAACAGACTATAACATAACCTCACACTCACATGATTTATATAGGGTGTATATGTGTGCATTTAGACAATGGTTACCAGTTCACATGCAATATATGATAATTATTTAACTTTGATATGGCTCAGAGGTCACGAGTATCGTGTGTTCTAGTGTTTAGTGCTTCGGTGACCCTGAGCACCCAAGAAAGACTTTTTAGTTCTTTTCTTTTTCATGTGAACTTAGGTTTTAGGGGAAATGGTTGGAATTGCAATGAACAGTTCATCATATTTTTTTCATATCCGCCATATTCCTAGGTAGGATTCTCCTTGGGTTTATATTTTTCTTGCATTTGACCAGACCAAGGCATCAATAAATTTTTAGTTTGTTTTGAGTGTTGTCACGATGCTATCTTTCCTCATGTCCCTTCCTAATAACTTAAGGCTTATCCTGGAAGGTTGTGATTAATGGGAATCCAGGCGGATGGCGCCCTTTGCATTCATAATTGATGTTGCTTTCACCCGGAGACACTTCGTCTCGTGCTACTCGTAGCTGATTGTTTTTGTTAGTTTTTTTTTTCTTCCTGGATTCCAACACAGGCCTTATTTTATTTATCATATTTTCAGTGTGTGTGTGTGCCGTAACGTTTGGTGTGCGATGCTATTAACAAATTCACAAAGAATTTTGATAAAATGGTCCGGCTAGCTCAAAACAGTTGCCAGCGTTTCGCCCCAGTGTACCAATGGGCTCTTCAGTTGGTTATGGTACACCTCACCAAGACGCATGGCTAGTTTCCTTCGGGAACAGATATTTCCAAAGTGCGATGCTATGTCAGCTGGGTCGTCGCATACCATAACGGAATGGGTACAGTACTGTACCTTGTTTTCCATTGTTTTGAATGTATTGTTTATATCTTTTGCTTTTATCTTTATGACTGATAAATAGACTGAACCATTGGCAGCTATCCTTAATGGGATTTTCTCCACAAAAAGTATCTGCCTACATTTTGATGAAGCCATTAATTGTACTGGTGGTACAAACACCCACGGGAAAATTGAAGCTGCTCTTCAATTAAAATATCCTGGAAACACTGAAAATAAATGTAAAACTTCCCAGTACCCAAATAAATTAAGAAGTAATTAATAATGGAAAAAATGATTAAAACTAAAGAAAATATTGAAAAAGTTAAATGTGTGGATATCTCCAGTTCCATCATATGGTGCAATAATGACATTCTTTCGTGTCACCCTGCACGGATCATGTAAGGCTAAGCAACAATTTCATTGAAATAGAATCGAAAGGAGAAAGGGAAAAAAGACACTGAATTGCAAACTTTATTTTAACTCAAACATAAGGGAGGGAGGATGCATCAATTAAGGAATATGTGATGATACTGATTCATCACATCTCACTATAATAATTAATATTCTGGGTGTGTGAGCGATTATAGGTGTATTATCCAAGAGTTGGAATCTGACAGTTCGGCGGAGAACTGTTGAACTGAAGGCAGCGTAGCCACGAATGCTGCTGGCCACCACGTGCGTACTTCCACCCTCCCGCCCATTTCCTCATGCTCATAATATCATTAGCACTGTTATTACATTTTTACTCGGTTTTCAAAATCTTAAACAAAGCAATGCTTAAAACTGTTCGGTGCATACAGTAAAAAAAATAATAGCCCGTCAATTTAATGAGAGGCCTAAAATATTGTAATGAATAGCAATATTACGAATACTATCATATCGCAAAAATGTTCAAAGCGAAACGACAAAACGTGATTGTTTCCGTGATATTTAGTGATTTATTATTTCTGTATAATAAGTTTCAAGGCACATGTGTCCCCTTAAAAGAAGCGTACACGAGACTAATTTCGATGGTGTACAGTTCATCGTCGTGGGTGGGTATTCTGTACCTTTGCTTCCATAAACATCATGGTAACATGGCTAAGAATATACCTAGAAAGGAAAGATGACACAAGATTAACCGGAAATAACTAATGAACCGATAACATAGACATAAAATGACAAAAAATCTCCCTTATGACACCCTTTTATGAACCAAAGAACAAATATCAAAACAAAATTACATTAATAAAATTACAGCTTCAAAAAATGCTATTAAACCAACAAACTATTCATGGATTTCGTCCGTAAGTTTCTAATTGTTGTGTATATGCGCATGACGATATGACAAGACTTAGCCTAGAACGAGTACACTGTCATGAGATACGCTTCTATTGATCCAAGTCGCAGGACGCGTATCCATAATCGCTTTCACCAGACTTTGGCACCGGGAACCACATTTACAATGGCTAAAAGGAAATGAATTACCAACCGACTACGCTACCATTTAACTATAAAACAAGCTCACTTCCGCATGAAGTATTACTGAAGTGCGAACGCACGACAACAAACTGCCTAACATCTTAGGTCTTACAGACACAAATAATGAACACTCAATCGTGGCCACTCGCAACCAACACCTGGGCAAACAGATTGTTTCCCGAACACTTATAAGGTTACAATTAGCACACAAAAATATGCATAAAAAATATCTACAATTATTTTGAGACAGTAACTAACATGAAAATGAAAACACAAATATCAACATATTCTTGAACTGCATATCTGACATGGAGAACTCCCAAAATTTAATAATTTTATTCACTTCCAATTATACAGGCTCCAAAGCTGATTCTTATCTTATGAGCACACATCTCGGCCACTAATTGCCTGACTATTCTTATCTGGGATCTGACTAGCAAGTGGACTTCCAACAGCCCTCATCATCCGGGTCACAAACCAGGCAGGTCTTACCAAATTGTCTCAAAGCTCCTTAGCTTCTGAGAGCGGCAGAAACATCATAACACATCGTCGTATCACAGATTTGTCCCCAGAAATTGCACCTTGCAATTCAGGACCGAAGAATAATGACAGCCTCCTCTCCCTTGAGAGTACTGTTCGTCGCAATGCAGCCGACAGGTAAATGACCCAATGTCACACCCCGCGGAGAATAAACATCCATGAGACCCCATACCTTGGTTTGACACTTGTACTCCACGAAATTGCTCCAGATCACAGAAATACCTCCCAAAATATGTGTTAAAAACACAATAATTTAACTATGTGCTCATTTTATGTTACAATGATTACCAAAGAAGCTTACGGCCGCTTGCAATGAAATATGCAATATCGCATCGGTTATATAGCCTGTGTAACTCGAAGTTCTCTTAATAAATTCCACTTTTCCCCCAACACTGCAGTTACGTTATCTATAAGATGCTCCATTTACATAGTTCATTCCTGTGTTGTATTTTGTCAAACTACACACTCTTTATACTCGCTAGTGCAATTTAATAGACTGTCTCGCACGCATTTTTTTTTTTTTTTTTTTTTTTTTTCAGCCCGTGCCTAGCCACAGTATGTAATTCTGAGCCTCTTATTGGCTGTTATGGCATGCCATTCTCTTGGTTCCGAATGGAGACGGTAGGTAGTAGCAGGGGTCACATCCGATCAAACATGGAGGAAAGTTATCGAGTGAGATGTGGATAATATTCGATGTTGAATTGCATTGTTAGCGTGAAACAGGCATGAAACTTGCTTTAGATCAAGTTTAAAACAACCCACGCAGCAAATGAATGTGTTCCAATCAACATTTAAGGTCCAAGTGAAATCATTCGACATTTAACCACATATATGATAATAATGGTCGCCTCCGTAGCGTAGCGGTCAGCATGGTTAGCTGCCGCCCCGGAGGTCCTGGGTTCAATTCCCGGCTCTGCCACGAAATTTGAAACGTGGTACGAGGACTGGCACGGGGTCTACTCAGCCTCGGGTGGCTCAAATGAGTAGAGGGGGTTCGATTCCCCCTCAGCCATCCTCGAAGTGGTTTTCCGTGGTTTCCCACTTCGTCTTCGGGCAAATGCCGGGATGTTACCTTCTTCAAGGCCACGGCCGCCTCCTTCCCTCCTTGTCTATCCATCCTAACCATCCCTTACCTTCCCTCATGAGGCCCCTGTTCGCTTTGCAGGTGAGGCCGCCTGGGCGAGGTGCCAATCCCACCTCACCAGTTGTATCCGATTCGATGTTCCCAGCTCTAGGACACTGCCCGTAGAGGCGGTAGTGGTGAGTTCCCTCGCTGAGTCCGTGGGTTCCACCAACCTGGAGGGTAAACGACAAAAAAAAAGTATGATAATAAATATATTTTGCATGTGCACGAGTGGTACCGTGCGAGCTTGGTAACTTTGTGTCCCGGGTTCAAGACTGCCCGAGGGCAGGAATTTTTACTTCTTTTGAATTATTTTATTATATCCCTCCTTTTTACAGCATGTTTTATGCCTTCCATTATTGAAATTATCTGTATGGGTGATTGAAATAATTAACATTGTTAAGCGGAATTCTTCACTGTTCTCACTTGAATTTATATTCCTCTGCTTACTGTTCAACGCGGCTAGCGTTCTTGGCTGTCTCCAGAGATCCGGGTTCGATTCCCAGTTCTGCCGATGTATTTATTTATTTATTTATTTATTTACAAGTAGGAGGGCTCAATGACCACCATGTCCAATTTGGTCAAATTAACAAGAGCAACATCAGCGTCAACTTCTGCTTGCCTTTCCCGAAGGTGGACAGGGTTCGATTCCCGGTCAATTCACGTGAGTTTTACGAAGGGAATAATCACGTTCTGAGTTTTGGTTTCTAACTAAATTGGAGGTTCCGTGTCTAATGATCGCGAGATTGTGTGTTTGAGTCTTCAGTCTTTTGACAGGTTTGATGCAGCTGTCCATGTCTTCCTGTCCTGAGTTAATCTTTTCATCTCTACATAGCTACCACACCCTACAACCGAGGCAATCTGTTTAACATATTCTAACCTTGGTCTACCCGTACAGTCCTCGATCCTTCCGTCTAACTATGTTTATTATTGCAATCACCCATACAGATAATTTCAATATAGCAAGGCATAAAACATGCTGTAGAAAGGAGGGAGGATATAATAAAATAATTCAAAAGAAGTAAAAATTTCTGCCCTCGAGCAGTCTTGAACCCGAGACACAAAGTTACCAAGCTCGCACGATACCACTTGTGCACATGTGCGCTCGCAAAAGAAGTATATTATCATACGTGTGGTTAAATGTCGAATGATTTCACTTGGACCTTAAATGTTGATTGGAACACATTCATTTGCTGCGTGGGTTGTTTTAAACTTGATCTAAAGCACGTTTCATGCCTGTTTCACGCTAATAATGCAATTCAACATCGAATATTATCCACATCTCACTCGATAACCTTCCGTCATGTTTGATCGGAAGTGACCCCTGTCACTACCTACCGTCTCGATTCGAAACCAGGAGAATGGCATGACATAACAGCCAATAAGAGGCTCGGAATTACATACTGTAACCGCTGTGGCTAGGCTAGGGCTGAAAAAAAAATTATGCGTCCCGCACAAAACTTACACAAATGCAAAAAAAAAATGAATAACCACGATGAGCTCTCCCCACCGTCGGTTAGAACAAAACAACACGACTAACTACAAGAAAAAATACCACAAACACAAAAATATATACAAGAATTCCCGATTACCAAAGCTAGCTACATAATGAAAATTAATTCATATGGTACTCATCCTCGGCCGTCTCCTTCATTAAATCGATGTTCCCGGGCATGACCTCAGTATTGCAATAGAACGCGGCCATCATCTTGGTGCTTGTTGAACTTCGAGACATTCTTCCTTCGTCAGCGGATACCATGGGCTTCATTATTGACTTGCTGCTTCAAAAATGTCAGATTCAAAATATTTTCTTACACTGTTAACCCTAGATTGCCCCGGTAGATTGCTAAATCCATCTGCAGTCCTATGAACAATACTGATCTATGACTTGCCCTACATTATAGCAGTGTGCTATACTACATAAGTTCACACGCAAAACACTTCAATTATTAACTAGAGATGTAATAACAGTCTCAAACAGCAAAAGTTTTACTTCCAGAATTTATAAGTTTTCCTGCTCTCAGGCAAAATAGAAATTGTACTAAGTCCTCAGCCTCGCGTAGCGACAGACATGGTAACGTCTTCAGCATACAGAATTGTTCAGAATGAGCCCTGAGTGGACACCTCACTCGGTATTTATACAGTTTTACTAAAAATGTAGGAATTGGGACTGGATAAAATATCTATTTAATTAAGCAATGATCGCACAAACAATTTATATCAAAGACGATGATGATGATAATTGTTGTTTTTAGGGGCCTAACATCTAGGTTATCGGCCTATATCAAAGAACACGGCTCGATGCGAAGCGTACGTTTTTGGCATGCGGGAATCACTCTGATCGAGTTCCATCCATAATATCTGCTGATGGCTTGTCTTCATAAGAGCGCGAAATCACCGGCGTCCTTTCTCCTCATTCGTCAATGTGATTTCCAATATCGCGGTATTTTGTAAGCCACTCCCTTGTGGGTGACAACGAAAAGCACTCCTTCTCTTGATTTCCACTGCTTTCTCTGTCTTCTGCACAAAGCACATTTTTCCAGGTTGAATCACATCCCTCGCGCGCCAAGCCTAGTTTGTTGAATTCGGGCTAACGGTGTTCTGCCAGTCCTTGTGTCTTCGCCACATTCCAAATTTTACCCTGTCCTATTGTTCGCGCAGGAAGTCAGGCACCCCTCATTGTCAACAGGTAGACCTTTATTTCAACATTCAACAGGTGTAACTTCCAATATTCAACCTCTCTTCTCCACACAGAACAGAATTCATGAACATTAATATAATGACTTTTATATTAAGGGTTCATTCGCCCTTTTCTTAAGGAAAAATCTAATTGAGACATTGATTCCATTTTCATGCGGTCTTACTGCCCAGTACTCAATTTCCATAACATTATTCTCGCTGTGTGGTGTCTCCGTCTCTTCACTAATGAATTGTTCCAGCGCTGGCTCATTACAACCTGTTGTAACCTGTCTTGGCTCAGTCCTTCTCCGCTCTCTATCTAAACAAGTCTGACCTCTGGCGCCTGCTACTTCTTTGTAAACAATCCATTACTCGCTCCTTCCTTCATCTGCGTGCCCAGCTGTCCCCGTCTCTTTTGGTGTAGTTTACTGTAAACTTGCCACATTTGCATCTGCACCGTCTTCCCTGATCTCATATAGTTCCGTACTATGTTATAATTTCAGATTTTCAATGTTGAAGACGGACATTGTTCCCTCGCTGACTTCTTGTATCCTGACGCATTGTTTCCAAGGTTTCAAACAATGCTGAAGGTCCAATATAGCTTCCACAAAACTTGGCCAGTACTTTGTTTGCTGTATCAGATATCGGAGTTGTTTTTACAAGGACCATTTCTCCAATATTCAATTCCCTGTTGAACTTCTTTCCCCTCACTCTTCTCAAGCGCCTCTCTGCTTGGTTTCTCATATATTCAGCAGTGTTCCAGACTCTTAGATCGGGTGCCAACATTTGATCTCTAGGGAAGTTGAGAACATTATCCCACGATCTCACCGGATGTCGGTTGTGGTGTAATATCAATGGCATCTGACCAGTTGACTCATGTTTGGTAGAGTTCATGCATGTTTCAATATCACCAACTCTATCCACCCATTTGTGATGTGCGTTTGGAATGAAAATACGATAGAATTTTACAATATCATTGATTGCTTTTTCCGCGGGATTTGCCCTTGGATGCCTTATCGAAGAGAGTATGTGCTTGGTACCAAGATCAGCGATTCCTTTCTTAAATTCAGCGCTGGTTAAGTAGCTGCCGTGATCTGAGAGTAAGAACTCAGGTTGACCTAGCATTGGTATCACCTTATTTCTTATTCCGCTCAACACCTGTTTTGAAGTTGTTTTCTGGATAGGACATAGAAAAACAAACTTCGAAAATACATTGATACATACAAGTAGGTGTTTGCATCCTCGTCTTCCCTTCGATATAGGACCAAAAGTGTCCACAGCCTCTAGCTCGCATGGTTTTTGAGGTAGTAGGGGTTTAGGAGATTGCCTCATGAGGTAATTGTTTGGCTTAGTTCGTTGGCGCTCGTCACAGGTTTTAATGACGTCACAAATCGTCATTCTCATCCTTGGCCAAGTGAAAGTCTCGCCAATCGTCGCCTCAACCTTGTCAATCCCTACATGGCCAAGACTGTTGTGCACGTGCCATGTAAATCCTCGTTGCAGTGTAGCAGGTACTAAGATCCTATATTTGGTGTGGTCTTCATCTATGAATTTATGTAGCATCCCATCGAAAAGGTTATATTCGGCTTCCTTTGACCTCGCTTCTTGATATGCCGGTGTTCCAGGCTGTAGTTCTCTTCTGAAGTATTTCATCATCATCATCCACGGTTCCTTTTCCTGTTCCAAATTTATGTTCTTAAGCTCATCCATAAATTCCTTGTCCTTGGTGGTCAACTCAATATGTCTACGGTTATCTCGTCCTCAGGTTCCGGGTTTCTGCTTAAGGCATCAGGTATCACGTTCATTCTTCCAGGCCAGTGTTCTAATTCAAGGTTGAACTATTGTATATATAATGACCAACGCGTGACTCTCTCACTCATCATTGCTGTTTTAAACATAAATGTCAATGCCTTGTGGTCTGTCCTCACCACAATAGGATATCCAAACACAATCTTCCGCCATGGTAGCAATGCGTGAAGTATCGCTAGCAGTTCCAATTCAGTCACGGTATAATTATTCTAATGTTTGCGCAATTTGAGGCTTACGAATGCTAAATATGAGCGGTCCTGAGTATTACATGAGTTTTCCTGGTATAGCATTGCTCCTATGCCAATGAAAGAAGGATCCGCTTGAATAAAGAATTTCTTCTCGAAATCTGGGTAGCCCAATTTTATGCAGTTGGCCAAAAGTTCCTTGGTTGCTTGGAATGACATCTCATAAATCTCGTCCCATTTCCATCTGTTTGCTTTCTTTAACATCTCCTGCATTGGAGCCACGGTCTCCGTGTATAAGTCCAGGACAGTTTTCTTTAAAGAACCCAGTTATTCCAAGAAAGGCTCTCACATGTTTCACTCGAGTGGGAGTTGGACATCTCTTTATTACCTTGATATTTGCTGGATTAGACCTCACGCCTTCTCGATCTATAATGTGCCCCAGGTATAAAATTTCGTTCTTGAAGAAGTGAGATTTCTTAAAATTCATTGTCCCTAAATTTTCCAAAAGTTTGTCCATATTACACATGTGGTCGTCAATACCTTCCGATTCAAGCAGAATATCGTCGATATATCTTACTGGCATGCTTTTCACCTCTTCAGTTAGATTCCTGTCCAGAGCTCTGATAAGTGCAGATCCAGCTGTCTTTAGGCCAAATGGAAGCCTATTCCAGATGAATGTTTGGTTGTCGAAGAGAAATCCAGTTAAAAGCTTAGACTTCTCCTCTAGTTCGATATGGCGGAAGGTATTGGTGAGATCCACGTAACTGTATATGTGCTTTCCTTTGAAGCCCTTCAACACGTCACGGATTAACGGCGCATGGTCGTATTCAGGTATGACCTTGAACTTCAAATTTCGTGCGTCGGGACACAGCCTTATTGATCCATTCGGCTTGGCCACAGCCAATATTGCATTGAGATATGGTGTCGGTGATTTCTTTATCATGCCAGAAGCTATCATTCTTTCTATGATATCCTTTACCCGAGAGTAGTTCTTCTCTGGTATTGGATATAATTTGCTTTTAAATGGGGCCCAATTATCCACCTGAATTGCATAAGTGAAATTTAGAATCTTCCCTGGGACAGTATCGAAAACTTATTTATGCTTGCGTAAAATAATTTCTAATTTCTTCTTGTCTGCATCCCCTAAATTCACCTCTCGAAGTCGCTCCTGCAGTAGACATTAAAATTCGGATCCGCCTTTTTCTTCTGCTAGTTAGGTCCATATTTCTTGCGAGTAGTCCAGGTCTCCAAGTTCCACGACTGCGATATTATAGACGTCTTCTTCCTCACTACATAATTCCTCAATGGTCTCCTCGGTTATGGTTTCCAGCGTCCAGGTGTTTACTTCCTGTCCATTAGGTCCGTCGTCCATGTGTAAATCAACATCCTTCAATCTGTCGGAAGCTTACGGTATTGTTGTGCCGGTCGATGATTGCTTGGTAATCACAAATAAGGTTGACACCGAGTATGACGTTAAAATTCATTCATGCCATAACAATGCAAGTCTGTGCGAAGGTGTGGTCTAGAATATCCAGTTCTATGTATGCCTGATGCGTGCATATGATAGATCGTTCGGGAATTACGCCCCTGACTTTCATTCGTGGTACATGAATCAATGGTACATGCTGATTACGTGCCAGTTCCTTCATTAATTCTTCTGATATCAAACTAATCTGCGACCAGTGTTCGAAAGACATTTCACTCTAATTTCAGCAATTCGTGCATAAATTACGGGTAGTTGCTTAACATTATCATTCTGTGGTTTAATAACCTCCTCGATACAGTCCTCCGGCCATGCAACCCACTCAGCTATGTGTGCAATAATTCTTCCATCGTGGTCATCAGCCACTTGCAGTCCTCTCAGACTATCTCTTTCTATTACATTTGTCGTTTTTTTTATCCCGGGAGTCTCTCGGTATCGCCCCCTTCTCACTTCTTTCCTGCTGTCTTTCCAAACATTCAGCTCCGTCCTCCCTGTATGTGTCTGCATTTTTGTGATGATTCATAGCACTTTCCCATCTCTCTTGTTCATTTCCTTCGGTAGCATGTAACTCCTGCAAGTACCTCTGCGATTAACGGTATCGGTCGTTCCATTCGTTCCGCTGCTCTCTTGGATCCCGCCTCATTTGGTTCCGGTCGTTACGCCACTGCTGGTTGTTCCGCATGTCGCCATTCCTTCGATACGGGAATTTCCTGCCTTCTATTATTTCCACCGTCTTGATAACCTCTTTGGTGCGGCCTGTAATTATCCTGATAATTCCGATAACTACCTCTGTTCTCGTATCTCCCATATTGTCTGTTATTGTTTTCTTGCCTCCTCGGAGTTATCCCGGTATTCGTTGCCTGTGACCTCGTACCAATGTTATTGTTATTTTTCTCGCTAACGACTTCCGCGACATTCACCTGCTCGCTCTGTCTACTTCCTCTCGGCGGTAACTGTAAACTCGTCTCATCAATGTGCCTCAAAATTTCCTCTGCTCCCACTGTGGTCGTCACGTTAGCGGTTACTAGGAATTGCTGGATATTTATGGGTATCTGTTGGGTGAAAAAATCGGCAAACTTTGTTGGGTGGGTTGAATGGTACTTTCGAGCATACAAGTCCATCCTTAGACTTTGTTACAAAGACGGACTCCAGTATTTCTTAAGGAATGCTTCTTTGAAATCTTGCATTGTCCCATAGGTATATTTAAAGCTCTGATACCAAATAAGACAGCTCCCATGCAAAACGTCTCAACCATCCTGAGTTTCTTATTTTCCGGTACCCCCTGATCCGAAAAGAAATCTTCAAGTTCACGCAAGAATTGTTTAGGTGTGGTACCTGTACCGTCTGTGTATCGATTAGGTTTGTATTCATTACCCCTAATAACTTGGATAATTTGTGTAGGTAATGCAGCTTGCTCCGGTGTAGATGTTTGACCTCGGTATTCCCCAAATGTTCTCGTGTTGCATCCGGTTAACGGACTCTGCTCATTACTCATGCCTCCCCTGTTCCGTTACTTGCCTCCGGGCCATTTAAGTTCTCCAGTCCTTCTCTACCCTTTACAGATGTAAACAGTGTATCTAATTCTTGTGATTTCAGTTCTGCTTTTACCAACTTGTCATCCTGTTCCCGCAGCTTAGTTTGAACGTTTTTCACGAGTATTTGCAGTCTAGTGAGATTATCCCCCAATTTCCTTATAATAGACAAGCGTTCCTCCTTACTGTTTTCCCTCATCTGGCTCCAATCTTTGCATATTTTAAGCTATAATCCTTCAAATTTTGTCTCTTGTTTCTCCGCGTGTTCCTCCTGATGTAGTTCCATCTTGTCTAACCGTTCCTCAATTTGGCTATTATTTTGTTCAATTGACACCTTTAATTCTCCTTGATCTTTTTCGATTCCTTTTAAACGCTCCGTTGCTTTCATTTCAACGCGCCCCATCTCTTTAACGATGCCTAGCAAATTGCTGTCGACCGCCTTGATCTGCTGTTGTTGCATACCTTGAGTATTTGCTTCTACTTTCTCAAATCGTTCTTTCAGTTTTTCGTGTGCTTCCTTAACTTCCCCCGAGTTATAAATGCATGCCTGTTCGATTTGCTTAAGTTTCGCATTAACGGTCTCATCGAGTTCTCCCAGTTTTTATCAAACCGTTCTTCCATCTCTTTCATGCGACCTAATTGCATGTCGTTATTTTTGCTTACGTCTTTAGCTAACTGTTCCATCTGCTCCCTAGTATTCTGTTTAATTTCAGCCAAAAACCGACTAAACTGTTCCTGGTTTCTTTCGTTAATCTGTTTAAACTGTTCCGAGTTTCTTTCGTTTTGAATAGCAGATTGTTCTGCAATACGTTTATTTATGTCCTCCGCCTGTTCCCTGCTTTGCTCTTTTTGTATCTCCGGTTGTTCGGTAATGAGAATGTTTATGTCCTCAGACTGTTGTGAAATGCGATTGTTTATGTCCTCAGACTGTTTCCTACTTTCTTTCATTTCGGCTTTTAATTCCGCTCTCGTTTTCTCTAAGTTATCAATGTTTCTCGCTGTTGCGAGCTCCACCACTTCTCTAATTTCCTCCAACGTTACCATGACAACAAATTTTATTTCTCAGCTGAATAGTAAGCCCGAAAAGTTGGAAACGGGTTGGCGTCAGGAAGGGCATCCGGCCATAAAACTAAATAGCCAAAACCGTACAAATATGACAAGTTCTACATGCTTAGCCTCGGAAACTGCTAGGGCATTCCCCGGAAGCGACGCGCAAGGATTCCGCCTGTCCCTTGTGAGAAATGAGCGAAGGCTACCGGGCCATGGGCGGGCCTGGCTAAAGAAGCAAGTCCAAATGAGAATTGGTACCCTGAATGTTGGATCTATGACTGGTAAAGGTAGAGAGGTTGTGGACCTAATGATAAGGAGAAGGATTGGAATCCTGTGTGTTCAAGAAACTAGGTGGAAGGGTAATAAAGCAAGAGAGCTTGGCTGTGGCTTTAAGTTGCTATACAGTGGAGCAAACAGTGCAGGTAGAAATGGTGTTGGAATTATCCTTTCAAATGACTTTGCCACCTGCCTGGTCAGTGTAAACAGAAGAAATGGCAGAATAATGAGTGTGAAGCTGTGCCTTGGGGAGGAGTTCACAATTGTAGCTGCTTATGCTCCACAAGTTGGTTGTGAAGAGCAAGAAAAGGATGACTTCTGGAGAGACCTGGAAGAAGAACTTTCCAGCATACCAGCAAATGAAAAAGTATTTTTGGGTGGAGATCTGAATGGACACGTTGGAACCAGTATCGAAGAAGAAGGAATGAGAAGAGTACATGAAGGTTGGGGATTTGATGCGAGAAATGAAGAAGGCGAGAGAGTGATAAATTTTGCCTTGGCTTCAGATCTGGCAATTTGTAACACCTTCTTCCAGAAAAGCGAGAGGCATCTATTGACATACAAAAGTGGAGGACGGGAAAGCCGAATAGATTTCCTCTTGTGCAGAAGAATACATCTGAAGGAGGTAAAGAACTGCAAAGTCATACTAGGGGAAGACGTGACTCCACAGCACAGAGTGCTGGTGCTGGACTATGAATGCACAGGCATGAAGAAAAGAGCAGTACGGAAAATGACTCCAAGAATCAAATGGTGGAGATTAAAAGATCCAATTTTGGGAAGTGAATTCAAGGACAAGGTGCTCCAAGAAACACATTTAGTGGAGGGAGTTCAGAAATGGTAGACAGTAAATGCTGAGGTTATCAGGAAAGTTGGTGTGGAAGTTCTGGGTAAGACGTCTGGGAAAGGCGCTCCACTTGATAAAGAAACATGGTGGTGGAATGATGAGGTCCAGGATACGATCAAGGCGAAAAAACAAGCCAAGAAGGCCTGGGAAGAATCTGGAATGACCAAAGACAGAGAACACTACAGACAAGCAAACAAAGCTGCGAAAAGAGCAGTTGGAAGAGCAAAGGCAATGGCATGGAATGAAGTCGACGAAAATCTAGAGACCAAAAAAAGGCGAGGCAAAGCTCTTCAGAATTGCTAAGGCACGGGACAGAGCATCAAAAGATCTTACCCACATCAAGCAAATAAAGAATGAACAAGGAATGGTAATTCGAGATGAGAACCAAATTAAGAAGAGATGGGAGGAGTACTTTGAAAAGCTGCTTAATGAGGAGAATAAAAGGCTTGGGTTTGAAGATGGTATTCAAAATTATAATTTAACAACTAACATTTGCAGGGTAGAGATTGTAACTGCTATGAAGAAAATGAAAAGTGGAAAAGCAACGGGCCCCGATGAAATCTCCGTAGAGGCCTGGAAATGCCTGGGAGAAGAGGGAATAGATATGTTGCTGAGCCTATTCCAACAAATATTTCAAGAGGAAATAATGCCCAACGAATGGCGGAAGAGTACCATAATTCCCATCTATAAAGGAAAGGGGGACATTCAGGATTGTGCAAATTACAGAGGAATAAAACTCATGTCGCACACTATGAAGATCTGGGAAAAAGTCATTGAAGGTAGGCTTAGGCAAGAGACAACAATAGCAGAAGAACAGTTTGGATTTATGCCAGGGAAAGGAACCACAGATGCCATTTTTTCTCTGAGACAGCTCATGGAAAAACACAGGGAAAAGAAGAAAGAATTGCATATGGTGTTCATAGATCTAGAGAAGGCTTATGATCGTGTCCCCCGTCAAGAAGTATGGAGATGCATGAGATTCAAGGGAGTACCAGAGAAGTATGTGCGCATTATCCAGGACATGTACCATGGGGCAAAGACGCAAGTTAGAAGCAGTGTAGGGCTAACGGGAACCATACCAGTTGAAGTTGGTCTCCATCAAGGATCTGCACTGAGTCCCTATATCTTTGATCTGATAATGGACGTTATCTCTGAAAGCCTTAGAGAACCTGCTCCTTGGTGCATGCTATTTGCAGATGACATTGTACTATGTAGCACTAATCAAGAACAACTCGAACTTAAACTAGAACACTGGAGAAAAGCATTAGAGGACAGGGGCTTAAAATCAGCCGGAATAAGACTGAATACATGTGCCTCGGAGGAAAGGGAAATGACAGTGTGAAGATGGACGGAAATCAGCTCCAAGCAAGTAATAGTTTCAAGTACCTTGGATCAACGGTATCTGACGATGGCAATCTAGACCTGGAAATTACCCACCAAATTCAGGCTGCCTGGTTAAACTGGAAAAGGTTGTCTGGTGTCCTCTGTGACAGGAGCCTATAAAAGTGTGGTGAGACCTGCCATGCTATATGGAGCAGAAACTTGGCCAATAGTACAGTCGCAAAATAAACGGCTGGATGTAGCCGAAATGAAAATGCTGAGATGGATGTGTGGTGTTACTAGGAAAGACCACATCAAGAACAGCTTCATACGAGGAAGTGTCAAGGTAACCCAAGCATCAAGGAAAGTTCAAGAAAGGCGGTTGCTCTGGTATGGCCACATTAAGCGCAGGGATGAGACCTATGTGGGAAGAAGAGTGCTGGATCTTGAGCTGGAGGGCAGGAGGGAGAGAGGCAGACCTAGAAGAAGATGGATGGACTGCGTGCGGGAAGACTTCGCAGAAAAGCAGTTAACCGAAAACACCATTTGGGTCCGAGGGAAATGGAAAAGACTTGCCAAAAACGTCGACCCCGCATGAGCGGGAAAAGATGAAGAAGAAGAAGAAGTTACCATGACAACAAATATAAATTCACTTGAGAAGAGAGGGATCATGCATTTGGGTAACATCCATTTACGTCACGCATATACACAATAATACATTTAAATCTTTTAATCATACTCAATTCGTTTACATTACTCGAACCTCCCGCGATTGCAATCATCCTTGGGTATCTCTTTACTTTAATTTACTGTCATCCCTTAAGATCGGTTATTAAATTTCCCTACTTTAATTGACTTTACGTTACCACACAGAATTAATTATCAAATATAATTAATCCTTCTAGGGTTATCACCCTCCAGCTACATATCAGAGTTTGTCATAACTACACAATTCTAATTTTAATTCAAAGTTGGACGCCCGGATTTTCACACTTCCTCAAAATCAGCGATATCAAATAAAATAATGTGTCCCATATTTACCGACAAACTCCAAAATTCTACTTTATTTCATCACATGTGGCGGTAAGACTTCGCCTGAATTACTGAAATTAAACCCTGAAACGGTGGCTGAACTTGTATACCAAATTTCCAACACCACGTTTCTCACAGATGCCAACCAACCTAACACGAAATTTCCTCCAACGTTGGTCTGTGCCATTCTTAGCCTATGTCCTCTTGAAAGAAGCGTACACGAGACTAATTTCGAGGGTGAACAGTTCATCGTCGTGAGGTTGGGTATTTTGTACTTTTGCTTCCATAAACATCAAGGTAACATATCTAAGAATATACCTAGCAAGGAAAGATGACCCAAGATTAGCAGAAAATAACTTTAATAAACCGATAAAATAGACATAAAATGACAAAATCTCCCTTATGACACCCTTTTATGAACCAAAGAACAAATATCAAATCAAAATTACATTAATAAAATTACAGCTTCAAAAAATGCTATTAAACCAACAAACTATTCACGGATCTCGTCCGTAAGTTCCTAATTATTGTGTATATGCGCATGACGATATGACAAGACTTAGCCTAGAACGAGATACGCTTCCAGTGATCCAAGTCGCAGGACGCGTATCCATAATCGCTTTCACCAGACTTTGGCACCGGGAACCACATTTACAATAGCTAAAAGGAAATGAATTACCAACCAACTACGCTACCATTTAACTATAAAACAAGCTCACTTCCGCATGAAGTCTTACTGAAGTGCGAACGCACAACAACAAACTGCCTAACATCTTAGGTCTTACAGACAAAAATAATGAACACTCAATCGTGGCCACTCGCAACCAACACCTGGGCAAACCGATTGTTTCCCAAACACTTATAAGGTTACAATTAGCACACAAAAATATGCATAAAAATATCTACAATTATTTTGAGACAGTAACTAACATGAAAATGAAAACAAATATCAACATATTCTTGAACTGCATATCTGACATGGAGAACTCCCAAAATTTAATAATCGAATTCACTTCCAATTATACAGGCTCCGAAGCTGATTCTTATCTTATGAGCACACTTCTCGGCCACTAATTGCTTGACTATTCTTATCTGGGATCTGACTAGCAAGTGGACTTCGAACAGCCCTCATCATCCGTGTCACAAACCAGGCAAGTCTTACCAAGTTGTCTCAAAGCTCCTTAGCTTCTGAGAGCGGCAGAAACATCATAACACATCGTCGTATCACAGATTTGTCCCCAGAAATTGCACCTTGCTATTCAGGACCGAAGAATAATGACAGCCTCCTCTCCCTTGAGAGTACTGTTCGTCGCAATGCAGCCGACAGGTATATGACCCAATGTCACACCCCGCGCAGAATAAACATCCATGAGACCCCATACCTTGGTTTGACACTTGTACTCCACGAAATTGCTCCAGATCACAGAAATACCTCACAAAATATGTTTTCCAAAAACACAATAATTTAACTATGTCTCATTTTATGTTACAATGATTACCACATAACTCTTGCTAAGAAATATGCAATATCGCATAGGTTATAGCCTGTGTAACCCGAAGTTCTCTAAACAAATTCCACTTTTCCCCCAACACTGCAGTTACGTTATCTATAAAATGCTCCATTTATCGACAGTTACATGTTCATTCCTGTGTTGTATGTTGTCAGAATACACACTTTTTGTACTCGTTAGTTCAATTTAATATACTGTCCCGCACAAAACTTACACAAATACAAAAATTTGAATCACCACGATGAGCTCCACACACTAAATAATTAGTCGGTTAGAACAAAACAACACAACTAACTACAAGAAATATACCACAAGCACAAAAATATATACATGAATTCCTGATTACCAAAGCTAGCTACATAATGAAAGTTAATTCATTTGGTACTCATCGTCGGCCGTCTCCTTCATTAAATCGACGTTCCCGGGCATGACCCCAGCATTGCAATTAGCACGCGGCCATCATCTTGGTGCTTGTTGAACTTCGAGACATCCTTCCTTCGTCTGCGGACACCATGGGCTTCATTGTTGACTTGCTGCTTCAAAAATGTCAGTTAGATTCAAAATATTTTCTTCCACTATTAACCCTAGATTACTCTGGTAGATTGCTAAATCCATCTACAGTCCTATGAACAATACTGATCTATGACTTGCCCTACATTATAGCCGTGTGCTATACTACACAAGTTCACACGCAAAACACTTCAATTATTAACTAGAGATGTAATAATAGTCATCTCCAACAGCAAAGTTTTACTTCCAGAATTTATAAGTTTTCCTGCTCTCAGGCAAAATAGAAATTGTACTAAGTCCTCAGCCTCGCTTAGCGGCAGACATGGTAACGTCTTCAGCATACAGAATAGTTCAGAATGAGCCCTGAGTGAACACCTCACGCGGTATTTATACAGTTTTACCCAAAATGTAGGTGTGGGGACTGGATAAAATATATATTTAATTAAGCAATGATCGTACAGACAAACAATTATGGTTGGTTCTTAAGTTTAGGGTCTGCGACAAAGCGGTCATGTAGCCCCGTGTACCTTGGGTGCGTGTAGAATCTGTCTGATAACCGGTGTTAATTGTGATGACTGTATTTGTGTATGTTATCTGTTTTCTATTTCAAGTAAGGACTGCAAACTTATTAATTTTTCAAATAGTTCCTACTTTTGCCGCCAAACGCCACCGTCGACGACTACTAGTTCAGAACTTAGCTACCAGACGCCACCGCAGTCGGCTCTTGGCAACGAACGTAGGAACCTAAGAGCGTTGTTTACATTCTTAACCTATAAAATTTAGCTTCACGCAGGTGTAATTAGTGGAAGGTTCTTCAACATGCCATAAATCTATGACATGGGACCGCCGGCTTTACTTCCCCTCCGAAGGAAGGCATACTGAGGGACTTTTAACGCTCTTAAAAAATCCGACGACTTTGGCCGGATTTGAACCCGCGATCTTGGGCATAGACAAACAATTTATATCAAAGAACTCGGCTCGATGCGTAGCGTAGGTTTTTGGCATGCGGGAATCACTCTGATCGTAGGATTTATCAGTATCGATTTCCCTCAATAATATCTGCTGATGGCTTGACTTCATAAGAGCGTGAAATCACCGGCGTCCTTTCTCCTCATTCGTCAATGTGATTTCCAATATCGTGGTATCATAACGAATAGAATATAAAGTGTAATCTCTTCTCCCTCAACAGCATGTAATGAATACGGATCGGGTTGGCACTCGCCGCTACGCAGCGCTACAGTCGACTTGAAATTGTTGATTTCCACATATGTTTATGTGTTTATGTGCGATATATTAAGTACTTAATCGGTCGGAGTGTTTTGGTGGTGTTCTGTGCAAACGTTTATTGATATACAAGTGCTTACACTATTACTTCATAGTATTAATACCTGAAATGCTATTGTAGGAAGCATTAACTGAAATGGAATTTAATTTCTTGTCGTGTGTTGACGTTATCTTCGTGTGTTAATTTTATTGTTATTTAATGTAAGTAAACAGCAGTTTAGCCCTTACATTTTCATGAGTGCTTAATGTGAGTAGTGAAGATGCCTTGCTCTTTTGTACCAGGATGCAGATCTAGCTATGGGGACTGTAAAGAGGTCAGACGGTTTTTCAAACCTCCTAAAGATTAGGAACGTTTTATCAAGTGCAAAAGGGCCATACCAGGGAAGGATAGGGAATATACTGAAAAGTCCTACATCTGTGATGCTCACTTTTCAGAAGATTTAATAGTTAAATTTGAGAAATTTGTGATAGAAGGAAAGGAAGTATTACTTCTCCCAAGAACCAACTGGCGATTAAAAGACTATTCTGTTCCACATATATTTCCTAATTTGCCTAAGTATTTGCCCATTATGTTATAAATAAATATGCTCTTGATGTCATTAAAGACTACTTCTGTGAAGAAAGGGATGAGAATAAAAAGAAAATGAGTTAAAAAACATATATGTACCGTAATGCTGAAGGAGGCGTGGTCAGTATTAGATAATGAAGGGGTCATGACTATGCCTTCTATGTCTGTTTAATGTTACGTTCTTCTGAAATGATGGTAGTTTACTGATTTTGGTGTTTGTGGACTGAAATTTATGGTTACTATTGAATTTTATAGTAATCTACGGTAAAGTCGAAAGTTGCATTCGTACGGCTTTTCTTTTTCTGTGTTGCAAGTCTGATAAGGCAATGTAAAATGTGTAACAATGTGAAGAAATCATTTCTGATAGCGAGGTTAATTGTTCCGTTCTTTTTTTTTAATTTATCGATAGCTGGCAAAACTAATTGCATTTTGAACTTGCTCTCTGTCTTCGATTATTGTCGAAACTGGACTATTACAGGAGACGACTTATTAAATTATAATTGGGCACAGTAAAGTAAGTGGAGATGTCGAACTTATTAGCGCCTATGAGGATATCTTGCGGTGTTTTAACATGTAAAACAGGTCGCAAAGTTTTAAAAGTCTCGTAAGCGCCAATGCTAACTTAATCACAGATCGGAGCCAGCGCTGCGCTGAGGTGGACCAGGCGTACTAGGCCAGTGATATCACTTCTTATTCTATTCGTTATGGTGGTATTTTTCAAGCCACTCCCTTGTGGGCGTCGATGAAACGTATCTCCTTCTCTTGATTTCCACTGCTTTCTCTGCCATCCCTCTTCTGCACAAAGCACATTTTTCCAGGGTGAATCACATCCCTCGCGTGCCAAGCCTAGTTTGTTGAGCTCGGGCTAACGGTGTTCTGCCAGTCCTTGTGTCTTCGCCACATTCCAAATTTTACCCTGTCCTATTGATCGCGCAGGAAGTCAGGCGCCCCTCATTGTCAACTGGTAGACCTTTATTTCAACATTCAGCAGTTGTAACTTCCATTATTCAACCTCTCTTCTCCACACGGAACAGAATTCATGAACATTAAATATAATGAGTTTTATATTAAGGGTTCACATGAAATACAACACCTTCGACAATAAGTTTTTCAACCTCTGTCAAATTGAATGCTTTATTGTTAGCCGCAACGTATTGCTTAATTTGAGCCCAGCGCGCGAATGAATGGAATTAATGGCTCGCCTGATGCTCGGATCTTTTTACCCTTCCTTTCAAAAAAATCACGCGCGGCGATAATCTTTTTCCTTCCATTGTTTCTTATTAGCCGGCAGAGCTACCGGATAAAGCAATGCAATGACGTGTGTAGTTTCTGCAGAAAACGATAGATCTATACTAAAAGACTGCATTACTTGCCTTAACTCAATTCTGGCAAAATCTTGACCTGTGTCGTTTAAAAATATAAACGGTTGGTTCCTCAGTTTAGGGGCTGCGACAACGCGGACATGTAGCCCCATATACTATTGGGTGTGTGTGTAGAATCTGTCAGATAACTGGTGCTAATTTCGATGGCTGTATTAGTGTGTGTTATCTGTAATTCAGGTAAGGACTGCAGACGATCAATTTCAATTAGTTCCTACTTTTGATACTGTCGAAGACACCTAGCCGTGAACCTGAATACTAGATGCCACCGCAACCGGCACCTGGCGCCAAACGTTGGAACTTAATGAGCGTTAATCAAATCTAACCAACAAATTTAGCTTCACACAATTGTAGTTAATGCATTTTATTAATCCCTTAACGAGTCAAGGACTCATATACAAAGGAATTGTACAGTTTTATCTTGTTGGCGACAAATTACAATTCAATGTTTAGTTTACAAAGTTTTCAGTATGAAAATAGATAAAACATTTTGTAGCTTTCACAAGTTTTTGTACACAATGTGGTATTCTTTTGTCTTCTCAGGTTTTGGAATTTCATCAAACTGACATTTTATAATCATTCCACACAAACTGTTTTAGCCTCCTTTCAAAGATGGGTAGGCTAGGTGCAATTTTTATATTTTCTGGTAGTCTATTGAACTTTACAAAGGCACTAAATGTTATTACTGCCATATTGTTTGGAATTGATATGGAAAAGTGATATATCATCTGCATGTCTAGTTTTGTAAGCGTGTAAATCAGATTGTTTAGTGAAGTTTAAATTTGTGTGGATACTTTTGTGTAGGATTTGGTACATCAGGACATTTGATTTGATTTCTGCATTTTGGTCTACTGGTTGAATTTTACTCGTAATATAAAGGTGTTTGGTTAGTGTTAAAAAAAAGGGTAGTTATAAATATTTCTTATTGCTCTATTCTGAGTTACCTCAATTTTCTTTTTAGGTAATTTGAACATTTTATCCAAATTGTATTCAAATATTGTAAGTGGCTATGGATTAAGGAAAAATACACTTTCCTGAGTAGATTTCTTGGGATATAGTAGCTCAACTTTTTTATCATCCCAGCGGCAGGTGATATATTTTTTTACTAATGCATCAATGTGCTTTTGCCAGGAGAGATTTTCGTCCATTATTAGGCCTAGGCATTTGACAAATGAGATCCTTTTAACTGCCTTTCCATTCAGAATTATATTGTGAGTGATGTCTAAATTTGTTCTACGCTTAGATATTATTAAATAAATTGTTTTATCTTCATTTATTGTTAATTTATTTGCCTGGGTCCAGCCAAGTATCGTATTCATGTCCTCCTGCATGTGTGTAATCAGCGTGTTGGTACGCGTTGTAAAAGATGCTTAAGTCATCTGCAAACAACTTTATATTACCATAAAAACGGAGTTGGTTGGTTCTTAAGTTTAGGGGCTGCGACAACGCTGTCATGTAGCCCCGTTAAAAACGGAGTATTGCTATGTCATTAATATATACTAAGAAGAGGGAAGGACCCAATATTGAACCTTGGGGCACACCGTGGTTATATTTACTTCCTCACTTCTGTAGCCTTTTATTTCAATATACTGCTTACGATTAGATAGGTAATTTTTAAACCATGTGCAAGCTACTCCTCGGATACCTGCTTTATCAAGTTTCCCTAAAAGAATTTCATGGTCAACAGTATCAAACGCTTTTCTCAGTTCTATGAAAATGGAAGGTTCTTTTGCATACCATTAATCTATGACATGTCCCACCGGCTTTACTTACCCTCCTACTGAGGGATTTTTAACACACTAAAAAATCCGTCGACTTCGGTCTGGTTTGAATCCGCGATCTTGGGCCAAAACTCTAAAAATCGATTCAAATGTACAAATGGCTGGACGTAAAGAAAACAATCTCTATGTCACACATTAAGGTTGGAAGATACGAAGGTAAGTCAAATATGTACGAGTCTTTGTGATTTAGGGTTCAATTCCTGGCTCTGCCAAGAAATTTAATTCTAGTCTGAGGGCTGGA
This sequence comes from Meconema thalassinum, assembly GCA_946902985.2. Classification (NCBI taxonomy): domain Eukaryota; kingdom Metazoa; phylum Arthropoda; class Insecta; order Orthoptera; family Tettigoniidae; genus Meconema; species Meconema thalassinum. The sequence goes on from OX336394.1 coordinate 197,612,410, forward strand.
ACGGTGTACAATCAACATCGTGAGACAAAACTGAGAAGAGGTGGGTTCGATTCTCGAGTCAACCATCTTGCCACTGTTTTTTCGTGCTTTCCCACTTCTACTCCCGGCAAATACCGGGATGATTCCTAACTAAAGGCTACAAGCGCCTTCTTCCCAATCCTCACCAGATTTACACATGCACTAATACAGACATCAGACAAAAATATGAATTAGTATCTCGATATCTTCTAGTTTATTTTTGATGCTTCTGCTATTTAGGTAAAGACACTTGATTTGGCTAACCTCATTTTTAGTGTCTGCTACGTAGTCGTGGATACAGTCATATTTACGCTCATCAATTGATGAGTGTAAGTCAACATCAACTAGTAAGTCCATGTTTTGATTCATTATTATTTCTGTGAATGGGATGGCTGAGCCTTGTTGATGGAAGAGTCTCTTACTAGCCTTTCAATGTCTTCCGGTGAGCTGATCCTGACAGCCTTGTCACTATCTGATTTACGGACGAATATTTTGCAGTCCCGGGTCCAGACGTATTTAAAACTTAATTTACGGAGGTCTCTTGCCTGTTTGTGGAGTACTTTATTAGCTGGCGTCAAATGCTCGTTTATGTAGATAGGCCTAGCCCTTGCATTGATTCCAGCATCACTTGAGTTCAGGTTGGGTTTGGAACTTTTGCCTTTTAAAATTGCCTCTTTTTTTAGCCGGCTGCAGAATTTGACTAGTAAAGGAGGTGGAAGACCTTCTCTGCTTTGTGGTAGCCGATGGCAGGCGTCAATATCGGACTCAACAACTGTGACACCCAGTTGGTCAGCGATAGTCTGGACAATCTGAACGGTGTTTTCGTTTGAAGTGTGTGGCATGCCATGAAGCTCTAGGTTGTTTCGCGGAACGTACTGTTGAAGCTCGAGATTCTCTTGCTTTAACATTTTGACCTCACTGCAAGCGATATCCTTTTCCTTCTCTAACTCACAAACTCTTTGGCTGAGCTTTGTGATTTCTGACAAGGCTTGCTTCAGAGTTTGTGTGGCAGTTGAAATGTCACTTTTCATACTATCGAAACAATCAGAAAAGTATGTCACGGACTTGAGCATGTCATTCTGAGTCTTTTCAATGTTTTCGAGTTTTATCAGTCGCAGGTTGATTTCACAAACAAGATCTTCTAAATCAGGTTTACTTACATTCTCGTCTGGCGAAACCTTTTCCGTAGTTGACCTACTTATTCCACTGCACTCGACACAATGCCACTGCTTGGCTTTGTGGGACAAAAGCCGGTTAAAAACTTTCTTTTTTATGTTTACACAGGTTCTGTGGTATGATTTACCACATTCCCCATCACAAATTATGCAGTCTTCGTTATCAGTTACAAATTTTTCACACTGACCGCACTTGGTTGATTTGTCACTTGTTGCCATCTTGGAAGTGAATGTTTGAATAATGAACTTACGCAATAATCGTCATCTAATAGTACATAACTCTATGGCCTACATATATAAAATTCCAACATGGCGAGGTGCAGATTCAAGGGGGGTCACGAGGGTCATGAGAGTTGTAACAGAATATAATAATTGCAATAAAGATGTTTTCAGTATTGAATTTTTTTTTACAAACTCAAAAAACAAAAACACAATAACCAGACAAATAAAACTTAAGGAATTTTAACTGAAAAACAGTTTTTTTTTCATTTTATTCAATACTGAAAATATCTTTATTGCAATTATTATATTCTGTTACAACTGTACATATTTACAACTTCATACCTGTTATATTAATACCTACGATTTGTTATATAAAAAATCAACTCGTCTATTTTGTTTAGCAAACCTTGTGTTTACCGAATCGATGTCTATAGTGATGTCACGATGAATGTGCAGCAATGCACGGATAGGAATTTGGGGCTTTTTTCGCAACAAAAAAAATTGCAGACGTCCAAACTGCAAGCTTGTTTGGCAATTTAAGCTGTGACTTTCTCCCTTTGTCGGCACCAACTCGACTTGCCGAAACTGAAACGTACCTTGATACTTTTCTCGAAGCTCGATGTAAAAGTCGCAAAACACGCCGTTGAAATTTGTACGAATATTTGTGATGCGCTAAAGGCATCAAATTTCTATCCATGTCGATTGCAAAAAAATTGGTCTGGTTTTGTACGTTTGGTTATTTTGTAATTGCGTTCTTAGTGATACCATTTTTCTTAACAATTTCGATTCTGTGACCCCCCCCCCCCCCCGAAGCCAGACTCTAGATCCGCGCCTGAACATGGCCACCACCCAAAATATACGGTTCTCAATAACTACTAATCTATTGACAGCAATCAACCTGAAATGTTGTATGTTGATAGGGGCTATGAACGTAAGTTCACCCAGGGGACTTTCAATAACCTGGTGAGCACAAATCCAACACGGCCGCGACGCAAAAATTAAATATTTAAATGGACATTTCTCCCGATTTAACCATCCGAGCGCAGTGAAACTTGGTACGGTAAATGCATACGGTATACAAATTTTAATCAACTGAGATCTAATTTATTTCAATATTTTTGATAACCACAAGATGGCGGCAGTGTGAAATTTTAAAATCTTGTTGTTTTAGTAGGTGATATAGGACGGTTCTGGGACACGGGCTAATGGGCAAGATGGCCGCCACGTGAGTCCAACCCTATGTTATTCTTATGGAGGGGTCAGCCATAGCTGGGCCAGGGGCTAATAGGCAAAATGGCCGCCACGCACAACCACACTCTGTAATGGCGGGCTTTTCAAATCATTATTTATTTCTTATTAACAATAAATTATTTATTATTTATTTATTATTTTTATTAATTTATTATTTATATAATATTTAATCAAATTTTTAATTTGTATATTTTAATGTTTAATTTATTATTTATTATTTTTATTTGTTGTGTCAAAGCAATAAACTGCAAGGTCATTGACCCAACAATTCTCTAACCAACAAAAACCTAATTTCATAATTTAAATTACAGCATGCCACATTTTTTTTATTTTATATTTCTTACATTTCACATTTTCTAAAAACAGTAAACTACAAGGTCACATACCTAACCTAACATAACTTAACCTAACCTAACTTGAAACTGCGAGACAAAAAAGTGAGAGCAAAATGTGTGAGCAAAAAAGTCAGAGCAAATGTGAGAGCACAAATAATAAACTTAGTTGTAACCTAACCTAACTTCACCTAACCTAACCTAACCAAACCAAACCTAACTTTACCTAACCTAATCTAACCTAACTTAAAAGTGTGAGCAAATATAAAGCAAAATTTAATAGAAAAAAGTAAGAGCAAAGAAAGTGAGAGCAAAAAGTAAGAGCAAAAAAGTAAGAGCAAATGTAAGAGAACAAATAATAAACTTAGTTATAATCTAACCTAACCTAACTTAACCTAACCTAACTTCAAAGTGCGAGCAAAAAGTGGGAGCAAATATGGAAGCACAAATAATAAACTTAGTTATAACCTAACCTAACCTAACTTAACTTAACCGAACCTAACCTAACCCATAGAAACCTCATTTAAAGATTTTATATTTTACATTTTAACATTTTAGATTTTTTATTTTACATTTTTTAGATTTTAACATTTTAGTGTTTTTGATTTTTTCACTTTACATTTTCTAGATTTTACATAATGCATTATTTCTTTATTTTACATTTTAACATTTTAGAATTTAGATTTTTATATTTTACATTTTAGTTCTTATATTACCTAAAAACTGTAAACTACAAGGTCACATACCTAACCTCAGTTCGCCTAATCTCACCTAACATAACCTTAGTTCACCTAACCAAACATGTCCTCACCTACCCTAACCTAACCTAACTTTACCAAACCTAACTTAAGCTAATCCAAAGGCACATACACAAAGTATATAAGGGCATATGCAACTATCCTTATGCTAGTCTTATAGGCTACCGTACAACATGTTCACTACCCCAACAGGCTTATTTTTTTCACGTTGCTGTTTACACATTTGTCAATTTCCCAATTTCCCATTTACCGTGTTTAAAATGTCAGTTTTAAGTTTTCGAATTTCATGATATGGAAACATGGATTTTCCATTCTTGCTGTTTACACATTTGTCAATTTGCCAATTTCCCATTTCCAGTTTTTAAAAATGTCAGTTTAAAGTATTTTTAATTTTTGTCAATATGGAAACATGGATTTTCCAATTTTGTTGTTTAAATGTTTTTGATTTAGTCAATGTACAAAGTTAAATTTGAATTAGGAATGGGGAGAAGTGGGTAGTAATTAAAATGTACAAACAGTGTTCATACAATATTTTTTATTCATTTTCATATTTCACATACTGCAATTTGCCAATTTCCCATTTACAGTTTTTAAAATTTCATTTTAAATTTTTTGAATTTTGTCAGTATGGAAACATGGATTTTTCAATTTTGTTGTTTACATGTTTTTCATTTAGTCCATGTCGAAAGTTCATATTTGCGAAACATGATTTTTCGTTACATATAACAAGGCTGTATACCTTATCCCAAAGCATATAGGTAATATATGGGTTATACTTTATTTTGCCTACCTAGTTTTAGCTACCTAAGGACAATTTCTTAAAATTACTAGAGGTTAACAGTTTGGATTAGGAGTGGGAGGTGGGTAGTAATTAAAATGTACAAGCAGTGCCCATACAATATTTTTTATTTATTTTAAATACATTTACAATATTTACACATATATTTTTGTTGTTGTTATAAATTGTACAGTTGGTTTTATTTGTTTTATATTTTTTATTCTTAAGTAAGAATACCATTTATTCTTTTGTTGCTTGATTGGTGATGTTTTCTACTTTGTAGTATTATTGTTTTATTTCCTAAATTGTTTTTGTTTTATGTATTTACTACATGCAGGTAAAGCATTTTCATATCCATAACGTAACTCTTTAAGCATGGTCAATAATTGAGGAATGACCATAGGCATGTGTACCTATACCATTCGAATCAATCACTCTTTTATCATCACTAGGACACAAAGCAATTTTGTTTAGTCTTATAGAAGATATGTCATGTTGCTTAGAAGCGATAATGTTCTTTGGTAGTCTTTTTACATTGTTTTTCATGACACAATCCTTATAATCTTGAAAGCTTATACAATTTTTGACAGCACCTCTGCTAATACCTTTATTAATCTTTTTGATTTTTTTCCATTTATGTCTAAAGCATACATTTTAGCTCTAAGTCCAACAAATGCTTTAATAATTTGTCCACAAGCCTCCCCTTTAAATTTCTCCAACGTTTTCTTGTTTGATGTAGAGTAACATGAGACCAACGCACCCCACGCACGCAGTCGATGGCGAGACTGGGAAACCAAAACTGGTTTCCCGCATGCGGGGTAAGAGGACCTGCCATGGATTAAATAACCTAGTTGTGTACTTTTCTTTCGCACCTTGAACTAGATGGAGATACGACTACTAAATGACTACATCTGTCGAGTAATGGTTGCAGAAAAAAAATTAATATCAAAACAAGAAAATAAGGGACGTGAGAAGCGCATGAAATGGTAGAATGAGTGGTGAAAGGGCTGTAAAAAAAAGGTATACAAGATTAACAAAATGAAACATTAAAATATATATAAAACACACAATAAAAAGATATAAAAGACGAACAGGGAAGCCTAACACTGGTTAGATTGGAGATCGCATCAAAATTACAGAATGAAAACAAGGGAATGCTAAAACTAATAAATACGAAATAATACTTTCGTCCCACCAAAGGCTGATTACAGAAGTAACCAGAAGAAATATTCTAACTAGAATATGAAGTCGTACAAGCTAAATAAACCACTTAATATAAAACCAAATATGCCTCACCAAGAAAACAGCAGTAAAAGAAAAACGGTCAAAACATTCACGACTACAGTACGCCATCACAAATACAAGAGAACCCAAGTAAATATATAGAGAGACATACATAACCCTTAATAAAATGACAACAACAACCCCTCATACAAACATAACCCGACTTCATAAATTCCCTGAATAAATCTTCTATTCGGACGAAGTATGAGATTCAAACATCTTACCTACAGTAAAATGAACATAGATCACAGGCCCGGGTCCATGCCATAAACATCCACATCACTAACAGTAAGAATACCCGATAGACCTCATTAATAAACGTAAGAGAGAATACGTGTTGTTTCTCAACTGAACGTTACAAAGACAAAACCCAAGATCTACCCTCAGCTTTCAGTCAAGCTCCCACATAAACAAAACATTAACCCTGTTGTTAACTAATCTTCAAGTTTCAGTGGAAATAACGAGAGTTTGTTAACGAAATAATAGATCGTATATTTACACGTCCATCACGCTACAAGGCACAAACAACTCAAGGAATACTAAAATATGAAATCAATGCTGCCAACTTAAATTGTTAACTACCAACTCCAACACTTCCCCTGGTAGTTAACCTCAAACAATGACAATCATTTAATTCAACAATAATACCAAAAAAATTCAGTTCCTGTTATAAACTAAACCAAATTGAGGATCTTTATGAAACTCTGGGTCTTTGGCCCATTCAATGACTTCGTAAACAAGTCTGCAACATTCTTGTTACTTGGAACATATTCGAAAATAATGTTCCTCTTACTTACATGGTCCCTACAAAACTGATACTTAATATCAAAGTGATTTGTCAATTCAGAATCACCACTGTTTCTGGTGAGCTTAATGGCACTTTGATTGTCACCTCTGATGACAATTGGTTTAGGCAAAACCGGTTCCTGACCCAACTCGTTTATTATCTGTCCTAGCCATAATGCCTCCTTAGCAGCATGGAACATGGAATCATACTCTGACTCGGTTGCAGATGTGGCAACCGTGTCACGTTTCTTTGGTAACCTCGTGTTCCAGCTAATTGGTGCATTTGCTAAGATTGCAACATATCCACTCACAGATTTCCTGTCTTTGGTATTAGCAAAATCTGCATCACAATACATTCGGACATGTACATCAGATTTTTCAAAAAACAATTTTACATTACATGTTTTATTCAAGTACAACATAATGTGCTTTACATCTTGCCAATCTCTCTTTGTAGGTGAACGATTTTTCTTGCTCACTTTACACACTGCAAAAGTTATGTCTGGCCTAGTCGTTGTAGCCAGATATAGTAACATATCTACTGCTTTTCTGTACTCGTACTCATCATGTTTCTCATCACCTGACAATTTTCCGTCATCTCTATTTATTTCTAAAGGAGCTGACCTGCCCTTCCCATCTTCAAGTTTGAATTCTTTCAATACCCTTTTAATGTAGTCAGTTTGATGAACAGACATTACTCCTTCCCTGTACTCCATATTCATAGAAAGAAAGTTGGTCATATTTCCTAACTTCTTAATCTCCAATCTAATGTCCAACTCTTCTTTGAACCATTCAACCCGTTCTCTTTTTCCCCAGCATGCCAAGTCATCAACATAAACACCAATGAACAGATCCTTATCTTTGTTAACAAACACACATGGATCCTTCACCAGAGGTTTCAAACCTAATTCTGTCAAATTCATATACAAGGTCGAATGCCATTCCATAGCACTTTGTTTAAGCCCATACAAGCTTTTGAGCAATTTACACACTTTATTTTTATCCACCTCAAAATATTTAGGTTGTTCCATGAAAACTTCCTCATTCAACTCACTGTGCAAATATGCTGTGAGCACATCAATATGTTCCTGAACCCACCCATTAATGACAGTTATGGCCATCATCAGTCGAATCGTTTTTCTTTTAATTACTGGAACATAAGTTTCATTAAAGTTTACCCCTGGCACTTGGGGAAAACCTTGTGCTACCAATCTCGCCTTAAATCTATTAACAGTACCATCTGGATTTCTCTTAAGTTTCAAAACCCACTTACAACCCAACACATTTCTACCAGAAGGCCTGTCAACCAAAATAAATGTCCCTTTACGTTGGATACTGTCTAACTCGTTTTTCATTGCATCTCTCCATTCATCAGAGAACTCCCCATTCAATGCCTCACTCACACTCAATGGTTCTTCGATATAATCAGCAACATATACCGACAAATTACAGCAAGAACATTCTTTACGCTTCCTTAACCTTTCACTCCTTCTCAAAACGTTCTCATTATTTTCATCCTCAATCACATTTTTATCATTCTCTTGGACATTGCTTTCAATCTCAATCTCTGACTCATCACTACAATAATTTCTTATCATAACATCAGTTTGAAAGTGCTTAATAGTAGGCCTAACCTGTTCTTCCATGGGAAATATACGTTCATCAAATTTTACATGATATCCAATCACAAATGATTTAGTCTCAAGATTAAACAATTTATACCCTTTCACATTGTTTTCATAACCTATGAATACACATCTCACTGCTCGGGGCTGAAATTTACATACTTTCTGAAATAACCAAGCTTTACAACCAAATGCACGTAACCTTGGATATTCTTTTTCAGCACTCTCTCCCTTCCACATTTCATATGGGATCTGATTCCCAATAGCCCTAGATGGACATATATTCCTAGTAAGGCAAGCAGTGTTGGCTGCTTCAGCTCAAAACGAATCTGACAAACATGATTGCACTAACAAACACCTTATCTTATCTTCTGCAATCCTATTAAATCTCTCAGCTATACCATTTTGTTCTGGAGTATAAGCTACTGTCTTTCTATGACCTATCCCATTCGCTTTCAAATAGGTATCGAATTTATTACCATAATATTCGCCACCTCCATCTGTTTGAAAGCATTTAAGTTTCAAGTCATGCATTTTTTTTAACTTCAGCTTGATACTCCAAAAACTTTGAGAAAGCCTCACCTTTACTTTTCAAGAATTTAACAACTGTAAATCTGGAATAATCATCCACAAAACTCATCATGTATTTATGACCACCATATGATTTAACAGGAGATGTTAACAAATCACTATGTACCAATTCCAGTGGTTTACTGCATTGGCGTTCACTCTTCTGCGGGAAACTACATCTAGTCATCTTCCCCAGAACACACGCATCACAACTCTTATTCTCACTCTTTAAACCTGACAAATATGGAATTTTCTGCATAGCAGCTTCATGTGGATGCCCTAACCTTACATGCCACAAATCTGAACTCACTGCTCGCAAGGCTACAGCTTCAATTTCATCACTCATCTCACCTTCACTGACATCAGCATTCGATATACAAGCTACACTGTGATTAGGTTCCAACAAATACAACCCATTTGATTCTAGACTTGTAAACACGCACTCATCATTATACTTACCTTTAGCACCTTCTTTGTTAAAGTGAACAAATGCATCATTCTTGGCTAAGCGCCCAACTGAAATCAAATTGAATGCTAAATCTGGAACGTGCAAAACATTTCTCATCTCAAGCACATTACCACCACACTTATCAGATAATGCAAGTTTGACAATACCTTTTACACTAACTGGGAGTTGCCCTTGTCCAATATTAACATTGCCCTTACACTCTGAATAGGAGGAAAACAACTCTCTTTTAGACGTCATATGTTCTGACGCTGCCGAGTCAAGGTACCAAACATCGGAACTGTTCATTGACACCATTGCGAACACACTGATACAGGCTATAGTCTTCCCCGTTTTATTGGAATTTCCATTGTCGTCCCTTTTTCCATTATTTGATTTCATTTTGGTACAATCTGATGCCCAATGACCATACGCGTGACAGTTGAAACATTTAACTTCTGGACAAAACTTGCTAATATGCCCTAACCTCTGACATTTGTAAATTTAACTCTATTACTATCACCACTTTTTCCACTCTGCACACTATTCTTCTTACTCTTTTTGTACACTAACTTGTCATTCTTGCCTTTCTTGGAGATGAGTGCACTTGATGCGGAAGTCTCCTGCACGGCTTCTAACTGGGTCCGGCGTCGCTCCTCGTCTAGAAGTCGTCCTTTAACCTTCCTTGTTGTAAGATCCGGCTCCCTCAGTAGATTTTGGACGAAGGTCTCGTACTCCTCCATCGGTAGCCCGACTAGCAGGAAGTTGGCCATCATCTCGTCGTCGAATATTATGCCACCCCTGGTAATTTTTTTGTTCAATCTCTGGATACTGGCCGCATACTCTTGCATCGACATATTTGGGGTCTTCGAAATATTTGTCATTTCTTTCAAGGACTGAAGTGCATTAAACTTGGTAGAAGAGACGTGAATTTCTTCCAGAATTTCCCAAGCATGCTACGCTCTAATACAATCTTCCACATCTAACAAGAAATCATCCCCAACGGATTTGTATAATACCGACAAAGCTTTCCTATTTAAGCGTGCCTGATCCACATTCAACTCGTTCTCATCGAAGCCTGGTTCAATCGCCACCCAACAGTTACAATCGATCATATGCGCCTTCACTCTCAGTTTCCAGGCGAAGTAGTTTCCATTTGCTAGCTTTGGAATGGAAACGAGGTCTTTGTCATCTCCGTCAGCCATCTTGGTACTGTCGCTGTAACGTTCGCCGGTTCAGTCGCAAACACTCACAATCTGTTTTTAAAATTCAGATTTCATCTCAATCTCAACAATCCATAATTCACGCTCTGATCTACGTACTTCGCACTGCTCTGGGCTCGTAACCTGTTGTTAACTACTCTTCAAGTTTCAGTGGAAATAACGAGAGTTTGTTAACGAAATAGTAGATCGTATATTTACACGCCCATCACGCTACAAGGCACAAACAACACAAGGAATACCAAAATATAAAATCAATGCTGCCAACTTAAATTGTTAACTACCAACTCCAACAAACCCACCCTTAATCATATGTCTAGAAACGTGATTATAATATGAGAAACCTTTCGGTACATACAGGTCCTATTGTCCGTCCACTCCTTACGGGAAACAAAGAAAGAAGGAAATTCCAAGGAGCACTAATGACAGGACAGAAGAAAACAACAAAATACGCGTACGAAGAAATGTCTGCCCAGACCTTAAGGAAGAGAGAGGGAAGACTCAGAGGGCCATCCTTAAGGCAGCACAAATGAGAGACATAGCGTAAAACCCTTAAATAAAACTTAAAACAGCAAATACATTGTGTGTGTTCACGCTATTAAGACTGACAAGGTCATCCAATGTGTAAACACCACATACTCCTACGTCTAGGCCCAAAACACAAATAAAACAAAAACTTTACTAACCCCTCAAGATCCAAGTAACATCCCATACTATTACAAGGAGTAGAGGTTAATAAGAAATACCTCCCATAGATTACGATCACGTTTCATGACAGACTAGAAAATAAACCAGGAAAAGAAATATAACACCAAGAAAGAAACTACAAACCGCAACGAACAAAAACATAAATAAATACAACCCATACCACAACACTATTCATCTCTACGGTATGTGAATATTAAGTAGGAGGACACTAATTAATGAACAAACAAGAAGCAATAGAATCTCCAATCTAACTTGACTGTCGAAGAATCACGGACAGTTTAACACTAAAAAGGGGAGGACATGACGTTTTTCCTAATTAGAAAAGAATTTCTTCAGCCTTTGCATTACACCGAGAGAAATAAAACCACTTAGCTTTTGGGGGACGATCTTGAAGTTCTCTGGATAGATTACATAGTAAAGAACATATTCATTTTCATCCCAGCATCAGAATCTTATCCGCATCTCGTCAAATCTTCAATAACATCTTCTATCGCCTTATATTACAATATCGCTCGGTGAAAGAAACTTTTCAAATAACCCTTTTACGTATTTCCCGTCATGTCTGCCGACTTTTCATATTTCTTCCTGTTAACAATTTCTCTCGATATCACAATTATACAGGTCGAGTTCCACAATTACATCCCTTCTACTCCACTGCGGGTGCGTTTCATTACTCTTGTAACAGGTAGCGCTTCAAATATAAAGCTATAGATGGCAGAGCTAATAACTTCTCGAATCGCATCGGTCCGTTATAACGTAGTAACGGATCAAACTCCCGGCTGCCAAACTTGGACATAGCTTGCGTCTGTCCAACTTATTTTAGATGTCATTACAGAGGGAATGTTGACACAAGTATCAGCTGTAATCTAGGTCGTCACATGTCTGCATCACGTGATCGTCGGGCCCTTGACTCCCACTGAGCAGCATTATGGGAGATGTCAAAGAGAATAGGCAGAAATAAATCACAACAGATCAATGTCGCCCCCAAATAAATTTAGGTACGACAACCTTTAAAAGGATTTGCAAGACAATGCTCTTTGAGTGGCGGGAAGACCAACTTTCCAGAGCCGTGTCTTGTGATCGCTCAAAGAATAACGTAGCCCAAACTAGTTTTATATATGAAAATATATTAACAAACAATAGAACAAATAATACAGCTTTTGACAGTTGAACATGAAACGCAAACACACTCCTAAGAAAAGGTTGGAGGAACCCCTTAATATTTAAAGCTGGCAAGGCCGAGAACTCGCTGAACTACCACGAAATAAGTTGAGAACTAAATATGATAAAGCAATTTAAGTGAATCGAAGTAAAACAAATGACCAAGGTCAACCAAACTTACAAGAAACGGTACCAAAAGACCATTTGTGGCTTCTGACCACGAGAACCACTTCTCATATTAGCAAGGTCAAAATCTAGAAAATTTTGCCAACCACCAAGTGAAAAGTAATTTCACAATATAACACAAACACGCGCACATATTTAGCAAGTTACACTTAACCGAAGGCTAGAAATAAAATATTTACGAAGATTTGAAAAATGAAAAATGCAAAATTTCAAAGATGGCGTCAACCAGACGCTATCACCATGCTTTGAACATGAACACCAAAACATCGAAATTCTAGCGAAAATAGAGTTCCGCAAACAAATCACATATTACACATCACGTTTGTACTGAAAGGAACAATTAGCACCAAAATCGAACATTCAGGTCTCAAAGGACCGCAATTTGCAAACATTTAGACGCAGCGACAATCAAATACGTGCGAACGTATGGCCATCTTGCCAACAACTTAACTTTAATAATCATTACTAATGGAAAAAAACTAGTGACGAAACAAATGACAGTCACCAGTACTTAATACATTTTCCCACCAAAAGAAACAATTTTTTGCATATTAAGGCTTTCACGGCCCGGATTATTATATAAATAATTCATGCTTTTGGGCTAATGCCGTGTGTATTTTTAATTTAAACCATACGTTTCGGAGAAACCTTGCCTCCTTTTTCAATGGAAATAAACAATGTGGCCAAAGAAAGTATATCAATGAGATTACAAAAAATATAGATAAATTCCTCTGTTCGTCACCAGAGAGCAGCTGCCAGAAATAACTGTATGGACCATGGTGGAACGGCGGACAGAGTAGTAAGTAACAAGAAGGTAAAGGGGGCGGTGTGAAAATATAGAAACTCCTCGAAGAATGAGGAGGGGGGGAGGGGGGAGGGTTAGTTGGATAAGGAAACATAGACAAAAGTGAATACTAGCTGAACGATACCTAACGTCATACAGTCAACGGCGAAAAAACAGATGGAAACTCCTCCAGTGACGAACAAAGGAGATCAAATCCAGGCTCTGAGCCCTAGAGGGAAAATGTACAATTTTAATATGTGAAGAACAGAGAGACTGAGAGGAACTATCTCCCTAGATCCCTATTAACTGGTAGCCAAGTGTCACTTAGCTGATAACCAGTGTCTCTGTTAAAATTATTGGGATTTTTACGAATTTCAACTGCCTCCCTTATAATTCTAGACCAGTTGTGCTTAACAAGGGCAAGCGCATGAGCATCCTTGAAACATACATCGTGCCCCGAAGACAGGGCATGTTCAGCTATAGCTGATTTGTCAGGTTGGTTTAGACGGATGTTCCTTTGATGCTCTTTGATGCGAGTGGCAATGGACCGTTTTGTTTGTCCAATGTAGACTTTTCCGCAAGTACATGGGACTTCATACACCCCAGGTTGTAGTATTGGGGACAATTTATCTTTGTTTAATGCTAAACGTTGACCAATTTTCGTCATAGTGCCGAAAACTGTTTTTATCTTGTGCTTGTGGAGAATCTTAGCAACGCGGTCAGTGGTGTTGTGAATATAAGGGAGGTAAGCAGTTCCTCTCACGTCGGAGCTCTGAGAAGGTTGTCTATCCCTCCTTCTGGGATGTAGGGACCTATATATAGTGGATTCATTATAGCCATTACCCTTAAACATGGTTTGTAAGGCATGTAACTCTTCCTGAAGAGTTGATGCCTCACAAATACGTTCCGCTCTTTTGGCTAGAGTTGTTATAATTCCTTGTTTTTGTGCTGGGTGGTGGTGGGAGTCCGCATGTAAGTAACGGTTAGTGTGAGTTGGCTTACGGTAGACGCTGTGCCCCATGAATCCATCCGCTTTCCTCCTCACAAGAACATCCAAAAAAGGTAAGCATCCACCTGACTCTAGCTCCATTGTGAAGTGTATTGAAGGATGCAGCTGATTTAGGTGGTTCAGAAAGTGGTTCAGTTTCTCAGAACCCTCCTCCCACACCACGAACGTATCATCCACATACCTCCACCAAATCACAGGTTTGAAAGACGCCGAAGATATAGCCTCCTCCTCAAAATGTTCCATGAAAAAATTTGCCACGACAGGCGAGAGTGGACTTCCCATGGCCACACTAACCCTCCCCCCTCCCCCCCTCCTCATTCTTCGAGGAGTTTCTATATTTTCACACCGCCCCCTTTACCTTCTTGTTACTTACTACTCTGTCCGCCGTTCCACCATGGTCCATACAGTTATTTCTGGCAGCTGCTCTCTGGTGACGAACAGAGGAATTTATCTATATTTTTTGTAATCTCATTGATATACTTTCTTTGGCCACATTGTTTATTTCCATTGAAAAAGGAGGCAAGGTTTCTCCGAAACGTATGGTTTAAATTAAAAATACACACGGCATTAGCCCAAAAGCATGAATTATTTATATAGAAACAATTTTGTTTTAAACAGAGTTAAATATAAGCCTTAAAACTAAACCTAACTTATGTTGATCACACTAAATTTTTGATAGCAAGCTATAAGGAAGAATATAATTAAACAAGTTGGAACCTTCATTTGCGCAAATTTCAGGCCCTTATGAGATAAACATTTAAATAATTGAAAATAACCAAGAAAATTATGAAGCTTGCTTGCTATATCAGAAACTAGAGTCTTTGTTTCCCTAAGTAGGTCAACGCGATCACCACGACACAATGATCATGAAAATCTTCTTGGCACGGCCATGGGCCGGAGCCCAGACCACAAACGTCCGCTTTCAGTTCAAGTCATCTTGAGAGTGTTTTGGCGTCACTTTATCTCTCCACCCATTAGCCCGCCAGAGCGGCCCCGCCGTGCGACTCACGTCGTGCTGCCGAAGTTAGGCAGTGGCAGATGTTGAACTAAATAAATAATTGAAGTCATTGAATGTTTCAACAGGTTGGATAACACAATTTTCCATATAATTTGCCGATCAAATGTCCGAAAACACTCCAGTTCGCATTTTACGTTGGCATTTAAGGAGCGGGAAGGTTCCTGGATCTAATTGGTCACACAGCCACTTCTCAAGTTTGAATCTGAATTACCGCGAATTCTGGACATGAATGTTCATAATATTTGCCACACCAGACAATCATTGCTAAAAGAAGACTTATTGTTGTCAACATATATTATTGAGACAATGCAGTTTATTGGAAGATATTATTTTTGGAACCGTTTGGGAATGTTTGTTTCTTCATGGGGTCCATAATCACATTAGTGACCACTGGATCACACGCTGGGTTTAGGGTTTTAGCGACCCCTGGGTTTAGAACTGGGTCCAGAGTTTATTTTCCACAAGTAGGGTTGGCGAGAGTTCGGGCAGGGGAAAGAGTGCAGATGCCATCGGCACAATCACATATCTTGTCAAAGCGCCCAGAAGTAAAAGACATGACAATAAGTTTTAACAGTTACCAGAAAGATAGAGTTTACTAGAATATCGTGGATAATATTCGAAGCAGGAGTTTAAAGTAATGTAGCTCTAGGGAGAACGTGTATTAATACGAAAAAGGTATTAGGACTTCTCTGAAATTATCCTAAAATATAAACTTTCAAATTACAACCAATACACGAAAAATGCAGTAATTACATAATCGATCTTCCAATATTCAAAATGAGAAATATACACAAGCACGCAATCTGCTACGATGAGACAAACGCACCCCACGCACGCAGTCGATGGCGAAACTGGGAAACCAAAACTGGTTTCCCGCATGCGCGGTAAGAGGACCTGCCATGGATCAAATAACCCAGTTGTGTACTTTTCTTTCGCACCTTGAACTAGATGGAGATTCAACTGCTAAATGACTATATCTCTCGAGTAATGGTTGTAGACAAAATTTAATATCAAAACAAGAAAATAAGGGACGTGAGAAGCGCATGAAATGGTAGAATGAGTGGTGAAGGGGCTGCAAAAATGGTATACAAGATTAACAAAATGAAACATTAAAATATATATAAAACACACAATAAAAATATACAAAAGACGAACGGGGAAGCCTAACACTGGTTAGATTGGAGATCGCATCAAAATTACAGAATGAAATCAAGGGAATGCTAAAACTAATAAATACGAAATAATACTTTCGTCCCACCAAAGGCTGATTACAGAAGTAACCAGAAGAAATATTCTAACTAGCATAGGAAGTCGTACAAGCTAAATAAACCACTTAATAAAATCCAAATATGCCTCACCAACAAAACAGCAGTAAAAGAAAAACGGTCAAAACATTCACGACTACAGTACGCCATCACAAATAGAAGAGAACCCAAGTAAATATAAAGAGAGACATACATAACCCTTAATAAAATGACAACAAAAACCCCTCATACAAACATAACCCGACTTGATAAACTCCCTGAATAAATCTTCTAAACGGACGAAGTATGAGATTCAGACATCTTACCGACAGTAAAATAAACATAGATAACAGGCCCGGATCCATGCCATAAACATCCACATCACTAACAGTATTCATACCCGATATACCTCATTAATAAACGTAAGAGAGAATACGTGTTGTTTCTGAACTGAAAGTTACAAAGACAAACCTCTAGAACTACCCTCAACTTTCAGTCAAGCTCCCACTTAAACAAAACATTAACCCACCCTGAAACATATGTCTAGAAACGTGATTATAATATGAGAAACCTTTCGGTACATACAGGTTCTAATGTCCGTCCACTCCTTATGGGAAACAAAGAAAGGGGGAAATTCCAAGGAGCACTATTGACAGGACAGAAGAAAACAACAAAATACGCGTACGAAGAAATGTCTGCCCAGACCTTAAGAAAGAAAGAGGGAAGACCCAGAGCGCCATCCTTATGGCAGCACAAATGAGAGACATAGCGCAAAACCCTTAAATAAAGCTTAAAACAGCAACAAACATTGTGTGTATTCACGCTATTAAGACTGACAAGGTCATCCAATGTGTAAACACCACACACTCCTACGTCTAGACCCAAAACACAAATAAAACAAAAAACTTTACTAACCCCTCAAAATCCAAGTAACATCCCATACTATTACAAGGAGTAGAGGTTAATAAGAAATACCTCCCATAGATTACGATCACGTTTCATGACAGACTAGAAAATAAACCAGGAAAAGAAATATAACACCAAGAAAGAAACTACAAACCGCAACGAACAAAAACATAAATAAATACAACCCATACCACAACACTATTCATCTCTACGGTATGTGAATATTAAGTTGGAGGACACTAATTAATGAACAAACAAGAAGCAAGAGAATCTGCAATCTAACTTGACTGTCGAAGAATCTGGGAAAGTTTAACACTAAAAAGGGGAGGACATGACGTTTTTCCTTCTTAGAAAAGTATTTCTTCAACCTTTGCATTACACCAAGAGCAATAAAACCACTTAGCTTTTGGGGGACGATCTTGAAGTTCTCTGGATAGGTTACATAGTAAAGAACATATTCATTTTCATCCCAGCATCAGAATCTTATCCGCATCTCGTCAAATCTTTAATAACATCTTCTATCGCCTTATATTACAATATCGCACGGTGAAAGAAACTTTTCAAATAACCCTTTTACGTATTTCCCGTCATGTCTGCTGACTTTTCATATTTCTTCCTGTTAACAATTTCTCTCGATATCACAATTATACAGGTCGAGTTCCACAATTACATCCCTTCTACTCCACTGCGGGTGCGTTTCATTACTCTTGTAACAGGTAGCGCTTCAAATATAAAGCAATAGATGGCAGAGCTAATAACTTCTCGAATCGCATCGGTCCGTTATAACGTAGTAACGGATCAAACTCCCGGCTGCCAAACTTGGACATAGCTTGCGTCTGTCCAACTTATTTTAGATGTCATTACAGAGGGAATGTTGACACAAGTATCAGCTGTAATCTAGGTCGTCACATGTCTGCATCACGTGATCGTCGGGCCCTTGACTCCCACTGAGCAGCATTATGGGAGATGTCAAAGAGAATAGGCAGAAATAAATCACAACAGATCAATGTCGCCCCCAAATAAATTTAGGTACGACAACCTTTAAAAGGATTTGCAAGACAATGCTCTTTGAGTGGCGTGAAGACCAACTTTCCAGAGCCGTGTCTTGTGATCGCTCAAAGAATAACGTAGCCCAAACTAGTTTTATATATGAAAATATATTAACAAACAATAGAACAAATAATACAGCTTCTGACAGTTGAACATGAAACGCAAACACACTCCTAAAAAAAGGTTGGAGGAACCCCTTAATATTTAAAGCTGGCAAGGCCGAGAACTCGCGGAACTACCACGAAATAAGTTGAGAACTAAATATGATAAAGCAATTTAAGTGAATCGAAATAAAACAAATGACCTATGTCAACCAAACTTACAAGAAACGGTACCAAGAGACCATTTGTGGCTTCTGACCACGAGAACCATTTCTCATATTAGCAAGGTCAAAATCTAGAAAATTTTGCCAACCACCAAGTGAAAAGTAATTTCACAATATAACACAAACACGCGCACATATTTAGCAAGTTACACTTAACCGAAGGCTAGAAATAAAATATTTACGAAGATTTGAAAAATGAAAAATGCAAAATTTCAAACATGGCGTCAACCAGACGCTATCACCATGCTTTGAACATGAACACCTAAACATCGAAATTCTAGCGAAAATAGAGTTCCGCAAACAAATCACATATTACACATCACGTTTGTACTAAAAGGAACAATTAGCACCAAAATCGAACTATCAGGTCTCAAAGGACCGCAATTTGCAAACATTTAGACGCAGCGACAATCAAATACGTGCGAACGTATGGCCATCTTGCCAACAACTTAACTTTAATAATCATTAATAATGGAAAAAAACTAGTGACGAAACAAATGACAGTCACCAGTAATTAATACATTTTCCCACCAAAAGAAACAATTTTTTTTTAAACAGAGTTAAATGTAAGCCTTAAAACTAAACCTAACTTATATTGATCACGCTAAAATTTTGATAGCAAGCTATAAGGAAGAAAATAATTAAACAAGTTGGAACCTTCATTTGCGCAAATTTCAGGCCCTTATGAGATAAAAATATAAATCATTGAAAATAACCAAGAAAATTATCAAGCTTGCTTGCTATATCAGAAGCTAGAGTCTTTGTTTCCCTAAGTAGGTCAACGCGATCACCACGACACAATGATCATGAAAATCTTCTTGGCACGGCCATGGGCCGGAGCCCAGACCACAAACGTCCGCTTTCAGTTCAAGTCATCTTGAGAGTGTTTTGGCGTCACTTTATCTCTCCACCCATTAGCCCGCCAGAGCGGCCCCGCCGTGCGACTCACGTCGTGCTGCCGAAGTTAGGCAGTGGCAGATTTTGAACTAGATAAACAATTGAAGTCATTGAATGTTTCAACAGGTTGGACAACACAATTTCCCATATAATTTGCCGATCAAATGTCCGAAAACACTCCAGTTTGCATTTTACGTTGGCATTTAAGGAGCGGGAAGGTTCCTGGATCTAATTGGTCACACAGCCACTTCTCAAGTTTGAATCTGAATTACCGCGAATTCTGGACATGAATGTTCATAATATTTGCCACACCAGACAATCATTGCTAAAAGAAGACTTATTGTCGTCAACATATATTATTGAGACAATGCAGTTTATTGGAAGATATTATTTTTGGAACCGTTTGGGAATGTTTGTTTCTTCATGGGGTCCATAATCACATTAGTGACCACTGGGTCACACGCTGGGTTTAGGGTTTAGCGACCCCTGGGTTTAGAACTGGGTCCAGAGTTTATTTTCCACAAGTAGCGTTGGCGAGAGTTCGGGCAGGGGAAAGAGTGCAGATGCAATCGGCGCAATCACATTTCTTGTCAAAGCGCCCAGAAGTAAAAGACATGACAATAAGTTTTAACAGTTACCAGAAAGATAGAGTTTACTAGAATATCGTGGATAATATTCGAAGCAGGAGTTTGAAGTAATGTAGCTCTAGGGAGAACGTGTATTAATACGAAAAATGTATTAGGACTTCTCTGAAATTATCCTAAAATATAAACTTTCAAATTACAACCAATACACGAAAAATGCAGTAATTACATAATCGATCTTCCAATATTCAAAATGAGAAATATACACAAGCACGCAATCTGCTACGATGAGACAAACGCACCCCACGCACGCAGTCGATGGCGAAACTGGGAAACCAAAACTGGTTTCCCGCATGCGCGGTAAGAGGACCTGCCATGGATCAAATAACCCAGTTGTGTACTTTTCTTTCGCACCTTGAACTAGATGGAGATACAACTGCTAAGTGACTACGTCTCTCGAGTAATGGTTGTAGACAAAATTTAATATGAAAACAAGAAAATAAGGGACCTGAGAAGCGCATGAAATGGTAGAATGAGTGGTGAAGGGGCTGCAAAAATGGTATACAAGATTAACAAAATGAAACATTAAAATATATATAAAACACACAATAAAACTATATAAAAGACGAACGGGGAAGCCTAACACTGGTTAGATTGGTGATCGCATCAAAATTACAGAATGAAATCAAGGGAATGCTAAAACTAATAAATACGAAGTAATACTAGCATAGTGATGGAATCTATAACTATATTTTACTTTTTTAATTTAATTTTAATACCTAGCTGTATGTTGTTGTATTTATAGAATTAAGTTTTCATATTATGATAATAGAGTGAGGTGTAAATAGTTGTGCAATAAGATTGTATCTATTAAGATTTGCTATTATAATAAGTTATAAATAGTTATAATCTTAGTAATATATACCTGTTAGTTCTTTTATTTTATGCATGTAAATTCTGACGTGTCCTATATCAAAAATGTATTGAATGCATGTATTTGATCAAATGGAATTAATAAAAATCTATCTATCTATCTATCTACTTTCGTCCTACCAATGGCTGATTACAGAAGTAACCAGAAGAAATATTCTAACTAGCATATGAAGTCGTACAAGCTAAATAAACCACTTAATAAAAACCAAATATGCCTCACCAACAAAACAGCAGTAAAAGAAAAACGGTCAAAACATTCACGACTACAGTACGCCATCAGAAATACAAGAGAACCCAAGTAAATATATAGACATACATAACCCTTAATAAAATGACAACAACCCCTCATACAAACATAACCCGACTTTATAAACTCCCTGAATAAGTCTTCTAATCGGACGTAGTATGAGATTCAGACATCATACCGACAGTAAAATAAACATAGATAACAGGCCCGGGTCCATGCCATAAACATCCACATCACTAACAGTATTAATACCCGATAGACCTCATTAATAAACGTAAGAGAGAATACGTGTTGTTTCTCAACTGAAAGATACAAAGACAAACCTCAAGAACTACCCTCAACTTTCAGTCAACCTCCCACTTAAAAAAACATTAACCCGCCCTTAAACATATGTCTAGAAACGTGATTATAATATGAGAAACATTTCGGTACATACAGGTTCTAATGGCCGTCCCCTCCTTATGGAAACAAAGAAAGAGGGAAATTCCAAGGAGCACTATTGACAGGACAGAAGAAAACAACAAAATACGCGTACGAAGAAATGTCTGCCCAGACCTTAAGGAAGAAAGAGGGAAGACCCAGAGGGCCATCCTTAAGGCAGCACAAATGAGAGACATAGCGTAAAACCCTTAAATAAAACTTAAAACAGCAACAAACATTGTGTGTGTTCACGCTATTAAGACTGACAAGGTCATCCAATGTGTAAACAACACACACTCCTACGTCTAGGCCCAAAACACAAATAAAATAAAAACTTGACTAACCCCTCAAGATCCAAGTAACATCCCATACTATTACAAGGAGTAGAGGTTAATAAGAAATACCTCCCATATATTACGATCACGTTCCATGACGGACTAAAAAATAAACCACGAAAATAAATATAACACCAAGAAAGAAACTACAAACCGCAACGAACAAAAACATGAATAAATACAACCCAAACCACAACACGTTTCATCTCTACGCTATGTGAATATTAAGTAGGAGGACACTAATTAATGAACAAACAAGAAGCAAGAGAATCTCCAATTTAACTTGGCTGTCGAAGAGTCGGGGACAATTTAACACTGAAATGGCGAGGACATGACGTTATTCCTTCTTAGAAAAGTATTTCTTCAGCCTTTGCATTACACCAGGAGAAATAAACCCTCTTAGCTTTTGAGAGACGATCTTGAAGTTCTCAGGATAGATTACCGGTACATCGTAAAGAACATATACATTTCCATCCCAGCATCAGAATCTCATCCACATCTCGTCAAATCTTCAATAACATCAACTTACATGAGACAAACGCACCCCACGCACGCAGTCGATGGCGAGACTGGGAAACCAAAACTGCTTTCCCGCATGCGCGGTAAGAGGACCTGCCATGGATCAAATAACCCAGTTGTGTACTTTTCTTTCGGAACTTGAACTAGATGGAGGTACGACTACTAAATGACCACTTCTCTCGAGTAATGGTTGTAGACAAAATTTAATATCAAAACAAGAAAATAAGGGACGTGAGAAGCGCATGAAATGGTGTAATGAGTGGTGAAGGGGCTGTAAAAATGGTATACAAGATTAACAAAATAAAACATTAAAATATATATAAAACACACAATAAAAAGATATAAAAGACGAACAGGGAAGCCTAACACTGGTTAGATTGGAGATCGCATCAAAGTTACAGAATGAAATCAAGGGAATGCTAAAACTAATAAATACGAAATAATACTTTCGTCCCACCAAAGGCTGATTACAGAAGTAACCAGAAGAAATATTCTAACTATCATAAGAAGTCGTACAAGGTAAATAAACCACTTAATAAAAAACCAAATATGCCTCACCAACAAAACAGCAGTAAATGAAAAACGGTCAAAACATTCACAACTACAGTACGCCATCACAAATACAAGAGAACCCAAGTAAATATATAGAGAGACATACATAACCCTTAATAAAATGAGAACAACAACCCCTCATACAAACATAACCCGACATAAACTCCCTGAATAAATCTTCTATTCGGACGAAGTATGAGATTCAAACATCTTACCGACAGTAAAATGAACATAGAAAACAGACCCGGGTCCATGCCAAAAACATCCACATCACTAACAGTAAGAATACCCGATAGACCTCATTAATAAACGTAAGAGAGAATACGTGTTGTTTCTCAACTGAACGTTACAAAGACAAAACCCAAGAACTACCCTCAACTTTCAGTCAAGCTCCCACTTAAACAAAACATTATCCTACACTTAAACATATGTCTAGAAACGTGATTATAATATGAGAAACCTTTCGGTACATACAGGTTCTAATGTCCGTCCACTCCTTATGGGAAACAAAGAAAGGGGGAAATTCCAATGAGCACTATTGACAGGACAGAAGAAAACAACAAAATACGCGTACGAAGAAATGTCTGCCCAGACCTTAAGGAAGAAAGAGGGAATACCCAGAGCGCCATCCTTATGGCAGCACAAATGAGAGACATAGCGTAAAACCCTTAAATAAAACTTAAAACAGCAACAAACATTGTGTGTGTTCACGCTATTAAGACTGACAAGGTCATCCAATGTGTAAACACCACACACTCCTACGTCTAGGCCCAAAACACAAATAAAACAAAAAACTTTACTAACCCCTCAAGATCCAAGTAACATCCCATACTATTACAAGGAGTAGATTACGATCGCGTTTCATGACGGACTAGAAAATAAACCACGAAACGAAATATAACACCAAGAAAGAAACTACAAACCGCAACGAACAAAAACATAAATAAATACAACCCAAACCACAACACGATTCAACTCTACGCTATGTGAATATTAAGTAGGAGGACACTAATTAATGAACGAACAACTAGCAAGAAAATCTCCAATCTAACTGAATGTCGAAGAATCATGGACAGTTTAACACTGAAAAGGGGAGGACATGACGTTATTCCTTCTTAGAAAAGTACTTCTTCAGCCTTTGCATTACACCAAGAGAAATAAAACCACTTAGCTTTTGGGAGACGATCTTGAAATTCTCAGGATAGATTACATAGTAAACAACATATACATTTTCATCCCAGCATCAGAATCATATCCGCATCTCGTCAAATCTTCAATAACATCTTCTATCGCCTTATATTACAATGGTTGGTTGGTTGGTTGGTTCCTTAGTTTAGGGGATGCGACAACGCGGTCATGTAGCCCCGTGTACTTTGGGTGTGTGTAGAATCTGTCTGATAACCGGTGTTAATTGTGATGACTGTATTAGTGTGTGTATCTGTTTTTTAATTCAAGTAGGGACTGCAACTTTGAATTTTCAAATAGTTCCTACTTTTGCCGCCAAACGCCACCGTCAACGACTACTAGGCCTAGTTCAGAACTAGCTACTAGACGCCACCGCAGTCGGCTCTTGGCAACGAACGTAGCAACCTAAGAGCGTTGTTTACATTCTTAACCTATCCAATTTAGTTTCACACAGGTGTAATTAGTGGAAAGATCTTTAACATGCCATAAATCTATGACATGGGACCGCCGGCTTTACTTCCCCTCCGAAGGAAGGCATACTGAGGGATTTTTAACGCTCTTAAAAAAATCCGACGGCTTCGGCCGGGTTTGAACCCGCTATCTTGGGCATAGAACTTATATTACAATATCGCACGGTGAAAGAAGCTTTTCAATGGACCCTTTTACATATTGCCCGTCATGTCTGCCGACTTTTCATATATATTCCTGTTAACAGTTTCTCTCGGTATCACAATAATACAGTTCGAGTTCCACAATTATATCGCTTCTAGTCTACTGCGGGTGCGTTTCATTACTCTTGAAAATGTAGCGCTTCAAATATAAAGCAATAGATGGCAGAGCTAACAACTTCTCGAATCGCATCGGTCCGTTATAACGTAGTAATGGATCATAACACACATGACTAGTAGGATAATAAGATGTGTCCAGGTGTTCTAGGAAATCCAACTTGTCTTGATATACATTTTGGGTGTTAACCAAATAAATGAACGAGTCCGTATCCATATACATGAGTTTAAGATTGTTCATTCCATAATAGGGTAGCAGGACATCATAGTGGTGGGAATACATTAGAGTTTTTGAAATATCCAATATACACATAATATATATAGTCTTATTGAATACAATGTTACGTTTAGCCATGTGGAACGCAGCTGGGTTAGGACCATAAATTGTTCTGTCAATAAATGTCTGCTTTGCTATTAGCTTTTCCGCCTCTTTGCTGTCGGTCACAAGACGTGTGTCTATTCTTTTACGAATATTTTCCATTGTTTTTCCAAAAATGGCATTGTTAAATAATTTGTACAGATTTTTCTCAAAATCATTTTTGGCTTGTTTTCGAAGGTTGTTATTAAAATCAACGTATGCCTTTAGCCAAGGTCTTTGTTTAAACTTTAACACACGATGAATTTTTATCAATTTTATTCCATGATCTAAAGCCTGTTTTAATGCCATGTAGTGAACAACATATCGCCTTCGATTTCCAAGATGAAGAATTTGCTTTTTCAGAGACGAATCCTTGGGTTGTGTACACTCTGGTAGGAAAGGTAAATCGTTGTGTAGATCATGAAGGTCAGATGGGTAATCAACATCAACGTCTAGAATGTATCCCACAGGATCGTCTTCCTTTAGTTTTTCTAGATCAACAGTATCTGGAGAAACCCACTGAAATCCACCATAAGGAAGGGAGTGGCACATAGCTCACCCGTATTGGTAGTTGGCATCATCATAGGTAATAAACTGCGATGGTTTCTCAGAATCATAGGTTTCCATGTATTTATTGTTAGCTTCAGCATACCGATGAGACACCTGGCATATGCCTCCACGTATTCCAGACTCGATTAGAAGAATCTGATCGTAATCCTGTAGCAATTCCAGTTCAATTCCTGTGTAACTGAGCATTGCCTCGAAACTTAAACCAGACGAAGTAAAAAAGTGTGCAGCATCCACTCGGTGTGTTTTGTTTCTAAACGTTTCAAAGCTGTCTGCAAGAAGGAGTACATCTGAAGTTAGGTAGAGGTCACTATATTCCACTATAGTTTTAATGTTAAACTGATTCCAGACATTTTTGACATGTTCATAGTCATCTTGACTAACATTTTCTTGACTTAATTTGTTAAAGAATGCCTCTTTTGGAGGTAAACACGTTTCACTTAACTTTTCCCAAGAATCAATGTAATTATAACAAAATACCCCTTTACGAGTCATGAGCGTTGCATTTTCTATTCCAAAGTACTTGTCTGTTTCAGGGTTTGATGTTAAGTTGGAAACTAAGTTTTCCAAACTACTCGGCATTAACCGAAACGTGTCCACAAATCGAAGCTTAACATTTCCTACATATTTGGTAAAGGAAATGTACTTTTCTTTGGAGTTAGCGATAATATCCACTCTCTCAGTAGTACATCCCAATTGCTTTACAATGAAATTTCCATCGTAGCCACTCATATTATGTAGAAACACAGGAACGGGGTATGTGTTTTACACCTCAAATTACGGTTATTGTGAGCACTTCCACGGTATTCCCCTGTAATATGGCAGTGGTCTTGAACTTTCCAGTCCTCTTTGATAAATTGTTTTTGACACAAATAACAGGTTTCAGAACATTGGAACTCCGATTCTTGATCCTGAGATAAGGCCTTTGGAACATTTAAGCTGTAAAGGCGATCGATTTCATTAGCTATTGAGATCAAACGTCCATAAACTTTTCTGCAGCGTCAGGACCACGATAAATAACAGGTTGGCTTGGAAGGTTTGTCTTTATGTGTTCCACAGCTGGTGAGGGTTTATCATATATACCAAAGCACATAGGAACATGACTCTGGTATGGCACTGTATAACTTGCCTCAGGATTAGGTATACATGTTTGATAAGGTAAAAGTATACTTTCAAAATCTGCATAGATAACGTAAGGTATTCTCAGCATTTTTTCAACGTTATCACTCTGAACACACTAACATGTGGTCAAACCTATATGAACACAAGATAGTATGCGAAGAGTGTTATATTAACCTCTATGCTAAAACACACAGTACAGTCACTAATGAAGATGAATTTGACAATGGGGTTTTTAATAGGCATTTCAACCCTAGCAATGTCATGCTGGACACACAAAGCTCTATGTTCTTTCAATTTGTCCATTCCTTGTTGACCATATCGATTATCAAAGTGAGTAAAACACCGTTTACACGATTATATCTTATGTTCATGGTGGGTAATCTGATGTCTTACTAGTTTATCAAAATCTTTGATAAAGACGTAGTGGTTCTGGCCGGATGAAGAACTCAGCAGAAGAAGGTTGCGATGGTCTTGTATCTCATAATCCACAACCTTTAGAGGAAACAATTTATTGTCTTTTTCCAGTCCAAATACATTTATGGATATGTCGTTGGCTTTCTCAAATTTGGGAATGTCAGCTAATGACGTAGGAAACGATATCACTGAAAAATCATACTTGTTTTCCAGGTCCTTGTTTTTACTAACGCGTTCAGCATTCGTTTTAACCAGTTTTGCTAAAATGGCATACATAAAACACTTTTCATCCTTTACGTGTTGTGGATTAATGCAGGCTTTTCTTGCTTTTATATCTGCTGGTAATGGATTAAATGTGCTACCACGCAAGGGATTGTACTTAATTATTTTCAATCGTACTCCTTCCACTGCTAACAAAGCCCAATTACTTCCTTTTAGCTCAGATTCTTCCATTTCTGTAGTTAACTTTGTATATTGTGTTTCCAAGAAACTACTTCAGTCTGTTTCCAAAAATAGGGCCTGATTTCGTGTTTGAAAAGCACGATCTGTAATTTCGTTAGTGGACGTATGAATGAATCTACATTCAGCCACAAGATTAACTTTTATCGACTTGTGAATTGCTAGTTCTTTCTGCACAGCTTGTATTATTTGCTGTTTGGACTCGTTAAGGTATAAATTTAAATCCGTACACGTATTACACCGTATGAAATAGGATTTAAGTTGATCTTCAAAAGATGTCTCATATTCAATAAGTCCATTTTTGTCAGGGACCAGTGACAGTAGGTAATGTTTTGTCGGCTCCGCTTTTTGTCTTTTAGCTGTAGACTTAACATTACAACATTCTTCATGACGACGTCCGTTGTATACATTGTTGAATGTACTACCTCAGGTCTTGCACTCATGGAATTCATCACGATACTTCATGTCGCTTCCTATGATAGTCTCGAAGAAATTTTTTTCCACACTCTTTGCACATATAGCTAGGAATGGGTTCTTCCATCATGGATGTTGTTTTCTGCAAAACAGCTGCTTACTGTGTAGTACAACGCTTTGCAATGGTTGTTTCAACAGTCCTTCACGATGTGAACACCGTGAGAGGAGGTAGTCAACTGGTGATATTCTTGTAAAGGGTCCTCTAATATACCCTAGTCTAGACCAACAGCTCTTTACAGCGTATGACAAGGCTGTAAACTGGACAGTGAGACGGTCTTTCACGATGTGAACACTGTAACAAGTAGTAGTAAACTGATTGTATTCTTGCTAATATATCATAGTCAAGACCAACAGCTACTTACTGTATAGCGGCTTCGGTGGCGTAGTCGGTAGCATGCT